>CM057459.1:1299292500-1300492500 GCA_016271365.2 Neoceratodus forsteri | reverse complement strand
ACCGGGTGGGAAGACCCAACGAGGGAAGCTGTGGCAAGTCCAGCAACTGGACATAGTCTGGACCCTCACCAGATCCAGATGTGAGCCGGATTGGTTGGGCGGGACGCCTGGTGACCCGACAACCAGCTTATCGACCATGGCGGGTGGGCACCAGAGATCCCGGAGCTCAACTTCATAGCCTGGGCTGGGCACTCATTTGAGGGTCCAACGAGCAGCTCACCGACCCTGCCAGATGACTTAGGCCCACCAGTGGAAAGGGGCCCAAGAGTGGCAGAAACCTCGGAAGCTGCAGAGGCACCCACGGCTACTTTAACTAGTGGTGGTAGGCGATCCAAGGGCTGCTCCTGGGATGGCGGGGCAGGCATGGAGGCAGCAGTAGGCTTCCTGGAGAATGAAGGTCGCTGCTCACCCGGGGCCCAAGGGTAGCCACAGGAGAGAGGGAGGCCTGTCATGGTCCTGGTGTTCCTCTTTAGTCCTCTTTCTTATGCTTGTGGAAGTCAGTGGGAGAGGAGGAAGCACTTAAGAGTTTCTGGAGCTTTTTCCATCGTGGCCATTTTTGTGTTAATAAATGAGCCTTGAGGGCCTGCTGGCGACGCTTCCGTGTGACCTGGTTGAAGCTGGAACAGGCCTCGCAATCCTTGACCTTGTGCTCCGGGCCTAGGCAGAAGAGGCAGAGGGAGTAAGAATATTTGTGCAGTAGCTGCATGCCACATAAATCACACTTATTTTTATGAGACTCGGCAGAAGACTGACGACACGCACAAAAAAAAAAAATACAACTCAAAAGGACAGAAAAAAAACCAGATGCTCATCTGAAGAAAAGCTGTCGAACTGCAGCAACAATCTTAGTGACATCCAACATGCTCAGGTCGATGGGAAACTGGAAGGAAAGCATGGGGGCCACCCACTATGTAGTGTCACGCTGATGTCTGTCACATGACGTTGGGTGGGCAGTCCCCGTCAGACACTGCTAGTTGAAGTTTCGTGTGGTCCTGACACCAGGGGCACAGTCCTCAAAGCGACTAATCTTAATTGAGAGGGCTCTTGAAATAGATAAACAATTGGTCGGATTGTCTGGAGCCCCGGTTTGAGTCAAATAATAACAGAGTGCCCAGTGAACATCCAGAGTATGAAGTAGAGCCTCCACTCGGTTTGAGTGCTCTGGGTAATAAAAACGTTAATGTCCTGGTAAAGGGTAAATTCGAACACTACCTTTGCCAAGAACTTAGGACTGGTCCACAAAGACACCCGTTCCTTCTGGAAAACCAAGTAGGGCTCTTTACACACTAGAGCCTGAAGCTTGGAAATCCTCAGAATTTAGGTAACTGCAGCTAAAAATAATGCTTTCCAAGAAAGAGTGTAGCTCTTAATCTGCGGCTGGCTCGAAGTCAGACAAAGTAAGCTTTTCCTAAATAAAAAGACCCCACGGGGAGATGGGGTCCCTAATGGTAGGTTTCAGGTGTAACATGCCACAAAGGAAAGTGCATGACAAGTACAGCTGTGCCAGTGTTTTTCCCTGTATAGGTGCACAATAGGCTGACACCGCAGATAAGTGCACCTTTATAGAAGAATAGCTCAGACCAGAGTCTGAGAGTGAAAGTAGGTACTCAAGGATTGAGTTCACTGGATAGGCAAATGGATCTAAGTGGCAGGTGGTGGCCCAGAGACAGAACTGCTTCCACTTCCTGGCGTAAGGTGGCCCTAGTAGAGGTTTCCTAGCTGCCACCAAACGCCAAGCAACTTGAGCGGAGACTCAAGTGGGAAACAGCTAGGTCCATAGAAGCCACGTACACAGGTGCAATGATCTCGGATCTGGATGGACTAATGTCTCATTGTCCTGAGAGTTAGCAAGCGTGAGCTCAAGGGCAGGGGTGGTTCTGTCACCAGTTGTTGAAGCAGAGGGAACCATATCTGCAGAGGCCAGAAGGGAGCCACTGGGATCATCTCCACTCCTTCCGACTGCTGTTTGAGGAGTACCCTCTCGATCAATGGAAAGGGGGGTGGAGAAAAGGCCAAGAGGAACCTCCCTGTCCAGCAGAGGGACAACACGTCTCACCAGAAAACAGGCCTAGGATCTAGCGAGCAAAAACTGGGCAGTCTTGTGCAAAGAGGTCCAATTCTGGTCAGCCCCACCTGATGAAAAGGTGTATGACGGATTCCTGGAGAGCCAACTTGTGAGCTCTGGTCCTTGACTGGCTGAGCACATTGGCCAAGGTATTCTGTACACCTGAGACATGGACTGCAGAGATATCAGGTGATAATCTATGGCCCAGTTCCATACCCTCACGGCCTTGTGACAAAGTTGGTATGAGTGGGTTCCTCCCTGCTAGAAGATGTAAAACACTACCGACATGTTGTCCATCTGGATAAGAAGGTGTCCCGCTAGCAGATCGGTCTGCAGGGTGTAGAGGATGGCCCTCATCTCCAACATATTGATGTACAGAGACTCTTCTAATGTAGACCACATCTCTCTCTCCCCCCACCCCCGGGTCATCCAGATGGGTTCCCCAGCCTGTGCCAGAGGCATCTGATCAGGATGTGTACGGGAGATGTCCTCTCGAAGGGTAATCGTACTGAGAGGTGAGATGGTGCTAGCCACCACTGGAGGGTCTGGCAGACTGGGTCTGAGAGAGATGGGTTGATTCAGGTCATCCCAGTTCTGGTCCCATTGGACCCTCATATGCAGCCTGGCCAAGGGCACAGTAGCAATTGCTGCTGCCATGTAGCCTAGGAGTCAGAGGATCATCCTGCCAGGGACCTGCCTGGTGGATGAGATGTGTTGGGCGAGACCCCGAAGGTGGTCTGCTCTGTCTTCCGGAAGGAAGGCCATTCCTTGGATGGTGTCCAGAAGGGCTTTTATGAACTGAAGCCTCTGGCTTGGCTAGGGGGAGGACTTTGGCAGATTTAGGGTTATCCCTAACTCTCTGGAGAGAGAAAAGGTGTCTTCCACAGTGTGCAGTAGATCTTTTCTGGTCGGGGGCCATGATAAGCCAGTCATCCAGATAGGGAAAGACATAGTGGCCCGTCCTTCGGAGGGCTGCTGCGTTAACTGCCAGGCACTTGGTAAAGACCCAGGGCACTGATGACAGGCCCGAAGGGGAGAGCCCTGAACTGGTAGTGCTGTCCCCGAATTGAACCTCAGGAATCTTCTGTGAGGCTTGGCTATGAGGATGTGAGTGCGCATCCAGCATGTCCAGGGATGACAGCCAGTCTCCTGGATGGAGCATGGGTATTAGGCCCTGAAGGGTAACCATCTGGAAGCACCTGTACTCTTCAAACCTGCTGAGGTAGCACAGGTCTAGGATGGGCCGTAGGTCTCCCAATTTTTGGGGCACCAAGAAAAGTGGGAATAATACCCTTTTCCTTTCAGAGAGGCTGGCAAGTGCTCTACTACACATCTGTCCAGAAGAGCCTGGATCTCGTCGTGGAAGAGCTGCATGAAATGGGGAATAGTGAGACTGTAGTGGAGGCCTGTCCGATGTCATCTGCAGAACCCAATGGTCAGAGGTAATCTTCCTCCAGCCCTCTAGATAGAGGGAAAAACCACACCTGACCACCTCTCCTGCCAGTTAAATAGGAAGAAGAGGGTTCAGCAAGAAGTCAGGCATTGGTAGGGGTGGGCAGGGCTTGGCTGCCCTAGAGCTGGAGCCTCTAGAATTTTAAGAGGAACCCTTGCAGTTGTAATCTCCTGTCTGCTGCTGTGGTTGGTTTCTAGGTGGTTGGCCTGATTTGCCTCAAAAATGCTACCTATGAAAAGGCTTTTGTTTCAGCTTGTACATGATTTGGGCCTATCGAATGGCTTTGCCGCAGTCCTGTATCCTCGTAATGATCTTTTCAGACTGATCGCAGAGTAGAACTGAACCCTTAAATGGGGTATTTAAGAAGCTGGCCTGGAAGTCCTAGGCGATGCCAGAGACTTTAAGCTAAGAGTGTCATCTGAGACACACCCCAATTGGCAGCCGCCCTAGCAGCTGTGTCTGCCAAGTCACTGGCTAATCTGAGGACATGGGTGCCTATGTCAGAGCCTGTTTTCATGAGCTTTTCCCGCTCTGCCTTCTGGGGGCAGCCGGGAAGGTCATGAATCATGTCCATCCCTCGTTCCCATAGGGCATTCTGGAACTGCACCATGTGCGTGAGGAAACTGAGCGATCTGATGGTGCAGGTGGCTGAGGAATATACCTTTCTACCCATGCTGTTCAGCAGCTTGAACTACCTGTTGAGTGGCAATGTACTCGAGTGCCGTGGTCTCTGGGACCTGTTGTGGCAGCCATGATGACCACTGAGTCAGCTGTCTGTTCACCCAGGAAGGGATCCCCTCTGGGTGCCCTATAGAGGCAATCAGACTTTTGGGAATGGTGAGGATATCGACAGGTACTTTCATGCTGCCTTAGTTACAGTACATCTTGAAAAGTGTCCACCAGTGGTGGCACAACTAGTTTGGGGTCCTTCTGGCATTAAGTATTTAGCCAGATGACACTTCTCTGGTCACGGTCTTCTGTATCCCAGCCCATATTTGCTTGTATGTGCCGTATAACCTCCATAAAGGAGGGGTCATCAGATGGGGACCTAGGAGTGTCCCCTGGGTCAGGTAAAGGGAGGCCCATACCAAGGAGGATTCAGATGAGGAGGAATGATATGACTCTTCGGAGGAGGAGGAACAAAACTTTGTATGCCTACTATGGCGTTTATACTGTTTGGTAGAGCAGGAAGAGGTCCAGCTCCTTGTCTGGGGTCTGCTCTTATGGCCCACCTGGCCCCTGCCCTTGGAAGGAAGGCTGGGTTCCCTCAGGAGTGAAGAATAGTCCCTACAGATAGGCTCAACGTGGCTGGGCTTTGGTGGAAAGAGATTCCCCTTAATCGTATTCCACCAAGACGAAAGGAGGTCTTTGACCTCGGACAGCTGGAGCTTTGGTTCCTGGTCCAGCAGATGGTTCAACGTGCCCGGCATCTGGTCTGGGGTGGCGTAGGTGCCTTTGGTGGTAGCCCAGGGTCAGCAGCCAAAGTGTGGGTTAAGGCTGATGGCGGGGTATCTGTCAGGGGTCTGTGCTCCGTACATTCGGTCAATGGAGCTGGCAAGGCCGATGACTGTGGAGTCGAGGTGGCAGATGCCAAGGCCAGGGGCGCCGGCTTGGAGGCAGCCTGTGAGCGGATATTGGTGCGGTTCCTTGACAGACAACCACGTATCTCACATCTGCTTCTCTGGCGTTGGCTTGGCCAACGTATGGCCTTTTGGGGGCTGAGAAGCAGATCTCCTGGAAGAGCGATCCGAGACCCATCTGTCTAGGGAGTCTGCGCCAGTGGAAGAGGCAGACTTGGATGATGCTTTTGCTGGTACAACAGCAGAGGATCTGTCACCAAAGGATAAGCCGGCGTTGCCACCAGAGTGCTGGCCCGTAGCCTGATAGGGTGGCTGGACTTTCAGTGGCTGAGGCCGGGCCAGAGGTCCCGACCCAGATCCCTGCCTCCTGACACACCCATACCAGGGCAGCGGTCTCCTCACCACGAGCCAGATAGGAAAGGGTTACATAGAAACATAGAATTTGACGGCAGATAAGGACCGCTTGGCCCACCTAGTCTGCCCATTTTCCTACCTAACAGAAAAGCTGCAGATCCTAGTTAGCCAACAGCTTACTTCCTCTTACCCGCCCCCAGGACTGCCTTATGCCTGTCCCATGCATTCTTGAAGTCTCCCCCAGTTCTTGACTCCACGACCTCCTCAGGGAGGCTGTTCCATACATCCACAACCCTCTCAGTGAAAAAATACTTCCTCATATTACCCCTGAGCCGAAATATAAGAACTACAGAGGGTCAGAGGCCAAGGACCACAGATTACCAAAGCAAAATATGGGATGTAATTTACTGAGAGCCCTGCTATCTTGATGCCTAGAAATACTGCAGCTAGGGCCCATGAAGCGACTACTAGCCAAGGTTTTGAGTTGAGGAGAAGACAACTAGGAGCTGAAGAGGTAACAGTAACCCCCAAGAGGGAAAACAACCAAGAGAGGGGGTCCCCACTAGAAAGACAGAGGCCAATTAAATGAATCGCAGAAATTGTACAATTTTCCTACCACATGTTCTCCTTCTCTTACTGAAGATTACCCCAGAGAGAGGAGATTAAGACAAAGAAATGTAGCAGACTGCCTGAAAGGAAGCACAGGAGGTGTACTGCTAGAGAAAAGAAAGCTACAGCAGGTAATGGAGTTTGGGCTACGACTCCAAAATGCATCTCCTAGTCCCTTACTCGCCTGCTTACCTGAAAACTTTCCCCATAAAAGTGGAATGAAAAAGTAAACTAATAGCAAACTACAGACTCCTCGGGGGCAGCTTCAGTCCTATATGTAATTACCTACTGCAAGAGCCCTCTCGAAGCAAGATCTAGAGGACTAGAGGATAGGAAGAACACCCATGTGCTTTTTTTTTTTTAAAAGGGCCACAATGAAGGAATAAAGTCCCCATAGTGTTTTGCCCCAAGTGCCTTTTTTGCCAAATATAGAGACCTACAAGGAGTCAGAGGTGAGACGAAATAAGAATACTGCCCAGAAGCCTGGCCATTGTGGGGGAAGGTGGGCGGATTACAGTAATGAATGGTGAAAATATTTTGAAAGATCAAGAATTACGGTAAATATGCAATTTTCATATCTTCCAAAAATCAATCTTCACCATTTATCACTGGTGGGGTCTGAGTGTTATGCTTACCACTAAGAGTGGTACTAGCCAACCCTGAGGGAAATGGTAGTTCCCTCAGCCTTCTGTGTGAGGGGAAAAACACACAGGCAGGGCCTCTTACGGCCTGGCAAGGCCCAAACTGGTGAGGGGCAGGGCAAGCAGAGGTTCCCGTGGCCTGGGAGCAGGAATGCACCTCACACGCTCATGCCTGGCACTGCAAGAGAAGTGGGCCCCCCAGAAACGTAAGGCATTAACCCTATGCTGGGCTAAGTGCGACAACCTGGAGAGATGCAGACTGCAGTTCCCATTAACCTGGATGCTACCTCATTGGTGTCGCAGACGACCTTGTATGGTGTCTCACCAGCTCCAGGCCCTGTACAGAAAGGCATGTGGCTTGTCTGGGTTTGCTCACAGTCTGGCAAGGACACCAGGAGCTCTCCCAGCACTGTCCACAGATGCCTGCCACAGGACGCCTGGTGCACCTGGTATGCAGAGATGCACAACATGGTGCATGCCGCTGAAAAGACTTCAACCTGAGGCATCAAACTAGTACAGTCAGACTCCAGGGGATGGTCACACACTGGGTGCCTAAGCCCAGCGAGGGGTGTCAAGGAGTTGACACCAAAAGTGGTGTGTGGCATGGCTCCTGGAGACCCTAGGGGTGTGAAATACCTGTGCTAAGATGTCCCTCAGGGCTAAAGAGAGTGGCAGAGTGATGGAGCCAGAGCGCCCCGAGACCCATGCAAAAGACCTGGGCCATGGAGGTATGACTGTATAGTCATGACTGTACTCCCCAAGGAAGGACAGCATCAGGACGTGCAGGACTGCAGCCAGAGAAATGGGACAGTCGCAGCTCTCTCCATCTCCTAAAGGAACTGCTGGTAACGAGAGTACTCAGTGTCAGAGGACAGATGAAGGGAAGAGTCCTTGGAGGAGGAAGATGAAAGCAGGTGGAGCTAGATTCAAGGGGTGAGGGTGCCAACGTTTCAGGCTGGAAAATAGCCCAGTCTAGTGCCTTCAGGTAAACTGAGAAGGCATTCGCTGAAGCCCTGAATAGGTCCCAGGTCAATGTCCTCATAAGACCCAAAATACTCAGAGCAGGAGGGGTAGGCAGGTCACAGTGGACCAGGCCAGGGCTACAAGAGCAAACGGGGGACCTCACTTGAGGGCCTGAGCAACTCATCCCCTTGTGAACGTCCAACCACAGGGTGCGGTTCAGGTGGTGCCCCGGGAGAAGGGGGGCCCCCAGGCGGGGAGAACAGAACTGTAGAGATCCCACAGAGCAATCCCATACCCACCTACCATATGCCCAGATGTTTCCGGGAGGTCGAGGACCCAAATCAGCATCAAGACTCCTGCCAGAGCCACCAGCAACTCTTGACATGGAGCATGGCACCACCTGGATTACCAGCCCCCACCTCACTGGAATGGGCTCTGCCCTTGGGCCACACAAAAGACAGAACCAGCACCAAGACAGTAAGCTAAGGGGAGCTGGTGCCACAAGCAGCAAAAGAACCCCCTCAGCACTGAAAAAGGGTGCTGGAGTCAGATTTGGCACTGGTGATTGCACCAGAACCCAACCTGGCACAGAGGGCGGTGCGGAACCCAACCCTGTGCTGCACTGGTGCCAGAATTGGCACCAGGACCATCCCTGGTGCCATGAGACGAGAGGAAATGCCACAGCCAGTTTTGGACAGAGAAGCATCCAAGAACAATGCCAATGATAAAAGCCTAGGGACTAGGCTCAGAAACCTCCATCATTGCCAGAGCCCAGAAGCCTATTGGGGTCATTCCGGTCCCGTAGGCACAATTCGTCATAAGCCAAAGGATCATGGCAAAATACAAGAAAGTGCACACTTCAGTCTAATCAGCAACAGACATGCACTGAAGAGCATGTCATAAAACACTTATTGCTAAGCTTCTACAGCCAAGCAGTCCTGCAAGTAGTTAACCCAGATATATGGACACACCTCAGTAAAGAGACCACTGGACAACACAAATATTAAAAGATCTATAGCAAAGATATTCTTGAAGCCTTCCAGCTTCAAGAACCTTGAAATATCAACTGGACATATTTTGACTTGAATAAACTTGTGAACTCACTGGACAGCTGACAAGCCAAGATGTATTTAAAAAAAAAAAAAAATCAACATCAATAATCTGGTCACAGGGCAAACTACAAAACTTGCAACCACCCAGACTTTTCAGACGGTCATCTCACCAACCGGTTCCTCAAAGATGATCACTACAACTTGTTACCAAAGACCAATGGCCACTAGAAAGCTTAGCACCCTACCCACAAGTGACAACCTCTGAACACCTTATTCTTGAACATGTGCAGTGTAAAGTCTTGTGGTCATAAATCTATTAATTGCCAACTTGTGGGACAGTCAAAAGTACAATACACATGAAGATGCTGACTGAGGTCTGGTGGCTGGAAAACCCCAACACGTAGGCTCCAGACCTTCCAATCAGGCCAGGACATCTGCCTGGAGATCTGGCTAAGCCAATGAGAGATTGGCAAGCATCTGTTGCTACTCCATTTGAAGATGTCACATCACCTGCAATGAAACAGTCTTGTATAAAAGGAGCATCTTGAGAGGCTAAACCTTGTATTACCAACTTGCTTCCTATCTCGACTACACTATTCCTTCTCAAGAAGAAGCATCAACTCTACTCTACTGACTTTCAGTCATTTCTCTAACTCTGCAAAAGACTTTGGCTGCTGCCAAAAGAGAGAAGAGCATACTAGAAGCTCTGAACATTATATTAACTTTGTTCAATTTTACTTTTAAGCCTCAAGAAAAGGAGGACTTCACACCCAGGAACCAGGGAAAGACACCACTCATCTAGCCTCTCAGAACAATTTAATCTCCGGATGGAAAGGAGAGAAGCAAACTTGAAGCACTGGGATGAGTATATTTAAAGACTTTCAAGGTGTTTATCCAACACGTGTCTTAAGAGTCACGGTTCCATATTAAATGCATAAATATAAAATGCAATAAGGTATTGTTTAAAGATAGCAAAGATTATTAGCACTAAAGAATTGTGCACTTGTGTTAAGATTGTTCTTGAGGAACACTGCCTTAAGAACCCAGGGACAGAGTAAGATTGTTTAAGGGTACCAAAATACCCTAAAATTGTTTTAATGTCAATGTGTTAATGTTGTCTGTGATACTAAAATAAACTGCTTTTGACTGCAATTCATATCCAAGAAAAGTGACGTCTCAGTGACTGCCACCATAAAATTGTTAAGTACAATGTACAGTATACTTTTCTAACCCACCATGAAAGATTTCCCTTTTAAATTTATGCAGAGACAAAGTTAGTTACTGGTAATTGTTCTCACAGTCCCCATCCCAGGGTCATCAGACCTCCACTGGGCCACTGTCGCAGCAATCTTTCAAGTAGTGCTGCAAGCAACATCGGAGGGTACACGCCATGTGGGCAGTGTGACAATCTGCCATCTACTTGTCATATTTATATTTTGTGATATAAATGTGTATGTGAATATCTGCTTCGAGAAAAGGCAGTCATCAGCTTTTGAAGAGGCCTGACCTCTTGACCCCAGAGGCCCCAGCGTGCTTAAACAGCTGGCTGTCGTAATACTGGTCCAGTGGAAACTGATTTAAAACTTCCTTCTAAGGGCCATGTTATAACACCTTGTAAAATATTTTTACTTTGAAGTCAAGGAGCCATAGAAGGTTGCATCTTTTACGACATCCTAGGAAGTGACAAATTCTAATAGCTATCTGTTACAGCTCTTCACACCTAGAAGAGAACTGTTGGCAGGATACGTGTTCTAAAAGCATCAAAGGAAATGTTCTGATCAAATAGATTGTCATATTCTGATATTGCTAACTTTGCAGATTTTCAACCAACAATAAAAATGACACCCTTGGATATACTTTGTCAGGTTACAAAATTAATGACAGGATAAACAGTGACCTCATGTGCTGTGACATCACAAGGAGGTGGGAGATTGTCTTTCAAGACTGCCAAGCATCTGAGGGGAGAGACTTCATTTCTGGACTCAAAGGAGTGAGACACTATCTCTGGACTACTAAGGGAACACACACACAGTGTTCAGAAAAAAAAAAAAGGCACTTCAGTTACAATTAGGTAATACCAACTAGAAAACTAGGTTAAGACTAGAAATTCAGTTACAGGCGTATTTGTTTCGGAAATTCCCTTTTATTTTGACTGCACGTATTTGTCATATGTTCTGTGTTTTGTATTTTATCTATTTTCAATTTTTAGTAAACACTACTTTCCTTGAAATTCTGCCTGTGCCTTCTCAGTTTCTTTTGCATGTGAATGCTGGAAAAGTGTTAATTCTGACAACTGTTAAGGGCTTAAAAGAGTTATTAATCTTGCTACGGTAAGAATATACGTAGGTCTCAAACTGAGTCATGGGGTAGACTTGTAAACCTGGCTGGGTGCCCACAGGGTGACACTGTACTGCATCCCCCTAAGAGAGTACATATCTGAGCCTGTTAACTGGGTGTGCTCGCAGAAAAGTATTCATATCTGCCACCAGGACTCGTGACTGGTATGTGATTCGGACCCAAAACAGACAGGAGGATTACCCTGCATCTCCTGTTCACATATTGCACTTCGAGGTTTGGCACTGTGGGAGCAGAGTGCCTGACCTGCGGGGTGTGTGTGACAGGAAGCGTCACTCCATTTACCAGCACCAGCCTCCGTGCCAGGAGCAGAAACGGCACCGGGCCGTGGCACTAAGGAGCCCACCCGTGTAGCCCCAGCATATAGCTCCAACTTCACCACAAGTGGCATCCGGACTCCCGAGGGGTGCCAGAATGGGAAGGGTGCACAACCAGTCCCTTGGAAAGGGACAGCTGTTCCACAGACCTCTCCCAGGCTGTCTCAGCAAGATGAGAACAAGAGGCCTTTTCCTCAGTACAAGCAGTACTGAGGAGGGCTCAGGGAAGAGCACGGGACCTTACCAGGAGTCCTATGTGCAAAGTCTGCCTCGAAAGTCGGGTGACCGATCCCACTTCATTCTGCGAAGTGCAGAAGTCCACAGAGAGGCAGGTGTAGAGTGGTCCATATCGTGTTCTACTCCAAGGCAGGTCCAGCAGTGGTCATGCCAGTCTCAGACAGACCCATTTCTCCCACAGGGCACGGACACATGGAGTGAAACTTCATTTTCTTTCTAACGTCTTAGATTTTTTAGGCCCGGAGGTTCAAGACATGGACTATGGAAAAGAAAACAAAACGCAAAAACAGGGCTTGGTGTGGTAAAAAGGAACAAGAAGGAAAGCAGCGACAGAAAATACTGAAAAGGGTTACGACATTAAGAAAGCAGGGACTAAGTGAACAAAGCCGGACTACACAGCTACAAATGCTCCCACAGAGTGTTACCTTGACAGCAGGAAGAACAGACCGGAAGAAGGCCAGGAATTGGTTACTGGCCAGCCCGCAAGTGCCACGTCATATGTTCACCTCACTGGTGGCACCATCTCTAGTTGGTCCCTAGCTTTAAAGCTTTAATGGTGTACGCTCCTTCAGGGTTCTAATGCTCTGGGACAGTAATGAATGAAGACTAATTACTGGAAGATCAACAGCATTGAACGTTTCTTTATTTTTAGATGGCAGCACCAGGAAAGATCTGGGTGGCCATCTAAAGCAGAATTGAATGGTGCGAACTGGCCTCTCAATCTGCGAGACTCAGACAGCCCATCTGAAGGCTTCCCAAGCTGCTCCTGTGGCCCTGGCTCTCTCCAAGCAGGACACAGCTAACAGACCACCAATGCTGTTGATCTTCCAATAATCAGTCTTCATTCATTACTGTACCAGAGGCATTAGAACCCTGGGAGTGACCGATCCCACTTCATTGCACCCCCAGGGTTTTTATGCCGCTGTTTTGACTGGACGCTCAGTGGAGGAGCCAGGCACTGACTGGCTGCTTTGTTCCTTGGCTGAGTTTCCAACGCCTGGCTCTTCCTGATCCGAGGGAAATCTTTCTGTGCTGTGTTCTGGACTGAATTTTTTCACTCACCCCACCCCCCCTCCTCACAGTATTAAACAGACCCTTACTCCGCCCCTTTCCTCAGCCTAGCAGCTGACTGGTCACTCCACTGCTGCACATTTTCATGCTATTGGCCTCAGTCTTCAATACCTGACTTGACCCACTTTCTCACCGCCCCTTTTTTAAGCAGTCCCACCCACAAAATCACACACTTGCTCTCAACGTTTTCTGCAGCCACTCCATCCAACTCCTCTCAATTACTGCTCTACCTGCCCTATTGTTAGGGACCTCACCCTAATTCGACTATATACCCTTTCAACTATAAACCAGCTAGCAATTAAGCAGGCCAGCAACACCAAACAATCTACCATGGGGTGCAACCACCTACTACTACTCCTCCTCCTCACTACCTCTTTTGGCACTGCTGGTACCATATACGAATTTGGACCCCTGCCTCCCCACTCTGAATCCTCACTGGGTGCAAGCTGGAAGAAAAGCATACACATGGCCACTACCACTTCCGGTATCGATAGGCTCTTTATCCTCCTGCACCTCCCATACATGCTATCGCCAAGCCAACCTTCCAAACCGTAACCTTAATGGTTAGCTTTCCACCTAATTTAACACAGGCATATGAGCCCCCCTCCCCACCTGAAGTGCAGGCGACGGAAGACAGGAGGGAAGATGAACGTCACCACATCTGCCAGAAAGGTCATCTTTCTGCTACTGCTACTCTCGGACAATGTTCACTCAAACCCTGGACCAACAACTCTGAGGAGCGGGGTCCATACAGTGAACGGCCTAAAGACAGCATCGCTAAACATCTGCAGCCTAACTGCCAAATTCGACCAGCTCCAGGCTTGGATGACCATCCATGCTCCTGACATACTCTGCCTAACTGAAACCTAGCTGTCGGGTAGGATCAAAGATGGTGAGGTGGCCATCGAAGGATTCCAAGCATTCTGACTTGACAGAATAGGCAGAAAAGGTGGCGGCTGCCTCCTATATGCCAGAAACTAACTGAGTTGCTCCATCCTCCCCATCTCCAAAGTTGTGGAGGATTATGAGCTACTAGTGGTAAAAATACAAGTCGGACTAAAAGGCAAGACCCTTACCATCATACAACCTACCTGCCCCACAAGAAAGCCAAGGAAGGCCTTCCCTCTTGTTATGGAAGAATTTAGCACACTCAGAAAGGGCTCAGAACTCATCTTGACCGGTGACTAATATTAACTGGTTATGTAAGGAGGCAACACCCTCCAGAGACCTAATCACCCCTCCTCAATCTCACACAACTCGTAACTCACCCCACCAGGCAGAACTACAAGGCTGGTACCGCACCCTCATTGACTGGGTCTTAGCTAGCTCACTGACTCAATTCTCCGAACTCAGGGTTCTCCCGGACGTGCTAAGTGACCACTCCCCAATCTCCTTCTATGGACCACTAAACTTGCCAAAAGCCCACCCCATCGACAGCAGCGTTCTGTGGAAAGGCAAACTTGGATCAAATTGGCCCTGTCTACAACTGGTCCCCATTAACAAGGCACCTACGCTGGACCAGGCCCTTAGTTTTTCACTGAGGGCTTCAATTCCATCTGTGATATCTATGCACCACGCACAAAATGGAAAATTCAGGGGAGTTTAACAGCTGGGTTGATGGCAAGCTCCTCTCCCTCCTAAAGGAGAGGACTACCTCTGGGAAAAAGCCTTAAACTCAGGCAGCAAGCACGACCTACAGTGCTACAAAGTGGCTAGAAATCGGTGCACCAAACTTATCAGGCTCGCAAAAGCCAATTTCCATAAGACCCAGCTTAACAACACATGGGGAGATGGAATGAGGTTTTGGGACAACAACAAGAACATCCTTGGTAAAGATCAAAAGCAGCACCCTAAGATGCTCAACATTAATAACTCATCCTCCTCAGATCCGCTAGCCATTACTGATGCCTTTAACCAGGCCTTTACAGACCAGTCCTCAGTGCTGCCTCCAGACTACCTTCTGCCTGTGGAGGACCAAGGTTGCGCCAACCTGCTCATAACCAACCACACAGCCTTCTACTTTAAGAAGGTGATGGTGAAGGAGGCCCTAACGATGGTCAGGAAAGTCCTAGGTAAAACCAGATCGGGAGTGATGGGCCAGACATGAAGTTACTTATCTCACCCTTGATGTTATCATGCCCATAACAAAGCTATTTAATAAATCCTTGGCCCTAGCTCAATTTCCAGAGGTATGGAAGCAAGCCTGGTAACTCCAGTGCACAAGAATGGTGACAAGGCACTGGTGTCAAACTATAGGTCAATATCTATCCTCGCCCACTATCCAAAGCTTTGGAAAAATCGCGGCAAGACAACTCACAGAATACTTCAATAAGTACAATCTGCTCTGCCCAAACCAAGCGTGGCTTCAAGGCAAAAACACAGTACCACTACGGCACTGCTAGAATACACTGACTATTCGCACAAGGTGCTGGATGACAGTAAATTGGTGGAGTCCATCTTCATTGACCTCACCAAAGCCTTCGACACCGTCAACCACCTTCTACTAGTACTCCAGCTCCAAAGATTGGGTGTGGCACCAAACGCCGTGAATTGGTTCGGTGACTACCTAACACACAGGAGCCAGCAAGTCAAAAATCGGGCAGATGTTATCCAGCTCCAGAGATGTACTCCTAGGATTCCCTCAAGGATCAGTTCTAGGGCCCCTGCTTTTCAGCCTCTTTGTAAATGACCTACCCACAGCCTGCGACACCAAACTTATTCTGTATCGGACAATGCCGTGCTGCTGACCAGCAGCACCTCTCAGGCTACCCTACAAACAGAACTAAAGAACTCTTTCAATAAACTCTAGGACTGGTTTAGTAGGCAAAAGCTGCTACTAAATTACAAGAAAACCAAGGCCATGCTACAATCCAGCCCCTACAACAAACACAAGCATGCTCCCCTCGTAATCAACAACAAGGCTGGTGAGCAGATGCACTTGCTTAAGTACCTTGAGTCACCACTGATGACACTCTCACTTTTACGCTCACGCAGACTCCTTGTCAAAGTGGTAAACGAAAGATCGGGGTCCTCTATAGGCATAAGAATCCCTCACCGGAAGCCTCCAAATCTCAGTCTCCAGCTCCATACTCTCCACAATAGACTACGGGCTGGTGGTCTATGGAGCTGCTACTGATGCAGTGCTCAAAGGGTCCAAATTACACTCAATATGGAATGCCGCCTCACCTGTGTGCAGATCACTACACTCATACTTCCACCCTGTATAGGCGTACAAACTGACAACTTAAAGACAGGATCAAATACCAAACTTACCTCGGAAAAAACCCACCCTGTATAGGAAACCTGCTCGAGGCTTCTCTCTCTCTCTCAACACACACATCACCAGACAGAGAAAGAATGGAGCACTGTCCATACCATTCCACCGAACCTCACTAAGGCAGCGTGCTTTCTCCTATCGGGCCCCCCTCTGGATAAATGAACTCCCGATGAAATTACAAACAGCCTGTCTCAATTCAAAGTAGGCCTCAAACAGCACCTAATGTCTAACTCAAAATGCACCTGCTTCTCAGGCCCCACTTGATAGACAGGCCTACCCCAAGGTAACACCCAGCAGGGCTACTAGAGAGAACCCTGCCTCCATTCCAACCTAGCCAGAGGCTTAAGTAACTATCAGTCCTCTTTAAATGCACTTGGTACTGCCCCTCACACACACACACACACACACACACACACCATACTCGACAGAGCCCTCTGGAGCTGCTCCCCCATCACAGCCCCCCTCCGTTTCACTATCCCCTACCTCTTGCTCTTCTGCGGTTGGTTTCAAAACCAATCCCCTTGTTTCACTGTCACCCAGCCTCTCGCCATCTGGGATAGCATTCAACCCTATGCAGTTACTCTGCCATAGTCTATCAACAGTTTGGAGGTTTCCAGGGGTGTGCTAACTAGGCAACCGATTAGAAATAGTTTAGTATTCAATTACAACTGCTCAGTTTTTTTTCTCCAATTTGTCTAATTTTCATGTAATCGCTCTTTAATGCCCAATGATCAGGCCTCTGTAACCAATGAATACGTACTGTCTTATTGTCCACCCTGGCGTGGAACCTTTGTAAAGAGCTCACGCTCAAAGGTCTTTTCAAAATACTAATTAAACAATTAAGCATAAAAGCTTTAAATAAACTTCAAGAAGCAGCAGCGTTAGCAGTATTTCCAGACTTTGCTGGCATTCAGTATCGGTATACCGATCGCAGTTGATGTGATGGCGGGAGAAAGAACTGAGGCATGGTGGGGACACCTACTATCATAGGCGATGACTAGGCATGTTTATGTGGGCGGACTCATCCAGTAAAAATTTCAGGTGATCCTGGCGCCAATGGCTTACAGTTCCATGATGTGTGGCTGAAATGGAGGGAGATGTCCTCCAAGATCCACTATACCACACTGACTTCCCCATCAAAAGATGGATAGCTTCAAAAAGGCATTACATTGTTCTGCACCAGGCTGTTTTAATAAAAAGTACCAATGTATCCATGCCTTGTATTCCTGGTATAGTCCCACTGGAAAACTTCCAGCATACTTCGAACGAGGGTTATAGATGGCTCTTCATTAAGCTTGTGTTCATAAATCTTCACTACCAAATCTTCCAGTTCACACGCCTGTAGTCTGCTCATCCTTCCTGCAACAAGACAAACAAGCCCACATGCGTAATGAACATGCACATAAAACACTAGCTATGTTTCAACAGGATATTCTGTCTGTGGTTATCGGTCTCGTAGATTGAGAGGCCAGTTGGCACCATTCAATTCTGCTTTAGATGGGCCACCCAGATCTCTCCTGGTGCTTTCCATATACTTCCCATGTTGCACTGCAGTTGAAGGATAAGGTATTGTGTACTTCTGTGAAAGTCTGCTTAACTGCCTACACCTTAGGCGTAACCTCTGCTTCTGTGTCTTTGCATGGAGGTAATAAAAGGTTATCTATTGGGAGCAAGGCCAACTTCTCTGCACTTTCGTTATCCATTCCTACAGTGCCCACCCTGTTCAAATAAACAGCCTGTACCCTGGTATCACTTAAGCAGATGTGAAAATACGTCTGTGGGGATGGGGTGGTGAAAAGTGAACTGCAGTTCTGGATTTTCACATTATTATTACTCAGAGGAAGATTTCTAGCTAACAAAATCTGCACCAATGCCAGCCAGGTAGGGGACTCTAGTTCAATCCTTTAAATAATGGGGAGGGCCAATTTGACACCAAAGGCACATGCTGGGACTAGGAATGGCGGGTACCGCTGTACTACTAGGGAAGTCAACATCAGGAAGATCAAGGGGCTCCTAAGATTCTGTGTCGCCAGAATAGTCTGAGGCTGTACCACTACCCCCTGGTAATGGTACACACCACCCATACTGTAGGATTAAAATTCCTTTCCCCATGTAACATGAAGTGATAAAAAATCTGGCCCACCAACTCCTAATGTGCCCCTATTGCAGGGGGTACTCCTCATTGGAGAAATTTGATATTCTAGTGTCTTGCAAAACAAAGCTGTCTGATACCGTAAGATTCAAATAGCATAACATTCCCCTAAAAAAATGATTTTCAGGCTATTCCGATCTTCATTACTAACAGATTTACATTTTTTATTTATTTAAAGTCTAGGAATTACAACCCTTTGAGTCAGAGACTCATTTGCAAAGGCTCCACGTCTTACATAAATGGATTAGAACACAGTATAACATAGAATATACAATATAGACAACAGCACTAGTACAGAAAATGACAATAACATCAAAACAGGCTTTCTGTTGCGAGATGTCATCAGTTCCTGCGTTTTTTTTGTTTTTTTTTCTATCAAGCCTTAACTCTGCTTGTGACATCAGAATCTTTTCTATGGATACAGCTTGCGATGTCACATGCAAATGATTGGGACTTCACAACAGGAATAAGTAAAGAGAGCAGACAGAGTCAAATACAAGGTCCTAAAACTCAAATGTTTTGGGGATTTTTTTTTTTTGAATGTATTATGCCCCATATAATGACTGGCACCCCAGATTCTCCCAGTGCCTCTGCCTGGCTCCAGCTTACCATTCTCCGCACACTCATGCAACACCTCCCCCCCCCCAAAGTGGTGAACAGGATTAAGGCAATTCAATCCAGATGGTGCATAGTGACAGAGAAGGCAGCCAGGACCATCCCGGTTGTATCAGGGTCGCGCAGGAGCTAATGCTGGGCCACAGCTTTTATCCCCGTTTCACCACCCCAGAGGATGCAGACACGCTCAGGGGACCACAGTGCAGATCTCCAACCTACATCCTCCCCTCCCACTTAGCGTCTTTGCCTACACTGCTACCTCTGGGTCACCTAGTTGGCAGTATCACAGCAAGGACCATTTCCCTGCTCCCCACAGTGTGTCTACTGGGACACGCAATCATCCTTCAGGTTTGCAGAGTTCTGTTGATGCCAACTGAATTCTTTGCTGGAAACTGGAAAATTTAAGTATGGTGCTTTCCTGTGGCAACACAATGATGTTTGCTGAGCACCCAGTTTGCCTCTCCCTCATTAGCAACAGAGAATCAGGCCTGAGATGTTTCAGTACAATGGAGCAGATCAGGTAAGATATAAAATTAAAGGGACCAGTTGTCCCAGAGTTTGCACCACAGCCGAAACAGAAAAATGAGGGTTACTCACCTGTAATGGTAGTTCTAAGAGTGGTATACAGTGCAAAACCACACAGGCAGTCTTCCTTTCCCTTTAATTCCAGCTGTAACATCTTCAAGCTACACTCCTCCTACCCACCCAGGTGATATCTTCCTTGGCTCTGCCCTGTGAGGTCAGAGCTTGTATGCTGAAAGCAGGGATCCGTGTTGCCACTTGCCAGGGGAGGTCAGGTGGCTTGTGGGGATGTGCACCAAATACCACTACTAGATCTATGGTTACTGGCGAGTAACATTCATTTCTAGGGGTGTGGATATGGTGCACTATCCACACTTAGGCAGACTCCTTAGGGCGTGGGAGAAGTGTGTCGTCAGCACGGCCGAGCTGTCCGGGAGGACGCAGCGTACACCTTGCACCCGGCATAGTCCAGCTTTTTGGACTCCTTGTCGGAGGGCTTATCCACATCCCTAGAGGGCGTAGGAGAAGTGTGCAATCAGCACGGCCGAGCTGGCCTGGCGGAGGCCAAGGGAGGACGCAGCGTACACCTTGCACCCGGCACAGTCCAGCTTTTTGGACTCCTTGTCGGGGGGCTTATCCACATCCCTAGCATTCCCGGAACGCCGGAAAACACTGGCGGTGACCAACCCCTCCGCAGAGGGGTGCTCAGAAAAACCAGACAAAGAGCCAGTAGGGACTGCATACTTCCTGGCCATCCTGACCGAAGGCACAGGGCAGGAAGCCGGCCGCTGCCAAAGCTACAAGGCTGGGCCAACAATGGCTTCAGCCACCGGAAAGGCCTCCGTGGGCGAATCCCCTCGGTCCAGTATCTCCGTCAGGGATACTGGCCCGCTTGGATCACGGGCTCGAGCTGCATCCGGTGGACTCGAGATGAGCGAAGCAGACCCATAAGAGACGATGGGCTCTCATCCATCGACTGCCCCCAGAGGATTCCAGGTCAGGGCCTGGAAAACGAGGGAAGTCGTCATCCGACTCGAAGAGCTCGCGAAGAAGCTGCCTGGGGCCAGAGCCACCCTCCACCTGCTGAGGACGGTTGGGAGTGAGGGTGACAGACAACCTGTGGGGCAGACCTTGACCCAACCGAGTGTCCTTGGTCGGTGCCCCCGATTTCGGTTGTGGAGGCGGAGGTTCCACCACAATCAGTGGGGCAGCTGGTTTCGGCCAAACAACCGGCCCAGGCTTGGGCACCTTGACTATAGCGAGGGGCTGTTTCGGCCGTTTGGGTGACAGTTACTTGATGGCCGGGGAAGGTGACAGCTTGTTCCCGGACAGAAGTAACTGCTGTCACATTAGGTCCTCGTAGCGTCGACGCAATCTGCGCCGAAGCCTCTCCTCTTCCGAGGAGGAAGACGAGGCCGAGAGGCGCCGCCACCGCTGATGTCGGCGGGATCGGCTGGACCGAGACGAGGTCCGAGACAGAGACCCTCTGTGTTTCCGAGGGCGGGTCTGGGAAGGAGCCTTGACCAGGGACTCCGGCACGGGAGGCGCACGCAAGTCCTCGGTCTCCACCGTGGGAACCAGTGAAGAAGGGTTGTCGGCTTCACCATTCGACAGCCCGTCCGACGAGTCAAGAAAAATCTCACCGGCGTCGACGGGTGTCTCGACCGGCTGACCTGGCGGGACACCCGTGAAGCCAGCGGCCTTAGCTGCAACCTCGACTCAAGTAGAGGTCGACTGTCCGAGAGAAAGGGACCTCCGCCTCCCACGGCCGCCGACGGTGGACTCTACTCGAGTCCTTCCTTTTGGACCAAGAAGAGTGTCCCCATGGCCCCTCTCCTTTGTGGAAAGGATTGGCAAAGCTCCTTAAAAGAAGCTATGTAGGAGGATCCCAGAGAGAGCGGGATAAATGCCCCGACCAAGGAAGATGAAGATGCGGCCTGGGCCGCCTCCTCCTCGACGGCGATCATCTGCTTAAGTTGCTCAGCCGAGCCAGCCGCCGGACACCGCCCAACGGGTCTCCTTAGACTTCACCGGTGGGTAGCGCTTCTCGGGGCGCCCAAGCTGTAACCGGGCAGCACGGTCTTCCAGGACGTTGGCCGAAAACGAACGGCATAACTCGCAGGCCTGCGGGTCATGATCTAGGCAGAGGCAGTAGACGCACGTGGAGTGCGGATCTGTCCTGGACATTTTCTGCCCACATGGGCACCGCCGAAATCCAGAAGTCGATTTGTCCATCGCAGCTGCGAGGGAGTAATTAGACCGAAGTCTTGAAAACTTAAGAATTAGTTTCAGGTGAACCGAAGAATTAGAATCCAGTCTATACGTAGAGCATTAAGGACGGAACCTGAGCTTCCAAGCAGTAAGGAAGATCTGGCGTCATGGGGCGGAGCTAAGAGTTTTACCACTCGCGTTGGTGGGAGGAGCCAGCCTGAAGACCTTCCGGCAAGATTTAAAGCAGCAAGGAACCTGCCAGACAGTGTGGATGAACAACATATCCATGTCCCTAGAACATTCATTTCTAAGGGTGCAGATATGGTGCACTATCCACACTTAGGCAGACTCCTGGCAGTTCTCTGGGAGGAGAGGGCAAGGTGCACGCCACTAATTGGAAAAGGTTGGAGAACTGGGGTCCCAAAACCAGCATCCCGGTGTGACTCAGGTCGATGTGGTAATGAGAAATGAAGGTGTGTGCAGACTTCCACATAGCAACCTTTCAGATCTCCTGGATAGGAATATCCCTGGAAGTGCCAGACCACCTCTTCTTGTGCCACTATCTGTACACCAGCTCGCACCCAGTATGCTGGGATAGCTGTCAGGTGCACCTTGAGGGTTGATCTCAGGGCCGACTGAGAGGTACCACAGGTAATCCAGAATGCTAGCCACGGGGTCTAAGCTCTCTGCCCTGGCACCATATGGAAAAGTGCTTCAACCTGAAGGCATAGCACTGGCGGGTCGACTCCTTCTGGGAGACTTCCACAACCCCGAGAGCCTCTTCGGAGATACTAAGCCTGGCACTCTAGCTGCTCAGGAACCAGGCTGTCGGGTGCAGGGACTGAAGATTCAGGTGTAAAGACCTTCCCCTTCTGAGAGGAGAGCAGATCCAGGTGCAGAGGCACGTACAATGGAAGCCTGCTGCTGAGGCAGAGAAGATCTGGGCACCAGAACTGGTGCGGCCACTCTGGGGCTACCAGGATCATCCGCACCTTGTCCCTCCACACCTTGGCCAGCAACCTGTGGATCAATGGAAAGGGCAAGAAAGCTTTTCTGGAACTCCTAAACAAACATGCCTCACTCCAAAAAAGAAAAGTGCGAACACTACTATGTCCTTGGTTCACACAAGAGCTGAGAACAATGTTACGAAATAGGGACAAATTATGGCCCGAAGATGAAACTAAAATCTGACTGAACACATTTTAAGCGCATGAGAAATACATGCACTAAACTCATAAGATAAACCAAATCCAAATTCAATCCATACAAAATTCCCAAAACAACCCATCTAAATTCTGGAACACAGATATAACCATGGAAAGCCGTATCCCTACATCTTCACTAGCAGTTAAAATCGAATCACAAAACAACTAAGGGGAAATTCCCATTGTGTCAGGAGACCGTCCGAGGTGGTTATCGAAGAACTGTTTCGACCGACTGATTTTGAGCCGACTGAGCTGCTTCACGGCTGTGATGTTTCAATGACTCATTCTGTCTACTCCAAAAAGTTCACCCTGACTGTTTTTAAGGATGTGGACCCTCGCCAACGGTACTCATGCGTTTCGCCTTGTATTTAATGCAAGCAGTATAATCAGTCTTGTGTTTTTTTTTTTTTGGTTTTTGTTTTTTTAGAACTTTTAGTATTTTAATATATTTCTCGTTTATTTTCTACTTTCAGTACACCCGGGCTTGATATTCTAAACTACGCTATTCTGTAGCGCAAGCCCTTGCGCTACTCAAAAGTTGCGCTGGGCTGTGGCTTGATGCGATATTCAGCAGAGTTGCGCTATTGAACAACTCCTTTGAATATCGCCCGCCACTGGAACTTGTGCCACCGCAAGTGGTCAGAGTGGAGCATTCAAGATGCGGTGGCGCAAGTTCCATTGCGCCATCGCAACTTTCCAATATTCAAAGGTGACATGCAAATGGGGCCATAATTCATGCAAAGGCGCAGGGGGCCATTTGCATCTACTTAACCCATTTGCATGCCATTAGCATGCAGGTGCGCCGATCCCTGGCGACTTGCGCCTGGCGCCATGCCAGGCAACGGCCGTCGAGACAAACGCCCTGCAGCCCGATCGCGAGAATGGGTAAAACCCCCAGCTGGCCTGATCACGGGCATAACAGATGAACACCCCGACTGGCTCGATCGCGGGCATAACATAAATGAAACCCTTGCCCCAACTGGCCCGATCGCGGGCATAATATAAATAACAACCCCACTGGCCTGATCGCGGGCATAATATAAATGACAACCCCGATCGGCGTCCAGGCGAGTCCCAAAAAGAGCAATATCCCTGGTGGTCCAGTGGACCGCAGAAACCCAATTGCGGGCACAGAGTCAACCCCAACTACCCTGGTGGTCCAGTGGCCCCACCGCCTGACCGCCCCCGACTGACTGCTCGTCCGGCTGCCCCCATTGGTTCAGAGCAAGAGCCAATGGGTGTGCAGCCAGATATGAATGAATTCATTCATTCACATATCGAACTACTGCTATACAGTATGGGCTGCACACCCATTGGCTCTTGCTCTGAACCAATGGGCGTGCAGCCCTACCAAGCAGTCAGTCGGCAGGTGGGTGCTGTCGCCCTCGCTGACCGGGTGGGGGGGAACGTGACAGCGGGTGGTGGGGCTCTGTGGGTGGGTGGGGTGGGTGGAGTCTTATGCCCGCTATAGGGCCAGTCCACTGGACCACCAGGGATATTGCTCTTTTGGGGGGTATCATTCATAATATGCCGCCGTAGAGACCAGGTGAGAGAGTTTCATTCATATTATGCCCGCGATCGGGCCAGTGGGAGGGGTTTCATTCATATTATGCCCTTGATCGGGCCAGTGTGGGGGGTCATTCATATTATGCCCGCGATCGGGCCAGTGGGGGGTCCATTCATATTATGCCCGCGATCAGGCCAGTGGTGGGGGTTGCCATTTATATTATGCGATCGGGCCGGGGATTCACATTATGCCCACGATCGCGCTGCACTTTGGGGGTTGTCATTCATATTATGCCAGCGATTGGGCCAGTGGAGGAGGAGTTCATTCATATTATGCCCGTTGATCGGGCCGGAAGTGTCATTCATATGCCTGCGATCGGGCCAGTGGGGGAGGGAGATTTCACGATATGCCGCGATCCAGCTGCGGGGGGCTGGGGAACAAGTGGCGGGCCACCCAGGTGCTTGGCTGCTGTGTTGCGCCCTGCAATGCGGCAGCTCACCTGTGGGTAGCCCTCGACCTACTTTTTGGGGGCTCAAACTTGTGCAGGCGCAGGTAGGGGTTGCGCCTGAACTCTGCACAGCCCGGCTGAATATCGGGCTGTGCAGTTTATGCATGGTTCCTCCCCCTCTGGTTGAGCATGCCTTCATTAGCATTGCGCTGTTGCTCAGCATGAATTGGGGGGCACAACTGCCTCCTGCTGAATATTGCAGAATGGCGCAATTTCGGACTTGCGCATGGCGCAACCCTTTTGAATATCCAGACCCCCATTTACATACTACGGGAAGCCAGGGTTACTTTGGGGTGTTATTTGCTAAAATCAGCGATCGTCTGTTCATCTGTTTGGTCTGTTCGGTTTAGCTCATGTTTCTTAAACTTAAAGATATCCCTGTTTTTGTTACTTTTTACCTACTCTACTCATGCTTTAAGCCAATACATGATTGAGCTATATATAGCTATACACAGCACGTAAACTCACGCACACTGGTTTGACTGGGTTAGGAAAAGGAGCGGGCGCTAGTGCTAGTAGGTGGTGTTCTGGCGTTAAGGTTATTTAGTTTACTTAGCATGCAATACTAAATTACCAAAGTGTCTAGCTGGGTACAGCTTTAACAGTTTTTTTTTTCCCCCCCGGTCTGGGTTTTGAAGCTTTATGCTCGTCTCACTCATTTTGCCAGACAGCAACAGTTAGAAATGCAAGCTGAGCTGTGTTTGTAGTGCTTCTTAGCGCAGTTGGGTTTACTTTATAAGCCTGGAATCGCGGCCGATATAATTATTTCCTGTACTAAAGTTCATGCTGGGCTGTTTCAAAGCGAAAGGCACTACATTTTTAGCTGAAATTTAATTGCTGTTTGTGTTGGTCTTGGTCTTCTCAAAAATACATTATTTAATATTGATAAGAAGCAAGAGATAAAAGTAAATAACCCTCTCTCCTTTTTTCTAAGGGACAGAGGGAGGCATAGGTGCAACCCTGTAATACCCTGTCAAATAAATGCACAGTACTTAACTGAAAACTGAAATCTTGCTGCTAACACTGCTGACACACAGTGCGTATTATACTTGTCTCGTTGTGAATTGCTGCCCTTGCAGATTGTAGTTGATCTCCTCATTCTACCTATGGTTGCATGTTGGTTTATATTTTTTTTCCTGTATATATCCGAGAATATTTCTCTTTCATATTCCGAGAAGTTATACATATCTGCAAGTCAAGAAAAAGCCTAAACTGATAGACTGTTAGACTGTCAGATTGTCAGCTAGCTGGGTATTTGTTTTTTCCCTTTGAACTGCTCCTCCTCCTCTGCATTACTTATTTATATCCTAATATCACTTGGAAATGCCAGCCACAACCCTCAGTAAGAACTCAGGCCCCACTAGTGTATATGAAACGGACCTGAGTAAACCAACTCCGAGTGGGGCGCGGGGAAGCATAAAGGGCCTCTCTCACTGAAAACCTTGGCCATGAAACAACTGGGCAAAACCAAAAATAGAATGAATAAAAAGGGCCGCAGTCTGAAAAAGACTGAAACACCTAATAGATGAACTGGTCACTGAGAATGAAGCTATGCAGTTGGTTTCTATACCTAATCTGCCTCTACAAATTTTGGGGGACATTAGAACATTCTTTAGCCCTCTAGCTCTTAAGCCACTTTCTAACACCATTAATAAAAACAACAAAGGAACCATGTAAATAAAAATAAAATAAAAAAGGTGTAGGTATACCGAGGCAAGAGCCAATTTACCCACAAGGCCCAAAGGAAAATAAAATCGATAATATTGATTTACACGGACCCAAAGGATATAATGCAGAGGACAGTAGGGACGCAAAGATAGACTTCTCCCAAATATTTCATAACCTCTCGGTGCTGGATTTGGAGGTTCAATCTCAGAGAATATCTGCTAACAGAGGAGGCTATCAGAAAACACTCTGGAATTGATGTCTCATTACCCCATAAAAAAGTTAACATTTTGTTAAGACCAGAGTTTCAGGAAAATAACTCTAGCTGCAATAAAAAGAATCAGCCCAAACTAAATATAAATCAGGACTACAAACCCTGTAATAACATCCGTTCCCCTAGAGGAAGCAGTACCAAGCCAAAATATCAGACACCCCAGAATGTCTCCCAGGGGCCACCTTTTACAAATGACAGTACACATTCATGGTCAATGAATCCCGAGGGTCAGGAAGACTCATTTTGCAGAGATAGAGGGAATCTCAGGGGAAGTCTACATAGCATTAAGGGACCCAGTCAAAGCTAATATCTTGCTGTTTATACAGTTAGAATTTAGACATGATGCTTCATTTATCTAATGGGTGCGCCGAGAGAACAGGCTGAAACTGGAATTAATTGAGAATAAACTAACAAACAAAGAATATAGAATAGACACCTTGAATAAAGAGTCAGACACACAATATAGCCACCTGGGAAATAATGGAAGACATACTAACATACTAATTGCCAGCAGATTAGGCCTTATGGTCTATTGAGTCTGCTCGAACCTCAAATCCCTAGTTGGGTGCCGAGGCCCTCTTCTCCCCCCACCCCCGTGTTCCAGAAACCCCCATCATCCATCCCCACCCCTCTGGGCCAGGCCATCATCTGGTACATCCGCTTTCTGTGTCTGTCCACACTCTCTTGGAAGCCCTCCACTGTGGATCTCTGAACCAGCTCGCCAGGCAGTGCATTCCAAGGGTCCACCATCCTCTCAGTGAAAAACCTCCCCCTTCCAACTTCAAACCATGCCCTCTGGCGATACCTTCCTGCTTTAGTCTAAAGATCCCTCCATGTTTACCCAATTTATTCCCTTGAGGTGCTTGAAGACCTCAATCATGTCTCCCCCTCCTCTCCTCTCCTCCAACGAAAACAGGCAGGGCTCCTCAAGTCTGTCCTCATACGTCAAATCTCCTAGTCCTAGTATCATCTTAGTTGCCCTCCTCTGTACCCTCTCCAGGAGCTGTATGTTCCTCTTCAAGTGTGGTCTCCAGTACTGTACACAGTACTCAAGTGTGGTCTAACTAGTCCATTGTACAGCGGCAGAATCCTTCCCTGCTCCTAGAGGTGATCCCCCACGATGCATCCCTACATCCTGTTTGCCTTGCTAGCTCTCCTGCACTGCTCAGAGTTATTCATACATGCATCCACCATGACGCCTAGGTCTTTTTCCCTGTTGAGGCTCCAGCGCCCCTCCCGGGTGTACCTGTGTTTAGGGTTTCCGCCCAAGATGTAACACCTTGCACTTGCTGATATTGAAATTTAATTTCCATGTGTGAGCCCACCTTTCCAGGGTGTCCAGGTCCCTTGCAGGGCCAACCTCCCTCTTCCCCCTCAACTACTGCTCCCATCTTGGGAGTCATCAATGAAGAGACTCATTTCACACCCTATACCCTCCCTGATGTCCAATATGTATGCATTAAACAGGATTGGACCCAGGACTGAGCCCTGCGGTACCCCATTACCGACCTCTCTAGGGTTCGAGAGCTCCCCACCGACCACTACTCGCTGGGTGCGTCCAGCTAGCCAGTTTTCAATCCATCTGACCAAAGGGTCTACTCCCAATCCCGTCAGTTTCTCCACCAGACCACTGTGGGGGACAGAGTCAAATGCCTTGCTGAAGTCCAAAAATAATACATCCACAGGCTTTCCCCTGTCCAGTTCTGATATTACCCATTTGTAGAACTCCACAAGATTGGTTTGACATGATCTACCTGGCACAAACCCATGTTGCCGACTATTCAGACCTCCCACCTCCTCCAAGTACACCCCCAATCGTTCCTTTAGTATACTCTCCATTAATTTTCCCACCAGAGGTTAAACTGATGCGTCTATAGTTACCTGGTACTTCCCTCAACCCCCCATTTATGGACTGGCACATGTGCCTCTCGCCAATCCCTAGGTACCCTCCCTGTCTCAAGCGACCTGTTGAAGAGCTCCGCCAGGGGTTCAGTCGGTATGTCTGCCAATTCCCACAAATAATTCTAGTATCTTGCAGACCAACACAGAGATGAGCAAATTGAACTGCTCAACAAAATGCACGGAATACGAAGTGAAAGCTCCAGGGGACTCTCGGAGCAGATCATTACAGCACTAGCAGCGACTCCAAGCGCATTATGCTACCAGCAGTTAAATTCAGAGACAGTAGCATCTGTAGGGAACTAGCCCTTAATCACTCATATCTGTGGCATAAGGGAGAACTCCAGGAAGTACTAGATAGCAAGGACAAGAGCCCCAGGGAGACAAGTATTTACAAAATAAAAACAAAGAAAATGGGCAGCAGAACGGAAAAGTTCGCTGATATCCCCTATCCTTTCATGGAAAAAAAGGACAGAAAAACGAGCATTTGTCAATGCCGAATGTTTGCTTGCTGGCATTGGCACTGGTAGTGTAGAAGTCACAGAGTTGCATAATAGGAATGGCAGTGAAGTATTGAACTGAAGCCAACCCCACCACCACCCAGCAGAGAGTGACAGGCATTGGGGTGTGCCTTTGGTTCGTCAGGCATAACGGCCATGCCATTTCACCACACCCTACCCTGCAGACACTGACAAGTGTCACGGTGTGCTGTAGGGTCTTTGGCCTTATCGCACCTCATTCCATCAGGAAATACTGTGAGATAGATGCGGTTATAGGAGAATGGGGTGAACTTTGGGGAAGAGTCCAAGGCATACCTCGATGCCTCTCACTGGCTGCAGGGTGTGGAATGGTATGAGCATTACAGGCAAGAATCCCAAGTTACACCCCTGATGCCTGTCATTCTCTACAGGGTGGGACGTTATGGTTGGAAACCCTAACACCTCAGGCAATCATTGGTATTTTCACTCCAAATTTTCAACGTTTTTTTGTGACCCCCACCTCATGAATAGTGGCAATATCAGTTTGTTAGCGGAAAGCTGCTTATGTACAGCGACTACGGCATTTAGCACCACAGGTGCAAAACATATTCTGAACAGGATGTGAAAAATGACAGCTGTACTGTTCATGGGAGGTGTAAAAATGGCAATGTTGCAAATCTGCAGTAAAAATATTAAAACTGGTGAAGTCATGAGCGTGCATAGAAACTGTGCAACGCACACTCGTAATGTAATTAGTTTGGGGATTTTTTTTTTTTTTTTTTTACACACAGCAGATTGTCAACACAGACATTTTGGGACCTCCGATCATGAACAGTGTCACTGTGATTTTCTTTATCTATCCCGAACAATGATTTCCCACAGCGACCACGCACCTCTGCGCTGAAAGTGTGAAAACACATTTCGGCCATGTTGTGAAAAATGACTGCTGTACTGTTCCATAAGGAAGTGTGGAAAAATGCCACTGGTGAAAATCTGGACTGAAAATATTACAAAGTCATGAACTTACAAGGGTGCGTGGAAACTGCGCAATGCTCACTCGTAACAGTCATTTTATGGACTTTTGTCACCAAACTTTCAACATAGCCATTGTGAGACCTCTGCTCATCAACAGTGTAACTGTGATTTTCTTAATCTGTCCCAAACATTGCTTTCGCACACCGACTGCACCATTGTGCGCTACATGGGTGGAAACACATTTTGGGCGACATGTGAAAAATAGCAGCTGTACTGTTCATAAGGAAGTGTAATAAAATGGCAATGTTGAAAACCTGTAGTAAGTATTGAAAATTCTGAAACTTCTGACGTGCGTGGAACTGCGCAGCATGCGCTCATAAAAGACTAATTTTTAGGAATTTTTCCATCAAATTTTCAACATAGGCTTTTTGAGAGCCCACCTTATGAACAGTGGCAGTGTCATTTCGTTACTCGGTCCCGAAGGTGATTTCATGCAGTGACTGTGAAATCACCCTTCAGGCCCGATTAACGCCATGATAGTAAGAGCATTCATGAAAAGGGGTCCCAAAAACCCCATGTTGAAAATTTGGTGCAAAAATTCCAAAAAATGCCTGAGATATGCAGCAAAGTTGAAAAAACCCTATCTATCCCATTATACAGCTTACCGGCATTTCCTCAGTTCGCGGTCGGCTTTGAAGAGTGCAGACGTGTTCCCGGTTCACCGAAGATCGTCACGCCGGAGACCGGAGGTAAGTATGGGGAGGCAGGGTGCGCAGTGGGTGGGCTGGATGAAGGCCGAGGGAATGTTTTCTTGTTTACAGTTTTTTTTTTTTAAATACAGGAAGGCGGCGTGGGATGTTTGCCCACGCTGGGGTGACTCCCAAGCGTGGCAGCTGTAAAGCTGTTTTTAGGTGGGGCTGGAGCCGACAGGGTGGGCACCCCCCTCTCGGACTTGTGCCACGCTGGGTGGGCTCCCAGCGTGGCAGCTGTAAGGCTGTTTGAGAGGGGGTCTGGAGCAGACGGGAATTGGGCACCATCGCCCATATGGATGTGTTGCCATGCTGGGGTGGGCACCCAGCGTGGCATCTGGAACTCTGGGGAAGCACAGCACAACCGACGGGGGATTGGGCACCCTGTCGGCTATACAGTATGTGCGGTTGGGGGCGAGTATCACAGTATGCGTTCGCGAAGGAGGAAGCACGCATGAGCAGGCGATATCTTATCGCTGCTCACTGAAGCATAGCTCCCTCTTTCAACTGTATGCCACTGCATTTTCAACTGCTGTCATAGACAGCTCCAGCAGTGATTGGAGAACTGCGACCGTGCCTGCAAACACACTGACTGAATTGGAAGACACCAACACACCTCAGAAAAACTTGGATAATGGCACTGTGTTTCTTGCACATGTGTGCAAGCAAACATAAGACTAAAAGTAAACTAATCAATGAGGTATCACTTGATAAGAGCAAAAATTCCACTAACAATTCAAAGGAAAATTAAGATACAGCACAATAAACCGGAGAAAAACAGGGAAAAATACCAACAAGAATAAAAAAATCAAAAGAAAACAAGTCCAAAGACAAACAATTTAGATAAAAACCAGAGGAAGATTCAAGTATGGCAAATATAGAAAACCAGACACAAGTGTGAAAACCCAGAATCGGCTGATGCAAAGGATCTAAAGAGGGCAGTACTAGCATTGACTTAAAAGTGATGATGGGTCTTGCAAAAAGTGATAGTCCAAAGAATAGAAAGAATACTTCTAGCCATAGTGCCATTTTCAATATTTTCTTGCAAAAAACTATGGGCTCTGACTTCATACTACCCCTTTTTGGGGTATCGTGTATGCCTAATGAATCACAAGAAAACCTAGCAGAAACCATAACCGCATTACTGTCCTCTATATTGAAGGGATGCTGTATTTTGAAAAATTCAATCAGTATCATAAGACCTTTGCCAGGGACCCAACTGGTTTTGGTGGTAACTGATCAATTCTACATACTAAAAGCAATAGTACTTAAAGTAATAGTAAATTTAGAGGATATGGGTATCAGGGTGGGGGAAGTCACCACACTAATGGACCTCTTCCCAGAATTCTACAATAATCAAATTCGTCCTAGGGTCAGCAAAAAGGACATAGTAATTTCTGTTTTTGGGCTTTAACCATCGATAAAAGATGCCAGAACCAATTTAAGGGACAAACCGATCGACTTTCTCAATATCTGCTTGGATATTAATACAAGCAACCACAATGTAGGGGAAGTAATAAGACTGGAGCCTGATGGACAAGTCATGTTCCATGTTAATGAAACCTTTATAATGGAGGAGCTAGTGAAGAAGCAGAGCACACTGGATAACGTTGGAATTCATGCACATGCTCAGATAAACTCTGGTAGAGTTTATATAATTTCCAAGAACTGGGAATCTTTGAGACATCAAATAAATTTGAGCCGTTAGCTGCCTCAGACCAATGACAGCCCAAGCTGAACAGTGTGGTGAGGGGGAGACCACGGACTCAAACTAGGATCAGGATCACTACTGGAGATGGAAACATTGATTGCTCAGTCAAAACAGTAATTCTGGACAAGAACCCATTTAAAATATAATCTTGGAATTCTTCAGGGTTGAGTGCAAAAATAGGAGACCCGGACACATGCAATTATCTGAACCAATTTCATATTATTGGTATTCAGGAAACCTGGGCTTTAGGAAACAACCTCAAAAATGGTTATATGGCTTACTACAAAAAAGCTACTAAAAATAAAAACTATAAGAAGGGAATAGGAAGATTGGCCATATTTATAAAGCTAAATAATATTACAACAGAAGAATTCACTACTTACAGTCCTAGCATTTTAGCAGTAAAATTAAAAGGGAAATCATCGAAACAAACATGGTTTATGATAAATGTTTATTCTCATCCATCAGGAAGCCAATATGGAGATCCCAATCATCCAGGCTCACTAGAAAAACTAATCAACAATATCCAAACAGATCACCCAACAGCCAATATAGTGACTTTTGGAGATTTCAGTGCAAGGATGGGTATATTACAAGGTGGCTCGGAGGACCTGCTAGAGGCTCTGACGACCCTCCTGCATCCATTCCTGAACACAAGAAGAAACTCTAGAGACCAAAGTCACTAACAGAAGAGGAGTAACGCTACACAGAATAATGTGTAGGAAAAATATGCTGCTTTTAAATGGTCGGTCCAATACTGACTCTGAAGGAGAATATTCCTTTGCAGGAGTAAAGGGCTCATTTCTAATTGATTATATGTGGGTTAATTTTAATTTAATAGGAGCATGTATTTAAAACTAGTACCCAAAGCAGAAAGCGAACGTTAAGGCTTTGGAATTAGAAATTGGGCATGGGGACTTCAATACTGACAAAGGAATCAAGGCCCCTAGAGTGATGTCTAAGAAAAGAGGTATTGAATGGAGTCAAATTATGAGTGAAAAGTTTACGGACCTGCTAAAGAGCAGAGGGATACTGTCAAGATTGGCATTACTGGCCAACCAACCCATGGGCCCTTCATTAATTCCTGAATTTAACTCCATTATAAATATGACAGCCAATATAATAACAAAAGAGGTAGTTATAAAAGAATTTAAGGGTCAAAAATTGTATAATAAAGGCCGCCAGACTGCGAGGAAAACATTGAACAAAAGTTTAGAATTTTAAAACAGTTTTCAAGTAAGAACAACAACAAATTAATGAACAAAGCTAGAAGAGTACGGGGAGATTCTAGATGGAAACAAGCGGGAATACACCTATGGAAGTAACTCCATAATGCAGTTCTCAGTAGAAACTTTCTGGGACATCGTAAGTACCAGAATGGGTCATGACTCTCGTATCAACACACACATACTGAACCAGATATTTCAGTAAAGCATTATAAGCTCCCGTTCTACAGGGAAGACCCTGATTACCTTTCTGGGCTAACAGATCCTAAATATGACGGCAGGAAACAAAACACAGATGCCGAAATCACACAATCTGAGCTAGAGGGAGCTCTCAATTCATTTCATGAAAGAAAAGCACCTGGGCCAGATGGGGTACCACTGGATGTAATAGCCAGAACTGAACTATTCTGGATCCCTTTTCTACTCAAACTAATTACATCTGGAGATCATGGGATATCCCCAAAAGCTGGAAACTAAATATTGTTGTACCAATTTTTAAGAAAGGTGACAAAAAGGACCCCAGTTGCTATAGACCCATCAGCCTTCTGGACACTCTAGGAAAGGTTTTTACTAAAATTCTGAATAATAGATTGATGTCATGGGCAGAGTCCAACACCATCATAGATGAAGCCCAGGCAGGATTTCGTAGAAATCACTCTACAACAGACAAAGATTATGTTCTAACTCACCTGATCCATAAATACAGGATTGTTAAAAAGCAAAAAATATACTGCACCTTTACTGACCTTAAAACCGCTTTTGACTGGGTTAATAGACCACTACTTTGGGACAGACTTGGTGAACTCGGGGTAGATCTCTCTCTACCGGAGATGATCAGACTCATGCATCAAGACGACTACACCAGTATCAGGTATGGTGACTCTGGGGAATTAAGCACTTGGTTTATAAACAATATTGGGGTCAAACAAGGCTGTACACTGGCCCCACTATTGTTTAATCTTTACTTTGGTACAGTTTTGAAAGACTTGTATAATCCTGACTCATCTACCAAAAACAGGGTCAAGAATGGTCCCGTTTCTGGCTTATGCAGATGACATTGTACTTTTATCACTTAGCCATCTGGGCATGTGCAGAAGCATCGGGAAATTCCAGCTCTAATGCAAAATGCTGATCTGTTGGTTAACCATGACAAAACCAAGGTTCTTGTGTTGGGGGTAACAAAGAGAGGTTACAACTATTACATGAACGCCTCCAAGATTGAGGTGGTAAATAATTTCTGCTACCTAGGACTCATGGTAAGCCAAACTGGATCATGGAATACTCACATTAAAAGCAAACTGGAAGGATTTTCCCAATTATATTAGCATTTTCATATAAACACGGGGCAGGGGATCTGTAGATGGAATACTAAGAGTCTAAGAACTAAAATTAAAAGGCAAATTCTTTATGAAGCTGAATTACGAGGACGAGAATTAAAAGGGTCCTCAGATTTTAGTTTACACAGATTTTATAAAAAGATACTTGGCCTCCTGAATAGTGCCCCTTCTGCTTTGGTCAGGGCTGAGATCGGAGAGCTATCCATAGAGTGTGCCTGTGTGCAGAGACAAAAACTACTGGATCAGGACCTTCCGGATGCGCCCCGGACAGATTTCCATGGTTGTGTCTGGAAGAGGCAATTCTCTACTCTCATTCTAACAATACTTTCTCGTGCATGAAGGTCCTGGAAGAACTCATTAAACCATATGGGCTTTTATACGTAGTCACTGATTAGGCTTCCTATTGACTACATCAAAATAAAATTAAATAAAATAAAGGACAACTTTGCCCCAAAAGACATAGGTCTGTTGACTAACCAAAGCATGTCCATGGATATCAAAAAATAAAAGGGAACACAAATCTGAAAGATACCTTCGTATCTTACCCTCCCCCCTAGCAGAGGACCCTTCTAACCAGATTCCATTTTGAGGTATTTGACAGCGATGGGAAAACCAGATTATATCTAAATAAAAAAAAATAAGGACTATAAGTGTAAATGTGGTTGGGTGAAGATAACCTAATGTACCTAGTGATCTTATGTCCGCTTTACGAGAAATATAGGACCTTTTGGTTGGGTAATATTGAAATCACAACCTTACCAGGCAATGCAATTGTTGATCTCTCCATTTACAACAGCTGACCCTACAATTTTGAGTTCCGTGGTCTCATTCCTCAAAATAATTGACCAAAGAAGGTTCCATCTGATTGGATAATTTTGGATTGAATACTAAAATGGTCAATTACAGAGAGCAACCCTCGATATAATATTAATAAGTCTTAGTTAAATATGTATGATGTTCACTCATGAGTCAACCATGAATGTTAACAACTGCACTATCTGGTACAATTTACTGAATATTATCTCTTTGTATTTGTATAAAGGATTTTTCTTTTTGGCTTATTAAGAATAATCAGGTTTGATCTATTTTTAGGGCCACTACTGCAATGGCCAACTTTTTGCTGTGACTCTTGTACTATTTAAAATGTCTATGCAAGTTACATTAATCACAAGACCACAGTTACTTTTATGAAATAAGTTGTTAGTATTTTAATGTGTAATAAGTCTATTTTTTTTATTTTATGAAGTATAGGATTACAAATATCTTTTACAAAGGTTCCACGTCAGAGAAAATACAAGTTATGGTGAACATCAAGACAGATCTTACAACAAATGGGGACATTGCATACAATTTACAGATTAATACAATTCGAGGGTAACTATGTAAGCAAAGCAACCAGTGGCATTCGTCGGAGAAAACAGACAGGCAGAGAGAAGGAAGGGGGAGGTGGGAGCTAAGGGATGGGGCGGGAAGGAAGGTATGGTGGGGAGAGGGTAGAAAAGTGCAGCATTGGGTGAATCAAGATGTGGGTGGTGTGTCCGGTGGGGCCGGGGGAGGCAGAGGACCACTAGAGCAGGCAGGAAAGTGGAGAACTAGGTTAAGTTGGGCAGTCACAGGGGCGGTTAGTAGTGAGATAGTCCCAGAGCCTAGTTTTAAACATACTAATTGTCCGGGCAGAGCAGATGGTGGGGCTAAGGCCACTGAACCAGAGTGGTGCTCGTTACGCAAAAGAGCGTTGTCCCTGGGAAGTGACACAGTGGGGGACTTTCAGTAGCTGCAGCGTGGATCTCCAAAGGCACCGTTTATGATACTCTGTATGTGGAATACTTTTATTTTTTTAAATGTTTTTAAAGATTAATTTATTCACTTATTTGTAATGGCAATATTGCCAATCAATAAACTTGAAACTTGTGTGGAATCACAAAATAAAATACATGATAAGCAACTCATCCTGTAATTAAATTCACATTTTGCAAATGCCAGCCTAGCTTATGAAACATCACCATCATACCCCCTGCCAGATCTCAAAAAAAACGAACACCGTTTCACCTTGCAAACAATCACCTATAAGGAGGTTGAAGATCAGACAAAAGAAAACGCAGGAGCAGATGGCCTGGATCCATATTTCTTGAAAATTGGCTGCAAGCAAAGTACAGTTACGCAAGAACTTACCGTAACAGATCTTAGACAGGAGCTGTTACAGCAAGTAACATAATTAGGACTATGCCGTCAGGCACTAGGATCCCGTGGAAAGCTTCTAGCTAGCAGTCCAAGGCGAGTGACCACCCCTTAATGTCAGCCCTGCTCAGATGTCCCCCATGGTATAAAGGGGGCAGTCCCCCAGTGCCACCTCAGTTCCCCCACCAGAAACCCATCTGATATACAGGATGCGGAACAGAGGAAGATCTCTCATCCCCCAGAGAGAAAGTACAGTTACATAAGAACTTACCATAACAGCAGATCTTCGAGAGAGGCTCTTGCAGTAGGTAATCACTTGTAAGGCTGCACCCCCTGGCGTCAGGACCACACAGAAACTTTTGCTAGCAGTGTCCGACTGGAGACATACGGCAAATCCACGTGGACGGACGCCAGTGACACTATATAGTGGATGGTCCCCATGTCCGTCCCTCCAGTTCTCCCACTGGAGGCCTCCAAGAGTCATGACAGGAGAATGGGAAGAGGCTCCTGAATCAAAAAAATGGCTTTCTGGAAAGAGAGCTATAACAAAGAGGGGGAAGGTGAATGGGAAAAAGGTTACCTACTGCAAGAGCCTCTCGAATATCTACTGTTACGGTAAGTTCTTACGTGACTGTACTATCTTACTTTGAGAGTGCTCTTGCAGTTGGTAATCACTTGTAGGAATGAGTCCCAAGCAGTAAATAGTCCAAGGGACAAGGAAAAATATGGGAGGCTGAAACAAATTCCCAGCAGGAAACCAGGAAAATTAGGACAGGAGTCCCCGAAGGACTGCTAGTCCAAAACCAGCCCTAGGCCTCGAGGCAATGTCCAAACTGTAGTGTTTCGTAAAGGTGTGGACAGAACTCCAAGTAGCTGCCGTGCATATGTCATATATACATTTCTGAAAATGGCTGTAGAAGCAGCCATTCCCCTCTCAGAATGTCCACTGACCTGTCCCAGAAGGACTTTACCATACTTTTGTGTAAGGCATATGTCCATTTTTGTAACATGGATATACATATGTGTATCTACGGGTTCGGGGAAGGATGAGGTTACCTGGCACAAGAGACCTAGGTTTGGCTACTCTGCACAGGGGCACCCAAGTAAATCCAACTACAGGAAGCAATAACTGTAATGTCCAGAACCAGAACTGGAATTTTTCAGTGTGGCTTTATTTATTAACTCACTGAACATAAACAAAGCTCTGTATGGTCCCCCCAAAGGGCTACGTAACTGTAATGCAGATTAGAGGTTAAACACAGTGGTCCATTTGGCGAATGAACACAATACAACAGTTGTCTAGCTTTGGACCCACCAGGCACTCAGCCGGACTTTGCATCTGCATTGGATACACAGCCAGACTGGCCCGGCTCCTACTGACCACTCGATGACAGTCCACTTGGCGAATGAACCCAAACTTTACTTGGAAAGACATCCCATCAAACAAGGAGGCTCCCAAACTGTGTGCTCCCCTACACCACTTCAGAAGTCTGCGACTCAGAGAGATTTTGTTTTCGTACATCCACATCGAAACTCCCAAACAGGGAGACTCCCATCCAACAAGGAGTAATGTTCCCATCCTGTGGCTCCCCACACCACTCAGAGTCTGCGACTCCTAGAGAGATTTTCAAGTTGCGACCCACATCTGGGTACCCACCCCATCACTGGCCAAGCGCATGAGGCAAGTAGCAAAAACACATAAGAAATCCGTAGAGGTGGACCTGGTTACTAAAGATGGGGGGTTTTCCCACCTCCAGCTTCCACAGCCCATACCCGGCCATTTCTCTGGACACACAGAACTTTAGACTTTAAAATGTAGATTGACGGTGGATGACCTGAAGCACCCCCCTTACAGTGAACTTTAACACTTTAAACAGAAGACTGCTCTATTTGTTTGTTCTAGTTGACATAGTCCTCCCAAATAGCAGTCCCCAATACTTGAAATCCAACTGAAGAAAATAAGTTGTTTGCCCCTTCCAATGGGGCCAAACACTCACCCATTCGTTGCAGGTGCCCCACAGGCGAAGAAATGTAACCTTTGCTGTTATACATGAACAGACTGAACTTAAATTAAAACAGGCAGCTTTCTTCCCAAGGTGGGAGAAGGGAATTGCCCCTGGAACCCACAAAGAACTTTTCCTCACCCCAAGGGAGGGGGTTAAACAGACACTACAGATGTCCTTCTTGTTTGCTTAAGGACAAACTGAAGACCGACTTTGAATTCCCAAGATTCTGAACTTACTCTGAGCTGAAGATTCCAAATGTGGCTCATGCAGCTGTGACAATTCTGTTATGATGTCATCCCTCTAGTCTCAGCTGTGACTGAGGACAGAGTGATACAGTGTGAAACCCATTTAACTGGAGTTTCACAATCTGCCTTCCCTGCCTACCACTAGGTCTTACTGGGATTCTAGTAACCCCGGGTAACAAAGGGGTTACATTTGGTTAAAGTAATACAGTTTGCCAGCCATTTTGAAAGGCGCTGCTGCACCCTCCATTTTTGGTGCAAAAGAAACCAAAAGCTGATCCGTCTTGCACACATCTTTTGTCCTGTTTGTGTAACAACGTAAACTTCTATAAACACCCAACGTATGCAGGATGGCTTCCCCCGTTAGAATGCTTGTGGTAAAATACCAGTAATTCTAGAGACTGATTAAGGGTAGTCTCCGAAACAACCTTAGGAAGAAACTTAGCATTTGTGCACAGAGCCATCCTGTCTGAGAAAAATCAAGTAAGGCGCCTTACACATCAGGGCCTGATGCTTGGAAATTCTATGCACAGAGGTAACTGCAACTAAAAAAAGAGCTTTCCAGGATAAAAAGCACATATCACAAGTACTTGCCAACTCAAAGGGAGGCAAGAAAAAATGACTCACCATAGTAATGTTATTTCTTCTAATGGAGTCTTGCTGTATTCTGACTATATGCATTTAGCCCCAGCACTTTAACTTCTCCGGAGAGTAAAGAGTTAACTCTATGCCAAGGCAGAGAACGTCGAGCTCAAGCTTGGTATTCAAACCTCTGTTTGTGGTACTCTGAAGTGTAACAGCCAGATTCTTACGACCACTAAACTAACTCAGTAATTAGAAATTGTCTCTAAAATTTTTATGCCAAAAGGCAATAAAAGCAGATTTTTAGGGCCAAAAGACTCAAGTCGAGAACCCTAAAAAGAATTCAAGCTGGTAGTGAAACAACCAAAATATTCATTATAAAAAAACAAAAGAACCCTTAATAAAATAAGGCATGCCAAGTACACCTCTGGGGTGCAGCACTGTGCCTGCCATCCACATCCCAAAACTACTAGGTTCCAGGAGGGGAGGCAGGGAGGGAGGTCAGAATACAGCAAGACTCCATTAGAAGAAACAACATTACTATGGTGAGTAATTTTTTCTTCAAACATGAAATCTTGCTGTATTCTATACATTGAACTACCAAGCAGTACCCCCTTGGAGGAGAGTCACATAACCTATTTTGTGAACAAGATCTGCAGCACAGCTATGCCAAACCTAGCATCACTTCTTGACAATGTCCGGAGAGAAATGTTTGGTAAATATATGAACGGTTTTCCAGGTGGCTGCTTCACAGATTTCCACTGAAGGTACATCTCTAGCTGCTGCGACCGAAGCAGCTGTACCGCTGGAAGAATGAGCCCTCAGGCCCGTGGGAGGCTCTTTCCCAAGCTTTGAATAGCAGAACTGGATACAGGAGACAATCCACCTGGCAACTGTTCTCTTGGTGGCAGGTTTGTGCTTTCCCACTTTTCCATAAGTGAAAAACTACTAAGAACAGTCATTCCTATGGGCCTTAGTATGCTCCACACAGTAACTGAGAGCCCTCTTTAAATCAAGACTGTGTATTCTTCTTTCCCCAGAGAAGAGTGGTCAGTGAAAAATACAGGCAATGACAGACAGATTCAAATGAAAGTCTGATACCATCCTGGGAAGAAACTTTGTTGGTTCGAAGGACCACATTATCCCTATGAAATGAAATTAGGTTCCACTGATAGAGAGCCTGTAATACACAGATTCTCCTGGCAGAAGCAATGGCTACCAGGAATACAGTTTTCCAAGTCAAGCACTTCAGCTCAGTTGAGAATAAAGACTCAAAAGGGGGCTGCATAAGCTGTGCGATACAGAGATTCAGGTCCCAAGAAGGGGTAGGCTCCCTAAAGGGAGGATTAACATGTACTAATCCCTTGAAAAATTTCTTGAAAACTGGATGAGATGCTAGGGAAGAGCCCTTACCAGCAGAAAGGAAAGCAGACAGCTGCCAAGTGTACCTTGAAAGTAGTAGGCTGGAGGCCTAAACTGTTAAGATGCACCAAATAGTCCAATACAGTGGCAGTATCAGCCAGCTCTAACTGGACATGCTTGTGGGAACACCAAAGCCCAAATATTTTCCATTTGGAGTTGAGTCTTTCTAGTAGCAGATTTCCTGCTAACCTTTAAAATGTCGAAGACTGATTAAGATGTAGGCTTGCATATTCTAGCTCTTCAAGAGCCAGGTTTTGAGCCCAAGAGTCTGAAGGTTGGGGTAAAGGATCCTCCCCTATGAGGAGATTGAACCGTCTGGGAAGACAGTGGCATTGTTACTGACGGTGACAAGAGAAGGTGGTACCAAGGCTGTCTGGCCCAGTCTGGAGCCACTAGAATCACCTTGCAAGGCTGAGACCTGTTCATGATCAGGACCCTGAATATCAGAGGAAAAGAAGGAAATGCATACAGAAGCCTGCTTGGCCTATTCAACAAGAGAGCATCCAGAGGGACAGGGTCCAGAAGAGGTGGTCTGTAGCAAAAGAGGGATCTGGTGATTGTCTGGACCTTTAAAGAGATCTCTGGAGTGCCCCACCTCTTGAAAATGACCTGGAGAATTGGAGGGTTCAGGGTCCATTTGTGGTGACCCTGAGAAATCCTGCTGAGAGCATCTGCCAGAATGTTGTCCTTCCCTGGGAGGTGCACAGTCACCAGGGAAGCCTGAAAGAAATAAGCTAGAGACCATATCTTCATGGCCTCTGTGCACAAGCCAGAGGACAGAGTGCCTCCCTCTCTGATGTACCACATGGTTGTGGTATTGTCTGTCCTGATCTGCACACTTCTCCCTGAACAGAAGTTGAGAATGTCTGAAATGCTAGAAAGACTGTTCTCAGTTCGAGAAGGTTTATGTGTAGAGATTCCTGGTGAGACCAGGTTCCCTGAGCTGTAAGCTGATCTAGATGAGCCCCCCAACCTAACAGACAGGCATCTGTGGTGAGAATCACTGAAAGAGCCAGACTTGATAAAGGGGACACCCTGTCTAAGATTGTACTCCTCCAGCCACCACTGGAGGGCATGAACTAGAGTCTGACACACTGGCACCAATTTGGAGAAAGGGTCTTTTTTTTCAGAGACCAAAAAGATCTGAGATGAAACGGAATATCTCATCTGAAACCTTGCTCCCTGGACCACTGCTGTGGATGCTGCCATGTGACCCCAGCAACTGCAGAAAGTGTCTGGCTGGACGAGAAACTAGAGGATGAAAAGAGGAAGCCAGAGGACAAGGGACTGAACCCGAGAGGGGAGAAATACTCTTGCCTGAATAGTGTCTAGCTCCACCCTATGAAAGAGATGATGGGCTGGTTCCAGAACAGACTTTTCTAGGTTCATAATGAAGTGCAAGGAGTCTAGAAGCTTTTGAGTGACCTCTAAGGCTGACTTGAATTGGTCAGAGTACTGACCCACTAGGAGCCAGTCATCCAGGTATGGGAACAGAAGGATACCTTATCTCCTGAGAAATGCCACCACTACTGCAAGACACTTGGTGAACACCCTTGGAGCAGATGTTGGGCCGAAAGGCATAGCTCTGAATTGGTAATGCTCTGAGGGCAACCTCAACCGGAGGTACTTTCTGTGGGAGTGTCCGATAGGTATGAGGAAGTAGACATCCTTGAGATCCAGAAAGGCTAGCCAGTCTTCCTGGTCTCAGGGAAGAATTACTCCCAGAGCCACCATCTTGAATTTTGTTTTTTTTAAATGTTTGTTCAGGTACCTTAAATTTAGGATGGTTGCTACTCCAGTCTTATTTTGGAGTAAGGAAATATCTGGAGTACAGTCCTCTTCTCTGTGACAAGGAGGTACCTTCTCTACTGCTTGAGAAGACAGGAGACTTCTGCCTCCAAGGCCTTTGTCTTCAAGGGAGAGGGAGGACTGAAGGACTTTGCTCATTTTGGGAACCTTTGACACTGAGAACAAGTCTCTGGCTCACTACTTCCAGGACCCATTTGTCTAAAGTAATAAGACTCCCAGGCCTGAGAGTAGTGAGCCAACCTGCCCATTACTGGAACTGGAGGGTCGACTCTGACTGACACCTCAAGGTGTCTGTTTGGCAGGGGCTTAGACTGCATGGATGATGGGGTCCTCGACATCCCATGCCTGCCCCTTCCCTAAAGAACCCCTCTGCTGGAAAGAAGAGGTGGAGGAGGCCTGAGCTTGGTAGAAAGGCCTTTGAAAAGCCTGCCCCTGCAAGCCCTAAATTGCAGCCTCTGAGGAGTGGCCTGCTTTTCCTTGGCTGCAGCACTCCTACAGGTGGTCCTATATTCATCCATTTCATGTAGTTCTCTGTTTGCTCACCAAACAGAGAATTACCAGTTACAGGAAAATCCATGGCCTTAGTCTGGGTATCCCATAAAAATTGGTACATCTAAGCCAAGCAAACCTCCTCATGGAGACAGACATAGCCATAACTCTAGAATGCACATCATTCGAGTCCACAGCAGCATGAAATTGTACTTCGGATGCCTCTATACCATTTACAGCCACCTGCTCCAGCTTCTTGGCTAGCTGGGGAGGGGCATTCGTAGCCTGCTCCAGAACCATCTCCCACAGATTTCTGGTACCTGGCTGTATGTGCCATGTAATTTGATTGCCTGGGCCCCAAAGAGGATGCCAAGTACTGTTTCTTAGCCATAGCATCCACTTTCCTGGAATCCTTATCTGGGGGTGAGATGCAAGGGGAATATTTGCCTTGTCACAGGCTGCAGCTTGCACTACCCAAACATGGCTGCAATGTGCTGAAAGGAATTCCATGCCAGGACCTGATAAGACATACCTCCTGTCCATTCTTTTATTGACAGGAGGAATGGATGTGGAAATTGCATAATTTGTTGCATGTTTCCTCAGGATTTGTGCAAAGGATAGACACTAACTCGGAACATCCATCATTTCCACAGAATCGGGCTCCTCCTGATCAGCCTCTTCCACAGGAAGCTGAAGAGTCTCAGCCACCTTCTTGTAAAACAAGAAGTGGGACACAATGGAAGGACTATCTGGGAGATCCTCCTCCTCCTCATCACCAATGTCTGAGGCAACAACTTCGACCAAACCGATCGCATTTGAACCGATGTCTGTTCGGTCAGAACTGGGCAAAGCGACTGCACTACTGTAAATCGCTTTCGCCATCTCCTCAGTGGTCGGAACATGGGTCTTTTGGATCCGAACCGGCTGATTCTCTCTTAGTCGGAACAGACTTCGCAGAGTCGGTTCTCCTTTTGCCTGAAGAGGTATTGTCCAGGTCAGTGGGCACCTCTCTTCAGGTTCGGTCACAACGCGAACCAGGCTGGCCATCCGGGTCAGCAGACTTATCGGCCTCCCTATCCTTCAGCCTACTCTGATGCTTTTCAAGAGTGGCTTTGGGAAAGTTCTTACAAATCTGGCAGTCTTCCTTGAGGCGGTCAAACCCCAGACAATACACATTACGGAGGTGGGGATAAGCCTTAGCAAAGGCCTCCCCACACTCTGAACAGTGCTGAAACCCAGTGGGACTGTTTTTTGGTTTCTCAGACATGCCGAATACAAGAAAATGTCATCCTTGTCAGCATTAAGCCAGGCAATTAACACTTATCGGTCCCAACCGTGTCACGGGTCGGTAAAAAAAAAATCCCACAAAAATCCAGATTTTTTTTTTTTAGGAACCGATAAGTACCGGAAAACCACAATAATGTATACAGAAATACACAAATTACAATAGATTTCGGTTCTGAACCGGACAGACCGGAAAAGAACCAAAGACAAAGGGAAAAAAGATAGCATTCAGGAAGTATAAGGAAACACAGGAGCAGGACAGAGAACTGTACCAGTTAAAGCAGAAGGAAGCGGGTAAGGCAGTCAGAATAGCAAAGGCCCAAACCAAGGAAAAGACAGCCAACTTTGTTAAAAAGGGGGATAAAACCTTTTATAGGTACATTAGGGAGCAAAGAAAGACTAAGGCAGGGATACTGAGGCTAAACAAAGAGGAAGGTGGTTGGGCAGAGAGAGACAGTGAAAAAGCAGGGACACTGAACAAATACTTCTGCTCAGTATTCACAATGGAAAAGCAGGGGGAAACACCTAATTCGGTCAATAGAAGCACTCTGGATAGGGGGGTTGATATTAGCCCTTTCACAGAAGAAAGGGTTCTGAAAGAACTCTTAAAACTGAGGTGGATAAAGCAATGGGGCCTGATGGGATTCACCCCAGAATTTTAAAAGAACTAAGGGAAGAAAGTACAGTTACGCAAGAACTTACCGTAACAGTAGATCTTCGAGAACAGCTCTTGCAGCAGGTTACACCATTAGGACTGAAGCCAGCAAGCATCAGGACCCCACAGAAAAATTCTAGCTAGCTATCTTCAGTGGGGACCGCCCCCGACGTCAGGCATAGTATATAAGGGGGCAGTCCCGCCAGATTCCACAGTTCTCCCGCCGGAGACTTCCGGTCGCAGGTGACACTGGAATGGGAGACAGAGGATCCACCGTCAGAAGACAAAGGGAAAAATCCCTGTTGGCAAAGGCTTAAGCCGTGCCTCCTCCAAGGGGGAAGGTGGGCGGGAAGGTACCTGCTGCAAGAGCTGTTCTCGAAGATCTACTGTTACGGTTAGTTCTTACGTAACTGTAATATCTTACTTCGAGACACAGCTCTTGCAGCAGGTTACACCATTAGGACGGATTCCCAAGCAGTAGCGCTTGTAAACACTCTGGGAGGAGGAAACTGGAAGGAACATTCCGGGTCCTGATTCTAGAACAGGAGACCCTGTAGCACAGCCAGGCCGAAGCCTGCTCTTCGCCGTGAAGTGACGTCCAGGCTATAATGCCTGATAAGGGTATGTACAGAGCTCCAAGTGGCTGCAGCACAAATGGCAGAAGTGAAGACGTTTCGAAGTGCTGCAAAGGAGGTGGCCACACCCCTAGTGGAATGGCCTCGGACTGATCCCGGGAGGGGCTTTTGTTTGATATAACAGTATGAGATACACTGGACAAGCCAGCGAGACAGGGACTGTTTGGCCCTTCATCCTTTTGGTAAAGGAGACGAAAAGCTGCTCCGAAGTGCAAGCGGTTGCTTAGTTCTGCTCAGGTAGTACCTCAAGCTGCGTGAACATCCAGGGTGTGAAGCAGCGCCTCCCTCTGTTAGAGTAAATAGGAAAGTAGACCGCAGGTCAACATCCTGGTTGAGAGTGAGTGTGGAAACCACCTTAGGCAAAATTTAGGATTCGTCCTCAGGGATACTCTGTCCCGTGGAAAATCAAATAGGGCTCTTTGCACGAGAGCCTGAAGCTCAGAAACTCTTCTCGCTGATGTAACAGCAACCAAAAAATAACGCTTCACGACAGAAAACGCAGCTCGCATCCGCGCAGGTTCAAATTTGGGGCCTGAGTTGCTCCAGGACAAAGAGCAAGTCCCAAGGAGGCACTGGATCCTTAATGGGCAGCCTAAGGTGCAACATCCTCTTAAGAATTCTCGAAGGCATCTAATTGTGCCACTGTGCACTGTCCCATAGGGAGGTGATAAGCTGAAATGGCACAGAGGTGCACTTTAATCGAGGAGTAGCGAGCCGAACGGAAAAGGGAGAGCAGGTACTCTAACACCGCTTTCACGGACAACCTAAAGGGAAAGGCCGGCGGTTACTGACCAGAGACAAAAACGGCGCCATTTCATGGCATACATCACATGTGTTGCTGGCTTTCTGGCTGCAGGACTTCCGCAACCTCTTGCGAGACCCCATGATGCAAGATGGCTATGTCTCTAGGAGCTATGCGGCAGGTTCAGTGAGCACAAGTCCAGGTGGACCAGTGAACCTTCTCCTGAGACAAGAGGTGGGAGCTGAATGGCAACGGGAGCGGAGGTTCCTGGGACAGCTGAATTAGCAAAGGAACCAGATCTGCCTGGGCCAAAATGGGGCCACCAAGATCATTGTTGCATGCTCCCTGCGTAGTTTGAGAAGAACTCTCTGGATCAACGGGAAGGGAGGAAAAGCATAGAGGAATCTGTCCGCCCAGAAGAGGGACAACGCGTCTCGCCAGAAAACACCAGGCCCTGGATCTAGCGAGCAAAAATTGGGCAGTTTTGCGTTGGATGGGGAGGCGAACAAGTCCAATTCTGGAGTTCCCCATCGAAGAAACAGATCCTCTGCTACCTCCTGGAGAAGTTCCCACTCGTGGACTCTGGCCTGGGAGCGACTCAGGCCGTCTGCAATTGTGTTGTCCACCCCGGGAACATGTACTGTGGTCAGGTTCGCGCCGTGTCGGATTACCCAATCCCACACCCTCATGGCCTCCCTGCAAAGGGGGTAAGAATGTGCGCCTCCTTCTTTGTTGAGGTAATACATCACCGCCGTGTTGTCTGTCTGAAGTAGGAGTGTACTCGACGGGATTTCTGACTGAAAGGCCTGCAGGGCATAAAGGACCGCTCTCATCTCTAGGACGTTAATATGGACGTGGGCCTCAGAGGGTCCCGCATTCCTGAGACTTCACCCGTCCAGGTGTGCTCCCCACCCTAGACCTGAGGCATCTGTGGTGAGGGATTACCTCCGGGGACAGGCGCTGTGGAGGGGCCCATAGAGAGTGTCCCTGGGTCTAGCCACCACTGCCAGTCTCGAATCGCGGTATTCGTGATTCTGACCGGATGCTGCATGTGGTCTTGCCTTTGGTCCCATTGCACCTTGAGCATCCACCGAGTTACCCGCATGTGGAGCCTCTGCGAGGGACAGTAGGAATGGCCGCAGCCATGTGTCCGGTGCCAAGGACCGACCTTGTTCGATGAAAGCTCCCTGATGAGGGATCTGATGCGCCCGCTCTGTCGCCTGGAAGAAATGCTCTTCCTGAACGGTGTCCAGTACGCGCCTATGAACTGCACTTTCTGCGACGGTACCAGAAGGGACTTCTCGTGGTTGATTAGGATACCCAGAGATCGAAACAGGTCCTGGGTGCTCTGGATCGCCCGTAACAACGCCTCTCTGGAGGCGGCCATGAGAAGCCAATCGTCCGGGTACGGGAACACATAATGGCCCTGTCTCCTTAGAGACACTGCCACGACTGCCATGCATTTGGTAAAGACCCTGGGTGCTGATGATAGCCCGAATTGGAAGGGCTCGGAACTGAAGACGATGGCCGAGAAACTGGAAGCGCAGGAACCTCTTGTGCGCTTGAGCTATAGGGATGTGCAGGTAAGCGTCCCGCATATCTAGAGATGCTAAAAAGGCATCCTGCTTCAGCATAGGAATAAGACCCGGAAGAGTTACCATGCGGAATCTTTTGCATGAGACCGACAAATTGAGGTCGCTGAGGTCCAGAATCAGACAGAGGTCCCCCGTCGTCTTTGGAACCAGGAAGAAGTGGGAATAGCATCAGTGCCCTCTCTGGTTCTCTGGGACATTCTCTATCGCCCCTTTACAGGAGCGTGAGCACCTCTTGCCTGATCAATGATTTCGCTGACCCGGATACCGGAGAGCAACGGAGGCCTCTACGGTGGCTTTTCAGAATTCTATAAAGTGGCCTCTTCCGACTAATCTGTAGAACCCACCTGTCGGTGGTTATAGTCTGCCATCCCGCAGGAAATTCGCAATGCGACCCGACCATGACGCCCGTTGATCCTGAGGGCAGGGGCTGGGAAGGAGTCAGGCTGTGGCGGGTGAGGGTCCCGCTGGCGGGACCAGCTTAGAGCGCCGCTGGCTCCCACCTGCGGTTGTTTCTGGGCTCTGGCGAAACGAGCCCTCTGCTGTGGAACGGGAGTGACTGTTGTCTCTGCATCCGTCCACGAAGTCGGCTTTGGTTCCTACGAAGGAACTAAGCTTGGGTCGGTACATGGCCTGAACCGACCTCACCGCCTTCCCGGCCTCTTGGAGTTTGGTAATTATCTTCTCTGAGGGTTTACCAAACAAAACTTCTCCCTGAATGGGGTGTCCATGATGTTTTTCTGGATGTCCGGGGTAAAACCGGAGACACTGAGCCAAGAGTGCCTCCGGAGGCATACGCCTGAAGCTGCTGCTCGGGCCGAGGAGTCCATGGAGTCGTACGCGGCTCGTAGCACTTGGGTTCCCACGTCCGAACCCGTACGGAGGAGCTGTAACATCTCCGCCTTCTGCTCCCTTCCGGCAATTTCTCTGCCACATCCAGACCCTGCTCCCACAGGGCATTTTGGAACTGCACCATGTGGGTCAAATAATTCAGGGATCTGATGGCACAGGTAGTGGAAGCATACGTGCGCCTACCCATGGAGTCCAGCTGTTTGGACTCTGGGTCTGGTGGCAGGGTGCTCAGATGTTGCGTCTCTGAGACCGGCCATGAGAGGCTGTTATGATCAAGAGAGTCGGCCTGAGGATGCGAGTCAAGTACTGGTCTTCTTGGAGCCTTGTACAAGTGGTTAGCTTTCTCGGCATCGCCGAGAGCGAATGTGGATGCTTCCACGCTGTCTTGGTGACACCCACGAAAGTGTCTACCAAGGGTGGCACCACCACAGGCTTGGGGTCCTTCTGCCGAAGATACTTCGCAAGGCGCAGCCTTTCAGGGTCTAACTCTTCCGCATCCCATCCCATGTTCTCCCGGATGTGTCTCATGATATCCGAGAACGAAGGGTCATCCAGAAGAGACTGACAGCTCACGTGGGTCCGGAGAAGGGATGGAGAGGGGAGATGGGGATCTGGATGTAGAAAACTGATCCCATGTCCTTCGTCGAAGGCGAACGGCGGCGTCTTCTGGGTCACCTAGAAGAGGATCTGAACGGAGGTCTCTTTATCCAATCTCCCCCTTGGAGGGATCCTGAGCTCCCGGGGAGGAGGTAACCGGCCTGCAGACCCAGACGGAGATGGGGGCGCAGGAACCGGAGAAGCAACCGGTGTAGGAGGAGGAGGAGGAGGAGGAGGAGGAGTGGGGACCATGCCCTTTTTGATGGTATCCCACCAGTAAGTGAAAAGCTCCTTCACCTCTGAAAAGGAAAGGCCCGACGACGGTCCGGGCGCCGTGGACGGTCGCCGGACCCGCGCCTGCTCCACAGGGGCCTGCGGGCGCGCTAGGGTTCCCTGGGAGTCTCAACAGGGCCGAGGTCGCTCTGCCTGTCCTCTGGCTAGGTTAACTCCTCCTCAGTGATGGTCTCCTGACAGACTGTCGGAGGCGCCGGGGTCCTCTTCTCGACTGGAACTGGCACCGTCTCCCTACCAGCGTCCGTGATGAGTTGGCCTGACTGTGCGAGGTCTCCCTGACGGACGCACTGCTCTGGGGACCTGTGGTGAGAAGCCGGCATCGGGTCCAACAGCCTCTTGAGTGAGGTGAGCTCCTTGGTCTTCCGCTGGGGAGGAGGAGGCAAGGAGGCAGACCTGACGTCTGGTTCAGAATGGCGGGAACCCGACTTGTGATGGTGATGATGGTCCCCCGACTTCGCCAGGGCCTTGAAGGAAGGAGGCGGCCTGGGAGTCTTGGCCTGGGAAGAGGAGCCTGAAGATTTTCTCACGGCAGCAGGGGGAGGCTGAGAGCTGGCCCGGAAGGAGAGCGGTCGGACCTGGAGCCGGAACTGCGTGAGTGGGGAGGCCCTAGACGGGACCTGGAAGGAGTTTTCCTGTGCTTTTCAGCATGCTTTAGGCCTTCGCGAAGAATCCTCCTTGAAGCCATGGACTTGAGCTGTTCCTCGAGCAGGAACGCCTGGAGGGCCTTCTGGCTGACGGATCCGGGTTCTGCTATTGAAACCCTGGCAAAGGTGCAGGACCGGTGTCGTGGTCTGGGCCTAGACACAGGCCAGTGCGGATCTTGAATGGGATCTGCTTCCCACAGGCGCACTTGAGGGTGACCGGAGGTCGGGAGAGGGACATCAGAGAAAAGCGACTAAAGAGAGCAGATTTCCGTGGGAAAAAACTACTGCAGCGTCAGCGCTAGAAACTGAACCGAAGGGTGCCGAGACATGCAAGTTGACAGCGGGGAAAGAACTGAGAATCTGGTGGACCGCCCACTTATATACTACGCCTGACGTCAGAGGCGGGACCGACGTCGGGGACGGTCCCCGCTGAAGATAGCTAGCTACAATTTTTCCGTGGGGTCCTGATGCCTGCCGGCTTCAGTCCTAATGGTGTAACCTGCTGCAAGAGCTGTCTCGAAGTAAGATCTAGTAACACCACTGACTACCCTTTTTAATAAATCATGGGGGGATGGGGTGGTACCCGAGGACTGGAGGAGGGCGGATGCGATTTCCCTTCACAAAAATGGGAGCAAGACAGAGGCAGGAAACTACAGACCTGTCAGTTTGACCTCAGTGGTAGGGAAAATGATGGAATCACTTCTGAAGGAAAGAACTGTTGAGTACCTAGAGGCCAGTGTGGCACAGGACCCAAGGTAGCATGGGTTCACAGCGGGAAGGTCGTGTCAGACAAATCTAATCGATTTCTTTGGGTGACCAAAGCAGCAGACCAGGGAGGAGCTGTGAACATGGCCTACCTAGATTTTAGCAAGGCATTTGACACAGTCCCGCACAAAAAGATTAACAAATTAGCCAGCCTGGGAGTGGGTCCTAGCCTGGGTAAAACACCGGTTGGACAACAGGATACAGCGGTAATAGTAAATGGAGTCCACAGTGAAGAAAGGAAGGTTACTAGTGGGGTACCACAGGGTTCAGTACTGGGACTGGTCCTTTTAATGGCTTTATAAGGACATTGCAGAAGGACTGGAAGGAAAGTATGTCTCTTTGCAGATGACACAAAGATCTGCAACAGGGTTGATACACAAGGTGGGGTAGAAAGGATGAAAAGGGACTTGGCAAGGTTGGAGGAATGGTCAAATGTATGGCAGCTTAGATTCAATGCAAAGAAGTGCAAAGTAATGCACCTGGGAAACAAAAACCAGGGAAGAGTACACAATGGGGGCCCAGATACTGACAAAATGGAAAGGGACCTAGGGTAGTCATATCAGACGACCTAAAGGTGGGTCAGCAATGAGAGAAGGTAGTAAGGAGGGCTGGGGGGGATACTGGGATGCATAGGGAGAGGCATCACCAGTAGAAAACAGTAAGTTGTTGGCCCTCTGTACAGACAGTTGGTAAGACCACATCTGGAGTACTGTGTACAGTTCTGGAGACCCCACCTCCAAAGACAGACAGGGTGGAGGCTGTCCAGAGGAGGCAACCAAAATGATGCAGGGTCTGCATCAGAAGACATATGAAGAAAGATAAAGGAACTAAAGATGTATAGCCTCGAGGAAAGGGGGGAGAGAGAGACATGATAGAAACTTTAAAATACCTCAAGGAATCAACAAAGTCCAAGAGGGTAGCATCTTTCAGAAAAGATGTGCAAAAACAAGGGGGCACAGTTCAGAGGTAATGTGAGGAAGTATTTCTTCACAGACAGGGTTGTGGATACATAGAACAGCCTTCCTAAGGAGGTCATAGAGTCAAACAGTGGGGGAATTCAAGAATGCATGGGACAGACATAAGGCAATTTTTTTCCCCCCTCACCTTACTTGCCCCCTGGCCTGCCTCTCCTTCCGGCTGTTCATGACTCCCCCGACCTCCTCGTCCCGACCCCCTTCCACTCACCTCAGATCGCAGCCACCCAGTGGTGGTCTGGCACAACCCTTGCCGGATGGGTCTCTCCTCCGGGAGGGGAATGCGCCAGGAGGGGATACCAGTGCGCCATTCAATCATTCCCCGGCGCTGCTGAGGTGGGATTCCAGGGCATCGGGCATCTGAGACAGCAGGGCTGGCAGCCATCATCCTGACCGACCAAAGGCAGATTTCGCTTTTCTCCCGGGTGCGTGGCATGCCACGGATGTCTAAACCAAGCAGACATTCACCAAGGCCCCCGTACAGTGGGGCTCGCTCAGTCGTTGCTCTCCCGGCCTCCGCCAGAAGGCAGACAGTGGGCCTCATCCTCCCTTCCCGAGAGGCGCAGTCAATGGGACGCCAAGCCTTCTCCCCGTTGGTCTCTGGCGACCAGAGTCCGCTTCGTCAACCCGGTCGCTGGCGTCAAGCGGAAACTAACTGCGCCGACGAGCCGCATAAGGCAATTCTAGTGTGGGGTAGGAGGAAGCAGGCTGTTGGTTAACTAGGATCTGCAGCTTTCTGTTAGGTAGGGAAATGGGCAGACTAGGTGGGCCAAGCGTGCTTATCTGCCATAAAATTCTGTTTCTATAAAACAATTTCTAACAAATTCAACAAAATTATCACTACCTACTACTACCACTTACTGTTACCAAGACAGAGGTAAGAATATTAATAAAATAAGAACTGCAGTTGGGAAAAAAAAAAAAACGACCAATTGAAACTACTACCAAACCAAGCGCAGGAGGGATCGAGCCACTTCAGTTAGGCGGAGTAAGAAATCTGACAGTTGCATCAGAGTACCATAGACAGAGGTTTGAAAACTGAGCTGAGCTCAACATTCTATGCCTTTGCACAGTTAACCCTTTACTCTCTGGAGCAGTTCAAGTGCTGGGGCTAACGGCATATAGTCAGAAAATACAGCAAGGCTTCATGTTTAAAGGCCAGTTTCTCTAGAAGAAAATTAAAGTCAGACAGTGAAGCAGGGCTGTGCACCGGGGGTTTCATATGCAAAACACCTTTTAAAAAGATTTTAGAAACCTCTGAGCCATTGTCTTGCCTCCTACTGGATCATGGTAGGCAGAGACGGCTGCTAGGTGCACCTTCAGGGATGAAGAGCTCAAGCCCAGATCTGACAGATGGAGAAGATGCTCCATAACCTGGGGAGTGGGGCACGTGAAAGGATTCAAATATTTCAAGGGGGCCCAAATGGAAAAGCGCTTCCACTTCATGGCGTAGGTAGTTCTGGTAGATGGCTTACACACCTCTACCAAAATCTGAGCTTCCCTTGGGGAAACCCCATACCTAGAAGCAACTTTGAGGTGCCACACATGAAGATGAAGGGACTTTAGTCCCAGATGTACCAGTGCCCCCGGGTGAGAAGTTCGTAAGAGAGGTAGAGGGATCGTTTATTCCATTGCCAGTTGTGGAAACAGCAGGAACCAGATTTGTCGAGGTCAAAACAGAGCTATCAATATCATTTGTGCTCCTTCTGACTGAAGCTTGATCAACACTCTAATATTGGAAAGGAAGGGGACGCGTACAGAAATCTCCCTGTTCAAGAAATAGACAGTGCATCTTGCCAGAAAGCACCATGCCCAGGATTGAGTGAGCAAAACTTGGGAAGTTTTGCATTTGATGGGGCTGCGAACAGATCCACTTCCGGATGACCTAGAACTGCTTGCTTTAGCTCCCATTCTTGAACTCTTACCCTGCTGCAACAGATTGTCTGCGAGAACATTCTGCATGCCTGGGATGAGAACCACCATGAAACTGACTCTGCAGAACCACCCAGTTCCAAACCTGCATCGCTTCTCTGCAAAGGGGGTATGAGCGGGTGCCCCCATCTGTTGATGTCCCACACCATCCACATGTTGTCCGTCTAGAACAACAGGTTTTCTTGATGAAGGATGTGCTGAAAAGCCTTAACAGCACAAAGCACTGCTCTCATCTCTAACACATTTATGTGCAGGTGCATTTCTACAGGTGACCACAGGCCCTGGCTCCTGAGGCGTCCCATATGGGCACCCCATTCCTGTCCCGATGCATCTGCAGTCAGTACTTGGGAGTGAGGAGGGGTTCTGGAAAGGGACTCCTAGTATCAGATTGCTGGAGCCCTACCACTGAGTTGGAGATGAGGACCGGACTGTAAAGTTATCCTCCCTCCGATCCCACTGGAACCTTTAGAGTCCACTGTGAGATATGCATGTGGAGTCTGGCCAATGGGACCGTGGGGATAGCTGCTGCCATGAAGCAAAGATGACGGAGAACTGTCCTGGCAGAGATGTGTCGGTTGGAAGATACCAGCTTGGCCCATCTCTCCAGGGTGTCCAACCTGTCAAGGGGGAGAAAGGCCATACCTTGGCACTGTGTACAACACCGCTAATAAAATGAAGGCATTAGGAAGAAGACAAGCTGGGACTTAGAATGGACCATGATACCCAGGTGCTCGAAAAGGTGCAGAGTAGCCAATAAGGAAGCTTCCCACCCTTCCCTCGACGGGGCTCCTAGGAGCCAATCGTCAAGGTAGGGAAGGACATAGTGCTCCTGACTACTCAAGGCCTGCCACTACCTCTAGGCATTTGATAAAAACCCATGGGGTGGAGGATAGGTCAAAAGGGAGAGCTCTGAATTGGTAATGCTCCCACTGGAAAGAAAACTGTAGGAATCTGCAGTGTGGACTGAAGATTGGGATGTGTAGATACACATCCTTCATGTCCAGGGCACAGAGCCACTGTCCTTTGGAGAGAAGAGGCAGAAGGCTTTGTAAAGTCAGCATCCGAAACCTCTTGCATTCTATGAAGTAGTTTAGGGTACTAAGATTCAGAATCTGGCGTAAATACCCTGCCTTTTTGGGTACCAGAAAGAAGTGAGTAAAATCCCTTCCCAATCTGGTATGCCGGCACTGGCTCTATTGCTTCTTTTGGAAAAAGGGCCATGATCATCTCCGTCTTAGATGGGGGATATGCGTCCTTGGGTAATAAGACGACCTCGATGGATTATCTGGAGGTTTTTCTCAAAATTCTAGAACGTGACCAAGCTTCATTAACTGAAGCACCCAGGCGTCTGTTGTGATGGACTCCCAGATACCTTGTGAATCTTCCACCCACCTGTTCCTCCGATAGATGAAGGAGGGGGGCAGTCAGCAAGTCAGGAAAGGGAGGGAGGGCCACTCCCGCAGTTTTGTGTTTTGGCTGGAGGGGCAGTGGTAGTATTGGGAGCCCTACGTTTAAACTGATGTTCGGGTGCTTGCTGGTTTTTTTGTCTGGCGTCTGTTTTGCTGATGAAAAGGACGCTTTTGTTGTTTTGGTTGATACATGGTATGGACAGACCGAAGACCCAAGCCTTTATCTTGCAGGCTTGTTATAATGTCCTGGGCATCCCTACTGAACAGGACTGAGCCTCTGAAAGGGGCATCTTTAATAACGGACCTAACATCAGGGGCTAAGCCCAATACTCAGCCTCCTCTAGCGGAGGAATCCACCGCATCATAGATGGCCCGCAAAGAATGCCATCCAGCCACCTTGGCTTTTTTTTTTTTTAAATACTTTATTTTTATTAGTTTCAGTCATTATTACATAGAAATAACATGACCGTATTATAGACATTCCACATGTATATTTACATTACAGAGAGGCCACGGGCTCTTTAATCTTAGGATAGGTGCATCCATAATATTGTGATACCATACTGAGGGGAGAATACTAAATTAATCACTTACCATCAGAAAGAACTGCTGGAAACCAGCCCATGAGCAGTTTGACTTTCAATAAACTAAAGTCCAAAAATTAGTGACTAACATTTACCTGTCCCTGACAGGGACTAGTAGAGTCAAACTGTAAGCTAAAGTAAATAATATCCAACTAACAAACATTTGGCAGCAACCTCATTCAGAAGTAACACATTTTGTATACACTCTACCAAAACTGGCTTTAAATAAACAGTAAAAGCCCATTCCAAAAAACCTGTAAAGGAGCTTATTCAAACAAGTAACCATTTTGGCAACATAGATTCAGTCAAAGAAGCCATGTCTCGATACTGCTACGACATAAAATTAAGTCTGGAGGTGTCTGGCCCCAGGAGGTAATATGTCCCGATGCAGACAGTCAGACATGTCGAGTAGAAGCTCAAAAGAAAGTAGCAGGTGCTCTACTGAGAATAACCAAGACAAGGCAAAAACATGAGGTGAGAAGAAAAGTCAGAAAACTGTACTTAGCCCAGTTCAGACATCCTCATCACCACTGCCCATCTCCAATTCGTTCTCTGGTGCTTTGCGACTTAGTTGGGCAAAGGAGGCCCATTTTCCAGCTTCCATGGGGTCTGAAAAGATCCACACCTTATCGTTGAAGATGATGCGTAATCTGGCTGGATATATCATTGCGTGAGGTATGGAGGCATCTCAACTTTTGCCGCACAGCATCAAATTTTTTGCGGTGCATGCAAGTCACATAGATGATATTTGGAAACAGATAAATTGTCTGATCATTCTGCGTAAGTGTCCCGGTGTGCCTCACCATCCTGAGGATCCTGTCCAGAGTCCCCACTCCGTCCGTAACTACTGAGCAGTGTGCATGGATTGTCAGGTTGGTCCAGATAGCCCAGAGGTGTAATACGGTATGCCTTTTGCAGGCCAAAGCAAAGATCTTGCCCCTCGGGAGATAGCTTTTCGACAAACCAGTCCTTCAAACACAAAAAGGGGATGATCCCCTTCAATCCCCTCTCTGGGAGATCCAGAATTCGGAGGTGCAAGGATCGGGCCTAGTTTTCAAGCATTCCCAACCTGGTCTGAAAATGTGCATGCTCTTTGAGCAGCACTGTTGTTGCCGCAGTAGTTTTATCAGTTTGCCTCTGAATATCGCCGCACTTAGTTTTTTTTTTTTTTTTTAACTGATCCACCATTGTCTCGACAGCTGTAATTCTGGATCCAAAATAATCTATTTTGGAATTCAGGTTGGAGACCAAGGAAATTAACGACTGTATTTTCTTCCCCAAGGATGTTAATATCTCTTGTGAGGCTGATTCAGTGGAGGCCTGCAGGTCGGAAAGCTGAAAGGAGCCGCACGATTTCCCTCCAGGTCCCCCACCACACTCTTTCTTCAGGTTGCCCATCTTAACTAATTCAAGGCTCTTCTTTCCAAAGCGATAGTTTTCAGAAATATCAGCTTCAAATCAGCAATTCTGTAGTTTTATTAACCCAGTAGCGACAGCAGAAAGATTGTACTGCCTCACAGCTCGGGGTCAACAGTGCCCCCACCTTGGCCATTTTTAAGGTGTTTGCCAAGGATGACTTTGTATCAGAGTCTGGTAGGGTCTTGACAACAGGCTCGAGCTGGCAGAACAAGTTCTTCAGGTACTCTAGTATGTGAGAGATGTAGTTCAGCGCACGTACTGTTAGAGTAGAAGAGGCAAAGAATTTTCTCTCCAATTGGTCCATTTATCTGGACTCCTTGTCGGGAGGGGCAGTACTGAGGTGCTTAGGCTTAGCAGATCTATCACGGTCTGCCGTGATGACCAGAGTCAGCTTTAGGGTGCATGCTAAGGTGGTCCTTGTCCTCAGGGGTCCTGTAAACCTGGTCGGCTTTCTTTATCATGGCCGGGATGGAGTAATGTCTGTCATATGGTCGAGGATAAATCCTCGCCAAGAGGATGACATACAAACTGATACGTTTGGAAAACAAGAAAAAACAGATACTCATCTGAACTAGGCGAACTGCTGCAACAAGCTCCAGTCAGTCCGATGTGCACAGGTCGATGGCAGAAAAGAACTGGAGGACGGAGGTGGGGACCACCCACTATAGTGTCGCGCTGACATCCGTTGGGAGGTCCCCCATCAAACACTGCTGGCAAAAATTCCCGTGCAGTCCTGACACCAGGGGGCACAGTCCTACAACTGATTACCTACTGCAAGAGCCCTCTTGAAGTAAGATGTAGTTACATAACCCTGGGGGTAGGTGGGCGGGAAAACCACCTGCTGCAAGATCTCCTCGCGAAGATCTACTGTTATGGTAGGTTCTTATGTAACTGTACTATTTTACTTTGGGTGGGGGGGCTCTTGCAGCAGGTAACACCATTAGGACAGAATCCCAAGCAGTACAAAAAAAAAAAAGAGACCCAGGTCAGAAGGGTGGAGGACTGAAAAGCAAAGACCTAGGCACACAGGAGAGGACTCCCTGGAGAACCTGTAGGCTGAAACCTGCTCTCCTCCTGGAAGCAATGTCCAAATTGCAGTGCCAGACAAAAGTGCAGACCAAACTACAAGTAGCAGCTGCACAGAGATCAGCTGCAGAAACGTTCCTGAGGGACGCAAAGAACGTCGCGATCCCTCTCGAGGAATGACCCTTGATCGGTTCTGGTAAGGGCTTGTCATATTTCTGGTAACAGAAAGTAATACAACTAGCCACTTGACCAATGTCTTACTGGTCACAGGAGCTCCAAGTAATTTTGGAGCAAAAGAGAAACTGGTTTGTTTCTGGAGCAACAAGTACGGTCTACGTAGTAACAAAGAATTCTATGTATATCCAGAGTATGTAACAAGACCTCCCCTCAGAGTACTCTGGGTAGTAAACCGGTAAGAGTATGTCTCGATTTAAAGTAAACTCAGACATGACCTTGGGAAAAAACTTAGGATTAGTACGCAAGGCTACTCTGCCCCTCTGAAAAACAAGATAAGGCTCTTTATACATCAGAGTCTGCAGTTCGTAAATCCTTTGAGTGGAAGTAACGGCAATTAAAACCAACGCTTTCCAAGACAGAAAGCCAAGCTCGCAACTTGCGGCTGGCTCAAAGGCAGGCAAAGTAAGCCTTTCTAACACAAAAAGAAGGTCCCAAAGAGGAACAGGTCCCTCCCACGGGGTTTGATGTGCAAGACCTTTTTAAGACGCATCCAGCACAAGTCCAGTTGTGCCAGAGCTTTCCCATCCTGCAGTGCATGATAAGCTGAAAGTGCACAGAGATGCACCTTAATGGACGAGTAGCTGAGACCCATGTCTAACAGGGAAAGAAGGTACTCACTCCAACAGATTCCCCCGATGTCATGTAATAGTGATCCAAAATGAGCTACTACAAAAATATCAGCTAATTTTTGGGTGATATTATTCTGGGCTACCTTGCAGAATAGCGAGGGTATGGGACAGCAAATATGGGAAAGGGCGAATGGAAGAGGGGGAACAGCGAGGGGAAGGGAGGGACAGGGAAGGGTTTGAGAGGGACTGTAATACCTGCTGCCACCGAGCTAGCCATGTGGCGTGGTGGTGTGGATGGCTAGCTGTGGCACAGCAGGAACAGAGTTCGGGATCAGGAGCGGGTCACATTTTGCTGCAGCTCTTTAATTTCTGCAGACATACAGATTTTGCCCTTCCTTAACATGCACCCCTGGAGTTAAGAATTCAATTCCGGGGCGGGGTATGTGCAGGGCACATGCCCCCACCACCCCCACAAAAAACCCGGTTTTGTACATCCGATATTGGGTCGCCTTAAAGTGTATGTCGGCTAAGCAAAAATTACTCACCTTAGTAATGTTTCTTCTAATGGAGTCTTGCTGTATTCTGACATATTGCAGTGATGTCCAACCTTTGAACTGCCCCAGAGATGAAAGAGCTAACTTTACATGCCAGGCATGGAACGCTGAGCTCGGCTGAGACTCACTCTGTTGCTGTTTGAACTCAAACTGTCAGATCTTTACGAGCTATACTCACTGGGTGTCCTGTGTGGAAACTGTAAACTCACACTAGCCAACTGGCTACTAAATATAATAAAAATATTTTTTGGTCCCAAAACAAAGACTCAAGTCAGGAAACCCAAAAAATAAAACACAACACCCACGCACCCAAACTAAAGGGGTGAGGGCACCTCCCGAGTGCCAACACTGCTACTGCCCTCCCACATCTCAAAAACCAAGGTTCTGAGAGGGGAGGTCAGAATACAGCAAGACTCCATTAGGAGAAACATTACTAAGGTGAGTAATTTTTTCTTCAAACAACATGAAGTCTTGCTGTATTCTGACATATTGTAGACTACCAAGTAGTACCTCCATGGAGGAGGAACAGAACCTATTTAGGAAATAGGCTCTGAAGCACTGCTTTGCCAAACCGAGCATCACTCCTAGCCTGGATATCCAGAGAGTAATGCTTGGTAAAAGTGGGTACTGTTTTCCACGTGGCTGCTTGACAAATCTCTAAGATAGGAATATCCCTGGCAGCAGCCAGGGAAGCAGCTGTACCTCTGGTAGAGCGAGCCCTCAGGCCTGAGGGTGGGATCCTACCTAGTTTTTCGTAGCAAAATTAAATGCAAGAGACAATCCACCTGGCAGTAGATCTTAGTGGCAGGTTTTCCCTTACCAACGTCACCGTAAGTGAGGAACAGTTGGAGGGAGTCAAATCTGTGACCCTTGGTGCGCTCTATGTAGTAACTAAGGGCCCATTTCACATCCAAACTGTGCAGCCTTCTCTCCCCAGAGAAGGAATGGTCAGTGAAGAAAACAGGAAGAGACAGACTGGTTAAGGTGGAAATCTGAAACCACCTTAGGCAAAAACTTTCTATTAGTCCTGAGGACCACCTTATCTCTATGGAAAGAGATAAAAATCAGGCTCCACTGACAGGGCCTGTAACTCACTTATGCGTCTGGCAGAAGTGATGGCCACCAAGAAAACCGTTTTCCAAGTCAAGTACTTAAGCTCTGCTGAGGACAAAGGCTCAAAAGGGGGTTGCATAAGCTGAGCAATGCAACCATTAAGGTCCCAAGAAGGGGCAGGGTCCCTGAAGGGAGGACTGGTATGAAGCAATCCCTTAAAAAAATTTAGAAAACACAGGATGAGCTGAAAGGGAAGAGGGCTTACCTGCTGAGAGGAAGGCAGAGACAGCTGCCAGATGCACTCTTAGTGTAGCTGGTCTGAGTCCCAAGCTATTAAGATGAACCATACAGTCAAGGACTGTGAGAAGGCCAGCAGACTCTTGAGAAATATGCTTCCCAGAGCACCATATAAAAATCTTTCCACTTCGAGTTGGGGCAGCTAAGTGGAAGGCTTCCGGAAGCCTTTAAGATATCCAGAACACCTTGAGAGAGGTGTAAATCAGCAAACTAACTCAAGAGCCAGGCCTTGAGATTGAGAGATGAGAGATTCGGATACCAAACCTTCCCCTGAGCACATGTTAACAGGTTGTAATTCCTGGGAAGAGACAGGGGAAGGTGGACTGCTAAGGACAACAAGAGGGTACCAGGGCTGTCTGGCCCAGTCTGGAGCAATCAGAATCACCTTGCAGGGTTGAGACCTGATTTTGACTAGCACCTTGAACAGGAGAGGGAAGGGGGGAAAAGCATACAGGAACTTCCCTTCCCAATTGAGAACTAGGGCATCCAGGGGGACTGAGCCCAACACTGGGGGTCTGCAGCAAAAGAGCAGAAGTTGGTGATTGTCTGGGGCTGCAAAAAATATCTATCTGTGGGGTGCCCCATCTGGAGAAGATCACCTTCAAAACCAGGGGATCCAGGGACCATTTGTGATGGCCCTGAGATATCCTGCTGAGAGCATCTGCCAGAACATTGTCCTTGTCTGGGAGGTGTACTGCTGTAAGAGGTGTTTAGGGAATAGGCCAGAGACCATAACTTTATTGCCTCTGTGCACAAGGCCATAGACAGAGTGCCCCCTTGCTTGTTGATATACCATATTGTGGTGGTACTGTCTGTCCTGATCTGAACTACTTTGTTCTTAACAGACTTAGAAAAAGCTTGAAGTGCTAGAAACACTGCTCTGAGTTCTAATAGATTGATGTAAAGCGGAGATTCCTGAGGAGACCACAACCCTTGGGTGGTCAGGTCCCCCAAGTGGGCTCCCCACCCCAAGAGGGAGGCATCTGTAGTAAGGATTAGAGAATGAGACAGTGACAAAAGGAACTCCCTGTCTTAGACTGTCCTGATCCTGCCACCACTGTAATGCCTGGATCAGGGTTCGAGTCACTGGGATTAGTTTGTTCAGAGGATCCTTTTTCTGAGACCAAAAGGTGCTCAAGTGGAACTGAATGTCCCTCATTTGGAATTTTGCTCCCTGGACCACTGCCGTAGAGGCAGCCATGTATCCCAGGAGCTGCAGAAAATTCCTTGCTGGTCGAGACACCTGGAGGGTGAATGAAGAGGCCAGTGAGATAAGGGTCCTTGCCCTGTCCAGGGGAAGGAAGGAAGGCTCTTGCCTTTACTGTATCCAGCTCTGCCCCTATGAAGGTGAGGAGCTGCACAGGCTCTAGAACTGACTTTCAAAGGTTCAGAAGGAAACCTAGAGAAGTGAGCAGTTGCTGAGTTATCTGTAGGTGTAACCTGACTTGGTCTGGAGACTGGCCTGCTATGAGCCAGTCGTCCAGGTATGGAAAGATGGACATTCTTTTTCTCCTTAGGAAGGCAACTACTACTGCCAGGCATTTTGTGAACACCCTTGGAGCAGAAGTTAGGCCAAAGGGCACTGCTCTGAATTGGTAATGGCCTGAAGGCAGCTCGCACTGAGGTACTTTCAGTGCGAGCTTCTGATGAGAATATGGAAATAGGCATCCTTGAGGTTCAGGGAAACTAGCCAGTCCCCTGGCCTTAGAGAGGGTAGAATTATTCCCAGAGTCACCATTTTGAACTTTGGCTTTAAAAGGTGCTTGTTTAAATATCTGAGATCCAGGATGGGCCGCCATTCTCCTGTCTTTTTGGGGGTTAGGAAGTACCTGGAGTACAATCCTTTTCCTTTGTGTAGGGGTGGAACCCTCTCTATGGCTCTCAGAGCCAAGAGGGAAGAGACCTCTGTGCCTCTAAGGCAAGTGCCTCTGAAGGATTTGCAGGTGGAAAGGATCTGGTTCTCATCTTTGGAAATTTTTTGAAGCTGAGAACCAGTTCCTGGCTCACTACTTCCAGGACCCATTTGTCTGATGTTAAAGACTTCCAGTCCTGGACAAAGTAAGCCAGCCTGCCCCCTACAGGTGGTGGAGAATTGGCCCTGGCAAACCCATCAGGGTGCTCTGTTTGGCAGGGGCTTTAGGCTGAGGGGTGGAAGCAGGCCTGCTTGTACCTCGCCTGCCTCTCCTCTGAAGAAGCCCCTTTGAGCATAAGCAGAAGAGGAGGCCTGGGCTTGGTAGAAAGGCATATGAAAAGGCCTGCCCCTGCCATGTTGCCTCTGGGGAGTGCCTTGCATGTCCTTGGCCTGAGCACTCCTATAGGTGGTCCTGTATTCATCCATTGTCTTCATGTAGTTCTCTGTTTGCTCCCCAAACAGGGAATTACCCACAACAGGAAAATCCATGGCCTTAGTCTGGGTATCCTGAGACAGGCTAGTACATCTGAGCCAAGCCATCCTATGAAGGGCCACAGATGTAGCCATGACTCTAGATGAAACATCATTGGAGTCCACTGCAGCATGGAACTGCACCTTGGATGCCTCAATACCATCCGCAGCCACCTGCTCAGGTTCCTTGGCAAGCTGGCCAGGGACCTGTTTAGCTAAGGCCATTACAGTGTCCCATCTAGATTTCTGATATCTAGCTGTATAGGCCATATAATTAGCCTGCCTGAGTCCCAAGGATGCTGCCATGTACTGTTTCTTTGCCATGGTATCAATTCTCCTGGAGCCCTTATCTGGGGGGTGTGAAGCCAAGGGTAGATTTGCCTCATCACAGGCAGCAGCCTGCACTACCCCAACATGGCTGCATTGCTGGGTAAGGAACTCGGTATCTGAGCCTGAGAGAGTATACCTCTTGTCCATTCTCATGTCCACAGGAGGTATAGAATTAGGAGTCTTTAAAATTTTTATTGTCTGTTTCCCTAAGGACTTATGAAGGGGGATAGACAGCCTCCTGGACTCTGGCATATCCATCATTTCAACATAGTCAGGCTCCTCCTGGTCGTCCACAGCTTCTTCCACAGGAAGTTGAAGAGTTTCAGCCACTTTTTTGTAGAACATAAAATGGGAAGGGGACTCAAAGCCTAGGAGGAGAAACCCTGAAGGTCTGTCTGGGGAGATGTCCGGGTCAACAGGCACATCCAGACTTTCATAATCACCATTACTATCCTCATACTCTCCTTCCTCCTCCTCCAGTTCATAAAAATCTTCTAAATTTTAATCTGGAACCGGGGGAACCGACCGAACCCCTTCCTGATGGTGCCGGTTCGGTCGGAACCGGAGTTAGCGACTGAACAATCCTTATCGCTTTGGCTATTTCATCAGCGGTCGGAGAAAGAATTTGTGGATCCGCACCGGCTGATTTATCCCTTCTTTTTCTTTTAACCGGAACAGACTCCTCGGAGTCGGTTCTCATTTTGCCCGAAGAAGTCTCGCCCTGGTCAGAGGGCACTCCTCCTGGTTCGGTTGGAACCGGGCTGGCCATCTGGTCAGCGGACTTCTTGGCCTCCCTTTCCCTGACCCTACCAACTCTTTTCCAGGGTAGCTGCAGGACAATTCTTGCAAATCTGGCAGTCTGAATCGAGGTGGTCAAACCCCAGACAATAAACACAGGTGGTGTGGGGATCAGCCTTAGCAAAGGCTTCCCCACACACACTACAGTGTTGAAACCCAGTGGGCCCGGTTTTTCTTTTGGGTTTCTCAGACATGGCCAGTCCTAACCAAAAACTTACCTTTTTTCGGCAATCCACCAAGCAAGACACCCTTATCGGTTCCTGACCGTGTTACGGGTTGTGGAAAAAACTAATGAAAACCCTTTTTTTTTTTTTAGAACCGATAACGACCAGTTACCACACTCAAAGTAGAATAAACTTTTTTGAACAACCCTGATCGGGTCAAACTGAACCGATCCCACGTTTACAAGTTCCACACAGAAGAACAAGAAAATAAACCTATCTAGTACTCACGATACCACAGACAGAGACTGAACAGACAGGTTAACGGATTAAATTCGGTCCAAAACCGAGAAAAACGGTACTTTAACCGACAAACCTGAACCGAGCAAAGGAGAAATCTCCGGAGCGACTGTTCAGTGAGGCGGAGTAAAGAATCTGATGGTTTGAGTTCAAACAGCAACAGACAGAGTCTCAACCGAGCTCGAGCTCAGCGTTTCATGCCTGGCATGGAAAGTTAACTCTCATCTCCAGGGCAGTTCAAAGGTAGGACATCACTGCAATATGTCAGAATACAGCAAGACTTCATGTTGTTTGAATTGCCTTTCGGTGATATACACTCACCATATTGCTGTTTTGTAGTCACTATTATGACATGGAACCATTCCACCGGACAGTGGAAGGGATCTAGGGAACAGGGGGATGCCTACAAGCAGAAACACTTCTACTTCAGGGCACATGGTGCCCCAGTAGAGGGTTTCCTCGCTGCCACAAGAACCTCTGCCACCAAGGGGGATACCCCGAATCTGTCCGCAAGTCTGCAGGAGTCATGCATGCAGAGACCGAAGATCCGGATGTACTAGGTCCCCCTGCTCCTGAGAGAGCAAGTGAGTGGACAGTGGTAACTGAATCGGCGGTTCCGATGCCAACTGTTGCAGCAGCAGGACCCAAATCTAGCGAAGCCAGAAGGGTGCTACCAGAATCATGCGAGCACCTTCTCCCTGCAGCTTGAGCGATATCCTCTAGACAACTGGAAAAGGAGGGAAGGCATACAGGAACCTCCTTGTCCAGGAGAGGGACAATGCGTCGCACTAGAAAACACCAGGTTCAGCCCTGGCAAAAGTCACCTAAGACTGGCTCACATCCAGAGATTAAAAAAATTCACACAGGTGCAATATTCCTTGACCTTAGCAAAGCCTTTGACACAGTGGATCATAAAATACAGTTATGTAAGAACATACCGTAAAGTAGTTACATAAGAACTTACCGTAACAGATCTTCGAGAGGTGCTCTTGCAGTACGTAATTACATATAGGACTGACGTCGGCAGGACCCCATAGAAACATTTCTAGCTAGCAGTCTCTGGCGAGGGACCACCCCACGTCAGGAGACGTCTGTATATAGGGGCGGTCCCTCACGCCCGCCTTCCAGTTCTTTCCCGACACAGGCCGAGAGAGAGAAGCGGCCATTTCCCTCACTGGAAAAGGAGCTGAAAAAGCTTAGGGGGTGATGGAGGTTGGGAAGGTATTACCTGCTGCAAGAGCCTCTCTCGAAGATATACTGTTACAGTAAGTTCTTATGTAACTACACTATCTCACTTAGAGAGGGCTCTTGCAGTAGGTAATTGCATATACGACCGAGTCCCAAGCAGTCTGGAACAAGAAAAAATTACTCACCTTAGTAATGTTGTTTCTTCTAATAGTGTCTTGCTATATTATGACATATGCAGCGAGTCCCAACCTTCGAACTGCTCCGGGGGTGAAAGAGTTAACTTTCCATGCCAGGCATGGAAGGCTGAGCTCGATTGAAACTCTGTTCTTCAAACTCAAACCGTCAGATCTTTACGGGCTAAACTCACTGAGGTCCTGTGTGGAAGCTGTAAACCTACATTGGCCAACTGGCTACTAAACATAAGAACACATTTTTTGGGTCCCAAAACAAAGACTCAAGTCAGGAGACCCAAAAAATGAAAAACACCACCAAGTCACCCCAAGAAAGGAGGGTGAAAACAACAAGGTGGGCACCTACTAAGTGCCAACACTGCACTGCCCACCCACATCCCAAAAACAGAGGTTCTGAGAGGGGCAGGCGGGGGGGGGGGGGTCATAATATAGCAAGACTCTATGAAGAGATAACATTACCAAGGTGAGTAATTTTTTCTTCAAACATCACGAAGTCTTGTTATATTTACTTAAGAGTTTAACCAGGCAGGCATACTGAGCCACTAGCCGCTCGTTTCCAGATGCGACCTGGGGGAAAACAGTAGGGTACATAGTGGTAAAATACAGACACAGGTAATTAATGTACAGAAAAGGGCACATACACACAGCAGGTTTCGACAAATCCTATTGCCCGACGTCCCGGGCTACCAGTTACAGTGCAGGGACAAGCACTTTCTGTTGTGCCACTTGTCCACGGGCTAGCACCGATTTAAAAATCTTTGCTGCTGCTGTTCTACCTTCCACCAGTAGGATGCTCACTGCTTCGGCTGTCCCTGTGGTCATCTGACCTACCAAGCAGTGCACCTACTGGTCGGGAACGAACGGTGAGTGTGTGAGCTTGTCTCACCCTATGGAAGCCTAAGGAATTGGCATCAAGAGCGAGCGCGAGCAGGAAACTGAGGAGGAGCAAGCTGTCAGACTGGCAGGCGTGGGGCCAAATGAGGAAGTACAATCTTGAACTGTAAGTGATACCAGAATGCCCATTGGCCGCGGCAGTGATTTGGCGCGTAGTGGAGACGTGCATTGAGTTAGAGCCTCTCATTCACTGTCTGTTGGTGGAGACTAGAGGATAAACACAAATTAAACAGTCCGTTGTTGTGGATATCGGGGAGTGGGGAGTGAGAGTGCGACCAGTGCTGCCTTACTTTGTGTGTATGGAGCCAGGACTACTCGGGAAAACAAATACTGTATTTAAACTGAATTAAGAAGGAAGGGTTGGTGAGAGTGAAGAGCGGGGAGGAGGAAGGAGCTAGGAGGACTAAGGAGCGGGGGCAACGTGGCTGAGCAGTGAGCACTGATAACTGCACACAAGTGCATTAGTGCAGATAAGCAAATTTACCTGCCGTGTACCGTGCCAGTTTTGCCAGAAGTGCAAAATTAATGAAGAAGAGTGTAATCAATAAGTAAATCTAAGTAATCTGAGTAAATAAGGAGTGTTCAGTGTAGGCAGGCAGGGTAAATAAAATATTGAGAAGGGTTAGGTTGGGCTTGTAACAGAACTGGGCATAACAGGGTAAACTAAGGAGCATATAAAATAAATTAAGTAGGCAGTATAGTGCTAAGTGCAGTGGTCTAAGGCTGCAAATCTGGTGACATCCAGCAGACCAGACCTGGGTTTGAATCCCACAGCATTCACTTACATACTGCCTGAGCAAGTCACAACCTCCTTGTGCTCCCAGGTCACTCCTGTAAAAAAGCTTTCAGCTTAGTGTGCTATACCTGGTTAAACAACTAAATAAAAAAAATAATTCAAACAAGGAGAAAAGGAAACAAAACAAACTTGGGAGGGGGGACTGTCTGGTACTGTCTGCTGTCTGTGTAGTAGGGTGGAAGAAGGAAGGGAAGTTGGGGAACCCGGGTCCCTTGACAACTGAGAACTAGCAGCAGCATAAAGTGTCACTGACTACAGAAAATAAAAAGGAAGAGAGCAAGGGCAGGGGACTACTACTGTGGGCAGGGAGCTTTGCGTTGCCCACCAGTAAAAACAGCAGTTTATTTGACTACTAGCTGCATAAACAAAGAAAAAATAAAATAATAAAAGAAAGCTAAAGAAAATAAGAGAAGAGGCTGGTGGGCTGTTGGGAAAGGAGAGCGCAGATATAGTGTGTGAAGGAGTAGCTTGGAGAGAGGCGGGGCGAAGGACTGACTTGAGAAAGTTAGTAAAAAAAAAAATAGTATAGTAAGAACTTAGAAGAAATAAGCCTATAACTCAAACTGTGTGTGGTGTGGGGCTATGCTATGGGCTTGGTTGGGCTGTTGGGAGAGATTTTGTGAAAAGGAGTGAAGGACCCAGTGTCCTGCAGCCAGTTGGTTGGCTTTTGGCTTGAAGTACCCAAGAAACAAAAAGAGAAAAATAGTAAAAAAAAATATATAAGTGTAACAGTAAAATAAAATAAGGGAGCCTAACTTCGGGGGTGGGCTTGGGCTGTGCTGGGAGAGAGGAGACAAGAGTGATTATGTGGAGAGTGTTCTGCAGCCAGCTGCCTGACTTGTTACAGGACAATACAACTTGCAGTGTATAGAAAAAAAGCATACATCTGTCCCCTGGTGACCCAGCCCATGAGCCCACACTAACCACCAGTGAAAAAGGACACAGACACCAGTGTTTAAAATAAGTTTATTATTATTGGTTCATTAGTCTTTAAAAAAAGTGACCACCAAATTTATATGGAAAATATGCAGACGAAGAAAGCCAAACAACAAAATCTCTTGTCTCTCTGGTAAGCAGCAGCACCATCTTTTACGAGACAAACACAGTCTGGTACTAGTGCAAGTATTACTTCCACAGATGAAAGTCATGAAACAATCTGCATCTGTGGTTCTGGATATAACTGCTGACCAGGTACTTGATGTAAACAGAGAAGCCATAGCCTTATCTCCAAAAGCCCATGTGTCACTTGCTAAGAAACGTAGTTTACTGCTTGATAATGAGGTGGCAGTTGGGAGTAGTAAAGACGAGAAATATGACCAAGAAAAAAGGGCCAGACTATTTCAGTGTCATTGGTTGTCCACTTATAAATGGTTGAGATACGATGATAAAAAGGGGCTTATGTACTGCACACTACGTGAAAAGTATCCCACTATTGCAACTCTAGCATTTTCAAAAAAACACAAATGTCTTTGCCACAGGCTCCAAATAACTTTCGATTGAGTCACTACGCGCACATGAAAAATCCAATCCACATGTGCTATGCCAGAACCAACATATTCTGGAAAGCGCCAGCGAAGCAGTATGTTGTGAGATTAGTGAGTCACCACTTTACCAAGCCTTGCACAGTTGGAAGAGGCCACAAAAGCAAAGATGAGATGCCCGTTTAACACAGCGTATTCCATAGCCCAAAATCTTCGCCCTTCTCAGACAGGGAGTGGCTCTTAGAATTACAGGAAAAAAATGGCATTAAGCTAGGTTCTAATTATACTAACGATAAGCGAGCCAGGGACTTTTGCAGTGCTATTTCAGCAGTTATATCCAGAACCGAGATGCAGACTCTTGCTAATGTTAAGTATGTGACAGTTCTTGCTGACGGCAGTACTGATTACAGTATTACTGAGTGGGAAAATGTTTTAAGGTTTGTTGAACCTAATTCAAAACAGGTGCGTACACTGCTTATCCAAGCTATGCCACTGGAACATGCACATGCAGAAGGTGTATTCCATGCAATATCAACTGCACTGGAGTCAGTAAATCTTCCCCTGAGTAACCTACACAATGTTAACAATCCAAGACCACTTCTTATTTCAGCAAATTTTGATGGGGCCAGTGTCATGATGGGCGAAAGAGGAGGAACCAAGCAAAGTTATGGAACACCGCGTCCTCAAATAATTGCGATGCACTGCGTTGCCCATAAGCTAGAGCTGACAGTTCTCGATGTGTTAAAAAAAAAATCCATTTGTATCAAAGCTGATAAGTACTCAAGGGAATATTTAAATGTTATCACTATAGTCCCAAAAAAAGAGAGCTCCAAGAAATTGATAACGTGATGGATACTGATCTGGCGCACTTTACTGCAATTAAACAAGTGAGATGGCTTGCCAGTAGGACATGTTCAGTACATGCAGTTCAGGTTAACCTACCTACTGTTGTACAACACCTACATGCATCTTTGACTGCTGGTGGTGATGAAAGTTCAAAAACAAACGGCCTCTTAAAAGAAACAGAGTGTGCAGTTTGTAAAAGCTATCCATATACTGCAAGATTTCCTGCCAATACTAAAAAACTTGTCACTGCAGTTTCAACGAGATGACATAGTAATACTGGAAGTTCCACAGCTTGTTGAGACCTGCCTACTCCAGCTTGTGGAACTGAAAACCATGCCAGGACAATACATGGCAGCTTTCCTCAGCCCTTACAAACCAGAACAGAAATGTATGGAATATGTTGTGACAAAGGTGGGAGAGGAGGAGGAGGAGAAGACTGTTCATTTCCCATTCAGAGGCAACTGCCCAGAAATCAATTTTGTGACAGATGGACAACTGCAGACTTTAATAGATGCAGCAATAATGTATATTGACAACAGATTTAAAATTTTCTCAGAGGTGCCTCTCGTATGGTTCAACTGCTTAGATTTTAAGCAGTTTGATCTGCCAAGAGACCAACTAGCAGTGTTTGGGACCTCTGAACTTGCAAACCTGGCAGAATATTTTCACTTTCACAGAGGAGCAGCAGGAAAATATAAAGTCAGAGTATGCTGCATTTAAAACAATATTGAAATCTGCCATTGAAAAACCCTATTTGCAGGTATATACCAGATTACTAAAAGAAAAACCACCCCAGATTATACACATTCATGACCTAGTTGAAATACTCATGGCAATGAGTGTATCGACTGCAAAATGAGAGACTTTTTTTCTGTTCAGAACCTAATCAAAACAAAAACCAGGACAAGGCTGGCTGATGATTCACTACAGTCTCTCCTGCAGACAGCAGCAGAAGGTCCTGAACTGCATGCTTTGATCCGGATCCAGCAATTAACCACTGGCTGCTCTCTGGTCCAGGCACTAGACATGTTCGTGGGCATGCTGTTGCTGCTGATACATTATCTTCTGGTTTAGCTGCTTCTGCTGATGATCTTCTTGATGCTAGTACTCCCGTTCCCAGTGCCCCATCATCTTCTTCCTGGCCTAGCCCTTAAGAAAAAATTACTCACCTTAGTAATGTTGTTTCTTCTAATGGAGTCTTGCTATATTATGACAATTGCAGTTTGTCCCACCATTAAAACTGCTCCGGAGGTGAAAGAGTTAACTCCCATTCAAAGAATGGAACTTGGAGCGCGAGCTCGAGCTCGATTAGAGAAGCTCTGTCTGGGTTATTTCAAACCTAAACTGTCAGATCTTTACGAGCAAAAACTCTAAGGTCTGTGTGGAAGCTGTAACCTACACTAGCCAACTGGCTACCTGACTATTAAGACATACTCCTGTCCCAACACAAAGACTCAAGTCAGGGGACCAGAAGTAATAATATAATATAAGTAATAATATGACATAAAATAAAAACATCACACCCCAAAACCCCAAGAAGGGGTGGAAAACATATAATGGGCATAACTAGCGCCCACACTAGGCTGCCCACCCCATACCCAAGTAGAAGTTCTGAAAGGGGCAGGCTGGGGGGGAGGTCATAATATAGCAAGACTCCATTAGAAGAAACAACATTACTAAGGTGAGTAATTTTTTCTTCAAACAACATGAAGTCTTGCTATATTATGACAATTGCAGAATACACAGCAGTACCTCCATGGAGGAGGGACAGAACCTACTTAGGGAATAGGCTCTGAAGCACAGCTGTGCCAAACCGAGCATCCCTCCTGGCCTGGACATCCAGGGAGTAATGCTTGGTGAAAGTATGTACCGTTTTCCAGGTAGCTGCTTGACATATCTCTAAGATAGGGATGTCTCTGGCAGCAGCTAGAGACGCAGCTGTACCTCTGGTAGAATGAGCCCTCAGGCCTGAAGGGGGAACTTTCCCCAGTTTTTGATAACAAAATTGGATACAAGAGACAATCCACCTGGCAATGGATCTCTTAGTGGCAGGTTTCCCTTTTCCGACCTCACCATAAGTGAGAAAAAGTTGGAGGGATTCGAACCTGTGACCCTTGGTACGCTCTATATAGTAACTTAGGGCCCTCTTAACATCTAAACTGTGCAATCTCCTCTCACCAGAGGAAGAATGGTCAGTGAAAAACACTGGAAGGGAGATAGATTGATTAAGATGGAAATCTGAAACCACCTTAGGCAAAAACTTCCTGTTAGTCCGAAGGACTACCTTATCCTTGTGGAAAGAAATAAAGTCAGTTTCTACTGACAGGGCTTACAACTCACTTATGCGCCTGGCAGAAGTGACAGCCACTAGGAAAACAGTTTTCCAAGTTGAGTACTTAAGCTCTGCAGAAGACAGAGGTTCAAAAGGAGGTTGCATTAACTGGGCAATGCAAACATTAAGGTCCCAGGCAGGGGCCGGATCCCTAAAAGGTGGATTAGAATGAAGTAATCCTTTAAAAAACTTGGAAAATACAAGGTGAGCGAGAAGAGAGGAGGGCTTTCCTGCTGAAACAAAAGCAGAGACAACTGCCAAATGTACTTTCAGGGTAGCTGGTCTCAGTCCCAAGGAATTAAGGTGGACCATATAGTCCAAAAACAATGGGCAAATCAGCAGATTCCGGGGAAATATGTTTCCCAGAACACCAAATGGAAAACCTTTTCCACTTAGAATTGTAAGTAGCCCTAGTGGAAGGCTTCCTAGAAGCCTTTAGGATTTCAAGAACACCCTAAGAAAGGTGCAGGTCAGCAAATTTTAACTCCTCAAGAGCCAGGCCTTGAGGTTGAGGGATTTGAGGTTCGGATACCAAACTCTCCCCTGTGCACAGGTTAACAGGTTGTGATTCCTGGGGAAGCACAGGGGAAGATGGACTGCTACTGACAGAAGGAGTGGGTACCAGGGCTGCCTGGCCCAATCTGGGGCAATCAGAATCATCCTGCAAGGCTGGGATCTGATTTTGACTAGCACCTTGAATAGGAGAGGAGAGGGAGACAGAAGAAACTTCCCTTCCCAATCTAGGAGAAAGGCATCCAGGGGATTGAGCCCAACACTGGGGCCTGCAACAGAACAGTGGAAGTTGGTGATTGTCTGGGGCTGAAAAAGATCTATCTGAGGGGTGCCCCATCTGGCAAACACTATCCCCAGCACTTGAGGATCCAGAGACCATTCGTGATGGCCCTGGGAAATCCTGCTGAGAGCATCTGCTAAGACATTGTCCTTTCCTGGAAGGTGAACTGCTATGAGGGAAGTGTTCAGGAATAGGCCAGAGACCACAACTTCATTGACACGGTGCACAAGGCCGAAGACTGAGTGCCCCCCTGCTTGCTGATGTACCACATTGTTGTGGTGTTGTCTGTTCTGACTTGCACCACTTTGTTCTGAACAGACACAGAAAACACTTGAAGTGCTAAAAAGACAGCCGAGTTCCAGCAAATTGATGTGGAACAGAGATTCCTGAGGGGACCACACTCCTTGAGTGGAGAGGTCACCCATGTGGGCTCCCTACCCCAGGAGGGAAGCATCTGTAGTGAGGGTCAAGGAGTGAGACAGAGGAATGAAGGGAACCCCCAGTTGTAAATTGCTCTGATCCTGCCACCACTGGAGGGCCTGGATCAGGGTTCGGTCACTGGGACCAACTTGGAAAGGGGGTCTCTCTGAGACCAAAAGGCTCCAAGTGAAACTGAATGTCCCTCATCTGAAATCTTGCTCCTTGCACTACGGCTGTGGACGCAGCCATGTGCCCCAGGAGCTGCAAAAAGTGTCTTGCTGGTCGAGAGACCTGCAGAGTGAAGGAGGAGGCCAGAGCCACCAAGTTCCTTACCCTCTCTAAGGGTAGGAAGACTCTGGCCTGCTTTGTGTCCAATTCTGCACCTATGAAGGTGAGCACCTGAACTGGTTCCAGAACTGATTTTGGAAGATTGAGCAGGAAGCCCAGGGAGGAGAGCAGCTGCTGGGTAACTTGCAGGTGAGATCTTACCTGTTCTGAGGACTGGCCTACAATGAGCCAGTCGTCCAGATAGGGAAAGACAGCAATCCTTTGCCTTCTTAAATGAGCCACTGCTACTGCCAGACATTTAGTGAATACCCTTGGGGCAGAGGTGAGGCTGAAGGGCATTGCTCTGAACTGGTGGTGACCTAAGGGCAGTTCGAATCCGAGGTACTTTCGTTGGGAGCTTCTGATTAGGACGTGAAAATAGGCATCCTTGAGGTCCAGGGAGGCTAGCCAGTCCCCTGGCCTTAGACAGGGTAAAATCATTGCCAGAGTTACCATTTTGAACTTTGGTTTCAAAAGGTGTTTGTTCAGATATCTCGGGTCTAAAATGGGCATATTCTCCTGTCTTTTTGGGGTAAGGAAATATCTGGAGTACAGACCCTTGCCTGGTGTAGGGAGAAACCCTTTCTACAGCTCTGAGAGCCAGGAGGGTTGAGACCTCTGTTTCTAAAGTAAAGGTCTCTAAAGAGTTTGCAGGTGGGAAAGACCTCATTCTCATCTTTGGGAACTTTTTAGGCGGGGGAGACAGACCCTGGCTTACTACTTCCAGAACCCACTTGTCTGAAGTTAGAGACACCCAGTTCTGAACAGAAGTAAGCCAACCTGCCCCTACAGGTAAAGGAGAATCGCCCTGGGCACCCCATCAGGGTGTCTGTTTGGCAGGTGCTTTAGGCTGAGGGGTGGGAGCAGGCCTGCCCACACCCCGTCTGCCTCTCCTCTGAAGAACCCCTTCTGAGCATAAGCAGAGGAGGCCTGGGTTTGGTAAAAAGACCTGTGAAAAGGCCTACCTCTACCCCTGGGGCTTGCCTCTGAGGAGTGGCTTGCGCTCCTAGCCTGAGCACTCTTATAGGTAGTCCTATATTCATCCATTTCTTCATATAATTCTCTGTCTGCTCCCAAACAGAGAATTTCCAAATCACAGGAAAATCCATACCCCTTAGTCTGGGTATCCTGTGACAAGCTAGTACACCTGAGTCAGGCCAACTCAAGAAGAGCTACAGACGTATCTCATGACTCTAGAGGATACATCATTAAAATCCACAGCAGCATGAAACTGCACCTTAGATGCCTCAATGCCATCAGCAGCCACCTGTTCCAGCTCACTAGCAGAAACTGGCTAGAGGCCTGTTTGGCCAAGGCCATGACAGTGTCCCATCTAGATTTCTGATACCTTGCTACATAAGCCATGTAATTTGCTTGCCTGAGTCCCAAGGACGCTGCCATGTATTGTTTTTTAGCCATGGCATCAATCTTCCTGGAATCCTTGTCAGGAGGATGTGAAGCCAAAGGAATATTAGCTTTATCACAGGCTGCAGCCTGAACCACACCAACATGGCTGCATTGCTGTGAAAGGAATTCTGTATCAGGACCTGACAGAGTGCACCTCCTGTCCATCTTTTTGTCCACAGGAGGCACAGAAGAAAAAATTACTCACCTTAGTAATGTTGTTTCTTCTAATGGAGTCTTGCTATATTATAGACATTAGCAGTTTGATCCAGCTCTAGAACTGCCCCGGAGTGAAATGGTTAAAACCATTCCAAAATAGAATTTTGGCACAAGAGCAGCTCTATCTGTGTCATTTCAAACTTGAACTGTCAGATCTTTATGAGCCAAACTCACTAAGGTCTGTGTGGAAGCTGTAACCTACACTAGCCAAATGGCTACCTAAATAATAACAACCACTGATGGTCCCAACACCCAAGACTCAAGTCAGGGGACCAGAAATACTAACACCATTCTAATAATATGAAAATGGAACACAAGTATAATAAAACACACACACACACACACACACGCGTACACATACACACCCCCAAAGTCCCAAAGGGGACAAAATGCTAACAGGACACAAGTAGTGCCCACACTGTTGCCGCACCCCACCAAGTAGAGGTTCTGAGAGGGCAGGTTGGGGGTTCGATAATATATAGAAGACTCCATTTGAAGAAACAACATTACTAAGGTGAGTAATTTTTCTTCAAAACAACATGAAGTCATATATTATAGACATTAGCAGAATACACAGCAGTACCTCCATGGAGGAGGGCAGAACCTACTTAGGGAATAGGCTCTGAAGAACAGCTGTGCCAACAGAGCATCTCTCCTGGCCTGGACATCCAGGGAGTAATGCTTGGTAAAGTGTGTACTGTTTTCCAAGTAGCAGCCTGGCAAATCTCTAATAAAGGGATATCTCTGGCAGCAGCTAGAGCGCAGCTGTACCCTGGTAGAATGAGCCCACACAACGGGGGTTCTGCTCACTTTCTGATAACAAATTGGATACAAGAGACAATCCACCTGGCTATTGATCTCTTAGTGGCAGGTCTGCCTTTCCCAACTTCACCATAGGTAAGGAAAAGTTGGAGGATTCGAACCTGTGACCTTTGGTATGCTCTATATAATAACTAAGAGCTCTCTTAACATCCAGGCTGTGCAACCTCCTCTCACCGAAGAGAGTGATCAGTGAAAATACTGGAAGGAGATAGATTGATTAAGATGGAAATTTGAAACCACCTTAGGCAAAACTTCCTATTAGTTCTAGACTACCTTATCCCTGTGGAAAGAAAAGTCAGTCTCCACTGACAAGGCTTGCAATTCACTTATCGTCTGGCAGAAGTGGCCACTGAAAAACAGTTTTCCATGTTAGGAACTTAAGCTCTGCAGAAGACAGAGGTTCAAAAGGGGTTGCATTAACTGGGCAATGCAAACATTAAGGTCCCAAGCAGGGCCGGTTCCCGAAAGGAGGATTAGTATGGAGTAATCCTTAAAAACTTGGAAAACACAGGATGAGAGGAAAGAGGATGACTTTCCTGCTGACACAAAAGCAGACACAGCTGCCAAATGAACTCTCAGGGTAGCTGGTCTGAGACCCAAGGAATTAAGATGTACCATGTAATCTAACAAAATGGGCAATTCAGCAGATTCTGGGAAATATTTTTCCAGTACACCAAATGGAAAACCTTTTCCATTTAGAACTATAAGTAGCCTAGTGGAAGGCTTTCTGGAAGCCTTTAGGATCTCAAGAACACCCTGAGAGAGGTGTAAATCAGCAACTCTAACTCCTCAAGAGCCAGGCCTTGAGGTTGAGGGATTTGAGGTCCGGATACCAAACCCTTCCCTGGGCACAAGTCAACAGATTGTGATTCCTGGGGAGGCACAGGGAAGATGGACTGTCAGAGACAGAAGGAGGGGTACCAGGGCTGCCTAGCCCAATCTGGGGCAATCAGAATCACCCTGCAAGGCTGAGATCTGATTTTGACTAGTACTTTGAATAGGAGAGGAAAGGGGGGGAAGCATAGAAGAACTTCCCCTCCCAATCCAGAAGAAGGCATCCAGGGGAACTGAGCCCAGCACTGAGGCCTGCAACAGAACAGAGGAAGTTTGTGATTGTCTGGGGCTGCAAAAAGATCTATCTGAGGGATGCCCCACCTGGCAAAAACTATCCCCAGCACTTGAGGATCCAGGGACCATTTGTGATGGCCCTGGGAAATCCTGCTGAGGGCATCCGCTAGGACATTGTCCTTCCCTGGAAGATGAACTGCTATGAGGGAAGTGTTCAGGGAATAGGACAGAGACCACAGCTTCATTGCCTCGGTGCATAAGGCCGAAGACAGAGTGCACCCCGGTTTGTTGATGTACCACATTGTTGTGGTGTTGTCTGTTCTGACCTGTATCACCTTGTCGTGGACAGATGCAGAAAAAGCTTGAAGAGCTAAAAAGACAGCTCTGAGTTCCAGCAAACTGATGTGGAGCAGAGATTCCTGGGGGGACCAGACTCCCCGAGTGGAAAGGTTGCCCATGTGGGCTCCCCAACCCAGAAGGGAAGCATCTGTAGTGAGAGTCAAGTCGTGAGAAGGGGAAATGAAGGGAACCCCCGCTCTTAAATTACTCTGATCCTGCCACCACTGGAGAGCTAGGATCAAGGTTCGAGTCACTGGGACCAACTTGGAAAGGGGGGTCTCTTCTCTGAGACCAAAAGGTTCTCAAGTGAAACTGAATGTCTCATCTGAAATCTGTCTCCCTGCACAACAGCTGTGGATGCAGCCATGTGCCCCAGGAGCTGCAGAAAGGGTCTTGCTGGTCCAGAGACCTGCCGAGTGAAGGAAGAGGCCAGAGCCACTAAATTCCTTACCATTTCTGGGGGAAGAAAGGCTCTGGCTAGCTTTGTGTCCAATTCTGCCCCTATAAAGGTGAGTACCTGGACTGGTTCCAGAACCGACTTTGTGGGTTTTAGCAGAAACCCAGGAGGTGAGAAGCTGCTGGGTGACCTGCAGGTGAGATTTTACCTGTTCTGGGGACTGGCCTACAATGAGCCAGTCGTCTAGATAGGGAAAACAGCAATCCTCTGCCTCCTTAAGTGGGCCACTGCCTGCTAGACACTTTGTGAATACCCTTGAGCAGAGGTAAGGCCAAGGGCATTGCTCTGAACTGGTAATGACCTGAGGGAAGTTCGAATCTGAGGTACTTTGATGGGATCTTCTGATTAGGACATGGAAATAGGCATCCTTGAGGTCCAGGGAGGCTAGCCAGTCCCCTGGCCTTAGGGAAGGTAAAATCATTGCCAGAGTTACCATTTTGAACTTTGGTTTCAAAAGATGCTTGTTCAGATATCTGATATCTAAAATGGGCTGCCATTCTCCTGTCTTTTTTGGGGTAAGGAAGTATCTGGAATACAGACCCCTGCCCTGATGCAGCGGAGGAACCCTTTCTACTGCTCTGAGAGCTAACAGGGATGAGACCTCTGTTTCCAGAGCAAGGGTCTCTGAAGCACTTGCAGGTAGAAAAGTCTGCTTCTCAACTTGGGAAACTTTTGAAGCTGAGAACCAGACCCTGGCTTACTACTTCCAGAACCCACTTGTCTGAGGTTAAAGAAGCCCACTCTGACTGAAGGAAGCCAGCCTGCCCCCCACTGGTACAGGAGAATCGGCCCTGCACCCCATCAGGGTGCCTGTTTCGCAGGGAGCTTTAGGCTGGGGTGGAGCAGGTCTGCCCGCCCTCGTCTGCCCTGCCTCTGAAGAAGCCCCTCTGAGCATAGGCAGAGGAGGCCTGAGTCTGGTAGAAAGGCCTGTGAAAGGCTACCCCTACCCCTGGGGCATGCCTTTGAGGAGTGGCTTGCCACTCCTTAGCCTGGGCACTCTTGTAAGTAGTCCTATATTCATCCATCTTCTTCATGTAATTCTCTGTCTGCTCTCCAAACAGAGAATTTCCCACACAGGAAAATCCATATCCTTAGTCTGGGTATCCTGCTGACAAACTAGCACACCGAGCCAAGCCAACCTCTGAAAAGCTACAGATGTGGCCATGACCCTAGAGGAAACATCATTAACATCCACAGCAGCATGAAACTGAACCTTAGAGGCTTCAATGCAGTCAGCAGCCACCTGTTCTAGTTCACTAGCCAGCTGGCCATGGGCCTGCGTGGCCAATTGCATAACAGTATCCCATCTAGATTTCTGATACCTAGCTACATAAGCCATATAATTTGCTTGCCTGAGTCCCAGAGAGGCTGCCATATACTGTTTTTTTTGCCATGGCATCAATCTTCCTGGAATCCTTGTCAGGAGGATGTGAAGCCAAGGGAATATTAGCTTTATCACAGGCAGCAGCCTGAGCTACTCCAACATGACTGCATTGCTGAGAAAGGAATTCTGTATCAGTGCCTGACAATGTATACCTTCTGTCCATCTTTTTTATCTACAGGAGGCACAGAATTAGGAGCTTTTAAAATTTTTATTGTTTCCTAAAAGACTTATGTAAAGGAATAGACAATCTCCTAGACTCTGGAATATCCATCATTTCTACAAAATCAGGCTCCTCTTGCTCATCCACAGCCTCTTCTAAAGGAAGCTGGAGGGTTTCAGCAACTTTTTTATAAAACATAAAATGAGATGGGGACTCAGACAGCATAGGGAGAGATTCTAAAGGTCTGTCTGGGGAGATGTCCGGTTCAATGGGCACACCCAGACCTTCCCAGCCACATTCATACTGTTCATAATCCTCCTCCCCCTCCTCTGGTTCATAAAATTCCTCAATATCATAATCCTGAACCACTGGGACCGGACGAACCGACCTTTCACCAGATAGTGGTGGTTCGGACGGACCCTGAGACAGTGACTGGACAATTTGTATGGCTTTTGCTATCTCTCAGCAGTTGGAGAAGGAATTTGGACTCCAGACCTGCTGATTTTCTTGTTTTCTTTACTAGAATTGGTTCCTCAGAACCAGCTTTTCTTTTCCCGAGGAAGTCTGGCCCTGGTCAGAGGGCACTCCCTCTGGTTCGGTTGGCACCGAACCGGGCTGGCCATCCGGGTCAGCGGACTCTTTGGCCTCTCATTCCTGAGCCTGCCCAATCTTTTTCCAGGGTGGCTGCGGGAAATTCTTACATACCTGGCAGTCTGACTGGAGGTGGTCAAACCCCAGACAATAAACACATTGGTGTGTGGGTCAGCCTTGCAAAGACTTCCCCAAACATCACAGTGTTGAAACCAGTGGGCCCGTTTTCTTTTGGGTTTCTCAGACATAATGCCAGCTCTAACCAAAAACTTGCCCTTTAACGCAGTGCCAGGTAAGACACCCTAATCGTCTTTAACCGTAATACAGGTATTGGAAAAACGTAATAAACTTTTTTTTTATAACCGATAAGAACCGGAACCGACTCTAAAATAGTAACTTTTAGTTTTAAATGAGTTTTAAACCCACTGATCGGTTCAAAACCGAACCGATAACTTACAAGTTCCACACAGACAAAACCTTCATTTACTTAATGTTACCACAGATAGAGCTTGAACCGAACGGTTTTGCGTGTTAAAATAAACTATTCTCGTTAAATCCAACCGAGAAAACACTTTTTAAACAGAGAAATGAACAGAGCAGAAGGAGAAATTCCAGAGCGACTGTTCACTGAGGGGAGTAAAGAATCTGACAGTTCCAAGTTTGAAATGACACAGATAGAGCTGCTCTCCTGCCAAAATTCTATTTTGGAATGGTTTTAACCATTTCACTCCGAGGCAGTTCTAGAGCTGGATCAAACTGCTAATGTCTATAATATAGCAAGACTTCATGTTTGAATTAGGAGTTTTTAAAATCTTTATTGTCTGTTTCCTAAATGATTTATGCAAGAGAATAGACAATCTCCTAGACTCTGGAATATCCATCATTTCTACAAAAATCAGGTTCCTCTTGTTCATCCACAGCTTCCTCCAATGGAAGCTGGAGGGTTTCAGCAACTTTTTTGTAAAGCAAAGGGGGAGATTCTAAAGGTCTGTCTGGGGAGATGTCCGGTTCAATGGGCACACCCAGACCCTCAAAGTCACATTCATACTGTTCATAATCATCCTCCCCCTCCTCTGGTTCATAAAATTCTTCAACAACATATTCCTGAACCGGTGGAACCGACCGAACCGACCTTTTATCAGACAGTGGCGGTTCGGACGGAACCGGAGAAAGTGACTGGACAATCTGAATAGCTCTTGGTATCTCTGCAGCAGTTGGAGAAGAATTTTGGGCCCCACACCTGCTGATTTTCTTGTTTCTTTACTGGAACTGGCTCCCCGAGCCAGCTTTACATTTGCCCGAGGAAGTTCGGCACCGGGTCAGAGAGGGTAGCCTCCGGGTTCGGGCGGCACTCCCAACCGGGCTGGCCATCCGGTCAGCGGACTTTTACCTCTCGCTCCCCTGAGCCTGCCAACCTCTTATCCAGGGTGGCTGCAGGAAAATTTTTACAAATCTGGCAGTCTGAATTGAGGTGGTCAAACCCCAGACGATATACACATGTGGTGTGTGGGTCAGCCTTGGCAAAGACTTCCCCACAGGCATCACAGTGTTAAAACCCAGTGGGCCCGGTTTTTCTTTTGGGTTTTTCAGACATAATGCCAGCCTAACCAAAAACTTGCCCTTTTAAACGGCAGTGCCAGGCAAGACACCCTTATCGGTTCCTAACCATGTCACGGGTCTTGGAAAAAAACGTAATGAAATCTGTTTTTTTTAGAACCGATAAGAACCGGGAACCGCACTCTAAAACCTTCAATTCAAGTTTTAAAACAAGCTGATCGGTTCAAACCGAACCGATAACATTTACAAGTTCCACAGAAAATAAACTTAAATTACTTACGATACCACAGACAGAGCTTGAACCGAACGGTTTTATGTTAAAATAATAATATTCTCGGTTGATTTGAACCGAGAAAACACTGTTTAAACCGAGAAATGAACCGAGCAGTAGGAGAAATCTCCGGAGCGACTGTTCAGTGAGGCGGAGTAAAGAATCTGACAGTTTAGGTTTGAAATAACCCAGACAGAGCTTCTCTAACCGAGCTCGCGCTCCAAGTTCCATTCTTTGAATGGGAGTTAACTCTTTCACCTCCGGAGCAGTTCTAATGATGGGACAAACTGCAATTGTCATAATATAGCAAGACTTCATGTTGTTTGAATCACCATTGTAGGTTCTTCTCAACCAATGGTCTAGCTGGTTTTGGCTTGTCCTTAACTAATTCTGTAACATTTCTCCAATCTCTTCTAATACAGACTTCTGCCTGGGGTCAGGTGCCTTAGTGTCTGGCCTGTACTACTCTGGCCTGTATGAACAAAAAAATATGAAAATATTGTTTTTCCTGATTTATGAAGTTCTACATCTCTCCATCCATCCTATGAAATAATAGTACAATATATAAGCCCTGCCACACAGCCACACCATTTAACTTATTTCTGTTAAGTCGGCTGAATATTTCAATTGAAATGTACTGGACTACCACTCAGAACTCGAGGACTACCATTTTTGTCAAGGCCACTTGTCCTGGACTAGCATGAGATTTTAAAATTTGTCGATCACTGATACAGATATTATTGTACAGTTAAGGGCAAACATAAGAAGGATTATACATGGTGGTAGCTATCTATATAGATTAAAACAAGGTGTGCAGACCAGGAAGCGTATAACATGAGGTATATCACTGTCTGAGCAGATTTAAGTTAAGAGCAAGATTAAGAGCAATATTTAGAGCCTCCTTAAACCAATAGGTGAAGAATTGAGGCTCAGGAGACCTTGTGGGCCTCTAAGGTGTAGGTAGGCTGCAGGCGCAGATAGTAAGAAAATGTTCATGGAGGCGGGTGTTGAGGTGACTGGAGCTGGTGATATGACGGATATCTGTTGGCAGGTCATTCCAGAGTTTAGGTAAATGGTAACTAGGTGCAGACTGACCCTTGGTGGTGCGCATGCAAGGGATATGGAAGCGCCTATTATCAGAGTGGCCCCATGGTGGTAGGCCGCCCTGGGTTGAGCGTTTAAGGCGGGCACCAGGTAGGGTGTGGGACCAGAATTTAGCAGCGACACGTGTGCAATGAATTTGTCTGCGGGCTGAGAGGGAGGGAGGGAAAGGCAAGAGAGTTAGAGAGGTCACAGTGGTGAGTGAGTTTAGGACATTCCAGTATGAAGCGGCAGGAGTGAAAGAGAGCGTCCAGGCTGGAAAGAATGGAGGGTGGGGTGGTGCCAGAGACTATGACATATGCAGACTACAAAGCAGTACCTCCATGGAGGAGGGACAGAACCTACTTAGGAAACGGACTCTGCAGCACAGCTGTGCCAAACCGAGCATCACTCCTAGCCTGGATGTCCAGGGAGTAATGCTTGGTACTGTTTTCCAGGTAGCTGCTCGACATATCTCTAGAATAGGGATGTCCCTGGCCGCAGCCAGGGAAGCAGCTGTACCTCTGGTAGAGTGAGCCCTCAGGCCTGAGGGAGGAACCTTACCCAGTTTTTCATACCAAAATTGGATACAAGAGATAATCCACCTGGCAATGGATCTTTTAGTGGCAGGTTTCCCTTTACCAAACTCACCATAAGTGAGGAACAGTTGGAGGAAGTCAAACCTGTGACCCTTGGTACGCTCTATGTAGGAACTAAGGGCTCTCTGCACATCTAAGCTGTGAAACCTCCTCTCGCCAGGGGAGGAATGGTCAGTGAAGTACACTGGAAGAGATAAGGATTGATTAAGGTGGAAATCTGAAACCACCTTAGGCAAGAACTTCCCATTAGTCCTGAGGACCACCTTATCTGTATGAAAGGAGATAAAAATCAGGCTCCACTGACAAAGCTTGCAATTCACTTATGCGTCTGGCAGAAGTGATGGCTACCAGAAACACAGTCTTCCAAGTCAAGTACTTAAGTTCTGCTGAAGACAAAGGCTCAAAGGTGGGTTGCATAAGCTGAGCAAAGCAAACATTAATATCCCAGGCAGGGGCAGGGTCCCTGAATGGAGGGTTGGTAGGAAGCAATCCCTTGAAAAACCTGGAGAAAGAGAAGAGGGCTGAAATAAAAGTAGACAGCTGCCAAATGCACTTTTAGGGTAGCTGGCCTCAGCCCCAAGGTATTTAAGTGGCCCACATAATCCAGGACTGTGGGTAAATCAGCAGATTCTGGGGAAATATGCTTCCCAGAGCACCATATGGAAAAACTTTTCCATTTGGAATTATAAGTAGCCCTGGTGGAAGGTTTCCTAGAAGCCTTCAGGATATCCATTACACCTTGGGAGAGGTGTAGGTCAGCAAACTCTAACTCTTCAAGAGCCAGACCTTGAGATTGAGAGATCTGAGGTTCGGGTACCAAACCATCCCCTGAGCACAGGTTAACAGGTTGTGCTTCCTGGGAAGACGGACTGCTAAGGACAGGAGGAGTGGATACCAGGGTTGTCTGGCCCAATCTGGAGCAATCAGGATCATCTTGCAGGGCTGAGACCTGATTTTGACTAGCACTTTGAACAGGAGACGGAAGGGAGGAAAAGCATAGAGAAACTTACCTTCCCAATTGAGGACTAAGGCATCCAGAGGGACTGAGCCCAACACTGGGGGACTGCAGCAAAAAAGGGGAAGTTGGTGATTGTCTGGGGTAGCAAAAAGATTTATCTACGGGGTGCCCCATCTGGCAAAGATCACCTCCAAAACCAGGGGGTCCAGTGACCATTCGTGATGGCTCTGGGAAATCCTGCAGAGAGCATCTGTCAGGACATTGTCCTTGCCTGGGAGGTGAACTACCGTAAGGGAGGTGTTCAGGGAGTACGCCAGAGACCACAACTTCATTGCTTCGGTGCACAAGGCCGTAGACCGAGTGCCCCTTTGCTTGTTGATGTACCACATTGGGGTGGTATTGTCTGTTCTGACCTGTACAACTTTGTTCTAAACAGATTTGGAAAAAGCTTGAAGTGCTAGAAAAACTGCTCTGAGTTCCAACAGATTGATGTGGAGCAGAGATTCCTGAGGGGACCACAACCCCTGGGAAGTGAGGTTGCCCATGTGAGCTCCCCACCCCAAGAGGGATGCATCTGTAGTAAGGATTAAGGAGTGAGACTGAGTGACAAAAGGAACCCCTTGTCTCAGATTGCTCTGATCCTGCCACCACTGTAGGGCCTGGATCAGGGTTCGAGTCACTGGGATCAATTTGGTTAGAGGGTCTTTCCTTTGAGACCAAAAGGCTCTCAAATGGAACTGGATGTCCCTCATCTGAAATCTTGCTCCTTGCACTACTGCTGTACAGACAGCCATGTGCCCCAGGAGCTGTAGAAAATGCCTTGCTGGTCGAGAGACCTGCAGGGTGAATGAGGAGGCCAGAGAGACCAGGGTCCATGCCTTGTCCAAACGAAGGAAGGCTCTGGCTTTCTCTGTGTTCAGCTCTGCACCTATCAAGGTGAGGAGCTGTACAGGCTCTAGAACCGACTTTGAAAGATTCAGAAGGAAACCTAGAGAGGTGAGCAGTTGCTGAGTTATCTGAAGGTGTAACCTGACTTGGTCTGGGGACTGGCCTACTATGAGCTAATCGTCCAGGTAAGGGAAGATGGCAATTTTTTGCCTTCTTAGGGAAGCAACTGCTACTACCAGGCATTTCTGAATACCCTTGGAGCAGAGGTGAGGCCAAAGGGCATTGCTCTGAACTGGTAATGGCCTGAGGGCAGCCTCGAACCTGAGGTACTTTCGATGGGAGCTCTGATGAGAATATGGAAGTAGGCATCCCTGAGGTCCAGGGACGCTAGCCAGTCCCCTGGCCTTAGAGAGGGTAGAATAATTCCCAGAGTTACCATTTTGAATTTTGGTTTTAAAAGGTGCTTGTTTAAGTATCTGAGATCAAGGATGGGCCGCCATTCTGTCTTTTTTGGGGTAAGGAAGTACCTGGAGTACAGCCCTTTGCCCTGGTGTAGGGGTGGGACGCTTTCCACAGCTCTGAGAGCCAGGAGGGAAGAGGCCTCTGCCTCTAGGGCAAGTGCCGCTGGTGGATTTGCAGGTGGAAAGGATCTGGTTCTCATCTTTGGAAACTTTTTGAAGCTGAGAACCAGTCCCTGGCTTACTACATCCAGGACTCACTTGTCTGATGTCAGAGATTCCCAGTCCTGGACAAAGTAAGCCAGCCTGCCCCCTACAGATAGGTGAGAATCGGCCCTGGCAACCCCATCAGGGTGCCTGTTAGGCAGGGGCTTTAGGCTAAGGGGTGGAAGCAGGCCTGCTTGTACCCCGTCTGCCTTTCACTCTAAAGAACCCCCTCTGGGCATAAGCAGAAGAGGAGGCCTGGGCTTGGCAAAAAGGCCTATGAAAAGGCCTGCCCCTGGGAAGCTGCCTTTGAGGAGTGGCCTGCCTTTCCTTGGCCTGTGCACTGCTATAGGTGGTCCTATACTCATCCATTTTCTTCATGTAATTCTCTGTTCCCCAAACAGAGAATTACCCACAACAGGAAAATCCATGTCTTTAGTCTGGGTATCCTGTGACAGGCTAGTACATCTGAGCCAAGCCATCCTGCGAAGAGCCACAGATGTAGCCATGACTCTTGATGACACATCATTAGAGTCCACTACAGCATGAAATTGCACCTTAGATGCCTCAATACCATCAGCAGCCACCTGCTCCAGCTCCTTGGCAAGCTGGCCAGGGACCTGCTTTGCTAGAGCCATAACGGTGTCCCATCTGGATTTCTGGTATCTAGCAACATAAGCCATATAATTTGCCTCGTCACAGGCTGCAGCCTGCACTACCCCAACATGGCTGCATTGTTGTGTAAGGAACTCTGTATTAGAGCCTGATAATGTGTACCTCTTGTCCATTCTTTTATCCACAGAAGGTATAGTGTGAGGAGTTTTTAGAATTTTTACTGTCTGTTTCGCAAAAGATTTATGCAAAGGAATAGACAGTCTCCTAAACTCTGGGATATCCATCATTTCTACATAGTCAGGCTCATCTTGATCATCCACAGCTTCCTATATAGGGAGCTGGAGGGTTTCAGCCACTTTTAATTTTTTATAAAACATAAAATGAGAGGGGGACTCAAAGCCTAGGGGGAGACACTCCTGAAGGTCTGTCTGGGGAGATGTCCAGTTCAATGGACATATCCAGACTTTCAAATCCACATTCACTCTCTTCATACTCCTCTTCCCCCTCCTCCGGTTCATAAAATTCCTCTAAATCATATTCTTGAACCGGTGGAACTGACCGAACCGTACGCTTACCTGATGGTGCCGGTTCGTCGGAACCGGGGAAAGCGACTGGACAATTTTAATCGCTTTGGCTATTTCTTCAGCGGTTGGAGATGGAAATTTTGGCTCCACATCTGCTGATTTTCTAGTCCTTTTTGCTGGAAGACTCCTCCGAGTTGGCTCTCCTTTTGCCTGAGGAAACCTCGCCCTGGTCAGAGGGCACTCCCTCCGGGTCGGTTACAACCGAACCGGGCTGGCCATCCAGGTCAGCGGACTTCTTGGCCTCCCTTTCCCTGAGCCTACCAACTCTCTTATCCAGGGTAGCTGCAAGAACATTTTTGCAAATCTGGCAGTCTGCATCAAGGTGGTCAAACCCCAGACAAACACAGGTGGTGTGGGGGTCAGCCTTTGCAAAGGCTTCCCCACAAACACTGCAGTGTTGAAACCCAGTGGGCCCGGTTTTTCTTTTGGGTTTCTCAGACATAGCGCCAGCCTAACCAAAACTTGCCCGCTTATGGCAATCCGTCAAGCAAGACTCTTATCAGTTCCCAACTGTGTCACGGGTCGTGGAAAAAAACGTAATGAAATTTTTTTTTTTTTTTTTTTTTTAAGAACCGGGAACCGCACTCTAAAACACAGATTAATGTATTTACAACAACCTGATCGGTTCAAACCGAACTGATAATACCGTTTACAAGTTCCACACAGAAAGTAAATGTAAAACCTATCTAGTACTTACAATACCACAGACAGAGCTTGAACCAACCGGTTGCGGTTTAAATTCAGTTAAAAAAAAGAAAAATTAATACTTTAACCGACAAAATGAACCGAGCAAAAGGAGAAATCTCCGGAGCGACTGTTCAGTGAGGCGGAGTAAAGAATCTGACAGTTTGAGTTTGAAGAACAACAGAGAGTTTTCAACAGAGCTCGTGCTCAAAGTTCCATGCCTGGCATGGAAAATTTACTCTTTCACCTCCGGAGCAGTTCGAAGGTTGGGACTCACTGCATGTATCATAATATAGCAAGACTTCATGTTGCTTAAAAACACGGCGCTCCTGGGACCTCAACGGAGAGGTCTCACCCTCTGGCTGTGCTTCACCCGCAGGATCCGGTACCAGTGTCTGGGCCGGCGATGGGGAGGTTCACTTGTGAACCTGCCCCCACCAAAATGAAAAAAGCTGTTTGAGCTCATCCTGGGAGAAGATCTCAGCTGCCCGCTGCGGGAAAGAAATCTCCGGAGCGGTGGGACGCGAAGGAGAGCTCTCATGAGGGCCCAGGGGGGAGGAGGAGGAGGAGGACTTGGGCGACGGGGACGTTGGCAGGACAACGACCGACCCCGGGTCCTTAGCCCCTTCAACCGGCGTCGGTGCCGGGACAGACGGGGTGACGCCAGGGGGCGCCAGAGAGTCCCTAACCTCCGGATCCGCGCCTTTAACAGGCGGCGCCGGTGCCGTGGTCCGTAGGGCCGAGGCAGGTACCCCCACGGACTTGGTGATGACTGAGTGGAGTCACCTTCGGCATGGCCGGCTGCTTCCCTGATGGGCCAGCCTTAGCCTGAGGCGACCGGGGCGACTCACCCGAGCCCGAAGGACAGGACTTCTTCGGGGAAGGCCGCGACCGTGAGCGGGACCGAGACCGGGACCTACTATACTCTTTGCTATGCCTTTTCTTTTCCTTTTTCTTCCCCTCAGACGAGTGCAAGTCTATCTTCTTTTCCAAGAGGTAGGCATTAAGGGCCTTCAGGTGTCTGATGCGGGTCCGGCTCGTAAAAGCCTGGCAGTAGACACAAGTAGCGGTGTCGTGGTCAGGGCCGAGGCAGAAAACGCACCACCGGTGTCAGTAATTAGCAGGAATTTGCCAGCCGCACTCAACTTAAGGTGTTCGGGAGATACAGACGCCCGGGAAGACATTGAACCGGTGGAAGAAAAAGGACTGACGTCGGTACCAATGGCGGCAAACACCGAGGCAGACACACCAAAACGCAGAAAAATCCGAGCCGAACAACGGCAGCAGCAGACACGTCGGTCGCGGAGAAGACCGCTGAAAAACTTGCTTGTAGAAATTCTTTTCACGCTGAGAACTGCAGGCAGCAGCTAGCTTCACGTGCGTGGTACACGGCGGGAAAAGAAAAAAAAAAAAAATCATTCACCTTAGTGTTGTTTCTTCTAATGGAGTCTTGCTGTATTCTGACAATAGCAGTGAGTCCCAACCTTCGAACTGCCCCGTAGATGAGAGTTAACTTTCCATGCCAGGCATGGAACGCTGAGCTCGAGCTCGGTTGAGACTCTGTCTGTTGCTGTTTGAACTCAAACCATCAGATCTTTACGAGCTAAACTCACTGAGAGTCCTGTGTGGAAGCTGTAAACCTACACTAGCCAACTGGCTACTAAATATAATAAAAAGATTTTTTGGTCCCAAAACAAAGACTCAAGTCAGGAAACCCAAAAAATGAAATAAACACAACACCCACTCACCCAAAGAAAGAGGGTGGTGATAAAAAAGGTGGGGCACCTCCTGAGTGCCAACACTGCTACTGCCCACCCATATCCCAAAAACAAAGGTTCTGAGAGGGGAAGGCAGGGAAGGGAGGTCAGAATACAGCAAGACTCAGTTAGAAGAAACAACATTACTAAGGTGAGTAATTTTTTCTTCAAACAACATGAAGTCTTGCTGTATTCTGACAATAGCAGACTACCAAGCAGTACCTCTATGGAGGAGGAACAGAACCTACTTAGGAAATAGGCTCTGAAGCACTGCTCTGCCAAACCGAGCATCACTCCTAGCCTGGATAACCAGAGAGTAATGCTTGGTAAAAGTGTGAACTGTTTTCCAGGTAGCTGCTTGACATATCTCTAAGATACGAATATCCCTGGCAGCAGCTGTACCTCTGGTAGAGTGAGCCCTCAGGCCCGAGGGTGGAATCCTACCTAATTTTTCATAGCAAAGTTGAATGCAAGAGAATCCACCTGGCAATTGATCTTTTAGTGGCAGGTTTTCCTTTACCAACCTCACCATAAGTGAGGAACAGTTGGAGGGAGTCAAATCTGTGACCCTTGGTACGTTCTATGTAGTAGCCAAGGGCTCTTTTCACATCTAAACTGTGCAACCTCCTATCACCAGAGGAGGAATGGTCAGTGAAGAACACAGGAAGAGACAGATTGGTTAAGGTGGAAGTCTGAAACCACCTTAGGTAAAAACTTCCTGTTAGTCCCGAGGACCACCTTATCTCTATGGAAAGAGATAAAATCAGGCTCCACTGACAGTGCTTGTAACTCGCTTATGCGCCTGGCAGAAGTGATGGCCATCAAGAAAACAGTTTTCCAAGTCAAGTACTTAAGCTCTGCTGAGGACAAAGGCTCAAAAGAGGGTTGCATAAGCTGAGCAATGCAAACATTAAGGTCCCAAGCAGGGGCAGGGTCCCTGAATGGCGGATTGGAATGAAGCAATCCCTTGTAAAACTTGGAGAATACAGGGTGAGCTGAAAGAGAAGAAGGCTTACCTGCTGAAAGAAAAGCAGAGACAGCTGCCAGATGCACCCTTAGTGTAGCTAGTCAGAGTCCCAAGCTATTCAGATGAACCATATAGTCAAGGACTGTGGGCAGGTCAGCAGACTCTGGGGGAAATATGCTTCCCAGAGCAACTTATGGAGAATCTTTTCCATTTGGAATTATAAGTAATTCTAGTGGAAGGCTTCCTAGAAGCCTTTAGAATATTCATAACACCCTGAGAGAGGTGTAAATCAGCAAACTCACTCTTCAAGAGTGAGGCCTTGAGATTGAGAGATTTGAGATTCGGGTACCAAACCCTCCCCCTGAGCTCAGGTTAACAGGTTGTAATTCCTGGGAAGAGACAAGGGAAGGTGGACTGCTAAGGACAACAGGAGAGGGTACCAGGGCTGTCTGGCCCAGTCTGGAACAATCAGAATCACCTTGCAGGGTTGAGACCCGATTTTGACTAGCACCTTGAACAGGAGAGGGAAAGGGGGAAAAGTATACAGAAACATCCCTTTCCAATTGAGAACCAGGGCATCCAGGGGGACTGAGCCCAACACTGGGGGCCTGCAGCAAAAAAGGGGAAGTTGGTGATTGTCTGGGGCTGCAAAAAGATCTATCTGTGGGGGTGCCCCATCTGGAGAAGGTCACCTCAAAACTAGGGATCCACTGACCATTCGTGATGGCCCGAGATATCCTGCTGAGAGCATCTGCCAGGACATTGTCCTTGCCTGGGAGGTGTACTGCTGAAGGGAGGTGTTCAGGGAATAGGCCAGAGACCATAACTTCATTGCTTCTGTGCACAAGGCCGTAGACCTAGTGCTCCCTTGCTTGTTGATGTACCACATTGTGGTGGTATTGTCTGTCCTGATCTGAACAACTTTGTTCTGAACAGACTTGGAAAAAGCTTGAAGTGCTAGAAACACTGCTCTGAGTTCCAACAGATTGATGTGAAGCAGAGATTCCTGAGGAGACCACAACGCTTTGGTAGTCAGGTCTCCCAAGTGAGCCCCCCGTAGTAAGGATTAAAGAGTGAGACTGAGTGACAAAAGGAACTCCCTGTCTTAGATTGTCCTAATCCTGCCACCACTGCAAAGCCTGGATCAGGGTTCGAGTCACTGGTATCAGTTTGGTCAGAGGGTCCTTTTTCCGAGACCAAAAGGCTCTCAAGTGGAACTGAATGTCCCTCTTCTGAAATCTTGCTCCCTGCACCACCGCTGTAGAAGCAGCCATGTGCCCCAGGAGCTGCAGAAAATGCCTTGCTGGCCGAGACACCTGGAGGGTGAATGAAGAGGCCAGTGTGATAAGGGTCCTTGCCCTGTCCAGGGGAAGGAAGGCTCTTGCATTTTCTTAATCTAGCTCTGCGCCTATGAAGGTGAGGAGCTGAACAGGCTCTAGAACCAACTTTGAAAGATTCAGAAGGAAACCTAGAGATGTAAGCAGTTGCTGAGTTATCTGTAGGTGTAACTTGACTTGGTCTGGGGACTGGCCTACTATGAGCCAGTCGTCCAGGTATGGGAAGATGGCAATCCTTTGCCTTTTTAGGGGAGCAACTACTACTGCCAGGCATTTTGTAAACACCCTGGGAGCAGAGGTTAGGCCGAAGGGCATTGCTCTGAATTGGTAATGGCCTGACGGCAGCTCAAACCTGGGGTATTTTCGATGGGAGCTTCTGATGAGAATATGGAAATAGGCATCCTTGAGGTGCAGGGAGACTAGCCAGTCCCCTGGCCTTAGAGAGGGTAGAATAATTCCCAGAGTCACCATTTTGAACTTTGGCTTTAAAAGGTGCTTGTTTAAATAGAGATCCAGGATGGGCTGCCATTCTCCTGTCTTTTTGGGGGTGAGGAAGTATCTGGAGTACAATCCTTTCCCTTTGTGTAGGGGTGGAACCCTTTCTACAGCTCTGAGAGCCAAGAGGGAAGAGACCTCTGCCTCTAGGGCAAGTGCCTCTGAAGGATTTGCAGGTGGAAAGGATCTGGTTCTCATCTTTGGAAATTTTTTGAAGCTGAGAACCAGTCCCTGGCTTACTACTTCCAGGACCCATTTGTCTGATGTTAAAGACTTCCAGTCCTGGACAAAGTAAGCCAGCCTGCCCCCTACAGGTGGTGGAGAATCTGCCCTGGCAAACCCATCAGGGTGCCTGTTTGGCAGGGGCTTTAGGCTGAGGGGTGGAAGCAGTCCTGCTTATACCCCTTCTGCCTCTCCCTCTAAAGAATCCCCTCTGAGCATAGGCAGAAAAGGAGGCCTGGGCTTGGTGAAAAGGCCTGCCCCTGGGATGCTGCCTCTGGGGAGTGGCTTGCCTTTCCTTGGCCTGAGCACTCCTATAGGTGGTCCTGTACTCATCCATTTTCTTCATGTAGTTCTCCGTTTGCTCCCCAAACAGAGAATTACCCACAACAGGAAAATCCATGGCCTCGGTCTGGGTATCCTGAGACAAGCTAGTACATCTGAGCCAAGTCATCCTACGAAGGGCCACAGATGTAGCCATGACTCTAGATGAAACATCATTGGAGTACACTGCAGCATGGAACTGCACCTTGGATGCCTCAATACCATCAGCAGCCACCTGCTCCAGCTCCTTGGCAAGCTGGCCAGGGACCTGTTTAGCTAAAGCCATGACGGTGTCCCATCTAGATTTCTGATATCTAGCTGTATAGGCCATACAATTGGCCTGCCTGAGTCCCAAGGATGCTGCCATGTACTGTTTCTTTGCCATGGCATCAATCCTCCTGGAGTCCTTATCTGGGGTGTGTGAAGCGAAGGGTATATAAGCCTCATCACAGGCTGCAGCCTGCACTACCCCAACATGGCTGCATTGCTGGGTAAGGAACTCCATATCTGAGCCTGACAGAGTATACCTTTTGTCCATTCTTTTATCCACAGAAGGTATAGAATTAGGAGTCTTTAAAATCTTAAATGTCTGTTTCCCAAAAGACTTGTGTAGGGGAATATACAGCCTCCTGGACTCTGGGATATCCATCATTTCCACATAGTCAGGCTCCTCCTGGTCATCCACAGCTTCTTCCATAGGAAGCTGAAGGGTTTCGGCCACTTTCTTGTAAAACATGAAATGGAAGGGGGACTCAGAAAGCCTAGGAGGAGACACTCCTGAAGGTCTGTCTGGGGAGATGTCCGGGTCAATGGGCACATCCAGACTTTCATAATCACATTCACTTTCCTCATACTCTCCTTCCTCCTCCTCCGGCCTCCTAATCATAATCCGGAACCGGTGGAATCGGCCGAACCGAGTGCCTTCCTGATGGTGCCGGTTCGGTTGGAACCGGGGATAGCGACTGAACAATTTTTATCGCTTTGGCCATTTCATCAGTGGTTGGAGAAGAAACTTTTGGATCCACACCAGCTGATTTATCCTTTCTTGTTCTCTTAACCGGAACAGACTCCCCGGAATCGGTTCTCCTTTTGCCCGAAGAAGTTTCGCCCTGGTCAGAGGGCACCACTCCTGGTTCGGTTTGAACCAAAATCGGGCTGGCCATCCGGGTCAGCGGACTTTTTGGCCTCCCTTTCCCTGAGCCTACCAACTCTCTTTTCTAGGGTAGCTGCAGGAAAATTTTCACAAATCTGGCAGTCTGAATCGAGGTGGTCAAACCCCAGACAATAAACACAGGTGGTGTGGGGGTCAGCCTTAGCAAAGACTTCCCCACACACACTAGTGTGTTGAAACCCAGTGGGCTTGGTTTTTCTTTTGGGTTTCTCAGACATGGTGCCAGTCCTAACAAAACTTACCCTTTTAATGGCAATCCGCCAGGCAAGACACTCTTATCGGTTCCTGACCGTGTTACGGGTCGTGGAAAAAAACCGCAGTAAAATCCGTTTTTTTTTTTATAGAACCAATAAGAACCGGTAACCACATTCAAAGTAGAAATAAAGATTTCTAAACAACCTGACCGGTTCAAACCGAACCGATGAAACGTTTACAAGTTCCACACAGAATAGAAAAACAATATAAATCTATCTAGTACTCACGAATACCAGAGAGAGAGACTCATCCGATAGGTTGCGGTTTAAATTCGGTTGAAAACCGAGAAAAACGTACTTTAACCGACAAATTGAACCGAGCAAAGGAGAAATCTCCGGAGCGACTGTTCAGTGAGGCGGAGTAAAGAATCTGATGGTTTGAGTTCAAACAGCAACAGACAGAGTCTCAACCGAGCTCAAGCTCAGCGTTCCATGCCTGGCATGGAAAATTAACTCATCTCCGGGGCAATTCGAAGGTTGGGACTCACTACTATTGTCAGAATACAGCAAGACTTCATGTTTGAAGAACTGAGGTGCAGCTGGGTCCGCCCCCTCTTGTACCGTGACCGGTCCCCTGCTGGTATTGCTGGCAGAAGTTTTCACCGTGTGGTCCTAGTGCCTGCGGCATAGTCCTAATTGTTATAGCCTGCTACAAGAGCTCTAATTCAAAGTAAGATCTCTAGAGAGTAGCCCCTCTCTATTGTCTCAAGGACCCACTGGTCCGAAGTGATACTGGACCACCTACAGGTACAGGGAGAATCTCCCTCCTACCATCTCCCCAGTGGAGTCTGAGGGTGGGGGATGGAACGGCAGGGAGTTATGCTGTGTTTGGGGGGTAGGCAAGGGGGTTTGGGGTGCCTTGGAATGCTTGGGGCCCTGGATGCCGGAAGGGACAGGGTGGCCACATCTCGAAGGCTCCTTCGTTTTGGGGTTTCCTTTTCCCTTGTTGTCCTTTGTTCTGGCGAAAAGGATGATGGGAGGTGGGCGGCTCTGACTTGTACATCCTCTGCACATCAGCTACCGCCATACCAGAATCCTGACACCCCAGGATGACTTTCTCCGCCTCCTGCCCCAAAGAGACGGAGCCCTGGAAGGGGCGTCCAGGATGACATCCTACACGTCCTGATGGAACTCTGATACTTTGAGCCAGGCGTGCCTCCTCATACAGATGCAACCCTGGCTGTCATGTCTGCTGAATCATAGGAGCACCTGAGCACATGCTTATCTACGTCCATGCCAGAGTGGCGATCTGCCATGAGCTCGTTTGTACTGTCCAAATCCGGTTGAGCCTTCACCAGGTCCATGGTCTTCTCCCAGAGGGACTTCTGGTAAATCACTATGTGGGCTAAGAAATTCAGAGAATGAATGGCCCCAGTGGCAGATGTATATACTTTTCTTCCCATGTGGTCCAGCTTTTTGGATTCAGGGTCTGGAAGCTGGACACTCACATGTTTAGGTTGCTGGGCTCTTCCATGAGCTGCTGCGAGCACCACAGAATCTGCTTTGGTATTCTCCCCCAAGAATAGCTCCTCTTTAGGTGTTCTGTATAGTCTGTCCGCCTTCCATAGCACTGCAGACATAGTAGAGGAGTACTGTCAGGTGAGCCTGGTAACATCATTTAAAAAGGCTCCAAAGGTGGGATGACCAAGGGTTTAGGGTCCTTGTATCCCAAAAACTTCTCCAAGCGGCACCTCTCTGGATCAAATGCCTGTGTCCCATTGGTAGAGGGTTTGAATGTGCCTCATATCAAGAAATCCCAGTAGGTCTAAAAAGGACACATTTATTTTTTTTCTCTTCACTTAAGCACTGAAAGACTGTTGCTAGTGCGAGGCTCTCTTATTGCCCTTTTATACTTTGCCCCACTCTAAGTGAGAGATGTTGGCCACTAATTTCAACTTTTTTCAGGTGGTACAGTTTTCTGTTTTCTACACTATTTCGGTTAATTAAATGAGCCCTACAGAATCATGGCTAACTGTACGTCCCTGGGTAATGCAATACATTGACTTAGTTGGGTTGTTATCTGATTGTATTTTGGAGTTTAGAGGGGTACAGCATCATCTAAGGGGGACTTGCAGCGGCAATATTATAGAGTATTCAGACTGCCATCCCTGTTCGTTACTGGAGGTACCTCAGGTTGGGGCCTGATGAGTTTCGGGACCTTCCGTTCCAGTTTGCACAGGAGGCCACCCTCACAAACAAGTGCTATAACCACTCTGGCTTACACAGGGCTCTTGGAAGAGGGAGGTTCTGGTTAGAGGCAAGGACAGTCGCGCTGGGTAATTGCTTCCCATGCAACTAGGGGAATTTTAATTTGGGTATTTATCTTGACCCCTTTGAAGACTCATACGGGGTCAAGGCATTTAGGGGTGTTTGCTGAGAAGCGGTATTATTTTGGTAATATGCAAAATTCACACTGGGGATTTAAATTTCAAATCCTTGTCTCATTTGCTTCATCTCTTTTTTGCACATCACCTGTATGTTTTGTTTTAATTATTGCGAGGCTAACCACATCTCACTGGTGCAACGGCCACATCTGTCGAAGAGCTTTAAAGCTTATGATTTTTCCAATTCTCTGGTGTTGGGGGTGGGGGTGGGGGAGAGAGAGGGTCCCTCCGTGCTGCCCTAGCATTTCACTGGTAGGTATATCAGGAGGAATGGCTCTGGAAGGGAGAGGTTGACTCAAGATGAGTTGGTGGGAGGGAGAGGGAGCAGGAAAAATTGCTGTTATAGCGGGCACATTATGTACATTAAAGAGTCACTTGGGGGAGGACTTTGTTATGTTGCAACTGATTTTGTCAAACATTGAGCCGGGTTGGGAGGGATGGAGGGGACATGGGAGAGGGATGTGGGGATATGGGGAAGGGGGAGGGCATGGCTTTGCACTGGGAGAACAAACATTTATGACTCCTGCTGGGCTGGTAGGCCACCATCCAGTCACCTTCACTATGGCTATGTAAGAAATTGCAGTCCCTATAATGTTTGTTACTTGGAATGTCCATGATGCCAGAAACAAAACTAAAAGGTATCAAGTGCTGAAGCACCTTCAGCTTCTCAGAAGTGATATCTCCAAGTTGCAAGAGACCCACCTTCTAGAGAACTATGGGGAATTACTCTGACGCCAGTTTATTGGACAAGTCTTTAATGCAGGAGATAGTATCCAAAGTAAGAGGGGAGGGATAGCCATTTTAGCCACCCATCAAATCCCATTCACTTGTGAGGAGGTGGTGAGAGATTGGAAAGGGGGGTTCATACTGATTAAAGGTTGCCTGGAACAGACTACTGTAGTCTTGGGCATTATATATGGGCCAAACACAGACACTCCTAGCTTCTTCACAGCTATTACAGACTAGCTCCATATGCTGGCTATCTTATACTCTGAGACTGGAACCTTCCATTCTCCCCAGACCTAGATAAATCAGAAGCTACATGGAAGGGGTTGTCATCAGCCCAGAGATCCATTAGGGAGCTGGTGGACCATCTAGGGTTGTGACCCCTGGAAGGTTCTGCATCCCATGGCCCAGGAGTTTACCTTTCGCTCAAATGTGCATAAAACCCAGTCCAGGATAGACTACTTTTTAATAAGTCTTTCCCAGTTAGTGGGGCTAACAGGCTAAAATTGACCGGGGTGGTCTCTGACCATTCTGTTTCCTGGTGTTCACAGATTCTGTCCACTGATATGCCCAGAGAATCATTGTGGAAACTGAATAATCAGATGTTTAAAGACAGAGACGTAGTAGACCGCATTACTCAAGAAACAAACTTTTATGGAAGCCAATCTGCATTCCACCACTCAGCCCGATTTCGAACGGGGGGGCTCCGGAGGCCTGTAGAGTTAGTCCCCTTTGACAGTGTTCCACCACAAGGTGAATAATGTGCAGACTTCCGCTAGGGTGACGACAGGGGATGTGGGCGTTGGGTGAGACTGCTTGGGCGCTGAACCCTTAGGACCCTCTGGGGCAAGTGTCCGGTCAGAAGACTCCTCTACTACAGTATCGGGCTGTAGGTCTGGCTCAGCATCAAGGGCAGACCCAGCTTCAGTTGTGAATCATTGGGTGGCTGATCCCCGGAAGTAGGAGTAGAAGCCCGATTCTTTGGGGCTGACTGCCTCTTATTGGCCAGTGGTACCTGGTCTCTGGCCAGAGGAAACTAGCCAGCTACTTGGAAATCAGTGGCCTGGGGAGACTCTTTGCAGGGGCAGAGGCGTCTGATGCCAGATGGTCTTCTGCAGTCTAGTGTAGTCCGAGTATTTGCACTTATCAGATGAACCACTGGACTTGTGGCCTGCTTCCGAAGACCTGCCTGAAGATGCCTGTCCCTCTTGGGTTAACCCTGAAGGTTTGTGGGGTCAGTGGGCCAAGGGGAGCTGGGCAGACAAATGCCCAGAGGAAGACAACTCCTCACTCTTTTCCTGGGATAAGGAGGATGTCTTCTTAGGAACAGTTCCAGAGGCAGCTGAAGGGACTGACTGTGATTTAGGGCGGGACTCCGACCTGGCCCTATCTTTCTCCCGGTGATGGTGATGTTTCCCTCGATGACACCTCTTTTTTGGGTGGGGAGAGAGACAAAGAACTATGTCCCAATGGAGATTTCTGCATGGTTGCCATCTTGTTCTCTGGAAGATAAGCCTTCAAGGCGTTGGCTATTCTGATGCAGGTCTTGTTAAATTTCTGGCAGTGCAGGCAATCGTCAGACCTGTGGTCTGGGCATAAGCAGATCAAGCAGGCTGCGTGGCAGTCACTTGGCTGGATCTGCTTCCACATTAACTTGCCGGACTTGCATGGCGTGGAAGAAAGCGAAGACATGCAAATCCAACGCGAAGACTTGACAAAAACTGGAATTGAACATTTTAAAGCGATGAGAAAAAAAACGCGGTTGACTGCCAAGACTAGGCATCCGTGGAGCCGAAGTAAGTGGGTCGATGGTGGGAAAAGAACAGATGGCGCGGGGGGACTACCCCCTTTATACTAGGTCTAACATCAGGCGAAGCAGACGTCAGGGACGGTCCCCTGCCACAGACTGCTAACTAGAAGATTTTTCTATGGGGTCCCAATGCCTGGCGGCCTTAGTCCTATTGGTATTACCTGCTGCAAGAGCTCCTCCTCGAAGTGAGATCATCCTGTTACATAAATTACAAAGTCTGGGAATAGGTGATACCGCTCATTTATGGTTCAGTAATTACCTGAACATCAGAAAACAGGATAAAGCAGAAGGCTCCTTCTCCACCTACACAAAAATAATAAAGGGAGTATCACAAGGGTCAATCCTAGGGCCATTGCTATTTCTAATCTACACAAATGACCTAAACAGAAACATAAATAAAGCCTCAGTACATCTGTTTGCGGATGACTGTCTTGTACATCTCCAAACCAACCTTACCCGAATTACTCAGAGTTACAAACATAATTCAATACACTACAGGTCAACTTCAATCAGGATAAACTGCTATTTAATGCAGATAAAAGTGATTATCTTTTCCATCAACAATGCAAACCATACTGCTACACATTCCCCCAATATATCTACCAAACTAGGAGATGTACTAAACGTAGAACATAGTCTAAAATACTTTGGTCTGTGGATCAACAGTAAACTGTCTTTCATAGCACACATCGAGGCTCTATATAAAAAAAACTAAGAAGCAGGCTAGGCTTCTATTATCGTAACAAAAACTGCCTTCCATAGTCTGTCAGGAAAAACAGTACAAGCCACATTCTTTTCTCTGCTGGACTGAGCAGATGCTATAAATGGCAGCTGCTTACCCCATTTACACAAACTAGATGTACTAGATCACAGAACCCTCAGATTCATCACAGAGCTGCAGCCTAGAACACACCACTGCATCCTATACAAAACCGTTGGCTGGATGTCATTATCAACCAGATGACTGAAAAATGCATCTCTATGGGCCTTTAAAGTTATTACCAAAAAATGTTCCAACATACATCTCAAAACTCTTCCAAAGGTCACAGAGCACTTCCGCACTACAACAAATGATATACAATTCAGCATCCCGAAGGTACACACCAATTATGGCAAAATGGTCTTTAATCGTATCCAAACAACATGGAACAATTTACAGATGTCCCTTAAATTTACCAGCAAAGTCACTCTTACAGTGTTCAAATCTATGATTGAACCAAGTACAAAGCCATGCATGTGTAACGGTGTGGTAACTCGAACGTCTAATGCTATGTATGCTCAATCACATCAATTTATAATTCTGTACTCTTTATATTAAAATTTCCTCATGCTTTCCCTTCAACTTCAACTTACAGCCTGACATCGGTGGTGGGCAAGGTGATGGAGGGCATTGTCAAGGAGAGGCTGGGGGGGGACCTGGATAAGTCAGGGTGCCTGGACGATAGACAGCATGGATTCATCCCGGGGAAATCGTGTCAGACAAACCTGGTGGAGTTCTATGACTGGGTGACTAGTGCCTTGGACCTGGGTAGACCAGTGGACGTCCTCTTTCTAGACTTCAGCAAGGCATTTGACTCTATTCCTCACGTGGGCCTGTTGGATAAGCTGGGAGAAATGGGGTGGGGAACCAGATGATCAGATGGATAGGCAGTTGGCTCCAGGACGGACCCAGAGGGCGTGGTTAGCGGGATAGTCTCATCCCCAAGGAGGTCATTAGTGGGGTCCCACAGGGATCAGTCCTTGGGCCCCTTCTGTTCAACACCTACGTCTCTGACATAAGGACAGGAATCAGGAGTGAGATGAGTCTCTTTGCGGATGACTCGAAACTGGGGGTGGTGGTGGATGGGGAGGATGGCCCTACAGGGGGACCTGGAGGCTCTGGAAAGATGGTCTAGAAAGTGGAAGCTGAGGTTCAATGCAAGGAAATGCAAGGTGCTCCACCTGGGGGCTAGAAACCCAGGCCAGTGTACACCCTGGAGAGAATGCTACAAGTCTCATATGGCTGAGAGGGACCTGGGGTGGTGGTGGATGTCAAGATGAACAACTCAGAGACTTGTAGGAGGGCAGCAGCCAAGGCCAACAGGATGCTGGATGCATCGCTAGGGGATCACCTCCAGAAGGAGGAAGTGATACTCCTCTGTATAACTGCTTGGTGAGGCCGCCTTTGAGTACTCATGTGCAGCTTTTGGAGGCCACACTTAAAGAGAGACATTAACCTCCTGGAGGCTCAAGAGCTAAATATGTACACATTGGAAGAGAGAAGGGACCGGGGGACATGACAGAGGTCTTCAGGTACATGAAGAGGGTAAATAGGGAGGAACAGTCAGGGTGCTTCAAGAAGGAAGGAGGGGCCACTAGAGGGCATGGGGAAGATTCAGGGAGAAAGGAGGTGCTACTTCACTGAAAGGGTGGTGGAGCCATGGAATACACTGCCTAGGGGCTGGTGGAGGCAGAGACAGTGGAGGGTTCAAGAGGGTGGGACAGGTACAGGGAAGGGTTCTGGAAGCAAAATCCAATGCAGCAAGAATATCCAGAACTGGGAAGGGAGAAGCCAGAGAAGGCGAGGGGGACAGCAAGGTCAGCACCCAGGGTGGGGGCTGACCAAACGAGCAGACACGAAAGACCGTTAGGCCTATTCTGCTGGCATTTTAGTATGTTAGTATGCAACTCATCCCTCCATTGCTCTTCCTTCTAATTATTGTTGCACCACTTAAGTGTATACATTTACACTTCATACCATAGTTATGTACCATTCTGAACTAATCAATGTTTGTTATAGAGCATGGTTTAGTATCAATTTATGCTGTCCTACCCAGAACCTCCTTGTAAATAAACTTGCTCAATAAAGCCTTATCCTGGTAAAAAATAAACTAATCTAAGACCGGGGTGCTATGAGCATGAGCAGCAACTCTATACAGCTCTTAACAATTAGAAGGGAAGATCTACTTAAATCTCCTATTTTGCAGCTTTCCACAGGTTTTTTTTGACCTCACCATTGTGAAGAGCGACCCTAAATCTGCTAGGATGGGCAACCCCAAAAAAGATAAAATGCCTGGTGGAGCAAGGAAAAGCACAGGTACGGGAGGACTTGGGAGAAAAGACGACTCCACGTTATCCGAGCAGCGGCCTGACTCAGGTGAAACTATTAACACCCTGGGCCACAAACTGCAAACTTTGACTGCCTCTGTCTCCACTCTCAACCAGAAAGTGGATGATTTTAACAGCTGCGTCTTAATCGTGGAGGAAGCAGTGGATGGCATGAAAGACGACATCAAAGAGATCCATAAGCAGGCCAAGGCCTTGACTGGAGCGACCACACTTAAAGAAACTCAGCATTTTAAAAGCACGACTGGAAGCGCTTGAAAATCAAGCTCAAGGGGCTAATATCCGGATAGTAGGTCTACCAGAGAGTTCAGAGGGGGACCATCCAGTACTAAATATTCAAGGCCGGCTATCAGAAAAATTATCTCCGGAAGCTCCAGAAACCACCTGGGAAATACAAAAAGTTTTATCTGGTAACTCCACGTGGTCGTTCTCAAAGTATGGAGGAACCTCGTACCTTAATGTTGGTGACCTCGAGTGTTACGGCCCGAGACAAAATTCTTAAACATGCTCGAAAAGCAGCTCCAATCTTTCAAGCGGAAAGCCAAGTGCACATTTTTCCTGACAGCTACACGACGAGGCAACGCCAAAAAAAGATCGATGGTGTCAGATGAATTTTAAGGGAACTAAGAGTGCCGCACACAATCATCTTCCCCACCAGGCTTCGGATCGTATATCTGAGTAAAGTTTACCTTTTTTCAGACCCCATTGAGGCCGGCAAGTGGGTAGATCGGAGAGCTGCTGGTTCGGATGTTGAAGATGACAACAACCTGAGGTGCTATCTTAAAGACACAGGACATTCTAATCACTGGTAACACCATTCATTTTAACCCTGTAGACGAATTTAAAAGCTGAATTCCCTGTTCAAGTTATTGACTTTGTAAAACAAAATTCCTAGTCCTATCTTTAGTTGAAGCTCCTATTTTAGTTTGGGATCTGAACAGACTTCGATTTTTTTGGTTGGAGGAGGGTTAATAATCTTTAAGTCATAATGTGTACAATTTTTAAGGAGTACAAAGTAGTGTTTTTCCTCCTGATGTCAGAGACTGTTTGGTTACAACTCATTTAAATGTAGTGTCATTTTTTTTCCCTATCATCTAGGCTGGAACATGGCACCATCAGCCCCTACTGTAGGGGCACAATGAGTTTCTTGGACGGGATTGCTGGACAATTAACATAAGATTAAACCATGTGCTCTTGGACTCGTTAAGCAGCATAAATCAGAGTTTATTTAATCTTGTTTATTTTAACTATAAGTTACTCCCGTATGACGTACCACAATGTAGTTGATGCATAGTATTCCTCTGATTAAGGAGAGATGTTCTCTCTCTAAATGGTAATGTTTTTATATTTTGGACTGCCTGCTACATGCTTTTTGTCCGTCACGTACATGATAAAATGAAAAAATAAAGTTTAAAAAAAAAAGTAAGACCTGGGGTCCAGGGCCTTTCAAAGGCATCCCCCCATCAGTGTCCCACACTTAAGGGAATGGGCAGAGAATAGCCTCAGTTTTGTGATCTCCCAGGAGGTGAACGGGTCTACTAGGGGAGTGGCCCCCACTTGGAAAACAGGTGGTCTACCAACACCTGATGAAGGAACCACTTGTGATATATGCCTTGCCTACTCTGCTGAGGGCATCTGCCAGTCGGTTGGAGGCCCCGGCCACATGAATCGCCAGGAGATCAGCCTCCAAGCTGCGCATACGGGTCCAGAAGCAGAGGGCTTCCCGGCACAGCCAGAGGGAATGTGTTCCGCCCTGCCTGTTGATGTAGTATATGGCTGTGGTATTGTCTGTCTGAACCTGCACAACTTGACACCAAACCAATAAAGCAAATACAGTACAAGCCACTTAATCAGGATGCGCTTAATGGAGACATCTGGTTAAAGGGGATGTCTCCCAGGGCACCGATTAAGTGACTACTATTCTGTGGGACCAGCTTTTATAGCGGATGACTACTTCTGTTTAAGCCAAGGGGACGATAATTATGTGATTAAAGTCATCTGATTCACTAGCCAGAGAGTTTGTTCCGCCTAACGGATTTGCACCTCGTCAAACAATTAACACTTCATTCCAGCCTCTCCTAGCATTAGCAGTAGCCTGCGCATAAAAACAGAATCACTTACTGAGCTGATCAGATGCTGTTCTGCTGTCCCTGTCTCCTTGGTTCACCCAATTCATCTGCAGCATGGATAATAAGCATATTAACCTGTCATTACGTGAAAAAATTAAAAATCTTTGATGCACTGGACCTGCCTGACACATCAATGAGCAAAGTCGCAGCACAGTTAGGAATTTCAAAAGCTAAGTCGGGGCGCGCTAGAGAGCCATTTTCTAGGCTGGAAGCACCTTCACGAGCTTTCTTACACAAGGTGGCTAAAATTGATAAAAGCAAAATGTAACATTTCTCTTATTAAAAAAAAAAAAAAAAAAAAAACTTGTTCCTGCAAGTTGTTCTGCATCACCAGATACCAAAAGTGTCTTGGGTAGAATGAAGGAGCAACAGCAGGGAGCGCAGAAAGCACTGTTGCTCCAGCCTCACAAGGCCGCATGTTCCTTGCAAAGTAATGGTGTGGCCACTTCAAAGCAAACGACAGAACCTCCCTGGCAGACTATGCTCGAGTCCATGCGAGCCATGGACTCAAAAAATCTAGAAAACCCTGCAAAAACTTGAGGACATGACTACCATCCAGAGTTTGTCAGGTACCGTGGCGAAGTCGGAAAAACAGACTGACTACTATGACTGTAGTGGCAACTTTAGCTAAAGAAAACAATCAGCTCAGAGGACATATGGAAGCTCTTGAAAATGAGATTCGAGCGGGTAACGTCCTGATTGTTGGACTCCCTGAAGGAGTTGAGGGGACATCACTGCTAGGCTACCTGTTGAACTGGCTTAAAATCTACAAATGGGAGCAGGATTTCAATGGGAAGCTCTTATGAAGGCCTACCAAGTATCTCCTCGTGTTCGCCCTGCAGATCCTAACCAGGCTCGCATGGTACTTCTGAGGTCAAAAGGTTCCAAAATTAGAGATGCACTAATCGCAGCTGCCAGAGCGGTGTATCTTTTGACGGTGAATGGGGCAGATATTAAACTTTACCCAGACCTCTCCTATTAAACTCGGGCAAAACGCAAAGCTTTCGATACAGTACGCCGACGACTGAGGGGCTTAGGGATTATCCACTCCTTTTTTGTTACCTGCACGTCTGCAGATTGTTTACAGTGGAAAAACATGGCAGTTCACCAGTCCACAAGATGCTGGCCGTTGGATGGAGAAGGTGGAGCAGGAGTTTGCCGGACAGCGAGACCCATCGGAACCACGGAGCTCTGATTCGAAGGAAACATGAGCAGTCAGTCAGGGACAACTGTACAAAGTTCTAAATGCAGTAGCGCTTCCCTTAAAGCAAAGTTTCTCTTTTTGTAATTTTACTGCTGAGGGATGTGTTGGGGAATAATCCTCAGCACATAAATGTTTAAATATGGTATTCAAGGGCATGGTTCAAGACTCTACAGAGTTATTTCTTCAGGATATGTTGGTGGCCATCGTGCCACGTGGACTTTTGCAGGATCCCTGCTAGTAATGAGAGGGTCACGATATCATGCTCTGTACTCTTGTAAGTCTTTATGAGGTCGCTGCTACAAATCCTGTTAAATCTTTTTCAAAACCTCACGACTGTTGTAAGGGGTTCTATACAACAGTTTGGGGAAATGGTTGAATTAAGGAGACACTTTCATTATTAGCCACAAGTGTAAGAAAGGGGGCGATTGGGGGTGCTTTTATTTTCCTGTGTTTATCCCTATAAACATGTACCAGGTCTAAATAACAGTCATTGTACTGTGTAATTATCTCTTGCTGAAGTTCTACCTTTTGGATATACCTTTAGCCACTGAAGAGGCTGGCAACTTGTGTCACAGTTTTAGACTTTTTTTTGTCATTAATTGGACTATTGTCCAGCACCCCAATCTCCTACTGTATCAGAACACATGGTTTTTACTGTACTAATTCTTTCTGTACTGGAATGTAATTGTTATATGCTTATACCATGTATGAGCAAGTATGAAGTTAATTGTCTGTTTATTCAGAAAATTAATAAACAAATTAAAAAAATAGCCAAGTCGGACAAATAAGCAAAAAGAAACAGGAAATGCAGTCTGACTGGCTTGGCAACAGCAACACCGATCAAAAAAGAAAACGAGAGGGTAAGGACACTCAAGTTAAGGATTCCCTCTACCTTTGGGTCAGTTACACGGTTGCTAAAAGAGCAGGGTGAACTTATGGACGCAGATTCTAAATCAGAGCCCGAGTGGTTAAAAAAAAAAAAATGTGCTTCCCACAGCGATTGCTGAATTTGCCCCCATAAACATATTCAACACCGATGAGACTGGCGTTTACCATTGAGGCTACCCAGGCAGAGGGGACATGCATAAGGACACAGACCTGATCGGTGGAAAGAAGGCCAAGGACCGTGTGTCCTTGTTATGCTGCTGTAACATGGCAGGCAAGGAGAACCTGCCATTGTTGGTTGTAGGCAAGAGTAAGTGCCCCCGCTGCCTCCCCAAAAATTTGTCCACCCTCCCAGTCACCTGTGTCAGTTCGGCGAATGCTTGGATGACTGGATTCATTTTTAATGAGTGGCTTGATAATTGGAACAAACAGTTAAGGCAGCGCCAACGAAAGGTGCTTCTCAGTTGACAACTGCAGTGCCCACCCTGCTAACACTGTCGGCAAATGCAGCCTCATAAGAATTCAGTTCTTGCCCCAAACACCACCAGTCTTCTACAGCCCCTGGATATGGGGGTGATAAAAAAAAATTCTTCAGGGTCATTACCGAGCCCTATTTTCAGAGCGCACGTCAGTGTCATCGACAGTGGGTCCACATCGCTCGCATCCGATACTGCTCGCCGTGTCAATCTACTTGATGCGATTTTTATGCTTCATAAAGCATGGACTGCAGTGAAGGACACCACAATTGTCAATTGTTTCAGGAAGGCAGGGTTTTTACAGCAAAGTGATTTCACTGAGGTTCCTGAAGAGGGTGCTCTGCTACACAGGAAACCCTTGACGACCCACTCGCTGACGTTATGCGCCCAACCAACATTCAGTCGAGAGGAGTTTCAGTGCTTTGTTGATATCGATGTCAAGGTCGAAACAGAAGGCAAGCTGTCTGTAGATGCGATCTGTCTCTCTCAAGAGGGTACAACAGAAGCGGATGACTAGGACCGTGTCGATGTGAACGATTTAGCCCTGGCACCAGACAGTTTCAAGCAAGGAAGCAATCGTGCACATCAAGCCACTACGTGACTGGTGTCTGCAACGGGGAAAAATAAAGCAGTGGGAGCAGCTCTTCGATTTGGAGGGGGAGATATTAAGGGACATGAGCACGGAAGCTACACAAAGAAAGATTAGACTTCGTCTGAGCAGCATACTAGATACTGCTGCATACTGCTACTTAATGAACAGTCAGATAAGTAACTTAAATTTTACATTTGTTCTGTCAAATAAAGTTTAACTTAACGGAGACAAACAGCACTCGTTCATAAAAGAACTGTAAACACTTAGTGCTGGTCTCTTACTGTTTGTTTTGCATGTCTATGTCCGTAAATTCTCTGTGCTGTATATTGTCCCGTAAGTCCCGTTTGGTGTAAACAGACAATTTAGCGGCTTCCTTTAATAGAGACGATCGCTTTAAGGGGACGAATACTCTGCCATGGAGCCGTCCCCTTAAAGCAGCTTCTACTGTACCATCAGAGCCAAAACACACTGCATGGAGGTCCAGCAGGCTGAGGTGCCATCAGGACTCCTTCGGGGTCCAGAGCACATGGGCCTGTGGTTCCCCAACCCAGAGTAGCATCGGTCATCAAAAAGACGGTCAGCTCTGGGCTGATGAACAGAACTCCTTCCTGCAGGTGTTCCAAGACAAGCCACCATCTGATGGCACCCCACACTGGCTGTGTCACAACAGACTGGTCCAGATGACCAAGGCACGGAAGACCACTGGAGGGCAAGCCACCACTGCAAAGAATGCATCCGCCAGCAAGCCCACTGGACCACGTTGGTACAGGATGCCATGTACCCCAACAGCTGCAGGATGTCCAGGGCAAGGCTAGAGTGCTCAACCTGAAAAGACTGGGCAAAGGAGATAAGGCCTGCTGTCTGGTCCGCTGAGAGTGAGGCCTTGGCTCTGAGGGAGTCGAGCTCTACCCCAATGAAGTGGCTGACTTGTGAGGGGTTTACTTCCGACTTGGCTATACCAGCAATCAATCAGTTAGTTGTCCAGGTACGGATGTACCTGGCCCCCCCCCCCGTGCCTCAGGAATGCTGTCACCACTGCGATGCAGTTGACGAAGACCCTGCAGGCTGAGAAGCCTGACCTGGAACCCGTACAGAACTCCCTCTTAATGGAACCGAATGTGTGACCAGTGGGACGAACTGGGATGTGAAAAAAGGAATCCTGGAGGTCCAGACAGCAGAACCACATGCCCTGCTCCAGAGATGGAGCTATCTGATCCAACTTGACCATCTGGAACTTGCGCCTCCTCAGGAACTGGTTCACATTGTTCAGATCCAGTATTCGTGGTGTTCAGTACATGTGCTACAGCGGCTTATTTGAGGAGCTGGGCAATGTCCTCCCCGACGATGTACACCATGTCCGGAGAAGTCACGGGCTCCCGTGGGGCATGAGAGCCTCGAAGTCAAGAGGAATCCTCGATCCACCACTTCCAACATCCATTTGTCCATAGTGTTAGCAAACCAGGTATACCAGAAATGTTGAAGCCAACCTCTACAGGGAACTGAGGCAGGACGTGACAGCCAGAGGTTGCGCCCAATTCACTGGGCAGCCTTGGAGAGGACCCAGCACCAGCCTCAGGTTTCCTGAAGCCCTGCTTGGCTGACTTAGATTTGAGCCGCCAGGCCTGGGACTTTCTAACTGGGGCTGCTGTGACTTGGGCTGCTGGGGCAGAACGGGCTGCCAAAAAAAAAAAAAAAAAACCCCACTATTTTTCAGCTTCTGACCCTTGGCGTCCTTTTGCAAGGAAGTCAGAGTCCAGGGTGGCACTAGTCTTTTCAGTTCTGGTGAGGTGTCTCTCCACACCGGACCCAAAGGGATCAGTGCCCAAGAAGGGGACATCTGCCAGTCTGTGCTGGGAATCTGCAGTAAAGGTGGAGATCTTAATCCAGGCTCTGTTGTGCATAGCCATCACCAATGCCATGGACCAGGCGCAAGAGTCCTCCATGTCCAAGGCCATCTGAAGCCGGTGTTTGGCAAGAGCGCAACCCTGGTCTCAAACCACTATGACTACTGACCATGTCCAAAGAAGGGTAGGGAAGGAAGTGGTCCAGGACACCCGTAAGAGTGAGGCTGATGTTGTCCATAACAGCAGTTTGCGCCTGCCTGAAAGCCAGGGAGGATGCAGCATTAAACTTTCTCTGCTGCGTGGTCCAGTTTCTTAGATTCCTTGTCAGGGGGTTTGTCGACATCACCGACGCTGCCCATTTTGCGGAAGGGGAAATCCACCACCAACCCCCTGGCCAAGGGTTGATCAGAGAATATAGGTAGAGACCAGGTCAGGACCACATACCTGCAGACCATACAGGCAGAAGGCAGACAGGAAGCTGGATGCTGCCACACCTCCAGAGCAAGATCCAGGACAGCCTCCGCCACCAGAAAGACAATTCCTAGGGAATTGTCCCAGTTGGGGATTTCTGTCAGAAGGTACTTGGCCAACTTCTGGACTGGTTCAAGGAGAACCTCCATGGACTCAGATAAAAATGGAGCAAGGCCCCGAAGAAAATAAGACCTTGGTCAGAAGAGAGCTCCTCAGTAGACTCAGTAGAAACCCAGGGTCCTAGAGGAGTGCATGGAAGAGCCATCAGTGTCAGACGACTCCTAACACTGCCCTTGGCCCTTTGGCCCCATGGACCACCCGGGAGTCATCGGAGTGGGTGATCTGGACAGAGACAGCTGGGAAGGCCAGTAGGAGGGCAAGCTGCACTGGATGGAGCTCTGTGCAAGGACTGCTTGGCAGGAGGCTCCACCAGGATTGTTGGAGAGGCTGGTGTAGGCTTGACCAGATGGGATGGAACCAGGACAGGCCTCAGCAGAGCTAACCAGGGAAGCATTTTTTGGGGGGGCGCTGTGGGAAGAGACCGACAATGACAGAACCCATTGCTGCTACATCAGCTCCTTGTAGCACCGCTGCAACTTGCTGCGGAGCCTCTCATCGTCCAAGAATGAGAAGGGTAAAGGAGTATTGACAGTTTCCTGGAACAAGGTCAAGCACAGGAATACCCAGAGTCCCGAGACTGGGACCTGGTCCCTGACTGGTGACAAGTGTGTCGATGGTGACGAGACAGCCTCGTGGGCTGATTTCTCTGGTCCCTCCTGGAAGAGGACAGAGGATTGTAGTCGGGGGAGAGAGAGTGTCATTCCCCGACTTGTCCAATAAAAGGTTGACCGGGTAGAGAAAAATCTCAGCCGGCTGGTCAGCACACCATGCAGCCAACAATCTCTATGGAATCACCGTGGAGCTAGTGGCCTTTCCTACAGCCCTGGGAGGATTGACCGAAGCCAGAAGCTCGACAGCCATCGAGCGGTCAAAGGAGTCATGAGAGTGGGAAGAACATGCCCATTCCAATCACACAACCTGTGATGGTTCAACTTCAACGTCTTAGATCTATCCCCTTGTGATGGGCCCTCTCCAAGGGACTGACATGTCCCGGAAAGACCTGGAATATGGAGCCCCAAAACTGGTACCCACCGGGAGTAGCGTGGGAGGAGATAAGCACCACAGGCCGGGCCGACGCTTCTTCATGAGTGGCCAGATGGGAGGCCAAAAGCCACCACTGCTGCAACGGCCTTGCGAGAATTTCATGGAATAGGCCAGAGAATCCCATTCATTTGGGCAGCCTAGCAGGAGGTGGGCATACTGGTCCACAAGAGAGGTAGGGAGCAGAGTTTTATAGAGGATGCAAGCCTGCGGGTTGTGCTCTGCCCCAAGACAATAAATGCATGAGGTATGCGGGTCAGAACATGACATCTTTTGTTTGCACATGATGCACCTCTTGAAACAGGAGGCAGTTCTGGGTTCGTCACGCTCCACTGTAACGAGGAAAATGAAAAAACACTGAACTACACCTGAAGAAGCAAAAAGGAACAAACTCTGGCCAGAGCCAATAGGGTTGCAGTCGAGGTATGTGGGGTAAACGCACTGAAAATGTGTAATATTTTTACACCAAATTTTTTAACACTGCCTTAAGACCCTGCCTCATGAAGAAGGGCAGAGAAAAATGTTCAGCTCATGGTCTAAAGGTGATTTTGCGCAGGGACTGCGATATTAACTTTCAGGACACGAAGACACATTTTTGGACTGGAGCTGAATAATTACAGATGTCACATTCATGAGGTGCTGTAAAGAAATGGTTGTGTTGTAAATCTGCAGTACCTAAGTTACGAGCCTACATTCGCTAAATTCAATGTAGATGCATAAATACAGGTTACTCACCTGTAACAGGAGTTCTAGGAATGGTATATGTTGTTCATCCACACTGTCTGGCAGGTATCATTGCCGCTTTAAATCTTGCCGGAAGGTCTTCAAGCTAGCTCCTCCCACCCACCCAGGTGGTAAAACTCTCGGCTCCGCCCCATGACGCCAGATCTGGCCCGCTGGAAGCTCAGGTTGTGCGTCGAAGCCGGGGAGGTCGGGTGGATCATGTGGATGAACAACATATACCATTCCTAGAACTCCTGTTACAGGTGAGTAACCTGTATTTCTAGGGACATGGATATGTTGTTCATCCACACTGTCTGGCAGACTCCTAGCAGTTCTCCGGGAGGAGGGAGGCAAGGCGCACACCCTACTCAGGGAATAGAGACTGGAGAACAGAGGCCCCAAAACCAGCATCCCGGCGTGACTCAAGGTCGATGTGGTAATGGGTGATGAAGGTATGTGCTGACTTAAAGGTAGCAGCCCTGCAAATTTCCTGGATAGGGACGTCCCTGGAAGCAGCCACCGATGCAGCAGTATGGCGGGTAGAATGAGCTCTTATTCCTCTGGGAGGCTCCATGCCCGCCAACTTATAGCAGAGATCTATGCAGGAGGTGACCCACCTGCCTATCGTCCGCTTGGCTGCAGGTCTGCCAGGTGCGGCTTCAGCGTAGGTGACAAACAGCTGGCGAACCTCTCCCCGAATTTCAGCCGTACGCTCCTTATAGTAAGCGAGCGCCCTTCTAGGGTCCAGAGTATGAAGTCTATATTCGGCCTCAGAGGTGTGATTGGGGTAGAACACTGGCAGAGTCAACACCTGGTTAAGGTGAAACTCAGACACCACCTTCGGAAGGAATTTCGGGTGAGGGCGCAGGACAACCTTGTCCCTGTGGAAGACCAGGTAAGGAGACTATGCAGAGCGCCTGGAGCTCTCCCATCCTTCTGGCTGACGTGACAGCCACCAAGAAGGCGGTCTTCCACGACAGGTGAGAGTTCACACCTGTGCATTGGTTCGAATGGCTTGCCCATGAGCTTTGCCAGTATCAGCAGTAGATCCCACAGAGGTGGAGGTTCTTGCACCAGAGTGGAAATGTGATCAAGGCCTTTGAAAAAGCACCAGACCACCTTCTCCTGCACCACCAACTGCTTCCCGGCCCGCGCCCGGTAAGCAGAGATGGCTGCCAGGTGCACCTTAAGGGTCGTCGACCTAAGCCCTTGCTGAGAAAGGGACCAAAGGTAGTCCAATATGCTCGCCAAGGAACAGGAGGAAGGGTCCAGGCCCTTGCCCTGGCACCAAATGGAAAATCTCCTCCATTTGGAGGCGTAGCACTTTCTGGTAGACTCCTTACGGGATGCCTCAACTACGTTGAGGACCTCATCAGAAATACCCAAGGCCTGGAACTCTAGCCACTCAGGAACCAGGCCGTCAGGTGCAGGGATTGAAGGGCCGGATGGAATACCTTCCCTTGATTGACTGAGAGCCGAGCTGGAAGCTGCCTCGGGAGCCTGGAGCCAAGGCTGAGGAGATCTGGGTACCAGTACTGGCGGGGCCAGTCTGGGGCTAATCAGAATCACCTGCACCTTGTCCCTCCTTGCTTTGAGAAGTACCTTGTGCAGCAAGGGGAAAGGCGTAGAAGAGGCCCGTGGTCCACGGCCTCAAGAAGGCATCCCCCTGCAGTGATCCCTGCTGAGGGGGGCGGGCATGGAACAGCCTCAGCTTCGCATTCTCCCTGGAGGCAAACAGGTCCACCTGAGGTGTGCCTCAATGGGAGAACAGATCTTGTACTACCTGCGGCAGGAGAGACCACTCGTGGGACACAGCCCCTATCCGGCTTAGGGCATCGGCCAGGGTGTTGGAAGCTCCTGCCACATGAATGGCTAGGAGATCCGCCTCCAGGCTGCGCACAAGTGACCAGATGCGGAGAGCTTCCTTGCATAGAAGCATGGCGCGCATCCCGCCCTGGCAGTTTAGATAGTACATGGTCGTGGTGTTGTCCGTCTGGACCCGGACCACTTGACCCCAAAGAAAAGCAAAGGCGGTGAGAGCTAGGCGGACCGCTCGGAGCTCCAGCAGGTTGATGTGGCATCGACCCCGCGGACCAGGAGGTCAGGCGCTCGTGTTCCCCCCAGATGGGCACCCCAACCAGAGAGGCATCGGTCGATGGAGAGACCATCGGCTCGGGGCAGACAAACGGGATGCCCTCCTGCAGATGAACTGGAACGGTCCACCACTGGAGAGCTGCCCACATCCCCTGGGTCACCGCCACTAGCTGGTCCAATGGATCGCAGCATTGGGACCACTGGCTGGCCAGCCCCACTGAAGGGGCGGTTCCAGCGGGCCCAACGGACCACGCTGGTACAGGCCGCCATGAGACCCAGGAGGCACAGGAAGTCCCGGGAGGGCGCAATTGCCCAACCAGAAATGATTGGGCAAAAGAGGAAAGAACCTCGGCCCTGTCCACCGGGAGCTGTGCTCTGGCTCGAAGAGAGTCGAGCTCTGCCCCGATGAAAAGAATCACCTGCTTTGGCTCGAGTTCAGACTTTGCTTCGTTGATGAGGAGGCCGACCTGAGAGCAAACCTGGAGGGCCAGATCTCTGGACCGCTCCACCTCCTGTCTGGAGGGGGCTGCTATCAGCCAATCGTCCAGGTAAGGGTAAACCCAGACCCCTCGGCGCCGCAGGAATGCTGTCACCACTGCTATGCATTTGGTGAAAACACTGGGAGCTGGAGATAAGCCGAAGGGCATGGCTTGGAACTCGAAAAGGGATCCCTCCGCTCGAAAGCGAAGGAACCTCTGATGTGACGGACGGATAGGGACGTGAAAGAATGTGTCCTGCAGGTCCAGAGAGCAGAACCACACGCCGTGTTCCAAGGATGGTATTATCTGAGCCAGAGTCACTATCCTGAAGGTTCGAGACCCTAGGAACTTGTTTAGGTCGTGTAGGTAGAGAATGGGGGCGCCAGCCCCCCGTCCGTTTCGGAACCAGGAAGTACCTGGACACGAACCCCGGGTTTGAGGGAGGGTCCGACACCTCTCTTATCACCTCCTTCTCGAGGAGGAGAGCGATGTCTGCTCGGCGAGCTGACAGCGAGGCTTCGGACCCCAAGGTGCGACGGCTCTAAAGGGTGGGGCCTGCTCGAACTCCAGAGGCAGGCCCTTTCCCACCACCTCCAACACCCACCGGTCTGTGGTGATAACGGACCAGGCGGAAAGAAAGTGGCAGAGCCACCCCCCACGGGGGACACCTGGGTGAGGCGACGGGGCTGGGGCGACACCCCTCAACCCGTCACTGGGCAGGCTTGGAGGAAGGACCGGCCGAGGGACCTCCAGGGCCTTTACCTCCCTGCTTCCTGGAGGAGGAAGCTGAGGGCTTGGGTTTGGGATGCCAAGCTCGAGCCTGCTGGCCCTGCCGTTGCTGGGCCGGACGTGCCACAGGCGCAGAGGGACGAAAGGGCTTAGGCTGCAGCCTGCGGCCTTTGTCCTGTGCGGATAAAACAGAGTCCAATGTAGCATTGGACTTCTCGATCCTCTGCATGCGACCTTCCACCCCAGGGCCGAAGAGGTCGGTCCCCAGGAAGGGGACATCCGCCAACTTGTGCTGGGTATCCAAAGTGAAGGTGGATATCCTCAGCCATGCCCAATGGCGCATAGCCACTGCGGCCGCTACTGACCTGGCACATGAATCTCCAATGTCCAGAGCAGTCTGAAGCTGCTGTTTGGCCACTGTCCTGCCTGGTCCCGCACCTGCCTGACCGTGGTCTGCAGGTCCGCTGGAAGATGAGGAACTACCTCGTCCAGGAGCCCAACAGGGCATGAGAGAAATGTGCCATGAGTACGCCGAACTGGCCTGACGGGCGTGAGGAGGACGAGCGAGACTTTGCACCGCATAGTCCAATTTCTTGGACTCCTTGTCGGGAGGTTTGTCCACGTCCCTAGCGTTCCCGGCGCGCCGGAAAACGCTGTCGGTAACTAGCCCCTCGGCTAAGGGGTGTTCTGAAAAACCGGACTAGGAACAGGTAGGGACCGCATACTTCCTGGCCATCCTGGCTGAGGGCGCAGGACAGGAAGCAGGGCACTGCCAGAGCTCCAAGGCCGGGCCCACTGTGGCCTCTGCCACCGGAAAGGCCTCCGTAGGGGAATCCCCTCGGTCCAGTATCTCCGTAAGGAGATACCTGGCCCGCTTAGACACAGGTTCTAGCTTCATCCTGGTAGACTCAGAGATGAGCCGAAGCAATCCCAGATAGGACGAAGGGCTATCGTCCATAGACTGACCTCCAGAGGACTCCAAGTCTACTCGCCTGGAGAAAAAGGGAGGAATCGCCATCAGACTCTGAAGAGTCCGCAAAGAGCTGTCTCAGGCCTCAGCCACCCTCCACCTGCCGAGGTCGATCGGGAGAGAGGGTAACAGACAGCCTACGGGGCAGTCCCTGAGCCAACCGAGAGTTCTTGGTCGGAGCCCCAAATAACGGCTGTGGAAGCAGAGGTTCCACCGGAATCGGTGGAGCAGCTGGTTTTGGCCGAACAACCAGCCTGGGAACAGGCTCCTCGGGTAAGACAAGGGGTTGTTTCGGTCGCTCCGGTGACAGCCACTTAATGGCCGGGGAAGGCAATGGCGTCTGCTTGTTCCCGGTCAGAAGGAGCTGTTGCCACATGAGGTCCTCGTATCGTCGCACGCATCCGACGCCGAAGCCTCCTCTTGTCCAAGGGGATGAGGACGAAGCGGCGGCGTCAGCCATCGCTGGGTGCCGGGACCGCTTTAGACGGTGGGATCGGCTGGACCGCCAAGAAGTCAGAGACAGAGAACTCAGCTTTTCCAAGGATGGTGCGGGAGGGGACGGGTGGAACCGGCTCCCCCCTCGGCTTGGAGGGTTCACCCAAGGGCTCCAGAACCGGAGGCACTGACAAGCCCACGGGATCCTCAACTCCCACCGGGGGAACCAGTGCCAGTCGACAACCCGTCCAACGGGTCGAGAAAGATCTCGACTACGTCGACAGGAATCTCGGTCAACTGACCTGACGGGGACACCATGAGACCAGTGGCCGAAGCCGAACGATCGACCGAAGTCAATGGCCGACAACTCGAGGAGAGGGACCTTTCCCGCTCCCAAGAGCGTCGACGGAGGGACTTACCCTTGTCTTTCTTGGACCGAGAAGAAGGTCCAGCAGACGTTGGTCCCTCTCCTCTAGTGGAGAGGGACAGACAGAGCTCCTTAAAGAAAGCTGTGTAAGAGGAACCCAGGGAGAGCGGGATAAATGCCGCGGTCGAGAACATGCGCCTGCGCCTCCTCTTCGAGGGCGTTATCATCTGCTCTAGTTGATCTCGGCCGCCAAGGAAACCGCCGAACGGGCCTCTTTTGACTTCACCGGAGGAAAGTTTCTCAGGGCACCCCAGTTGTAAACGGGCAGCACGGTCTTCGAGGACATAGGCTGAGAAGGAAGAGCACAGGTCGCAAGCCTGCGGGTCGTGCTCAAGGCCTAAACATTAGACACACGTGGAGTGTGGATCCGTCCGAGACATCATCTGCCCGCAAGGGCATCTCCGAAAACCGGGAGTCAATTTGTCCATCGCAGCCGCGAGGGATAGAAGACCAAAGTCTAGAATGCAAAAAACTTTTAAATTCGGAAAACCGAAGAATTAGGAACCAGTCTTATACGCAGAGCGTTAAGGAGGGAACCTGAGCTTCCAAGCGGTAAGGAAGGGCTGGCGTCATGGGGCGGAGCCGAGAGTTTTACCACCCGGGTGGGTGGGAGGAGCCAGCTTGAAGACTTTCCGGCAAGATTTAATGCGGCAAGGATACCTGCCAGACAGTGTGGATGAACAACATATCCATGTCCCTAGAACTAATATTTTTACACCGAATTTTCAACATTGCCTTCTCGTGACCCCACCTCATTAACAAGAGCAGCAAAAATTTTCAACTCATGCCCAAAAAGTGATTCTGAGCAGAGACTGCAAAACCACCTTTCGGGACAGATTTACTTAATGGTAGTTCAAGTATTCATGAGATAGGATCCCCAAAAAAGGCATGTTGAAAATTTGGGCCAAAAATATGCAAAAATGCCCAAGTTATGCCCCAAGTTCAAAACTCCATTAAATGCACTGAACCCCCAAAACCAAAAAAAAAAAAAAAACCTGTTCCTCAGTTCGCAGTCCGCTTTGAAAAGTGAAGACATCTCTGTGGTCCAGAGAGGATTACAGAGTTTGGCCCCAATGGGAAAGTAAGGGTGGGGGGTGCTGCGGAGTGGGAGGACGATAACGCACAAAGACAGATTCACAATTAAAAAAAGGCGAGGATTCCTGCACTGGGATTGAGTACACCCCTCCCCCAGTGCAACCATTACATTTTTGAGGGGGGAGAGAGGGGTGGTGGGTGCTGACAGGGAGGGCGGGGATTTTTTCAATAAAGAAACGTAAACAGACAAAAAAAAAAAAGGGGATGCCCGTTCCTGACACTGGGGGATTGGGCACCCTCAGTGTCACCGTATATTTCCCTACACTGGGGGACTGGTCACCCCCCCAGTGTCACTCATGTGTTTCGTTGGGAGGAAATCGACAAGTTAAAACAATTTTTTCAGCGGTCACGGCAGAACATGGCACACTGCCATGACCAAGATATCCACTAAGCATCACTGTGCATGTGCTAGAAGTCATGCATGTACAATACGGTTTGGTAGCCATCTTGGACACAGCAGAGTGACCGACACTGTTAAATAGCGCAGTGCTCCTTCCATTAGAGACAAGTGGAGTGCTTCAGGGACACAGAGGAGACTGTGGCGCAACTCCAACGTGTTGTTCAGTCAAAGAAATGTGCAGAGTTTTTTTCTCATACCAAGAGGTCTGCAGGGCTATGCCCACTGCAGCCCTAAAAACAGACCTACGCTGCAGAGAGCTGTGAAGAAGGAGATCGGACTCTTGAGTGGTAAGGAAGATCTAACGTGTCAGGGTGTAGCCGAAGAGGATATCACCTAGGTGGATGGGAGGAGCTTAGCCTGAAGACGTTCCAGCTGGAATTGAAGTTCAAGGGAAAGGAAGACTGCCTAAGTGTCATGAGTGCAGAATAGCCCCACCTCTAGAACAGATTTTACACAGTGGACAACGAGGGGAAGCATTTTGTCATTTTAATGCAACACTTTAAATTAACAGATGCCTATGAGTTTTTAAAGAACTGCACTCTGTCCCACCAGGTGACCTTTTCTTTGAGGACATAAAGCAGCTGTCAAAATGCTGTAGCATGGTAAATACTATGGATGCTTGAATTTCAAATCTGAAGGGGAACCGTCAGCACCAAGTTCCCCACACCCAAGTGTGGTGCTGGCCTCAACTTGCACTTTGTGTGCAAAAAAGTTCTCTTTCCTTCTTACTGTTCACTGCCACACAGTAAATTAATATCACACTGATTCTGCTGATTTGCAAGCTATAGGTTCTGAAACAAATCCCAGAATCCCCTGCAGCCGACATAAGGGGCTGCAGTAAGCAGAAGATTCAATAGCCAACAATGCATGTTAGAGCTTCATTAAGCTCCTATCAGATGTTTCTGGGTCCCCTGTTCTCCCAGGGTTAAGTACACGTCTCTGTGACTGTACTTAGCCTACGGAGGACAGAGGAAACAGCAAACACACAAAAGATCAGAGCTTATAAAACCTAACATGCAGTGCTGGCTGTTGTATCCACCACTGCTACAGTCCTCTGATGTGGGCTGCAGGGGACTGTGGGTTTTGTAGTTATGGAAAATGTCAACCTGCAAGTCAACATAATTAGTTTGATATAATCCACTATAATACAGTAAACAGAAAGAAAAAATGTTTTTGCACACAAAGTGCAAGCTGGGACTAGCCACACATCTGGGTTTGAGGCTCTTGGTGCTGACTGTTCCTGTCTCTCTCCTCTTGTTCTTCCACAAGCAGCAGACACTGGGCCATCTGGCCTCGTGCATGTTCATCTACAATATACAGTCTGGTACACTGCTTGTGAAGTATTCAGGTGTGTTTTGCCTTTGCTTGACAGTCCTGAGAGTGGATGAAGTACGGGGCACTGTCAGTCTTTTTCCCCCCTCAGATGTTTCTACAGCCTCTTCACTAAGCCTACTGATTAACAGATAAGCAGACCCAGATCTACAAAACGAAGCTGTTATACTGAGCCAACTCAACTCTCCGGGCTGTCCCTTTTCTCTCACCTGCCTTCCTGGCCAGCCAGTTCAAGCACCAGTTCACCTGATAGCAATTCTCTCTCTGCAATGAAAGACAAAAATCAAATTAAAAAAAATCAAAATTAAGCAGAAATTACCAAGAGGCAGAAAGAACAGTTAGGTACTTACCGTAACACTAGATCTTAAAGAATCTCTTCCATTAGGTCACACCTCGGGAACTATACCAGTGTCAGTGCTAGGCCCACATGTAAACTTTTGCTAGCAAGGGGCCGCCTATGACAACATCATGTGTCCGTCTAAAAAATCATTGGTGTCCTCATCACTCAGTTCCCCACTGGAGATTAGACTCAAGAGGACCTCCACCCCTGGGGAACCAGATGATCAGACTAGCACCATGCATACAAGGCAAGAGATGGTGCTGAGTACAACAGCCATGGATTACAGTCGGGCAGAATTTCCAATGTAACCCTCACTGAAGCAGAAGGGGGAAGAGGCAGCATGGCCTAATGAAAGGCATTCTTTCGAAGATCTACTGTTATGGCAAGTATGTAAAAACAGGTTACTCACCTGTAACAATAGTTCTAGGAGTGGTATATGGTGTTCATCCATACTTCAGGCAGTGTCCTTTCCCTTTAAGGCTTGCCAGAACGTCTTCAAACTGCTTCCTCATACCTACCTGAGTGGCAACTTCCTTAGGCACCGCCCTGTGACACCAGATCTTACCCACTGGAAAGACCGATGTGCCACTTGCCAGGGGAAATTGGGGGGGCAGTGTGAATTATCATATACCACTCCTAGAAAAAAAAGTTACCCAAGAACTTACCGCAACAGCAGCTCTTCGAGGGGATCTCCGTCATCAGGTTACACTGTAGGAACTTTCGCTGTCAGAGATGGGGCATCCGCACGCAAGATTTTCAGCAGTATAACTGGAGCCAACCACACCACCGTCACCAACCCTATACAGGCGTGGGCAGCCCCACTCCCTCCGCAGTTCTTTCCCTCCGGAGATAAAGGGAGCAAGGCTGATGCCCTGGGGAACCAAGGGACCCGACTCTATATAGAAATGATGGAATACAGCAGAAAGCCAGGTCCTGAAAAGGAGCCCCAAGAAGGGGGACGGTGGAAGGGAAATCAAACCCGATGACTGAGATCCCCTCGAAGATCTACTATTATGGTAAGTTCTTATGTAACTGTTCTATCTTCTTTGGGGGTATCTCACATCAGGTTACACTGTAGGAATGAGTACCAAGCACTGACGAGTGCAAAAAACAGTCTGGGAGGCAGAACTCCATAAACTTAAGACATCCCTTTAGCATAGCCCTGCCAAATCCTGCATAGGTTCTGGAAGCAATGTCCAGACTAATGCTTTGTAAAAGTGTGGCCTGCAGTCCAGGTGGCAGCAGTGCAAATATCAGTTGCTGAGACCCCCTGGAAACAAGCCACTGAGGTAGCCCCATCTCTGGTGGAATGAGCTTCGACAACACCAGGCAATCCTTTATCATACTTGTAGCAGAACACAACGCAATTTGCCAACCATTTGGATAAACACTGCTTAGAAACTGAAGCACCCTCTCTACCGGGGCAAAAGAAAAAACTGCTTAGATTTTCTGGACTCCTTAGTTCAAAGCAGATAATACTTCAAACTTCTGCGCACATCTAGTGTATGAAGCAGTGCTTCCCTTGGATTGGCACCCTCAGGAAAATAAACAGGAAGGTGGACAGACTGTGTAAACTCTGAAACCATCTTAGGCAAAAACTTAAGATTTGCACCCAGACACCCTGTCTTTGTGAAAAATCAAATACGGCTCCACTCACCAGAGTGCCTGAAGCTCAAATTCTTTGAGCAGAACTACAGCCCAGTCGCTACTAAAGTGCTCCCACACCAAGACAAAGTCTAATCCAAGACTGCTCCACTAAACCCCACTAGGGCCCACTATCCTGTCTTTGTTCTCTTGTTATCCTGCTTAGCTATCACTGTGTATAAGCCTACATCACTGCACTGCAAATGATGTATATAACTGCTTAGCTAATACGCTGTATAGGGTACTCATCAATGTGTTATAATGCTTAATGTTTGTACATCTACCGCCCAATTAGTTATGTAACGTTGTCTTTGCTGTTATTACCGTCATGTTTGCATTTGTGTCATCCAGCAAGGAGCCTTTGGAAATGAGTCTATGACTCAAAGAACTGTAATTACGATATTGTAATAAATTAATAAAAAATGTCAACAAAAATTAACGCTTTCCAAGACAAAGTGAAAAATCGCAAGTTGAGATTGGCTCAAAAGGAGACTGGGTCAATTTTTCCAAAACAAAATTCAAGTCCCAGGCCGGGACAGGGGAACAGATTGGGGGTTTCAGGTGCAGCATGCCCCAAAGGAAGGTATGGGAGATATCCAGCTGAGCAATCGTGATGTCAGCCATGGGCTCATGAAAGGCAGAAATAGCTGAAAGGTGAACCTTGAGGAAGGAATACTAGAGGCCCGAGTCAGACAAAGAAATCAGGTAGTCCAGAACATGATTCACAGGACAGGTGAAAGGGTATAGGGAATGCCTGGCAGTCCAGATGGCAAACTGCCACTTCCACTTCACGGCATAAGTGGCACAGGTGGAAGGCTTCCAGGCAGCCACCAGGACGTCTACCTCCCTGTTAGAAACCCTGGACCTGGTGATGGCTATGTCCTCAGAAGCCACACATGCAGACAATAGAACCCGAGGTTGGGATGGACCAGGGTCTCCCAATCCTGGGCTCCCATTCGTGCATGTTGGACAGAGTCCTGCTAAGACTCTCCGCCAGGGTGTTTAGGACACCTGGCACATGAACTGCCAAGGGTGTCAGACTGTGCTCCAGTGCCCAATACCACACTCTCATGGCCTCCCTGCAAAGGAGGTATGAGCAAGTCCCACCCTGCTTGCTGATGTAGTAGAGGATACTCAAGCTGTCAGACTGCACCAGCAGCTGGCCTGGAGCCAGATGCTCCTGAAAAGCCTGCAAGGCATAGAGTACCGCACTCATTTCCAGGATGTTGATATGCAGAGCGGCTTCCCACTGGGACCAGGAGCCCTGGCTCTGGAAAGGACCCAGGTGTGATCCCCAACCTAGCCCTGAAGCATCCATGGTTAGAATCTGATATGGAACCCCTAGAAAGTTTGAGGGGTACATCCACCACTGCAATACCTTGCAAACTGAAGAGCAGACCAGGACTTGTTGGTCTAGCTCGTCCATACACTGGCCCCATTGCACTCAGAGGGTCCACTGAAGGGTACGCATGTGAAGCCTGGCCAGTGAAACGGTGGGAATGGCTGCAGCCCTTAGCCCCAATAGCCTGAGGTACAGTCTGGCTGGAATGTATCGACTCTCAGCAACTTACTGAGTCTGGGCTATAAGGCCTTCCGCCCTGTTTTGGGGTAAGGTCTTCCCCTACTCGGGGTCCAGAACCACCCTAATGTACTGCAGTCTTTGGGACGGAACTAGCACCAACTTGGGCAGGTTAACCATTATGCCAAGAGAGTGGAAGAGCTGTAGGGTGTGCTCCCTGGACTGGACCTTGAGAAGCCAACTGTCCACATTAGAGAAGACATTCAGTCCCTCTCTTCCGAGAGCTGCTGCAACCGCAGCTAAGCGTTTGGTAAAGATGCGCATTGCAGAGGATAACCCAAAGGGCAGCACTTTTAACTGGTAATGCTTGTTCTGAAAAGCAATGCGGAGAAACCTCTTGTGAGGAGGAAAGACCGAAATGTGCAGATAGGCGTCCTGCATGTCTAGTAAACAGAGCCAGTCCCCAGTCTTAAGAGGCATGAGGCCTGGCGGGGTCACCATCTGGAACTTTTTGTACTGCGTGAAGAGACTGAGGTCATTCAGATCTAAAATGCGTCTCAGATCTCCGGACTTTTTGGGGACAAGAACAACCTGGAAAGAAATGTAAATTAAATATCTACCATAGTTCTTGATTTTCCTGTATATCTTCACTATTCACCATTCATCACTGGTGGGTTCCTGCCAAAGGCGCAGGACCCCGTAGGAAGCTTTTACTCTAAGAAAAAGCTTTTCTGCTCTAGCAGGAGGAATGATGCCGGGAACGGCGCCACCTAAGGTCTACACATTACGTGGCGCTCGCTGGTTGGCCAGTAACCGTCATCGTCCCCTCCACTACCTCAGTTCTGCTCGCCAGAGAGGAAGACAGCCAAGAGTAAACCATGGTGGAGAGAGGGAAAGGGAGCCAAAAGGGATAGTAAAATGAAAAGAAACTGAAAGGATAAGCAGACGAGAGGGGACACATTCTTGAGGAAATTCAAGGCTAGCTGGGTTTGGGTTAGGGTCACAACCCCAGGGCAGAAAGATAAGGATGAAGGAAGAGGAAAAAATGAAGAAAGAAGATGAAAAATGAGGAATGAAGAGGCAGGAGGAGAAAATAAGATGATGGAGCATAGCTCCACTCTCCAAAACCCTAGTGGACCAGGCAACTTTAGTGACCGGTTTCACCACCTTAAGGATATCTTTATTTTTTATTGACAGCTCCAAGGCATCCCAAAAGGAACAGGATAAAATCTTTATTCACAGAGGGGGAGACAGGAGACCTGCCGACAGGTCCACAAAGGGACACCAGGGTATAGCGCCTCCTCTCCCCTTCCTCTTCAAGGGTGAGGACTGAGAAAGGGCAGCCCATTAACCAAAGATCATCTCGGCACCCAAGGAGACCCGAGGTGCTACAGGAAAAAATTTTAACATACCACCAGGTAGGGAATATATCAAGTCAGAACCTCAGGTAGGTTCTCCTAACTTGAATCTTAAGAATTAAGACCATAACAAGGAGACTCGAGCGAGTCCCCTGTTGGGAGTTAGAAAGTTAAGTTGAGAGAAAGAATCCCGGGCTGGAGGGGGCAACAGTAGATCTCAAAAGAGACCTTAAGAGACTCTGCTGAGAAAGAGGACCCCAGAAAGCACTGGAAAGAAAAGGGCCAAAGCCCCTACTTTGTCCTTGTTCCCGACCCCTCACCCGGCAGGTCCCTGTTGCTTTAGGGAAGTGGCAGGGAGACCAGAGGTACCAGTGGACTCTGCCTACAACTGGCCTCATTTTTTTGGGGCGCAAGCAAGAGGAGGCACTGCCCAGAGGCTGAGGCCCATGAGGGGATGGAGGGTGGGAAGCAGCGCTGAATGGTGAAGATTAAGAATTAAGGTAGGTACGTAATTTACACATCTTCCCTGTATCTATCTTCACCATTCATCATTGGTGGGTGAGTACCAAGCCCACAAAGTGGACAGATACCTCTTTTTCCTGTAACTTTTTTTCTTTACGGTTTTCTCCTGTTCTTGGTCGGGCACGCATATGTGGAGGCATGTGCATACCACAGCCCGAGACACCCTCACGCCTGCGCTAGCCATCAGACCTCCACCCGGTGGCATCAGAACTACGGGGGGGCACGCCCACCCCAAAAGAGGACAGCAGCTCAATCCTGCTCTCACTCCCCCATACCAGATCCCCGATGGACCAATACCTCTTCGGTATCATACGACACTTGGACCCGCTGTCTCGCTAGCTCCAGGCTTCTTATCGAGATGGCAACAGCCCACCTGGTTGCCTCGCTATCAGGCAAGGCCGACAGGATTGATCCCATCGCAGCCCACAGGTGTCTCTGGTAGGTCACCATGTGTGCCTGATGTGCTGCAACAGACAAAAGACGCGCCGAGGCAAAAACTCGCCTGCCCCAGCTGTCAAACTCCACAGAGTCTGCACGCAGAGGACGGTCTCCTGTTGAGCAAGGACACCCAGAAGGGGTGTCCAGCCACTCCAAGGAGGGTTGGGGCAAAGATACTTGTGGTCGAGGCACAGGTCAGGAAGCACAGGAAGATCAGGAACAGTTGTAAAATTTGCAAATACCATTTTATTACTAACAGCAAAATAAAAAATAATTGTTCGGTGTAACGATTTACAGTGGCAGTACAAACTTGTAAAGCAGAGTCCTGAGTTTTTCCGTCTCAATTTCCAATCTCAGTCACTCAGTCCATCTCTCTTGCACAACCATTGCTGCTCTTTTTAGAATTCTGTGCCTGTTAAACTCGTTAAGAAAACAGCATGCTTCTCAAACAATGTTCCTGCAGGTTCAGCAAAAAGAACACGACCCAGAACTGGCCTCTTGTTTACAGCATCTCAGATAGTTTGCAAGTCAGCTTCTCAGGTTAATGCCCTTGAGTTCCACATAGCTTTTTGCAATCATTTCAACAGTATTTTTTTTTTTTTTTGGCGCTCCGTTTAAGCCCAAGAGAACTCTCTCGGGCATCCACTTACCTGCAGCTCTACCTCCTGGCCTGAAACTCACCAGCAACCTTGCACCAGCCTGGCTATCCCCTCTGTTCTGAGCCCTCCCAAGGTGGGGCCGCCCTATCCTCCCAGGGTGCTCTTTCTGTGAATTCGGGCCAGGCTGGGCTCGGCCCAAGGACTGGATGAGTTCGGCCGGTGGAGTGTGGCTGTAGGGTGGTGCCTTCGCCCATCTCCGGGAGCAGGGATTTTTTTTCCTTGCGTTACACCCTCCGACGGAGCACCGAGCATGTAATGATGCCAGGAGCGTCCTGCCATGGCTTCGCAACCTTCTTGAGCCCTGTAGCGCTGCAGTACCTCTGGTCTCCAGCAGAGGTCGCTGCAGTGTGGGCATCATCACTGACCCCCCGAGGAAGGAGAGCAGTCCTCCGGACGGCAATCCTTCCCCTCCCCTGCTGACCCCTGGCAATCCAGGCTCGTTCCTGACCGCGGGTCACCAGCGTGGTGTGGCGTCCAGCGCCTCAACCCTCAGAGCCACGGGCCGGCATGTCAACAGTATAACTATATACAGTTTTAAACAAAGGAATCCCCGTAATGGTGACATTTCCACATAAAGATTCACATATATTTATATACCTGCAGATATACAAGGGGAATAAAAAAAACAGAACAGCAAGTGAAGACAGATAGCGAAAGGTGGAAAACTGCAAAACCGGAGTGATCAGTTCCGAGGTCTCACAAGAAGATTTGGTTGCGCGACAAGAGACAGAAAAGGAGAGGATAGAACAGACCCTTGCGTTTAAACTCTTTCTGCATAACAAATGAGGCAGGGCCTTATTCAACCTTGTCACAATCCTGAAGGCACCAAGGGGGCACAATACCGGTGCCAGCAGTCCGCAGGGGCTGGAAAGGAGGCAGGCAACTGCCAGGTGCTGTGAGTCTCCTCCACCAAGTGCAGAGGCCGTGGAGGGATCACCAAGGTTTCCTGACTGTACTCTCCAAGAAATACCATAGTCACACGGTCGCTGCTGCATTATAAAACTGGGGTTAAATTGAACTCCTCCAGTATAGTCGCCAGGAACTACTGATACTCTGTAAAGTCAGCATCAGATGATCGGTATGAAGGACAGTCCTCTTCCTCAGAGAAGTAGACAACCCTGAAGAACTCTGCATAGGGAAGGGCGGTGTGGTGTGAGGAGCTGCGAACACCAGCTCATTCAGGGTCCTAAAGAATGCTGAGAAAGTACTCGCCGTGGCCCTATACTGCTCCCAGGTAAGGGGCCCCAAAGTTCTCACGAGACCTGGGGGTGGGTGGAGAGGTTGCAAAGAGGGTGAAGGCTTGGTCGAAGATCCTGAGAGGCTCCCTCTCTGACAAGGCTGTGGACAGTAGCAGCGGACCCTCCTACTGCAAGGGGAGTGCATTGTCCAGAACTCCCTGCTGCTCAACCATCCCCAAGCCAGCAGGGGAAGACTTGGGTGGGGGACAGAATAGACCCTTGGAGGGGAGATCGGAGCCAAACAGGGTGACTTTCATCCCCACCCGATGCAGAAATCCATCCCCTATAAAAGGGAGGGGTGCTCTGACCAGCACTCTTACTACACAGCATAATGGACAACGCCTCCCAGGCAAAGCAGGGCATGGGCTGGCACCCCAACCCCCCAGGAGAGAACAGAGACCTGTCCCTTGAGTGAGACCTCACAGCGGCAATCAACCTCAAGGATGGGGAAGAGAAAAACTGGTACCACGGTCAACCTCTGACTCCCCAAACCCCGCAGCAGCGTCAAACAATGGTCCAGCGTCTAAAGTCATCTCCCCCTCAGAGGCATGCCCTGAAGCAGCACTGGCTCAAAGTAAGGCAGTGGACATGGCACAGAGTCCTGTAGCAACACAGACCTCGGTGCCGCTCCCACACGCAGCACCAACTAAGATCATCGACATCTACCTCTACATCGACCTCAGAGTCACCACCGACCTCTGGGATGGTGACTACTGCATCACAGACACAGAGGACAGCACCAGCCACGGCGCCATCACCCAGAGCAGCACTGGGCAAGATGCCGCAAGCGGCATAGTCGCCTGGGAAGACATCAAGGATGGTGTCTGAATCCTCCACAGCACTAGGAAAGGACAGACCAATGTTGCACATGGTGACTAGTCCTAGTCTCAAATAAAGTCTGGGGGCAACCACTCCGGAGCGTTGGGCTGCGAGTCATTCTCCGAATCCAAAGAGGAGACAAGAGACCCCCCAAAGAGAGGCAACCTCCATCACACGGCCCAACCCGGCAACAAGGTTGGTGTTGGGAAAGGACCCGCAGCACCGGAGTGCCAATCCTGCTCACCGACACCGGACTCTGTCAGAAGCTGAAGCTGCAAGGCCTTGTGCATAGTTGAGGCCCCAACACAGGAGTCCCCTGGTGCCCCAAAGGGGAGCCAGGCCTGAACTGACCAGCAGCCAACTTCACAGAGAAGTCAACTGCTCCCCCAGGTGTCCGGACTCAGCAGGATGCGAATCAGAAGCAGCCTGCTCTCCCTTACTGCGTATAGCAGTGGGGGGCACCAGGGGACAGGACCAGAGTCCTTGTCTTGGCGGCCCTCTTGCCGCTCCCCACCAAAGGTTGCAGGTTTACAACCCCACCTCACTGCGTGGACTTCTAGGGTGCGGTAGACCATACTAAAACAAGCGTTGCAACTGTCTACGTTATGAGACGGCCCCAGACAATTAAAACATGGTCATGCAGGTCAGTTACAGTAATTCAACCTCCACAGGGCCACTGATGCATGGTGGAAGTCCCCACCTTCGAAATTTTACACTCCAAACCACACATGAAACCGGCTGAACTAAACTAAAATGAAGTGAAAGGATCAACGCCAGCTAACTTAATCAAAACAACACAGTGCCAAGCGGTGAAGTGCAGTGTTTAATAACTTAAGAGTGAGCAGAAAACGGAATGGCACCTGATGCACAGTTAATCTCTTTTGGAGTCACTGTCCATGGAGCACCTGCAGCCTCGATGACGGGAAGACGAGAACTGAGATAGTGGAGGGGACAACGGTTACTGGGCAACCCTCGAGTGCCACGTAATGAGTTGGCCTTGAGGGCAGAACAATTTCTGATGTCGTACCTCCTAGAGCAGAAAAGCTTTTTCTTAAAGCAAAAGCTTCCCACGGGGTCCTGTGCCTTCAGCAGGAACCCACCAATGATGAATGGTGACGACTGATACAGGGAAATTCCCCTGGTATCTCTGCCGCCTTGGCAACAATTTTATTGCCTGTTTGCACAAAAGAGATTACACTTCCTCCCGGAGAACAGAAAAGTGAGCCAGGGGATAGTTGGAGGGCGGGAGAGGGGTGACTGGAGGCTGTTGGATAAGCTCCAGGGTATGACCTGCAGGATCCATGCATCTGAAGTTATGCTTCTCCACTGATTCAAATGGAATGAGAATAGACCTCCGACCACCACCTCCTTGGTCTGGTGGAGAGGAGGTGGGTCCGGCAAAGAGGCAAGCTGAGGAGGCTGACCCGTCATTTCTGGGACTCTATCGCTGCTCCAGCAATGGAGGTGGCTGGCAAGGAGGTCTGCGCTTACCCTGGGTTAGCAGGCCCAAGCCTGATCTATTAGTTGGTCTGCCAAATGTAGGCCACCTTCTACCATGGGGCCAAGTGTGGTAGAGAGAATGTACAAACTTGATGGCTGTGCCAGAGGCCTGCAGATCACTGATGCACTGCTGGACGTCAGGACCAAAGAGCTTGGTGCCACTGAAAAGGGCATTAAGCACCTTGTTTTGAACAGTGGTTGCAAATCCAGAGACCTTCGGCCATGAGTGCCTACAAAGTCATATGCCCATGGCAGCTGCCCTGGCCAGTGTCTGCCAAGTCATACAGTGCCCAGAGGAGATATTTACTTGTAAACCCTATCTGGTATGCTGTTTTTATCTGACAGCTCTACCAGGTGGGCTGGGTTTGGGAAGGAATAGGCCACTCAGCACAAAGGCTAGGTTTGGCTAATCTGTACAGGGGCACCCAAGTAACTCCAAATACAGGAAACTACAACTAATGTCCAATACCAGAAGTGGGATTCTAAAATGTGGCTTTTATTCATATCCAAACAGAATAAACAAAGCATAGATGGACCCCCAAGGGGCTATACGCCTGGTAATACATATTAAAGGAGATCAGAACACATCCTCATCACTTTAGCCCTCAGGCTCTACAACACACTGCGCACACAGCCCGGACTTGTACGCTGCATTGGGTTACACCCTGGCTCTGCTCCCTTGCCAGCCACTTGGACACCTTCCATACTTCATGGAAACATTTTCTGGTGGCTCTCTAAACCACCTAAGAGCACCTCGGCTCCATCAGGGAATTTTCCTCTAATCCCATGTCTGGGTACTTTCCTCACGCACTGGCCAAGTACTTGAGGGAGAGCAAAAGGTGTCTCAGAGAAAATCCGTACAGGTGAATTTGGTTACTGCTGATTTGGGGTTGGGGGGTCTCCCACCTCTTGCTCCCACAATGCAAACCAGGCCATTTCTCTGGACTGTAAACACCTCATTCTTTAACACTCTGCTATGTAGATTCTTGCTAAATGTATTTCACATTCAATCTACTCGTCTTGCTTCCCATTTGTGCTGGACTTGAACATACTTAAAATGTGGCATTGTCCATTACTCTAGACCCCCCACAGGTTAAGCAGTCCGATCCCCACATTCTTTCTTTCCATTTTGTGCTGGCCTTGAACATACTATTAAGTGGCTTTGTCCATTACTCTAGACCCCCCACTGAGTTAAGCAGTCCAATCCCCACATCTTCCAACTGTACTTGGCTGTCTTTTCCTGACACCACAGTAACAGTCCCTTTAGTTTCCTTCTGTTTCAGGTGAAAACACTTGGCCCTTTTACACAGCGAACTCACCCTTTGGTTGCAGGTGCCCCACAGGGGTTTCCTCCACAAGGAATCTCTTACAGAGCTTCTGGTGCCTCAGCACAACTCAGACAGGCAGCTTCTTTCCCTCAGCCTGACCGGGGGGTTGCCCCTGGAAAACAGGCAGACACCTTCCCCCCATCCCGTCAGGGATGGGGCTCTGAATCATTGAGAGCGGTCTCCACCACTTCAATTACCAGTTCCTGTGTTCCTCTTCAGGTGGAAACACGCACCTTGAACAAAAGTAGCTCTGAATAAGAGCTTAAAGCTCAGAGAGCCTGCACACACTCAGCTGCACTACAGTCTCTCTCTGACTGCACACAGACTGGCTTCAATTTCCCCAGCGTTCTACTCTAACCTCTAACTGTAACATTCCAGTGTGGCTTATGCAGCTGCGACAGTTCTAAAATGATGTCATCCATCAGTCTCAGCTGAGACTGAGAACAGAGTGAGAGTGTGAAATCCATTTAACTGGAGTTTCACAAGCTACCTTCCCTGCCTACTACCACTAGGTCTTACTGGGATTCTAGTAACCCCGGGTAACGGGGTATACATTGATCTTCTGCAGCTTGCAAATACTGGAGCAAGTCCTTCTGGGAACCATCTGGAAGGGCCCGAGTGGCAGTTTTGTCCTTTCGCCAGTTGGCATTCTGGAACTTAACCACACTGTATGTGACAGTTTACAATCCTGAGGCCCAAAGCAGAGTCCTCATAAACTCTTTTACCCCAAAGGTCAATCCTGTGGGATTATTTGTGGAAAGGGAACCAAGGTGCTTAGGCGCCTTAGATCTGTCATGGGCTGCCTTGACCACAGAATCAGTTTCACCCTTTGCAACAAAATAAGGAAGGCCCCGAGGGGTATTGTAAAGCTTGTCCACCCTCCGCAGCATAGCTGGAACCATGTCCGGTCTGTGTCAGGCTGCTGTGGCAGCATTCTTTAGGGCTGGCAGCATAGGAGGGATAATCTTAGGGGGAGATTCAGGAACCTCCAGGAAGTCTGCTAGGTCTTTCCTGGTGACATCCTCCTCCTCAGTCTGGAAGCCCATAGTGGCAGATGGTTGCTTCAGGACATTAAACAAGGCAGCATCCTCAGGAGACCTTTGGGGTATTGTTTGAGTCCCCACTGACTGAAGAGGCAGTGGAACTGTCAGAAGAAACGAGCATTTGTCAATACCAAACGTTGGTTGCTTGTTAAACAATGTTTTTTGCAACTGTGACCCCAACGTTTGAAGATACTTTTAGGATTCACCTGACATGTGCCCTGTATAGTAGCTCCCCGTCCGCTCATCATCACTGGTCAGTTCTAATGGGGCTACACACACACACACACACACACACACACACACACACACACACACACACACACACACACACAGGTAACCGTCCATGAAGTGATGTACCAATCTGTCCTGTACCCCCTTAAAACTCACTGTATTTAAAAAGACCGACTCTGACCTGAGGGGGACAGACACTGCACAAACTGCATGAAAGGAAAACTTTGTTTTGTTTAAACACTGTCCGACCTTGCAGTGACGACACAAAACACATGACCTCTTGTTCAGTCTGCATCTCCATCCCCACAGCCCCCACACACACAGTACAGGAGTGTTTGTTGATTCCAGAGCGCAGGCTTGTGTTGATGCCAGGTGAGGACTGGGCTCAGTAGTGGACAGGATGGTGTGACCAGGACTGTCATGGAGTAGAGGGATCAACGGATGCAGGACGGGCATAACTTGGAAAAAAGTAAGTAATTAAGATTGCAGGAGCGAGGCTGCCAGACTCTTTATTCAGGGCACAAGATGAATGCTCACCCTGAGCAGCGCCCCGGATTTTGAGAGGGAGCCTGTGGAAAGGGGTTTATGGACACAGGAGTCTTTGGGGGGAAAAATTTTAAAATACATATATGGAGTGTGTATATATATATATTTTTAAGATGCTTCACCCCAACAACACTCAAGAGCCTGGAGGAACCAGTTCTAGGTGTAGTATTAGCTTTGGAAGGGGTGTAGGGGCAGTGGATGGTAAGAGGAAGGGCCGGGGGGGCAGAAACAGATACTGATGGACGTGTTTTGTTGCTTTTTTTTTTTTTTTTTTAAACACACACACACTCTAAAAAAACAGACTGGCTTCTTTGAAAGCTGCTCAGCCGTTTGCCGATGACTTCATGCAAATCAAAGGACAGAACCTCTTCTCTGACTGGAGGAGTTTGCTTTTTAGGAGTACATGATCACCAGGCTGAGAATTATGTCAGGACCACATTGCATGGTCATTGGTGTAGACTGCGGAGCCCTTGCTTTTGTGTTCTGCAATGGGCTTGGCAGTGACACCCCCCTGAAATCCCCTTTCACGGTAGCAAAACGTTGGATGCACAAGCGCAGCAAACGTAAAAATTATTCACCGTAGTAATATTGTTTCTTTCAAGGTATCCTTTAGCATCAGTAACAGTATGCAGTAAGCTGGCTAGGTTGAGCTGCCGCAGAGGTGGAATTTTTGATAATGAATAAAATGAATTGGCCAATCAGAAGCAAGTTAGACGGTGTGCTGATGGAGCTTGCCCAGAGAGCACCAGAATTTTTTTTGAAGCTAGAATGGGAACATGCCCATGTTAAGTGTGACCCAAGGGATTTAAAAATCATGCAACTGCATAAACAAAGAACTGAAAAAAACATGTTATCTTTGCTTTAAATGCAATTCAAAAGTTCAGAATCAAATTTGGCGACAATAAAGTAAGAGCGTCCTCTTTAGTAAGGTTACTTGGGGAGGAAGGGTGGGAGCTTATTGATGCTAAAAGAAACCTTGGAAGAAAACTACAGTTATGTAGGAACTTACCGTAGCAGTAGATCTTCGAGAGGGGCTCTTGCAGTAGGTAATAACCATTAGGACTACAGCAGTCAAGCACTAGGACCACACAGAAAACTTTTGCCGGCTGCATCTGGTGGGGGACTGCCCATCCGGCATCATGTGACTGACATCAGCGTAACACTATAGTAGGCGGTCTCCACGCCTGCCCTCCAGTTCTAAGAAGGTGCGACAGGAGAAAGGAGGGGCCCTGGAGCCAAAAGAAAGGCTAGAAAGAAATAGCTGGGGAAGGTGTGTGGGAGGTACTTGCTGCAAGAGCCTCTCTCTAAGATCTACTGTTATGGTAAGTACTCATTGCAGTAGGTAACCATTAAGACAGAGCCCTAAGCAGTGTAATTCAGACAAAGGCTCAAGCACGGGAGGCAGGGAAGGTCTGCAGTAGGTACCAGATTAAGACAGGAGACCCTGAAGGACAGCTAGTCCAAAGCCTGCCCTGCGCCTAGAGCCAATGTCCAGAATATAGTGTTTGGTAAAGGTGTGGGACAGAGTTCTAAGTGGCTGCCACACAAATCTCCGCAGCAGAAACATTCCTGAAACAAGCAGTAGATTCAGCCATGCTTCCGGCTGAATGTCCTTTGACTTCCCCTGGAAGGGGCTTGTTCTACTTCTGACAAAATAAAATGCAGTTTGCTAACCATTTGGATAAGCACTGTCTGGAAATTGCCACGCCCTCTGTTTTGGGCGCAAAAGAAATGAAAAGCTAATCAGTTTTATGGACCAACTTCATCCGGTTTGTATAATAGGTTCTGTGCACATCCAGGGTGTGCAGAATGGCCTCCCTTTGATTAGAATGCTCGGGGCAATGCACTGGAAAGTGTATAGTCGGATTCAAAGTGAATTAAGACACCACCTTAGATGGAAAACTACAGTTACACAACTTACCGTAACAGTAGATAGGTTCCTTCAGTAGGTCATCACATATAGGACTAGCGCCACCTTGCATCTGGCTGCACAGCAGACTTTCTAGCAATACCCGACACGGGACCGCACACCTGACATCATGTGACTGACGTCAGCATGATGCTATAATAGTGGATGATCCCCACGCCCGCCCTCCAGTTCTCCTGCCACGGAGCCTGGAATAGGCCTGACAGCAGGAGAAGAGTGCGTCTGGGGTCCCTAAATAAAAAAGGGGAGGGACGGAAGGAAAAATATGACCTACTGAAGGAACCTCTCTCGAAGATCTACTGTTACGGTAAGTTCTTACCCAACTGTACTACCTTATTATTTCGAGAGGGTTCCTTCAGTAGGTCATCACATACAGGACTGAATCCTAAGCAGACCCTCCGCAGAGGCACAGAGAGAAACAAGGGAGGAGGAAAAACAACTATGGAAAACAGAGTGCAATTGGCCTAGGACAGAAGGCCCTGCAGAACAGCTAGGCCAAAACCTGCCCTCTGCCTAGAAGCAAAGTCCAGATTGTACAGTTTAGTAAAGGTATGGACAAAACTCCATGTTGTTGCTGCACAGATAATAGGCTGCTGAAACTTTGCACAGAAAAGCCGCAGAAGCAGCCATGCCCCTTGTAGAATGACCTCTGACTGGTCCCGGCAGAGGCCTGTCATACTTGATAGCAGAAGCGAATACAATTGCCCAACCAACTGGACAGGCACTGCTTAGAAACAGCTTTGCCCAAAGATCTGGGGGCAAAGGAGACAAACTGTTGATCATCCTTACGGAACTCTCTTGTACAATGAGTATAGCATCGGAGAGCACGATGCACATCCGTGGTGTGCAGGAGTGCCTCACCTCTATTTGCAGGGGACGGAAAATAAACCGGGAGCTCCACTGATTGTCTCAGTGTGACCTCTGAAACCACCTTAGGCAAAAACTTAGGATCTGTCCTGAGGATCACCTGGCCCCTATGGAAAATTAAATAAGGTTCCTTACAGGCCAGGTCATGACGCTCTGAAATTCTTCAAGCTGAGGTAACCAACTAAAAACAACATCCTCTAGGACAGAAAGCGCAAATCACAGCTCTTCGCTTGTTTAAAAGATGGGAGGGTGAGCTTCTCCAACACAAAGTTTAAATCCCAAGGTGGTGTGGGGCTGTGGATGAGGGTTTCAGATGGAGAATCCCTTTCAGAAAAGTTTGAGAGACTTCCAGCTGAGCCATGGGTTTACCATCCACCAGCTTGTGGTACGCCAAAACAGCCAAAAGATGGACCTTCAAGGAGGAATAGGATAGGCCCGAATCTGAAAGATGAAGGAGGTATTTCATGACTTGTGAGGCAGAACAAGAAAAAGGCTTCCAATCTTTGGAAGCCGCCCAAATGGAAAAACATTTCCACTTCATAGAATACGTGGAATGAGTAGACAGCTTTCTAGCCTCAACAATTACCTGGGTGACCCAAGAGGAGACCCCAAAGCAGGAGACCACTGTGTCAGTAGGAGCCACGCATGAAAATGCAGGGTCCTAAGCCATGGATGACCGAGCTGACCTTGATTCTGGGTATGAACGAGTTCTTCCTTGTTTGTTGAGATACCAGACTACCATCTGTCCATCTGAATGAGCAGTGATCCTTTGGGGAGAAGAGTCTGGAATGCCTGAAGCGCATATAAGACCGCCCTCATCTCCAGAACATTGATGTGTAACAATGCCTCTGAGCTGGACCAAAGTCCTTGTGCTTGGCTTTCCCCCAAATGAGCCCCAGCCCATATTCGATGCATCTGTAGTCAAAGATGTCCAGGGGACAGGACTCCTGAATGGCAGACCCAAAGAAAGGTAGCAGGGATCCCTCCACCGAAGCAGATTTTTTTTTTTTGACTGCTGACGATACCAGGACCGGATGATCCAGATTGTCCAGGAGCTGATCCCAGTCCACCCGCAAGGACCACCGATTCTCATATGGAGCCTCTCCTGGAGAACAGTAGTGATAGAGGCCGCCATCAAGTTGAGAAGGCAAAGGATCTCCCTTGCTGGGATGGTCCTGGATGAGGCCACCACTGAAGCCCGACGGACCAGGATTTCCACCCTTTCCGGAGGCAGGAAGGACCAGCTCTGGAGAGTGTCCATGACTGCCCCAATGAACTGAAGTATCTGATTCGGGGAACTTGGGGAAACTGACAGTAATCCCCAGCTTGGAAAAAAGATCCAGAATGAAAAGCAGAGCTTCCGAAAGAGAATCCCTGGAAGGGTCTGAAATCAGCCAGTCATCCAGATAAGGGAAACTGCTATGCCCTGGCAACACAGAACGGCCGCCAACACTGCCCGGCACTTGGTAAAGACCCGAAGTGCTGAAGACAGCCCAAATGGGAGGGCCCTGAACTGGAAATACTCCCTCTGCAAACAAAACCGCAGGAACCGGCGGTGGCTGGGGAAAATTGGAAAGTGCAGGTAAGCATCCTGCATATCCAGAACACAAAGCCACTGGTTCACCAGCAGGAGAGGGAGAAGACTCTGGAGGGTCAGCATTCTGACTGTTTTGTACTCTAACAAGCTGAGACAGCTCAGGTCGAGAACGCGACTCATGTTGCCTGACGTTTTTGGAACCATGAAGAAGTAGGAGTAGAACCCCCTTCGCCGAAGGGGAATGCGCTCTATAGCCTCCCTGAGCAAGAGAGTTTCTCTATTCTGACGAGAAGAGCCTGGTCCCAAGAGTAGGACGACTGGATTAGTGGAGAGTCTGGTGGAATCTCCAGAAACTCTGTAGTGTGTCTGGTGGACACCAACCACAGGATTCATGCATCAGAGGTAATGTCCTGCCACTCCTGCACGTAGCAGGTCAACCTCCCTCTACCACCAGCTCCTCGGGGAGAGAGAGTAAGGAGGTGGCAGGATGGTTAGAGGGAGGGCCCCTGAAATACAGGTTACTCACCTGTAACAGGAGTTCTAGGAATGGTATATGTTGTTCATCCACACTTATTGGCAGGTTCCTTGCCGCTTTAAATCTTGCCGGAAGGTCTTCAAGCTGGCTCCTCCCACCCACCCAGGTGGTAAAACTCTCGGCTCCGCCCCATGACGCCAGATCTGGCCCGCTGGAAGCTCAGGTTGTGCGTCAAGCCGGAAGTCGGGAATATGTGGATGAACAACATATACCATTCCTAGAACTCCTGTTACAGGTGAGTAACCTGTATTTCTAGGACATGGATATGTTGTTCATCCACACTTATTGGCAGACTCCTAGCAGTTCTCCGGGAGGAGGGAGGCAAGGCGCACACCCCCTACTTAGGAAATAAAGACTGGAGAACCGAGGCCCCAAAACCAGCATCCCGGCGTGACTCAAGGTCGATGTGGTAATGGGTAATAAAGGTGTGTGCTGACTTCCAGGTAGCAGCCCTGCAGATTTCCTGGATAGGGACGTCCCTGGAAGCAGCCACCAATGCAGCAGTATGACGGGTAGAATGAGCACTTATCCCTCTGGGAGGCTCCATGCCCGCCAACTTATAGCAGCGATCTATGCAGGAGGTGACCCACCTGCCTATCGTCCGCTTGGCTGCAGGTCTGCCAGGTGCGGCTTCAGCGTAGGTGACAAACAGCTGGCGAACCTCTCCCGATTTCAGCCGTGGCCTTATAATAAGCGAGCCTTCTAGGGTCCAGGAGTATGGAGCCTACTATTCGGCCACCGAGGTGTGACTGGGTAGAACACCGGCAGAGTCAGCACCTGGTTAAGGTGAAACTCCGACACCACCTTCGAAGGAATTTCGGTGGGGCGAGGACAACCTTGTCCCTGTGGAAGACCAGGAAGGAGACTCTATGCGCAGCGCCTGGAGCTCTCCCATCCTTCTGGCTGACGTGATAGCCACCAAGAAGGCGGTCTTCCACGACAGGTGAGAGAGATCACACCTGTGCATTGGTTCGAATGGCTTGCCCATGAGCTTTGCCAGTACCAGCAGTAGATCCCACGGAGGTGGAGGTTCTCGCACCGGAGGGGAAATGTGATCAAGGCCTTTGAAAAAGCGCCTGACCACCTTTCCTGCGCCACCGACTGCTTCCCGGCCCGCGCCCAGTAAGCAGAGATGGCCGCCAGGTGCACCTTTAGGGTCGTCGACCTAAGCCCTTGACTAGAAAGGGACCATAAATAGTCCAAAATGCTTGCCACAGAACAGGAGGAAGGGTCCAAGCTCTTGTTCTGACACCAAATGGAGAATCTCTTCCATTTGAAGGCGAGATTTTCTGGTCGACTCTCACGACGCCTCAACAACATTGAAGACCCTCGCCGGACAGACCCAAGGCCTGGAACTCTAGCCGCCAGGAACCAGGGCCGTCAGGTGCAGGGATTGAAGGTCCGGATGGAACATCTTCCCTGATTGACTGAGAGCAGGTCCGGCGAGCTGGAAGCTGCCTCGGGAGCCTGGAGCGGAGGCTGAGGAGATCTGTACCAGAATCAGGGGCCAGTCTGGGCTATCAGGATCACCTGCGCCTTGTCCCTCCTTGCTTTGAGAAGCACCTTGTGAATCAAGGGAAATGGGGAAAGGCGAGAAGAGGCCCAGGTCCACAGCCTGAGAAGGCATCCCCTGCAGCGAGCCCTGCTGAGGGGGCGGCATGAAACAGCCTTCAGCTTTGCGCTCTCCTGGAGGCAAACAGGTCCACCTGAGGTGTGCCCCAGTGGGAGAACAGATCTTGTACTACCTCAGGCAGGAGAGACCACTGTGAGATGCAGCCCCTATCCGCTCAGGGCATCGGCCAGGTGTTGGAGGCTCCTGCCACATGAATGGCTAGGAGATCCGCCTCCAGGCTGCGCATGAGTGACCAAATGCGGAGAGCTTCCTTGCATAGAAGCATGCGAGGCCCCCGCTGGCGGTTCAGGTAGTACATGGTCGTGGTATTGTCCGTCTGACTCTGACCACTTGACCGCGAGAAATGGAGCAAAGGCGGTGAGAGCTAGGCGGACCGTCCGAGCTCCAGCAGGTTGATGTGGCATCGGACTCCCGCGGGACCAGAGGCCGTGCACTTCGGTGTTCCCCAGATGGGCACCCCAACCCAGAGAGGCATCGGTCGATAGAGACCGCCGGCTCGGGCGGACAAACGGGATGCCCTCCTGCAGATGGAATGGAACGGTCCACCACTGGAGAGCGCTCCACATCTCCTGGGTCACTATCACTAGCTGGTCCAAAGGATCGCAGCATTGTGACCACTGGCTGGCCAGTCCCCACTGAAGGGGCGCATGTGCCAGCGGGCCTAACGGACCACGCTGGTACAGGCCACCATGAGACCCAGAAGGCGCAGAAAGTCCCGGGCAGGGCACAATTGCCCAACCAGAAATGATTGGGCAAAGGAGGAAAGAACCTCGGCCCTGTCCGCCGGGAGCTGTGTTCTGGTCAAGAGAGTCAGCTCTGCCCCGATGAACAGGATCACCTGCTTGGCTCGAGTTCACTTGGCCTCGTTGATGAGAAGGCCAACTCGAGAGCAAACCTGGAGGGCCAGATCTCTGGACCACTCCACCTCCCGTCTGGAGGAGGCTGCTATCAGCCAATCGTCCAGGTAAGGGTACACCCAGACCCCTCGGCGCCGCAGGAATGCTGTCACCACTGCTATGCATTTGGAGAAGACCCTGGGAGCTGGAGATAAGCCGAAGGGCATGGCTCGGAACTTGAAGAGGGATCCCTCTGCTCGAAAGCGGAAGAATCTCCGATGTGACGGACGGATAGGGACGTGAAAGAACGCGTCCTGTAGGTCCAGAGAGTAGAACCACACGCAGTGTTCCAGAGATGGTATTATCTACGCCAGAGTGACCATCTTGAAGGTTCGAGAACTTAGGAACTTGTTCAGGTCGTGTAGGTCGAGAATGGGGCGCCAGCCCCCCGTCCGTTTCGGAACCAGGAAATACCTGGACACGAACCCCGGGTCTGAAGGGGGGTCCTCCACTGCGATCACCTCCTTGGAGGAGGAGAGCGATGTCGGCTCGGGCGAGCCGCCAGTGAGGCTGGGTGACCCCGAGGCCCCGGAGGTGCGACGGCTTTGAAGGGCGGGCCTGCTCGAATTCCAGAGGTGCTTTTCCCACCACCTTCAGTACCCACCTGTCCGTGGTAACAGCGGACCAGGCGGAAAGGAAGTGTCTGGAGCCCTCCACAGGGGGAACTAGGGTGAGGTGACAGGGATGGGGGCGACACCCCCAGCTCATTACTGGCAGGCTTTGAGGAGGGACAGGCCGAGAACCTCCCTGGGCTTTACCTCCAGCTTCCCTGCTGAGGAAGCAGACGGCTTGGGCTTGGGATACCAAAGTCAAGCCTGCTGGCCCTGACGTTGCTGGGCCGAAGGTGCCATGCGGGCCAGAAGGACAAAAGGGCTAGGCTGTGGCTTCGGCCTTGTCCTTCTGGAGCGGAAGAGACCCAGTCCAAGGTAGCATTGGACTTCTCGATCCTCTGCAGGTGACCTTCCACCCAGGGTCAAGAGGTCAGTCCCAAAAGGAACATCCGCCAACTTGTGCTGGGTATCCGGCTAAAGGTGGATATCCTCAGCCAAGCCAGACGACGATGGCCACTGCGGCTGCCACAGACCTGGCACATGAGTCCTCGATGTCTAACGCAGTCTGGAGCTGCTGTTTAGCCACTGCTCTGGTCCCGCACCTGCCTGACCGTGGTCTGCAGATTCGGGAAGATGAGGAACAACCTCATCCAGGGAGCCCAACAGGGCTGAGAAAATGTGCCATGAGGACGGCCGAACTGGCCTGACGTAAGGCCGAGAGAGGACGAGGTAGACTTTTCGCCCGGCATAATCCAATTTCTTGGATTCCTTGTCGGAGGTTTGTCTACATCCCTGGCGTTTCGGCATGCCGGAAAACGCTATCGGTAACCAACCCTCGGGCGAGGTTCCCCGAAACCGGACAGGGAACTGTAGACCGTGATACTTCCTGGCCATCCTGGCCGGCGAGGGCAGGAAGCAGGACGCTGCCAAAGTTCCAAGGCGGGACCCACTATGGCTTCGCCACCGAAAGGCCTCCTGTGAGAATCCCCTGGTCCAGAATCTCCGTGAGGGGATACCTGGCCTGCTTAGAAACGGGTTCAAGCTTCATCCCGGTGGACTCGAGATGAGTCAAGCAACCCTAAGAAGGACGTAAGGGCTATCGCCCACTGACTGCTCCTCCCAAGGACTCCAAGTCCATGCGTTTGGAGAAGAGGGATATCATCGGACTCGAAGAGTCCTCAAAGAGCTGCCTCGGGTGAGCCACCCTCCACCTGCTGAGGTTTATCGGGAGTGAGGGTGACAGACAGCCTATGGGGCAAACCCAAGGCCAATCGAGAATTTTTGGTCAGAGCCCCAACTAATGGCTGTGGAGGCGGAGGTTCCACCAGAATCGGTGGGGCAGCTGGAATTGGCCGAACAACCGGCCTGGGAACAGGCTCCTCGGCTACAACGAGGGGTTGTTTCGGCCGCTCCGGTGACAGCCACTTAATGGCCGGGGAAGACGACTGAGTCGGCTTATTCAGTCAAAAGGAGCTGTTGCCACATGAGTTCCCTCAGACCTCCGACGCTAACTTGCGCCGAAGCCTCCCTCGTCCGGGGAAGAGGAAGAGCGCGGGCCGCTGCCGCGGTGCCGGGACCGCCTATGGCGGCGGGATCGGTCCGGACCGCCGAGGATGTCCGGAGACAGAGAGTCTCGACTAGGCCGAGGAAGGCGAGGAGAAGTGTCGGAACCGGCACTCGGCCCGGACGATCCCACCAAGGCTCCGGAACCGGAGGCACAGGAAAGCCGACGGGATCCTCAACTCTCACCAGGGGAACCGGGAGGGGATTTCAGCTTCTCCAGCCGACAACCCGCCTAACGGGTCAAGAAAAATCTCGACGCTTGCCGGAGTCTCGGTCCAACTGACCTGGCGGGGACACCGTGAAGCCAGTGGCCGAGAAGCTGAGGTCGACCGAAGTGGAGACTGTCGACAAGGGAGGGATCTTTCCCGCCTCCCAAGAGCGTCGACGGAGACTTATTTTGCTCTTTTTGACCTGGAAAAGGCCCCTCGGTAGTTGGACCTCACCTTTTCGCCGAGAGGGTCAGACAAAGCTCCTTAAAAAGCAGAGTACGAGGCACCGAGAGAGAGCGGACAAATGCCGCAGAGTCGAGGTAGAAGCTGCCCACGCTTCCTCTCGAGGGCGATGATCTGCTCGAGCTGATCCCGCCAAGCCTGCCGCCGACACCGCCAAACCGGCCTCTTTAGATTTCACCGTGGAATTTCTTCGGGCCCCCAGTTGTAGTCGGGCAGCACGGTCTTCAGGACATAGGTCGAAAAGGAAGAGCACAAGTTGCAGGCCTGCGGGTCGTGCTCAAGGCCCAGGCAGTAGACGCACGTGGAGTGCGGATCCGTCCTAGACATCTTCTGCCCGCAAGGGCACCTCCGGAAACCGGGAGTCGATTTGTCCATCGCAGCCGCGAGGAAGACGCATCAAGTCTTTTTAGCAAAAACTTTTGATTTTCGAACTTTCAAGAATTAGGAACCAGTCTTAATCGCAGAGCGTTAAGGAAGGAACCTGAGCTTCCAAGCGGTAAGATCTGGCGTCATGGGGCGGAGCCGAGAGTTTTACCACCTGGGTGGGTGGGAGGAGCCAGCTTGAAGACCTTCCGGCAAGATTTAAAGCGGCAAGGAACCTGCCAATAAGTGTGGATGAACAACATATCCATGTCCCTAGAACGTCTGATTCTTGGAGGCGGGAGGGGTGGTGGAACCCGTGGACTCGCACTTGCCCTGGTGACGAGCCGAGGCTTGCTTTCTCTGCCTCCAGGTCCTTTTCCAAAAGGGCTGCTGCTGGGCACCCGATCGGTACATGTACCGCACTGATCTCAGAGCCCGACCTTTGTCCTGGAGATCGGCGATGTCTTTAATCTCACCATCACAGAGCCCCAAAAGGGGGAATCACAAGTCGCAGATTGGACCACATTTGCGAGGCCAGAGATGCAAAGCCAGACCTGTCTTAAAGCAACAGCAGTCGCTAAGGCGTGGGCTACTGGATCGACAGAGTCCTAAGCAGCCCGCAATGCATGCCTGCAAGAAAAATGAGACAGGTAGTGTTCCTTGGCGAGCTCCTCCTTGAGATCCGAAGGTTTCACAGATTGAACTCTGGCCTCGACACTGGCCAAGGTAGCTTTTTGGGGTGACACCATGTGGGCCACATAATTAAGGGACCAAAGCGCACATGTGGCCAAAGAACAGACCTCATTACCAAACTGATCCATCCGCCAAGACTCTTGAAGGAGGAGTGCTCATGTGCTTGGGTGCTGAAGAGCGATCATGAGCAGCTGAAATCACGACAGAGTCCGCCTTCAGAGAAGCATTAAGAAATGGAGCATCCTTGAGCACGCGGTAAACCCTATCCACCCTCTTGGGGACAGCCGGGATGGAATGAGGCATCTGCTAGACCATAGAGGTGAGGTCTGATCCATTGGGGGGGGGAGAGAGAGACTGGGGACAGAGACTCCATGTTCGGTGAGTCTCTGCCACATTAGTACTGTTCCTCACACTCCCACTCGAACTAATTCTGCATGAACCTCAGGAGGTCCGAAAAGGCAGGGTCCTCCTGAGGGGATTTGGGGGAAACCTTGCCCTTAGGGACATAGACTTGTGATCAGAGGTCTCCTCTGGTGACTCATCGCCATCCTCCTCTTGGTCAGCGTCATCATCATTCCCCCCGTCCAGATGGTCTCCTATGTCCGAAAGAGTGATGATCTTGCAAGAAGTCCCCAGGACATGAACCGTAGAGGGGGATGAGCTCCTCGGGGATGGAGACCTAGGAGAGCGCGGAGGTGGGAGTCTGCTCTCCAGGCCAGAAACTAGCTCCGAGCGTGCCCCCTACCACCAAGACTGATTAAGAGTCTTGAAGTCCGGTTGAATCAGAGCCTGTGGAGGAGGTTGAGGTTGACATGGGGTGGAGAGATTACCTGGGGAGGAGGGTAGTGGTACCCCTGAACCTGGGTACTGACCATAGCCTGGGAAATAATGCCCCACGCCACTTCAATCTGGAGGGGGTCCAGCCGGGAGGTGGTCTCCGGGATACCCCAAGGGTTAATGTGGGACAGTCCGGGGTCTCAAAGGCCCAACATCAGAAGATCTGACATAGGAGGAACCCACGTATGGCCTGCCGTCGTATGAATCTGCAGGTCTTACATCGGGGGAGCCGGTGTCAGGCCACCGACGTCAGGACCAGCACCACCCGATTCAGCGCCGGAAGGGGGTCCGGCGTCGGAGCCGAACAAAGGGGATCCGATGGAGGGACTGTGTCTGGCACCAGTGCCGAAGGTTGAGGCAGACGACTGGGCCCAGGCTCTGAGACCATCGTAGGGGGGTTCAGCGTTGGAGGAACTGTCACCAGATCCGGCAGAGGGATCTCAACTGGAACAGGCGTTGGGGGTCTGGAGCGATCCACACAGAAAGGATAGGATGAGCCTCTGGAGTAGGGCCAGACGACTGTGGAGGAGCCTCAATCCCTGAGACCCCATCAGGGGAGTGTGGAACAGACCTGGAGGGGTGGACAACGTCCAGGGGTTCCACACTGTTTTGTCTCAAGGTAGCTGCCTGAACGGGGGAAGCTACTGGTAAAGAAGAAGGGAGGGAGAGGGGCAGTCTCCCCCAGGCTCTTGCAGACGTCTGGCTGGGTACCATTAGATGCACATGGAAAAGCGGCGTCTGATCGCCCGTCAAGGATGGACATCTGACCAGAGCCGGGCGGGAGGGGAAGGAGCCCCCTGCCAAATTAGCAGCTGGTACCATGCCTGTCCCCGAGGCCTGGGGGGGCAGTCTTAGCAGCGGCCGGAGGAGCCGGGGATCGACTTAACAGCAGGCGTGGTGCGGCTGGAGGAGCCAGTGCCGACTTACCCACCGAAGAGGACTTGTCAGACTTGCCTTCCGTCGGTGGCTGGGAAGAAGCCTTGCTGGTCGAGGGCTGGGAGGCTTCTGGCTGGAACACCTCCACGGAGCGCTCTCGCTACCTGTGTTTCTCTTTCCTATGTTCTTTTTAGGAAGAAGATGATGAAAAATGTATTTGCTTCATCGGTTTCTCTAAAGACGCCAGAGTGGGTGGTCTGGACCTAGGCAGATCACAGACACTTCACATGGCCGTCTTTGTGTGGAACTTGCATGCCACAGGTGGAACACTTCTTTGATGAAGACAGAAGAAATTCAATCGAACGACAGGAAAAAATGCAGTGAAAACAGACAAGAAAATCTCTTGATCGCTTGGGAAGCCTGCAATGTGACTGACATGAGGAGACTGTGGGAAAGAACTAGAGGGCGGGCGTGGGGACCCTCCACTATACTGCGTCACGCTGATGTCTGTCACGATATCGGGTGGGCAGTCCTCTGTTAGGTATTGCTAGAAAAAGTCAGCTGTGCGGCCAGATGCCAGGTGGCACTAGTCCTTTATGTGATGACCTACTGAAGGAACCCTCTCAAAGCAAGATCAAAAAGTAATGCAGCTTGCCAACCAATTCTACAAACACTTTTGAAACCGTTGTGCCCTCCCTTTTGGGCGCAAAGGAAACAACTGATCAGTTTTATGGACTGGCTTCATCCCGTTAGTGGAGCAACGAAAAATGTTATGTACATTAAGAGTATGTACAATTTTATTTGTCTAGTGCACTTACCCGGTCAACAAAAACTAAATAAATTCTGCCTATTTTCAGGCACGACCCGGGGGAGGGGGATGCAGATGAATGCCAACTGACCTTGAACCAGATTAAGCCGTTGGTGGTATTTTTACTGAATGAGGGAAATTTGGCCAGGACACTGGGGAAATTTCCCTTCTCTGTAGGTAGGTGGAGCTGTCTGCAGGGACGGAGGATCTCAGTTCAGAGGAGATGGTGGAAGAGAGCAGTCATGCTGTTGTAAGCTCAGAGCTCTTGGTTTCTACTTCTTGGGTTCCGGAAGAGATTATGGATTTAATTTCTATTGCAGAACAGGACTTTCAGTTATGTAGACAGAAACCAGAAGCAGAACGGTCCAAACGTAAGCGTTCTATCGCTAGTCCCTTAAAGGAAGGAAATAAACGTTTGCCTTCTGGGCAGTTGGATTTAGAACCTGAAGCTTTAAATGCCAAGATGGCTGAAAGGTTGGAAGACAACATTATACAGGGACCACTATCAGAACGGATATGTCAGTTAACTGATTGGTCTCCAGGTGAAGCCCTAAGACAAGCCGGATGGTTGTGGATGGATAATAAATGGATTTCCAACCCTGACATTCCTATACCAGGATCCCCAGTCTGTATACAAATTCAGACACCAAATTTAGAAACAGTACGAGAATCAATATCCATCACTGCTGACACTCAGTCCCAGTCTCCCAAAAGCAACAGTGAGACACTGCAACCTCAGGTTGAGGTTGCAGGAATATCTGATGCGTCAGACACAGGTACAGTGCACAGTGATACCATGGAGTTACGATCTACACCAGCGATACATTTAGTGGCCGGTAACTCTTTTCCACATACAGAAAATCAAGAGAATGGTGGCTTGGACCCAGTTATTGGTTCTGTTAATTCATTCCAGAAAGATCAGCTACAAGGGGGTAGTGATAAACTTACACAGGTTGGGCCGCAATCTTATGCTGGTCTATTTCGTAAACTGGCAAAAGCAGCTAAACGCTGGTTTCTGGTTCGTCTCTGGTATAAGGGCAAAGTCCCAGTAGTACCGGACCAAATTTGAGCAGGGAAGACTTTGCTCATTGATTCTATGAGATTCTCCCCAGCAGAGGTATATGCTTTCATTAACCCACCAGGAGATCACAACTACGATATTAGTTTTTGTTCCATGATTGCACTAGATGAATTCTGGAGACTTTACTACGACGTCAAAGAACAAAACATCTGGAAAGACTTTCAGGCCATCCCCATAACAAAACCCACGATTAAAACTAACAATTCTCTTCAGAAATGAGGGGGTTAATACTTCAAACAATGTTTTGGTTGGAAAAACACTGCTCAATCCATGATAACCCAAACCCATTATGGACGAGAATGGTTTTTGGACAGGAGGTTGGACAGTGAGTTCAATTACACCAGACAGAAGAAAGCATACAGCATTTGCCCAGTTTTTTTTTTTTTTGGGTCGAGACAGAGGCATTCTTTCTTATGCAGGACAGCCTAAAAGTTGTTACAAATGTGGTTCATCATCTCATTTGAACACATCCTGCGATCAAGTTAAATTTTTCCAATGTGGGGTATTGGGACATACAGCAGGTCATTGTGTGGCTCCGCTGGTTTGTAACTTACGTGAAGAAAATAATCATTCCTATGCTGAATGTCCTTGGGTAACTGTGGAAACAGATGACTCCTCTGATCAGGAATATTACTTAGCTCAGGCTAAAAGATCCTTTTGTGGTTCTGGAAATATGTTTGGGAATAGACGTCAGGGTGGGGGGGGGTCCTGGCGATAAGGGAAAGGCAGCCCCCTCGAGACTCGCTACCCCCTTTGAGGGACCTACTCCTCCTCTTCCTGAAGATTAGTTAATTCAGATTCCGATAATGACAAATGAGGGATGAGAAGACAGGGAAACCCCTTTTGTGACCTCTCAAGGTTCACCCCACAGGTTAACTAAACTGCTAACACAATATATTCTCCATTTAGGAGGACAGCCACAGGATCTAGAAGTTAGCCCAGTTATGCAAAATACGATTTTTGATGAAGAAGAGGATCTGCAAATTGCTTCTTGTTTAGTACTGCAGCCCTTCAAGGGACAGAATGAACCTTCTTTATCGCCATTATGTCTAACAGATTTGCGTTTTTTTTTTTTCATCCTGGGTGGACCAGGTAGAAAAAGCTCATCCTTTGACAGACCCTGATACTTCCTTAGGGACTAATGAAATAATAGTAGCTGCAAATACACCCATTAAGAATACTCGGTCCAAGTCACGGAAACGTTTAAATCGTGTTAAAAACCCTAAACACCCTCCCTGAACCCTCTTCGATATCCACTGCCACGTTAAATGTTAATAGTTTGAAATCCCGGGCAAAACGCTTGACCACGTTTCGAGTCTTACTAAATCTTCAATATGATGTATTTTTGTTACAGGATACAAGATTGCATTCACATAACGAAGTTTTGCAAGCAACCAAAGACTGGAATTGGGGGATATCTCACTGGTCTGTGGGAGAGGAGATGTGTTGTGGTGTGGGAATTTGTTTTCTTTACACCAGAGGTACATATTTATAGATTAATAGATGTGGAACCAGGCAGAGTCCTTATTTTAGATGCGTTATTAAAAGGCCTACCATATCTGCTAATAATGTATGGACCACAGACGAAAGCTCTTCGGATAGATTTGCTGAAGAAAATTTAATCCTTTCTTTATACTAGTCGGCAATTTTTTTTTTTTTTGCGCGAAGACTTTAATATTAATCTCCAGCAAAAAACAGATGTGGGGAAGCAATACAGTGACAAAACATTTCTTAAATCCCTTCTTTCGATAGCAGGTTAAGTAGATACTCAGCAGGTCATAATGTGGCTAAAGCAACTTTTCTTTTTTTTTTTTTTTTTTTTAAAAAAAAGGTATTTTATCTTCTAGAATCGATTTTGTATTTACTCATAAGACTTTGGAGATTGCAAACCTTCTTTATGTTCCTGTGGAATCTTCAGATCGTTTAATTGGAATTAGTGTTGAAAACCCCCAAAGTAGGCAAAAAGGTCCTGGAATTTGGAAGCTTAATACTTCACTTGTACTGCAACCTTCTGTTTTATTAGATTTGAAAATAATTGTATATGATTAAATACCCACTATGGGATTATATGAAGACATTGTTATTTGGTGGAAATATTTGAAAATTTGTTTAGTGAGTTATTTACAAATGATTGGTAAATCTAAAGTTAAATCAAAATATGAGCACTATTCATCTCTTAGACATACTTTGGGGTCGTTATTGTTGGCTCAAGCAGCATGGAAAAAAGATTTGACAAGAGATTAAAAATATAAAACAAGAAATGTCTAAATACCAATATGATGGACTCAGTTCTTTATACAAAGAACAATCATTTGGTACACAAGGTAAGACAGCCCACACAAATCCATTTTTGGCCTGTCAGTACCTTAGAGAAAAAATACAGGTTACTCACCTGTAACAGGAGTTCTAGGAATGGTATATGTTGTTCATCCACACTTATTGGCAGGTATCCTTGCCGCTTTAAATCTTGCCGGAAGGTCTTCAAGCTGGCTCCTCCCACCCACCCGGGTGGTATAACTCTCGGCTCCGCCCCATGACGCCAGATCTGGCCGCTGGAAGCTCAGGTTGTCTTGTCGGCTTGAGAGTCGGGTGGGTGGTGGATAAACAACATATTCATTCCTAGAACTCCTGTTACAGGTGAGTAACCTGTATTTCTAGGGACATGGATATGTTGTTCATCCACACTTATTGGCAGACTCCTAGCAGTCTCCGGGAGGAGGGAGGCAAGACGCGACACCTCAATACTTACTTGGGAAAGAGAGACTGAGAACCGAGGCCCCAAACCAGCATCCCGCGTGACTCAAGCTCGATGTGGTAATGGGTAATGAAGGTGTTTGCTGACTTGCAGGTAGCCCTGCAGATTTCCTGGATAGGGACGTCCCTGAAGCAGCCACCGATGCAGCAGTATGGCGGTAGAATGAGCTCTTATCCCTCTGGGAGGCTCCATGCCCGTCAACTTATAGCAGAGATCTATGCAGGAGGTGACCCACCTGCTTATCATCCGCTACTTGCAGGTCTGCCAGATGCTGACTTCAGCATAGTGACAAACAACTGGCGAACCTCTCCCAATTCAGCCGTGCGCTCTTTGTAATAAGCGGCGCCCTTCTAGGGTCCAAGTATGGAGCCTATATTCGCCTCCGAGGTGTGATTGGGGTAGAACACCGGCAGAGTCAACACCTGGTTAAGGTGAAACTCGACACCACCTTCGGAAGGAATTTCGGGTGGGGTGCAGGACAACCTTGTCCCTGTGGAAGACCAGGTAAGGAGACTCGATGGAAAGCACCGGAGCCTCCCATCCTTCTGGCTGACGGATAGCCACCAAGAAGGCGGTCCACGACAGGTGAGAGAGAGACACCTGTGCATAGGTTCGAATGGCTTGCCCATGAGCTTTGCCAGTACCAGCAGTAGATCCCACGGAGGTGGAGGTTCTCGCACCGAAGGGGAAATGTGATCAAGGCCTTTGAAAAAGCGCCAGACCACCTTCTCCTGCGCCAACGACTGCCTCCCGGCCCGCGCCCGGTAAGCAGAGATGGCTGCCAGGTGCACCCTTAGGGTCGTCGACCTAAGCCCTTGATTAGAAAGGGACCATAAATAGTCCAAGATGCTTGCCAAGGAACAGAAGGAAGGGTCCAAGCCCTTGCCCTGACACCAAATGTTAAACCTTTTCCATTTGAAGGCATAGCATTTTCTGGTCGACTCCTTACAGGACGCCTCAACTACATTGAGGACCTCGTCGGAAAGACCCAAGGCCTGGAACTCTAGCAGCTCAGGAACCAGGCCGTCAGGTGCAGGGATTGAAGGTCCGGATGGAACACCTTCCCCTGACTGACTGAGAGCAGGTCCGGGCGAGCTGGAAGCTGCCGCGGAGTCCTGGAGCTGAGACTGAGGAGATCTGGTACCAGAACTGGCGAGGCCAGTCTGGGGCTATCAGAATCACCTGCGCCCGTCCTCCTCGCGCTTGAGAAGCACCTTGTGGATCAAGGGAAATGGGGAAAGGCGTGAAGAGGCCCGGGTCCACTGCCTCAGAAGGCATCCCCTGCAGCGAGCCCTGCTGAGGGGCGGGCATGGAACAGTCTCAGCTTCGTGTTCTCCTGAGGCAAACAGGTCCACCTGAGGTGTGCCCCAAAGGGAGAACAGATGCTGTACCTCCGGGAGAGAGACCACTCTGGGATGCAGCCCCTATCCGCTCAGGGCATCGGCCAGGGTGTTGGAGGCCCTGCCATGAATGGCTAGGAGATCCGCCTCCAGGCTGCACACGAGTGACCAAATGGAGAGCTTCCTTGCATAGAAGCATGGAGTGCGCCCGCCCTGGCGGTTTAGATAGTACATGGTCGGGGTGTTGTCCGCCTGACTCGGACCACTTGACCCCGGAGGAACGGAGCAAAGGCGGTGAGAGCTAGGCGGACCGCTCGGAGCTCCAGCAGGTTGATGTGGCATCGGGACTCCCGCGGGGACCAGAGGCCGTGGGCCCGGTGTTCCCCAGATGGGCACCCCAACCCATCAGAGAGGCATCGGTCGATAGAGAGACCGTCGGCTCGGGCGGACGAACGGGATGCCTCCTGCAAATGACCTGGGAACGATCCACCACTGGAGAGCTGCCCACATCCCCAGTCACAGACACAAGCTGGTCCAAAGGATCGCAGCTGCCAGACCACTGGCTGGCCAGTCCCTATTGAAGGGGACGCATGTTCCAGCGGGCCCAACGGACCACGCTGGTGCAGGCCGCCATGAGACCCAGGAGGCGCAGGAAGTCCCGGGCAGGGCGCAATTGCCCAACCAGAAATGACTGGGCAAAGGAGGAAAGAACCTCGGCCCTGTCCGCCGGGAGCCGCGCTCTGGCTCGAAGAGAGTCGAGCTGCGCCCCGATGAACAGAATCACCTGCTTCGGCTCGAGTTCCGACTTGGCCTCGTTGATAAGGAGGCCTAGTTGAGAGCAGACCTGGAGGGCCAGATCTCTGACCACTCCACCTCCTGCCTGAGGGAGCTGCTATCAGCCAGTCGTCCAGGTAAGGGTACACCGACCTCGGCGCCAAGAGGAATGCTGTCACCACTGCCATGCATTTGGTGAAGACCCTGGGAGCTGGAGACAAGTCAAGAGCATGGCTTGAACTGGAAGGATCCCTCCGCCGAAGCGAAGGAATCTCTGGTGAGACGGACGATAGGGACGTGAAAACGCGCCCTGCAAATCCAGAGAGCAGAACCACACGCGCGCTTCCAAGGATGGTATTATCTGAGCCAGAGTGACCATCCTGAAGGTTCGAGACCGTAGGAACTTGTTTAGGTCGTGAGGTCGAGAATGGGCGCCAGCCCCGTCTGCTTCGGAACCAGGAAGTACCTGGACACAAACCCTGGTCTGAAGGGGGTCCTCCACCTCTCTTATCACCTCCTTCTGGAGGAGGAGAGCGATGTCGGCTCGACGAGCCGCCAGCGAGGCTGGGGACCCCGAAGCCCCCCGAGGGGCGACGGCTCTGAAGGGCGGTGCCTGCTCGAATTCTAGAGGCAGGCCTCTTCCCATCACCTCCAAAACCCACCTGTCCGTGGTAACAGCGGACCAGGCGAACCTAAGTGCCGGAGCCGCCCTCACGGGGACCCAGGGTAAGGTGACGGGATGGGGGGTTACACCTCAGCCCGCCACTGGGCAGGCTTGGAGGATGGACCGCCGAGGGACCTCCTGGGCCTTTTCCTCCCTGCCTCCTGTTAGAGGAAGCCGCGGCTTGGGTTTGGGATGCCAAGGCCGAGCCTGCTGGCCCTGGACGTTGTTGGGCCGGGCTGCCGGGGCGCAGAAGACCAAAGGGCTTAGGCTGTGGTTTTGTGCCTTGTCCTTCTGGAGCGGAAGAGACCGAGTCCAAGGTAGCATTGGACTCTCGATCTCTGCAGGTGACCTTCCACCCCAGGGTCAAGAGGTCAGTCCCCAAAAGGAACATCCGTCAACTTGTGCTGGTATCCAAGTAAAGGTGGATATCCTCAGCCAAGCCCGCGACGACGATACTCGCGGCCGCCACCGACCTGGCACATGAGTCCCCAATATCCAAAGCAGTCTGGAGCTGCTGTTTGGCCACTGCCCTGGTCCCGCACCTGCTTGACCGTAGTCTGCTGATCCGCGGAGATGAGGAATGACCTCATCCAGGGAGCCCAACAGGGCATGAGAAAATGTGCCATGAGGATGGCCGAACTGGCCTGACGAAGGCCGAGAGAGACGAAGATTTTTCGCTCACATAATCCAATTCTTGGATTTCTCGGGAGGTTTGTCCATATCCTGGCGCTAGCCGGCGCTACCGAAAACGCTGTCGGTAACCAACCCTCAGCAGAGGGGTGCTCCGAAACCGGATAGGGAACCGGTAGGACTCGATACTTCCTGGCCAAAGGCGAGGACAGAAGCAGGGCGCTGCCAAAGCTCCAGGGCCGACCCACTATGGCCTCGGCCACCGGAAAGGCTCCGTCGGAGAATCCCTCAGTCCAGAATCTCCGTGAGGGATACCTGGGCCTGCTTGGAAATGGGTTCGAGCTCATCCCGTGGATTCCGAGATGAGCCAAGCAGTCCTAGGAAGGACGACGGGCTATCGCCCATAGACTGTCTCCTGAGGACTCCAAGTCCAATCGCTTGGAGAAAAGGGAGGAATTATCCTCGACTCGGAGGAGTCCTCAAGAGCTGCCTCTGGCCTGAGCCACCTCAACCTGCCGAGGTCGGGTTGGGAGTGAGGGTAACCGAACAGCCGATGGGGTAGACCTTAGCCGACCGAGAATCCTGGTCGGAGCCCCAAACAGTGGCTGTGGAGGCGGAGGTTCCACCGAATCGGTGGAGCAGCTGGTTTGGCCGAACAACCGCCTGGGTACAGGCCTCGGTAAGTCGAGGGGTTGTGTCGGCCGCCCGTGACAGCCACTTAATGGCCGGGAAGGCGACTGCATCGGGCCACCCCGGCCAGAAGCTGTTCCACGAGGTCCTTGTACCGCTTGATGTAACTTACGCCGAAGCCTCCCCTCGTCCGAGGAGGAGGACGAGGACGAGCGGCGACGCCGCTTACCGCGGTGCAGAGACCGAGACCGCCTATGACGGCGGGATCGGCTGGACCGCGAAGAGGTCCGAGACCGAGAGCCTCGGCTCTTCCGAGGTCGGTGCGGGGAAGTGTCGGCAGGAACCGGCACTCCCTTCGGCTCGGAGGGTTCATCCGAGGGCTCCGGAACCGGAGGCACAGGAAAGCCCACGGGATCCTCAACTCCCTCCGGGGGAACCGGGGAGAGAGGAATCTTGGCTTCTATGGGCGACAGCCCGTCTAACGGGTCGAGAAAATTCGACTTCGTCGACAGGAGTCTCAGTCAACTGACCTGACGGGGGCACCGTGAGACCAGTGGCCGAAGTCGACGGTCGACGACTCGGTGAGAGGGACCTTTCCCGCTCCCAAGAGCGTCGACGGAGGGATTTACCCTTGTCCCTCTTTTTGGACCGAGAAAAAGGTCCAGCAGATGTTGGCCCTTCTCCCCTAGTGGAGAGGGACAGACAAAGCTCCTTAAATGAAGCTGTGTAGGAAGAACCCAGAGAGAGCGGGATAAATGCCGCGGCCGAGAAAGATACGGCCCGCGCCGCCTCCTCTTCGAGGGCGATCATCTGCTCGAGCTGATCCGCCGAGCCCGCCGCCGCGGACACCGCCGACCGGGCCTCCTTAGACTTCACCGGAGGGAAACGCTTCTCGGGACGGCCCAGTTGCAATCGGGCAGCACGGTCTTCGAGGACATAGGCCGAGAAGGAAGAGCACAGATCACAGTCCTGCGGGTCGTGCTCAAGGCCTAAACAGTAGACACACGTGGAGTGTGGATCCGCCCGAGACATCTTCTGCCCGCAGGGGCATCTCCGAAAACCGCGGGAGTCGATTTGTCCATCGCAGCCGCGAGGGATCGAAGACCGAAGTCTTTTTAGCAAAAAACTTTCAAATTCGCAAAACAGAAGAAATAGGAACCAGTCGCAAACGCAGAGCGTTAAGGAGGGAATCTGAGCTTCCAAGCGGTAAGGAAGATCTGGCGTCATGGGGCGGAGCCGAGAGTTATACCACCCGGGTGGGTGGGAGGAGCCAGCTTGAAGACCTTCTGGCAAGATTTAAAGCAGCAAGGATACCTGCCAATAAGTGTGGATGAACAACATATCCATGTCCATAGAACAGTTATTTACCAGACTAAGAACATCTACTGGGAATATAGTTACAGATAATTTAGGAATCATGCAAGAATTGGATACCCACATTTTTATTTTATTTTATTTATTTAGCTTTTGTTGACCGGGTAAGTGCACTAGACAAATCCTGCCTATTTTCAGGCACGACCCGGGGAAGGGGGATACAGATGAATGCCAACTGAAATTGAACCAGATTAAGCTGTTGGTGGTATTTATAGTGAATGAGGGAAATTTGGCCAGGACACCGGGGAAATTCCCCTACTCTTTTCGATAAGTGCCATGGGATCTTTAACATCCACCTGAACTACCACCAATTCAGGCAGATGGGACCTCGGTTTAACATCTCATCCGAAAGACGGCACCTCAGAAGTGCAGCACCCCTCTCCTGCTGCACTACAGTGTCAGTACTGGGATATTAACCCAAGTGCCAGATGTGGAACTGAACCCACAGCCCTCTGATCTCCCGGCCTCAGAGGCGAGGGTGCTACCTACTGAGCCACTGACACTGCTAACATAGACATTGAAAAGACCTTTGGGATACAAAATTTAGATTCAGATTTTATGGTTCAGTTTTTACAGGCAGCTGCTGTACCACGGGTGACAGTTGCAATGCAGTCCACCATGACAGCTGATTTTACAAAACCAGAGCTTGAATCAGTTATTCTTTCTCTCAAAACAAAACGTGTCTCCAGGGTCAGATGGATTACCTAGAGAGTTTTACAAGGTTTTGTGGGGAATTCTGCCAAATGAGTTTTTAAGCTAGTATAATTTTTTTTCTTAATGAAGTATATTTGCCTTCTAAGATGTATGAAGGACTGATATTTCTCCATAAGAAAGGAAGACCGTGCTGATATTGGGAATTGGGGCCCATTAGCGTTGCTTAACGTAGATTTTAAAATTCTCTAAATTATTAGAGAAGAGATTATCAGTTCTTCCTGATTTGGTTAGTAATTCGGAATTTTGTTTGGTTTCTGGACCAAGTATTATAGATCTTATTTATTAGAGAGATTATGGAAAGTGGGTCTGGAGAGACATGGTTACAGACAGTTTTGGGGTATTTAGCGAGTCAGACCAAGCTAAAGCATTTGATGAGGTTGCCCGTAATTATGTATGGAGATGTTTATTGGAATTTTGGATTCCAGAGTTATTTGTGAGTTGGCTTCAATTATGTTATGCATTAGCATACGTTATTTCTTATGAAAATGGATGGCAGGGGTGTAAGCATCGGATTTTTTAAGGGGTACGTCAAGGATGCCCATTGAGTCTGCTCCTGTATGTTTTAGCTTTGGATCCTATGTTACGAGTATTGAATAGATCACCTTTGATATCAGGTATACAAGGAGAAATGGGGGTACATACGAAGACAGTAGCATATGCAGACGATTTATGCTTGATTCTGCATGATGGAGCGTCTATAACAAAAGCCTGTGATCTAATTAAAGCCACAGGGACGGTTACTGGCGCAAGAATAAATTAACTAAAATCTCATTGTTTGACTATAGTAGGATCCTCCAATGAACCAGACGTTGTTGGTGGGATATTGGTAGATCGCGTTCCATGTAAAATATTGGGCATTTATTTTGGGGGCACAGATAGAGCGGTTTTAATTGGATGCACGCTCTACAAATAGGTCACGCTAAAGTGGCAAGTTGGAACAGATGGAAATTATCCAAACAGAAGAGGATACATTTGTTAAAGACCTTTTTGATTCCAGTTTTCCTGTATTTAAATAATGCTTATTACCCAAGAGTTCAGAGACATCTTTATTGAAATTTTTTTTTTAGTGGGATTTGGAGTAGTCGATTAAACCTTATTAAACGTAATATACTATATTTGGAATATTAAATCCGGAGGACTGAATATGGCGAATCCAGTTCTGTTTTTTGTTACTGTTATTTTATATTCTAATTTGTTGCCAGTGATGAAGACTCAGGGATCCTTTTGGATTTATCCAATTAAAATGAAATTGATGACTATTTTGGAGAAATCTAAGTCCAATTATTGTGTTCATAGAAATAAAAGATGCCCAAGGTTAGTACAAGGTTGGGTTGAGATTTCTGATAAAATTCAACAATGGGGAATAAGAACAGGTTACTCACCTGTAACAGTAGTTCTAGGCGTGGTATATGTTGTTCATCCACACTGTCTGGCATTGTTCCTTCCCCTTTAAATCTTGCCGGAAGTCTTCAAGCTGGCTCCTCCCACTCACCCGGGTGGTAAATACCTCGGCTCCGCCCCATGACACCAAATCTAGCCCGATGGAAGCCAGGTTGTGCGCCTAAAGCCGGGCAGGTAGGGTGGGTGCGTGTGGATGAACATCATATACCACTCCTAGAACTACTGTTACAGGTGAGTAACCTGTTGTTCAAGGAGCGTGGATATGTTGTTCATCCACACTGTCTGGCAGACTCCAAGCAGTTCTCAGGGAGGAGGGAGTCAAGGCGCACACCCCCTACTTAGGGAATAGAGATTGGAGAACAGAGGCCCCAAAACCAGCATCCCGGCGTGACTCTAGGTCGATGTGGTAATGGGTAATAAAGGTGTTTGCTGACTTCCAGGTAGCAGCCCGACAGATTTCCTGGATAGGGATGTCCCTGGAAGCAGCAGTATGGCGGGAAGAATGAGCCCTAATCCCTTTGGGAGGCTCCTTGCCCGCCAATTCATAGCACAGAACTATGCATGATGTAATCCATAGTCCATTTGGCTGCAGGTCTGCCAGAAGCGGCTTCAGCGTAAGTGACAAACAGCTGGCGAACCTCTCCCCGAATTTCCACCGCTCTCTCCTTATAGTAGCAGAGAGCACGCCTGAGGTCCAGAGTGTGGAGCCTGTACTCTGCATCCGAGGTGTAGTTAGGGTAGTAGACCGGCAGAGTCAACACCTGGTTGAGGTGAAACTGACACCACCTTCGGAAGGAATTTCGGGTGGGGGCACAGGACAACTTTGTCCCTGTGAAAGACCAGATAGGGGGAGTCCACCGAAAGCGCATGGAGCTCCCCCATCCTTCTGGCTGACGTAATAGCCACCGAGAAGGCCGTCTTCTACAAGTGCGAAAGCGCAGACTTGTGCATGGGTTCAAATGGCTTGCCCATGAACTTTGCCAAAACCAGCAAAAGATCCCACGGAGGTGGAGGGTCACGCACCGGAGGGGATATGTGATCCAGGCCTTGGAAAAAGTGCCAGATCACCTTTTCCTGAGCCAACGTCGGCTGACCGACCCGCGCCCGGTAAGTCGATATGGCTGCAAGGTGCACTCTTAGGGTTAATGACCGAAGACTCCCTTTGGAGAGGGACCAAAGGTAGTCCAGAATGTTAGCCACAGAGCAGGATAAGGGGTCCAGGCTTTTGCCCTGACAGCAAATGGAAAATCTCTTCCATTTGAAGGCATAACATTTCCTGGTCGATTCTTTCCGAGATGCCTCAACCACGGTGTAGACATCTTCAGAAAGACCCAAAGCCTGGAACTCTAGCCGCTCAGGAACCAGGCTGTGAGGTGCAGGGATTGAAGGTCTGGATGAAAGACCTTCCCCTGGTTCACTGATATCAGGTCCAGGCATGTATGCAGCCGCTCCGGGGCCCTGCAGCTGATGCCGAGGAGATCTGGATACCAGAACTGGCGTGGCCAATCTGGGGCTACCAGGATCACCCTCGCCTTGTCCCTCCTCACCTTGAGTAACACTTTGTGGATCAAGGGAAATGGGGGAAGGCGTAAAAGAGGCCTGGGGTCCACGGTCTCGAGAAGGCATTCCCCTGCAGCGAACCCTGCTGAGGGGGGTGGGCATGGTACAGCCTCAGCTTGGTGTTCTCCTTGGAGGCAAACAGGTCCACCAACGGTTTGCTCCAACGAGAGAACAGGTCGTAAGCTACTTCTGGATGGAGAGACCACTCATGGGATGTCTGGCCTAAGCGGCTGAGTGCATCCGCCAGTTGGTTCGCGACTCCTGCCACATGGATGGCTAGAAGATCCGCCTCCAGCCGGCTGATGAAGGTCCAGATCCGGAGCACCTCCTTGCATAGCAGACTGGAGCGTGTGCACCCCGTTTGTTGAGGTAGTACATGGTCGTGGTATTGTCCGTCTGGACTTGAACCACTTGACCCCGGAGCGGAGGAGCGAAAGCTGACACAGCCAGTCTGACTGCCCTGAGCTCCAGCAGGTTGATGTGACATCGGGACTCCTCAGGGGTCCAAAGGCCGTGGGCCCTGTAGTCCCCCATGTGGGCTCCCCAGCCCATGAGAGAGGCATCGGTCGTAAGGACGACCGTCGGCTCGGCGGACAAACAGGATTCCTTCCTGCAGATGACTCGGGACGGTCCACCAATGGAGGGCGTCCCACATCCTCTGGGTGACTGATCAGCTGGTCGAAAAGACCCTGACGCTGAGACCACTGGGCGGCCAGCTCCCATGGAAGGGGGCGCGTGTGCAGTCTGGCCCACCGGACCACTGAAGTGCACGCCGCTATGTAACCCAGGAGGCGCAGAAAGTGCCGGGCAGGGTGCAAGTGCCCAACCAGAAATGACTGGGTAAAGGAGAAGAGAACCTCCGCCCTGTCCGGCGGGAGCCGAGCTCTGGCTTGACAAGAGTCGAGCTCTGCCCCGATGAAGTTCATCACCTGAGAAGGTACGAGTTCCGATAAGGCCTCGTTGATCAGAAGGTCCAAGTGAGAGCAGGTTCGGAGGGTCAGGTCCCTGGACCTCTCCACCTCCTGAAGGGAGGAACCCGCCAGGAGCCAGTCATCTAGGTAGGGGTAAATACGAACCCCCTGGCGCCGTAGATGGGCTGCCACCACTGCGATGCATTTGGTGAAGACCCTTGGGGCCGATGACAGGCCGAACGGCATGGCTCTGAACTCGTACAGGGTCCCTTCGACCCTGAAGCGGAGGAACCGCTGATGAGACGGATGGATAGGGACGTGGAAAAAGGCGTCCTGAAGATCCAGTGTGCAGAACCACATGTTTTGCTCCAGAGATGGTATGATCTGGTTCAGAGTTACCATCCGAAAGGTGCGAGACCTGAGATACCGATTCAGGTCGTGTAGATCCAGAATGGGGCGTCAACCCACCATCCATTTGGGCACCAGGAAAAACCTGGAGACAAAGCCTGGGTCTGATGGAGGATCCGGCACTCGGGCCACTGCCTCTTTGAAGAGGAGTAACGCAATGTCGTCCCGAAGGGCAGACTGGGCGACTGAGATCCTTTCCTCTCGTGGGGCACGGGCTCGGCTGGGAGGGAACTGCTCGAATTCTAGGGGCAGACCCTGCCTGACCACTTCTAGAACCCACCTGTCCGAAGTGATACCGGACCAGGCGGAAAGGAAATGGCGGAGCTGACCCCCCACGGGAGGACCCAGAGCTGGTGTGATGGGTGCGCGGGAGGCCACCCCCGGCCCGTCACTGGGCAGGCTTAGAGGAGAAGGAGGAGGAGGCACCTGGACCAGCACCTCGGCCTCCTTTGCGGGGCTGCTGGGGACCTTGCTTAGGCCTAGGGCGCCAAGCTTGAGCCTGCTGCTGTTGCTGACCCCCCTGGAAGGGTGGTTGTCTGACTGCAGGGGAAGAATGTCGAAACGGCTTCTTCCTGAGCTTCTGCTGGTTCTTATTTGAAGAACTTTTAGCAGAGGTGGCATCTAAAGTAGCATTAGACTGTTCGATGCGCTGCAGATGACCTGCCACTCCTGGCCCCGAAGAAGTCGGTGCCAAGGAAGGGCACATCAGATAGCTTGTGCCGAGTATCCACGGGAAAAGAGGATAACCTCAGCCAAGCCCTGCGGCGAGTGGATACCGCTGCAGCTAGTGAACGGGCACAGGAATCACCCAGGGCCAGTGCAGTCTGGAGCTGTTTAGCAACAGCCCTGCCTTGGTCCCTGACCTGCTTGACCGTGGTCTGCATGTCAGCTGCGAGGTGAGGAAGAACTTCGTCCAGCGACCCCAAGAGGGCATGAGAGAAGTGTGCTATAATCACTGCTGAGCTTGCTTGACGAAGGCCCAAGGACGATGCTGCATAGACCTTCCGGGCAGAGTAGTCCATAAATTTGGACTCCTTGTCCGGAGGGCGGTCAGTGTCCGCCGAGCTGCCCATCCGCCTGAACACTGAGGCAGTCACCAGGCTTTCCGCCGAGGGGTGCTCAGTAAACCCCACCAAGGACCCTGTGGGCACCGCGTACTTGCGTGCCATGCGGGCAGACGGAGCTGGGCAGGAGGCGGGACGCTGCCAAAGTTCCAGAGCAGGGCCAGTTATGGCTTCGGCGACTGGAAAAGCCTCCGTAGGGGTATCCCCCCTCTTAAGAATATCTGTAAGGGGGTATTCTGCCTTCTTCTGAATAGGCTGCAGAGGCATCCCCGTGGACTCAAATGAGCCGAAGGATGCCCTGGAAGGAGGAAGGCCCTTCTTCCATACCTGACACCGATAGCTCATCGTGAGAATGAAGGCCTGTATTATCTGACTCGGAGGAGTCCAGATACAAAGGCTGGCCACCTAAAACTCCCTCGATACACCTGGGGCGATCAGGGGTGACTGTAATTGACAGTCTGTGAGGAAGACCCGGAGACTGTCGGTCCTACTTTGGAGGAAACCCTTCCAAGAGGTAGCTTTGGTGGAGGTTCCACCAATATTGGTGGGGAGCCTGTAACCAGCCGCTCCAGAGGGCACACCGGAGCCAAAGGAATCGGTCGAAGAGGCTGAGGCCAAGTGAGAGCCGGGACCGCCGAGGGAGCCGGCTTTTGGCCTGCTAGCAGGAGTTGCTGCCACTTAAGATCCTCACAGCATCGACGGATCTTCCGTCGAAGCCTCTCCTCATCCAAGGAGGATGAGGAACGCTGGCGGCGCCTCTTCCGGGAGTGTTAGTCCTTTTTTGGGGTCGATCGACCGAAGAGGACTTACTCCTCGATCGAGACCAACGGTGTCGGCTTTGTCGATCAGGAGAAGCCGGACCCGGTGAAAACCGAGGATCCGGTTCCTGTCCCTCGATCGGGAGGCCCGCGGGACAGGTCTCCTCGTCGGGGAAGGAGAGAATGGGCGTTCTCTCCAAAGAGTCATCGACAGGTGTCGGTGACAACGGCTCAATTGGGTCGAGAGAAATCTCAGCCGGATCAGCCGTCTCCTCGACTTCTGTGCCCGGTCCAGGTGGAAGGTCCGAAAACCCAGCAGCCAAGGAGGCGATCTCGACTGTAGCAGAGACCTCAGACCGCTCCCGGTCCCAGGAGCGTCTTCAACTAGAAGAAGGTGGTTTTGGATCCTTTTTCTTAGAACGGGAGGAGTGCGAGCCCGAGGATGCCTCACCCTTGGTAGGGAGACACTGGCACAAATCCCGAAAGGATCCTGAAAAAGTGGAGCCCAAGTTGAGCGGCACAAAGAAGCCTTGACTGGCCGAAGCTTGGGCGGCTTCCTCCTTGAAGACCGCCATTTGTTCGAGCTGCTCGGCGGATCCCGCAGCCACGGAAACCATCCACCTGGCCTCCTTAGATTTTACCAGTGGATTGCGAAGCTCCGGTCTCCCCAGCTTCAGGCACGCCCGACGATCCTCCAAAACGGTCAGATGGAAGGAAGCGCAAATGGTACATTGCGAGGTATCATGAACGGTACAGAGGCAGTAAACGCACGAGAGGTGGGGGTTGGTGCGCGACATTTTCTGTCCGCAAGGACACCGGCGAAACCCGGGAGACGACTTATCATCCATGTCCGAATCAGAGTCGTAAACTCTTACGAGTTTCAAAGCGAGAAGATGCGGTGAAAACAGTCAAAATGAATCCAGGGCCTCAATCACTGCAGAAAGCACAGGAACCTGCATCTTCCAGCGGAAAGAAGATCTGAGTGTCATAGGCGAGCCAGTGTTCACCGGTGGGTGGAGCCAGCTTGAAGATTGCAAGATTTGAAGGAAGGAATACGCAGACAGTGTGGATGAACATAATATCCACGCCTCCCAGAACAACAGGTTACTCACCTGTAACAGTAGTTCTAGGAGTGGTATATGTTGTTCATCCACACCGTCTGGCAATGTCCCTTTCCCCTTTAAATCTTGCCTGAAGTCTTCAAGCTAGCTCCTCCCACCCACCCGGGTGGTAAATACCTCGGCTCCGCCCCCATGATGCCAGATCTAGCCCGCTGGAAGCCAGGTTGTGCGCCTTAAGCCGAGGAGGTCGGGTGGGTGCGTGTGGATGAACATATACCACTCCTAGAACTACTGTTACAGGTGAGTAACCTGTTCTTCTAGGAGCGTGGATATGTTGTTCATGCACACTGTCTGACAGACTCCTAGCAGTTCTCCGGGAGGAGGGAGGCAAGGCGCACACCCCCTACTTAGGAAACAGAGATTGGAGAACGAGGCCCCAAAACCAGCATCACAGCGTGACTCCAGGTCGATGTGGTAATGGGTAATAAAGGTGTTTGCTGACTTCCAGGTAGCAGCCCGACAGATTTCCTGGATAGGGATGTCCCTGGAAGCAGACACCGAAGCAGCAGTATGGCGGGTAGAATGAGCCCTTATCCCTTTGGGAGGCTCCTTGCCCGCCAATTCATAACAGACTTATGCGTGATGTAATCCATCTTGCAATAGTCCACTTAGCTGCAGGTCTGCCAGAAGCGGCTTCAGCGTAGGTGACAAACAGCTGGCGAACCTCTCCCCGAATTTCTGCCATACTCTCCTTATAGTAGGAGAGAGCACGCCTGAGTTTCAGAGTATGGAGCCTGTACTCTGCATCCGAGGTGCAGTTCGGGTAGTATACTGGCAGAGTCAACACCTGGTTGAGGTGAAACTCTGACACCACCTTCGGAAGGAATTTCGGGTGGGGGCACAGGACAACTTTGTCCCTGTGAAAGACCAGAAAAGGGGAGTCCACCGAAAGCGCCTGGAGCTCCCCTGTCCTTCTGGCTGACGTGACAGCCACCAGGAAGGCAGTCTTCCACAAGTGCGAGAGCTCACACTTGTGCATGGGTTCGAATGGCTTGCCCATGAGCTTTGCCAAAACCAGCAAAAGATCCCACAGAGATGGAGGTTCACGCACCGGAGGGGATATGTGATCCAGGCCTTTGAAAAAAACGCCCGATCACCATCTCCTGAGCCAACGTCGGCTGACCGGCCCGCGACCGGTAAGCAGAGATGGCTGCCAGGTGCACCCTAAGGGTTGATGACCGAAGACCCCCTTTGGAGAGAGACCAAAGGTAGTCTAGAATGTTAGCCACAGAGCAGGATAAGGGGTCCAGGCTTTTTCCCTGACACCAAATGGAAAATCTTTTCCATTTGAAGGCATAACATTTCCTGGTCTATTCTTTTCGAGATGCTTCCACCACAGTGTAGACATCCTCACAAAGACCCAAAGCCTGGAACTCTAGCCACTCAGGAACCAGGCTGTGAGGTGCAGGGATTGAAGGTCCGAGTGGAAGACTTTCCCCTGGTTCAGCGATATCAGGTCCAGGTGTGTACACAGCCACTCCGGGGCCCTGCAGCTGAGGCTGAGGAGATCTGGATACCAGAACTGGCGTGGCCAATCTGGGGCTACCAGAATCACCTTCGCCTTGTCCCTCCTCACCTTGAGTGACACCTTGTGGATCAAGGGAAATGGAGGGAAGGCGTAGAAGAGGCCTGGGGTCCATGGCCTCGAGAAGGCATCCCCCTGCAGCGAACCCCGCTGAGGGGGGCGGGCATGGTACAGCCTCAGCTTGGTGTTCTCCCTGGAGGCAAACAGGTCCACCAACGGTTTGCCCCAATGGGAGAACAGGTCGTAAGCTACCTCTGGATGGAGAGACCACTTGTGGGATGTCTGGCCTATGCGGCTGAGAGCATCCGCCAGTTGGTTCGCGACTCCTGCCACATGGATGGCTAGGAGATCCACCTCCAGCCGGCTGACAAAGGTCCAGATCCGGAGCGCCTCCTTGCACAGCAGACGGGAGTGCGTGACGCCCTGTTTGTTGAGGTAGTACATGGTCGTGGTATTGTCCGTCTGGACTTGAACCACTTGACCCTGGAGCTGAGGAGCGAAAGCTGACAGGGCCAGTCTGACTGCTCTGAGCTCCAGCAGGTTGATGTGGCATCGGGACTCCTCGGGGGTCCAGAACCCGTGGGCTCTGTTGTCCCCCATGTGGGCTCCCCAGCCCATGAGAGAGGCGTCAGTCGTAAGGACGACCGTCGGCTCTGGGCGGACAAACGGGACTCCTTCCTGCAAATGACTCGGGACGGTCCACCATTGGAGAGCGTCCCACATCCTCTGGGGGACTGATCAGCTGGTCGAAGAGACCCTGACGCTGAGACCACTGGGCAGCCAGCTCCCACTGAAGGGGGTGCACGTGCAGTCTGGCCCAGTGGACCACTGAGGTGCATGCCACCATGTAACCCAGGAGGCGCAGGAAGTCCTGGGCAGGGCGCAAGTGCCCAACCAGAAATGATTGGGCAAAGGAGGAGAGAACCTCCGCCCTGTCCGCCGGGAGCCGAGCTCTGGCTTGACAAGAGTCGAGCTCTGCCCCGATGAAGTTCATCACCCGAGAAGGTACAAGTTCTGATTTGGCCTCGTTGATCAGAAGGCCCAAGTGAGAGCAGGTTCGGAGGGTCAGGTCCCTGGACCTCTCCACCTCCTGAAGGGAGGAACCCGCCAGGAGCCAGTCGTCTAGATAGGGGTATATACGAACCCCTTGACGCCGTAGATGGGCTGCCACCACTGCGATGCATTTGGTGAAGACCCTTGGGGCTGATGACAGGCCGAACGGCATGGCTCTGAACTCGTAAAGGGTCCCTTCAACCCTGAAGCGGAGGAACCACTGATGGGATGGACGGATTGGGATGTGGTAAAAAGTGTTCTGAAGATCCAGTGTACAGAACCACATGTTTCGCTCCAGGGATGGTATGATCTGGTTCAGAGTTACCATCCGGAAGGTGCGAGACCTGAAATACCGATTCAGGTCGTGTGGATCTAGAATGGGCGCCAACCCCCCACCCCGTCTGCTTGGGCACCAGGAAATACCTGGAGACGAAGCCTGGGTCTGAAGGAGGATCAGACACCAGGGCAACCACCTCTTTGAGGAGGAGTTGCGCAATGTCGTCCCGAAGGGCAGACTGGGTGCCAACTGAGATCCTTTCCTCCCGTGGGGCACGGCTCGGCTGGGAGGGTACTGTTCGAACTCTAGGGGCAGACCCTGCCTGACCACTTCCAGACCCCACCTGTCCGAAGTGATACCGGACCAGGCGGAAAGGAAGTGGCGGAGCCGGACCCCCAAGGAAGGACCGAGAACTGGCGTGACAGGTGCAGGGGAGGCCACCCCCGACCCGCCACTGTGCAGGCTTAGAGGAGGAGGAGGCACCTGGACCAGCACCTCTGCCTCCTTTTCGGGGCTGCTGGGGACCTTGCTTGGGCCTAGGACGCCAAGCTTGAGCCTGGCTGCTGTTGCTGACCTCCCTGGAAGGAGGGCTGTCTGACCGCAGGGGAAGAATGCCGAAAAGGCTTCTTCCGCTCCTGCTGGTTCTTGCCTGAAGAACCCTTAGCAGAGGTGGCATTAGACTGCTCAATGCGCTGAAGATGACCTGCCGCTCCCAGACCGAAGAGGTCGGTGCCAAGGAAGGGCACGTCAGCTAGCTTGTGCTGAGTATCCACAGGTAAGGAGGATAACCTCAGCCAAGCCCTGCGGCGAGAGGCTACCGCTGCCATTAGTGAATGGGCACAGGAATCACCAATGTCCAGAGCTGTCTGGAGCTATTGTTTGGCAACACGTGGTCTGCATGTCTGCTGGGAGGTGAGGAAGAACTTCGCCCATGATCACTGCTGAGCTTGCCTGACAAAGGCCCAAGGATGATGCAGCGTAAACCTTCCGGGCTGAGTGGTCCATAAGTTTGGACTCCTTGTCCAGAGGGCGGTCAGCATCCGCAAAGCTGCCCGTTCGCCTGAATACTGAGGCAGTCACAAGGCTTTCCACCGAGGGGTGCTCAGTAAACCCCACCAAGAACCCCATGGGCACCGCATACTTGTGGGCCATGCAGGCAGATGGAGCCGGGCAGGAGGCTGGACGCTGCCAGAGTTCCAGAGCCGGGCCAACTATGGCTTCGGCCACTGGGAAGGCCTCCATCGGGGTATCCCCCCCCCCTCTTGAGAATATCCATGAGGGGATATTCTGCCTTCTTCTGAATAGGCTGCAAAGACATTTCTGTGGACTCTGAAATGAGTCGAAGGATGCCCTGGAAGGAAGAAGGCCCTTCTTCCAAGCCTGACACCGACAGCTCATCATGAGAATGAAGGCCGGTATTATCCAAATCCGAGGAGTCCAAATACAAAGGCTTCCCACCTAAATCCCCTTCGATACGCCTAGGGCGATCAGGAGTGACCGTAATAGACAGTCTGTGAGGAAGACCTGAAGACTGTCGGTCCTCCTTAGAGGGAACCCTTCCCAGGGGCTGATTTGGTGGAGGTTCCACCAAAATTGGTGGGGAGCCAGTAGCCGGCAGAGCCGAAAGGCGCACAGGGGCCGCCGAAGGGACCGGAGCCCTAGTGGCCGAAGAGGCTGAGGCCAAGTGATAGCCGGAACCACTAGGGTAGCCGGCTTCTGGCCTGTTAGCAGAAGTTGCTGCCACATAAGGTCCTCATAGCGTCGACAGAGTTTCTGTCTAAGCCTCTCCTCATCAGAGGAGGATGAGGAACGGTGGCGGCACCTTTCTCGGGAGTGTTTATGTCCCTTCTTAGGTCTTCCGACCGAAGAGGACTTGCTCCTCGATTGAGACCGATGTCGCTGGCTCTGTCAGTCAGGGGAAGCCGGACTCTGAAAACCAAGGTTCCGGCTCCTGACCCTCGATTGGGATACCCGAGGGACGGGTTTCCTTGTCGGGGAAGGAGAGAATAGGCATTCTCTCCAGAGTGTCGTCGACAGGCGTCAGTGACAATGGCTCGATCGGGTCGAGAGAAATCTCGTCCGGTTCAGTTGTGTTCTTGACTTCAGTGCCTTGGCCAGACAGGAGGTCTGAAAAACCGGCAGCCGAGAAGGCGATCTCTACCATCGTCGAGACCCCTTGCTCCTGGAAGTCGGACCGCTCTCGGTCCCAGGAGCGTCTTCGGCTAGAAGACTGTTTTTGATCCTTCTTTTTGGATCGGAGGAGTGCAAGCCTGAGGGTACCACACCCTAAGTAGGGAGACACTGGCACAACTCCCGAAAGGATCCTGTGAAGATGGAGCCCAAGTTGAGCGGCACGAAGAAGCATCGGTTGGCCGAAGCTTGGGCGCTTCTTCCTCGAAGGCCACCATCTGCTCGGCGGATCCCGCAGCCACGGAAACCGCCCACCTGGCCTCCTTCGATTTCACCGGTGGATTGCAAAGCTCTGGTCTCCCCAACTTCAGGCGCACCTGATGGTCCTCCAGAACAGTGGGATGGAAGGCAGAGCAAATAGTGCATTGCACGGTACCTAAGCAATAAATGCACGAGAGGTGGGGGTCGGTGCGCGACATTTTTTGTCCACAAGGACACCGGCGAAACCCGGGGGACGACTTGTCATCCATGTCCGAAAGGTTCGGATCCGAGTCATATACTCTTACAAGTTTCAAAGCGAGAAGATGCGGTGAAAACAGTCGATTAGACTCCAGGGCCTCAATCGCTGAAAAAAAAGCACGAAGGAACCTGTATCTTCCAGCAGAAAGGAAGATCTGGCGTCATGGGGCGGAGCCGAGGTATTTATCACCCGGTTGGGTGGGAGGAGCCAGCTTGAAGACTTCCGGCAAGATTTAAAGGGGAAAGGGACAATGCCAGACAGTGTGGATGAACAACATATCCACGCTGCTAGAAAAAGGGATTTTGTTAAGCATTACACTCTGAAAGATTTGTACAAAATGATATTAAACACTTTCTTTTACAACTCCCCATTTTCAGGACTGTCAAAACAAACCTATTTAGGCATATCAAAATACATCACGAATCCCATATTCCTGTGTATATGTGGGACACTGGTTAGGGATACACAAAAAAATGAATGTACGGAATAACCAAAAAAACAATTGCAGGAACGTTTTTGTCCCGGAGAAAGCTACGTTTTACTGTTAGAAAAAAATGGAACATCTCTATTTTCAATGTCCCTATGAAATGGAGTTTTGGGATGTGGTACAAAAAATAAAATCGATGGTAGGGTAGAGCGACAGTACCGCCTTCTGAGGAACTTTCATACTATGGGATGTATGATAAATGTGTGGCACAGGGTTTTCTTAGTACCCAGCAGATGATACATAGTTCCTTTCTTTATTGGATCTGGATTTCTAGATGTAGGTTGTTGTTACAAGACATCCAGGTGTTTGAACTCTCTTGTATGTTACAACTAGAACAGACAAACTGCAGGAGAAATCTACTTTAGACAAGGTATATTGGGAGGAACTGTGGAAAGAATATGACTTTATAGTATGAACAAAAATACTGAACAAAAAAGGATTGTTTTAATTGTCCCTTTTCCTTTTATTTACAAACTTTAAACGGAGGAAGAGTAACGGATGGCTTCATATGATACGAGACTGTACCTATTTAGTAAGCATTTATAGGATGCTATATATATATAAAAAGGGTATCGGTACGATGGCTTGTTATGAGGTAATATCAATTTATGTACTCGTTTGCGATTATATAAGTATAATTATACGACTATCAGAGTGGTAATAAATTCCACCTAGTCCTATAGTGGGGAGAGGGTGGGTTATGATTTTTTTTAGTTTTAGATTTACTATGTGAATTAATACTTATTCCTGTTTTTGTAGTTTTTCTTTTGTATGATGGACTACTGACTAGTATACATACAGGTTACTCACCTGTAACAGGAGTTCTAGGAATGGTCTATGTTGTTCATCCACACTTACTGGCAGATTCCTTGCCGCTGTAAAATCCTGCCGGAAGGTCTTCAAGCTGGCTCCTCCTACCCACCCGGATGGTAAAACTCTCGGCTCCGCCCCATGACACCACATCTAGCCCGATAGAAACCAGGTTGCGTGTCGAAGCCGGGGAGGTCGGGTGGGTTGTGTGGATGAACAATATATACCACTCCTAGAACTCCTGTTACAGGTGAGTAACCTGTATTTCTAGGGACGTGGAAATGTTGTTCAATCCATACTTACTGGCAGACTCCTAGCAGTTCTCCAAGAGGAGGGAGGCAAGGCGCACACCCCCTACTTGGGAAATAAGGACTGGAGAACCAAGGCCCCAAAACCAGCATCCCGTGTGACTCAAGGTCAATGTGGTAGTGGGTAATGAAGGTGTGTGCTCACTTCCAGGTAGCAGCCCTGCAGATTTCCTAGATAGGGACGTCCCCTGGAAGCAGCCACCGAAGCAGCGGTATGGCAGGTAGAATGAGCTTTTATCCCTCTGGGAGGCTCCATGCCCGCCAACCTGTAGCAGAGATCTATGCAGGAGGGGACCCACCTGCCTATCGTCCGCTTGGCTGCAGGTCTGCCAGGTGCGGCTTCAGCGTGGGTGACAAACAGCTGGCAAACCTGTCCCCGAAATTCAGCCATCCGCTCCTTATAAGAGTGCTCTTCTAGGGTCCAAAGTACGGAGCCTATATTCGACCTCCGAGGTGTGATTGGGTTAGAACACTGGCAGAGTCAACACCTGGTTAAGGTGAAACTCCAACACCACCTTCAGAATGAATTTTGGGTGGGGGCGCAGGACAACCTTGTCCCTGTGGAAGACCAGATAAGGAGACTCGATGGAAAGCACCTGGAGCTCTCCCATCCTTCTGGCTGATGTGATAGCCACCAAGAAAGCAGTCTTCCACGACAGGTGAAATGTCACACCTGTGCATCGGTTCGAATGGCTTGCCCATGAGCTTAGCCAGTACCAGCAGTAGATCCCACGGAGGTGGAGGTTCTCGCACCAGAGGGGATATGTGATCAAGGCCTTGGAAAAAGCACCCGACCACCTTCTCCTGCGCCAGCGACAGCTTCCCGGCCCACGCCCGGTAAGCAGAGATGGCTGCCAGGTGCCCTTAAGGGTCGACTCAAGCCCTAGCTGAGTAAAGGGACCACAGGTAGTCCAGAATGCTTGCCAAGGAACAGGAGGAAGGGTCCAGCCCCTTGTCCTGACACCAAATGGAGAATCTCTTCCATTTAAAGGCATAGCATTTCCTGGTAGACTCCTTACGGGATGCCTCAACGACGTTGAGGACCTCGTCAGAAAGACCCAAGGCCTGGAACTCTAGTCGCTCAGGAACCAGGCAGTCAGGTGCAGGGACTGAAGGTCCTGATGGAATATCTTCCCCTGGTTGACTGAAATCAGGTCCGGCCGGCCGGAAGCCAGCTTGGGAGCCTGGAGCTGAGGTTGAGGAGATCTGGATAGCAGAACTGGTGGGCCAGTCTGGGGCTACCAGAATCACCTGCACCTTGTCCCTCCTCGCCTCGAGAAGCACCTTGTGGATCAAGGGAAATGGGGGAAAGGCGTAGAAGAGGCCCAGGGTCCACGGCCTCGAGAAGGCATCCCCCTGCAGCAAGCCCTGCTGAGGGGGGCGGGCATTTAACAGCCTCAGCTTCGCATTCTCCCTGGAGGCAAACAGGTCCACCTGAGGTGTGCCCCAGTGGGAGAACAGATCGTGTACTACCTCCGGCAGGAAAAACCACTCGTGAGATGCAGCACCTATCCGGCTTAGGGCATCGGCCAGAGTGCTGGAGGCTCCCGCCACATTAATAGCTAGGAGATCCGCCTCTAGTCTGCCCACGAGAGACCAAGTGCGGAGAGCTTCCTTGCACAGAGGCTAGGAGCACATCCCATCCTGGTGGTTTAGGTAGCTCATGGTTGTGGTGTTATCCATCTGGACCTGGACCACTTGACCCTGTGCAAACAGAGAGAGGGCTAGTCGGACCGCTCGAAGCTCCAGCAGGCTGATGTAGCATCGAGACTCCTGAGGGGACCAGAGGCCATGCACTCTGAGCTCCCTCAGATGGGCACCCCAACCCAGAGAGGCACTGGTAGAGTGACCATCGTCTCTGGGCGGACAAACGGGATATCCTCCTGCAGATGAGCTGGAACGATCCACCACTGGAGAGCATTCCTCATCTCCTGGGTCACTCACTGGCTGGTCCACAGGACTGGAGCGCTATGACCATTGGAGGGCCAGTCCCCACTGCAGGGGACGCATGTGCCAGCGGGCCCAACGGACCACGCTGGTGCAGGCCGCCACGAGGCTCAGGGGGTGCAGGAAGTCCCGGGCAGGGCACAACTGCCCAACCAGAAATGATTGGGCAAAGGAGGAAAGAACCTTGGCCCTGTCCGCTGGGAGCTGTGCTCTGGCTTGAAGAGAGTCGAGCTCTGCCCCAGTTAACTGAATCACCTGCGTTGGCATGAGTTCAGATTTGGCCTTCTTGGTGAGGAGGCCAACCTGAGAGCAGACCTGGAGGGCCAGATCCCTGGACCGCGCCACCTCAGACTTGGAGGAGGCTGCAATCAGCCAGTCATCCAGGAAAGGGTACACCCAGACCCTTCAGCGCTGCAGGAATGCTGTCACCACTGCCATGCATTTGGTGAAGACCTTGGGAGCTGGAGAGAGGCCGAAGGGCATGGCCCAGAACTCGTAAAGGGATCCCTCCGCTCTGAAGCGGAGGGATCGCTGGTGGGACGGATGGATTGGGACGTGAAAGAACGCATCCTGAAGGTCCAGAGAACAGAACCACACCCCTCATTCCAAGGATGGGACGATCTGAGCCAGAGTGACCATCCTGAAGGTTCGAGACCTTACGAACTTGTTCAGGTTGTATAAATCTAGAATGGGGTGTCATCCCCCGTCCATTCTGGGACCAGGATGTACCTGGACACAAACCCTGGGTCTGATGGAGGATCCAACACCTCCCTGATCACCTCCTTCTGGAGGAGCAGAGCAATGTCGGCTCGACAGGCCGACAGAGGCTGCAGACCCCGTAGCCCCCCCGTGGGGCAACGGCTCGATAGGGTGAGAACTGCTCGAACTCCAGCGGCAGACCCTTTCCTACCACTTCCAGCACCCAGTGGTCAGTGGTGACATCAGACCAGGCGGAAATGAAGTGGCGGAGCCGTCACCCCACGGGGGGAACATGGGGAGGAGTGACGAGGTTGGGGGAGACACCCCTCAACCCGTCACTGGGCAGGCTTGGAGGAAGGACCGGCCGAGGAGCCTCTTGGACCTTTCCCTCCAGGCTTCCTGTTGGAGGAAGCAGCAGGCTTGGCTTTGGGGTGCCAAGTGCGAGCCTGCTGGCCCTGATGCTGGTGTTGCTGGGCCGGACGTGCCTCAGGGGCTGAAGGACAAAGGAGCTTACACTGCTGCTGGCGGCCTTTGTCCTTCTGGGCAGACGTGAGAGTCCAAGGTGGCATTGGACTTCTCTATCCGCTGAAGATGCCCCTCAACCCCGGGACAGAACAAGTCTGTACCCAGCTTGTGCTGGATACCTGCCGTGAAAGTGGAGATCCACAGCCAAGCTCTGCAGCGCATGGCCACTGCGGCTGCTATTGACCGGGCATACAAGTCAGCGATGTCCAGGGAAGTCTGGAGCTGCAATTTGGCCACCAACCTTCTCTGATCCCGCACCTGCTTGACTGTAGTTTGGAGGTCAGCCAGGAGACTAGGAATCACCTCATCCAGGGAGCCCAAAAGGGCCTGTGAAAAGTGTGCCATCAGGACGGCCGAGCTGGCCTGATGAAGGCCTAGGAAGGAAGCAGCGTAAACTTTCCTCCCAGAGTAGTCCAACTTCTTGGACTCCTTGTCAGGAGGCTTGTCCACGTCCCGAGCGTTCCCAGAACGCCGGAAAACACTATCGGTCATGAGCCCCTCCGCAGAGGGGTGCTCCGAGAAACCAGAGAGTGAACTGGTGAGAACTGCATACTTCCAAGCCATCCTGGCCGAAAGCGCTGGACAAGAAGCTGGCCGCTGCCATAGCTCCAGGGACAGGCCAACAATGGCTTCAGCCACCGGGAAGGCCTCCATAGGGGAATCCCCTCAGTCCAGTATCTCCGTGAGGGGATACTTGGCCCGTTTTGAAACGGGTTCGAGCTTCATCCCAGTGGACTCTGAGATGAGCCGAAGCATTCCCAGAAACGAGGATGGGCTCTCATCCACCGACTGACCCCCAGTGGGCTCCAAGTCAAGCGGCCTGGAGAACAAGGAGTCGTCAGACTCCGAGGAGTCTGTGAACAGCTGCCGAGCGCCAGAGTCACCCTCCACCTGCAGAGGCCGATCGGGAGTGAGAGTGATCGACAACCTATGGGGCAAACGCTGACCTGACAGAGAATCCTTGGTCGGGGCCCCAGTCTTCGGTTGTGGAAGAGGTTCCACCACAATGGGTGGCGCAACCTGTTTCAGCCGAACAACCGGTGCTGGATTCAGCTCCTTGACCACTAAGAGGGGTCGTTTCAGCCACTCCGGTGACAGCCACTTAATAGCCGGGGAAGGCGACGGACTCTGCTTATTCCCGGTCAAAAGGAGCTGCTGCCACATTACCCCTCACAGCGCTGACGCAATCTGTGCCTGAGCCTATCCTCCGAAGAGGAGTAAGATGAGGAAGAGCGGCTCCGCCGCTTTCCACGGTACCGAGACCGCCGATGTCTGCGGGATCGGCTGGACCAGGAAAAGGTCCGAGACTGAGACCTTCGGTGTTTGAGGGTGGGTCTGAGAGGGAGCGGGGGAACCTGCTCCTCCTTCGGTTCAGGGACCTTAAGCGGGGACTCCGGCACAGGAAAGTCCTCGGTTTCCACTGGGGGAACCGGTGAAGAAGGGTTGTCGGCCTCTCCAGCCGACAGCCCGTCCGACGGGTCGAGAAAAATCTCGACTGCGTCAGCGGGTGCCTCAGCTGGCTGACCCGACAGGGACACCGTGAAGCCAGTGGCCTTAGCCGCAACCTCGACCGAAGTCAAGTGTCTACTATTCGGGGAAGGGGATCCCTCCCGCTCCCATGAACGTCAATGGTGGGACTTACCTTTGGGGTCCTTCTTTTTGGACCGAGAGGAATGTCCCGAAGTGCCTTCTCCCTTGGTGGAGAGGGATTGGCAATGCTCCTTGAAAGAAGCTGTGTAGGAGGATTCTAAGGAGAGCGGGATAAATGCCGCGACCGAAGATGATGATGCAGCCTGGGCTGCCTCCTCCTCGAGGGTGATCATCTGTTCCAGCTGTTCCACCGAGCCCGCAGACACTGCCCAAAAGGCCTCCTTAAGACTTAAACGGAGGATAACGTTTTTCGGGTCGCCTCAACAGTAACCGGTCAGCATGGTCCTCCAAGACCGAAGAAAAAAAGGATTTGCACAACTCTCAACCTTGTGAGCCATGGCCGAGTCCAAGGCAATAAAGGCACGTGGCGTGCGGATCGGTCCTGGACATCATCTGCCCACAGGGGCACCGACGAAATCCAGGAGTCAATTTGTCCATCGCAGCCACGAGGGAAGATAAAGGCCGAAGTCTTGTAAATTTTAAAGTAAGTTTCGGATTAACTGAATAGTTTGGATCCAGTCCTAAAACGCAGAGCGCAAAGGAGGGAACCTGAGCTTCCAATCGGTAAGGAAGATCTGGTGTCATGGGGCGCAGTCAAGAGTTTTACCACCCGGGTGGGTGGCAGGAGCCAGCTTGAAGACCTTCCGGCAAGATTTAAAGTGGCAAGAAACCTGCCAGTAAGTGTGGATTGAACATATCCACGTCCCTAGAAATATTATTTTGACTTTGTTTTGATTTCAATAAAAAATTCCCCTTCTCTCTGGTAGGGGGAGATGCTGTTCTAGGAGAGGACGGCAGTCTGCCTCAGGATGGCTGAGGAGGTGGTTGTGGAATTGGAGTAGCCGCTGGTTTTATCCCTTACTACAGCTGTAGCTTTGCAAGGGGATTCTGAGCTACTTTTGGATGCTACAAATGTGATTTCTGCTGTGCCATTTGAAGTGCCTTGTGAATTTGTAGTAGTGGAGCTGGCGAGTTTTTCAGTTTCACAATTCCAGCCTAAGAATTCAAATATGTCTTTCGACACAACTCGCCCTTTGGGGACTGTTCCCCTGCTTGATAGACCTGTCTGTCGACCTGACAGTAGTGATGGGCTTCTGGTGAGTCAGTGAGTGGCCGACAGGAGCGAGGGTAGTGCGTCAGTATCAGACGCAATGAAAGATTTATCCGCTGGAATGCGGAAATCGTCTGTTGTGTCGGGGCACGATGTTCTCTTCACAGGTGAAGACTGGACAAAAAAGAGTCGGCTCTGCAAAAGGCTGGATGGATCCAAGGAGCAGACTGACGATGGCTCCCAGATATGAACTGGGAAACTTTCTCTGTACTTCCACGGTGGTTCTCCCCTTCAGAGCAGTTTCTGCAGGCGTTTCTGCATCGCTTGCTACTGCTGTAGCATTGGGGGTTACTTCAGACAGAACTATTGACTGAGACACGGGACCTTCTGGCCTGGGTTCTGAGAACACTTCACCCAGGATTGCTCCCACCCCCTCCCCAAATGGAGACATGAGACAGCGTCGGCCTATTTTTTCAGACCTGTTTAAAAATAAAGTTGAGCAAGCTCCTCGCTGTAATGCTGTCCGCTTGCGGTACAGAGGTAGTTTACAGGAGCATCCAGATAGGACTTATGTGGCCAGGACTTTATTGTTTAAGTCTATGTATTTTCGTGCTGTAGATATGTTTGCCCTAATATTAGAGGTGAAGATTATTTTGATGTCAGTTTTAAAACCTTTGAGGTTAGACGCTTTTTGGAGGCAATATTAATCTCTTAAAATGACTATCATGGACACCCTTTTGGGCAATTCCATAAACAAAACCCCTCTTTAAAACTGTTAATATGTTTAGGAATGAGAGTGTTAATGTGGGGGATGTTCTTTTTTGGTTGGGGAAAAAACTGACGTGTTGGGCCCACCTGAGGCCATCATGGATTCTGAGGAAATTTGGGTGGGGAAATTAGTGGTTTAAAGTTAAATTACAGATGGTGGAAAATGAGGTTCGCCATATACCAAACAGCTTTTTTGGGGGGTAAAGATAGGGGTGTCTTTTAACCCGGGTCAGCCGAAAGCCTGTTTTAAGTGTGGTAGTGGTAAGCACATTAGCAGTACTTGTGATCGGGTGCGGTGTGCCTTGTGTGGTGACTATGATCACAATAGTGCTGTTTGCAGAAATACCATCCACTGTAATTTATGTGATGAACAGGGCCATGCGTACCATCAATGTCCCTGGGTAGGTCAGAATAGACCTGGAGGCCCAGATAAAGACTCCCTTATTAATCAGGCCCAGGATAGATGTAGGCTGCAAGGGCCGCATTCTTCAGCTGAGGAAGAACCCCAAGCTAGACCAGCTAGTCACATTGATGCTTCTCCCTCTAGTGCTACCCATACTGCACAGGGCCCCTTCCAAGATACCGGTGCTTCCTTTTCCCATACCCCTGAAGACCTTGTTCGTTCCCAGTCTTCTCCAATAGTTTCTGATTTACAGAAACCTAGGCCCCCCCAACTCATTTTCAGCTCCCTAAAAGGGTGACTAGGTCTGCTGGTAAAGTTAAGGCCCAACCTGCACAGATCCCACTTCAGAATACCTATCAGGTACTTCTAGATGGAGATACAGATTCTGAGTCTGATGTTTCTTCCCGGTCTGAGGTGGTCTCAGAAATGGAGTGTGATGACACCGCTCTGTCTAGTAGGGGAGTTAAAAGAAATTAGGGGGAAAAAGGAAAAAGGATAAGGATTCATTTTTCTTTTCATGACCTCCTTACGTATAGTATCTCTTAATGTTTGGAGTATTCAGAACATTAAGAAAAGAGCTGCAGTTTTATCCTTTTGTAAGGATTTTTTTTTTTTTTTTTTTTTTAAACCCACCACACAGCATGACATTTCTTCCACTAAGAGACTGTGGCCCTGTGGGATTTCCTTTTGGACATTTGGTGGGGATGCTGCAGCTGGCCTAGGGATTTTGTTCTATACATCTCACGTCAAAGTACAGCAAATTTTGGATACTGTCCCAGGACGGGCCTTTTTGGTAGAAGGTTGTTGGTATGGGTTTCCTTTACTCTCGATTAACACTTCTGCCCCACAAAGTAAAGCAACCAGGGTGGATTTGTTTAATATTACTAAGCCTTTTCTTTTTACTGAGAGGCATGTGCTTTGGGAAGGGGATATGAACTGTGGGTTAGATTTAAAAATGAAAGATAACATTCAGAAGAAGGTTTATTGTGAGTCTCGTGCTCTTAGAGATACTTTATTGCTTACAGGCCTAAAGGATGCTTATATATTTCTGTACCAGGATAAAGAAGCCACATATTATAGAAGTGTGTTATCTACACATATAGATTTTATTTTTGTATCTCAGTTTTTATATCCTCAAAAGGTTTCAACTTTTTTTCTGAATTTACTGATCATGTTTTGCTATTATGTGATATATCTTTTCGAAATATTCCTGCTAGATTCCCTGCAGTTACTCGGAGATGGAAGCCGAATGTGTGTTTATTACAACACAGATGAGATTAAAGTTGGCAGACATTTATTTTTTATTGGAAATCTGTGGCAGAATTTTATGAGGATTGAATGCATTGGTGGATAGATAAAGAGGATTTTAAAAAAGTTGTTTATAGATTTTGGTAAATTTACTGGTAATAGGGACTATTTACGATATTTGCAATTTAGGGATCAGTTCTACAAACTGATGTCCTTATCTAATGTTTCAGACGGCAGAATTAAAACTCAACTGGATGAGACTAAAAAAATGTTTTCTTGTCATGCTACTAAAGCAACTGTCCAGAATGCAGAATTTAGATATCGTACGACCAAACGAAAAAATTACTCACCTTAGTAATGTTGTTTCTTCTAATGGAGTCTTGCTATATTATGACAGCAGCAGTTTGTCCCATCACTAGAACTGCTCCGGAGGTGAAATGGTTAATACCATTCCAAAATAGAACTTTGAGCACGAGCTCTAAGAAGCAGCTGTGTAATTTCAAACCTGAACTGTCAGATCTTTACGAGCAAAAACTCACCAAGGTCTGTGTGGAAGCTGTAACCTACACTAGCCAAATGGCTACCTAAATATTAACAACCATTGCTGGTCCCAACACCCAAGACTTAAGTCAGGGGACCAGAACTACTAACACAATTCTAACAACATGAGAATAAAACAACAGTATAATAAAACACACACACCCCCCAAACTCCCAAAAGGGGAGAAATGCTAAAAGGGCATAAAATAGTGCCCACAATAAGTTGCCCGCACCCCACCCAAGTAGAAGTTCTGAGAAGGCAGGTTGGGGAGGTTCAAATAGCAAGACTCCATTAGAAGAAACAACATTACTAAGGTGAGTAATTTTTCTTCAAACAACATGAAGTCTTGCTATATTATGACAGTAACCATACACAGCAGTACCTCCATGGAGGAGGGGCAGAGCCTACTTAGGAATAGGCTCTGAAGAACAGCTGTGCCAAACCGAGCATCTCTCCTGGCCTGGACATCCAGGGTAATGCTTGTAAAGTGTGTACCGCTTTCCAAGTAGCAGCCTGGCGTATCTCTAATATAGGATGTCTCTGGCAGCAGCTAGAGACGCAGCTGTACCCCTGGTAGGAATGAGCCCTCAAGCCAGAGGGGATCTCTGCCCAGTTCCTGATAACAAAATTGGATACAAGAGACAATCCACCTGGCAACTGATCTCTTAGTGGCAGGTTTGCCTTTCCCAACTTCACCATAGGTAAGGAAAAGTTGGAGGGATTCGAACCTGTGACCTTTGGTACGCTCTATATAGTAACCAAGAGCTCTCAACATCCAGGCTGTGCAACCTCCTCTCACCAGAAGAGAAGTGATCAGTGAAAAATACTGGAAGGGAGATAGATTGGTTAAGATGGAAATCTGAAACCACCTTAGGTAAAAACTTCCTATTAGTCCTAAGGACTACCTTATTATCCCTGTGGAAAGAAATAAAGTCAGTTTCCACTGACAAGGCTTGCAACTCACTTATGCGTCTAGCAGAAGTGATAGCCACCAGAAAAACAGTTTTCCAAGTTAGATACTTAAGCTCTGCAGAAAACAGAGGTTCAAAAGGGGTTGCATTAACTGGGCAATACAAACATTAAGGTCCAGGCAGGCCGGTTCCCCAAAGGGTGATTAGTATGGAGTAATCCTTTAAAAACTTGGAAAACACAGGGTGGTGGAAAGAGGGGATGACTTTCCTGCTGACACAAAAGCAGATACAGCTGCCAAATGGACTCTCAGGGTAGCTGGTCTGAGACCCAAGGAATTAAGATGGACCATGTAATCTAATACAATGGGCAAATCAGCAGATTCTGGGAAATATTTTCCCAGCACACCAAATGGAAAACCTTTTCCATTTAGAACTATAAGTAGTCCTAGTGGAAGGCTTTCTGGAAGCCTTTAGGATTTCAAGAACACCTTGAGAGAGGTGTAAATCAACAAACTAACTCCTCAAGAGCCAGGCCTTGAGGTTGAGGGATTTGAGGTCCAGTTACCAAACCCTTCCCTGGGCACAAGTTAACAGGTTGTGAATCCTGGGGAGGCAAAGGGGAAGATGGATTGTCAGTGACAGAAGGAGTGGGTACCAGGGCTGCCTGGCCCAATCCAGGGCAATCAGAATCACCCTGCAAGGCTGAGATCTGATTTTGACTAATACTTTGAATAGGAGAGGGAAGGGAGGGAAAGCATAAACAAACTTCCCCTCCCAATCCAGGAGAAGGGCATCCAGGGGAACTGAGCCCAACACTGGAGGCCTGCAACAGAACAGAGGAAGTTTGTGATTGTCTGGGGCTGCAAAAAGATCTATCTGAGCGGTGCCCCATCTGGCAAAGACTATCCCCAGCACTTGAGGATCCAGGGACCATTCGTGATGGCCTTGGGAAATCCTGCTGAGAGCATCCGCTAGGACATTGTCCTTCCCTGGAAGACGAACTGCTATGAGTGAAGTGTTCAGGGAATATGCCAGAGACCACAACTTCATTGCCTCGGTACACAAGGTCAAGACCGAGTGCCCCCTGTTTGTTGATGTACCACATTGTTGTGGTGTTGTCTGTTCTGACTTTATCACCTTGTTGTGGACAGATGCAGAAAATGCTTGAAGAGCTAAAAGACAGCTCTGAGTTCCAGCAAATTGATGTGGAGCAGAGATTCCGGGGACCACACTCCCGAGTGGAAAGGTCGTCCATGTGGGCTCCCAACCCAGAAGGGAAGCATCTGTAGTGAGTCAAATTGTGAGCAGGGGAATGAAGGGACCCCGATCTAAATTGCTCTGATCCTGCCACCACTGGAGGGCCTGGATCAAGGTTCGAGTCACTGGGACCAACTTGGAAGGGGTCTCTTCTCTGAGACCAATAGGTTCTCAAGTGAAACTGAATGTCTCTCATCTGAAATCTTGCTCCCTGCACAACAGCTGTGGATGCAGCCATGTGTCCCAGGAGCTGCAGAAAGTGTCTTGCTGGTGAGAGACCTGCAGGGTGAAGGAGGAGGCCAGAGTCACTAAATTCATCACCCTTTTCTAAGGAAGAAAAGCTCTGGCTAGCTTTGTGTCCAACTCTGCCCTATAAAGGAGAGTACCTGGACTGGTTCCAGAACCAACTTTGGTACATTTAGCAGAAAGCCCAGGAGGTGAGAAGCTGCTGGGTAACTTGCAGGTGATTTTACCTGTTCTGGGACTGGCCTACAATGAGCCAATCGTCAGATAGGAAAAACAGCAATCCTTTGCCTCCTTAAGTGAGCCACTGCTAGGCACTTTGTGAATACCCTTGGGGCAGAGGTAGGTCGAAGGGCATTGCTCTGAACTGGTAATGACCTGAGGTAGTTCGAATCTGAGGTACTTCGATGGGAGCTTCTGATTAGGACGTGGAAATAGGCATCCTTGAGGTCCAGGAGGCTAACCAGTCCCCTGGCCTTAGGGAGGGTAAAATCATTGCCAGAGTTACCATTTGAACTTTGGTTTCAAAAGATGCTTGTTCAGATATCTGAGGTCTAATATAGCGCCATTCTCCTGTCTTTTGGGGTAAGGAAGTATCTGAATACAGACCCCTGCCCTGGTGCAGGGAGGAACCCTTCCACTGCTCTGAGAGCCAACAGGGTTGAGACCTCTGCTTCCAGAGCAAAGGTCTCTGAAGCACTTGCAGGTAGAAAAAGTCTGGTTCTCAACTTGGGAAACTTTTTGAAGCTGAGAACCAGACCCCGGCTTACTACTTCCAGAACTCACTTGTCTGAGGTTAAAGAAGCCCAGTTCTGACTGAAGTAAGCCAGCCTGCCCCCTACCGGTAAAGGAGAATCAGCCCTGGGCACCCCATCAGGGTGCCTGCTTAGCAGGAGCTTTAGACTGAGGGGTGGGAGCAGGCCTGCCCACCCCTCGTCTGCCTCTGCCTCTGAAGAAGCCCCTCTGAGCATAGGCAGAGGAGGCCTGAGTCTAATAAAGAGGCCTGTGAAAAGGCCTACCTCTACCCCTGGGGGTATGCCTCTGAGGAGTGGCTTGCCATTCCTTAGCTTGGGCATTTTTGTAAGTAGTCCTATATTCATCCATCTTTTTCATGTAATTCTCTGTCTGCTCCCCAAACAGAGAATTTCCCACCACAGGAAAATCCATAGCCTTAGTCTGGGTATCCTATGACAGACTAGTACACCTGAGCCAGGCCAACCTATAAAAGCTACAGATGTGGCCATGACCCCAGAGGAAACATCATTAACATCCACAGCAGCATGAAACTGTACCTTAGAAGCCTCAATGCCATCAGCAGCCACCTGTTCTAGTTCGCTAGCCAGCTGGCCATGGGCTTGCTTGGCTAATTCCATAACAGTATCCCATCTAGATTTCTGATACCTAGCTACATAAGCCATATAATTTGCTTGCCTGAGTCCCAGAGGCTGCCATATACTGTTTTTTCGCCATGGCATCAATCTTCCTGGAATCCTTGTCAGGAGGATGTGAAGCCAGGGGATATTAGCTTTATCACAGGCTGCAGCCTGAACTACCCAACATGACTGCATTGCTGAGAAAGGAATTCTGTATCAGGACCTGACAATGTGTACCTTCTGTCCATCTTTTTATCTACAGGAGGCACAGAATTAGAGCTTTAAAATTTTTATTGTTTGCTTCCTAAAAGACTTATGCAAAGGAACAGACAATCTCTCAGACTCTGGAATATCCATCATTTCTACAAAATCAGGCTCTCTTGCTCATCCACAGCTTCTTCCAAGGAAGCGGAGGGTTTCAGCAACTTTTTCAGAAACATAAAATGAGATGGGGACTCAGATAGCATAGGGGAGATTCTAGAGGTCTGTCTGGGAAATGTCCGTTCAATGGGCACCCAGACCTTCCCAGCCACATTCATACTGTTCATAATCATCTCCCTCCTCTGGTTCATAAAATTCCTCAACATCATATTCCTGAACCACTAGAACCGGACGAACCGACCTTTTGCCAGATAGTGGTGGTTCGGACGGAACCCAAGACAGTGACTGGACAATTTGTATGGCTTTTGCTATCTCTGCAGCAGTTGGAGAAGGGGTTTTGGACTCCAAACCTGCTGACTTTCTTGTTTTCTTTACTGGAATTGGTTCCTCAGAACCAGCTTTTCTTTTGCCAGAGGAAGTCTCGCCCTGGTCAGAGGGCACTCCCTCCGGTTCAGTTGGCACCGAACCGGGCTGGCCATCCGGGTCAGCGGACTTTTTGGCCTCTCGTTCCCTGAGCCTGCCCAATCTCTTTTCCAGGGTGGCTGCAGGAAATTCTTACATATCTGGCAGTCTGACTGAGGTGGTCAAACCCTAGACAATAGACATGGGTGTGTAGGTCAGCCTTGGCAAAGACTTCCCCACAGACATCACAGTGTTGAAACCCAGTGGGCCCGGTTTTTCTTTTGGGTTTCTCAGACATAATGCCAGCCTAACCAGAAAACTTGCCCTTTAAACGGCAGTGCCAGGCAAGACACCCTTATCGGTTCCTAACCGTGTCACGGGTATTGGAAAACCGTAATAAAATCTGCTTTTAGAACCGATAAGAACCGAACCCAGACCTAAAATGTTAAACTTTAAGTTAATAAGTTTTAAACTTCAGCTGATCGGTTCAAAACCAACCGATAAACTTACAAGTTCCACACAGACAAAACCTTTAATTTACTTACGATTACCACAGACAGAGCTTGAACCGAACGGTTTTGCGGTTAAAATAAAACTATTCTCGGTTGAATCGAACCGAGAAACACTGTTTAAAAAGAACACCGAGAAATGAACCGAGCAGTAGGAGAAATCTCCGGAGCGACTGTTCACTGAGGCGGAGTAAAGAATCTGACAGTTCAGGTTTGAAATTACACAGATAGAGCTGCTTCTTAGAGCTCGTGCTCAAAGTTCTATTTTGGAATGGTATTAACCATTTCACCTCCGGAGCAGTTCTAGTGGTGGGACAAACTGCTACTGTCATAATATAGCAAGACTTCATGTTGTTTGAAAACCATATTCTGATCCATATGTGGCCTGTAAGGATACTGTGCTTCATAAAGTAATGATGGGCCTGTATGATAATGGATGTTCGAAAACCTCAGATGTGGAAATGCTGGAGGTTGTACATTCCCATTTATTTCAATGTTTGGGTACAGAACCCGTTTAAGGTTTTGGGGACAGAATGTTCCTTATTCCATTCCTCAGATTCTGTTTTAATTACTGAGTTAGAAATACAGGTTACTCACCTGTAACGGGAGTTCTAGGAATGGTAAATGTGGTTCATCCACACTGTCTGGCAGGTTCCTTGCCGGAAGGTCTTCAAGCTGGCTCCTCCCACCCACATGGTAAAACTCTCGGCTCTGCCCCATGACGCCAGATCTAGCCCGCTGGAAGCCAGGTTGTGCATCGAAGCCGGGTGGGTCGTGTGGATGAACAACATATACCATTCCTAGAACTCCTGTTACAGGTGAGTAACCTTTATTTCTAGGGACATGGATATGTTGTTCATCCACACTGTCTGGCACACTCCTAGCAGTTCTCCGGGAGGAGGGAAGCAAGGTGCATACCCCTACTTAGGGAATAAGGACTGGAGAACCGAGGTCCCAAAACCAGCATCCCGGCATGACTCAAGGTCGATGTGATAATGGGTAATAAAGGTGTGCTGACTTCCAGGTAGCAGCCCTGCAGATTCCCTGGATAGGGACATCCCTGGAAGCAGCGGTATGGCAGGTAGAATGAACTCTTATCCCTTTGCGAGGCTCCATGCCCGCCAACTTGTAGCAGAGATCTATGCAGGAGGTAACCCACCTGCCTACCATCTGCTTGGCTGGAAGTCTGCCAGGTGCAGCTTCAGCGTAGGTGACAAACAGCTGCAAACCCCTCCCCAAACTTCAGCTGTCTGCTCCTTATAATAAGAGAGCGCTCTTCTAGGGTCCAAGTATGAAGCTTATATTCGGCCTCCGAGGTGTGATTGAGGTAGAACGCCGGCAGAGTCAACACTTGGTTAAGGTGAAACTCCGACACCACCTTTGGAAGGAATTTCGGGTGGGGGCGCAGGACAACCCTGTCCCTGTGGAAGACCAGATAGAGACTCGATGGAAAGCACCTGGAGCTCTCCCATCCTTCTGGCTGACGTGATAGCCACCAAGAAGGCGGTCTTCTACGACATCAGTTCGAATGGCTTTCCCATGAGCTTAGCCAGTACCAGCAGTAGATCCCACAGAGGTGGAGGTTCTCGCACCAGAGGGGATATGTGATCAAGACCTTGGAAAAAGCGCCCGACCACCTTCTCCTGTGCCACCGACAGCTTCCCAGCCCGCACCCAGTAAGCAGAGATGGCTGCCAGGTGCACCTTAAGGGTCGTCGACCGAAGCCCTAGCTGAGAAACTGACGACAGGTAGTCCAGAATGTTTGCCAAGGAACAGGAGGAAGGGTCCAGCCCGTTGTCCCGACACCAAATGGAGAATCTCTTCCATTTAAAGGCATAGCATCTCCTGGTTAGGCTCCCTACGTGATGCCTCAATGACGCTGAGGACCTCGTCGGAAAGACCCAAGGCCTGGAACTCTAGCCGCTCAGGAACCATGTCGTCAGGTGCAGGGATTGAAGGTCCTGATGGAATACCTTCCCCTGGTTGACTGAAATCAGGTCTGGGCAGGCCGGAAGTTGCCTCGGGAGCCTGGAGCTGAGGCTGAGATCTGGATACCAGAACTGGAGGGACAGTCTGGGGCTACCAGAATCATCTGCGCCTTGTCCCTCCTGGCCTTGAGAAGCACCTTGTGGATCAAGGGAAATAGGGGAAGCGTAGAAGAGGCCCGGGGTCCACGGCCTCGAGAAGGCATCCCCCTGCAGTGAGTCCTGCTGAGGGGGGCAGGCATGAAAACAGCCTCAGCTTCGCATTCTCCCTGGAAGCAAACAGGTCCACCTGAGGCGTGCCCCAGTGGGAGAACAAATCTTGTACTACCTCCGGCAGGAGAGACCACTCGTGGGACGCAGCTCCTATCCGGCTTAGGGCATCGGCCAGAATGTTGGAGGCTCCTGCCACATGGAGGGCAAGGAGATCCGCCTCCAGGCTGCGCACGAGGGACCAAGTGCAGAGAGCTTCCCTGCACAGAGGCATGGAGCGCGTCCCGCCCTGGCGGTTTACGTAGTACATGTCATGGCATTGTCTGTCTGGACCTGGACCACTTGACCCCGTACAAACGGAGCGAAGGCGGTGAGGGCTAGACAAACCGCTCGAAGCTCCAGCAGGTTGATGTGGCATCGGGACTCCTGAGGGGACCAGAGGCCATGCGCTCTGTGCTCCCCAATATGGGCGCCCTAACCCAGAGAGGCAGTCGATAGAGAGACCGCCGGCTCGGGGCGGACAAACGGGATGCCTTCCTGCAGATGAGCTGGAATGATCCACCACTGGAGAGCGTTCTACATCTCCTGGGTCACTGCCACCGGCTGGTCCGAGGGACCGGAGCATTGTGACCACTGGGTGGCCAGTCCTCATTGTAGGGGACGCATGTGCCAATGGCCCATCAGACCACACTGGTGCAGGCTGCCATGAGGCCCAGGAAGTCCCGGGCAGGGCGTAATTGCCCAACCTGAAATGATTGGGCAAAGGAGGAAAGAACCTCGGCCCTGTCCACCGGGAGCCGTGCTCTGGCTCGGAGAGAGTCAAGCTCTGCCTCGATGAATTGGGTCACCTGCTTTGGTACGAGTTCCGACTTGGCCTCATTGAGGAGGAGGCCAACTTGAGAGCAAACCTGGAGGACCAGATCTCTGGACCGCTCCACCTCCAGTCTGGAGGAGGCCGCAATCAGCCAGTCGTCCAGGTAAGGGTACACCTGGACCCTTTGGCACCACAGAAATGCTGTCACCACTGCCATGCATTTGGTGAAGACCCTGGGAGCTAGAGAAAGGCCGAAGGGCATGGCCCGGAACTCTTAAAAGGACCCCTCTGCTCTGAAGTGGAGGAATTACTGGTGGGACGGACGAATTGGGACATGAAAGAACGCGTCCTGGAGGTCCAGAGAAAAGCACCACACGCCTCATTCCAAGGATGGAATGATCCGAGCCAGAGTGACCATCCTGAAGGCTCGAGAACCTTAGGAACCTGTTCAGGTCATGCAGGTCTAGAATGGGGTGCCAGCACCCCCCCCACCGTCCTTTTCGGGACCAGGAAATACCTGGACACAAACCCTGGGACTGGGTGGAGGATCCGCCACCTTCCTGATCACCTCCTTCTGGAGGAGCAGGGCAATGTCTGTTCAACGGGCCACCAGAGAGATTACGGACCCCGTAGCCCCCCATGCGGTGACAGCTCGGAAGGGTAGGGCCTGCTCGAACTCCAGAGGCAGACCCCTTCCTACCACTTCCAACACCCAGCGGTCCGTGGTGATAGTGGACCAGGCGGAAAGAAAGTGGCAGAGCAGTCCCCCCATGGGGGGAACCCAGGGGAAGCGACACGGCTGGGGGAGACACCCCTCGACCCGTCACTGGGCAGGCTTGGAGGAAGGACCGGCCGAGGGACCTCCTGGGCCTTTTCCTCCCGGCTTCCTGCTGGAGGAAGCTGCAGGCTTGGCTTTGGGATGCCAAGTGCGAGCCTGTGGGCCCTTATGCTGGTGTTGCTGGGCCGGATGTGCCGCAGGAGCAGAAGGGCGAAAGGGCTTATGCTGCTGCCGGCATCCTTTGTCATCCTGGGCAGACGTGACAGAGTCCAAGGTGACACTGGACTTCTCAATTCTCTGGAGGTGACCTTCCACCCCAGTTCCAAACAAGTAGGTACCCAGGAAGGGGACGTCTGTCAGCTTGTGCTGGGTATCCGCCGTGAAGGTGGAGATCCGCAGCCAAGCTCTGTGGCACATGGCACTGCGGCCGCTACTGACCAGGCATAGGAGTCTCCAATATCAAGAGCCATTTGGAGCTGCTGTTTCGCCACTGCCCTTCCCTGATCCCGCACCTGCTTGACTGTAGTCTGGAGGTCAGCCAGAAGATGAGGGATCACTTCATCCAAGGAGCCCATAGGGGCGTGGGAGAAGTGCGCCATCAGTACGGCCGAACTGGCCTGACGGAGGCCTAGGGAGGACGCAGCATGCACTTTACACCTGGCATAGTCCACCTTTTTGAACTCTGTCGGGGGGCTTGTCCACATCCCTGGTGTTCCCAGAACGCCGGAAAACACCATCGGTAACCAACCCCTCCACAGAGGGGTGCTCCGAGAAACCGGACAGAGACCCGGTGGGGACTACGTACTTCCTGGCCATCCTGGCCGAAGGAGCATGACAAGAAGCCGGCCGCTGCCATAACTCCAAGGCTGGGCCAACAATGGCTTCAGCCACCGGAAAGGCCTTCGTGGGAGAATCCCCTCGGTCCAGTATCTCCGTGAGGGGATACTTGGCCCACTTGGATACGGGCTCGAGCTGCATCCTAGTGGACTCAGATGAGCCGAAGCAAACCCACGAACGAGGATGGACTCTTGTCCATCTACTGTCCCCTGGAGAACTCCAGGTCAAAGGGCCTGAAGAACAGGGAAGAGTCGTCAGACTCAGAGGAGTCTGCGAATAGCTGCCTAGGGCCTGAGCCACCCTCCACCAGCAGACGACGGTCAGGAGTGAAGGTGACCGACAACCAGTGGGGCAGTCCCTGACCAAACTGAGAATCCTTGGTCAGCACCCCAGATTTAGGTTGTGGAGGTGGGGCTTCCACCACAATCTGTGGGGCAGCTAGTTTTGGCCAAACAACGGTACTGGTTTAATTGCCGCATCAATCGCCGAGGGCGTTTCGCCTTTCAGGTATGCCACTTAATGGCCGGGAAGGCGACGCGCCTGCTTCGTTGCCGGGTCAAAGGAGTTGCTGCCACATTAAGTCCTCATAGTGTCAACGCAATTTGCGCCAAAGCCTTTCCTCTGAGGAGGAACACGACGAGGACTAGCGGCGCCACCGCTTCCCTCAGTGCCAAGACCGCCGGTATCTGCGGGATCGACTGGACAGAGAAGAGGTCCGAGACAGTCAGTGTTTCCGAGGGTGGGTCTGGGAGGGAGCGCGAGAAACATTCCTCCCTCATCTCAGGAGCCTTAACTGGGGACTCTGGCACAGGAGGCATAAGCAAGTCCCTGGTTTCCATCGGGGGAACCAGTGAAGAAGGGTTGTCGGCTCTCCAGGTCGACAGCTCGTCCGACGGGTGGAGAAAAATCTGTACTGCGTCAACAGGCGTTTCGGCCGGCTGACCCGACTGGGACACCGTGAAGCCAGCGGCTTTAGCCGCAACCTCGACCGAAGTCGAAAGTCAACTGTCTGGGGAAGGGTACCTCTCCCGCTCCCACAAATGCCGACAGTGTGACTTATCCTTCGAGTCATTCTTCTTGGACTGAGAGGAGTGTCCCAATGGACCCTCACCTTTCATGGAGAGGGATTGGCAAAGCTCCTTAAAAGAAGCCGTACAGGAGGAACCCAAGGAGAGTGCGATAAATGCCACGACCGAGGAAGACGAAGATGCGGCCTGGGCCACCTCCTCCTCGAGGGCGATCAACTGTTCAATTTGCTCAGCCGAGCCAGCCGCCACGGAAACCGCCCAGCAGGCCTCCTTCGACTTCACCAGCGGTATGCGTCTCTCGGGGCGCCCAAGTTGGAGCCTAGCAGCACGGTCTTCGAGGACATTTGCCTAAAAGGACTTGCACAAATCGCAGGCCTGCGGATCGTGGTCAAGCCCGAGGCAGCAGACGCACGTAGAGTTTGGATCAGTCCGAGACATCTTCTGCCCACACGGGCACCGCCGAAAACCGGGAGTCAATTTGTCCATCGCAGCAGCGAAGGAAGAAACAGATCGAAGCCTAGAAAACTTTAAAATCAGTTTCGGGTTAACCGAAGAGTTTGGATCCAGTCTAAACGCAGAGTGCTAAGGAGGGAACCTGGGCTTCCAAGCAGTAAGGAATATCTGGCATCATGGGGCGGAGCCGAGAGTTTTACCACTTGGGTGGGTGGGAGGAGCCAACTTGAAGACCTTCCAGCAAGATTTAAAGCGACAAGAAACCTGCCAGACAGTGTGGATGAACAACATATCCATGTCCCTAGAAATGCCTGTTTCTGCCGAAGAGGTTAGGGAAGTAATTACTACATTAAAACCGGGGGTTTCTCCTGGAATAGATGGTTTATCGCATGAGTTCTGTAAGCAGTATATAGATGAACTGAGTGTTATATTACCCGGAGGACCACCCAGCGGAACAAAGGAGCAGCAATCCGGTAGTGCTCCGAGTGCCTCATAGCGCCAAGATTTTTTGGAATTACTGGACTAATCTATCTACACAGCTCTAGAGGTTTCCATCGGCGGAGCAGTGGAGATTGTTTTTCACCACACACTGCTTCCACCAAGGGGAACAGCTTATTCACATTTTAAAGGGGATTTACAGCTGTACTTCAATTGTTAAGGGGATAGCTGTTCTTGAATTGTATGCAAAGGGGATTTGTGTCTGTGGGCAAAAGGGGACGCAATTAAATTTCTGTGATTCATAGGCTGCATGCTCTCTGTGCCGAAAATCCATTATATCACTTGGTAGCTTTCCTCACTACTGTAAATTCCACCAATGCATAAGCTGGACTAGCTACGTATCTGTAGTTGGCTCCACCTCCCCCAGACAAATACTTATATCTGATTTTTCTTTCTCTTCCTTCAGAGAGGTCGCGAGGGCTAAGCAGGTTCGAGCCTTCCCCACAGTCGCAGGACCACCCCCGCGGAACAAAGGAGCAGCAATCAGGTAGCAATCCCGCGCTAAGAGAGTGCTGCACCAGAGATTTTTTTGGAAGGCCCCACTTGCGCTATGCGCAGGCTCCCCACCGCCCCCACCACCACCCTTGGTGAGCTCCTCCTTTTATAGAGTGGACCTCGTGTGCTCGTTAACCACCGCCCCCACCACCACCTTTGGTGAGCTCCTCCTTTTATAGAGTGGACCTCGTGTGCGCGTTAACCAATCAGCCCATTTTCCCATTAGCTCCTTATACTAACCAGCCACTAGTGGCCACCCTAGAGCAGCTCTCATTTTCCAATACTAAAATGCAGTATCTCCCATTGCCATTTATAATGCTATTCCTAACCTTATCTTACCTTCCACCCTCTTCCCACTCAATACTACCCAACGCCTTGCCACTCCTCCCGGGATTGACAAAGCCATCCCCCCACTCCTCCTCTGTCCTTGAGGACCTCACTCGTCACCACTGGCATAACTGGTCCCTGGGGGCCACTATTCTCCCTCCCTCTTTCCATGCAGACCTACCGGCCTTATACATGCCCTTCTACCTAGACCCTAAACCCAACTCACAATTTCTTAATCGCCCCCCCTCCGCGCTGGTTCTCCCCAAAGCTTATGCGTCTAGCTAGGCTCCTTCTGGCTCTCCTCCTTATAGCCAGGGACGTAGAACGCAACCCCTAGTCCACCATCCCAAATGGCTGGGCAATCTCCAGCACCGGACACCCACCTCCCAAGAGGTTTCAAAATCATCCACCTTAACATCTGCAGCCTCCTGAACAAATCAGCTGCCCTACAAACTACTGTCCTATCTCTTCGCCCTGACATTGTAATCATTACTGAGTCTTGGCTGAAGCCCCATCACCTCGACTTGGAATTCTCAATACCTGGGTTCTCCTTAATTCGCCAAGACAGACAGGGTACTAAGAAGGGTGGCGGCACTGCCATGTATATCTCCTCCAAACACCAGTTCTTTATAATCACCCCCACTGGACCCTAAAATTCTACAGACTCCCTGCTAATCAAAATCCCTCTTCCGTACACTATCCCTGTATATATAGCTGGGTCATACTGCCCGCCAGACACACAGCTGGGTAGCATCCTTGACCACCTGGGGAACCAGAGGTCCCTGACGGCAGGCGGCGAACTCCACATCCTCAGTGATTTCAACCAGGACTGGCACGGCAGTGTAGCCACCAAAACACGTTCTCATATAAAGGCTCTAAACCTGTCCCAGCAAATAGTGGAACCCACGCGCCTAAATCATACATCCAACAAGCACACACTACTGGATTGGGCCCTCACGACCCACTCTCATCGGATAGTTAAAGCTGGCCTACTACCAGACTCCCTCAGTGATCACCATATGATTTATATGGTGCGCAAAATTTTCCAACCCAAGGCCCCTCCCCCCCACACTCTCTATCAGAGCTTACAGATCCCTCAATTTAACCGCTTTCCTAAATGACCGCTCCAACATTGACTGGTCAGTCATCACCAGGGCCACCTCCATGGACGAGGCCCTAACATTTTTCTCTAACAACTTCCTTGCCATCTGGGATTTGCACGCTCCTCTCAGAAGATCCAGAGTAAGAGAAGCACACTTGCCCTGGGTAACAGCTAATCTCTTGGAACATCTACGAGCCCGTGACCGAGCCTGGAAATCTTTCAAGGCTACAGGAGCTCAAATGGCTCTTCTGCACTACCGATCACTAAGAAATGCCTGCACTAGACTCATACGTCAGGCCAAATCTAACTTCTTTAATTCTGCTTTCAACAATAACTTCGCTCACCCTTCACATTTCTGGAAATCCATAAAATCCCTTCTTACTCCCCCGGCCCAACCCCTGTCTCCCACCCTCAACATAGGTGGAAGCATCATCGGGGATCCTTGCGCTGTTGCCACCGAGTTTAATGCTCATTTCTCCACCACAGCTTCCTACCTGCCTCCCATCCACATCCCCCCGGCTGTATCCTCTCTGGCCGCTTTCTCGTTACGCCCAGTCACACCCAACCAGGTACTAATAATACTGCATTCACTCAACCCTTCCAAAGGTAAATGCCCATCAGGCCTTGACTCCAAAATGCTTCTGCTCTCCACACCTGCCATAGCCTACCCTCTTACCTCCCTCTATAACCTGTCTTTTAGACTCGGTCCGTCCCTACTACTTGGAAACAAGCCATGGTCATTCCCCTTGCCAAAGGAGGCGACCTTTCCTCCCCAAACTACCGTCCCATATCACTGCTCCCCATTCTAGCCAAAATTCAAGAGCGCCTTGTACTTTCACAGCTCCACCTCTATCTTGATGCCATATCCTTCTTCACCCCTTTCCAGGCCGGGTTCAGGAAAAATCACTCCACCACCACCACCTCGCTTCTTCGCCTCACCAACACCATTCTTACAGGCATGGACAAAGGGGAAATCACTGCAGCCATCTTTATCGACCAGGCCAAAGCCTTCGACATGGTCTCGCATCCCCTGCTGCTAGCTAAACTTGTTCAAGCTGGACTGTCTGCACCTGCAATTAAGTGGTTCCATTCCTACCTGGCAGGTAGGACCCACTCAGTCCAGGTTGGCTCGGCTACTTCCTCTTCTCTCCCAGTCACCTGTGGAGTCCCCCAGGGTCCGTTCTTGGCCCTCTGCTGTTCTCTATCTTTCTCAACAACTTGCCTGATGCATGCCCACATACCGCAGTCCACATCAACGCTGACGACACGGTGTTCGCCTCTGGCCCATCCCCGGAGGTGGTTTCATCCTGTCTGCAGAAGGACTTCAACTCCGTCCAACATTGGTTCCACGCAAATCAGTTATTTTTAAACTCAAATAAAAACAGTCTCCCTCACCTTCCATACTCGGGCTAAACTAACCCGCCTTCCTGCTCCCCCCCCCCCCCCAATGATTTACACTCTGGATGGCTCCCCACTGAAGACCTGCACTTTCTATAGATATCTCGGTGTCTGGTTAGATCAATACCTCAACTTTCTGCCTTATAGATGCCCTTCACAAAAAACTGTATCCCATGCTGGGTGCCCTTTACCGCAACAAAAATTGCATCCCTCTGCCAACACGACTAGCAATAGTCAAAAAAATGGTCCTCCCAATTATGGATTACGGTGATGTAGTCTACGGTGCGGCCCCACAAACTTCCTTATCCAGGCTTGACCCCCTCTTCAACTCCTTCTGCAGGTTCGTTTTGGACCGGCCTCCTAACACTCATCACTGTGTCCTCTACCAGTCCGCAGATCTCCCTTCTCTCCATAACTGGCGACTACACTGTGCTAGAACTGCAGCCAAGTTCTGGACTCAGTCTCTCCCCTTCTACCTGATGTCCTCCCTAACAGCCCTCCCCCCCCACCAGCTTACGCTCTCAGAAACGTCGACTCTCGGCTCCTTCTAATCCCGAACAGATCCACCCGGTCTGGCCAATCCGCTTTCAGCTTCAGGTTGCCCAAATTATGGAACTCCCTTACCTCAGACAGACATGCCACCAGCCCCCCGCTCCGAAATGCCCTTAATACTCACTTCGCTACATCCTGCTCCTCCCCCTAGTTCCCCTCACTACCTAACTTCCAGCTTCTAATCTTCAGTCTGGGTATACCTTTTGCCTTTTGTACTGGGTAATATATATTTTCTTCATGTCCATTGTTGCAGAATTTATACCTGTATATTGTAAGTATGGCTACTCTCGCCAACTGTCTTGTACCACACATATTTATGTTGCTTTTGTACACCTTATCATTTGTAACCCCCGCCCCAGGGGGCATCTGGAATCGAGCGGTACTCTGCTCAGTATGCTTTCCTGGCAAAACTCTTAAATAAATATGGGATATACAATGGTGAGCTGTCAGATAAATGATTTATCTACACAAGTGCTGTTTGACCTCGGGTAACTTCACGAGTGGCGTAAGCCACGAGTGAGGTGTCCGAGGTCAAACAGTACAAGTGTAGATAAATCATTTATCTGACAGCTCTCCATTGTATATTTCATTTATGCAATAGGGATGCTTCTTATCAGTGCGGGAACATCTGGTTTTGACTGTTTATCTTCTTTTTTTAAATGATAATTTCTGGGACTTTCTGGGACTTTTGGTTAACTTTCCTGGTGTATGTCCGCCTAGCGGGGGTGGTTGCTATTAAATGAAACACCACTCATTGTGTAGAGAACTTCTTGCTGAACAAATGTCATGGTGACAGTATCATGCTACCTTTTTTGTTTTAAAGTTATTTGCATTTGTTTGATGAAAAAGTGAAACAAAAATTTAATTTTATGCTGTTTTTTTGCTAATTATAAAAAAACTAAAAGGTATTTATTAAACACCACTCATTTTGTAGATATTTTCATGCTGAACATTTTTTGTGCTCATAGTACCATGCTATCATTTTTAGTTTTAAAGTGATTCACATTTGTTTGTCGAAAAGTGAAAAGAAAATTGAATTTTATGCTGTTTTTGCCAATTAAGAAAAACTAAAGGTATCTCTGAATAAAACACCACTCATTTTGTAGATATTTTTATGCTGAACATTTTCGTGCTCACAGTACCATGTTATCATTTTTCATTTTAAAGTTATTTATATTTGTTTGTATGAAAAGTGAAAAGAAAATAGGATTTTTTGCTGTTTTTTGCTAATTATAAAAAAAACTAAAAGGTATCTATAAATGAAACCCCACTCATTTTGTAGATATTTTTGTCCAGAACATTTTTCGTGGTCACAGTACTATGCTATCATTTTTCGTTTTAAAGTTATTCACATTTGTTTGTCAAAAAAGTGAACAAAAAAGCTTTGATTGACAGTTTGCATTTATCCCACATATGTGGGATAAATCTAGGGTGGTTAGATTTATTCCACATATGTGGAAATAAATGGATTTATTCAATGGCTTTTGGTCTCACACCTATTGCATAAATAAATGTATTCCATTCTTTGGTTGAGACAGAAGAGATTTGTGCGGAATTTTGTCTCAGCATTGGTAGTTTTTATTTTTAAATCTGGGAATCTATGTGATTTGTGTAATTGGAGGCCTCTCAATCTTCTTAATAGAGACTATAAGATATTTTCTTCTGTTCTCTGTAGTAGATTACAAAAGGTGGCATCCGTGTGGATACATCCTGCACAAACTTGCTCTGTTCCTGGGAGGAACATTAAACAAAATTTACTGTTACGGGCTCTGACAGAATTTGGTAAACAAAATAAATTGTCTGGATTTTTTTTGGCCCTGGATCAGAGGAAGGATTTTGATACTGTTTCTCATGTTTTTCTGATTACTGTTTTAAAATATTATGGATTACCTGGTCAAATGCTGGCATGGATTACATCCTTGTATAAGTGTGCTTCCTTTTCCCCCCATAGTTAATGGTTTGGTGGGGACAAGTATTGATTTAAAAAAAGGGGGTTCGTCAGGGATGCCCACTGAGCCCTTTGATTTTTACTTTTATATTAAACCCTTTGATTAGAGGGATATTAAGTAATGATTTGATTCAGGGCATTTCCCCAGGTATGGATATTTCCCCTCAAAACATTTCTGCTTATGCAGATGATATTTGTCTTATGATGCAAGATTCAGTTTCAGGAATTAGGGCATTACAACAGTTCGAAGACTTTCCCAGATTCTCGGGAGTATATTTGATTATGATAAATGTCTTAGTTTACAAATAGGTTTAGGGGATTTGGTACAACTGATTGGCCCTGTACATATAGAGCATTCTTATATTAAGATTTTAGTGGATTATTTTGGATATTGTGATGTTGCTTCTTTGAATTGGGAGGAGAAATTAGTGTTGGGGCAAGAAAGGTACAGATGTGGAAATCCTGGTCTCAAAATTAAAACGGGTTTCTATTATTAAAAAATGTCTATACATCTATGTATCTATATATCCACACACACACACACACACACACTGTTTTCCCCTTACCTTTAACATTTGAAACTCTGTTAAGTTGTTTTTTCCAGATGTTATGGTGTAACAGGTTAAATCCCATCAAGAGATTTTACTTATCTGCCAATTCAGGCTGGGGGGCATGGTATGATAAATCCGTTTTTTTTTTTTTTTTTATATAACCACACACTTCCATCTTGCACAATGATTTAAATACTACTGAGGATTTATGGATGGATTGGACAGATGAGCTGTTTAGCTCCTTTTTTCAATATTGGGGTGGGGGATCAGGGAGTTAAGAGTGTCAAGGGCCTGAACCTTCCTGATTTTGCAGTCCCTGGTTTCAGAAAAGTGAAAGCATGGCAAATGCAAAAAGCGGAGGCTTTTTTTACTGAATAGAAAGCAGAGCTATCGTAGGATCATGGAAATTAATTTTTTGGTCCAGGTAGATTTTCCAAAGTGCTATCCATCTAAACTACAGTTTGCACTTAAACTTAAGAGACCCTAGAGTTCCTGTTCATATGTGGGATGTTTCTTGGCTTTGTTGTTATGGGAGACTAGGGGTCCGTGGAAATTGGAAACATAAGGCGGTGGAGGAAAGGGAGTGTTTAAGACCAGGGTGTGATGATGGGTTATTGGAATCTTTAAAACATTTTTATATTTGTTGTCCATATATTGTACTTTTTTGGCTCAATTTACAAAGCAAATGGAAGTGGGGGCCTATTACTTATGAATCCTTAATTTTAGGGGATTACTCAGGATTCTTACGGAGGTATCACCCTAGTACTCTGAATGTGATCTTTGCCTGCATAAAATATCTTTGGCAAGCTCGGTGTCATTATTTACAACATGCCGTTTTATTAAACTCTTATTTCACAAATTGAAAAAGCAATACAAAAAGTTAAAACTGATTTTCTAAAGATGGATAGGAGGACATTTGTTACATTTTGGAAAAATGTAGATCATTTATTTTTAATTATTTTCTCTTCTTTCCTTGATTTGTTTTGGATACCCATTTCTTTTCTTATTTATACTGCTGATTTTTTTTTTTTGAGCATCTTCCGTGTTTTCTTGTGATGTTATTTCTCTGCAATAAACAATTCCCCTTCTCTTTTCGATACGTGCCATGGGATCTTTAACATCCACCTGAACTACCACCAATCCAGGCAGATGGGACCTTGGTTTAACATCTCATCCGAAAGACGGCACCTCAGAAGTGCAGCACCCCTCTCATGCTGCACTACAGTGTCAGTACAGGGATATTAATCCAAGTGCCAGATGTAGGAACTGAACCCTCAGCCCTCTGATCTCCCGGCTTCAGAGGTGAGTGTGCTACTTACAGACCACTGACACAGACTTTCTACTACCCCAGGAATGCTCAAAGGTAGCACAGTGGCAACTGAATGGTCCGATTTAAGGTAGATTCAAACCACCTTGGGTAAAAAAAAACAACTTAGGAATAGTACGCAGAGTCACCTGGTCTCTGTGAAAAATCAGGTAAGGCTCCTTGCACATCAGGGCCTGGAGCTCGGAAATCCTTCAAGCAGAAGTAATGGCAACTAAAAAGAGTGCTTTCCATGAAAGACAGCGCATGTCACAATTCGCAGCTGGTTCAAAGGGAGACTGCGTGAGTTTCTCTAAAATGAAGTTCAGGTCCCAGGAAGGAGCAGGGCTCCTGATCCCTTTTAGGAATGTCTTGGATACTTCCAACTGAGCCAGGGTTTTGCCATCCACAAGAATGTGGTAGGTAGAAATCACAGATAAGTGTACTTTCAGGGTCAAGTAGCAGAGTCAGAGGTTGGAGGGGTGCAGCAGATACTCCAAGACCTGAAGAACAGGGCAGGAGAAGGGGTCCCACTCCTTAGATGTGGCCCATATGGAAAATCTCTTCCATTTCATTGCATAAGTGGATCTAGTAGATGGTTTTCTGGCCTCCATGAGTACCTGTGGCACTCCAGAGGCTACTCCAAAGCGAGCAACGGCTATGTCAGTAGGTGCCACGCATGCTGGTGAAGGGACTGAAGGCCTGTATGGACCAGGGTGCCCTGTTCCCCAGTTAGGTCTTCACAGATTGGCAGGGGAACTGGGGGTTCCCACTGTCAGCTGAAGCAGAGAACCAAATCTGACATGACCAGTAGGGAGCAATCAGGATCATATGTGCTCCTTCTGCCTGTAGTTTCAGTAATACTCTCTGTAGTAATGGAAAGGCGTACATGAATTTCCCTGTCCAGCAGAGACAGCGCATCTTGCCAGAAAACACCATGCCCTGGAGCGAGTGAGCAAAAAGTTGGTAGTTTTGCATTGAATGGGGATGCGAACAGATAGAGGTCTGGTTGACCCCAATGGGTGAATATTTTGTCTACCACACTGTCTCAGCTCCCACTTGTGGGCTTGAGTGTGGCTGAGTCCATCTGCCAGGACATTTTGAACGCTGGGAACATGCACTACCATGAGGTGGAGATTGTGCTGAACTGACCAGGACCATACTCTTATCGCTTCATGATAGAGTGGGTACGAGCGACTGCCCCCTTGTTTATGTACCAGATGATGCACATGTCCATATGGATCAGGAGTGATCCTGTCTGGAGGTGGTGCTGGAAGGCCTGGAGAGTGTACATCACAGCTCTCTCCAGCACACTGATATGGAGCACAAGTTTCCTCCGAGCCAAAGAACCCTAGGTCTTGTGGGCACCCAAATGGGCTCCCCACCCCCATCTCTAAGCATCCGTTGTCGGGGTCTGGGAGGGAGGAGGGGGCTGAAAAGGGACACCTCCTGGAAAGTTGTCCAGGTTGTGCCACAGGAGGTCCTGAGCCATCTGGTAGGAGACCAGGATCATGTGATCCAGGTCCAGATCATCTGATCTCTGATCCCTCTGTACTCAGAGTCCACTGCACGACTCACAAATGAAGCCTGGCCAGATGTACGGTCAGGATGGCAGCTGCCATGAGACCCAGCAGGTGAAGGATCGACCTTGCAGAGGTCCGCCTCTGGGAAGCCACAAGATTTGCTTGTCAATGGGAGTCTTTGCTCCATCTGGTGGGAGGAAGGCTCTCCCTTGGACTGTATCCAACACTGCTCCAATAAAGTGAAGGCGTTGTGAAGGGATAAGGTGGGATTTGGGACAACTGACTGAATCCCCAATCATCTGCAACTGGAATAATAAATTTAACAAGCCTCCCCCCAGAGGGTACTTTGCAGAATATTAAAAAAGGGCCACCTTGAGCACCTCAAACAGCAACTTCATAGCATCGATTGGAGCCTACTTGATACAGCTACAGATATGAACATAGCCCTTGAGCACATCAATCAATTCAATGTGGCCTGCGATACCCATGCGCCTGTAAAGAAGACCAAGTCAAGGATATCAACAACACTTGGATTACACCTGATCTAATTGATCGCATAAAAATCAGGCACCATTTATGGCACAGAGCAAAAGTTACTGGTAAGCAAGCTGACCCACAGGAATATGGAATATCAAGAAATGACTGCACTCATACCATCCACTCTGCTAAAAACAACCACTTTAGGGATGCGTTAAACTCCTGGGGCCACAGTAAGAATTTTTGAAACAATATAAAGGATGCCATGGGGAAAGATCATAAGGAGGTTCCAAGTATGCATAACATAAATGGTGTTCCAATATTAAACCCGCTGACCATTGCAGATACGTTTAACAAAGCATTTATGGATTTGCGTAGTATCTTTCCACACTTCGAGGAATCCACTTCCATCAGGGATCAAGGTACACCACAAAAACAATCATGTCACCCACTATTCTATTTCAAAGCAGTCCCCCTACACCAGGCTAGAAGGCATATTCGCAAGGTACTTGGGAAATCAAGGAAAAGCAGGGACACCCTTGACCTCAAGGTGGTGCCCTCACACTCCAAGAGATTTTGGTTCCCCTTGTTAAACTAATGAACCTACCCTTACGATTCGCTCAATTTCCCAATGTTTGGAAGTCAGCTCTGGTAACACCTATACATATGAGTAGCGACAGGGCACTGCATTCCAACTACAGGCCAATTTCTATCCCCCCCCCCCGTCCAAAGTGCTGGAGCGGATCAGTTAGTAAAATGCCTACAAAAATACACAATCCAATGCCCAGAACAGCATGGATTTCAAAAAGGACAGCACCACCACCACTCTGTTGGAATTCACCAGTATCATTCAGAACTCACTTGATCAGGGGGGCATCACTGGTGCAGCCTTTATCGATTTAACCAAGGCTTTTGACCAATCACTCACTTCTACTTCAGCAGCTTTCATCCATTGACCTTTCTAATGAGTCTACTAACTGGTTCCAAAGCTACTTATCAGACCGCTCTCAGCAGGTGAGGATTGCTAACACCATGTCTGAACATCTGCCTGTTCGCTGCGGGGTACCACAGGGATCAATACTTGGACCACTTCATTTTTCTAAATGACCTGCCTCGCTCCAGCAACCAACAGATACTTCTTTATGCAGAGGATACCATCATCTACACCACCTTGAAATCAACTGCAACTTGCTTTTGAGCGAGTAGAGGACTGGTTCAGAACTCACAAACTAGTAATGAACTACAAAAATACAAGGTGATGCTCTTTAGCCGTGCCAGAAGTAAACACAAATCCTACCCTCTTATCAGGAACTGTTCAGGTGCCCCTCTTGAACAAGTCGATTTCAAATACCTGGGGGTAGCTGTGGACTACTCCCTTTCCTACTCCAAGCACATAGAGAATGTGGCCAGAACAGTTATCAGAATAGGGCTCCTTCACAGACAAGCGATGCTTAACACCTGATGCCCTGCGAATCGCTATCAATAGCGCAATCATTTCCATCATTGACTGTGGCCTGGTCATCTACAGTTCCGCACCCCCTACCTCCCTCTGCAGGATAACAGTGGCCCTCAACAAAACCTGCAGGCTGCTCACTAGTTCCCCACACCTCAGTCATACCTGCAAACTTTATGAACAATCTGGATGGCTTCAACTTAATAGAATTCACTATCAAACCTGCCTGTTAGCCAAAAACACACTTCTTGGACTCATACCTCCTGGAGTTGCAAGCCTTCTAAATTTATTCTCAGGCTTGCAGCACACCAGAAACTCCGCCCATCAACTCTTCACTGTTCCAAGATGCAGAATCACACAGAGATAGAGGTCCTACTCTTACCAAGCCCCCCTCTGGTTCAATGACCTTGGTGCAGAACTCACTACCATACCAACACTGGGCCTTTCAAAAACCTACTAAGACAACATCTGCTAGAGAATAGCAGCTGTGGCTGCACCTGAGAAAGGCAGTTTCCCTGTTCTGACCTGCTTCCCTTCAATTATACCCCTCTGCCCCTTACCTCCAACCTCTCTCTACTGTCCCTATTCCCTCATTCTTTCCCTCAATCCCCTACTTAGGTACCTGTCTCCCCTTTTTTTTTTTTTAATTTAACGCTGCCCAGCACTGCTCTCCCCCCCCCATGCTTCCTCTCTCTCTCACTTACTGTGCAAATATCCTTTCCTTTTGTTATGACAAAGCCGCCAATGGCTGCTCTTGTCCTCAATACTGAACAGACATTCGCCAGGACTACAGTTGAACGTGCTGTACATTACTCCCCTGCCTTACTGTATCACACTGTTGTCGAATGCTTAAATACTGTTATTGTATAATCTGTTTAGCTAGTGACTACTGTACATTCTCACCTTTTTGATGTGGAACCTTTGTAAATGAGCGGTTTCCTGCTCAAAGGTATTGTAATCCAAGATTGAAATAAATAAATAAATATTACCACCAGCTGGACAAGGTCCAGGGTACTGGATAGGGATCCGATTAGGCGGTCCCACAGAGCTGAAAGGAGCCAGTCGTAGAGTTAAGGGAACAAATGAATGCCCTTCCTGTGTAAAGCCACAACCACTGCTAGGCAATTCATGAACACTCTGGGTGCCAACGAAAGGCCAAAAGGGAAAGCTTTGAATAGGAAATGTTCTCCCTGAAAAGAGAATGTGAGAAACTGGCAGTGGGATGGGAAAATGGGCATATGCAGGTATGCATCCTGCATATTTAGGGCACAGAGCCAATGTCCCCAATGTAACAAGGGAAGAAAATCCAGCAGGGATACAATGTGGAACCTCTTGTATTCTACAAAGAGGTTCAGACTGCCGAGGTCCAGTATTGGTCCGAGGTCACCCGTTTTTGGGGACGAGAAAGAAGTGGGAGTCGTATCCCCTGCCCATCTGACTTTAGGGAATGGGTTCTATAGCCGCTTTCTGCAGCGGAGAATCAATTTCCTCTGACCAAGTAGATGCTGACCCGGAGGATAATAAGAGGGACATGGAGGATGCTCTGGTGGTCTCTCTAAAAACTTGATTGTGTGCCAGTTGGCTACGAGCTGAAGTACCCACAAGTCCGCAGTGATTGCCTCCCAACCCGGTAGATGGGTTTCTGAACCTGCCTCCTACCGGTTCCCCTTGATCTGGGTTGGGGGTGGGAGGGCTCAGAGTGAGTCAGGAGGCAGTGGGGAGAGTGGAGGGTGCGGTTCCTGTGGCTCTGTGCAATTTAACCGGGAGAGTCCTGCCCGCAGAGAGTGACAGACATTTGTTCTGATGTCGGTTCTGCTGTTCCCTTTGCTATCATCGTTGCTGCCAACGAAAGGCCTGCTTAGACTTCTGAGGGGGCTTGTACACGAAAACAGAGCGCAAGGCTTTCTCCTCATCTTGTAGATCTGTAATGATATCTTTGACATCCCCTCCAAAAAGGACAGGACCCCGGAAGGGGGCATCCTGGATGGCTCACTGGATCTCAGGCGCCAGGCCAGAAATCCTTAACCATGAGTGCCTTTGTAAGCTGATGGTGGTAGCTGTACGCCTTGCGGAGGCATCCACCGCATTGTAGGTGGTCCTCAGCGTATGCCGGCTAGTGGATCTAGCCAGCCATGTCTTACTTAAGCTCGGAGTCGGGGAGTTTCTCCAGCTTGGATTCTAGCAGGCCAGAATAGATTTCTGGTAGACTACCATATGAACAACATAATTTAGTGCTCTGCTGACGAAGGTGGATGAAGAACAGAATCTTTTCCCAAACTGATCCAGTACCTTCGACTCCTTATCCAGTAAAATACGGAGGAGTTATGGTTTGGATGAGCAGTCGGGGCAGCACTAATGACCACTGAATCGGCCTTAGGATGGACACTAAGGTGGCCCTTCCCTTCTAGCGTCTGATACCTCCTGTCTGCCTTCCTTGCCACTGGGGCAAAGGTAGCAGCTTATTTCCACATCATGGAGGCCAAATCCTCATGAGGGCCTATCCACGGTGGGATAAGCAGAGACTGATCGGATAGTTCCATATGTTCCGCAAGCCTCTGGTGTTGGGGATCTTGTTCCTCCATGTGCCAGTCATAGGCTGCCTGGATCTTTCTGAGGACTTCCATAAAGAAAGAATCCTCAGGAGAGGACTTTGGGGAGTCCTTCGGTTTCTGCTCTTCCGGGGAAGGGGACTCAATCTAATCCCGAATGGGCAGAGTGAGATTCGGACTCAGACGTCTGGCTTTCATCAGGGGTACTGAGTCTGGGTAGAAATCTCAAATTCTGTGGGCGACTCCGGCTGAGGCAAAGGCTCAGCAGACCTACCTGACATCAAAGGTCTGGAGTCAGTTGACGGAAGGGGTCTATGCATCAGCTCTCTAGTGGCAGACATAGGGGTGACTGGAGGCTGAGGTTTCTCAAATTCTGATGTAAGCTGAGATTTTGCTTTGTCCCACCAAGAACAAAGCATCGCCTGCAGGCCCACCTGGGACTGGGGTGGAATTGGAGGTGCTGGAAGCTGATGTCCATACTCTGACGTCTGACAGCACAGCACCTCATAACATGGCAAATGGTACCCCATCGGGGGATAGCCCGGTAATGGGTATTGAGGAAAACCCTGCATCGGGTACCCCGGTGTTGGATACCCAGAAGAGTAGTGTGGCACTGGGTAGCCGGCATTGGATAGCCTGGTGGAACACCCGAGGGGCCCAGCGAAGGCCCGGACAGTGGGGTTACTGGGCCTGGTGGAGGACCCAATGGCGGAGCCAAGGGGCCCGGTGGAGGGTCAGACTGTTGGTCCAGTGGGCATGAAGGAGGGCCAGATTGCCTAAGGGGTCCACAGGAGGGGCCGGCGTCAGGCCTGATGGCAGCCCAGAGGGACCTGAAGGACCCTGTGGGACCCGTGTTACTACTGTTGGGCCAAGCGTAGGACGATCTGGAGTCAGCAGCAGGATACTGCCTGACTGAGGTCGCTGTCCCTCCTCCAGATCCCACAGTGGGGCCACCTCAAGAGGCAGAGGAGGAGAATCCAGAGGGGAAGTGCCCTCTGGGGCAAGCTGCAGCTCAGGCGGCAGCTGATTCAGTTCCCCAATGTCAGGCCTATTGTCTGGGCCTGCCAGAGGATCCAGGGCGTGGCGCACTCCGACGTGCGACTTAAGACCCACAGTCGTGCAACTGTCTGAGGGGCAGACTGTACTTCCCGGCCATGCTACACGCTGTAGGCCCTGTAGTCTTGAAGGGTCTAAGGGTAGGTGGTGTCTCCTGTGTCCCAGAGACTCCCGTTTGAACGGAAATCAGTCCGGGGTGGGCAGTGGGGGTGAGGCCAACGGTTGCTCTGCGGCGGCAGAAGCCGTGTTGGCTAGAGGACCCCTGGGGGTGGGCGCTCATATGCAGCTCCAGAAGAGGGCCATGGACGGGATAGAGACTGTTCCTAGTCCCGGTAGCTCTCTTTGTCCAGTTTCTTCTTGCGATGGCTCTCTGGGGAAGAGGACGAACTCCTCAGTTTCTTCAGCTCCTTCTTCATGGATGCCATTTTTTATTTCAATAAATGGGCTTCCAGGGTCTGTGGACGGCATTTCCAAGTGGCCTGTTTGATGTTCTGGCAGGCCTCACAGGGCTCGGTCTTGTGCTCTTGGCCCAGGCAGAAGTAGAGGGAATGGCAGTCTGTGAGGGAGCAGAGTTCTGCAGGAGTCGCACTTGTTTTTTTGCAAACTGGGAGGCATCAGAGACATGCACAATGCAAAATGTCACTAATACACTATGAGAAAAGAAACAAACAAGTAGATACTCATCCAAAATGGCATAGACAGAAGCAATGTTCTCCACGAGGTCCAACTTACGCAGCTCGATGGCGGGAAAGAACTGGAGGACTGGTGCAGGAACCGCTCACTATATAGCACCATGCCGATGGTGTCCCGCAAGACGCTGCTAGCTAAAGGTTTCCATGTAGTTCTAACGCATGACGGCTTAGTCGTACTGGTTAGTACCTACTGGAAGAGCCCTCTCGAAGTAAGATCTACAAGTACAACCAGTAAGGAAGGCAAACCAAAATATGCAGGTAGGCATCTTGCGTATCAAGGGAGCATAGCCAGTCGCCCTGCTCGAACAGAGGAAATGGGCCATGCAAAGTGACCATCAAGAACTTCTTATATTGGATAAAAAGGTTCAGTTCTTTGAGGTCTAGAATGAGTCGCAAGTCCCCCATCCTCTTGGGGACAAGGAAGAACCTGGAGTAGAAATCCCCTGTTTCTTTGCTGCCTGGGCACTGGTTCTATGGCCTGCTTACAAAGCAATGTGAGGACTTCCTCCCTGAGCACCTGAATGTGATCTACAAAGTAAGACATAGGTAATGGGAGAATATCTGGAGACTACTCTAGAAGCTTTAGAGCATGACCCTGTTCGATCATCTATAGGATCCAAGAATCTGTTGTGATGGTTCTCCATTGGGATGGGGAGAGAGAGAGACCTCCGATCACAACCTCCTGTGCTTCAAGAAGGGGGTCTGACAAAGAGTCAAGCGGAGGCTGAACCAGCAGTCGGAGCTGCACCTCCACCCCTGGATTGCTCAGGAGGAGGAAGAGGGGGCAGGCAAGGCAGAACTGACTCTGTGCTTACCCTGAAGCTTGGTTCAAGGACCTGACTTGTGAGAGGCTTTACAAAAGGAGGGCCCGCCAAAAGCAGCAGCCTTGGCTGTAGTATCAGTCATATCATAGGTGGCTCTGAGGAGATTCTTATGAACATCTTGAGGCCTGCAGTACCTTAAGAAGTTCCTGTTTGTGGGCACTCTCAGGGAGGGCATGAGCAGCAGCTTTGCCCTATTTCCAAAGGGTGTTCTGGTACTTGAAATGAGCCCTAGGGAGGCCAAGCCAAAAGTCATCTTGCCCCAGAGGTCCAATCTCCTGGATTCACGGGGCTAGGGGCAGGCAATTAAGGTGCTTAGGGGCCTTAGTTCTGTCAGGAGTCACGGATGTCCAGAGTGTGTCTCAGGCTGGTTTGCATTGAAGGGCAACCCTTGAGGCACCTGACAGAGCTTATCAGCCTTCCTGGGCATGGCAGGCATATACAGGGCTGGCGCCAGGCTGCTGAGGCTGCATCATTTAAGGCTGGCAACAGGAGAGGAATAACCTTTGGTGGACCCTCTGGGATCTCCAAGAAGTCGAGCAGATTCCTCCTGGTTTCATCCTCAGTTTGGAAACCCATAGTGGAGAGCTGCTTCATGATGTTGAAAAAGGAGAGATCCTCTGGAAGGGACCTAGGAATGTGCTTGACAGGCTCCTCACTCCCAGAGGAGACAGTGGACCTGTCAGAGGATTCCACATTAACATCATTCTCTTCCGCAGGGAGGATAAAATCAGGATGGTACTTCTCTTCAGTGTTGGTCCGCTCTGAAGCGGGGACTGAACACCATACTGACTGCCCTCGAGGGTACAGGGTGTGTGGGTTGAACAGACGCCAACTGACGGCATGGGAGATTACAGCCCGGGCAGTGCAATTAGCTAAGACAGACATAATAGAAGTGTAGTAGTAAGGTCGACAGCAGAAATGAAACAGTCGACAGACCAAAAAGGCACGAGACCCTAGAACAAAGAATCATTAATTAAAGCGGAAGTGTGAGGCTTGAGAGGTCTTGACGGCAAGGGCTGACCTAGAGGCCAAAGACCCCTCCGCAGCCCTATGACAACTGGAAGATGAAACCACCATGTGGGGCCTGGTAGGAGAACAGGCCAGCATAGGGCACTGTGTCAACACGAAAGCACCTGACAGGGTGATCCCAGGAGAGTAGTATGAAGAGAAATCCAGCGGGGACCATGATCACTGACTGAGAAGGGGTTGTTATGCCATTCCTTGTCCCGTCAAAAAGCTTCCCCGAGGATTTGTTCCTAGCCTTGATGACCTGAGAGCCAGAGGAAGATGCCAGTGGGGGGGCTCCAGAAGACCCCTGCGCTCTGCTGGCTGCCTGCTGCTCCTCAGGAACATTCTTGTAGGGCTTTCCTGTGTCAGCACTGGGTGGTGAGATTGCACTTCTGGCAAAACTCACAGGCGAGGACGTTATGGCTGGGCCCAAGACAGCAGACAGGGCTGGTGGTGGTGGTGGAAATCTTTCCACAGTGACACTGATGGAAAAGAGCTGACAAAGGAGTCATTCGACATACAAAAGCTAAAGGAATCACTTTAAAGTGATTCAATGGTAAGTAAAAGAAAACCAGTAAAAATGGTGATCGAACTGAGCGACGAAGCTTCCGCGGAGTCTGTGCGCGAGTAATCAACAGTGGGAAGGAGCCGACGTTGGTTTAGGTGGCCCTAACAGACTGCTGCAGAAAAAAGCTTCTGTGGGATCCTGACACCTGGCAGTCTAGCTCCTTAGGTGTGAAAGATCTCTTTCTATAGAGTCTTCCTGCAGCAATTTTTTTCTTCCCTTTAACTCCAGTGGAATTCTTTCTACTTGGGGTGGGATGTTGGTTTCTGCAAACCTACAGACTGGGAAATCCTATGAAATGCAGTGTGAGCCCCTGGTTCACAGCCCACAGGGCCTATGTCTGGTGATTTTCCCCCCTCCTTTCTTTTTCTGTTGGCAAAAATGAGCCAGTCCTTCCTCCCCCTCGCAATGGGAGGACAAACAGGACAGACCAGTCAGAGATTCTGCTTGGGCAGAGTCTTAAGAGCGGGCAGTCTATCAGCCCAGTTAGATGCTTGTCTGCCCCTGCCTTCACAATAATCTCTCGTCTGAGAAGAAAAAAATTACTTATAGTAATTTTGTTTCTTCCCAGCAATACTCAGGTATTCATAACTTCTGCAGTGTCCCTTTAAGACTGAACTACTCAGAGAGATGGAATGCTATGCAAATGATGGAATCTTTGCGCGTGCTATTTTCCCAATGCTGCCTTGAACTGACTGCCCTGGTTCTAAACTCTCAGATTTCCTTGGAGCCTGGAAAGACAGGCCTCAAAAACTACACACGCATACATGTGTACTGTATACATGTGTATGTGTGTGTCTATATATACATACACACATATACACACTAAAAAAAATACAGGTTACTCACCTGTAACAGGAGTTCTAGGAATGGTATCTATTCATCCACACTGTCTGGCAGGTATCTTGCCGCTTTAAATCTTGCCGGAAGGTCTTCAAGCTGGCTCCTCCCACCCACTCGGGTGGTAAAACTCTCGGCTCCGCCCCATGATGCCAGATCTGGCCTGCTAGAAGCTCAGGTTGTGCGCTGAAGCCGGGGAGGTTGGGTGGGTTGTGTGGATGAACAACATATACCATTCCTAGAACTCCTGTTACAGGTGAGTAACCTGTATTTCTAGGGACATGGATATGTTGTTCATCCACACTGTCTGGCAGACTCCTAGCAGTTCTCCAGGAGGAGGGAGGCAAGGCGCACACCCCCGATACTTACTTGGGAAATAGAGACTGGGGAACCGAGGCCCCAAAACCAGAATGCCGGCGTGACTCAAGGTCAATGTGGTAATGGGTGATGAAGGTGTGTGCTGACTTCCAGGTAGCAGCCCTGCAGATTTCCTGGATAGGGACGTCCCTGGAAGCAGCCACCGATGCAGCAGTATGGCGGGCAGAATGAGCTCTTATCCCTCTGGGAGGCTCCATGCCCGCCAACTTACAGCGGAGATCTATGCAGGAGGTGACCCACCTGCTTATCAGCTTGGCTGCAAGTCTGCCAGGTGCGGCTTCAGCGTAGGTAACAAACAGCTGGTGAACCTCTCCCGGAATTTCAGCCGTGCGCTCCTTATAGTAAGCGAGCGCCCTTCAAGGGTCCAGAGTATGGAGCCTATATTCGGCCTCCAAGGTGCGACTGGGGTAGAACACCGGCAAAATCAACACCTGGTTAAGGTGAAACTCCGACACCACCTTCGGAAGGAATTTCGGGTGGGGGCGCAGGACAACCATGTCCCTGTGGAAGACCAGGCAAGGAGACTCGATGCAGAGCGCCTGGAGCTCTCCCATCCTTCTGGCTGACGTGACAGCCACCAAGAAGGCGGTCTTCCACGACAGGAGACAGTTCACACCTGTGCATTGGTTCGAATGGCTTGCCCATGAGCTTTGCCAGTACCAGCAGTAGATCCCACAGAGGTGGAGGTTCTTGCACCGGAGGGGAAATGTGATCAAGGCCTTTGAAAAAGTGCCAGACCACCTTCTCCTGCGCCACCGACTGCTTCCCGGCCCGCGCCCGCTAAGCAGAGATGGCTGCCAGGTGCACCTTAAGGGTCGTCGACCTAAGCCCTTGCTGAGAAAGGGACCAAAGGGTAGTCCAATATGCTCGCCAAGGAACAGGAGGAAGGGTCCAAGCCCTTGCCCTGGCACTAAATGGAAAATCTCTTCCATTTGAAGGCGTAGCATTTTCTGGTCGACTCCTTACGGGACGCCTCAACTACGTTGAGGACCTCGTCGGAAAGACCCAAGGCCTGGAACTCTAGCCGCTCAGGAACCAGGCCATCAGGTGCAGGGATTGAAGGTCCAGATGGAATACCTTCCCCTGATTAACTGAGAGCAGGTCCGGGCGAGCTGGAAGCTGCCTCGGGAGCCTGGAGCTGAGGAGATCTGGGAACCAGTACTGGCGGGGCCAGTCTGGGGCTATCAGAATCAACTGCGCCTTGTCCCTCCTTGCTTTAAGAAGCACCTTGTGCATCAAGGGGAATGGGTTATAGGCGTAGAAGAGGCCCGGGGTCCACAGCCTCGAGAAGGCATCCCCTGCAGTGAGCCCTGCTGAGGGGCGGGCATGGAACAGTCTCAGCTTCGCATTCTCCCTGGAGGCAAACAGATCCACCTGAGGTGTACCCCAATGGGAGAATAGATCTTGTACTACCTCCGGCAGGAGAGACCACTCGTGGGACGCAGCCCCGTCCGACTTAGGGCATCGGCCAGGGTGTTGGAGGCTCCTGCCACATGAATGGCTAGGAGATCCACCCCCAGGCTGCGCACGAGTGACCAGATGCGGAGAGCTTCCTTGCATAGAAGCATGGAGCGCGTCCCACCCTGGCGGTTTAGACAGTACATGGTGTGGTGTTGTCCGTCTGGACCCGGACCACTTGACCCCGAAAGCGGAGCAAAGCGGCGTGAGCTAGGCGGACCGTCCGGAGCTCCAGCAGGCTGATGTGGCATCGGGACTCCCGCGGGGACCAGAGGCCGTGTGCTCAGTGTTCCCCGAGATGGGCACCGCAACCCATCAGAGAGGCATCGGTCGATAAAGAGACCGTCGGCTCGGGGCAGACAAATGGGATGCCCTCCTGCAGATGAACTGGAACGGTCCACCACTGGAGAGCGTTTCACATCCCCCGGGTCCCAGTCACTAGCTGGTCCAATGGATCGCAGCGTTGGGACCACTGGCTGGCCAGCCCCCACTGAAGGGGGTGCATGTTCCAGCGGGCCCAACGGACCACGCTGGTACAGGCCGCCATGAGACCCAGGAGGCACAGGAAGTCTCGGGCAGGGCGCAATTGCCCAACCAGAAATGAGTGGGCAAAGAAGGAAAGAACCTCGACCCTGTCCACCGGGAGCCGTGCTCTGGCTCGAAGAAAGTTGAGCTCTGCCCCGATGAAAAGAATCACCTGCTTCGAGTTCAGACTTGGCCTCGTTGATGAGGAGGCCGACCTGAGAGCAAACCCGGAGGGCTAGATCTCTGGACCGCTCCACCTCCTGTCTGGAGGGGGCTGCTATCAGCCAATCGTCCAGGTAAGGGTAAACCCGGACCCCTCGGTGCCGCAGGAATGCTGTCACCACTGCCATGCATTTGGTGATAAGCCGAAGGGCATGGCTTGGAACTCTAAAAGGGATCCCTCCGCTCGAAAGTGAAGGAACCTCTGATGTGACGGACGGATAGGGACGTGAAAGAACGAGTCCTGTAGGTCCAGAGAGAGAGAGAGAACCATACGCCGTGTTCCAAGGATGGTATTATCTGAGCCAGAGTGACCATCCTGAAGGTTCGAGACCTTAGGAACTTGTTTAGGTCGAGAATGGGGCGCCAGCCCCCCGTCCGTTTCGGAACCAGGAAGTACCTGGACACGAACCCCGGGTCTGAGGGAGGGTCCGCCACCTCTCTTATCACCTCCTTCTCGAGGAGAGCGATGTTGGCTCGGCGAGCTGACAGCGAGGCTTCGCCCCCCCGAGGTGCAACGGCTCTGAAGGGTGGGACCTGCTCGAACTCCAGAGGCAGGCCCTTTCCCACCACCTCCAACACCCACCGGTCTGTGGTGATAACGGACCAGGCAGAAAGTGGCAGAGCCGCCCCACAGGGGGGCACCTGGGGTGAGGAGACGGGGTTGGGGTGACACCCCTCAACCCGTCAATGGGCAGGCCTGGAGGAAGGACCGGCCAAGGGACCTCAAGGGCCTTTACCTCCCTGCTTCGTGGAGGAGGAAGCCGCGGGCTTGGGTTTGGGACGCCAAGCGCGAGCCTGCTGGCCCTGATGCTGCTGGGCCGGACGTGCCGCAGACGGACGAAAGGGCTTGGGTTGTGGTCTGCAGCCCTTGTCCCTCTGAGTGGATGAGAGAGTCCAAAGTGGCATTGGACTCTGATCCTCTGGAGGTGGCCTTCCACTCCAGGGCCGAAGAGGTCGGTCCCCAGGAAGGGGACATCCGACAATTTGTGCTGGGTATCTGCTGTGAAGGTGGATATCCTCAGCCATGTCCGACGACGCATAGCCACTGCGGCCGCGACTGACCTGGCGCATGAGTCTCCAATGTCCAGAGCAGTCTGAAGTTGCTGCTTGGCCACTGCCCTGGTCCCGCACCTGCCTAACCGTGGTCTGCAGGTCAGCCGGGAGATGAGGGACTACCTCGTCCAGGGAGCCCAACAGGGCATGAGAGAAATGTGCTATGAGCATGGCCGAGCTGGCCTGACGAAGGCCAAGGGAGGACGCAGCGTAGACTTTTCACCTGGTATAGTCCAATTTCTTGGACTCCTTGTCGGGAGGTTTGTCTACGTCCCTAGCGTTTCCGGCACGCCGGAAAACACTGTCGGTAACCAACCCCTCGGCTGAGGGATGTTCCGAGAAACCGGACAGGGAACCGATAGGGACCGCATACTTCCTGGCCATCCTGGCCGAAGACGCAGGGCAGGAAGCAGGGCGCTGCCAGAGCTCCAAGGCCGGGCCCACAATGGCCTCGGCCACAGAAAAGGCCTCCGTAGGGGAATCCCCTCGGTCCAATATCTCCGTGTGGGGATACTTGGCCGAGCTGCATCCCGGTGGACTCCGAGATGAGCCTAAGCAAACCCAGGAAGGACGAAGGGCTGTCGTCCAGCGACTGACCTCCAGAGGACTCCAAGTCCACTCGCCTGGAGAAAAGAGAGGAATCGGACTCAGAAGAGTCCGCAAAGAGCTGCCTCGGGCCTGAGCCACCCTCCACCTGCCGAGGGCGATCGGGAGTGAGGGTGACCGACGGCCTATGGGGCAGAACCTGAGCAGACAGTTCTTGGTCGGAGCCCCAAACAGCGGCTGTGGAGGCGGAGGTTCCACCGGAATCGGTGGAACAGCTGGTTTTGGCCGAACAACCGGCCTGGGAACAGGCTCCTCGGGTAAGACGAGGGGTTGTTCCGGCCGCTCCGGTAACAGCCACTTAATGGCTGGGGAAGGCAACGGCGTCTACTTGTTCCTGGTCAAAAGGAGCTGTTGCCACATGAGGTCCTCGTATCATCGACGTAACTTACGTGCCAAAGCCCCCCTGGCCCAAGGAGGAGAGGACGAGCGCGCTGCGCCATCACAGGCCGAGACCGCCTATGACGGCGGGATCGGCTGGACCGTGAAGAAGTCCGAGACCGAGAACCTCGGCCTTTCCGAGGACGGTGCGGGGAGGGGACAGGTGGAACCGGCTCCCCCCTCTGCTCGGAGGGTTCACCCGAGGACTCCAGAACCGGAGGCACTGGAAAGCCCACGGGATCCTCAACTCTCACCAAGGGAACCGGTGAGAGGATTTTCGGCTTCGCCAGTCGACAACCCATCCAACGGGTCGAGAAAGATCTCAACTGCGTCGACGGAAGTCTCTGTCAACTGACCTGACGGGGACACCGTGAGACCAGTGGCGGCTGAACGATCGACTGAAGTCGATGGCCGACAACTCGGGCAGAGGGACCTTTCCCGTTCCCAAGAGCGTCAACGGAGGGACTTACCCTTGTCTTTCTTCTTGGACCGAGAAGAAGGTCCAGCAGACGTTGGTCCCTCTCCTCTAGTGGAGAGGGACAGACAAAGCTCCTTAAAGGAAGCTGCATAAGAGGAACCCAGGGAGAGTGGGATAAATGCCGCGGTCGAGGAAAATGCGGCCAGCGCCGCCTCCTCTTCGAGGGCAATCATCTGCTCTAGCTGATCCGCCGAGCCCGCCGCCGCAGAAACTGCCGACCGGGCCTCTTTTGACTTCACCGAGGAAAACGTTTCTCAGGGCGTCCCAGTTGTAAACGGGCAGCACGGTCTTCGAGGACGTAGGCTGAGAAGGAAGAGCACAGGTCACAAGCCTGCGGGTCGTGCTCAAGGCCTAAACAGACACACATGGAGTGCGGATCCGTCCGAGACATCTTCTGCCCGCAAGGGCATCTCCGAAAACCGGGAGTCGATTTGTCCATCGCAGCCTCGAGGGACAGAAGACCGAAGTCTAGAATGCAAAAAACTTTTAAATTTGGAAAACTGAAGAATTAGGAACCAGTCTTATACGCAGAGCGTTAAGGAGGGAACCTGAGCTTCCAAGCGGTAAGGAAGATCTGGCGTCATGGGGCGGAGCCGAGAGTTTTACCACCTGGGTGGGTGGGAGGAGCCAGCTTGAAGACCTTCCGGCAAGATTTAAAGCGGCAAGGATACCTGCCAGACAGTGTGGATGAACAACATATCCATGTCCCTAGAACATAATAATTGGAATTATAATGAATAAAATAATACCCAAAAGCCCCCAAGAGAAGGCAAAACCTCAAAACTGAGGGTCATAAAATGCAACAATACCCCTGAACAGGGGCTCTAGATAAGATTTTTTGGGATGAGTACCTGTACTCCTCATTTTGAAAGTGAGGCGAGCAAGACGAAATTCAGATGTTTACAAATGTCTTGCTAGAGTGGACTGAGGAGTACATTTATTAAAAAAATAGTTTTTTTTCTAGATAAGAATTTCAGGTGCCAACAATGCTCCAAATAATATTGGCAGGTAGGAATTTACTTACCAGTTTGAAAACATGGTGAGTAAAACAAGTGGAATGCATACAAGTGCTGTAAATCTGGCAAAAAACTGTTCCTTTTTAATCACCAGTTATGTTATGAAGCACTGTTCTTTGGCGTGTGGAGTATTTACAAATGTTGGGGGAGTACTGGTACTCGTTAAAATTTCTGAAAAGCATTTCCTAAAATGAGGTGAGTAAAATAGGCCAGTGCACACCTTATCTGGAGCTCTGCCCCTGAATGCCAGAAATCACCTGAAGGGGAAGAAAAAACAAGCATTTGTCAATGCCGAATGTTTGCTTACTGGCATTGGTAGTGCAGGAGTTAGAGCTGCATAATAGGAATGGCAGTGAAGTATTGAACTGAAGCCAACCCCATCACCACCCTGCAGATAGTGACAGGGATTGGGGTGTGCCTTTGGGTAGTCGGGCATAACGGCCACGCCATTTCACCACACCCTACCCTGCAGACACAGACAAGTGTCACGGTGCGCCTTGGGGTCTTTGGCCCTTATGCACCCCCCCAATTCCATCAGGAAATACGGTGAGATGGATGCAGTATAGGAGAATGGGATGAACGTTAGAGAAAAAGAGTCCAAAGCACACCTCAATGCCTCTCAGTGGCTGCAGCGTGTAGGTGGGGGTGGAATGGTATGAGCACTGCAGGCGACAATCCCAAGTCACAGCCCTGATGCCTGTCATTCTCTACAGGGTGGGATGTTATGGTCGGAAACCCTAACACCTCAGGCATCCGTTGGTATTTTCACTCCAAAATTTTCAACATGGTTTTTTGTGACCACCACCTCATGAATAGTGGCAATATCAGTTTGTAAGCTGAAAGCTGCTTTTGCACAGCAACTACGGCATTTGTCATCACAGGTGCAAAACACTTTCCGAACAGGATGTGAAAAATGACAGCTGTACTGTTCATGGGGAGGTGTAAAAAATTGCAATGTTGAAAATCTGCAGTGAAAATATTAAAACTGGTGAAGTCATGAGCATGCGTAGAAACTGCGCGACGCACATCCATAATGTAATTAGTCTGGGGATTTTTTTTTTTTTTTTTTTTTTTACACAGCAGATTGTCAGCAAAGGCATTTTGGGACCTCCAATCACGAACAGTGTCACTGATTTTCTTCATCTGTCCCGAACAATGATTGCCCACAGCGACCACGCATTTCTGTGCTGAAAGTGTGAACACACATTTTGGCCATGTTGTGAAAAATGACAGCTGCACTGTTCCATAAGGAAGTGTGGAAAAATGACACTGGTGAAAATCTGGACTGAAAATATAACAAATTCATGAAATTACGAGGGTGCGTGGAAACTGCGCAATGCTTACTCGTAACAGTCATTTTATGGACTTCTGTCACCAAATTTTCAACAGTCATTTTAAGACCTTTGCTCATTAACAGTGTCTGATTTTCTTAATCTGTCCCAAAGCGTTGACTGCGCTTTTGACCATACATTGTGCGCTACATGCACAAGAAACATTTGGGCGACATGTGGCGACAGCTGTACTGCTCATAAGGAGGTGTGGTAAAATGGAAATGCTGAAAATCTGGAATGCAAACTACGATGCGTAGGAACGTACACGCATACGTCTATAAGTAAAACAACCATTTTAGGAATTTTCACCAAATTTGCAACATGGGCTGTTTGAGAGCCCACCTCATGAACACTGGCAGTGTCGTTTCCTTAATCAGTCCTGAAAGGTGATTTCGCGCACTGACCGCGAAATCACCCTTCAGGCCCGATTAATGCCATGAGAGTTCAAGAATTCATGAGGAGGGGTCCGAAAAAACCCATGTTGAAAATTTGGTGCCAAAATTTCAAAAAATGCCTGAGATATGCATCAAAGTTGAAAAAAAACCTATTTGTTACATTATACAGCTTACTGGCATTTCCTCAGTTCGCAGTCGGCTCTGAAGAGTGCAGATGTGTTCCCGGTCCACCAAAGATTGTCATGCCGGACTCTGGAGGCTAGTATGGGGTGAGGGAGGTGTGAGGGAGGCAGCGTGCACAGTGGGTGGTTGCGGGTGGGCAGGAAGACCGCGAGGATAGTTTTCTGTTCAGTTTTTTTTTGGGGATGACAAGTGGTTGCCACGCTGATGTGGGCTCCCAGCGTGGCAACAGGAAAGCTTTTTTTTTTAATGGGGGTGCCGTGAAGCCGACAGGGACTGAGCACCCCTGTCGGGTTGTTGCCACGCTGGGTGGACTCCCAGCATGGCAGCTGGAAAGCTGTTTTGGGGTGGGGGCCTGGAGCCGATGGAGATTGGGCACCCCGTCTGGACATTTGCCACGCTGGTGGGCTCCCAGCATGGCAGCTGGAAAACTGTTTTGGAGACGGAGTGGAGCCGACGGGGTACTGGGCACCCCGTCTGCAATAATTTTTTGCCATGCTGGGTGGGCTCCCAGGCGTGGTAACAAGAAAGCTTTCTTGGGGGGCCTGAAGCCGACAGAGTTGGGCACCCCAGGCCTTACAGTGTGTCTGTGTGGGGGCGCATGAGCACGCAATGTGCGTTAACTGGTGTGCGGGGAGCACTGCTCACTAAGCGGTGCTCTCCTTTCAACTGTATGGCACTGCATTTTGTATCACCGCACTATGTTTCTTGCACATGCGTGCAAGCAAACATAACAAGAACCCAGATTACAAACAATAGTGCCCAACTGTGGCACCTATTTAACAGGTCAGAAAAACATTCCCAGGAATTCAGAGGCTATTGGTTCTTGAAGGGGACGCAGGGAGGGAAGTTCTGAACACCCAAGTATCACTGGGAAGAAACAAGATTACTATGGTAATTAATTTTTTTTTATAACCCCAGTAATACTCTGGTAGAACTTCTGTAGACTACGAAGCAGTACCTTTGGAGGTGGACACAGAACCTACTCTGGAAATGGACTTTGCAGGACTGCGGTGCCAAGCCCAGCATCACTCCTGGATAGGATGTTCAAACTGTAATGCTTTGTACAAGTGTGTACTGTTGTCCAGGTAGCTGCTTTACAGATGTCCACTAATGGAGCATTTCTGGCAGAGTCTAAGGTAGCAGATGTGCCCCTTGTGGAATGGGCCATCAACCCTGTTGGGGGTTCCCCTCCAGCTTTAGAATAACGAGACTGGATACACTGTACTATCCAGCAAGAAATGGACCTCTTAGATGTTGGGTTACCCGTTCCCACATCCCCACAAGTCATGAACAGCAGTTTTCTGTCCTGCCTATGGTCCTTAGTGGCTGTCATGTAGTAACTAAGACCTCTCCCAATGTCCAAACTGTGGAGCCTCCTTTTACCGGATGTGGGAGTGTTCAGTGAAACAGACTGGCAAGGGGTCGACCCAGCAGCGCAGCAGTTGTATTTCCGCTTATGAAGCCGGCGACCTGGGTATGGGGACGGATCTGGGTCGTCGGAGGGAACGGCTGGGGGAAGAAGGATCGAGCATCCCTAGGACTGCTTTCGTTCTCCAATGGGGAGGGTGGCATGTGCTCTGTGCAGGAGCGACACCTGGCGGAGCCTGGGTCAGTCGTGTAGCACCGATGCCTACTGAACTTTGGGGCTGGGCGGATGCTGGTAGTCCGTGCACATCCCGCCTCAGCCTATGGGAGGAAAATCTGTGGCCGTCCATCTCCGTGAAGCCCTGCCCCCGGGCTGAATTAGCCTCCTAGCCGACTCTTCCAACCAGGACCAGTTTCATGGCACTGGAATTCCGGGAACGGTGCCGAGACCCCACCACCTGCGGGGTAAGCCAGGGGTGCCTGGGAGAGCGCAAGCAAGATAGGAGGTGGAAGTACGGGGGCACCGTGACCAGGCCAGATATTGACGGCCAGAGCAGCAGAAAGTACAGTAATTAGGAAAAAAAAGAAAGACTGGCAAGGTAATGATTTGATCCAAGTGGAAATCAGAAACCACTTTAGGGACAAATTTCCTGTTTGTTCTCAGGACCACTTTGTCCTTGTGGAAGGAGATGTAGTCCTGATCTATGCAAAGAGCCTGGAGCTCGCTGATCCTTCTAACTGAAGTCACTGCCACTAGGAAAACTTTTACGTGCAACATATTTTAGATGAGCCGAAGACATGGGCTTGAAAGTGGACCCCATAAGTTTGGCCACACACACACACACACACACACGTCCCATGATAGCACTGTTTCCCTGTGAGGGGTGTGCAAATGGGAAAGGCCCTTAAAAGAACCTCTTAAAAATAGGGCCAGAGGCTAGAAAAATTCTATGCTTGGCTGAAATGTAAGCAGATGCTGCAGCCAAGTGTACCTTCAGGGTACTGGGTTGAAGGCCCAAAGAATGCAAATAAGAAAAATAATCCAGCATGGCTATTATCCCAGCCTGAGCTGGCACAGTATTCTGGATGGAACACCAAACCGAAAACCTTTTCCATTTTGCAGCATAGGTTCTGTTAGTGGAGAGCTTCCTCTAACCACTCAAAATGTCCAGGACACCTTCAGAAAGGTTTAGGCCTATATATTCTAGGTCCTCAAGAGCCAGGCCTTGAGCCTGAGGAATTTGAGGTTCAGGTACAGCAGCCTCCCCAACTGGAAGTTAACAGGTTGCGCCTCCTGGGAAGGTGCATCGGTTCGGCCACAGACATGGAGAGCAGAAGAGTACCATGGCTGCCTGGGCCAATCTGCAATTATCAAGATCAAGGATGCAGACTGGGACCCGAGCTTGAGCAAAACCCTGTACACCAACAGGAAGGGAGGAAAAGCATACAGGTGTTTCCCCAACCAATCCAGAATTAGAGCATCCACGGGGACTGTTCCCCACTCTGGTGGTCTGCAACAATATTTTGGCAGGTGGTGGTTCTGGTGGGATGTGAACAAGTCTACCTCTGGAGTGCCCCACCTCCTGAAAACTACTTGTACCACTTGCCTGTTCAGAGTCCATTCGTGATGGGCCTGATTGATCCGACTCAAGGTATCTGCCAAGGTATTGTTCTTGCCAAGCAGTTGAATGGCCTGAAGGGAAGCGCCCAAGAAGTATGCTAGACTCCTTATTTTCAAAGTTTCTGTGCAGAAAGGACTTGACCTTGTCCCTCCCTGCTTGTTTATGCAGTACATGGTGGTGGTATTGTCTGGTCTGATCTGATCCACCTTTCCCTGTAGCAGTGACTTGAAGGCATTCAATGCTAGAAATACTGCTCTGAACTCCGGCAGGTTTATGTGCAAGAGTGACACTGCACTTGATCATGTGCCTTGGGCAATGTGATCCCCCAGATGGGCACTCCACCCCAGGAACGATGCATCTGTTGTGAGAATCACTGATGGGGGCTCTTGTTGAAAAGAAACCTTCTCTCAGACTGCTTTCCTCTTTCCACTGTTCAAGAGCATGTAACAGAGTTCCTGTTACTGGAATCAATTTTGAAAGAGGGTCTTTTTTTGGCACTAGTGAGCTCTGAGGTGAAACTGGATGTCCCTCGTCTGGAATCTGATCCCAGTACTGTGCCAGTGGCAACTGCCATGTGGCTCAAAAGCTGAAGAAACAGTCTTGCAGTTTTTGATTTGTTCAGGATGAATGAGCCTGCTAGTTGCTGGATGCTCCTTGCCCTGTCTAAGAGCAGGTATGCCCTGCAAGGTATTTAACTCGGTTCAGATGAACTGCAACACCAGAGTAGGCTGGAGGACTGACTTTTAGATTTATCAGGAATCCTAGACACTCCAAGAGCTCAAGAGAGTTGCAGCTGCTCCCTTACGTGCTGGGGTGACTTTCTTACCACCAGCCAGACGTCTAGGTACAGGAAAACTAACACCCTGCTTTCGAAGGTGTGCCGCTACCACTGCCAGGCACTTTGTGAACACCCTTGGTGCTGAAGTGAGACCAAATGGCAGAGTTGAGAATTGATAGCAACCTGAAGGGAGTCTGAACCAGGAGGTATTTTCTGTGATATTCCATTATGGGGATGTGGAAATAGGCATTGTGTAGGTCCAGTGAGGCCAACCGGTCTCCTTTCTGGACGGTTGGCAAGATCAGTGCCAAAGTTACCATCTTAAACTTTGGTTTTGTTAGGTATTTGTTTAAGACTGAGGTCTAAGATAGGCCGCCACTCCCCACTTTCCTTTGTGGTAAGAAAGTATTTTGAATAAAATTCCTTTCCCTTTAAGCTGGTTGGCACTGGTTCCATTGCTTGAGACCGAAGCAGTTTTTGAACCTCTGTTTCCAGGAGTGTGTTCTCTACATTTGAGGATGGCCTGAAAACTCGAGTTCTTAAGGGAGGAAGGGATTTGAAAGTTACAGACAGTCCCTGACGGACTACCTCCAGGACCCACTTGTCTGTGGTAATGTTTTCCCAGATGTGTGAAAAGTGAGCCAATCTGCCTGCTACAGGCAGTAGGGAGGCAGCCTGTACAGACACATCAGGGTGCCTGCTTTGCTTGAGGCCGAGCTTGGGACAGGGAACCATGCCTGGAACCCCTCCTGCCCCTACCTCTGAAGTATCCCTGCTGTGGGTAACGCCAGTATGTGATTGTAGCCATGGCCTAGAAATAGGGCCTGCTTTGAAAGGATCTACTCCTGGCTCCCCTCCTATAGGGTCTAGTGGACAGGGAAGCTTTCTCTTTTGCAGAATTGCTTCTGTAGGTGGCATTATACTCGTCCACCTTTTTCACATAAGCCTCTGTCACTTGCTCAATGAGGGAATTTTCCTGTAATGGGAAATCTAATGCCTTGGTCTGTGTATCCTGGGCAAGGTATGTAGCTCTTAACCAAACAAACCTTCTGTGAGCCACAGTGTTTGCTGTCCACCTGGCAGCTGTGTCATTCGAATCAGCAACCATTTGGAATCAATATTTGGCTGCTTGCAGACCAAATTCTAGCTGTTTCACCTAGGTCAGCTGAAATAGGAGACTGCACCTCATTTGACATAACAAGGACAGATAGCCAGAGAGATTTCTGGTATTGTGCAGCATAGGCCAGGAAGTTGGCCTGCCTGATAGCCAAGGAGGCCGAAAGGCAACCCTTTTGGCCAAGCTGTCAATTTTTCTCGAGTCCTTGTCTGGAGGAAAGTAAGCTAGTGGAATCCTTGCCTTATCACAGGCTGCCACATGCACCACCCCCTGGCAGTCAGGGTGAGAACAATTTAGCACCCTGCCTTTCCAACTGACATGTTTTATCCAACCTCTTATCCAGAGGTGGAACAGTATTTAGTGTATGCAGTATCTTTAGGGCATCTTTTTTTTAAAAGAATTTGTTAATGGGAAAAAGCATTTTAGTGGATGTTAACCCCATCAATTCCATGTATTCAACTTCTTCATCCTCAATAACTTCACTTGTGGAGATGTCTAATGCATCCACCATCCTACTTTACAAAGGTAAAGTGAAAGGGAAAATTCTCTGATGCTGCTGGAGGAGAGTCAAATTCTTGTTCAGAGGAAACCTCCATTTCACAATATCCAGATACTCTTCTTGCTCATGAAGAGAACACTGAGAAGAAGAGCCAGTCTGTTTGGCTGGAGTCTGAAGCAAAGGAACAGTCAGCACTTGTAAAGCCTGGATAACATAAGGCCTCAGCAATCTCATCAGCACTTGGCATTTTTACTGAAGGTGCAGAATGAAAAATTACCCACCTTAGTAATTATATTTCTTCTAATGGAGTCTTGCTGTATTCTGACAATTGCAGTGATTCCCAACCTCTGAACTGCCCCGGAGAACTAAGGGTTAACTTTCCATGCAAGGCATGGAACGCTGAGCTCGGTTGATGTCTCTGTCTGGAGTGTTTTGAACCTGTACAGTCAGATTCTTACGAGCCCAACTAAACTAAAAATTCTATGTGGAAATTGTAAAAATTCTACTAGCCAACTGGCTGAAAAGTTTTGGATTCTCAAAGACGACTCAAGTCAGTAAACCCAAAAACTAAACCCAATATACTTTAAAAAAAAAAAAACAAACAAAAAAAAACAATAAATAAGCACCCAAACAAAAAGGAGGAGGGTGCCAGAAAATACACCCCTGGGGTGCAACACTGCACCTGCCCACCCACTTCCCAAAAACAGGTTGAGAGGGGAGGCAGGTCAGAATACAGCAAGACTCCATTAGAAGAAATATAATTACTAAGGTGAGTAATTTTTTCTTCAAACATGAAGTCTTGCTGTATTCTGACAACTGCAGACTACCAAGCAGTACCTCCAAGGAAGAGGGACACAACCTACGTTGGGAGTAGGCTCTGAAGTACTGCTGTGCCAAACCGAGCATCACTCCAAGCCTGGCTATCCAGAGAGTAATGCTTGGTAAAGGTATGGACTGTTTTCCAGGTGGCTGCTTGACAAATTTCTAGGAGAGGAATATCCCTGGCTGCAGCCAGGGAAGCAGCTGTACCTCTTGTAGAATGAGCCCTCAGGCCTGAGGGTGGAGTTTTTCCCAGTTTTTCATAGCAGAACTGTATAAAAGACAATCCACCTAGCAATAGATCTCTTGGTGGCAGGTTTGCCCTTTCCCACTTATCCATAAGTGAGGAACTAGAGGGAGTCAAACCTGTGACCCTTGGTACGCTCTATGTAGTAACTAAGGGCTCTTTTGACATCTAAACTGTGTAGCCTTCTCTCTCCTGAGGAAGAATGCTCAGTGAAGAAAACGGAGAAACATGCACTGGTTTAAATGGAAGTCTGAAACCACTTTGGGCAAGAACCTTCTATTGGTTCTGAGGACCACTTTATCCCTATGAAAGGAGACAAAAATCAGGTTCCACTGACAGGGCTTGCAATTCACTGATACGCCTGGCAGAGGTAATGGTTACCAAGAACACAGTTTTCCAAGTCAAGTACTTAAGCTCTGCTAAAGACAGACTCAAAGGGGGTTGCATAAGCTGAGCGATGCAAACATTCAAATCCCAGGCAGGGACAGGGTCAGGGTCTCTAAAAAGGGGGATTGGTGTGAAACAATCCTTTAAAAAATGTAGAGAACACAGGAAGGGAAGATAGTAAGGAAGGCTTCCCCACAGACAAAAATGCAGAAACAGCTGACAAATGTACCTTGAGAGTACTTGGTCTGAGGCCTAGGCCATTAAGATGGACCATATAATCTAGAACCATAGGCAATTCAGCAGTGTCTGCAGAAATATTCTTAGAACACCAAATGCTAAATCTTTTCCATTTGGAGTTGTAAGTCTTTCTGGTAGAGGGCTTTCGAGAAGCCTTGAGGATGTCCAGAACCCCCTGGGAAAGATGCAGATCTGCAAACTAACTCTTCAAGAGCCAAGCCTTGACACTGAGGGACTGAAGATTGGGGTATCAAATCCTCCCCTGAGAGGATGTTAACAGGTTGTAATTCCTGGGAAGAGACAGGGGGAGATGGACTGCTAGGGACAGCAACAGGGGGTACCAGGGCTGTCTGGCCCAATCTGGAACAACCAGAACCACCTTGCAAGGTTGAGACCTTATTTTGACTAAAATTGAACAGGAGTGGGGAAGGGGTGGGGTGGGGAGGCATACAGAAACTTCCCTTCCCAATTCAGAATCAGGGCGTCCAGGGGGACTGAGCCCAAGACTGGAGGTCTGCAACAAAAGAGAGGAAGTTGGTGATTGTCTGGAGCTGCAAAGAGATCCATCTCTGGAGTGCCCCACCTTGAAAATATCACTTTCAACACCTGAGGGTCCAGGGACCATTCATGATGGCCCTGAGAAATCCTGCTCAGTGTATCTGCTAGCACATTGTCCTTGCCTGGAAGGTGAACTGCTACAAGAGAGGCTTGCAGGGAATAAGCCAGGGACCACAACTTCATGGCTTCTGTGCACAAGGATATGGACCGAGTGCTTCCCTGCTTGTTGATACTACATGGTGGTAGTGTTGTCTGTTCTGACTTGAACCACCTTGTTCTGAACTGACAGAATGCTTTTAGAGCTAGAAAAACTGCCCTGAGCTCTAGAAGACTGATTTGTAGAATGGATTCTTGGGGGGACCACAGGCCCTGGGCAGTAAGGGACCCCAGGTAGGCTCCCCAGCCCAGAAGAGAAGCATCCGTGGTAAGCACCACTGAACAAGGCTGAGCAACAAAAGGATCAACTTGCCTTAAATTGTCCTGATCCTGCCACCACTGGAGGGCCTGGATCAAGGACAGAGTCACTGGAATCAGTTTGGTAAGGGAGTCCTTTCTCGGAGACCAGTAAGCTCTCAGGTGGAACTGAATATCCTTCATCTGGAATCTTGCCCCTTGGACCACTGCTGTTGAAGCTGCCATGTGGCCCAAGAGCTGGAGGAAATGTCTTGCTGGTCAAGATACCCGAAGGCTGAAGGAAGAAGCTAGTTCCATAAGAGCCCTTGCCCTTTCTAGAGTAAGAAAGGCTCTTGTTCCGAGTGTGTCCAGTTCTGCCCCTATAAAGGTAAGGAGCTGGACTGGCTCGAGAACTGACTTGGGAAGGTTGAGAAAAAACCCTAGGGACGTGAGCACTTGCTGGGTCACTTGCAGGTGAGACTTGACTTGGTCTGGAGACTGACCCACTAATAGCCAATCGTCCAGGTAAGGAAATATGGAAATCTTTTGCCTTCTTAGAAAGGCAACTACTGCCAGGCACTTTGAAAACCCTTGGAGCTGAGGTTAAGCCAAAGGGCATTGCTCTGAACTGATAGTGTCCTCACGGCAACTCAAACCTGAGGTACTTTCTGTGGGAGCACCTGATGGGAATGTGAAAATAGGAATCTTTGAGGTCCAGGGAGGCTAGCCAGTCCCCTGGCCTTAGAGAGGGAAGGATTGTTCCCAGAGTTATCTTGAACTTCGGTTTTAAAAGATGTTTGCTCAGATATCTGAGGTCTAGAATGGGTCGCCACTCCCCTGTCTTTTGGGGGGTCAGGAAGTACCTGGAGTACAGTCCTTTGCCCCAGTGTAGGGTAGGTACTCTCTCTCTGTAGCTCTTAAAGCTAGGAGAGAAGAAACCTCTGCCTCCAAGGCAAGGGTTTCCGAAAGATTTGCAGGTGGAAAAGATCTGGCTCTCAATCTTTGGAAATTTTTGAAGCCGAGAACCAGTCCCTGGCTTACTACTTCCAGGACCCACTTGTCTGATGTAATAGACATGCAGTCCTGGACAAAAGTAAGCCAGCCTGCCTACTGGAATCGGAGTCGACCGGGCAGACCCATCAGGGTGTCTGTTTGGCAGGGGCTTTAGGCTGAGGGGTGGATGCAGGCCTGCTCATCCCCCTTCTGCCTCACCCTCTGAAGAGTCCCCTCTGCGAAAAAGAGGAAGAGGCCTGTGCTTGGTAAAAAAGGCCTTTGAAAAGGCCTGCCCCAAGACTGCTGCCTTTGAGGAGTTGCCTGCCTTTTCTTGGCCTGAGCACTCCTGTAAGTGGTCCTGTACTCATCCATTTTCTTCATGTAACTGTCTGCTCCTCAAACAGAGAATTACCCACTACAGGAAAATCCATAGCCTTAGCCTGGGTGTCCTGTGAGAGGCTAGTACATCTGAGCCAAGCCATCCTCTGAAGGGCCACAGATGTAGCCATGACTTGTTGAGACATCATTAGAGTCCACAGCAGCATGAAATTGCACTTTAGATGCCTCAACCCCATCTGCAGCCACCACCCCCAGCTCCTTGGTTAGCTGGGGGGAGGCCTGTTTAGCCAGTGTCAGTACCGTGTCCCACCTGGACTTCTGGTACCTGGCTGTACAGGCCATGTAATTCGCCTGCCTGAGTCCCAAAGAAGATGCCATGTACTGCTTCTTTGCCATGGCATCAATCTTCCTGGAGTCCTTGTCGGTGGGTGTGAAGCCAAAGGAATACTTGCCTTGTCACAGGCAGCAGCCTGCACTACTCCAACATGGCTGCATTGCCGATATAAGAACTCCGTGTCGGAGCCTGAGAGTGTATACCTCTTGTCCATTCTTTTATCCACAGGAGGTATAGTATTGGGAGACTAAGATTTTTTGTGTCCGTTTCCCCAAAAGATTTATGGAGGGGAATATAGACAGTCTCTTGGACTCTGGGATATCCATCGTCTCTATATAATCAGGCTCTTCTTGCTCTTCCACAGCCTCCACCATAGGAAGCTGGAGGGTTTCAGCCACTTTGCTGAAAAACAAAATGGGAAGGGGACTCAAAGCCTAGGAGGGGAAACACCCGATGGTCTGTCTGGGGAGATGTCCGGTTCCACAGGCACATCAGACCTTCAATTACTTCAAAATCCTCAAATTCCCCTTCCTCTTCAAACTCCGGTTCATAAAATTCTTCAAGGGTATACTCTTTAACCAGGGGAACCAACCGAACCCCTGCCAGAAGGAGCCGAATCGGGCGGAACAGGACGGAGCGATTCCACAATCTGAATCGCCCTGGCTATCTCTTTAGCGGTCGAAACATGAACCTCTGGATCCAAACTGGTCGATTTATCTTTGCGCTTTCTTTTTGCCCGAAGAAATATCGCCCTGGTCAGAAGGCACTCCTTCAGGTTCGGTCAAAACCGAACCAAGCTGGCCATCCGGGTCAGTGGACTTCTCTGCCTCCTTTTCCCTCAGTTTACCTAATCTCTTCTTGAGGGTAGATTTTGGAAAATGTTTACATATTTGGCAGTCTGAATCGAGGTGGTCAAACCCCAGACAATAAACACAGGTGGTGTGGGGGATCAGCCTCGGCAAAGACCTCCCCACACTCACTGCAGTGTTGAAACCCAGTAGGCTCAGTTTTTTTCTTGGGTTTCTCAGATATGGCCAACCTAACCAAACTTACCCTTTTTCAGCAACTGCCAGGCAAGACTTTATCGGTTCCTAACCGTGTCACGGGTATTGAAATAAACGTTGAAATTTTTTTTTTTTTTTTTTTTTAAGAACCGTAACTACACACTAAATATAGCAAAATTCACAAACAAGAACCGACCACACTTTTACAAGTTCCACACAGAAATATAGAACAATTCCTATCTAGTACTCACGGCACCACAGACAAGAGACTGAACCGACTATGCAGACACTTTTTTCCAGTTTAAACCGACGAAAAACTGAAAACTTTAACTGACTTCGAACCGAGCTGAAAGAAATCTCCGGAGTGACCGTTCAATGAGGCGGAGTAAAGAATCTGACTGTTTAGGTTCGAAACACTCCAGACAGACTTCAACCAAGCTCGAGCTCAGCATCCATGCCTTGCATGGAAAGTTAATCCTTAGTTCTCCAGGGCAGTTCAAAGGTTAGGAATCACTGCAATTGTCAGAATACAGCAAGACTTCATGTTGTTTGAAGTCCCCAATTGCTTCTCAGCTGAGGGTTCTGTCTTTAGAATTTTTTTTTTATTTTCCGGAGGAAACCGGAAAGTCAGCCGATTCAGCAAGTCTTTTTGGAACTGCTTGTATACCTGTCTCAGGGGTGGCAGTTACAGATGTTGAGATCAAAGTGGTTTTACCCACAGGAACGGAGGGTGTCAATTGGTCAGAGCTCGAGGGACCCTGGAATCTGGCATCTTTTTCTTGAGCCTTTCACGGTGCTTTTCCACTATTTTTTCTGGAAATGCTTTACAAATATCAAGGTCTTTTTAAATGTTCAAAATCTAAACAGGCAACACAAAGATTATGCTGGTCTGCTTTGGCAAAATCTCACCACAATCAGTATAAGGTTTGAAACAGAGTTCGTTTTTTTTTTTTTTTTTTTTTTTTTTTAAGACATTCTGAATGAAGAAAATTAAAATCAACCGCTAAATAAGGATTTTAAAACCTTATTTAGCATTTGCGGTCAATTCCAGGACCAAGAAAAACCAATCGGAACCAGGAACCCAACCAAGAAATGAACCAGAGCTAGAGGTTTCAAGAACCAGGATTAGCGGTTCACAATTTAAATATAAAACTTAATTAAGAATACCCAAGTATTACTGGGGTTAGAATAAACAGCGTGGGTATGAAAGAATGGAAAAAAATAACCCCTGGCACTATCCTCCCTTTCCAAGAAAGGTGTAGGAAGTAGAGGCTTTCTTCTCAGTGTTGCTTCTGTAAGTGGTTTAGCCCTTCTGTATATGCCTCTGCATGACACCAAGAAGGGGATTTTCTCAAGGGAAATTCGTGGCTTGTGGCTGGTATCCTGGGACAGATTTAGTGGTCCCTAACCAAAACATCATGTCTGCATGACAACAGCATTCAGTTCTCTCAAGGGATGAGCTCAGCAGTCATGGCAACTTGCTGAGAGCATAGTGCACACCCTCTCCCCTCTTGACATGGAGTACATGCTTCAGTGGCTTGTTTGAGAATTTGTTACATTGATGAATGCTCTGAATGAGTCAATCAAATGATGGGGCTTACTTGTAAGAGGAGAATGACAACCTTGAGAAAAGAACATCCAAGGCGTTCTGCTGCTTCGGTTTTACCATAACGCCTCAGAAGATCTTTAATAGCGCTAGTCAGCCAGTATCATCTAAAAACACTGCTAAATCCCTAAAACAACTTGAGATGCAAATGAGAATGAAAGCGACAAAAATCACAAGGTAAAAAAGATGTCGGGTCGTCCCAAGAGCTCTCTGAAAAAAGTTGAAGTAAAAATGTTGAGAAGCCGTACAGTAAAAATACAGTTCCGATATTCTTTTAAAACCTCAGCAATGAGCAGTAATCTAAAGGCAAAACAAAAGGACCAGGGGAAAAAAAAAAAAAAAAAAAAATTACTCCACAAGACGAGGAGGACCTTGAAAATTTGTTTGATGCAGATGAAATGATCGTAACCCATCCAGACCTTTCAGCAGAAAACATGGAACATAGTAAGGGGAACCAGAAAATGGCGGAGTTCTCACAAGATCTCAGTGAATGGGCTTAAGGGGAGCACCAGTACCATTCTGAATCAAACTGAGGAAGTCTCGAGCTCTCCTGTCATAGTTTCCACTTCTAGAAAAAGTGAGGAGAGTGGTAGTAGCGAAGGGGAGTTAACCGAAGAGAGTCTAGACGGCAACTGACTTTCAATCTGTGCTTGAACACCATAAAGACCATCTCAGTCGGGTGGCAACAACCACTACCTCCACTATGGAGCAAACAGAAAACTTGGAATAGGCACCCCAAAAAGGCAATGAGAAACGAGAACTCCATCAGGTACGTCTTCAGTATTTAGTAACGTTCAGACTGTAATGCTTTCAAATTTTTGTGAATCCCCGTCACAAGAGCTAACTGGTGCACATACAGCTAGTGGAATGACCGCGATCAATTTGGATAACGACTCTGCATATCAAAGAGGTTTAGTGTATAACCCGTTTAACAAAGGGAACTTAATGGCTACACAACAAAATGCAGGCACTGGGGAAAATTACTTAAGTATGCTCAAAAAAATATAATGAAAAAGTTTCAGTGCCGGAGAGTGATTCCCCCCCACCATGGGCCCAGAAAATAATGGAGAAATTAGAAAGATGCAACTGCAACCTACAAAGGCTTGGCTCATTAGAAGAAAAATATATATCAATTTCATAAAACAATTCAGTTAAAGAAAATTCAGAAATTAGATCTGAACTCAAAATCAGCTCAACAAAGAATATCGGACCGGGAGGATAAATTGAGCCCTTGGGAGAGCCATTTCAATTACCAATAACAAAAAGATTTGAGAGAAAATATTCAACACTGAGGCTAGATCAAGGAGGAAGAATATTTGAATCCCAAGCATTTCTGAATCTTGGGATGCTCAGAAAGGTATAAAAGTAGTATAACCAGATTACGGCAGCATACTTTGGTAAAGACCCTACTGAAATTAAATTTGAAATTAATCGAATCTACTGTTCCTTTTACACCAACAAACCTCTTGGTCAGGGTCCCACACGTCAGACAGTGGTAAACTTCTTTCGTTTTGATGAGAAAGGTTTACTTCTGCAAGCTGTATATAAAAAGAAACTAATTTGATGGAGCTGTCCATAATTTATAATGCCTTTCCTTCAGAGGTGGTCCAGGAATGAAGAAAACAGGTTACTCACCTGTACCAGCAGTTCTAGGACTGGTATATGATATTCATCCCCACTATCTGGCAGTGTCCTTTCCCTTTCAATCTAGCCAGAAACTCTTCAAGCTCGCTCCTCCCAACCACCTGGATGGTATAACCCTTGGCTCCACTCCATGATGCCAGATCTTGCCCGCTGGAAACAGAGTTGTGTGTCGAAGCCAAGGATGGTCGGGTGGGTCCGTGTGGATGATACCACTCCTGGATGATCACATACCACTTCTAGAAAGTACAGTTGCGCAAGAACTTACCGTAACAGTAGATCTTTGAGTGGTGTCTCTTGAAGAAGGTAATACACTTGGGTCATCACCAGAGGTCACTGTGGTGCACGACAGCTCTTCTAGCAGTCTTTTGCCAGAGGCTGCCTACACATGCCATCAGACTGCCGCCTATACGAGTTGGCGGTCCCTGGTATCCTCAGTTCCCTGCCAGATTCAGCTCACTAAGCGAGGACCAAGGGGATCACAGGTACCACAGGTGTCCCTTCCCACGTGGAGCAAAAATTGTTCTCTTATAGAAGGAGGGGAACGGAAGGAGACAGCATATCAGACACCCTTCAAAGATCTGTTACGGTAAGTTCTTACGTAACTGTACTATCTTCCATGGGGTGCTCTCTTGCAGCAGGTAATACACTTGGGATGATTCCCAAGCAGTGTACCCAAACTGGGTGGAATTAGAAATAGAGACCCTGTAGGACAGCTCGGACGAAGGCTGTCCTATGGCGAGAAGCATTATCCAGACTGCAATGCTTTGTGAAAGCATGTATTGTGGGCCATGTGGCTGCATTGCAGATATCAGTGATTGAAGCCCCTTTTTAAAGCGGGCTGGTGAGGCAGCCGTAGCTCTAGTGGAAAGAGTTTGACTGGTCCTCGGTAGGGGTTTGTTGTACTTGGTATAACAGAACGTGATGTAATATGCTAACCAGCTGAAAATGGTTCTTAGCAACTGGGGAACCTTCTCTCATTGAGGCGAAGGTGACAAATAATTGAGAGGTCTTTCTCAGATATTTTGCATGTTTATACAGTACCTCAGGATACAATGAACATCTAAGGTGTGTAGGAGATGTTCCCTTGGATTAGAATGCTCAGGGTAGTAGACTGGCAATTCCATGGCCTGATTTAAGGTGTGTTCTGAAACCACCTTGGGTAGAAAGGAGGGACTGGTGTGGAGAACCACTCTGTCCTTGTGGAAGATTACAGTGCCTTCAGAAAGTATTCACTCCCCCTTGGATTTTGTCACATTTTGTGATGTTGCAGACTCAAATTAAAATACATTTATATGGGATTTTTTTGTCACGTATCTACACAAATTACTCTATAATGTCGAAGTGGAATGAAACTTCTGGAATTTTTTGTACATGCAATTTAAAATAAAAACCTGAAATGTCTTGATTTGATAATTATTCACCCCCTTTGCTATGACACTCCAAATTGAACTCTGGTGCATCCAATTTCCTTGTGAGATCACTTTAAAACTTGAATGGAGTCCACCTGTGGTCAGTTCAAATGTTTGACATGATTTCAGAGGAAATACACCTGTCTATATAAGGTCCCACTGTTGACCGTGCATGTCAGAGCAGAAACTCTACCATGAAGACCAAGGAGCTGTCCGTAGAACTCCGTGATAGAATTGTGAGAAGGCATAGATCTGGAGAGGGGTATAAAAACATTTCTAGGGTGTTGAAAGTTCCCAGGAGCACAGTCAAGTCCATCATTAGGAAATAGAAAGTTTACGGAACCACCCAGACTCTTCCTAGAGCAGACCGTCCTCCCAAACTGAGCAACCGGGCAAGAAGGACCTTGGTAAAGGAAGTGACCAAGAACACAATGACCACCCTGACAGAACTACAGAGTTCCATGGCTGAGATGGGAGAACCTGTCCAGAGGACAACAATCTCTGCAGCACTTCACAGATGTAGCCTCTATGGGAGAGTGGCTAGACGGAAGCCACTCCTGAGAAAAGGCCACATAATAGCATGCCTGGAGTTTGCAAGAAGGCACGTGGCAGACTCAGGCCATGTAGCAAAAGATTCTCTGGTCTGATGAAACAAAAATTAAACTCTTTGGACTGAATGCAAAGCGCTATGCCTGGCGCAAACCGAACACAGCTCATCACCCGTGTAACACCATCCCTACCATGAAGCATGGTGGTGGCAGCATCATGTTATGGGGATGCTTTTCAGCAGCAGGGACTGGGGCACTTGTCAGGATAGAGGGAACAATGAATGAAGCCAAATACAGGCACATCTTTGAGGACAACCTGCATCAGTCTGCAATAGACCTTGGACTGGGGCGAAGATTTACGTTCCAACAGGACAACGACCCAAAGTATATAGCCAAAGCAACACTGGAGTGGCTTCAGAACAAGAAGGTGAATGCCCTTGAGTGGCCCAGCCAAAGCCCAGACTTGAATCCCATTGAGAATCTGTGGAAAGACTTAAAGATTGCGGTTCACCGACGTTACCCATCCAACTTGACAGAACTTGAGCAAATCTGCAAGGAAGAATGGGCGAAAATCCCCAAATCCAGATGTGCAAAGCTGATACAGACATACCCAAGAAGACTCAAGGCTGTAACTGCTGCCAAAGGCACTTCTACAAAGTATTGACTCATGGGGGTGAATACTTAAGTAAATTTTTGCTACACAATAAAAATATTTTTACCCCTTTAAATTGTTGAGTATGCTGTGTGAATTAAGGGGGGGAAGGGGGAGTCATTTCAATGCATTAAAAATTCTGGTAGTAACAACAAAATATGACAAAATCCAAGGGGGGTGAATACTTTCTGAAGTCACTGTAAGTAAGGCTCTCGACACATCAGAGCAGGAAGCTCGGAAATTTGGCAAGCCGAAGTAACAGCCACCAAAAACAGTCTTCCAGGAAAGGAATTGGAGATCGGCCGTAGCTGCTAGCTCGAAGGGAGCCAGGGTGAGTTTTTCCAATACGAAATTCAGATCCCAAGGAGGGGCGGGCCGCTTGATTGGAGGTTTGATATGCAATATGCCTCTTAAGAACATCTTGGCAAGATGCCAGCACAGTAGTTTGCCTTCATGTGGTTTGTGAAAGACCCAAATGGAGGCCAGATGAACTTTAATAGGCTAATAGCTGAAGCCTGTCTTGGCCAGAGGCGCAAAGTAATCCATAACTTTGGTTAAAGGACATGAAAATGGATTTAGGGAACAGGAAGTAGCCCATATGGAAAAATGTTTCCATTTAGCGTCATAAGTTGCCCTGGTGGGTAGTTTACGTGTGGCCAAGAGAATATTGGTCACAGGGGAGGAGACGTGAAGACGGGCTAGGAAAGTGTCTTCACGAGCCAAGCGTGAAGGTGTAGAGACTTCAGGTTGGGGTGCAGGAGGGTGCTCCACTCCAGAGTTAGGAGATCTGGTCTGATTGGCAACTGAATTGGGTCTGCTACGGCAAATTGCTGAGGTAGAGGAACACCTGCCTGGGCCACAAGGGGGCTACGAGGATCATTGTGGCAGGTACAAGTTGAAGTTTCAGCAGGGTCCACTGCAGGAGCTGGATGGGCATATAAGAAGAGTCCTGTCCACGATCGGGATAGGGCATCTGCAGACAGTCCCCTTTTGTTCGGTACATTGGAAAAGTATTTGGGGAGTCCATGATTGACGGGGGACACAAACAGATCCAGTTGCAGGTTCCCCCACAACCAAAACAGCATCTGAATAACTTTGTGATAAATAGTCCACTAGTGCGTGGAGGACTAGCGACTGAAAATGTCTGGCAGGGTATTGTGGAGTCCTGGTAGATAGATGGCAATCTGCGTTAGTTGATTGGAAACTGCTTTTTGCCAGACCAGCAGCGCCTCCCTGCAGAGAGCGCAAGATCTGGTGCCTCCCTGTTTGTTCAGAAAGCACTCCATGGAGGTGTTGTCCGACTGGATCAGTAAAGGTCCTGGGCAAAGGTGGGGGCGAAAAGCCCAAAGCGCAAGGCAAACTGCCCTCACCTCCAACAAAGTTACGTTAGGCAATACGGAGAATCAAGGTCATCTGTCCTGCATACCATATGGTCCTCGGCGAGCCCCCCCAACCCTCCAGTGAAGCATCCATGGTTAACGTTTGTTGCGAGGGAGAGGAATGGAAGGGCATGCTCTGTGTCAGGTTGTCCCAATGTCTCCACCATTCCAAGGCAGAATGGGGGAAGGGGGTGACCTTGATGTCCTCGAAGTTGCCCGACCGTTGGCGCCATTGGTTCTGAAGCACCCATTGTACTGATCTTATATGGAGACAGGCAAAAAGCACCATAGGAATGGCAGCCACCATATGCCCCAGAAGGTGCAGAAAACTTCTGGCTGCTATGTACTGCTGGGTTTGGAAGTGAGAAGCCAGGGAAAGGTGTTTGTCTCGTCTTTCAACAGGGAGGTACGTCCTGGCAGAGATGGTGTCCAGAACTGCTCCTATGTACGGATGTGATTGGGTAGGAGTCAGATTGGCCTTGGGCCAATCAATGGTAATGCCAGCCTGTAGGGACAGTAGCAGAGCTGCTTCGGAGCTTGCCTTTATAAGCCAATCGTCTAGGTATGGGAAGACGAAATGTTCATCCCTTCTCAGGGCTGCCGCTACTACAGCAAGGCACTTCGTGAAAACTCTCAGAGCATATGAGAGGCCAGAAGAAGGTGCTCGAAATTGGTAGTGGTGCCCTAGCAGATGAAAGCTAGGAACTGGTGGTGAGCGGGGTGGATAGGGATGTGCAGATATGAGTCATGTCCAGGGTGCATAACCAATCCTCCCATTTTAAACATCAGTAAAATGGCTGTTAAAGTGACCCTCTGAAATCTCGTCTAGCGAATGTGTATATTCAGTTGCCCGAGGTCTCCCATACGTTTGGGGACCAGAAACAAATGGGAGTAAAACCCCTGATGGTACTCTAGAGGAGGGACATGATGGATGGTTTGTTTAAAAGTGCCTGAAATTCCTCTTAGAGGATGGGGATATGGACAGGTAGATAATGGACTGAGCGGGGAGGATGCCGGCCTGCTGCAAGGGCTTCTCTTTAAGATCTACTGTTACATTAAGTTCTAGGTGTCAGCGTGGCTCAGTTGGTAGCACATCCGCCTCTGGACCAGAAGGTCATGGGTTCTCGTCCCACATCGGGATTGGACTTGCACCTAAAAATCGCTAGCATCCGAGTGCAGTATCGGGGGTGCTGTACTGCTGGGGTGTGCCATCCTTTGGATGAGACGTTAAAACAGAGGTCCCTTCTGCCCATCCTGGTGGGTGTCCAGGTGGAAGTAAAAGAACCCAGGGCACTCTTCGCAAAGAGCAGGGAACATTCCCGGTGTCCTGGCCAACATGATGTGCAATATGGCGGCCAAAACACATTCAGTCACTTCACTACCAGTCTAGCATTGCTTGTAAAACGCTTTGGATGTATGAAAAGCACTATATAAATTATTATTCTCCTCCTTCCTCTTCCTCTGTAACAGTCTTACTTCAAGGAAGGCTCTTGCAGCTGACCACACCGGTAGGACAGAGTCCCAAGCAGTACCGGTTACCAACAGGATAATATCACCAGGAGGATGGCAAGACAGCAATCAATAAGTCATGACAGAAGGCCCTGAAGAACTGCAAGGCCAAAATTGGCGCTACACCTAGAGGCAATGTCCAGACGAATACTTGGTGAAAGAGTGGACAGAACTCCAGGTGGCAGCTGCACAGATGTCGCCAGCAGACACATTACCGAAACAAGCAGCAGAGTCAAGGAAAGACAAGGACACTTATTTATAGGGCGCCCTTTTCCAGAGGCTCTGGGCACCTAACAAAACAGATGAAAAGGTAAAAACAAGAAATAATGGATAAAAAACTCAGAATAGATTAAATTCAGAATCACAGCTTCATAATTACACATCAATAACAACTCAGTCAGACTGCAGCAGTTAATCCAAAAAGGCTAGGCAGAAGAGGTGGGCCTTTAGCCTCAGTTTGAACACCCCAATCGAGGGGGCCTCCTGGACTGCAGACAGTAGCGAGTTCCACAGGGTCAACGACACTAAAGGCACAATCACCAGATGTCTTGAGCCGAACCCTGGGAAAGTCCAGAAGGCCCATCAAGGAGGGACAGAGACTGCAGGTGTCAGGATTGGACAGGTAGCCAGGACCCAGTCCGTATAGGGCCTTAAGGGTGAGAAAGCCAACCTTGAAAAGGACCCTCTACCCCAGAGGCAGCCAGTGCAGAGCGCACAGGACCAGGGTCACATGGCTGGACCTGGACAGGCCCATCAGTAATTAGGCTGCCACGTTCTGCAACCGCTGCAGTCTGTGGAGGGTTCCTCCCGTGACTCCGAAGTATAAATAATTACAGTAGTCGAGCCTAGAGGTAAAGGTGTGTACTATTAGAGTTGGCACATCTTTGGACGGAACGAGGGCTTGATTCTGGCAATGTTCCGCAAGTGGTAAAAAAAAAAAAAAAAATCTACAGATACTTGATCTTCAAAGTTCAGTCTGGTGTCCATGATCATACCAAGATCGTGCATGCTCTGGGAGGCCAACTGAGCAGACCCCAGGAAAAAACCTGTGTTGGCTCCAGGTGATAACCCATCACACCCATGACCCAGCTCGATCACCAGTACCTCAGTCTTATCTGGGTTTAGTCGCAGTCAGCTGGAAGACTGCGAGTCACTGATTTTAGCCAAACAGGTGTTAAGCATGTCTACAGTATCTGCTCCGGGTGCAAATGACAGATACAGCTGGGTATCATCCGCATAGCAGTGAAACTCCACACTGTACTGCCGAATGATTTCACCCAGGGGGCAGCATGTACACTGCAAACAACTTCGGCAACAAGATCGAGCCCTATGGCACTCCACAGGGCAGGGGCATTGGGGGAGGAGGAGAAATTCCCCATCACCACCCACTGCACCCTATCAGATAGATAGGACTCAAACCATTTGATGACAACCCCGGCTACTCCACAATACTCACTTACCTGACTGAGAAGCACAAAGTGATCAGTGCCAAAAGTGGAAATCACCTCGATGAGAACAAGATTAGACTCGTCTCCTCTGTTTCTAGCCCTGAGCAGATCATTGTGTACCCTAACTAATGCCATTCCCGTGCTGTGTGGAATGGCCCTTGACTACCCCCGGAAGGGGCATGTTGTACTTGCAGCAGCAATAAACAATGCGATTCACTAACCACTTAGACAAACACGGTTTGGAAACAGGAGCGCCCTCTCTTGGGGGAGAACTAAACACTGGTCAATCTTCCTCAAAGACTCGGAGCGATATGTATAATTCCACACCATCCTGTGAACATCCAAAGTATGGAGCAACGCCTCCCCATGATTGGAATACTCAGGAAAATAAACAGGCAGGTGGATGGATTGATTTAAATTAAACTCAGACCTTAGGTAAAAACTTAGGATTAGTATACAAAGACACCCTGTCTTTGTGAAAAACCAAATAAGGCTCTTTACACAAGACCCTGTAGCTCGGAAATCCTCCAAGTGGAAGTAACTGCAATTACAAAGAGTGCTTTAAGACATTAAAAAGTGCAGCTCACAACTCGCTGTCAGTTCAAAGGGAGGCGCAGGAGGTACTCAGCAGGATTGACCAACCCGAAACGATCGGACAAAGGAGGTAAGCCTCTGCCCTGTCCGCCAGGAGCCGAGCCCTGGCTCTGCAATAGTCGAGCACTGCCCCGATGAAGTGAATCATCTGCGAAGGCACGAGTTCCATTTTGGCCTCATTGACCAAGAGGCCCAGAGAGAGATGCAGGTCTTGGGGGGCCAGGTCCCTGGACCGCTCCACCTCCTACCTGGAGGGACCCGTGATGAGCCAGTCATCCAGGCAGGGGTAAACCCAGACTCTCTGGCGCCTCAGGTGGGCAGCCATCACTACAATGCACTTGGAAAAAGACCTGGGGTGCAAAGGACAGGCCGAACGGTATGGCCTGAAACTCGTATAGGGTGCCCTCCGTCCAAAAGCAGAGGAACCGTCCATGGGATGGATGGATTGGGACATGGAAGAACGTGTCCTGAAGATCTTGAGAGCAGCACCACATACCCTGCTCCAGGGATGGTATAATCTGAGACAGAGTGACCATCCTGAAAGTGCAGGACCTGATGAATTTGTTCAGGTCATGCAGATCTAGAATGGGGCGCCAGCCCCGCGCACGTATGGGGACCAGGAAGTACCTGGACACAAACTTTGGAGGCTGTGGAGGGTTCAGGACTAGATCTACTGTCTCCTGGAGCAGGGAACTGGACATCGACTGACAGCATGTCTTCCCATGGGGCAAGGGCTCGGCTTGGAGGGTACTGCTTGAATTCCAGAGGCAGACACTGGCCGACCACTTTGACAACCCACCTGTCCATTCCGACGGTGGACCAGGAGGAACTGAAATGGTGGAGCCGGACCCCCACGGGAGGACCCAGGGAGTTCAGGATGGCAGAGAGAATACACCCCATCCCGTCACTGGGCAAGTTTGGACTCAGAAGAGGGTCCAGTCGAGATACCGCTGGATCCTCAACTTCAGGATGGCCAATGCCACAGACTTGGGTCTCTGACACCAGGCCTGCTCCTGACCAGCTTGGGGGCTGGGCAGATTTGGCCACTTGGGCTGAAGCGGGCCAAAAGGGCATTTTCTTGGCGGACTTTGTGACATCAGTTCAATAGGATCAGAAAGTCTCAGAGTCCAGGGTGGCATTGGACTTTTCAGTCCTGGTGAGAAGCCCCTCCCCACCAGGACTGAACAAGCTGATTCCCAAGAAGGGCATGTCTGCAAATTTGTACTGCATTATCAGTGGTAAAAGTAGAGATGCACAGTCAAGCCCTGCAGTGAATGGCAACTGCTGCGGCCACGGACCGGGTGCAGGAATCGCAAATGTCCATGGCCATCTGGAACTGTTGCTTCGCTATGGTACGGCCTGGGGTCTCTGACTTGCTTGACAGTAGTTTGCAAGGAGATGGGAAGTACCTTGTTCAAGGACCCCAGAAGGGTATGCGTGGGCCATCAGAAGTGCCGAACTAGCTTGCCTGAAGCTGAACGAAGAGGCGGCATACACCTTCTTGGCCAAGTGGTCCAATTATTTTGACTTGTCAGGGGGTTGTCCACATCCCCCACATTGCCTGTGCACCAAAAGACAGTCAGTCAACTGCCCCTCGGCTGAGGAGTGCTCGGTAAATCCCCAAGAGGGAACCAGTAGGGACCGTGCACTTGAGGGCCATCCAGGACCAAAGGTACGGGGCAAGAGGCCAGGTGTTGCCACAGATCCAAAGCAGAACAGACGATAGCATCCTGGACCCGGGATGCAGGAAAGTCTCCTTTGGAGTGTCATGCTTGCTCAAGATCTTGGTCAAGGGGTACCTTTCCCTCTTCTGAATGGCCTCCAGCTGGAGGCCTGTGAACTGAGATCAAGTGGACAACATGCATGAACGAAGTGGGGTCTTGCTCCATAGAGAGATCCTCGACCAATTCCATGTACACCAGGCAGGAGTGAAGACAGGAACCCTACGATTCCAAGGATTCATGAAACAGAGGCCTACCACCCGTGTCACTGCTCACCCGCCGAGGGTGGTCAGGGTTGAGAGCTATTTTCAGCCAATGGGGAAGTCCTTTCTCAGGCAGAAAATCCTTGGTCAGGATGCTGTCCTTCAGCACAAGAGATGGCAGCTCCACCACTAACAATGGAAAAGCCGGAGTGGGCTCTGTCAGGACAGTCTGGACCAGCTCCTGTTGGGGTGGGGTCTCCTGCAGCTCCAGTGACTGCAATGCAGCCAGGTTGGGCACCAAGGGCAGCTCCACCCAGGAAAACAACCTGCTGCCACATGAACTTGGAGTGCGGACGCAGCTTGCGCCGATTGCCTCTCTTTCTGCCAGAGGAGAAAAAGCAGCAGAACAGAGAGGGCGCAGACTTCCCGAGTGGGACCTCGGCCAACACCAGGGGGGACCGGCGGGGTAAATCAGATTCGGTGACTGCCAACCCACCCCTTGGTCAGGAAGCTTTGGAGTGGGAGGCAGTGGGACAGTTGCCTACCTCGTCCCCCCTCCCCAAGTGGAACTGGGGGGAGAGAGAGAGAGGTGTCAAACTCCTCTGAAGGATCAGCTCGACTGGCTCAAGAAAGATCTTAGCGGAGAGTTGGTCCGATCCTCATCAACTAGCCTCGGGGGTACCGTGGAGCCAGTGGCCAAAAACAGCTTTAGCTGAAGCGGAAGATCAGAAGGCTCATGGGGAATTGGAGGCCCGAGGCGCACTCTATCCCACAAGTGTCCTTGGACTCCTTTGAGTTTTGACTTCTTAAAGCCAAAGGGACCCTCCCCATAAGTAGGGAGAGACTGGCACAGTTCCTGGAATGCACTGGAGGACGACGCGCCTGTCGTTGAGGCACAGGTCAGGAAGCAGAGAGAAAATCAGAAGCAGCTGTAGAATTCAACAAAACTATCTGCAGTTGCACTAATACAGAAAGTTAAACTTGTTCAGAATAACTATGTGCAGAGAAATAAAAAAATCTTTCTTCAGTCTGTGTCCCTTTCTCTTGTAATCTCATTTTTGCAGTTCAATTTAGCTCTTTTGTAAGTCTTTTCAACCCTCACCTTTGGCAAACATCCTGTCCTTGTATAATTTCAGGTAGGTGCAAGACAGGAACACATTGTGCTTGCCGAGGCCCCCCCCCCCAGCTTTTGTAAAAGGCTCAACATTTGCACTCAAATAGCCTCTAGAGTTTCTGTAGTCATCAAAATATAAATATACATTTCAGCAGTAACTATATATGTTCTAAACAATAGGGATCCCAATATCGGTTACATTTCCATACATTGATTTACACATTTTTACATTAGCCGATATGGATATGCAAGGGAGAAAAACAGAAAGCAAGAAAAAAAGAGAGAGAGGCAAAGAATTGTGAGACTGTTCAGGTTGATCAAGTCAGAGGTCTCTCAGGAAAATTTGGTTGTTCAACCAGACAGAAAAAAAGACAGAAAAAGAAAGATCCTTGCATTTAAACACCATCTCCATAACAAATAGGACAGGGTCCTATTCTACCCTGTCAGAGCGCCCAACTGAAGCAGCATGGAGACTAAAGATGAGGAGGAATGGCCACAGCTCGGGCAGATTCCTCCTCCATGGCCAACTGCTCGGTGGAACCCGCAGCCACGAAAACTGCCTTTCATGCCTCCTTTGAGTGGGCAGTTCACTCGGTCATCCAAGGAGCAAGCAGGCAAGACGATCCTCCAGAGTCTAAGGCAAAAAGGCGTGACAAAAATCACAGGCCTGGACATCATGCTCATGGCCCAGGCAGTATATATGCCCGGGGAGTGCGGGTCTGATCAAGACATCTGCCCACAACTGTAGAACCGGAAACCCAGAGCGGACTTTGCGTCGTCCATCAAAGCGGCGACAAGTAGAGAAGACATATTTGCTGAGAAATTCTCAGAAAGGGTTTTTAGAAGGTTTTCAGGGCCTCTAACGCATAACAGTAAGGAGGGAACCTATTCCAAGCAGAAAGGAAAAAAAGTACAGTTACGCAAGAACTTACTGTAACAGTAGATAATTGAGAGACTCTTGCAGTAGGTACTAACCTTGAGGACAGCACCCCCTGGCATCAGGATCACACGGAAACTTTAGCTAGCAGTGTCTGACGGGGGACAGACTTCAGCATGACCCTATAAAGTGGGCAGTCCTCACACCCGCCTTCCAGTCCTCCCGCTGGAGACCTCCAAGGAGGAATGACAGAAGAATGGAAAAGAGGCTCCAGGAGCACAGACTGAGCTCAGAGAAAGAGCAACAAAGAAAATTTGGGGGATGGAGCGAGGGAAAAAGGTTACCTACTGCAAGAGCCTACCTCGAAGATCTACTGTTACAGTAAGTTCTTGTGTAACTGTACTATCTTACTTTGAGAGGACTCTTGCAGTAGGTAACAACCTTGAGGACCAAGTCCCAAGCAGTGTCATCAGAAGAAAACAAACACAGGAGGCAGGAATGGAACTGCTGAAAGCAGACAAATCAGGACAGGAGACCCCCAAGAACAGCTAAGCCAAAGCCTGCCCTGCCGCTAGAGGCAATGTCCAGACTGTAAAGCTTTGTGAAGGTGTGGACAGAACTCCAAGCAGCCGCAGCACAGATGTCAGTGGCTGACACATTCCTGAAATAAGCAGTAGACACAGCCATACTTCTGGATGAATGCCCCTTAACTTCCCCCAGGAGGGTTTTACCATATTTCTGGTAACAGAAAACAATAGTTTGCCAACCATTTGGATAAACATCGTTTGGAAACTGCAGCACCTTCTCTCTTGGGTGTGAATGAAATAAAATGTTGGTCCATTTTCGGGACAGACTTAGCCCCGTTAGTGTAGTAACGCAGGATTCTATGAATGTCCAGAGTATGGAGAATCTGCCCCCAAAAAAAAAAAAAAAAAAAAAAACACAGAATGCTCTGGGTAGTACACCGAGTGTTGAATCGACTGGTTCAATGTAAATCCTGAAACCACTTTTGGTAAGAACTGAGGGTTGGTACAAAGAGCCACCCGGTCTCTCTGAAAAATTCAATAAGGCTCCTTACAAATCAGGGCCTGAAGCTTGGAAATCCTTCGAGCAGAAGTAACTGCCACTAAAAAGAGCACTTTCCAGGTCAAGCAACACATATTGCATGAATCAGCCAGTTCAAACAGTGGCAGTGTCAATTTTTTCAAAATGAAATTAAGGTCCCAGATGGCACAGGACTGCACACCGGTGGTTTCAGGTGGGGGATTCCTTTGAAGAAAGTTTTGGAAATCTCCAACTGAGCAACTGTTTTGCCCTCCACCAGAATGTGGTAGGCAGAAACAGCCAACAGATGAACCTTCAGAGACGAGTAGCTCAGGCCTAGGTCATAGGTGTATAGGAGATACTCCATGACATGAGGAACTGAACATGAAAAGGAATTAAAAAAAAAAAACAAACAGAATTTGAACCTTTGAGGTGGCCCAAATGGAGAAACACTTCCACTTTATGGCATAGGCTGTCCTTGCAGATAGCTTTCTAACCTCCATCAGGACCTGTGCCACTATGGGAGAGAGTCCAAATCGTGAAACAGTATGTCCTGAGGTGCCACGCATGAAGGTGAAGGGATTTCAGCCCTGGATGGACCAGTATGCCCCTCTCCTGAGTCAGGAGATTGTGACAGAGGAGCAGGGGAACCGGAGGTTCCACTGCCAGCTGATGAAGTAGAAACCAAACTTGGTGAGGCCAAAAAACAGGGCAATCTGAACCATGTGGGGCCCCTTCCATTTGAAGCATTTGAGCAGCATCCTATGCAAGATGGGAAAGGGAGGGATGGGCATACAAAAACCTCCCTGTCCAGCAAAGAGATGGCGCGTCTTGCCAAAATAACACCGTGCCCGTGAGAGAGCAAGCAAAACTTGGGTAGTTTTGCATTGTATGAGTAGGCAAACAGATTCAGGTCCAGCCAACCCCACAGGTCGAAAATGTGGTTGACCACCTCTTGCTTGAGCTCCCACTCGTGGGCTCTTACTCTGGTGTGGCGGAGACTGTCCACTAGGATGTTTTGCACACCTGGAACGTGAACTGCCATGAGGTGAATTCGATGCAGAACTGCTCAGTTCCACACCGCATCGCCTACCTGCAAAAGGGGTACGAGTGAGTGCCTCCTTGCTTGTTGAGGTACCAGACTACACACATATTGTCTGACTGGACTAATAGGGTATCCTGATGAAACAGGTGCTGGAAAGCTTGAAGGGCATACAGTACTGCTCTCATCTCCAACACATTTATGTGCAGAGAAAGCTCTGACTGGGACCACAGACCACGAGTTTTGCGATTCCCCAAGTGAGCGACCCAACCCATCCCTGACGCATCTGTGGCCAGAGTCTGGTGGGAGGAGGGGACTGGAAATGGACCCCCTTGGTGAGAGTGGTGAGATCCTGACACCATAAGAGAGATCCCACTGCATCGAATCGGAGACCATGACCATGTGGTCCAGGTCGTTCAGCCTATGATCCCACTGTGTCCTGAGCATCCACTATGAGATTTGCATGTGGAGCCTGGCTAAAGGAAAGTACAGTTACATAAGAACTTACCGTAACAGATCTTCAAGAGGAGCTCTTGCAGCAGGCTATAACATTCAGGACTAGGCTGCAGGCACTAGGACCATCCGGAAAACTTCTCAGCCAGCAGTATACAGCAGGGACCGCCCCCACCCCAACATCGGCCCTGGTACAAAAGGGGGCGGACCCAGCTCCACCTCAGTTCCCCTGCCAAGGCCTGCAATAAGCCCTGACAAAATGAATATAGGAGATGCAAATGAAGATGGTTCTGCACACCTCGAGGGGGAAGGCGGGTGGGAAAGTGACGCCTGCTGCAAGAGCTCCTCTCGAAGATCTACTAGTATGGTAAGTTCTTATGTAACTGTACTATCTTACTTTGAGTGGGAGCTCTTGCAGCAGGCTTTAACATTCAGGACTGAATACCAAGCAGTCCACGCCAAAGAGGTAGACGACCCCGGGAGGTGGAATATGCTTACTCAAGGGGCCTCAGAACCGAAGTCCTTGCAAAACAGCCAAGCCAAAGCTAGCTCGACGTCTGGAGACAATATCCAAGCTGTAATGCTTGACAAAGGTATGCACCGAGTTCCAGGTAGCGGCAACACATATGTCCCTGATGGACATTTCTCAGGGTGGCGAATGAAGCAGACACTCCTCTGGTGGAGTGACCCCTAACCGGGCCCAGTAGGGGCTTATTGTGTTTCTCATAGCAGAAAGAAACACAGTGGACTATCCACTTCGATATCATCTGCTTGGTCACCGGTTTACCCAAGCACTGTGGCGCAAAGGCCACAAAAAGCTGCTCTGATTCACGGTGTGCAGCCATCCGCTTGAGGCAATACCTCAAAGTCCTGTTGACATCCAGTGTGTGAAGGAGAGCCTCCCCTCTATTGGATGGGGAAGGAAAATAAACTGGAAGGTCAACAGACTGGTTGAGGGTCAACTCAGAGACCACTTTTGGAAGAAGCTTAGGATTTGTTCTAAGGGAAACCCTTTCCCTGTGGAAAATCAAAAACAGCTCTTTACACATCAGAGCCTGAAGCTCGGAAAATCTTTGAGCTGAAGTAATAGCAACCAAAAAACAAACCTTCCAAGAAAGGTAACGCAGCTCACAATCCGCTGCCAGTTCAAAGGGAGGGAGCCCGAGCTTCTCCAACACATAAAGGAGATCCCAGGGTGGGACAGGGTCCCGAATGGGAGATCTCATATGCAAAATTCCTCTTAAAAAAGGTGTGGGCAACATCCAATTGTGCCAATGCCCTATCTCCAATGAGAGCATTGTACACGGAGACAGCCCACATATGCACCTCGATAGAGAAGTAACTCAGGCCATTTTGATACGAGGAGAGGAGATACTGCAACGCTGAGTTCACTGGACAAGTGACGGGGTCCAAATGCTGTGACGAGGCCCAGACACAAAAACGCTTCCACTTCATAGCGTGGGTGGAGGGCTTTCTCGCCAAAACTAGGACTGCTGCCACTTCCGGGGAAACCCCGTATCTGTGTTGAGCTATATCTGAAGCAGCCAAGCATGTAGGTGTAAGGACCGAAGGTCCGGATGGACCAGCGACCTCTGTTCCTGGGACAGCAATTGCGAGCATATGAGCAGCGGAACTCGAGGCTCCGTGGATAACCGCTGCAGGAGTGGGAACCAAATCTGCCGAGGCCATCTGCGGGCTACGAGAATCATTCGGGCCCCTTCCGCATGTAACTTTAGTAGGAGACACTGAATGAGAGGGAAGGGCAGGAAGGCATACAGAAACCTCCCTGCCCAGCAAAGGGATAATGCGCCTGGCCAGAAAACTCTAGGCACGTGCTCTCGCGAGCAAAACACTGGCAGTTTGGCATTGCGTGGTGATGCAAAGAGGTCCAGCTCTGGATGACCCCACTTGTCGAAGAGCTGATCTGCCACGGACTGTAGCAGCTCCCACTCATGTGCTCTGGATTGAGACCTGCTTAGGCTGTCTGCCAGATAGTTGAGGACACCTAGAACGTGCACTGCGGACAGCTGAATGCGCCGCTCCAGCACCCAGTGCCAGACTCTCATCGCCTCCCTGCAAAGGGGGTACGAATGAGTGCCCCCTTGCTTGGTGATGTAGAAGACAACCGCCTTATTGTCCGTTTGAACCAGAAGAGAGCCTGGCACCAGGTTCTCTTGAAAGGCCTGTAAGGCATAGAGAACCACTCGCATCTCCAGTACATTGATATGAAGGGACCACTCCTCAGGTGACCAAACCCCTTGCGTTTGATGAGCACCCAGGTGCGCCCCCCATCCCAGGTCTGATGCATCTGTTAAGAGTCTGACCTGGTGGCTCCGGATGAAAGCTGACCCCTTTCTCCAAGTTTCGGGGGTCCATCCACCAATGTAAAGTTCTCCTGACTGGCTCGGTGATCCTGATCATGAAGTCTAGATCATCGTAGCCTTGGTCCCACTGTACCCTGAGCATCCACTGTGGGATCCGCATGTGGAGGCGGACCAAGGGAGTGACGGGAATGGCCGCCATGTGCCGCAGTAGCCTGAGGAAGTTCCGTGCTGGAACTTCAAGATTTACAGATATCCCTTCGGCAATCTCTCACAGGCGATCGCCCCTGTCCTGGGGGAGGAAGGCCATGCCCTGGATAGAATCCAGTACTGCTCCAATGAAAAACGAGCTTTTGACTGGGCTCTGGGGACGATTTTTGTAGATTCAGGGCGAATCCCAGCTCTCTGAATAGAGTATAGGTGTCTCCGAGGGCGTGAAGTAGGCCTGCCCTTGACGGGGCTGTAAGTAGCCAATCGTCTAGGTATGGGAAAACGTAGTGTCCCACGCGCCTTAGAGCCGCTACTGCCAAGCATTTTGTAAAGACTCGCGGAGTGGAAGAGGCCGAACGGAAGAACCCAAAACTGGTAGTGCTCCCCTTGGAAGTGGAACCTCAAACTTCCTGTGGGGAGGGAAGACCCAGATACACATAAATGCATCTTGCATGTCTAGGAAGCAGAGCCAATCCCCTTGGTGCAACAGAGGAAGTAGACCCGGGAGGGTCACCATCCTGAACCTTCTGTACTCTATAGAGAGATTTAGAAAGCGGAGGTCCAGAATGGGACGAGGATCCTGTGTCCTTTTTGGGACCAGGAAGAAATGGGAGTAAAACTCCTTTCCCCTCTGATGCCAGGGGGCTACCTCTATTGCCCTTTTCTGCAAGAGGGTCTAACTCTCTCCTATTAGTGGGATATGAGGAGAATAACGGGAGTACTTTGGCGGAAACTCCGTGAACTCCAGCGTGTGTCCTCTCCTGATGATATCTAGGACCTATTGGTCCGCAGTAATGGTCTTCCACCCTTCGAAATGAAGGGAGAAGCAACCCCCGACCATCTCCCCTGGGTCTTCCTGTGGAGGGGGGGGCAGAAGGGAGTCACTGGGCTGAGCTGGGTGTAAGCAGAGAGGCCTGGGAGGACTTGGGCCCACGGGTAGGAGCGACTCCAGGCTGCTGGTTACTGGACCTCCTACGGAAGCCACCCCTCTGCCCCTGCTGGTTACCACGGGCATGACCTTGGCCATCCGAGGGCTTGCGAAATGGCAGCTTGTGTTGTCTTCCCTGGTCACCGCGGTACATCTGGCGGACCGAACAGACAGACTTACCAGACTCCAGGAGATGAGAAATCAAAGCTTCCATCTCCTGCCCAAATAGCATGGTACCCTGGAAGGGTAAGTCCTTGATACTGGCCTGCAGATCCTGGTGAAAGCTCAGGACTCTCAGCCAGGCGTGGCGCCGTAAGCACACCCCGGAAACAGCTGCCCTGGCTGCCGTATCTGCTGATCATACAAGGCTCTCAGGACACAGGAGCCTACGTCTGAGCCCGATTTCAAGATGTCCAGAAGCTCAGTCTCTGATCGGAATCTGGAATGGCCTTCAAAAGCTCTTGTCCTTGTTCCCATAGCGCATTCTGGTACTGGACCACATGCGGCAAGAAACTGAGGGACCATATGGGACAGGTGGAGGCAGAATAAACCTTCTTGCCCACCTGGTCCAAATAGCGAGACTCCGGGTCGGGAGGCTGTGAGCTGAGGTGCTTCGGCTGTCTGGATTTATCATGGGCAGCCGTGACCATTGAGGAGTCCGCCTGAGGGTGTTCAGCTAGGAAAGATTCTGCCCTCGGGGCCTTGTACAGCCTATCCGACTTCTTTGGAACAGCTGGGACGGAAGCTGGATGTTTCCAGGTAGTCAGGGTAAGGTCCTGGAAAGTATCCAAAGGAGGGATCACCAGTGGTTTCGGCTCCTTCTGCCTCAGGTACTTTGCCAGACTCTGGTGTTCCGGATCCAGGTCCTCAGTCTCCCACTTGTTGGAGGCCTGGATATGCCTCATGACGTCCATGGAGGTTAGATCGTCTGGAGGCAAGCGAGGCTGGTCCTTCTCTCTCAGGGACCGCTGCAAGCTGAGAGAGAAAGATGACGCAGAAGAAGATGCGGGAGATAGACTATAAGATCTCAAACAGTCTGACCTCTCCTTGTGACCAGACTCCCACTGTCATCAGTAACTGGAGGACAGATGTCTGTCCGAAGACAGACTCCGGTCCAGAGACCGGTGACGGAGCAGAGACCGGCGACGGTCAGAGGACCGATGTCGGGAGCGTTCTCATCTAGAAGACCGAGAAAGACTCCAGGAACGTGACCTAGACAGACAACGGTCCCCAGAATCCCTGGAGCGACGTCAGTGATCTCCAGACAGGGTGCAGGAACGAGTCCTAGAAGGAGGTGTGGGCAGTCGCTCCAAAGACTTCCACGGGGAAGGCTCACCTCCTGGCTGTGGTTTGCCCACTGGGTCCAGTACCGTGTCTGGGCCGACGGGGGCGCTCTGGACCTGCCCCACCAAAAGAAAACCGCTCCTGTAGCTCATCCTTTGAAAAAAGTTCATCCGCCAGGCCCGGAAAGGGAGTATCCGGGACATCTGCCCACAAAGAAAAGCCCTCCTGGAGGTCCAGGGGGGGAGGAGGAGGAGGACTTGGGCGATGGGGACGTCCGCTCTTCCACGGCCGATCCCTCACCCTTTGCCCCTTCGACCGGTGTCGGTGGTGGTACCGATGACGGGATGCCGCCAGGGGGCGGAGAGTCCTTGAGCTCCAGAGGCGCATCTTCAGCAGGCGGCGCCGGTGCCTTGGGACGTGGGGCCGCAGCTTTCGCCTCCAAGGGCTTGGTGGTAACCCTTAGCGGGGTTACCTTCGGCTTGGCTGGCTTCTCCCCTGAAGGGACGGCCTTGGCCGGAGATGACTTCAGATACTCTCCTGAGCCCGAAGGGCGGGCCTTCTTGGGAGAGGGCCGCGAGCGAGACCGGGACCGACTACGGTCTTTACCGTGACACTTCTCCTTGCGTTTCCCCTCAGAGGAGTGCAGATCCATCTTCTGCTCCAGAAGGAAAGCCTTCAGGGCCTTGAGACGACTGATGCGGGTCCGGCTAGTAAAATCCTGGCAGGCAGAGCAGGCCACGATGTTGTGGTCCGGCCCAAGGCAGACAATGCAGTTCAATGGCCATCCTTGGCCGGGATCTGCCTCCCACACTCGCACTTATTTTGGTGGTGTTCAGGCAAGGCAGACGACGAAGACATCCGTTGGGGAAAATTCAAAAACTGTCAGAAACGGTCAGACGTCTGTTAAACGAGAAAAAAGAACCGTTGAAGAATGGCAAGAAAGCGGATTTGCAGAAAACTCTTCCTGTTTCCTGGCAAGCTGATTGTAGATCTTTTCACGTGCGGGACGCGTCGGGAAAAGAACTGAGGTGAGCTGGGTCCGCCCCCTTTTGTACCAGAGCAGACATCGGGGCGGGGCCAGCATCTGGGGCAGTCCCTGCTGTATACTGCTGGCTAAGAAGTTTTCTGGATGTTCCTAGTGCTTGTGGCACAGTCATGAATGTTATAGCCTGCAGCAAGAGCTCCCACTCGAAGTAAGATTAGTAGGGATAGCCGCTGTCATAAGGCCCAGCAGTCGAAGGATCAACCTGTCCAAGACCTTTCTACTGGAGGTTAACAAACAAGCCTGCCTCTGCAAGGTGTCTGCCCTGTCCAAAGGGAGGAAAGCCATACCCTGTACTGTGTCCATCACTGCTCCAATAAATTGCAGACCCCATGAAGCAACAAGTTAGGATTTTGGGAAGTTCACAGGATCCCAACCTGTGTAAAGAGATCCAGGGTAGCCGAGAAGGAGAGTTCCAGTTGCTCACCTGATGGGGCTGACAGAAGCTAGTCACTGAGGTAGGGGAAACAGTGGCCCCGAAGCCTCAGGGCTGCCGCCACTACAGCCAGGCATTTGGTGAAAACTCAGGGTGACAGACATGCCAAAGGGGAGGGCTTTGAATTGGTAATGATCCCCTTGCAAGGCAAAGAGGAGGTAGCGGTGATGGGCCTGAAAAACTGGAATATGCAGGCAGGCATCCTACATATCAAAAGCACAAAGCCACTGTCCCTTGTGCAGGAGGGACAACAGACCTTAAAGGGTCAGCATTCGAAACCTCTTGTACTCTATGAGCAAGTTTAGAGCACCGAGGTCCAAAATGGAACTCAAGTCTCCAGTCTTTTTGGGGACCAGGAAAAAGTGAGAGTAATACCCCTTGCCTTCCTGGTTGGATGGAACGGGCTCTATTACTTCTTTTTGTAACAGAACCTCAATTTCCTCTTTTAGTAAAGACATGTGCACCTTTGGATAGTGGGACACTACTGGTGGCATATGTCTGGAGGTTTGTCAAGAAACTCCAGAGTGTGGCCTTATCCATAAGTTGCAGGGTACTGCCCGCCATACTGGCAGATGACTGGCAAACCTTCCGCCCAATGGACTTTTTGGGGGTGGACTGCAGTCAAGTGAAGGAGAGTAGGTTAAGGGAGAGCTGTGCCTGAGGCTCTCTGGGCCTTTGCAGGAGGGGCAGCTTTTTTTTTAGCGCTCTGATGAAGCCCAACATTTGGGCAGACATCTGGCTATCTGCTGTTTTTCGTCTGTTTTGCTTGGCGACAGAAAGGCTTTTTATCCTGAAACTTGTGTCGGTACATAGTGTGGACTGACCCGAGGCCTTGCCCTTATCCTGCATGCTGGTGACAATGTCTTGGGCATCACCTCCGAAGAGGACTGAACCCCTGAAGAGAGCGACAAGGATGGCTGCCTGTATGTCCTGTACCAGGCCAGACCCCCTCAACCAAGGGAATCTCTGAAGGCTAACTGCCGTAGTGGCACCCCTGGCTGAGGAGTTCACCGCATCACAGGTTGCCCTGAGAGTGTGTCTGCATGCCACTTTGGCAGACCTAATGCAGTTTGACCCAGAGTCAGGTAGTGCCTCAATGGCCAGCTCCAACTGAGTAAACCGGGATTTCTGTTAGACCAACATATGGGCTACATAGTTCAAAGCACGCATGGCCATTGTTGTTTCCTCCCAAACTGGTCCAGCTGTCTCGACTCATCAGGAGGAGAGGTGCTCAAATGCCTTGGCTTAGAAGACCAATCATGGGCGGCAGCGATTACCACAGAGTCCGCTTTAGGATGGACATCGAGGTGGTCCTTCCCCTCTGGCGTCCAGTATCTCCGGTCGGCCTTCTTGGCTACTGCTGGTGTCAAGGAGGGCATCATCCAGATGGTGGATGCCAGGTCCTCATGTGCTTCTAACCAGGGAGGAGTGAAGATAGGAGATGCCTTCTGCATATTCAGATGCTCAGCCAGCCTTTGGAGTTTTGGATCCTGAGCATCAGATTTCCAGTCAGACTTCTGCTATTTTCTTAAGCAGGTCCATGAAGGAGGAATCCTTAAGTGGGGATTTCGGAGACTCCTTAGGCTAAGTCTCCCCAATACGAGGAGTCTCGAACCCTGACACCACCGAGGAGGAGTCAGAATCTGAGTCCGAATCCAAGTTAGAGGACCGAACGTCAGGTAAGGCTGGTTCCCGAGATTCTGGAGAGGGTCTCATGCGTCCGGCCAGACGTCCACTCCTTCTGAGGAGCCAGCGCCTAAGGACACGTGCGCATAAGTGCAGGCCTGGACAGCTGGATCTCCCCCCCACCCCCTTTCTGGGAACCTCTCAGGAGGATGTCAGCTCTCCAACTCTTGAGACTTAGGCCCAGCTCATGTCAAGACCACCAGGACTAGAGAATAGCCCTAAAGTCCGTCAGGACCTGAGGAGGAGGCTGAGGTAGGGGAGAATCTGAGACTTGCGGGTAACCCGTAGGAAACCCCGGCGTTGGGTAACCCAGCATATGAAAGGAAGGCATCTGGTACCCAGCTGGAGGATAAGCTGGCACATACCTCAGCAACAAACCCTGACAGGGACTAGCCCAATGAGTTGTATGTTGGAAAATGTGGTGTCTGATATCCCGGATGAGAGTAACCCAGAGTACCTGACAGGTGGTAATCCTACGGAGGGCCAGACGGCCGCGCCGAAGCCCTAACAGGATGCCCTGGGTTGCCCCAAAATCCGAGCCTGAAGTACCGGGTCAGACGTCGGACCAGCAGGCAGCATATGTGGCACTGGTGGGAGTCTCCGTCCGGGAAACGAGCAGCAGGGACCCCAGAGGGTTATTGGGAGCCTCCAATTGTAAATCCAAAGTCAAGCTTAGAAAGGTGCCACCTCATGGATGACCCCGTCCCCAACCCCCTCCAGTCTGGGGAGGGCGGAGGGACCTCTTACAACAGGAAGGAGGGGGAAGCCCAGTGGGGGGATCCCACCATAGATGGCGGAGACAAATCTGGCAACTGGGTATCGTTGGGCCCTCGCTGGATCCCGCCGCCAGGTTAGTCGGGCAGACATCAGCAGAACAGATGTCTGACTTATCAGCAACAGTGGTCAGGAAGACTTGAGACAAGCCTACGCCTGGCTTATTGACCAAAGCTGGAAAGGCTCTGGGGTCTCCAGAGCCTGGCAACACAGCCTGAGCCAGGTGCTCATCAGGGGACCCGACAAGCGACTCAGCCCCAACAGACACTGTACACCCACTGGTGAAAAGGGGCCTAAGCGCAAAAGAAACCTCAGACAATGCTGAGGTGCCCACGGTCACCTTAACTAGTGGCGACAGGGGACAGAGGACTGCTCCTGAAGCGGGGCAGGCTTGGCCGTGGTGGCAGACTTCCTGGCGGAAGAAGACCGCCATTCACCAGAAGGGCCTGAAGGTGGGCGAGAAGGGCGTCAAACTCACTTGTGAGGGTCAGATCACCGAACTCACAGTGCCCACCCCTAAGTGCAATCCATGACCGGGGGGGGAGGGGGAGATAAACATATCCTCCTCCTCGCGTCTACCCGGAGTGTTTGCCGAGTTTACAACAGAACACTTGCCACGACGTCCCAGAGTATCCCTCTATACTTTGGATCAGGGCACAATACCAGTCTCAAGTCTTGTGGCCAAATATGAACCCTTTCTGTGACTATTACACACAGGAGGAAGGCCCAAGCATTGCACCCTCTTTGGGTAGCAGTATGCCACTTAATTTAGTCTTCGCCCTATAGGACATACAAAGCCCAGTTCACAATCCTTGCAGACCAGTATGAGACTGTGGTATTCTCTCAAAATCCATCTGGATGTTCCCACTGACCCTTCTCAATCTGGTTGCTATTTGGTGACCCTTCTAAGCATAAACAGTTGTCACAGATTTGTAATATAATACAAGAAATGTCACGGAGGCAGAATTTTTTAGAAAAAGAAAAGTCTTCAAATAAATAAATGCAGTAAAAGAACATAGAAATTTAGGTTACAGTATTAGAAACAAATGGGAAAGTATACAGGATAAACGCCTTAATGGTTTTAACTACTTCTCTACCTTAAAGATGAAAATGTTCAAATTCCTTTTTCTGTGTAGCCGCTTGGCAGTTTTCTGTTGTACTCGGGAGAATGTACAAAAGCAGAATGTCAGTTGTGCTCAGCAAGGATGAGATCATCAGTCCTAGCTACCCTGTGCATATGTCTCAACCTCTCAGCATTAAAAATCAGAGCAGTGGCCTTCACAAATCACAGCAAACAGCCAGAATGTTTAAACAATAATTTGTATGCAGATAGTAGGGCCCATATAGCTAGTGATAAGGAGTGTTTCTATCAACTTAGTTCAATGATTTAATAGTTTGTGTGTCCAGAAATAGCTGTAACTTTATGAGGAACATCAGTAAACCAATGCCGAGCAAGGGTAAATTTTAGTGTGAAAATCATAGCAGTTGAGGTATGATCCTGTGATGTCACCCAACTTTCTGAAATTTGCAGTGTCGTCAGTTTTCCAGATGCAAGGAAGAGTATTTTATATCTCCCCCCACCGCCTCAACAGTAACACACAGCACGGTTTATGACTGTTTATTTTTATTTAGTTTTTGTCGACCAGATAAGTGCACTAGACAAATTCTGCCTACTTTCAGGCACGACCCACAGGAGGGATACAGATGAATGCCAACTGACCTCGAACCAGATTAAGCTGTTGGTGGTATTTTTAGTAGAAGGGTGGCCAGGGCACTGGGAAATTCCCACTAGACAGTTGGGGACCTGTCATCCGCTTGCAGGATGGCTACTGGGCTAGAACGCTGGAGGGTGCAAATGTGCTTGAGAAGGGACAGCAGGTCTCCTCCCCTTTGTGGGAAAAGCCAGAGGCTGAAAATTTGGATGTAGTACATTTGGGTCAAGACTCTGATGAGGACACCACTGATTATTTCAACAGAGGATTTGAGTAAACCCTTATTGGAGAAGGAAACTGATTTAGTCTGCAATCTGGCAGATTAGCAACTGGAAATTTTTTATTTGGTCCATTCTGAAGAGGAGACATAAAGACAGGAGAGCGAGCTCCTTGCAGCTCAACTTACTATACTTACCACTGCAGTTTCTCCTGTCATCTCGAAGACCCGGCCTGTCAAGCGTTTGGATGACATGGTAGAATGAAACGCCCCGACAGGGCCACGCAAGTCTGTTTCGAGTAGTTTGACTGATGAACTTTTACAGGCTGGCAGTTCTAACACAGATTGCAGTGTGTGTCAAAAGCCTGAAATTCTTTCTGTTCCCAGTGAGATGCACAGTTCGGAAGTGACCGACTTTGCACTCTAGCATAGCTTTCGTCTAGACCCGCTCGACACAGCAGCACTTGACGATGCGGCTCCTGTCATTATGCTCTCTAAGACTGCTGGGTTTGTTTTCAAACAGCCGCAGGTTGAGGGGACTACACAGAATGTGGTGCATCAAACACGAGAATTTTCAAGAGGGGATTACAGACTTTTTAAAGGAGCTGGTTCAAAGCAAGGGAGGATGGCTGATAAAAATAAAAGGGCTGTTTTAACCCTTGCTAAAAGAAAACTGGCTGAACCATTGGACATTTCTTCGGTCACAGCACCATCTACTATGCAGGAGGCAATTGCATCTTCCTGTGACCCATGGTCTCCTCAGAAGGCTTTGACTGAAGCAGGTTGGCAACAATCTTCTAGGGGTATTTGGGTTCCTGACCCAAACTGGATTCCCCTTTCCCTATCTCACAGGCTTCCCCAGAGTGGAAACCACATGAACTTGAACAGCCTAGATGAGGTAGCGCTCCACAAGCGGAGACGGCAGCACTTGCTGCACCTACTCCCTTGGAAACCCCAGCAGGCCGCCCTGGGGTGGCTGACACTACCGGACTCTCCCAAAATTTTCCACCCTTACAGTCTCATAAGACACAATCTAGGGGTTCTCCTCCACTGCAGGATACTTCTAGGAATGCTGACTGATCACAAACCTTTGCTCTCTTTTCTAAAATGAAGAAAGAAGCAACACCTAGTAGAAATGCAGTGCATATTCCATATCAATCAATCAAGTCTTTATTTAACCAGGCGTTCATCATTGAGCAGAAGCTCATTTGCAAGATGGACCTGGGTGGAGCATGAACAATTGTACAGTATATACAGGTCAACACAGGTATTTACAAGGCAATACAGAGAATACTCTTTACAGAGAGGAAGAAAAAGAATTTCATATGTACATAGAATTATACAGATATTTTCAAACACCATGAAGTCTTGCTATATTAGGACTTATTGCAGTTAGCCACTGCACTTGAACTGCCCCGGGAGAGGAAAGAGTTAACTCCAGAGAATCTGGAGTTCTAAAGCGCGAGGGCGCTATACCAAAGCTCTATCTGGGCAGTTTCAAATGAAACTGTCAGATTCTTTACTCCGCTTCACTGAACAGTCGCTCCGGAGATCAGCTCCTTCAGCTCGGTCGGTCAAGCGAGTATTTTCGGTTCATTTGAACCGCCAGAAAGTAATTATTTTACCGCATTTTGGTTAAAGCTCTATCTGGTAAACCGTAAGTACAAAATGAAAAGTCTGTGTAGAAATTTAGTTATCGGTTCGGTTTTGAACCGATCGGTTTGCTTATTTTAACGTTTTAAAGTTTTGGGCTTTTAGAGTGCGGTACCCGGTTCTTATCGGTTCTAAAAAAACCTTGATTTTAAATAGGGTTTTTTCAAATACCCGTGAAACGGTTAGGAACCGATAAGGGTGTCTTGCCTGGCACGGCCATAAAAAGGGCAAGTTTTTGGTTAGGCTGGCATTATGTCTGGGAAACCCAAAAAGAAAAACCGGGCCCACTGGGTTTCAACACTGTGATGCTGTGGGGGAAGCCTTTGCCAAGGCTGTCCCACACACCACTTGTGTTTATTGTCTGGGGGCTGACCACCTCCTGTCAGACTGCCAGGTGTTTAAAATTTCTCTGCAGCCACCCTGAAAAGAGATAGGGCCGGCTCAGGGAACTATTGGCCAAAAAGTCCGCTGACCCGGATGGCCAGCCCGGTCCAGTACCCACTGGACCAGAGGGAGTGCCCTCTGACCAGGGCTAGACTTCCTCGGGCAAAAGGATGGTTCAGAGGAACCAGTTTAAAAAAAAAAAAGAAATAAGAATATGACAGAGAAATCAGTAGGTTTGGAGTCCAAGATTGTCTCTCCAACTGCTGCAGGAGTAGTTAAGCTTACACAGATTGTCCAGTCACTGTTTCTAGGTCCTGTCGAACCATCTACAGTTGGTAAAAGGTGGCTCGTTCAGTTCCAGTGGTTCAGGTTTATGATGTTGAGGAATTGTTATGAACCACAGGAGTGGGAGGAGGAAAACTAATCAATACATGTGTGGCTGGTAGGGTCTGGACGTGCCCACTTAAGCGGACATTTCTCCAGATAGACTTTTAGAATCTCCTCCTATTCTGTCTGAGTCCCTTTCTCAGTTTATGTTTTACAAAAAGCTTGCAGAATCCCCCCAGCTTCCTTTAGAGGAGGCTATGGATGAGTAAAGGGGAGCCTGATTATGTAGGAATGATGGGCTAGGAGGTTGTCTTTCCTTTGCATAAGTCATTTAGGAAGTAAACAACTAAGATTTACTAAGATTCTTCTTTCTGTCCCTCCTGTAAGATAAAAAAATGGACAGAAGGTGTATTTAGTCAGGCTCTGTTACAGACTTCCTCACTGAGCAGTGTAGTCATGTAGGTGTGGTACAAGCTGCAGCCTGTGTCAGCTAGGTCCCTGGCTCTCACATCCTCCTGAATAGGATTCCAGGAGGATTGATGCCATGGCAAGAAAACAGTATATGGCAGCTTCTGTGGGACCCAGACAGGCAAGTTGTATGGCTTATGTGGCTAGATTTCGAAATCTAGGTGGGACGTAGTATTGCAGTTAGCCAAGCAGGCCCATGGCCAGCTGGCTAGCGGGTTGGAACAGGTGGCTGCTAATGGCACTGAAGCCTAAGTTCAAGTTCATACTGCTGTTGGTGTTAATCTTGTTTTCTAGGGTCATGACCACTTCTGTAGCTTTCCGTAGGTTGGCATGGCTCAGATGCACTAATCTGTCCCAAGATACTCTGTCAAAGTCTATGGATTTGTTTCTTGTTGTGGGTAATTCTCTGTTTGAGGAACAAACAGAAAGCTATATGAAAACATGGATGATTACCTACAAAAGTGCCCAGGTAGAGGCTCAGGCCTCCTCTGCTTTCGCCAGAGGGTCTCTTCAGAGGCAGAGATAGACGGGCACAAGTAAACCGTCCCCTCCCCTAGCTCAAGACTATTGCCAAGCAGGCACCCTGATGGGGTGCCCAGGGCAGATTCTCCTATACCAGTGGGCAGGTTGGTTTTTATTTCAGCCAGAACTGTGTGTCCCTAACTCGGACAAGTGGGTTCTGGAAGTAATAGGTCTGGTTCTCAGCTTCAAACAGTTTCCAAAGATGAGAGCCAGACAGGTCCACCTGCAAATCCTTCGGAATCCCTTGCTTTGGGAGCAGAGGTTTCTTCTCCTCTGAACTGCAAAGCAGTAGAAAGGGTCCCTCCTTGCCACCGGGGCAAGGGGCTGTGCTCATGATACTTTCTTAACCTATAGAAGGCAGGAGATTGGCGGCCCATCTCAGATTTAAGGTACCTGAACAAGCATCTTTTGAAAACAAAGTTAAAAATGTTAACTCTGGCTGAGGCCAGGGGACTGGCTAGCTTTCCTGGACCTCAAGGATGCCTTTTTTTCATGTCTTGATCAGGCCTTCTCACGAAAGTACCTCAGGTTACCCTCAGGCCACTTTCAGTTCAGGGCAATGCCCTTATCGGCCTTACCTCTGCGCCAAGGGTATTCAAGAAACTTAGCTGTGGTAGTGGCTCTTTAAGAAGGCAAGGATTGCTTTTGTTTCTTCCTGGATGACTGGCTCTTAGTGGGTCAGTCTCCAGATCAAGTAAAATCCCACTTGCAAGTCACCCAGCAGCTTCTCACCTTTCTGGGATTCCTGCTGAATTTACCAAAGTCAGTTCTCGAACCAGTTCAGGTACTAACTTTCATAGGTGCAGAGTTGAACACAAAGTTAGCCAGGGCATTTCTCCGCCTAAAAGGGTAGGCAGTCTTTGCCCTGGCATCTTCCATTACTCTGTAGTCTCTTGACCAGCAAAGCATTTGCTACAACTACTAGGGCACATGGCTGCTTCCACAGCTGTAGTGCAGGAGCAAGATTCCAGATGAGGGACATTCAGTTCCATCTGAGGGCCTATTGTCCCAAAGGAGGGATTCCTTTCCAAATTGGTTCTAGTGACCCAATCCCTGATCCTGGCCTTACACTGTGGCAGGATCAAAGCAATCTAAAACTAGGGGTCCTCTTCATTCCCTCACCACGGATGCTCCTGTGTTAGGGTGAGGAGTCGCTTAGGCGACCTGTCCACTAGGGAGTGTGGTCTCCTAGAATCTCTGCTCCACATCAATTTTTGGAACTCAGAGCTGTCTTCTAGCTCTTAGGAGTTTTCAACTTCTGTCCAGAACAAGGTAGTTCAAGTCAGGACAGACAACACCACAATAATGTGGTACATCAACAGGCAGGGGGGCACTCGGTCATCAGCCTTGTGCACCGAAGCAATGAAGTGGTGGTCTCTGGCTTACTCCCTGAACACCTCCCTGATAGTTCACCTCCCAGGGAAGGACAATGCCCTGGCAGATGCCCTCAACAGGATTCTCAGGGCCATCACGATTGGGCTCTGAATCCTCAGGTGCTGGGTTCAGTCCTTGCCAGATGGGGCTCATTTTCAGATAGATCTTTTCGCAGCCCCAGATAACCACTAACTTTCTCTGTTTTGTTGAGGCCTCCAGTGCTGGGATCAGCCCACCTGGACGCTTTTCACTTGGATTGGAAAGGGAAGTTTCTGTTCACCTTTCCTCCCTTTTCCCTTTCTTTCAGGGTACTAGTAAAAATCAGATCTCAGCCTTGCAAAGCGATTCTGATTGTTCCAAGCTGGGCCAGACAGCCCTGGTACCCATTGTCTCTGTCCTTGACAGTCCACCCTACCCTGAGCTTGCCCAGAGTCCACGACTTACTGGCCTTTGCACAAGGGAGAGTGTGGTATCCGAACCTCAAATTCCTCCTTCTCAAGGCAGCTCTTGAGGAGTTAGAATTTGCTGATTTACACCTTTTTCAAGGTGTCGCGGATATTTTAAAGGCTTCAGGAAGCTTTTTCACTGGCGCCACTTACAATTCTAAGTGGAACAGGTTTTCAGTCTGTGCGCTGAGAGCAGATTATACCACAGTCTGCTTATCTGCCCATTTTCTGGACTTTTTGGTCCATTTTAAATTCTTTAGGTCTTAGGCCAGCTACCTTAAGGGTTCCTTTGGCAGCTGTCTGTTTTTTTCTGCAAGCAGGAAAGCCTGCTTCCTTTTCTTCTCAACCTGTGTTTTCCAAGTTTTTAAGGGGTTGCTTCACACCAACCCTCCTTTTTCGGGAACCAGCTCCTGCATGGAGCCCGAATGTTTGCATTGCTCAGTTAATGCAAACCCCTTTGGACCTCTGTCCCCAGCAGAGCTCAAGCTTCTCACTTGGAAAATGGTTTTTTCTGGTGGTTTCACTTCTGCCAGGCGCATAAGTGAACTACAGGCCCTGGCAGTGGAAGAAGATTTTTCTCTCCCCACAGGGATAAGACAGTCCCTAGGACTAACACAGGGTTTGTCCCTAAGTGGTTTCAGGTTTCCACCTGAACCAATCCATCTCTCTCCCAGGATTTTTTCACTGAGCATTCTTCCTCAGGTGAGAGGAGACTGCACAGCTTGGACGTCAAAAGAGCCTTATGCTACTATTTGTAACGCACCAAGGGTCACAGGTTTGAATCCCTCCAACTCTTCCTTACCTAGGGCGAGGTTGGCAAAGGAACCTGCCACTAAGAGGACAGTTGCAAGGTGGATTGTCTCTTGTATCCATTTTGTTATCAAAGACTAGGTAGGAGAGCCCCTCAGGACTGAGGGCTCACTCCACCAGGTGTACAGCTGCATCTTCTAGCGGCTGCTAGAGATATTCCCATTCTGGAAATCTGTCGAGCTGTTACTTGGAAGACAGTTCACACTTTTACCAAGCATTATTCCCTGGATTTCAGTCCAGGAGAGATGTTTTTGCACAGCTGTGCTTCAGAGCCTATTTCCTAAGTAGGTTCTGACCTCCTCCATGGAGGTACTGCTGTGTAATCTGCAATAAGTCCTAATATAGCAAGACTTCATGGTGTTTGAAGAAAAATTACTCACCTTAGTAATTGCTTTTTCTCAAGGAGTCTTGTATATTAGGACCACCTCCAACCTGCCCCTCTCAGAACTTCTACTGGGGTGGGGTGGCAAATTAGTGCAAGCACTGTGTCATGCCATTGTAGTTCTTCCCTTCACCCTTTTATTTAGAATTAGGAACTAGGGTTTTCTGGTTGAGTGATTTGTTGGCCCCTTCCTGGACTTGAGTCTTGGGGAAGGGGGTTCCTAATAGTGCTTGTCGGGGAAAACTAATAATACCATTATTCATTCTTATTGTTATTGTTGTTTCTATTGTTATTACTACTAGTAGGTAGCCATTTGCCTAGTGTAGAGCTTTCCACACAGACTTGTTGCTTAGTGTTAGCTTCGTAAAGATCTGACAGTTTCATTTGAAACTGCCCAGATAGAGCTTTGGTATAGCGCCTTCGCGCTTTAGAACTCCAGATTCTCTGGAGTTAACTCTTTCCTCTCCGGGGCAGTTCAAGTGCAGTGGCTAACTGCAATAAGTCCTAATATAGCAAGACTCCATGAGAAGAAAAGCAATTACTAAGGTGAGTAATTTTTCCGTACAGATTACACGGTATTTACATACATAGGAGTGTCTATAGGAAGATAAAGCAGGTTATCTAAGGTTGCAGGAGGAAATAACGGAAGAAAAATTAAAAATAAAAATATACACCAGGTAGAGGTGAAGGTAGGGGGGAGAAAGGCTAGGAGGGCACGGTGCACAGAAAGGAGTTGGTAAAACAGGATGTAGAGAAGGTGGATGGAGAAAAGGAGTATGTGTGAGCCCCGGGATTGAATGCTATAAAGTACGGGGCATGGTAGGATGTCACAACCCAGGGTAGTGAGCTCCTATCACAGGTTGGGAAAGGAAGAATAAGGGGATGGATGGGCCTACTGTTGATAAGACAGGGGGATAAGAGTGAGAACAATTAGACTGGTGAGGAGCAAGCTGGGGGGGGGTCAGTACTTAAAATTGGGTCTAGGCGTGGCTATATACCAGTGCAGACACCGGTACTGGGTCCGAGTGGGTCAAGCAGTTACATACTTCTGACTGTACGGAAATAAAGCGTCTTGAAGGAATTTATACTGATCAGAGTGCTTAATGAGAGGATTTTTTGTAGATCGTTCCATAAGGTAGGTAGCACGTAGCTTATGGCTGCCCTGCCGAAGCGGGATTTTGCTTTGGGTACTTTAAGTGTAATAGCTGAGTAACTTCTTAACGCGTATTTCCCAATTATACTCAGGGGAAGACAGCAGGAGATATAGTAAGGCAGCTTATTAGCATATAAAAGGGGTTTGAAAGATAGTCCTGATAGGTATCACATGGAGCAAATTATTTTAAGATTCTCTGTATTTTTCTCCAAGAGAGGTTTATGCTTTCATCAATATTTCAGGGGAGGATAATTTTGATGCGAGTTTCCATACAGCAAATGCACTGGATCTGTTCTGGGAGAGGTATGGGCAAGTTAAGTTCTCCCCTACATGGATTCCTTTTGTGGTGATCCCACTGATTAAACCCCTTGTGAAGTATGTTACTATCATGTTTAGGAACAAAGTACATGTAGAGGATATTACTTATTGGATATCCCAGAAGTGTGATGTGTTGGGGGAACCAGAAGCCATACTTGACAGTGAACTTTTTTGGACGGGAGGTTGGAAGTATAAGGTTAAGCGTCGCCAGAACAAGACTGGTATTGAGCACATTCCTTTTTACTAGGCAGGGACCGGGGGGGAAGGGTTTATGCAGGGCAGCCACGGGCATGTTACAAATGTGGCTCTCTGACTCATCTCGAGTTCATGTGATAGGCCCAGATGCAAAAATTGTGGGGAAATCAGTCACATCACGATGCAATGCACAAATCTCACAAAAGTGTGATCTCTGCGAGGAGTATGGTCACGTCTTTGGGGACTGCCCATGGGCAGCTCAAAATAAGGCGTCCTGTGGAGGTACTTATACAGCAGGCACAGGACACTGCTGAGGCTGCTTCTACGACTGCTCCCCGAGCCTCAGGTGGTGGATCTCACCCTACTTACGGAAGAAGTCTCAGTACCACCTGATCTACAGAATATTGAACTAGGTCTGTCTTTGGTTCCTGGATCATTACACCCAGTATGTTACTCAGACCCAGTTGGTGAGGACAATGGGAAGCACGCATTGCCTGCCCAAGATCCTTTGCCTCGTAGGTGGTCTTCCAGGTTTATGAAGATAGTACCTCCTGACCCCCTCCGCGCTCTCTCCTAAACCCCCTCCGACCCCCCCCCGGTGGAAACTAAAAATTCTTCTGCCTTGTTTACTTCCTGGGGTGATTCTGAAATGGAGGTGGGGGATTCTGACTCTCAGAAATCCTTTATGGTACAGAGGACTTGCTCTGCAGAGCAAGGGGCATATAAGGAAAAGGAAAAGAAAAGGAAAAAAAAAAGAAAAAAGTTAACCGTTTGGGTCCCTTTTTCTAATTTTTTCATGAATGGCTTTTGGTACTGTAGGATACGTCAGTGTTCATAGTCTGCTGAATTCAGTTAAAAGACAAGCTATATTTCAGTACCTTCATGACACTAAACTGGATGTTAGTTTACTTCATAAGACCTGGATGTATACTGAAGACCATATTTGGATGTTCAAGAAAGAATGGGTTTGGGGCCATTCATACTGGTCATTCGGACTGGAGGTTGCTGATGGGGTGGGAATACTGTTTCATTCTTATTCGTGTGTTTTACGTAAACTGATGGATTTAATTCCGGGGAGGGTTTTAATTTTGGATGGCCTTTGGAAAGGTATTGTATGTCAGTTCATTAATGTCTACAACTCACAGGTCAAAGCAGAGAAGGTTTGCCATATGAAGTCTATCCAGCCTTTTTTGATCACAAATTATAAAGTTTTTCTCTGTGGGGATTTTAACTGCAGTATTGTGAAGGATAAAAAACAGAAAGAGTAAGAGGGTAAGAAAGTTTATTGTGATTCCAACGCTTTGGCACAAATGGTTGAAACAGCTGGCTTCACTGATTGTCATAGCTATCATACAAGAAGCCCGAAATTTACTTATTTTCGGAATACATATACATCTACGATTATGTGCTCATTTCCCCGAATCTCCCTAAAGTGGCGCTTACCATTATTCCTGTAGAATTTTTGGATCACCTACTGTTAGCATTATCACTGGACTAGGTGGCTGGCAGCTCCATCAAGAATGGTAGGTGGAAACTCCATCCCTTGTTTTTAGCTGATCCGGTAGTTCTTCGAGATATTGGTGCTTTGACAGCTAGATTATCTGTGGAGTTTTTATATTCAGATAAAGGGGAATGGTGGACTGATATGAAACAGGACATCAAGGTTTGGTTCAGGAATTATGGCAAATCACTTGGCAATAATACATTTCTGAAATATCTATCACTTAGAAGACAGTTGCAAAGATTGTATACTTTGGCCAATAGTTCCAGGAAGGATTATTCACCACAGATTACTGCCATTAAGAATGATATGAAAAATTACCAATATGATAGAGCTAAGATAATTCAGGCAATGCTGAACAGTGGCACTCAAGACTTCCATGGGGACCCCTTTGAAGCATGTCAAATAATCAAGGACTGTATGAATATGGCTTTCTTGCTTTTCCCAGAAGGGAGGAAAGTTAGTTCACCAGAGGGGTTGGAAGAGTTAATTAAAAGGCATTATGAAACACTTTGGCCACGTACTTCCATTCAGAAGAGTGACATTTTGATGTTTTTACAGTTAGTACAGGTCCCTGATTTTCCAACAGATCATTAAATTACAGCCCCTATCACTAAGTCGGAAATGATGCTTGCTGTGAAGACTGACAAATAATACTGCGCCTGGGTTGGATGGCATCCCTCATTTATTTTATAAATCCTTTAGTCACCAGATTGCAGCTGGTTTAGAAACTGTATTCACATTTTTTAAATTCTGATAGACCTTTTTCTGAGGGATTATTAATTTACCTCTATAAAAAGGGAGATCGAGCGAATAACAACTGAAGGCCTATTGTGTTGTTAAATACAGACTATAAAATTCTTGCACATATTTTAAAGGACCGCTTAAAGGGATATGCTTCGTTTGTGATTTCTCCTCAACAGTACTGTGGGTTCTCCGATCAGAGAATTCAGTATGCTTTGATGATTCTTCGAGATGTGATTGAACATTGCAGTTTATTGGGACTGTTAGGGTGTGTGGTTGCGGCTGACCAAGAAAAAGCTTTCGATAGTGTCTATCATCCTTATCTGTTTTTGGTTCTGGAAGTATAGAAAATACCTTTAGAATGTCTGTTACATTCTGCTTTTTCTGTGCCACCTTTTCTTAAAGAACAGGTTGGTCATGGCTTTGATGTTCATTCAGGGGTTCAGCAGGGATGCCCTTTAAGCCCTCTACTATACATCTTCTCGCTTGATCCTTTGCCTAGATTCATCTTGGTTCAGCCTAAATGGGAGGGTTTGTCAGGATTAGGAATCTCACAATCGTTATGCATTCAGGTGTATGCAGATAGTTTTTTGTTATATAAAAAACACTTTGTTTTTACAGGATCTTCATAGACATCAGCTTGTTTCTAATGCTAACATACTAAAATGCCAGCAGAATATGCCTAATGGTCTTTCGCATCTGCTTGTTTGGTCAGCCCCCACCCTGGGGGCCGACCTTGCTGCCCCCACCCTCGCCTTCTCTGGCTTCTCCCCTTCCCAGTTCCGGATATTCTCGCTGCATTGGATTTTGCTTCCAGAACCCTTCCCCTGTATCTGTCCCACCCCCTCTTGAACCCCTCCACCGTCTCTGCCTCCACCAGCCCCTAGGCAGCGCATTCCATGGCTCCACCACCCTCTCAGTGAAGTAGCAGCTCTCCTTTCGCCCTGAATCTTCCCCTCCAGCTTCCACCCATGCCCCTAGTGGCCCCCTCCTCCCTTCCTTGAGCACCCTGACTATTCCTCCCTATTTACCCCCTTCATGTACCTGAAGATCTCCATCATGTCTCCCCCAAGTCCCTTCTCTTCCAATGTGTACATATTTAGCTCTTTGAGCTTCTCCTCATAGGTCCCGTCCCCCAAGCCCCAAATCATTTTGGTTGCCCTCCTCTGGATCCTCTCCAGGAGTTTAATGTCACTCTTTAAATGTGGCCTCCAAAACTGCACTCAGTACTTTAGGTGCAACCTCACCAAGCAGTTATACAGAGGGAGTATCACTTCCCTCCTTCTGGAGGTGATCCCCCTAGCGATGCATCCCAGCATCCTGTTGGCCTTGGCTGCTGCCCTCCTACAAGTCTCCGAGTTCATCTTGACATCCACCACGCCCAGGTCCCTCTCAGCCATCGAGACTTGCAGCATTTCTCCCACCCAGGGTGTACACTTGGCCCGGGATTCTGGCCCCCAGGTGTAGCACCTTGCATTTCCCTGCACTGCACCTCAGCTTCCACTTTCTAGACCATCTTTCCAGAGCCTCCAGGTCCCTCTGTAGGGCCACCCTCCCCTCCTCCCCATCCACCACCACCCCCAGTTTCAAGTCATCCGCAAAGAGACTCATCTCACTCCTGATACCTGTCCTTATGTCAGAGACATAGGCGTTGAACAAGAGGGGCCCAAGGACTGATCCCTGTGGGACCCCACTAATGACCCTCCTTGGGGATGAGACTATCCCACCAACTATGACCCTCTGGGTCCAGTCCTGGAGCCAATTGCCTATCCATCCGATCATCTTGTTCCCCACCCCCATTTCTCCAAGCTTATCCAACAGGCCCATGTGAGAAACAGAGTCAAATGCCTTGCTGAAGTCTAGAAAGAGGACGTCCACTGGTCTTCCCAGGTCCAAGGCACTCGTCACCCAGTCATAGAACTCCACCAGGTTTGTCTGACACGATTTCCCTGGGACGAATCCATGCTGTCCATCGTCCAGGCACCCTGACTTTTCCAGGTCCCCCAGCCTCTCCTTGACAATGCCCTCTATCACCTTGCCCACCACCGATGTCAGGCTGACAGGCCTGTAGTTCCCTGCCACCTCCCTTGATCCCCCCTTGTGGATAGGCACTATATGCGCCACCTTCCAGTCCTGGGGCACCCACCCTGTCCTCAGAGAGATGGTGAAAAGCTCCGCCAGGGGTTTCGCCAGGACATCCGCAAGTTCCTTCAGCACTCTGGGATGAAATTTATCCGGCCCCGGTACTTTCTCCGTCTTAAGGGACTTGAGGGCTTCCCTCTCACTCTCTGTTGTGATTTCCACTTCCGCTACCTCTTCTCCTTGCCTAGCCATCCCACCTCCTGCCAGTGATGCCGCCCCTCTCCCCAGACCCGATCGGTAAGGGTCCCCCCTTCCTCAGTATCACCGTCTCCTCCCATGTATGATGCAGCACCCCCATTTTCCTTGGTGAAAACTGAGGTGAAGTACTCATTTAGTACCTCAGCCTGCTCCCCTGCTTGTGCCCATCTCTCCCCTCCCGTTTTAATCCGGCTAATCTGCCCCTTCGCCCTTCGTTTTTCCCCAATGTATCTAAAGAACCCCTTGTTCCTCTCCTAATTTCCCTGGCCAGGTTCTGCTCCTTCCTTGCCTTAGCCACCCTCACCACCCTAGTGGCCCTTCTAGCCATCAGCTCATACTCCCCTCTGTCCCTTTCACTCCTTGAGTACTTGAATTGCCTATAGGCTGCCTTCTTTCCCCGCACCACCTCCTGGACCTCCCTGGTCCACCAGCAGGGTTTTCAGGCCCTACCGCATTTTCGTCTTACTCTCGCACAAGTGCTGGTAGCATCCTGCACCCCTCTCCTGATGATTTCCCACCTACTATCAGCATCTATGTCTGACCCAATCCCACACAAATGCTCCTTAAGGATCCTTCCCATTTCCTTAAAATCCGCCCCCCTGAAGTCAGTTACCTCTGTCTTTGTGCAGCCTTCTACCCCTAGGTGCAGGCAAAACCAGACCATGGCATGGTCACTCCCCGCCAACGGGTCCCTTACCTCCAGGCCCCCAATCTGGTCACTGTCTACCAGGACCACATCCAGTACTCGCACCTCCCTGGTCAAATGCCAAACAAATTTGTAAAGGGCTTTTCATAGGACCTAGGGGTTTTTTTGCTCCTGGTTTGGTGGCAGGAACAGAATTGTCTCATGAACCAACAGAGGTTTTGGGTATTGTTTTTGGGCCTTATCTTCCTGATGAAAACTGGGAGAAATCACTCCATAAGGCAGAGCTAAAGGTTAACAGGCGGAAACAGTGGAAGCTTTCTAAATTTAAAAAGGATAGCGCTTCTAAAAAAAATTCATACTTCCACTTTTACAATATGTGGCTACGATTTACCTGTTACCAGTACATTACGAGACTAGACTTGTCTTTTTTCAGATATTGGGCAACAAACTAAATCCGATTAGAAGATGTTATACATATTTAGGGATCAAGGAAGGAGGCCTTGGCATGACAGATCCTGTGGTATTTTCGCATGCGTTTTTTTTTTTTTTTAACCAGACAGTGTAGACTGCTCTTACTGTTTCTGGGACTGTTCATAATTCTTGGACAAGGTAGTCCTTAGATAAAAATCTTCAGGTATGGACTAACTTGGCACCTAAAATGCACACCCGCATTCATGTTTCCCCCTTATTTTAAAGCAGCTGCACAGAAGTTGTATAAATGGGGCATGACAAAGGCAGCTGTTCTGACTACTATTAATAAAAAATTATCAGGACATTATATCTAGACTATATCCATCAGAACCTTGTTTCAAAAACTGTCCCATGGTTGATAATACACTAATCCTCAGATCGCTTACACATCCCAGGTTTCCCACAAAATGTGGGAAAATATATGGCTTATAGTTATAGTAGATTAAATGTGAGAGGAAATGATGAAGTCTTAGAGGAGAGTAGAGGACAGAAACTGCTCGTATATGGAGTGCATAGCTGTGACAGACTATGGAACATTTTCTTTTGGAGTGCTCACGTTACAGCATTGTGGAATTTTTTAGCTGCCAAATGTAATATGGGTTGGCTTCGGGGGGGGGGGGTGTTCCACAATTGTTTTAACTAGGTGAGACACATTAAGCTGAAAGCTTGTTTACAGGTGCAACCTGGGAGCACAGGGAAGTTAAGCAACTTGCTCAGGGTCGCACAGTATGCAAGTGGGGGCTGTGGGATTCAAACCCAGGTCTCCAGATTTGCAGCTCAGAGCCTTAAACCACTGCGCTATACTGCCTCCCAAATTGTGACCCATGACATTCTGGTTTTAGGGAAATATGGTAGAATGTTGGGACATTACAATCCTTAAACACTACTGCTTTTTTCCCCCGATGCATTAGATTTTACTTATGGCAAGCACGATGCCAATGGGTGTTACATCAGAGAATGTCATGCCTGCCTTAGTCTTATGGTTTCAACTGAACTAGGAAAAATTTCTAATAGGGATCGAGTGCTATATTCTTCACAACAGGTGCTGAACTGGTGGAAAGGGTTTACTTATTTTATAAAATATAACTAAGGGGTTGGGGAAAGTCGCTTATTTTGTTTATCACTGCACTTTTACAGCTTGGAATCTCTTAAGTGTGTTTGATAACCGGTTTTCACATGATGTTATGCTTCTATTTCTGTTTGTGACAGTGTTTTCAGTATTTGTGTTTTTCAATAAAATTTTCCCTATTCTTTTCGGCAAGTGTCATGGGATTTCAAAATCCACCTGAACAGGCAGATGAGACCTCAGTTTAACGTCTCATCCGAAAGACGACACCTCGGGAGTACAGCACCCCCCTCATGCTGTACTACAGTGTCAGTATTGGGATTTAACCAAAGTGCCTGGTGTGGGGATAGAACCCACAGCCTTCTGATCTCCCGGCCTCAGAGGAGAGTGTGCTACCTGCAGAGCCACTGACACCAAGAATTAGAACTGGGGTGCTGATGACCAGCCAGCAGTGAAGACGCAGGATTCCTGCAGCTCCCACACCCACTATAAATAAACATATCAATTTAACAGCGTCCGTGAATAAAAGTTTACAAAATGCGCAGGAAACAAAGAAAGGTAAAACGGAAGAATATTTTCTTCCAACTTCAGGGAAAAGTGAACGATCAGCAACAAAAAAACAGGAGAAAAGGGCAACAGCAAAGTTCTCGGAAGTGATGGGCCCTATCTTGCTCTCTGCGACTGAGATGGCAGCATTAGGACGCGAGGTGTCGGAACAAGTGATGGAGGCGCTGGAGGGGAAGTGGAGCAAGCTGGAGCAACAAAAATCGATAATCAGCTGCAGAATTTAATGAAACAAATGGCAGCACAATCGGGTGGAGTTGTGGAGGTGGAGGAGCGGATCTCAAAGTTAGAAGAAGACATGGACCCGATGGCTGCCCACGTGGCCATGTTAGAGGAGCTTGCAGAGCTAGTCGAGCAGCACGACTACCAGGAAAATTATGCCAGGCGTTTAAATCTTCAGCTTCGAGGACTCCCCAAGGGGAAGGAGGGACCTGATATGCTATCTTTTTGCTCGGAAAAGTTACTGAATATGCTGGGCATGAAGCTGAAGAAAGGGAGGCTGAAACTGGAGTGTGCTCATAGAGCGGTGGCAGCATGGCCGCTGGCGTGGCAGCCCCCGAGACAAATTATCTTCCGATTCCATAGCTACCAGGATCGGGAGGAGTTCTTGCGGGCCTACCGGGGAATGAAAGAGCTGAGATATGAGGGAGAAAGGCTTTATTTGGTACAGGATTATTCCAACAGAATATTAAAGAAACGAAGAGCCTTTAATCCCGTGCTGACACAGCTCAGGGAGCTGAAAGTGGACTGTTTCATGATATTCCCTGCTATTTTGAAAATCAAACATGAGGGGGCCACATTCTCGTTCTGGGAGCCAGAGAGGGCGGCTGCCTTTGTGGAGGATCTCAAGAAAAAGGCGGGCTGAGAGCCACTGGCCGGGAGAAGCTGTGAGGAGGGTGCTCGTATTGGCCACGACTGATGCATGATTGCCAAGTGATTTAAAAATTGTTGGACATTAAGAACTGTTGCCTCCTTGTTTCGGTAGGCCAGAAGAAAAAATTACTCACCTTAGTAATGTTGTTTCTTCTAATGGAGTCTTGCTATATTATGACAATTGCAGTTTGTCCCACCATTAGAACTGCTCCGGAGGTGAAAGTTAACTACCATGCCAGGCATGGAGTTTAGAGCGCGAGCTCGGTTAGAGAAGCTCTGTCTGGCTAATTTCAAACCGAAACTGTCAGATCTTTACGAGCAAAAACTCACTAAGGTTCTGTGTGGAAGCTGTAACCTACACTAGCCAACTGGCTACCTAAATATTAACACTTATTCCTGGTCCCAACACCAAGACTCAAGTCAGGGACCAGAAAAATAATAACATAAGATAAATAAAACAACACCCCAAACCCCAAAAGGGTGGAAAAACATAAAATGGGCATAACAAGTGCCAACACTGGACTGCCCACCCCATACCCAAGTAGAAGTTCTGAGAGGGGCAGGCTGGGGGGGGGGGGTCATAATATAGCAAGACTCCATTATAAGAAACAACATTACTAAGGTGAGTGATTTTTTTCTTCAAACAACATGAAGTCTTGCTATATTATGACAATTGCAGAATACACAGCAGTACCTCCATGGTGGAGGGACAGAATCTACTTAGGGAATAGGCTCTGAAGCACAGCTGTGCCAAATCTAGCATCCCTCCTGGCCTGGATATCCAAGGAGTAATGCTTGGTGAAAGTGTGTACCGTTTTCCAGGTAGCTGCTTGACATATCTCCAAGATAGGGATGTCTCTGGCAGCAGCTAGAGATGCAGCTGTACCTCTGGTAGAGTGAGCCCTCAGGCCTGAAGGGGGAACCTTTCCCAGTTTTTGATAAAATTGGATACACGAGACAATCCACCTGGCAATGGATCTCTTAGTGGCAGGTTTACCTTTCCCAACCTCACCATAAGTGAGAAAGAGTTGGAGGGATTCGAACCCATGACCCTTGGTACGCTCTATACAGTAACTAAGGGCCCTCTTAACATCTAAGCTGTGTAGCCTCCTCTCACCAGAGGAGGAATGTCAGTGAAGAACACTGGAAGGGAGATAGATTGGTTAAGATGGAAATCTGAAACCACCTTAGGCAAAAACTTCCTGTTAGTCCTAAGGACTACTTTATCCCTGTGAAAGGAAATAAAGTAAATCTCCACTGACAAGGCTTGTAACTCACTTATGCGCCTGGCAGAAGTGATGGCTACTAGAAAAACAGTTTTCCAAATCAAATACTTAAGCTCTGCAGAAGACAGATGTTCACAGTGGGGTTGCATCAACTGAGCAATGCAAACATTAAGATCCCAGGCAGGGGCCGGGTCCCTGAAAGGTGGCTTAGTATGAAGTAATCCCTTGAAAAACTTGGAAAATACAGGGTGAGTGGAAAGAGAAGAGGGCTTTCCTGCTGAAATAAAAGCAGAGACAGCTGCCAAATGTACTTTCAGGGTAGCTGGTCTCAGGCCCAAAGAGTTAAGAGAGACCATATAGTCCAAAACAATGGGCAAATCAGCAGATTCTGGGAGAATATGCTTCCCAGAGCACCAGATGGAAAACCTTTTCCATTTAGAATTATAAGTAGCCCTAGTGGAAGGCTTCCTAGAAGCCTTCAGGATGTCAAGAACACCTTGAGAAAGGTGTAGGTCAGCAAAACTAACTCCTCAAGAGCCAGGCCTTGAGGTTGAGGGATTTGAGATTCGGATACCAAACCCTCCCCTGGGCACAAGATAACAGGTTATGTTTCCTGGGGAGGCACGGGGAAGATGGACTGCTAAGGACAGAAGGAGTGGGTACCAGGGCTGCCTGGCCCAATCCGGAGCAATCAGAATCATCCTGCAAGGCTGGGATCTGATTTTCACTAGCACCTTGAAAAGAAGAGGGAAGGGGGGGAAAAGGCATATAGAAACTTCCCTTCCCAATCTAGGAGAAAGGCATCCAGGGGGACTGAGCCCATCACTGGGGGCCTGCAACAAAACAGTGGAAGTTGGTGATTGTCTGGGGCTGCGAAAAGATCTATCTGAGGAGTGCCCCATCTGGCAAAAACTATCCCCAGTACTTGGGGATCCAGTGACCATTCGTGATGGCCCTGGGAAATCCTGCTGAGAGCATCTGCCAGGACATTGTCCTTTCCTGGGAGGTGAACTGCTATGAGGGAAGTGTTCAGGGAATAAGCCAGAGACCACAACTTCATTGCTTCGGTGCACAAGGCCAAGACCGAGTGCCCCCTTGTTTGTTGATGTACCACATTGTGGTAGTGTTGTCTGTTCTGACTTGTACCACTTTGTTCTGAACAGATGCAGAAAACTCTTGAAGTGCTAGAAAGACAGCTCTGAGTTCCAGCAAATTGATGTGGAGCAGAGATTCCCGAGGGGACCACACTCCCTGGGTGGAGAGGTCGCCCATGTGAGCTCCCCATCCCAGAAGGGACGCATCTGTAGTAAGGGTCAAGGAGTGAGATAGAGGGATGAAGGGGACCCCTAGTCTTAAATTGCTCTGATCCTGCCACCACTGAAGGGCCTCGATCAGGGTTCGAGTCACTGGGATCAACTTGGAAGGGATCTTTTCTTTGAGACCAAAAGGCTCTCAAGTGAAACTGAATGTCCCTCATCTGAAATCTTGCTCCTTGCACTACAGCTGTGGCAGCAGCCATGTGTCCTAGGAGCTGTAAGAAGTGCCTTGCTGGTCGAGAGACCTGCAGAGTGAAGGAAGAGGCCAGGGCCACCAGGTTCCTTACCCTCTCTAAGGGCAGGAAGGCTCTGGCCTGCTTTGTATCCAGTTCTGCACCTATGAAGGAGAGTACCTGAACAGGTTCCAGCACTGACTTTGGGAGATTGAGCAGAAAACCCAGAGAGGTGAGCAGCTGCTGGGTAATTTGCAGGTGTGATTTGACCTGTTCTGGAGACTGGCCTACAATAAGTCAGTCGTCTAGGAAGGGAAAAATAGCAATCTGTTGCCTTCTTAAATGAGCAACTGCTACTGCTAGACATTTTGTGAATACCCTTGGAGCAGAGGTGAGGCCGAAGGGCATTGCTCTGAACTGGTAATGGCCCGAGGGCAGTTCGAATCTGAGGTACTTTCGGTGGGAGCTTCTGATTAGAACATGGAAATAGGCATCCTTGAGGTCCAGGGAAGCTAGCCAGTCCCCTGGCCTTAGAGAAGGTAAAATTATTGCCAGTCACTATTTTGAATTTTGGTTTCAAAAGCTGCTTGTTCAGATCTCTTAGGTCTAAAATGGGCCGCCATTCTCCTGTCTTTTTTGGGGTAAGGAAGTACCTGGAGTACAGACCCTTGCCCTGGAGTAGGGGGGGAACCCTTTCTACAGCTCTGAGAGCCAGGACGGTTGAGACTTCTGTTTCTAAGGCAAAGGTCTCTAGAGGGTTTGTAGGTGGAAAAGATCTGGCTCTCATCTTTGGAAATTTTTGGAAGCTGAGAACCAGACTCTGGCTTACTACTTCCAGGACCCACTTGTCTGATGTTAGCCTCCCAGTCCTGAACGAAGTAAGCCAGCCTGCCCCCTACAGGTAATGGAGAACCAGCCCTGGGCACCCCATCAGGGTGCCTGTTTGGCAGGGGCTTTAGGCTGAGGGGTGGAAGCAGGCCTGCTTGCACCCCGTCTGCCTCTGAAGAACCCCCTCTGAGCATAAGCAAAAGAAGCCTGGGTTTGGTAAAAAGGCCTGTGAAAAGGCCTACCTCTACCCCTGGGGGTCTGCTTCTGAGTGGCTTTACGCTCCTTGGCTTGTGCACTCCTATAAGTTGTTCTATATTCATCCATTTTCTTCATGTAATTCTTTGTCTGCTCCCCAAAAAGAGAATTCCCTACCACAGGAAAATCCATGGTCTTAGTCTGGGTATCCTGTGACAAACTAGTACACCTGAGCCAAGCCAACCTACGAAAGGCCACAGATGTAGCCATGACTCTAGAGGATACATCATTAGAATCCACAGCAGCATGGAATTGCACCTTGGATGCCTCAGTACCATCAGCAGCCACCTGCTCCAGCTCCTTGGCAAGCTAGCCAGGGGCCTGTTTGGCCAAAGCCATGACAGTGTCCCATCTAGATTTTTGGTATCTTGCCACATAAGCCATGTAAATTTGCTTGTCTGAGTCCCAAGGACGCTGCCATGTATTGTTTTTTAGCCATGGCATCAATCTTCCTGGAGTCCTTGTCAGGAGGATGTGAAGCCAGGGGAATGTTAGCCTTATGACAGGCTGCAGCCTGAACTACTCCAACATGACTGCATTGCTGTGAAAGAAAGTCTGTATCAGGACCTGATAAAGTGTACCTCCTGTCCATCTTCTTGTCAACAGGAGGCACAGGAATTAGGAGCTTTTAGTATTTTTATTGTTTGTTTCTAAATGATTTATGTAAGGGATAGATAATCTCCTAGACTCTGGGATATCCATCATTTCCACAAAATCAGGTTCCTCTTGCTCATCCACAGCTTCCTCTAATGGGAGCTGGAGGTTTCAGCAACCTTTTCATAAAAGCAAAAAGTGAGACGGGACTCAGAAAGCATGGGGAGATTCAAAGGTCTGTCTGGGAGATGTCCGGTTCAATGGGCACATCCAGACTCTCAAAGTCACATTCACACTGATCATAATCCTCCTCCCCTCCTCTGGTTCTAAAACTCTTCAATATATTCTTGAACCGGTGGAACCAGACGAACCGACCTTTACCAGACAGTGGCGGTTCGAGACGAGACGGAGAAAGTGACTGTACAATCTGTATAGTCTTTGCTATTTCTGCAGCAGTTGGAGAAGGAATTTTGGACTCCAAACCTGCTGATTTTTAGTTTTCTTTGCTGGAACTGGCTCCTCAGAGCCAGCTTGCTTGCCGAGGAAGCCCCCCTGGTCAGAGGGCACCCTCTCGAACCGGGCTGGCCATCCGGGTCAGCGGACTTTTGGCCTCTGTTCCAAAGCCTGCCCACTCTTGTCCAGGGTGGCTGCAGGGAAATTACCAATTTGACAGTCTGAATTGGGGTGGTCAAACCCCAGACAATAGACACATGTAGTGTGTGGGTCAGCCTTGGCAAAGGCTTCCCACAGACACTACAGTGTTGAAACCAGTGGGCCGGTTTTTCTTTGGGTTTCTCAGACATGATGCCAGCCTAACCAACAAACTTGCCCTTTTAACGGCAGTGCCAGGCAAGACACCCTTATCAGTTCCCAACCGTGTCACGGGTCGTGGAAAAAAACGTAATGAAATATGGTTTTTTTTTTTTTAGAACCGATAAGAACCGGGAACCGCACTCTAAAAGCCTTAAAATGCTTTCTTTTTAAAAGTTTTAAACAGCCTGATCGGTTCGAACCGAACTAATAAAAATTTACAAGTTCCACACAGAAATAAACTTATCTATTACTTACAATACCACAGACAGAGCTTGAACCGATCGGTTTGCGGTTAAAATAATAATACTCGCGGTTGAATTTAACCGAGAAAATACTGTTTAAACCGAGAAATGAACCGAGCAGTAGGAGAAATCTCCGGAGCGACTGTTCAGTGAGGCGGAGTAAAGAATCTGACAGTTTCGTTTTGAAATTAGCCAGACAGAGCTTCTCTAACTGAGCTCGCGCTCTAAACTCCATGCCTGGCATGGTAGTTAACTCTTTCACCTCCGGAGCAGTTCTAATGGTGGGACAAATTGCAATTGTCATAATATAGCAAGACTTCACGTTGTTTGAAATACAGGTTACTCACCTGTAACAGGAGTTCTAGGAATGGTATATGTTGTTCATCCACACTGTCTGGCAGGTTTCTTGCCGCTTTCAATCTTGCCGGAAGGTCTTCAAGCTGGCTCCTCCCACCCACCGGGTGGTAAACTCTCGGCTCCCACCGACGCCAGATCTAGCCCGCTGGAAGCCAGGTTGTGCGCCGGCCGAGAATGTGGATGAACAATATATACACCATTCCTAGAACTCCTGTTACAGGTGAGTAACCTGTATTTCTAGGGACATGGATATGTTGTTCATCCACACTGTCTGGCAGACTCCTAGCAGTTCTCTGGGAGGAGGGAGGCAAGGCGCACACCCCATACTTAGGGAATAAAGACTGGAGAACCGAGGCCCCAAAACCAACATTCTGGCGTGACGATGTGGAAGTTGGTAATTAAGGTATGTGCAGACTTCCAGGTAGCAGCCCTGCAGAATCCTGGATAGGGACATCCCTGGAAGCAGCTACCAATACAGCGGTATGGCGGGTAAAATGAGCTCTTATCCCTCTGGGAGACTCCATGCCCGCCAACCTATAGCAGAGATCTATGCAAGAGGTGACCCACGTGCTCATCGTCTGCTTGGCTGCAGGTCTGCCAGGTGTGGCTTCAGCATAGGTGACAAACAGCTGGCGAACCTCTCCTTGAACTTCAGCCGTCCGCTCCTTAAGTGAGCGAGCGCTCTACTAGGGTTCAAAATGGAGCCTATGTTCGGCCTCCAAGGTGTGATAGGGGTAGAATACCGGCAGAGTCAACACCTGGTAAGGTGAAGCTCCGACACCACCTTCGGAAGGAACTTCGGGTGGGGCGCAGGACAACCTTGTCCCTGCAGAAGACCAGATAGGGAGACTCAAAGGAAGCGCCTGGAGCTCTCCCATCCTTCTGGTTGACGTGATAGCCACCAAGAAGGCGGCCTTCCACAACAGGTGGGAGGTATCACACCTGTGCATTGGCTCGAATGGCTTGCCCGTGAGCTTGGCCAATACCAGCAGTAGATCCCAAGGAGGTGGAGGTTCTCGCACCAGAGGGGAAATGTGATCAAGGCCTGGAAAGGCGCCAGATCACCTTCTCCTGCGCCACCGACTGCTTTCCGGCCCGCGCCGGGTGAACAGAGATGGAAAACTAGCTGCTCAGGAACCAGGCTGTCAGGTGCAGGGATTGAAGTTCCAGAAGGAATACCTTCTCCTGATGGAGATCAGGTCCGGGCAGCACGAAGCTGCCTCGGGAGCCTAGAGCAGAGACTGAGGAGATCTGGATACCAGAGCTGGCAGAGCCAGTCTGGGGCTACCAGAATCACCTGCGCCTTGTCCCTCCCCGCCTTGAGAAGCACCTTGTGGATCAAGGGAATGGGGGAAAAGGCGTAGAACACATCCGGGGTCCACTGCCTCGAGATGGCATCCCCCTGCAGCAAGCCCTGCTGAGGGGGGCGGGCGCAAAACAGTCTCAGCTTCACAATCTCCCTAGAAGCAAAAAGGTCCGTCAGAGGCGTGACCCAGTGGGAGAAGAGATCTTGTACTACCTCCGGCAGGTGAGAACCCCTCGTGAGACGCAGCCCCTATCCGGCTTAGGGCACCGGCCAGGGTGTTGGAGGCTCCTGCCACGTGAATGGCTAGGAGATCTGCCTCCAGGCTGCGCACGAGACCATATGCGGAGAGCTTCCTTGCATAACAGCATGGAGCGCGTCCCGCCCTGGCGGTTTAGGTAGTACATGGTCGTGATACTGTCCGTCTGGATCTGAGCCACTTGACCCCGTAGAAACAGAGCGAAGGCGGTGAGAGTTAGGCGGACCTCTCGGAGTTCCAGCAGGTTGATATGGCATCGAGACTCCGGAAGGGACCAGAGGCCGAGCGCTCTGTGCTCCCCCAGAAGGACACCCCAACCTATCAGAGATGTGTCAGTCGAGAGAGAGACCGTCGGTTCGGGGCGGACGAATGGGATGCCCTCCTGCAAATGTACCGGAATGGTCCACCACTGGAGAGCGTTCCACATTCCCTGGGTCACCATCACCAACTGACCCAATGGATCGAAGCGTTGTGACCACTGACTGGCCAGTCCTCGTTGAAGGGGACGCATGTACCAACAGGCCCAAAGGACCACGCTGGAGCAGGCCGCCATGAGGCCCAGGAGATGCAGGAGTCCCGGGCACGGCGCAATTGCCCAACCAGAAAAGATTGGGCAAAGGAGGAAGAACCTCTGCCCTGTCCGCCGTGAGCCGTGCTCTGGCTCAAAGAGAGCCGAGCTCTGCCCCTCGATGAAAAGTATCACCTGTTTTGGCACGAGTTCCGACTTGGCCTCGTTGAAGAGGAGGCCAATCTGAGAGCAAACCTGGAGGGCCAGATGTCTGGACCACTCCACCTCCGCTCTGGAGGAGGCTGCCAACAGCCAGTCGACCCGGTAGGGGTACACTCGGACCCTTCGGCGCCGCAGAAATGCTGTCACCGCTTCCATGCATCCGGTGAAGACCCTGGGAGCTAGAGAGAGAGAGAGGCTGAAGGACATGGCCCAGAACTCAAAGAGATCCCTCCACTCTGAAGAGGGGTAAATTTCTGGCAAAACAGACGGATCGGGATGAGAAGAACTCGTTCTGGAGGTCCAGGGAACAAACCACACGCCTAACTCTAAGGAAGGGAATATCTGAACCAGAGTGACCATCCTGAAGGTCCGAGACCTTAGGGACCTGTTCAGGTCGTGCAGGTCAAGAATGGGGCGCCAGCCCCTGTCCGTTCTGAGACCAGAATTTCCTGGACATAAACCCCGGGTCTGGAGGAGGATCCGCCACCTTCCGGATCATCTCTTTCTCGAGGCGCAGGGCAATATTGGCTCGGCGGGCCGACAGAGAGGCTTCGGACCCCATGACCCCCCCCCCACCAGGGGGAGACGGCTCAAAAGGGAAGGGTCTGCTCGAAATCCAGAGGCAGGCCCTTTCCTACCACCTCTAACACCCAATGGTCCGTGGTGATAGCGGACCAGGCGGAGGAAGTGGCGGAGCCGTCCGGGCGATACCCTTCAACCCGTCACTGGGCAGGCTTGGAGGAGGGACCAGCAAAGGGACCTCCTGGGCCTTTACCTCCTTGCTTCCCATTAGAGGAAGCCGTTGGCTTGGGTTTGGGATCCAGTCGTGTCACAGGGGCTGAAGGATGAAAGGACTTACGCTGTTGTTGCAGACAGCCCTTGTCCCTCTGGGCGGAGGTGACAAAGTCCAGAGTGGCACTGGACTTTTCGATCCACTGGAGATGTCCCTCCACTCCAGGGCCAAAGAGGTCAGTCCCCCAGAAGGGGATGTCCGCCAACTTGTGCTGGGTATCCGCCGTGAAGGTGGATATCCTCAGCCACGCCCTGCGGCACAAGGTCACCGCGGCCGCTACTGACCAAGCACAGGAATCACCTATATCCAGAGCAGTCTGAAGCTGCTGCTTAGCCACCGCCCTTCCCTGGTCCCGCACCTGCCGGACCGTGGTCGGCCGGGAGACGAAGGATCACCTCATCCAGGGAGCCCATGAGGGCGTGGGAGAAGTATGCCATCAGCGCGGCCGAGCTGGCCTGTCCGAGACAGAGGGAGGACGCAGCGTATACCTTGCGCCTGACATAATCCAGCCTTTAGGACTCCTTGTTGGGGGTCCTATCCATGTCCCGAGTGTTTCCGGAACGCCGGAAGACGTTATTGGTGACTAACCCCTCGGCAGAGGGGTGCTCAGAGAACCCAGGCAAAGAGCAGATAGGGACCGCATACTTCCTGGCCATCCTGGCCAAGGGCGCAGGACAGGAAGCAGGCCGCTGCCAAAACTCCAAGGCCGGGCCGCCGACGGCCTCAGCCACAGGGATGGCCTCCAAGGGTGAATCCCCTCGGTCTAGAATCTCTGTCAGGGGATAATAGACCCGTTTAGACATGGGCTCGAACTGCATCCCGGTAGACTCAGATGAGCCTAAGCAGACCCAAGAAGGATTATGGGCTATCGTCCAGAGACTGGCCCCAGGAAGACTCCAGGCCCACTCGCCTGGGAAACAGGGAGTCATCATCGAACTCTGAAGAGTCTGCAAAGAGCTGCCTCAGGCCTGAGCCACCCTCCACCTGCCGAGGACGGCTGGGAGTGAGAGTGACCGACAACCTGGGGGGCAGGCTGGGACCCGACCGAGGTTCCACCACAATCGGTGGGGCAGCTAGATTTGGTCGAACAACTGGCCCAGAAATGGCCATCTCGACTGGGGCGAGCGGTTGTTTCCGCCATTCGGGTGGCAGCCACTTGATAGCCGGGGAATGAATCTGAGTCGATTGACTCCCGGACAACAGCAACTGCTGCCACCTAAGCTTATCATAATGCCGGCAGTCTGCATCGAGGCCTCTCCTCATCAGAGGAGGATGACGAGGAAGAGCGGTGTCGCCACTTAATTCAGTGCCCAGACCGCTGAAGTCGGCGGGAGCGGCTTGAACGAGATGAAGTCCGAGACTGAGACCCTCTGTGAAACCGAGGGCGGTCCTGGGAAGGGGCGGGGAACACCAGCTCTTCCTCAAGCGGGAACACATTAACGAGGGACTGCCACTCAAGGCGCGACAGAACCTTTGTCTCCACCGGGAACCGCTAAGAGGGCTGACTGCTCTATCAGTCACCACCCAGCTGTCGGTCGAGAGAAATCTCGACTGCGTCGATGGGTGTCTCGGCAGGCTGACCTGACGGGGACGCCATAAGCCAGCGACCTGAGCCTCAACCTCAACTGAAGTAGACAGTTGGCTGTCCGGGGAAGGAGACCTCTCCCGCTCCCACGAAAGCAGACGATGTGACTTACCCTTTGACTCCCTCTTCTTGGGCCGAGAGGAATGTCCCGATGGCCCCTCTCCCTTCGTGGAAAGGGACTGGTGAAGCTCCTTGAACGAAGCCGAATAAGAGGAACTCAGAGCGGGATAAACGCCACGACTGAGGAGGAGGGAGATGCAGCCTGGGCCGCCTCCTCAAGGGCGATCAAGTGCTCGAGCTGCTCAGCCGAGCAAGCTGCCGTGGACACCGCCCAACGAGCCTCTCTGGATTTTACCGGTGGGGAAAACTCCTCGGGGCGCCCGAGCTTCAATCGGGCAGCGCGATCCTCCAGGACGTTGGCCGAAATGGCGCGGCACAACTCACAAACCTGCGGGTCATTGTCTAGGTCGAGGCAGTATACGCATGTGGAGTGCGAATCTGTCCTGGACATCATCTGCCCACCAGGGCGCCTCCGAAAACCGGGATTGTCCATCACAGCCGCGAGGAATGAGTAGACCGAAGTTTAGAAACTTCAAAACTAGATTCAGACGAACCAAAGAATTAGGATCCAGTCTAAAATGCAGAGCGCTACGGAGGGAACCCAAGCTTCCAAGCGGTAAGGAAGATCTGGTGTCATGGGGCGGAGCTGAGAGTTTTACCACCCGGGTGGGTGGGAGGAGCCAGCTTGAAGACCTTCCAGCAAGATTTAAAGCGGCAAGGAACCTGCCAGACAGTGTGGATGAACAACATATCCATGTCCCTAGAAAGTGTGTTTCCTCTTTTTTTCCTATTGTTGTGACCCCCTTCCTGGTGCCTCACTGGAGTGGCTAATGATCCTGTGCAGATTGGAGTGTGGAGGGCTGCGATGCGCTGAAGAAAAAAAAAAAAAAAAAGGGTGAGAAGAGCCCTTCGGCGTGCAGAATGACGACCAGATGTGTGGACTGCTGGAAGGCGTACTGCCGTAAAAGACGACCTGTGTCCTACTGGGAGACTTGCTCGAGGTGGGACTTTTCCATGTTAGAGGGGCCAGGCCTTATCCTGGGAAAGCAGGACATCGCTGAAGTCTGGTAAGTGGGGGCTTGGGGGGTGGGCCGACGCTGCGTGAATTTCTAGGGCAGCGCTGGTGCCGCTGAGGCCTCTGCAATTTTTTTTTGAAGTATACTCTGCGGATTAAGGAAAGGGAAGGCATTGCGGCCTGTCGAGGGGGTGAAGCCCGGCAGGCCAAGGAGATAGAGTTGGAAGCACTAGGAAAGAGCAGTAATAGTTCCTGTTTAAGGACATTAGAAATTAGTAAAGTGTTATTATGGTTGGATTGTTGACTTAAGTTGGGGGAATTTATCAATTAAGATTATGGTGATGTGTGAAGTTAGATAAGCGGGGGGTGGGGAACTGAACGTCTGCATTGTATGAAGTAGGTCCATTCTTGGGTTTGAATGGTAATGAGGCAGTTCGTGTTTAGAGGGGGTATATATAGTGATGGGATTTATTTTCTGATTGGGAACGGAGGGTGGAGGGGGGTTATTTTGGACAAGGGGTTTGTTAAGGACATGTTTATATGATTTTCTACTGGAGTGTGAATGTCTCATTTTTATTAATAGTGAAGAATGTAATATTAATGTGCGACTCTGCAAGTTGTTGTAAGCCCGGGATGTAGGGAAACTGGCTCAGCATAAAGGCAATGGAAGGGGTGAAGGGAAAGGTACTATGGTCTCATAGTTGAGCATAAAACACTGGGGATTGTTTCATGGAATGTGAAGGGGATCTCATCACCGATTAAGCGTACTGGTATATTGACAGCCTTACGTCATCAGGGTACTCAAGTAGCCCTCCTACAAGAAACGCACCTAACCAGCCAGGAGCATCGCAAGCTGGAGAGAGGGTGGATGGGTAAGTGCTACGCATCTCCTTATAGTTCACATAAAAGAGGAGTAGCGGTACCGATAGGTAAAACAACCCCCTTCACCAGCACGAGGGTAGTTGCAGATAAGGGGAAGGGGAGATATATTTTTGTGGAAGGGATGTTATCTGGTGAGAAGATAACTTTTGGAAGCGTTTATGCCCCCTCGGTTTTCAACCTGGCCTTTTACCAGGAAGTTTTGGATGTACTGATGAGGAAGCAATTTGAAGGCTTAACCATGGGCGGGGATTTTAATGCAGTTATGCAAGGGGAGTTAGACCACTCAGAAGGGAAGAGTAGATACGGAGGAAGGCTGAAACGTTGGCAGGAGGGGGTGCTGGATCTGGACATGACAGACTGCTGGACAGCTCTGCATCCAGCAGAGAAGGGATTTACCTTCTACTCGAACCCACACAAAACCTGGACCAGGATAGACTATATGTATGTACCCCGGTCTTGGCTGAGCAGGGTGCAAAAGATTGAGCACAGTCCCATTCTCCTATCAGACCATGCTATGGTCCAGATGGTGTTGGAGAGAAAGGAACAGAGGAAGGGTTCTCCGCCTTGGAAATTCCTGAGGTATCTGTTGCGCAAAAAATAATTTATAGAATATCTTAAGCAGCAATGGCAGGATTACAAAGAAATGAATGATAAGTCTGTGGAATCCCCAGGGGTATTCTGGGAAGTTGGCAAAGCTTTCATAAGGGGAGCCATTATCAGGTTTGTTGCCCAATATAAAAAAAGGAAGAAAACCACCCAAATGGCATTAGAGGAAAAGGTGAAAAGGTGGGAAAGGGAAGTAATGGGAAGAACAACAGAGGAGGGGTTAAAAAATTTGAAAACTGTAAGGGAGGCACTTAATGCTTTTCTTCTGGGAGAAGCACGAATGACAGGGATGCTTGCTAGAAGCTGGCTGTTTGAATGGGGGAACAGATCTGGCCTATTAATGGCCCGGTTAACAAAGGGAAGCCGAGTATGTACACATTATGGAAACTAAAGATAGGGAAGGGAAGTTGGTGACGGACAAGGATTCAATAAGGAACAGATTTGAGCAATTCTATCAACAGCTTTACCAAGCAGAATGTACTGGTACGGGAGACATAGCAAAGCAATTTCTCAGTGGAGTTAAAATCCCCAAAATAACTGAACAACGACGAAGGCAGTTGGATGGGGAGATCACACACCTGGAAGTCAGGCAAGCAACACAGTGCCTGAAGCAGGGGAAGGCCAGTGGACTGGATGGATTTCCCATTGAATTTTACAAAACACTGCAGGAGCATGTAGTGGAACCTCTGCACCGGGGTTTCTTGAGGTTGGGGGGGGGAACCTTCCGGTCTCATTTAGAGAAGCGGTCATTTGCTTGGTCCCCAAACCAGGGAAGGATGGACAGGAGTGCTCGTCATATCGGCCGATCTCCCTATTGAATTGTGATGCCAAGATCCTGGCCAAGGTTTTGGCCAGGAGACTGGACCAATTCCTACCAGGGTTGGTACACCCATACCAGACAGGCTTTGTTTCTGGTAGATGCTCATATCATAAGAGAAAACTCCTCAATGTAATATGGAGAGCTTCCCATGGTCAAAAGAATATAGCGGTTTTAACAATGGACGCCGAGAAGGCGTTTGACCGTACAGAATGGGAATATCTATTTGGGGTTCTTCAGATGTATGGGATGGGAGAAGGATTTATAGGATGGGTCGAAAGCTTGTACAGAACCCCACAGGCAAAAGTATTGGTGAATGGAGGCCTAACTGGGAAATCTGCCCTCCATAGGGGCACTCGGCAAGGCTGTCCCCTCTCACAGCTTTTATCTGCATTGGCTATAGAGCCATTAGCGATTGCAATTAGAAGTTCAGTGGAAATTGGGGGGGTGGTAGAGAGGTCGGGGAGAGAACATAAGGTCACATTATATGCAGATGACATGTTATTGTATGTCCGAGACCCAGCTAGATCTGTTCCCCCATTGCTCGCAGTGATGAAGCAGTTTGCAGTATTCTCTGGATATAAAATAAATATTCATAAGTCAGAAATTATGCTGTGGGGAGAGACTGAAAGAATTTGGAAATGCGGCTTGGGGCCTTAAAAAGGCAAAAACGGAATTTATGTATCTGGGGATTCAAATTGGGCATGAGCTGAATCAGTTATATAAATTAAATTATGGACCAATGGTACAGAATATAGAAGAGGAGCTGAGAAGGTGGAGGGACCTTCCTCTTTCGTGGCTAGGTCGTATAAATCTTATAAAAATGAATACCTTGCCTCGGATCCTGTATCTGATACAAATGTTGCCGATGGGCCTAAATAAGGAGGACACGAAGAGGATGGATAAGTCTTTCTCTGGCTTTTTATGGAGGAGGAGGCCCAGAGCAAGCCTTCGTAGGCTTCAGGCAGATGGGGATAAGGGTGGCCTAAATCTACCCGACTTAAGGAATTATGCTTTAACTATGCACTATAGACTTTTAGGTGACTGGGCCGCTAGAGGCAGGGTGGCTAGATTTAGAGGAAGCAGAGGGAGTGGTGAGGGTCTCTGCATACCAGAGAAGGGGAGGGAAAAAGGCATAGAATGGACAGGCAAATCCAAATACACTGGTCGTTTCAGTCTTAGAGGGCTAGGAACAGCTATTGAAATGGGTTGGGGTGAAACCAGGGGAAAAGACATTGCAAATCCCACTGAGGGGGAAGCCTGGGCTTTGTGGTAGGTTTAGAGGACACAGGTTTTCTACTTTGGGAGGAGAGGGGCATTAAGTGTGTAAAAGACTTATGGAAGGGAGGGAAACTAATGACGGGGGAAGAGCTAGGTGGGTGTATGGGGTCAGGAATGTTCCGAATTTTTCAGGCAAGAAATTATGCTAAAACAATTGATAAGAGATCAAAAAGTGGGCTCTCCCATAGAGGAGATTGAGCATATGGTACTCCGTACTCTGAAGGGAGCGGGAGGAATAATAGGAAGAGCGGCAAGAATGGGTCGGCAATATTTACCTATCTCCACTTGTAAAACCAGGATGTTATGGAGTAGAGACTTAAAAGGAGATACCAGACCAGGGGTGGGTGGGTGGGATTTACTGGTACAGATGCATAAGGGGTTACTGGTGTAATAAATACCAGGAGTCTTATTATAAGTTTCTACACAGGCTCTATTGCCCCCCCAAAAGTATGGTTCACAGATTCCACCCTGAGATATCCCCTCTGTGTAGACGATGTAAGAAGGGGGAGGGCACATACACAACAGACTGCTTTTAGGAGTGTCCGCCCCTAAAGAAGTTCTGGGATGGGGTAGCCACAGAAGTGGGTAGGATGTGGGGTAGGCAGGTGGAGAGAAATCCAGTGGTCATGCTGTTTGGGGTGGATGACTCAGAGGAAGAGGACTGGAGACCCCTTCCTCGGTGGGTTCGGATCCTGGTTGTTTTGGCCAGGCACTGCATGCAAAATACATGGGTTTCAAGTGAAATTCCCACTACGCAGCAATGGAAAAACCTTTGTCTGCAGGCTACTGGTCTGGAAGAGTTATATTATGTGGCTAGAAACATGGAAGACCAGTTCTGGAGAGTCTGGGGAGCATTTATATCCTTGTTACCCCCAGAAGAGATGGACATGTTGGGGAAAGGGTTGCAAGGATAGAAGATGATGGCTGAATGATTGTGAGGGTAGAGGAGACAGTTGTTAAGTGAGCCAGGATGGGGAGAAATCACTCTGGGCTGGATAAAGTAGAAGGTAAAAGAGAAAATGTTTATAACACGTTAGTGTACAGAGTCAATGGATATAAGATTTTTTTTTTTTTTTTAATTGGGGGAGGGAGAGTGGATAATCTAATAAATTGATGTAAGAGGGAGATACTGGGGGGTATAGGTATGTGTCGAATTAATGTGTTATTGTTTTTCATAGTGTATATGTGATTGTACCTTTGTTTCATGTTGAAAAAATTCAATAAACATTATGCAAAAACATAGAATTAGAATTAAGCTGAAGTTTAGGTTCCCACAGTAACATACTGGAAGTAAATTGTCAGCACTGTCAGAAGGATGTGTGCCTTTTTATATTACCTCACACAGGCCTGTTATGAAGGTATTCCCTGGCAAAGACATTTGTGGGCCTCATAAAATTTGATATGCTGTGGCAGTTCAGAAGATCAAAAAGCAGTGCATGTATATGGCAAGTACATGGCTTTTGGAACATCACTGTCAACAGAACCTGAGAATTAAGATCTCCCCTTCATGGTAAACAGGTGGCCTTCGAGTCAAAAGGTCATCCCTTTAAAAAAAGGGTCTTTCCCTATGCCTTGAATTAACACTAGCATAGGCATACACAGAAATATCATAAAACAACAAATATATATTGCAAATAACGATTGACAGATGGCTAGCTCACAAAAACACTCCTCCCTCTTAGACAATTTGTGGGACTCCATCCCTAGCACGGTGTGAGTTTCACAAATTCTGGTCATTGCTCTAACTGCTGAGTCTGCACGGACATTCGCCGATCTGGCCCTGTGGGAAATGGTCATATCGTAGCACTGCAAGGCAATACTCCAACTCAAAAGACTACCATTCATCCTCATTTCCTTCAGCCGCACCACGGGTTATGATCAGTGTGTACCTCAAAGCGCCTCCCACAGAGGTACAGCTCTAACTTCTTCAGGGCCCATACTAGCGCAATGCATTCCTTAACTGTGGAATAGGCCTGCTCCTGAGGAGGCAACTGTTTACTACAGTACACTATTGGGTGATCCTTCCCTTGGCTACAGGTCTGACTGAGGACTTCTCCAATCCCCACACCCGAGGCATCTGTCTGGACTACAAATGGCTTACGGTAGTCTGGACTGCCAACACAGGAGCACCGCACAATGCCCCCTTTAGCCATGTAAAGGCTTGTTTACTGGTCCCATTTTACCTTTTTAGGTATTCTTTTCTTTAGCAGGCCAGATAGGGGAGCTGCCAGGGTACTGTAATTTTGTACAACCTTATGACAATACCCAGCGGTCCCTAGGAAACAACAACTCCTCACCACCATCACCTTTTTTCAGCCTTGATCATGAGCCCTGCCCTCTGTATCCCGCCAAATACTTCCTTCAGCTGGGACAGGTGTTCCTTCCAACTGGCACTGAAGATTGCAATATCATCCAGGTACGCCATGGCGTACTCAGTACCACGCAACACCTGGTTCACCAACCTTTGGAAGGTGGCAAGGGCGTTCATTCCAAAAGGCATTACCCTGAACTCTGATAACCCTATTGGAGTGATGAAGGCCGACCTCTCCCTAGCTCGGTCAGTTAACTCCACCTGTCAATACCCTTTTGTCAGGTCAATGGTGGTGAGCTACGTCGGCCCACCCAACTTGTCCAGTAGTTCGTCCATCTGTGACACTGGGTGAGTATCAGACTTCGTGACTACACTAAGTCCCCGATAGTCTACACAGAAGTGAGTAGACACATCCGGCTTGAGAACAAGGACTACAGGTGAGGACCAGGGACTGTGGGACTTCTGGATTACCCTTAATGCCAGCATTTCTTCCACCTCCCTCCTAAGGTCCTTTAGGATGGCCCCAGACACCCAGTAGGCTGTCAGATGGGTTGCTTGCGTTCCTGTGTCTACGTCGTGTGTCACTAAGGGGGTACGTCCCGGCTTGGCCATAAACAAAAGGGCAATGTCCTCTAAAACCGCCCTCATGTTCTGGGACTGTTCCAGGGTCAGCTGGGGTGACAGTCTGATTGCCTCCACAGAGGACTCCTGATTGCTTTCTGCCAGCAAGTCCAGTAGGGGCTTTTCTTCGTCCGTCCCCTCCCCAGGACTACACACTGCAAATAGCATTTGCATATGGCTTCATCATGTTGATATGGTACATTCTATGGGTATGTCTCCTGTCAGGCAGTTCTACAATGCAGTTTACGTCATTCACTTGTCTGTACTTTGTATGGTCCCGCCCACTCTGCCTACAGCTTATCCTTCCGGACAGGGATTAGAACCAGGACTTCCTGGCCTACACTGTACAAGCGAACTCTGGCTCTGCAGTCATACCCAACCTTTTGCTTCTGCTGAGTGGCTGCTCCTTTAGGCTCCTTCAGCTTTTCCCTAAACTTTAGGACATATAGTATTTCACGGTGGGAGTTCTCTGGGTGGCATGCTTGCCTTCCCAATCTTCCTAGACCAAGTCTAGGGGCCCATGCACCCTACATCCCTACAAGAGTTCGAAGGGGGAAAACACCATCGACTCTTGGGGCACCTCCCTGTATGCGAACAGGTGGAGAAGGTATTTCTCCCAGTCCCTCCCATGCTGTTCAGCAAATGCTTGGAGCACAGATTTTAGGGTACCATTAAACCTTTCCACAAGTCCACTGGCTTGCAGGGGATAAGGTGTTGTGCATCTCTGCACTACCCCAAACACTTAATCGGGTCCGACATGAAGGAGCGCCCTCAATTGGTGATAACCTCTTGCAGAAACCAGACAGGAGAAAATCCACTGCAACGCATCTGACACTGTCCTAAGTGAGGAAAGGGTGACTTTCTCAGAGTATCTAGTGGCATAATCTACCACTGGCAGGATAAACCTCTTCCTGGAGGAGCTGGGGGTACTCAAAGGTCCCACAATATCCATTCCTACCCACTGGAATGGCTCCTCCACAATGGGCAAGGGAATTAGGGCGGCTTGGATTTCACTACCCACCTTCCCCATTAGTCAGCACCGGTGACTTATGCCTTCACCTGCTGGGTGAAGTTGGGCCAACAGAAATTCTGGGCTAATAGCTGTGTGGTGCGCACAATTCCAAGATATCCACAGCGATCTTGAGCAACTGCTCATGGTACCCCTGGGGAACTACAAGCTGCCTGCCCATCACCCCTCCCTCTGTCCTTATGTTCAGCATATACAACAGTCCATTGTCCTAAAATATCCTGTTTCATGTCACCTCCCTGCGTCCCATCAGATTCTGCACAAACCCTCAAGTCTCTCAAAACTAGGGTCAGTCTTCTGAGCAGCTGCAAAATCCATATATTTTCCCAAGGCATGGTAGATGTCCCCTTCAGTTTCTAAACTAGGGTACACAGCTCTAGCGTCAGGGCATTCAAGGTCAATGCCATCCATAACCTTTTGACCACTGGTCACCCCTCCCTCCTTAAAGTAACCTTCTGTAGCCGTTTTATGAACTGCTACATGGGGAAATCCTACCCCCCCTTCACTATTCTTCATGTCAGGAGAGAGGCTGGGGAACCAGCCTCCCATTGTTTTCCACAGGGGCTTCTATGGGGTCCAGGGAACTACAACTGGACTTTCCTGTCCGACTGTGGGTAACTGCACATACCACCCCCTTCTGGAGACTGTTCCGAGATATCACATCCAGGGCGAGATTGTCTGCAGCTGCCACCTTTTTTACCCTCTCTATCTATCTCACCACAGTCCAGGAGAATGCTACCAAGTGGCAGAGTTTTCTCCTCCCCCAGTGACCCCCCTTACTGTGACTAATTGATTAGGCATAAGCTGTTAAGGCTTAACCAAATCTCTTTACTAAAGTAAGCAATGCTCCAGTGTCCCTTAACCCATGGGTGTGCACCCCATTTACAGTAAGCGGGAGTATGTGCTCCATGTTTGTAGGCCTGTTGTCAGGGCTACACAGTGCACCCAAGTCTGCTAGAGCATCATTTTGTCCGCTCTGTGCCCTTTTAGGGCACTGTCTTGCAAGATGGCCTGGCTGTTTGCGAAACCAACAATCATTTCTTTAGTCCGAGAAATCCTTTTTTGTAACCTGGGGCTTCCCCTTTCTGTGGAGACAGTGAGGGTTTTAGCTGCCCTGAAGGTGCACTTCTACCCCATCTGCGCTGCCATTTTCGTCCCACTCCCTTTCAGAGCAGGCCTGGTCCTGGCGTAGCGGTCCGAGAGCTCAGCAGCCTGCTGTGCTGTTTTCAGGTCTATGTCTTCCAACCACGTTGTTTAGCTCCACTGTGCAAACGCAAAAGAACTGCTCCAAAAGTACAACATCCTCAAATTTTCTCTACAGAGTTTGCTTCCACTCCTTCCCATAAACATTTCAAAAACAGACGCTGCTTTGTGGCAAGTTCCTCGCAGCTCAAGTCAGGGCTTCTTTGGAGCTTATGGAATTTAACCCTATATGCTACTGGAGTGGACTCATACTTTAAGCAATGCAGCTTTAAGTTTCTCATAATCACTACTGTCCAGATTGTCCATTTGACCAAACACTTCACAACCTTTTCCAGTAAGTAGCAGGGATAGTGGGACGCTCTAGGACTCACTGGTTATTTTTGCTTTAATACAGAATTTTCAAATGAATTCAAAGATGCATCCATATCCTCCCCTTTTAAATTCAGCAATTAATTTTGAATTTAACTTCTACCCCAATCCTGGAGGTCCAAGTTCACCCCTGCCATGCACCTCCTCTGGCGCTGGTCACTGGAAGTTTAAGCTTCTGCAACTCAAATTCTCTCAGATGCTGCTTTTCTCTTTCCTCTGTCTCTCTCAGACACTGGTTTTCTTTTTCCTGCATCTCCTCTGCTTGAACTCCCTTTGCTGCTGGGCTTCAAATCTTTTCTGCTCGAATTCCAGCTTCATTCTCCTCAACTCTATCCATAACCTGATCCAGTCTGGCTCTAGCACTGTGGCAACCTTCCCCTGCTACTGTGGCTCTGGATTCCTTCTAGTCTCGCTGTCTTCCTCCCTAGGGTTAGACTCTGCGATGGACCCCAGGCACCCCCACACCCAGGCTCTGGTCCTTTTTCAGGTCACTGCCAGCAGCTCGACGTCCTGGGAAACTGCCAGCTCATCAGCTGCAACAAGAGATTCCACAAGGTTCTTTTTGGTTAGACCCTCGTACTGGACCCCTCTGTCCTGAAACAACTGCCTTAGGTAGTCTGCAGTGTATGCATTATAGCTGGAAGCAGTCTTCTTCCCTAACTATGACTACAATACCTTGCATCGGTGGTTGGGGGGGCAGGTAGGGAACTTGATACTGTAACCAAATTATATTTTTAAAATCTCTGCCTCGATTGTGTGTAGACTGTTCAGTCTAAATCTGATACATAGGACTTTGAATCGAGCCCAACTTATGCCTGTGGCCATTTATCTCTCGAATTGCAATGCAACCAACTCTACTGAATCCCACCACTGCGCACCACATCTGTCATAAACACTTGTGAGGATCACTGAGCTCACAGTGCCCACTCTTAAGAGTAATCCATGACTAGGGAGGGGGGCAGGGATACCCTCGTGTCCACTCAGAGTGTTCGCTGGATTTACAACAGAACACTTGCCACAGCATCCCAGAGTATCCCTCTATACTTTGTATCAGGGTACAATACACCACCCTAGAGTCTTGTGGCCAAATATGAACCCTTTTCATGGCTATCACACACAGGAGGAAAGCCCAAATATTACACCCTCTTCAGGTAGCAGTGCACCACTTGATTTGGTCTTCGCCCTACAGGACATGCAATAGCCCAGTTCACAATCCTTGCAGACCTGTATGAGACCAGTATTCTCCCAAAATGTGTCCGGTTGTCTCCACTGACCCTTCTCAATTTGGCTGCTATCTGGTGACCCCAAGCATAAACAGCTGTCACAGATTTGTAATAAAACCTCACTCACACAAACAGTATCTCATGCAGGCAGAATTCTTTTTCTAAAGAAAAGTCTTTACTAAAATAATTAAATAAATGCAGTAAAGAGAGACTATATACAAATTTAGGTTACAGTATTAGAAACAAATGGGAAAGTGTACAGGATAAACGCCTTAAACCTTTTTACACTACTTCTTTACCTTGAAGAGCAGCGACAAGATATTGCGTACTCCCCACCCCCCAAAACACACGTATGCATACTGCGTGCTCGTGCTTCCCCCCCACGCACACACTGTATAGCAGACATGGGTGCCCAATCCCCAGTCAGCTGTGCTGCGTTCCCCCAACAGAGTTCCAGATGCCATGCTGGGAGCCCACCCCAGTGTGGCAACAGATCATATGGCCGATGGGGGTGCCCAATCGCCAGTTGGCTCCATGGCCCCCCCCCCACCAAACAGCCTTCCAGCTGCCACGCTGGGAGCCCACCCCAGCATGGCACAACACCCGCACTGTCTAAGTTGAGAAAAAAAAATATTCCCTTGCTGACTGTCCTGACCCAATCTCCCCTCGCCCACCCTCTGCGCACCCTGCCTCCCCACACCCCCACCTCACCCCATACTTGCCTCCGGAGCTCAGCGCGACGATCTGGTGGACCAGGAACACGTCTGCACTCTTCAAAGCAGACCGCGAACTGAGGAAATGTTGGTAAGCTGTACAATGTAATAAATAGTGTTTTTGCAACTTTAGTGCATATCTCTGGCATTTTGGGGAATGTTTTTACCAAATTTTCAACATGGGGTTTTTGGGACCCCACCTCATGAATTCTGTCACTGTCATGGTGTTAATCTGCTCAGAAAGGTGATTTCATGATCACTGCGCGGAACCACCTTTCGGGACTGATATACGAAATGACAGTGTCACAGTTCATGAGGTAGGCCCCCAAAACCCCTATGTTGAAAATCTGGTGAAAAAATTCCCAAAAATTACTAATGAGCATGAGTTGCACTGTTCCTATACATGCTCGTAAGTTAGCGAATTTTCAATATGTTCACTCCAGATTTTCAACATTGCCATTTTACCATATCTCCTTATGAGCAGTACAGCTGTCACTTTTCACATCTCGGCCAAAATGTGTATCCGTCCATGTAGCGTACAATGGCGCAGTCCGTGTGCAAAATCAATGTTCGGGACAGATGAAGAAAATCAGTGACACCGTTCATGAGCAGAGGTGTTAAAATGGCCATGTTAAAAATTTGGTGAAATAAGTCCATAAAATGACTTACGAACAACCATTGCGCAGTTTCCACACACCCTCGTAACTTCATGGATTTCTAATATTTTCAGTCCAGATTTTCACCACTGGCATTTTTCCCACTTCCTTATGAACAGTACAGCTGTCATTTTTCACACCATGGCCGAAATGTGTTTTCGCACTTCCAGCGCAGAAATGCGTGGTCGCTGTGGGAAATCATTGTTCGGGACAGATTAAGAAAATCACAGTGACACTGTTCATGAGCGGAGGTTACAAAATCCCTGTGTTGACAATCTGCTGTAAAAAAAAAAAAAAAATCCCCAAACTGCATTACGTGTGCGCGTTGCACATTTTCTTTGCATGCTTGTGACTATTTTTTAACAATTTCACTGCAGAATTTCAACACTGCCATTTTTTGCACCTCCCCATGGACATTACAGCTGTCATTTTTCACACCCTGTTTGAAATGTGTTTTCACACCTGTGGTGCTAAATGGCGTAGTCGCTGTGCGAAATCAGCTTTCGATCAACAAACTGATATTGCCACTGTTCATACGGTGGGGGTCACAAAAAAAAGATGTTGAAAATTTGGAGTGAAAATGCCAAACGGCTGAGGTGGTAGGGTTTCCGACCATAACGCCCCAGCCAGTAGAGGTTGAGAGGCATCAGGGGTGTGACTTGGGATTCTCGCCTGTAATGCTCATACCATTCCACACCCTGCAGCCAATGAGAGGCATCGAGGTGTGCCTTGGACTCTTTGGCCCCAAAGTTCACCCCACGCCCCTATATAGGGCCCATCTCACCGTATTTCCTAGTGGAATGGGATAAGTATAAGGGCCAAAGACCCCAAGGCACACCGTGACACTTGTCAGTGTCTGCAGGATAGGGTGTGGTGAAATGGCGTGGCTGTTATGCCAGACGACCCAAAAGCACACCCAATGCCTGTCAGTCTCTGCAAGGTGGTGGTGGGGTTGTCTTCAGTTCAATACTTCACTGCCATTCCTATTATGCAGCTCTGTAACTCCTACACTACCGATGCCAGCAAACAAACATTCGGCATTGACAAATGGTCGTTCTATGTAGCAACTTGGCAGTTTTCTGTTGTGCTCAGGAGAATGTCCAAAACCAGAATGTTAGTTGATGAGATTATCAGTCCTAGCTAACCTGTGATGTCACCCAGCTTTCTGAAATTTGCAGTGTCCGTTTTCCAGATACAAGGAACACTGTTTATCCCCCACCCCGTAACTCACAGCATAGTTTATGACAGATCAGAATTAAAGAGCTAGTACACTGCCTGGAACTAATAGTAATTTTCAGATGCAGTCAGCTATCAGTTCTTGTATTTAAATGTTTTTTCAATTTTATTTTCTGTTTGCTAATTAGAAGATTCCACCTGGCAGTACTGGACTGGTGTGTGAAGCAGCACTCTGTTTTAAGGCTAAAAAAATATCAGTTCTGTTCCTTCCCACTACATCATCAGAAACGTGACCAAACACATTGAGGCACTCCAACCCTTGCAGTCTGACCTGTTACCAATCAAAATGCAGGAAACTGTGACATCGCTAACAACTAAGAGCAGTAGATTCCTGCTGCTTCATGTGAAAGAGAAAAATCTGGCAGTGAAAAATGGTTCTCCTTGGTTACTAGTGATGTCAGTCAATGTGGTCTCAGTGTTGATGTAGTGGGAGGAACAGAACAGACTTTTTTTAGCCTGCAGACAGAGTGCTGTCCCACACATCTCCTCCAAATATTGCCAGATGGGAAAATCTTCTCATTAGCAAACAAAAGAAAAAAATACTTTAGATTCAAGAAGTGATAGCTGACTACATCTGGAAGTTACTATTACTTCCAAACAGTGCACTAGCTCTTTAAGCTTTGAAGTCTAGGTTCCCACAGTAACATACTGGAAATAAACTGTTACAAGGATGTGCGCCTTTCTTATATTACCTCAATGTTAGGAAGATATCCCCTGGCAAAGACATTCCTGGGCCTCATAAAATGTGATATGCTGTCATAGTTCCTGAGATTAAAAAGCATTCTGCTTGCAGTGCATGGCTTTTGGCACATCACTGTCAACAGAATCCAAGAACTAAGATCTCCCCTTACTGGTAAACAGGTGGCCTTCGGGTCAAACGGTCACACCCTTAAATAAAAAAATCTAGTCCTTCCCTATGTCTAGAATTAACACTCACATGGGCATACACAGAAATCCTATAAAACAATATATAACAGAAACCTATTGCAAATAATGATTGGCAGATGGCTAGCTTGCAACAAGGGGGACCTGTCCCGGTCCTGGTATTTCTTTTTTCTTATGCTTGGATTCTGGGGGCGAGGATGAAGCACTACAGAGTTTCTGAAGCTCTTTCTCCATCAAGACCATTCCCTGTTTAAGTGATCCTCGAGGGCCTGCTGGCATTGCTTCCATGTGGCCTTGTTGAAGCTGGAACATTCTTCACAATCCTCTACCTTGTGCACTGGGCCTAGGCAGAGAGTACGGGAATCTTTGTGTGGGGGTTGCGCACCGCATGAAGCGCACTTATTGTTGTGCTCGACGTTAGACGACATGCACAAACACTACAAAGTACTAATCAATTTGAAGAAAAAATTGGATACTCATCTGAAAGAGGTCGAACTGCAGTGTAGGATCTCCACAACGTCCGACGTGACCAGGTTGATGGCGGGAAAGAACTGGAAGGCGGGGATGGGGACCTCCCACTATACAGGGTCAAGCGGATGTCCGTCACGCAACAGGTGGGCGGTCCCGCATCTGACACTGCTAGCTAGTGTCCATGCGGTCCTGGTGCCAAGGGGCGCAGTCCTCAAGGTTACCACCTGCTGCAAGAGCCCGATCGAAGTAAGATCTGATGTTATGGGGTGGTGCTAGGGGAGTTACTACCCGGGTGGGTGGAAGAAGCAAGCTTGAAAACTTTCCAGCACATCTTAAAGGGAAAGAACACTGACAGATTATATCCCCACATCATAGAACTTCAGTTTACAGCAGTGAGAAACCAGATAAGTGGTGGCACACAAAGGAAGACTCGATCCAAAAATGTTCAAAGGCTTTAGGCATTATACAGTACATCAAGCATTCATTCATCAGTACAAGCAGTGTAAAGCAAATATCTTCAGCACAGGTACTAACCCCAAGCGCCTTGGCTCAAACGAGCCCCCTTCGAAAACTTGTTTGAGTCGAGTTGCTATTTCCTTTACACTGCTTGCACTGATGAATGCTTGATATGCATTAAAGCCTTTGAACGTTTTTGGATCTGGTCTTCCTTTGTGTGCCACCACTCATCTGGTTTTTCAGACTCTTGCAGGAACCCAACTGCTTGTGCAGACCAGATAGGACTGCTACATCAGCCATGCCGCCCTGTCCTCAGGCAGGGCCTTGCCCTGGCAGGTGTCCAGGATCATCCCTATACACTGTAGATTTACTGTGACACCCAGTTACTGGAAGAGATGAGAGGTACATTCCAGGGTCTGAACCAAGCGTTCCCTGGAAGGGGCTGCAAGCAGTCAGTAATCCAGGTAGAGAAAGACAAAAGCCCCGTTTTCTCAATGCAGCCGACACCACAGTCAGGCATTTGGTAAATACCAGGGGGAGGGGCAGCAGTGGCACAAAGAAAGGCCCAACAGGAGAGCCCTAAATTGAAGTGGGCACCCAGAATATGGAATTGGAGGAAACGACAGTTAGCCTGGAATATCTGGATGTGTAGGTAAGCATCTTGCATGTCCAGTGAGCAGAGCCAGTCCCCCTGGTGCAACAACCCCTGGACGGTCACAATCCTGAAGTGTTCACACTCAATGTAGAGTGTCAGATTGCTCAGATCTAGGATGGTCCAAATATCCAGAGTCTTTCTGGGACAAGGAAGAAGCATCAGTAAAAGCCCCTTTCCTACCGAGTCTGAGGGATGGGGTCTATGGCTCTTTTGTGCAGAAGCACCTGAATTTCCTCTGAAACCAGTAGCAGGTGCACAGGAGGGTAGATAGGTAGAGTGGACAGGCGGGGTCTCTGGCGGCCACTCCAGTAACTCCAGAGTGTGACCTTAAGCTAAGAGCTGTAGCACCCAATTGTCTACGGTCACTGCTCACCACCCTGCCAACTGGAAGGAGAACCACCCCCGACCACCTCCTCTGGACCCTCGGTCAAAGGGGGAGAGGGTCAGCCAAGGAGTAAGGAAGCGCGAGCTGTATGTTGCAGGTTATAGGACCCTGGAGGGGGGAAATTGAGCAGCAGCCCCTGCGGGGGCAGTGGTGGCCTTTTAACATTGCTGGCCCTTGGCAAGTTGGCCTCGAGTCCGCTTGCAGGAAGACTGATGAAAGGGCTGGTGTAGGTTTACTCTAGCCTGTGTATGGTAGAGGGAATGGACAGACTTAAAGAGCTTTGCCCGACTCGTGCAGATTAGACTTTGTAGACTAGACAGTGGCATCAAGGCTGCTGACAAAGGGGTTCCACAAATGGAAGTATTGTCAATCACCAAACAGTAGGTTTAGAGAGGCCCTGGATTGACTCAGGGAGGACAAGAAAAAATTACTCACCTCAGTAATTACACTACCGGTCAAAAGTTTTAGAACACCCCAATTTTTCCAGTTTTTATTGAAATTTACTTAAGTTAATGTCTCAATGTACTCTGAAATTAAAGCATAGAACAAATAAACAATTGGAGATGAAAAAGAAATCATAGAATCATTTTAACAAAATTTGATCTAAATTTTTGACTCAAAGTAGCCACCTTTTGCAGATATACTGTAACCGCCAAACACACTCGTGGCATTCTTCCTACAATGGACATCAAATATTGTTTGGGAAGTTCTTCCCAACACTGTTGCAGAAGTTCCCACAAATGTGTTGCACTTGTAGGTTACTTTGCTTTCACCCTTCTGTCCAGTTCATCCCAAACCAGCTCGATGGGGTTTAAGTCTGCAGACTGTGCTGGCCATTCCATGATTTGAAGCCTACCGTCTTGTTCTTTTCCTCGAAGGTAGTTCTGACATAGCCTGGAGGTATGTTTTGGGTTATTATCTTGCTGTACGATGAACCCCTGACCAACTAGGCGTAGACCAGAAGGTACTGCATGGCACTGCAAAATGCTGTGGTAGCCCATTTGGTTCAGGGTGCCAGTCACTCTGTGCTGCTGTCCTGTGAGCCACCTATCACGCAAGCTGTTGACTCTCAGAAACTTGTCTTCTGATTCTGTTGTGGCTTTGGGTCTGCCAGACCTCTTCCTGTCAGAGTTTCCTCCAGTTTCCAAGTGCCTTTTGATGGTGTAGGAAACTGTACTCATTGACACCTTGGCTTTCTTTGCAATTTCTCTAAAGCAGTTTTTGCTAACCTAAACTTTTTTTTTTTTTTTAACCTCTAGCAGTTTACCGCTTACCTTTGTACCATTTCAGGTTATTCACTGGACTTGAATTGCTTAAATTTCAATAAAAACTGGAAAATTGGGGGTGTTCTAAAACTTTTGACAGGTAGTGTATGTTTCTTCTAATGGAATCTTGCTGTATTCTGACATATTGCAGTGATTCCCAACCTTTGAACTGCCCCGGATAACAGAGTTAACTTTCTATGCAGGGCATAGAATGCCGAGTTCGAGCTCAGTTCAAGTCTCTGTCTGGAGTGTTTCAAACAAACAGATTCTTACGAACCCAACTAACTAAAAATTCTATGTGGAAATTGTAAAAATTCCTACTAGCCAACTGGCGGAAAAAAGTTTTGGATTCCCAAGGAAGACTCAAGTCAGGAAACCCAAACACCAATCTAATACAAATAACAATAAATCAGCACTCAAACAAAAAGGAGGAGAGTGCAAACAAAAAAAAAAAAAAAACACCTTGGGGTGCAACACTGCACCTGCCCACCCACTCCCCAAAAACAGGCTCTGAGAGGGGAGGCAGGGAGGAAGGTCAAAGAAGAAACAATTACTAAGGTGAGTAATTTTTTCTTCAAACAACATGAAGTCTTGCTGTATTCTGACATATTGCAGACTACCAAGCAGTACCTCCATGGAGGAGGGACATAACCTACTTTGGGAATAGGCTCTGAAGTACTGCTGTGCCAAACCTAGCATCACTCCTAGCTTGGATATCCAGAGAGTAATGCTTGGTAAAGGTATGGACTGTTTTCCAGGTGGCTGCTTGACAAATTTCTAAGCGAGGGATATCCCTGGCAGCAGCCAGGGAAGCAGCTGTACCTCTTGTGGAATGAGCCCTCAGGCCTGAGAGTGGGTTTTTTCCCCAGTTTTTTATAGCAGAATTGTATACAAGACACAATCCACCTGGCAACAGATCTCTTGGTGGCAGGTTTGCCCTTTTCAACTTCTCCATAAGTGGGAAACTGGAGGGAGTCAAACCTGTGACCCTTGGTATGCTATATGTAGTAACTAAGGGCTCTTAACATCTAAACTGTGTAGCCTCCTCTCTCCTGAGGAAGAATGATCAGTGAAGAAAACAGGAAGAGAGACTGGTTTAAATGGAAGTCTGAAACCACTTTGGGCAAGAACCTTCTATTGGTTCTAAGGACCACTTTATCCCTGTGAAATGAGATAATCAGGTTCCACTGACAGGGCATGCAATCCACTGATACGCCTGGCAGAGGTAATGGCTACCAAGAACACAGTTTTCCAAGTCAAGTACTTAAGCTCTGCTGAAGACATAGGTTGCATAAGTTGAGCAATGCAAACATTCAAATACCAGGCAGGGGCAGGGTCTCTAAAAGGAGGATTGGTGTGACGCAATCCTTTAAAACATTTACTGAACACAGAATGAGAAGATAGCGAGGAAGACTTCACCACAGACAAAAACGCAGAAACAGCTGACAAGTGTACCTTAAGAGTAGCTGGTCTGAGGCCTAGGCCATTAAGATGGACCATATAATCCAGAACCGTAGGCAATCCAGCAGTGTCTGGAGAAATATGCTTCCTAGAAAACCAAATGCTGACTATCTTCCATTTGGAGTTGTAAGTCTTTCTGGTGGAGGGCTTTCGAGAAGCCCTGAGGATATCCAGAACCCCTTGGGAAAGATGCAGATCTGCAAACTAACTCTTCAAGAGCCATACCTTGAGATTGAGAGACTGAAGATTGGGGTACCAAATCCTCCCCTGAAAAGATGTTAACAGGTTGTAATTCCTGGGAAGAGACAAGGGAAGATGGACTGCTACGGACAGCAACAGGGGGTACCAGGGCTGTCTGGCCCAATCTGGAGCAATCAGGATCACCTTGCAAGGTTGAGACCTTATTTTGAGTAAAACTTTGAACAGGAGTGGGAGGCGTACAGAAACGTCCCTTCCCAATTCAGAATCAGGGCGTCCAGAGGGACTGAGCCCAAGACTGGAGGTCTGCAACAAAAGAGAGGGAGTTGGTGATTGTCTGGGGCTGCAAAGAGATCCATCTCTGGAGTGCCCAACCTTGAAAAAAATCATTTTCAACACCTGAGGGTCCAGGGACCATTCGTGATGGCCCTGAGAAATCCTGCTCAGTGCATCTGCTAGCACATTGTCCTTCCCTGGAAGGTGAACTGCTACCAGAGACATTTGCAGGGAATAAGCCAGGGACCACAACTTCATGGCTTCTGTGCACAAAGCCGTGGACCGAGTGCCTCCCTGCTTGTTGATGTACCACATGGTGGTGGTGTTGTCCGTTCTGACTTGAACCACCTCTGTACTGACAGAGAAAGCTTTTAGGGCCAGAAAAACTGCCCTGAGCTCTAGGAGATTGATATGAAGAAGGTATTCTTGGGGGGACCACAATCCCTGGGCAGTAAGGGACCCCAGATGGGCTCCCCAGCCCAGAAGAGAAGCATCTGTGGTAAGGACCACTGAACAAGGCTGAGTAACAAAAGGAACACCTCGTCTTAAATTGTCCTGATCCTGCCACCATTGGAGGGCTTGGGATCAAGGTCAGAGTCACTGGGATCAGTTTGGTAAGGGAATCATTCCTCAGAGACCAAAAAGTTCTCAGATGGAACTGAATATCCCTCATCTGGAATCTTGCCCCTTGGACCACTACTGTTGAAGCTGCCATGTGGTCCAAGAGCTGGAGGAAATGCCTTGCTGGTCGTGATACCCGAAGGCTGAAAGAAGAGGCTAGTTCCATAAGAACCCTTGTCCTTTCTAGAGGAAGAAAGGCTCTTGCTCAGAGTGTGTCCAGTTCTGCCCCTATAAAGTTAAGAAGCTGGACTGGTTCGAGAACTGACTTGGGAAGGTTGAAAAGAAATCCTAGAGAAGTGAGCATTTGCTGGGTCACTTGCAGGTGAGACCGGACTTGGTCTGAAGACTGACCCACTATTAGGCAATCGTCCAGATATGGAAAAATGGAAATCTTTTGCCTTCTTAGAAAGGCAACTACTACTGCCAGGCACTTTGTGAAAACCCTTGGGGCTAAGGTTAGGCCAAAGGGCATGCTCTGAACTGATAGTGGCCTGAGGGCAACTCGAACCCAAGGTACTTTCTGTGGGAGCCCCTGATGGGAATGTAAAAGTAGGCATCTTTGAGGTCCAGGGAGGCTAACCAGTCCCCTGGCCTTAGAAAGGGAAGGATTATTCCCAGAGTTACCATCTTGAACTTTGGTTTTAAGAGGTTTGTTTAGATACCTTAGGTCTAGGATGGGTCGCCACTCTGTCTTTTTTGGGGTCAGGAAGTACCTGGAGTACAGTCCTTTGCCCCAGTGCAGGGCAGGTACTCTCTCTATGGCTCTTAAGGCTAGAAGAGAAGAAACCAGTGCCTCTAGGGCAAGGGTTTCCAAGAGATTTGCAGGTGGAAAAGATCTGGCTCTCATCTTTGGAAATTTTCTGAAGCCGAGAACCAGTCCCTGGTTTACTACTTCCAGGACCCACTTGTCTGATGTAACAGACATCCAGTCCTGGACAAAGAAAGCCAGCCTGCCACCTACTGGAATAGGAGAGTCAACCCGGGCAGGCCCATGAGGGCATCTGCTTGGCAGGGGCTTCAGGCTGAGGAGTGGATGCAGCCCTACTCATCCCCCTTCTGCCTGTCCCTCTGAAGAACCCCCTCTGAGAAGAGAAAGAAGACGCCTGTGCTTGGTAAAAAGGCCTGCCCCTAGACTGCTGCCTTTGAGGAGCTGCCTGCCTCTCCTTGGCCTGAGCCCTCCTGTACTCATCCATTTTCTTCATGTAATTCTCTGTCTGCTCCCCAAACAGAGAATTACCCACTACAGGAAAATCCATGGCCTTAGCCTGGGTGTCCTGCGAGAGGCTAGTACATCTGAGCCAAGCCATCCTCTGAAGAGCCACAGATGTAGCCATGACTCTTGATGACACATCATTAGAGTCCACAGCAGCATGAAACAACCTTGGATGCCTCAATCCCATCTGCAGCCACCGCCTCCAGCTACTTAGCTAGCGCGGGGGGGGGGGGCTGTTTAGCCAGTGCCAGTACAGTGTCCCACCTGGACTTCTGATACCTAGCTGTATAGGCCATGTAATTCGCCTGCCTGGGTCCCAAGGAAGATGCCATGTACTATTTCTTTGCCATGGCACCAATCTTCCTGAAGTCCTTGTCTGGGGGGGTATGAAGCCAAGGGAAGATTTGCCTCGTCACAGGCAGCAGCCTGCACTACCCCAACATGGCTGCATTGCTGATATAAGAACTCCGTGTCTGAGCCTGAAAGTGTATACCTCTTGTCCATTCTTCTATCCACAGAAGGTATAGTGTTAGGAGACAGATTTTTGGTGTCTGTTTCCCAAAAGATTTGTGGAGGGAAAGAGACAGTCTCCTGGACTCTGGGATGTCCATTTCTACATAATCAGGCTCCTCTTGATCTTCCACAGCCTCCTCCATAGGAAGCTGGAGGGTTTCAGCCACCTTTCTGTGGAACAAAGTGAGAAGGGGGACTCAAGAAAACCTAGGAGGGGAAACACCTGAAGGTCTGCCTGGGGAGATGTCTGGTTTCACAGGCACATCCAGACCCTCACTTTCACCATCATCATCCTCAAATTCCCCTTCTTTAAATTCCGGTTCATAAAAATCTTCGAAGGTATAATCTTGAACCGGGGGAATCAACCGAACCAAACCCCTGCCAGAAGGAGCCGGATCGGAAGGAACCAGATGGAGCGATTCCACAATCTGAATCACTCTGACTATCTCTTCGGTGGTCAGAACATGAACCTCTGGATCCGAACCGGTCGATTTGTCTTTGCATTTTCTTTTTGTCGGAACCAATCCCTTGAAATCGGCTCTCCTTTTGCCCGAAGTAGTATCGCCCTGGTCAGAGGGCACACCTCCTGGTTCGGTCGGAACCAAACCGGGCTGGCCATCCAGGTCAGCGGACTTCTCAGCCTCCTTTTCCCTCAGTCTACCTAATCTCTTCTCAAGGGTAGATTTGAGAAAGTTTTTACATATTTGGCAGTCTGAACTGAGGTGGTCAAACCCCAGACAATAAATCTAGGTGGTGTGGGGATCGGCCTTAGCAAAGACCTCCCCACACACTCACTGCAGTGTTGAAACCCAGTGGGCCCGTTTTTTTTCTTGGGTTTCTCAGACATGGCCAACCTAACCAACTTACCCTTTTTATGGCAACCGCCAGGCAAGACACCCTTAGATTCCTAACAGTGTCACAGGTATTGGAAAAAACATATTACACCACCGTTTTTTTTTTCTTAGAACCGATAAGAACCAGTAACGACACACCAAGTAAAAACACAAAACACAAGATTTCACCATCAAATGGGCAGTTCAGCCGAACCGAGCCGCACTTTTACAAGTTCCACACAGAAAAACAGAACAATTCCTATCTAGTACTCACGGCACCACAGACAGAGACTGAACCGACTTTGCGGATAACTTTTTCAGTTTAAAAAACTGACGAAAACAAACTTTAACCGACTTTCAAACCGAGCTGAAGGAGAAATCTCCGGAGCGACCGTTCAGCGAGGCGGAGTAAAGAATCTGACGGTTTAAGTTTGAAACACTCCAGACAGAGACTGCAGAGCTCGAGCCCAGCATTCTATGCCCTGCACAGAAAGTTAACTCTCTGTTCTCCAGGGCAGTTCAAAGGTTGGGAATCACTGCAATGTCAGAATACAGCAAGGCTTCATGTTGTTTGAAGTCATTAGGGCCTGATGGATTACACCCAAGGGTGCTGAAGTTAGTAATTGAATTGGGAGGTCCCTTAGCACATTTATTCAGCAGATCACTTCAGACAGGGGGTTACTGCTGAAAGAAGAGCCGATGTGGTACCTCTCCACAAGGGAGGGAGTTGGGAAGAAGCAGGCAACTACCGACCAGTCAGCCTTAACGTTGGTAGTCGGGAAACAGATAGAATCCTTAATAAAACAAGACTTGGTAAAGTACCTAGATAAGAACGACCTGCAGGATGACATGCAACATGGGTTTGTGACAGGAAGGTCATGCCAAATGAACCTAATCACATTTTTTGACTGGGTTATTAGGGAACTAGACAGATGCCATCCAGTGGATTTCCTCTACTTCGATTTCAGTAAGGCCTTTGATTTGATGCCGTACATCCACCTGCAGAAAGCTGGAGGACCTGGGTGCAGCAAGTGCATAGTAAGTTGGTAAATGGTGCAGATGCTTGGGGATTATGTAGGAAGTGCTCCTCCCCACAGCCTATTAAGAGAAGCAGCTCACTCCTGCTCTGCTTAGGCTGAGTCGCATTCATTCCATAGTTTGCTAGGGCTGGGTTACTCCTCTCCCTTCTGTTTCTTTCCCGTGCCCTCATGTGGCTTGCTTCTTTGTTTTCTCGCATCATCTATTGCCCATTCCTTGTGTATGTTTTTTCTTGGGGGTTTTCCCAGCCCTTGCCTAGCACTCGCTCAGTTAGTTTTGGTCGCAACGCTTTCGTCCATTTTGCTGGCAGTCCTCAGTACCGACACCTTCTTCCATCAGTATGTCACTGCTCTCATTTAACACTTCCTCGTTACTGTCTGCTCGTTTGCTGTCCTCAATTGCCCGGACTCTGCCTCTTTACGGACATTTGTATGCTGCTGCCTGCCTTCGGTTCCTATTTATTGCACACCTCGTCTGCAGCCAAGCGCTCTTTCATTTCACAGCAGCTTCCACCTGTCAGGGTCAAACCTATGCTACTCTACCGGTACTGTTCTGGTTTCATTCACTCGCCTACATGTTCCTCAGCCATTCAACCTCTGCTGCCCTACTATGCTTCCTGCTCAACCAGCCGCCTGTGGATTTCGCTCAGAGTGCAGCACCTCGCCTCTCCTATTTTACTCCCACCTGCTACTTTCTATGCTGCTCTGCTCCCTTTCCATTCTGCTCCACCTACAACATAGGCGCTCTTTCACGCGCTCTGCCATGGCTCATTCCTCCTCCTCTCAGCATTTGCCCTTGCATTGCGGACATGGCAGTTTTTGTTTCATTGAGAAGCACTGTGGACTCCTGCCTTGGTTTGAAGGACATTGCAACAGGACGTTGCTAGCTCTGCCTACTCCATAATACCATTTGTGTTCCTACTACTGGTTTGTTTGGCTTTCGTGCTTCTCCACTCTGTCGGTACAGTGCGTGGCAGCTCGACTGCTGAATTCCTTCTCTGCCTCTCCAGCAATTTCTCCCAGACTCCTGGATCTTCTACCCATGCCTCATATTTTAAGGACAAGGCATCCAAAGAATCAGGGATGAAGGATCTACACTCAGGGACCATCTTTATTAAATGGGTGACATCTGTTCAGCTAGTGGGTGGGCTATGACATCAGGCTTTGCTCCACCTTCTAGCCATTCCTATGACTTGCAGTCTATGCTCTGTATCAATGCTGAAGTACTGGGAAGTGTTTCTCTTCTCTTCCTGGCTATTCCAATGCCCTACGGCTCCTTGGCTCCTACACCACTCTAACTACCTTAGCCTCCATCAGTTCTTCCCTATATGGCTTCTGCATGACTTGTATGGTTCCTCAGGCCTTATCCTAGATGTGCTTCTGAATATTTTATTCGGCTCCTCGACCATGCTTCCTGCACTGCTTCCATGATCACACCTTTGCTTCAATCATACCATACTAGATTCACAAAGTTCTTTGCCTCGCCAGATTGCCTACTCTTCTGCCAAGATCTTCGCTGCAATCCCTACCATCCTCTATCTACAGGATACGTCTGTCTACAGCGTTATTTACCTTCGTACTCCTGTTTTACAGCTCCTCAGCTACTTCGCACCTCCTAGCTCAGCTCCTGCCTACATTGTGATATCTTCTCCTCTACACCCACCTCATCCAGCTCGGGACTCAGATTCTCAGCTTCTAATACCTGCCTTCGCCCTTCGGGCTGGGAGGTTTACCTACTTCTACTCTATGCCTGCCTCGTCCAGCTCGGCCCTGGAGATTCCTACTCTACGATCTGCCTTCGCCCATCGGACTGGGAGGTTTACCTACTTCTGCCTTTCTTCTGCCTCGCCCTGCTCAGGGCCTGGAGATTCACACATGCTACTATATGCCCATCTGCTGCTGGTTCAGCCAACCAGAAGCCCCTTCCCTTGGATTCGCACCTGGCTACTTCTTCGATTATTTGTTCTTGGATGCTTTGCCCTGCCACTTCTGTATGCCATTACTGCTGCTTCACCTTTCTGAGATGCTTAGTTGAGCTTCTCTTGAACTTCCTTATCCTGGTTGTGTTTCCCGCTTCTTGGACCACATGACGTTACTCCATTGACTACGCCTTTTCCGTTCTCTCCATCTGGGACTTTACGCTAGACTTTAAGTTTCGTCAAGTTATGCTGCCTCACGTTGACTACCTGCAGTTCGGATGTTATTCCGCTCGTCCAGTTGCAATTTCTCTGCCTCAGTCTCTTCCATGTAATCCATGCCTTCCTTGATCTGGATACATCGATCCTCAGCGTCATTACATTCTCTACATCTGCCTTACAGCTGCAATACTACTGTGCTCAAAGATGATTCAAGATGCATCTCCTGGAGGTTCTATGACACACTTCTATTAGCTGACCTTCGTAGGTATAGCTGCGTTCGTGTTACCTGAAGCTACTGCATTTCTCATGCCTTTCCAGCCGATTGATTGCTGCGCCTCTCGTCGAGGGTCCATCTACCATGCTCAAATTCTGCCAGCGGACATTCCTGGGTCTGGCTCTTTACATACTGGAATCGGCCGCCTCTTTCCTATCTCACCAGCCATCATTCAGCTGGCGCTTTCTTTCAGGGGCAGATTGCCACGACATATTCCTTCTCATCTGCCTTCGTGGGTACAATCCCTGCTCATTCTACCTCTCACTTCGGATCAGCAGTCCATCTGCTTTGCTTACTTTTCGGCTCACCATATTCTACTACTTGGATGCTTCATACCTCGCACCAGTGTCTCCGATAATCCTCTACAGCTTGCCATTATTCCAGCTCAGCTTTACAGCCGTTGCCTTCATATCAATTCCTAAGACTATACTTCACTTATCAGACCTGGATTCATCAATCGGTAGCCTGGCTACAAGCCTTCTCTCATTACACATACCATACAAGCCCTCCATAAGAAATTAGGAAATCTTACTACTTCTATTACCCTGCCTCGTTGACGTCAAGTTTGGATGCAATTATCTGTTTCTGGTCTCCTGTATTGAATTAGTCAGTCATCAACTTCATCTCCACAGTCATACATTTCCTGGATTATGCTATATATCAACTGAAGTCCGGAAAAAGGTTCTTCATATATCCTCTCTCCATCATTCCGAATGGTACGTGGATTCTAGGACTGACTTTATTAAGAGGAAATTACTTCACTGGACATTTACAATTCAGTTTTTTTCCTAAGCTCCGTTTATCTAGATTGAATTCTATACTTCAGAATTCAGAAATTAGCAGATTAATTTAGTTTAATTAGATCTCTTTTAGTATGCCCAGAAGGAAGGGCAGGTCAGCAGCCATGGGTCCTCAGATGTCCCCCCCCAGGTTTTTTTTTCCTCCTCTCCTGAGTGCTACTGGTCACATTCTCCAGAGTTGGAGGAGGTGATCATCTATTCCTATCATTATTAGCTGCTGTTATGCACAACTTCAGCATTCAGTTAAAGATCAATTGTTGATATTTATTTTGGGGCTTTCATAATTCTAAAACCAAGCTTTCTTCCTACGGGTGGGATACAGAGAAAGGCCCAAACCATCAAACATTAACAAACAACTCAATTCAAGCATCCAAGTACCCAAGCACAAACATTCTATACTACTACCTATCAACATTGTCCTCTGAATCTTGGCCTCTGTATCCAACAACCCTCTTCATCATTGCACTATATATGTTACATAAGCACTGAGCTATGAACCACACATAATTAGCTTAGAGACCGAAAACAGTAGTGGTCAGATCTGATGAAGGTGCTGTCACTAGTGGTGTGCCCCAAAGCTCAGTGCTAGGGCCTGACCTGTTTAATGCCTTTATCACGGACATTGGCATAGGTATTCAGGGCAAAATTGCCCTGTTGGTGGACAGTAGCAAGCTAGGAGAAGGGCTGACAGTGAGTAGGCTGCCAAGGACCTACAAAAACACCTACAGAGGCTGAAAAGATGGTTCAACATCTGGCAGCTGAATTTTAATGCAAAAGAAATTGTAAGGTGATGCATTTGGGTAAAGGGAACTGGGAATCCAAGGACAGAGTACCACCTCAGAGTGCAGATAAGCACCACGGAGGAACAACAGAACCTAGGCATCATAAGCAGCACCCTTAAGCTGGTGCATAAGAAGAGAATCTAGCTTTTTGGGAAGAGGAGAAATAGTGGAAGGGTGAGCCCAAGCCACCTTGCTGACATCCTCGTATGAATCAAATCAAGGATGGCACCACTGGCAAGGCATCCTTCTGCCAAAGAAAAATGGCTAGGGAATGTGTCTCTGGGTCTTGCTCCACTGCCTCCTATCCTATAATTTATTATTTTATTATAATCTTTGATAACCGGGTAAGGCCCACTAGACAAGTGCCTGTTTTTAGGGGCGACCTGAAAGCATTGGGGAGGTTACGTGACTTGCTCAGAGTCACAGTATGCAAGTGGAGGTTGTGGGATCAAACCTAGGTCTGCTGCATGTACCAAGCTCATTCACAGCTCGTTACTCTAACCTCTAGACTATACTGCCAGCCCCGAATTAACTGAATGCCCATAACTGACCGAATGTGGTGTATAACATCCATGTAGGACGGATCATTGGGGGGGGGGAGACTTGGGCACATCCTCACCCAAAGACTCCCCTGGAAAAGAGGAAAACCACAAGGATTCAGAGTCAAAAGACTCACTGTCTCTGGCCCTGGAGGACCCGAATGTATGGAGGTCAAACAGCCCAGCCAGTGTGCCAGGGATCCCAGGAGGGACGGAGGGGAGAAGTCAGAGGTGGGCCCTGAGGGACAGGGGTCCATTTCTGCATTGAAGGCCATCAACCTGAGAATGGGGTGTTATAGTTCACCTGAGGAGCAATGTTGTACACAGATAGGAAGGGCAACCCTGGTACTGGGTTAGGGAAAGACTGTTGCAGAGCTAGCGACAGGCGACCCAGCGTAGGACCCTGTGGCGCGGGCTGTGGCATTGGCAGCACCAGTAATGGCCTAGCAGGAGACTATCTAGAGCACCTGGGCAAAAGGTCCACCGAAACTGGTTCCACAAAGGAAGCAGACACCTGATGGGAAGGGGATCCCCCTGGCTGCGGGAAGGGCGACACCGGAAGAGGGAGACTGCGAACTGTCAAGGAAGCTGCCTATCACAACTAGTGTCAGTCCCAGTGGGGAGAGCCGAAAGCAGAGCCATGGCGGGAGGGGCCTCAACGGGTGCAGAGCGGACATCTGACAGCCCAGAACTGGCGGCGCTCCCGTGGATGAGTTGAGCCTGCGTATCAGGAGCAGTGGAGCAGGAGACTAAGTCCCCTGCCCCGAACAGCCACCACCCAATCTGGAGAGGAGGGCGAGCGGAGGAGCCACTAGAAGCCCAGAGGAACAAAGGGCTGGAGGCACCCTCCCTCCCCCGTGGGAGGAAGATGCAGTCACGGTTGAGGAATTCAGAGACGACCACGACGCTGACCAAGCCCGTTCTTGGTGTTTATTCCTGTGTTTGTGCTTTCCGCGACTTCTCCCTTTGAGACGAAGAACAGGCACCGGAGGACTGTGCCAGCGAGGCTGAAGAGTTCCTGACCTGCAGCTCGTTTTCCATGGCAAGCAACTTTTGCTTGAGAAGACTGCTCTCCAGCATTTTCAATCAACGTCTCGGGAGTGGCCTGGTTTAATTTCTGGCAGAACTAGCAGACTTTGATGCCGTGACTGGGGCCTAGGCAGATAAAGCATGAAGAGTGACCGTCCTCAGAAATCCATTTGCTGCAGGCACATTTTCTGGAGCAGTCAGAAGACTGGGCTGGTGTAAGAAACTCAGAAAAATGTGATGTTTTACTGTAAAAAAAAAAAACACATAGAAAAGTGCAGTGAATGAGGGAAATGGCGGCAGACTGTAGCGGAGACATTCACTGAGGTCAGATGAGCACAGGTTGTCGGCGGGAAAAGAACTAAGGTAGTATGGAGGACCGTCCATCTATAAATCTTGCACTGAAGTCAGATGACACTTCGGAGAGGGGGGCAGTCCCCCATGGTAGACTGCTAGCTAGAAGTTTTCTGTGTGGTCCTAGTGTCTGGCGGCCTAGTCCTACGGGTGTGGCCTGCAAAAGTCTCCTTCGAAAATCTGAATTTGCCAGGTTTAAAGGCTTCCTCCATAGGGAATATTTAAGCATTGTTGCTGTGATTTATTAACAAAATTTCAGTCAGGATTTAGGAAGGGCTATTCAACCACATTGGCTTTAGTTGAATTCAATGATCCGATATGTACATCCTTGAATAAAGGAAACGATACAGCAGCAATATATATTGACTTATCAAAAGCATTTGACTTGGTGAACCATTCCATTTTATCTGAAAGGTTGGCTGATTTGGGTTTCTCTGGGGATCCACTTAAGTGGTTTATATCATATTTGACTGATCGATCTCAGAAAGTACAGTTACAAAATCACCTCTCAAACCCTCGAATCATCAAAAGGGGAGTTCCACAGAGGTCCCTTTTAGGACCCTTGTTATTTCTGATTTTTTAACAATGATTTACCATCAGTGATTCAGCATACAGATATAAGAATGTATGCAGATGATACAGTTTTACTGGCCTCTGGAAAAAAAAAAACATGGTGGATCTCCAAAGAAACCTACAGGCTGACTAATAGGGTACAGGAGTGGTTTACCAAGTCAAAACTAATAATGAATGTAAATAAAACTAAATTTATGTCTTTTGGTACTAGTGGACTACATGAGTTCACAGATGTACAGATCACATCATTGACTCAAACACTAATAGAACAAGTTTCTGAATATAGCTATTTGGGAGTTAATATTGATTCCTCACTAACTTTTAAGAATCAGAGTCTACTATCACTAAAACACACAAAAAGTTCGGAGCTTTGAAGAGAATATCAAAGTGTTTTAGGTTGCAAGACAGGAAATTGATTGCAGAACAGCTCATACTCCCAGTGATTAGATATAGAGAGATTTATAGGACTACTACTAAACAACTTTTGAAAAAATTAGATAAATTACAGTATAGGGTGGCAAGATATGTTCTATGTTGTAGTTTTAGAACTCATCATTGTGACTTGTTAATGAGGTTAAATTGGTTATCTCTCGACTTGGAATATATGAAGAGTTGGTCCTTATTTATTCATAAATATAGGACAATTTACTTAACCCATAATATAGCCAAATTAGCAGCAGATAGGGATCCTGCACTTAGGAAACATTCAGTAAGGGTTTTGTATCAAACTAGAATTGAGCCAGACCAACGTAAAAATAAATTTGGGGCTAGAACATTAGTATCACAAGCATCAGTAATTTGGAATGCACTCCCTCCTTTATTGCGGTCTGAGAAAACTGCTTTTGTCTTTGTTGAATGTTTTTTTATAAATTTGTAAATTGTGTATTTATGTATATTTTGTATTCGATTGTTTGTTATTGATGTGAATATGTGGAACTTGGAACACCTGCACAGGACTGTCTTGAAAACTGGATTGTATTATCCAAATGACATGCATTATTCCTGTATAAAAAAACTAACCACCACCACCACCTATGTCCGCTGACGTTTTATCTGCTTCTTCAGCAGAATGGGGAATTACTTTTTGTGCCAGTTCATTTTATTGTGAAGGAACAGAACTCCATTGAGCAAGCTCATTTGCAAGGAGGTCCCATGTACGACATACATCAACAAAAAATTAACACTGTACAATCACCACAAATGAAACAATATTCACAACACAAAATACAATAATCATAGTAAACAAGACATCAGGGAAGAATCTATCACAAGCAATGCAATACAAAAGCAAACAATATAGGAACAATAAGAAAGCTGAAGGAAAAAAGATAAAATACAATAAATACACATGTTAAAAATACAAATAAATTAATGTCGGGAAAGGTGCAATAAGCTGATGGAGCCAGTCCATGCTCGGGACTGTAAAGCAGTGGGAGGAAAGAAAGGGCTTGATGGTGGTTAGAAACAGTGGCAGAGTTCTGGAGTAGCGTTAGTGATAATCCTTTTGAACGCATTTAATGGGATTAAAGTCTGGAGCCTTAGCGTGGTTTGAAGATCATTCCAAATAGAGGAGAGAGTGCATAGCTCATAGCAGCCCTGCCACAGCGGGTGCAAACTTTGGGCACTTCCAGAGAGATGCACGCACATCTTCTGAAGAAGTAAGAACTGTATAAATGATGGAAGGTGGAAGTGATAAGGGGGCAGTTTATTTAGGAGTGCTTTATATATCCAGAAGCAAGCATGAGCAAGTCTTCTGGTTGTCAGAGAGGTCCAATTCACCTCTTCATACAAAGTGCAATGGCGAGTTCTTGCTGCAGCATTAGTTATGAACCGGATGGCACGATGGAAAAGGGTGTCCAGTTTATGTAAATATGTAGCAGCACAATTAAAGTAGATAATGTCGGCGTTGTCCAATAGAGGCAAGAACGTGGCCTGGACAAGCCCGATTCTAGAATCCCATGAAAATATTTTATTTCTAAAAAAGAAACCTAATCTCCTTTTCAACTTTTTGGTAAGCGTTTCAATGTTGGAAGAGAAGGATAAGTGAGAGTCAAGGATAACACCTAGGTATTTAAAATGGTTTACGACCGCTAATGAGTTCCCGAGGAGTGTAGTGATTGGGGTAGTAGGGCTGGTAAAAGGCAGGCAGAGTGAGAGTCTGGTGGGTAGAAGTACATGATCTTGGTTTTTTTGAAATTCAGCAGTAGTTTAGATGACAGGAGGTTATACCGAAGCTTACTTAGGTCAGACTGAAGAACAGAGCATACCGGACAGAGAGGACTTATGACAGACATCCATTCCCAAGGCACTGAGAGCATCTAACAGGAGTGAGTTGTCCACGGTATCACACTGAGGTCCAAAAATACTGCGCCAGTAATCTTATTATCCACAGCCTCAAGCCAATCATTAGTAACTTTGGAAAGAGCTGAAATGGTACTATGATATGTTCTAAAACCAGACTATTGGCCTGATTAGCTGATGTTTTTCAAGAAATGTTTTAACTTGAGTGCTAACCAGCTTTTCGAGGAGCTTTGAAAGGGCCGGCAAAATTGATATTGGCCTATAGAGAGTGTGTGTGTGTGTGCGCGCGCCAATTCTGCAGCCTCCTCTGATAGTCTTTTGTGTTATGCCACATAGGGTTCCCTTTATTTTATTCTGAAATGTTACAGCCATTAGAATATCTGGAAGATCTTTCCATTAGTTTGTATGATAGGGTAGGACGTTCTGTATGCTTGAGACAGTTGCAGTTTCAGCAACCACTCTCACCATAAGGTATATAAAGCTGAGGATCTAGGCACTTAAAATGTAACTTGTGACAATCTGCATTGCCTAGAGTTTAAGACAAATAGCACAACTTCAAAGCTTTTCAAAACAAGTAGGTCCTGTATTCCTTTTGAGCGTGCCAGTATTTGTGCAGCACATCATGACAAAAAAGGTTCCCAATAAAAACAGCAGGTCCAAATGAGGTCCCAATTGCAACTAAATAGTGGGACCCCCTCTGAAAGAAGTGTGTATTTTTTTCTATTTATTTATTTTTTTAAGGAACATGCGGGAAGAATGAGCTGCTCGGCTCCCTGTTAGCGGGACCTGCAGCATCAACTGAAAATTTTTAACCAGCAGAAAAAACTGATGCAGTTAAATGAACCACTAATATAAAACAAATATAGTCAGGAGCTGCAAAAAGAACACTAAATAAAACCAAAAGATAAACCAGTTACACAAGAACTTACAAGCAGATCTTAGAGGGGATCTCAGTCTTCAGTGAAGAAGAATCCACGCAAAGATTTTCAGTAGTACAACTGGGGCCACCCACGCCGTCACCAACCCTACACAGGCGTGGGTGGCCCACCTCCCTCCTCAGCCCCCCTCTACCCCCGGGACTAAGGGAGCAAGGCTCTTGCCCTGGGGCACTGAGGAGAAAGAGGTACCCAGACCCAAGAGAAAAGCTGGATACACCAGATAGCCAGTTCCTAGACAGCAGCCCCAAGAAGGGGAAGGTGGGAGGAAGAATATACCTGATGGCAGATCCCCTCAAAGATCTATTACAGTAAATTTTTAGTAACTGTTCTATCTTCTTCAGGGGTATCTCAGTCATCAGGTAGCACTGCAGGAGTGAGTACCAAGCAGCTACAAGTGCAAAACAGACAAACTTAAGACAGCTCTGCCAAATTCTGCATGGGCTTGAATCAATGTCCAAACTGTAGTGCTTGGTGAAAGTATGGAGTGTACACCAGGAGGTAGCCGCACAAATGTCTGTGACCGAGACCCCTTTGAAGCAAGCTAACAAGGTAGCCATTCCTTTGGTGGAATGAGCATTTAAAGCACCAGCCAACTCTGCCATACATGCTGTAGCAGAACACATTTCCCAACCATTTGGATAAACACTGCTTAGAAACAAACACCCGCTCTGCTGGGGCGAAAGAAACTGCTTTGAAGTACTACCTGCTTAAGGCTGAGTACAGAAAGTCAAAGTTCTGCACACATCCAATATATGGAGCGGTGCTTCCCCTGAATTGGCACACTCAGGAAAATAAACAGGAAGGTGGGTAGACTGACTTAGCATTAACTCAGAAACTACCTTAGGCAGAAACTTAGGATTTGTGCGCAGTCATACCCAGTCATTGTGAAAAATCAAATAAGGCTCCTCTTAGAAGTAACTGCAAATAAAAATAGCGCTTTCCAACAGAGAAAGTGCAAACCACAAGTCATGAATGGCTCAAAAGAAGACAGGGTCAACTTCTTCAAAATAAAATTTAAGTCCCAAGCTGGGACGGGGGATGGATTGGAGGTTTTAGATGCAAGATGCCCCTAAGAAAAGTACAGGAGACATCCAGCTGAGCGATCGTGCAGTCACCACAGGCTCATGAAATGCAGAAACAGCCAAAAGGTGGACCTTGAGGGAAGAATACTGGAGGCCTGAGTCAGACAGCGAGATCAGGCAGTCCAGATGGCAAACCGCTTCCACTTCATGGCATATGTGGATCGAGTGGAAGGTTTTCAAGTGGCCACAAGGACGTCCGCTACCCTTTCAGGGACCCCAGACATGGCGATGGTCATGTTCTCAGGAGCCAGGCATGCAGATATAGGGGACCTGAGGTTGGGATGGACCACGGTCCCCTGATCCTGGATCAGCAAATTCCTGCAAAGAGGAACGGGAAAGTTCCTCCACCATCCGAAGAAGTACAGGGAACCATATCTGGCGGGGCCAGAACAGAACCACTAGAATCATGCTGGCCCCCTACATCTGCATTTTGATCAGCACCCTCTGTATTAGAGGAAACAGATGAAATGCATAAAGAAACCCCCTGCTCCAAGAAAGAGACAACGCATCTCACCAGAAAACTCCAGGCCCTGGATTTAGCAAGTAGAAACTGGGTCAGTTTTCCACTGAGAGCGAACGAATAAGGTCCAAATCTGGGCCTGGAAGACCCCATCTGTCAAATAGGTCTTCTGTGACAGATGAGAGAAGCTGCCATTCATGCATTCTGGACTGCAATCTTGTTGAGACTGTCTGCCAGGGTGTTTAGAACACCTGGCACAAGGACCGGAGTCAGACTGTAATCCAGCACCTAGTACCACACACTCCTGGTCTCCCAGTAAAGGGAGTATGAGTCAGTCCCCCCCCCGCTTGTTGATGTAGTACACTACACTCAAATTGTCTGACTGCACCAACAGCTGGCCCGGAGCAAGATGCTCCTGAAAAGCCTGCATGGCGTAGAGCACCAGGACCAGGAGCCCTGTGTTTGCAAGGGGCCCAGGTGTGCTCCCCAGTACAGACCTGATGCATGTTTGGTTAGGATCTGATGCGTGGCAGAGATCTAGAATAGAACACCTTGAAGCAGATTCAGGAGGTCCATTCACCACTGTAGTACCTTGCGTACTGGGGAAGAGACCAGGACTGGATGATCTAACTCCTAAAATTCGCTGGTCCCATTATACCCGGAGGGGCTACTGGAGGATACGTACATGGAGCCTGGCCAGCAGAACAGTGGGTATGGCAGCTGCCATTAGGCCCAGCAATCAGATATAGTCAGGCAGGAATATACTGTCTCAGAGACTTACTGAGCTTGTGTTATAAGGCACTCTGACCTGTTTCAGGGAAGGAAGGCCCTTCCTTGTGCAGAGCCCAGAACCACCCCTATATATTGTAGTGTCTGAGACAGTACTAGAAACAACTTGGGCAGGTCGACTGATGACCAGGGAGTGGAAGAGTTGGAGAGTGTGTTCCAGAGTCTGCAGAAGAAGTTCCCTGGACAGGGTCTTTAGGAGCCAATTATCCAGGTAAGGGAAGGCATATAGTCCATCTCTTCCGAGAGCTGCTCCAACCATTGCCAAGCACTTGGTACAGACTGGCAGCACAGAGAATAAGCCAAAGGGCAGCACTTTGAACGGATAATGCTCACCCTGAAAAGCAAAATGTAGAAACTTCTCGTGTGGAGGAAAGACCGAAATGTCCAGGTCCGCATCCTGCATGTCTAGTGAACAGAGACAGTCCCAGTCCCCTTGTCTTGAGGAGGGCATTAGGCCTGGCAAAGTTACCATCCAGAACTTTTTGTACTGGACAAACAAATAGAGGTCCTTTAGAACTAAAATAGGCCTCAAATCTCCAGTCTTTTTGAGGACAAGGAAAACCTGGAATAAAACCCCCTTGTTTCGCCAGTGCATGGGCACTGGTTCGATAGCCTGCTTGCACAGTACAGACTGCATTTCCTCCCGGAGAACGGACAAGTGAGCCACAGGGTAACTGACAGCAGGGTGTCTGGAGGCTGCTCTATGATATCCAACGTGTGACTTTTCTATTATCTGCAGAATCCATGCATCCGCAGTTATTGTTCTCCAGTGAGAACTGACCAACCACCACCAGGACCAGAGGAGGGAAATGGGGGGGGGGGGGAAGAGAGGGGAGTATGGCAAGGAGTCATGCAGAGGGGAAGCCAGCCGCAGAGGCTGGTCCCTCACTTCCGGGGCAACTGGCCACCGCTCCAGCACCAGAAGGGATGGGCAAGGGGGCCTGGACTCTAAGTTTTCCCTGGGGACGGGGCGGTGTTCCAGGCCTAATAATCTGCTTATGAAAAGGAGGCCACCCTCTGCCCTTTGGTTGAGTGTGATAGAGGGAATGGACTGGTTTGTTGGTCCCGCCTGAAGCTTGCAGATCATTTATGAGGTCCTGGACATCAGGGCCAAACAGCTTAGTGTCAATAAAAGGGGCATTAAGCACTTTTTGCTGCACATCAGCTGCAAATCCCGATTTTCTGAGGCAGAAGTTCCTGTGCAGGCATATGCCCATGGCAGCAGCTCTGGCAATGGCATCAGCCACGTCATACAGTGCTCTGAGATGTTTGCTAACATCCTCCGCTGCCTGGAAGCACTGAAGCAGCTCCTGCTTGTGTGCGCCCTCAGGAAAGGCCTGGGTTGCAGCCTTGCCGTTCTTCCAATTGGCATTTTGGTATTTAACCAAGTGTGACAGATAATTTGCAATCCTCAAGCCTAAGGTGGAGGAGGCATGAACCCTTTTTCCCCATAGGTCAATTCTCCTAGACTGTCTGGGGAAGGAAATGTACAGTTACGCATGAATTTACCGTAACAGTAGATCTTTAAGAAGAGCTCTTGCAGCAGGTAACACCATTAAGACTATGCTGCCAGGCACTAGGACCCCAGGGAGAATTTCTAGCTAGTAGTCTAAGATGGGGTACCACCCCCCCCCCCCCGTCACCCTGGGTATAAGGGGGTGGTCCCCCACCACCTCAGTTCACCTCCTGGGGACCCAGCTAGCATAAAGGATGAGGAACTGAGGAAGTTCTCACATCTCCCAGAGAGAAATATAGTTACTTAACCTCGGGGGTAGGTGGGAGGGAAAGCATACCTGCTACAAGAGCTCTTCTCGAAGATCTACTGTTACAGTAAGTTCTTACGTAACTACCATCTCACTTCAAGATACAGATCTTGCAGCAGGTAACACCATTAGGACAGAGTTCCAACTGGTGAATCCAGGTCAGAAGGGTGGTCATTATGCAAAATAGTAAACCACTGGTACTCCCAAGAGAGTAGTCCTTGGAGAACAGCTAGGCCAAAGCCTGCTCTCCTCCGTGAAGCACTGTCCAGACTGTAGTGTTTTAAGAAGGTATGGACTGAACTACAAGTAGCAGCTGCACAGAGATCTGCTGCTGAGACATTCCTTAGGGATGCAAAGGAAATGGCAACACCCCTAGTAGAATTACCTTTAACCGGTCCTGGTAAAGGTCTATTGTACTTCCGGTAACAGAACACAATACAACTGATCAACCACTTGGCCAAGGTCTGTTTAGTCACTGGTGCCCCTAACATTTGTTGGACAAAGAAGACAAACAACTGGTCTATCTTTCTGAAAGAGTATGATCCTTGCAAAAACGAAGAATTCTGTGAACATCCAGAGTATGCAAAAAGGCCTCTCCTTTGTTTGAATACTCTGGGTAGTAAACTGGAAGTTGAATGCCCTGGTTAAGAGCGAACTTCGACACTACCTTCGGAAGAAACTTAGGACTGGTGCACAGGCATACCCTGTCCCCATGAAAAATCAAATAAGACTCTACACATCAGAGCCTGAAGCTTGGAAATCCTCTAAGCAAAAGTAACTGCAACCAAGAGTGTACAGTTACGCAAGAACTTTCCTCAACAGTAGATCTTCGAGAGATGTTCCTTCAGTAGGTCATCACTTATAGGACTGGTGCCACCTGGCATGGCAGACTTTTCTACCAATCCCTGACAGGTGACCGCTCACCTGACATCACGTGACCGACGTCGTCGTGACTGTATATAGTGGGCGGTCCCCACACCCTCTCTCCAGTTCTCCTGCCTGAGCCAGGAAGAGGCCTGACAGCAGAAGCAAACAGGATCTGGAGTCCCTGTAGAACACAAAATGAGGGGAAGGAGGGAGGGAAAAAATATGACCTACTGAAGGAACCTCTCGAAGATCTGTTACGGTAAGTTTCTACATACCTGTACTATCTTACTTACTTCAAGAGGGTTCCTTCAGTAGGCCATCACATACAGGACAGAGTCCCAAGCAGTCCCTCCAAAGAGAGAGAAACTAGGGAGGAGGAGAAATAACTCCAACAGAAAAAAAACTGGAATCCAGAATGGACCCAGCCTAGGACAGAAGGCCTTGTAATACAGCAAGGCAGAAACCAGCCTTCCGCCTAGAAGCAATGTCCAGACCATAGTGTTTGGTAAAGGTATGGACAGAACTCCAAGTGGCTGTGGCACAGATATCAGCTAAAGAGACATTTCGTAAAAAGGCAGAAGAAGCAGCCATGCCCCTAGTAGAAATTACCTATTATGGTACCCAGCAGAGGTTTTTCATACTTCTGGTAACAATACTTAATGCACTTGCCTAACCATTTGGAAAGGCACTGCTTAGAAACCGGTTTGCCCTTCAATATGGGGGCAAAAGATACAAAAAGCTGGTCACAGCTACGGAATTCCTTAGTTCGGTTATGTAATCGAAGAATCCAATTGTACATCCATGGTATGGAGGATTGCCTCACCTCTATTAGAGGGGGACAGATAGTACAAGGAAGCTCTACTGATTGGTTCAGTGTGGCTTCTGACACCACCTTGGGAAGAAACTTCAGATTCGTTCTGAGGACCGCCCGGTCCTTATGGAAAATAAGGTAGGGCTCCTTGCAAACCAGAGCATGAAGCTCCGAAATCCTCTGGGCTGACGTGATGGCAACCAGAAACAATGCCTCCCAGGAAAGTAAGCACAAGTCACAGCTCATAGCCGGCTCAAAAGGAGGAAGGGTGAGCTTTTCCAAAATGAAGTTCGAATCCCAAGGTGGGGTTGGGCTGCAGAAGGGGGGTTTCAGATGGAGAATCCCTTTCAGAAAGGTTTCAGACTTCCAACTGAGCCACGGGTTTGCCATTCACTAGCTCCTGGTATGCCGAAATTGCCAAAAGGTGGACCTTCAACGATGAATATGAAAGACTGGAGTCTGACAGATGAAGGAGGTATTCCACGATTTGAGGGGCAGAACATGAGAAAGGGTTCCAATCCTTGGCAGTCGCCCAGATGGAAAACCATTTCCACTTTATGGCATAAGTGGATCGAGTAGAGGGTTTTCTACATTCAGTGAGGACTTGAGCGACCCAGGATAAGACCACAAAGTGAGAGATTGCTATGTCTGCAGGAGCCATGATTGAATGTGCAGAGTCCTGAGCCCCAGATGTAGTAGCTGACCTTGATCCAGAGTCACTGGAAGTGGAACCGGTGGTTCCTTGGAAAGCTGTTGCAGCAGTGGGAACCAAATCAGTCTCGGCCAGAGAGGAGCGATGAGAATCATCTTTGCCTTCTCTGCTTGAAGTTGAGGACGACCCTCTGGAAAATGGGAAATGGAAGGAAGGAGTACAAAAATTTCCCTGTCCAGAGGAGACAGCGCTCGTGCCAAAAAGCACCATGCCCTGGAACGAGCGAGCAAAAACTGGGTAAGGTTTGCGTTGAATTTGGAGGCGAAAAGGTCAATTTCCAGACATCCCCAACATAGGAAGATTGATTCTGCCACTTCCTGATGTAATTCCCCACTCGTGAACGAGGATCTGAGACCTGCTGAGACTGTCCGCCAGGATATTTAGAACGCCTGGAACGTGCACAGCTACGAGGGCCAGATTGTGCTGGACCGCCCAGTTCCACACCCGCATCGCCTCCCTGCACAAAGAGGTACGAGCAGGTTCCTCCTCGTTTGAGGAGGTACCAAACTACTGACAAGTTGTCCATTTGGACCAGCAGTGATCCCTTGGGTAGGCAGGTCTGGAAAGCCTGTAAGGCGTACAAGACAGCCCTCATCTCCAGAGCATTGATATGTAACGAAGCCTCCAAGCTGGACCAGTCCTTGGGCTTGGTGCTCCCCATCCCATGTTCGAGGCATCTGTGGTTAGGGATGCTAAGGGAGCTGGGTTCCAGAAGGGAAGACCCAAAGAAAGATCGCAGGGATCCCCCCTCCACCAAAACAATTCCTTCTGAACCACTGAGACCACCAGTACTGGATGGTCCAATTAGTCCAGGAGTTTATCCCACTGCATGCGCAAGGAGCACAGAGTTACCCTCATGTGGAGCCTCACGAGTGGAACAGTGGTGATGAAAGCCGCCATAAGGCAGAGAAGGTGAAGGATCTCATGGGACGGGATGGTCCTGGAAGACACCACTCGAGAACCCTGATGAATCAAAGTCTCCACCCTATCTGGAGGGAGGAAGGCTCTGCAATGGACCCTATCCAATACTGCCCCAATGAACTGAAGTTTCTGGGCAGGGGTCATAGAGGACTTGGGAATACAGACAGTAATCCCTAGTCTGTTGAAAAGGTCCAAGGTGAAAGAAAAAGCCTCTAGTAAAGTATCCCTGGACGAGGCTTAAAATCAGCCAGTCGTCCAGGTAAGGGAAAACCGCAGTACTTCTGCGGCATAAGAAGGCTGCAACCACTGCCAGGCACTTGGTAAACACTCAGGGTGCAGACAGACCAAACGGGAGTGCCTGGAATTGGAAGTGTTCTCCCTGGAACTGAAACTGCAGGAACCGGCAGTGGCTGGGGAAGATGGGGATATGCAAGTAAGCATCCTGCATGTCCAGAGTGCACAACCAATGATTCTCCAGAAGGAGCGGAAGGAGGCTCTGGAGTGACAGCATTCGAAATTTTTTGTACTGAAACTGGTTTAGGTTGCTTAAGTTCCAGAATGGGTCTGAAATCCACAGTCGTTTCTGGAACCAGGAAAAAATGGGCGTAAAACCCCCTTCCCCTTTGCCAGTGGGGAATGTGCTCTATTGCTTACTTAAGCAAGCGGCTGTTCACCTCTTCTCAGACAAGAAGAGCCTGATCCCTTGAATAGGAGGATCTTTTTGGTGGAGTTTCTGGAGGAAAGTCCAGAAACTTTCGTGTCTCCGATGGACACTGCTGCAAGACCCTTTCGTTGGAGGTTAATGCCCTCCCCACTTCTGCGCAAAGGCTGGTGAACCTCCCATCTGCTCCCCATTGAGAGACTGAGGAGGAGGCAGTGGGGACAGCAAGAACAGAAGTGGCTGGACGTTCAGGGGGAGGGCCCCCTGAATGTCCCTGGTTCTTGGACGCAGGAGGGGTGGCTGTACCCATGGCCTTACGCTTGCCCCAGCGACGTGCCGGGGCTCGCTTTCTCTGTCTCCTGGTCCTTTTCCAAAAGGGCTGCTGTTGGTTGCCCAATCCGTACATGGACCTCACAGACCTGAGGGCAAAATCTCTGTCCTGCAAGTCTGTGATGTCCTTGGTGTCCCCACCAATGAGTACTGAGCCCCTACAGGGGGCATGTTGAATCACCAACTGAACTTCGTTATCAAGTCCAGAAAGGCAAAGCCAGGAGTGCCGTCTGAGGGCAATGGCAGTTGCCAAGGCGTGAGTCACATAACCAACAAAGTCATATGTGGCTCCCAAAGTGTGCCTACGTAAGGAATTTGGAGACACAAAGATCCCTGACAAGCTTCTCTTGCAAACACGAGGGTTCCATGGACTGGACCAGAGCTTCCAACCTGGCCAAGGTAGCTTTCTGGCGGGACACCATATGGGCCATATAGTTAAGGGGCCAGAGAGCGCATGTGGCCAAAGCATACTTTTCTCCCTAACTGGTCCATCTGCCTCAACTCTGTCCAGAAGAGAGGTGCTCATCTGCTTGGGTGCAGCGTAGCAGTCACGAGCAGCAGAAATGACAGAGTTGGCCTTAGGATGCACTTTCATAAACGGGGCGTCCTTCAGCGCTCAGTAAAGCATGTCAGCCCTCTTGGGGACAGCTGGGGAGGGAATGACATCTTCCAGATGGTAGAGGTGAGGTCCTGATGAGGTCCAATGCATGGAGGAATGGGGGACCAGAGACAGGGACTCTAGGTCCAGGTGTTCTGTGAGTGTCTCATAAGATCCTAATCCTCCGACTCCCAAAGAAATCCTTCATGGACCTCAGAAGGTCCAAAAAGGCAGGGTCCTCTGGTGGAGATTTCGGGGAAACCTTGCCTGACGGGCCCTCAGGTTCCTCCAAGATATTCTCTGCAGAATCATCGGACCCCTCATCATCGTCGTCTGCCCCTTTGCCAGGATGGTGATGGATATCAGGAAGTGTGACATCCCTATGATCCTTCCCTGAAATGTGCACAGTAGCCACTGAAGAGCTACTTGAGGATGGAGACCTCAGACAGTATTAGAGGGAGTCTCGTCTCCAGGTCAGACACCAACTTCGATCTAGTCCCCTGCCACCAAGACTAGATGAGTCTTGAAGTCCAGTGTAACCGGAGGGGGTGGAGGAGGAGGCTGGGGCTGAGGAGACGGTATTACAGGTGGTGGTGGGTAATAAGCCTGGAATCCCTGGTAATGAGGGTAGGGCTTGAACCCAGGCTAAAACTGTCCATGACGACTCCAGTCTGGAGGGGGGCCAGCCTGGTAATGGCCCCCAGGGAACCCTAATGGGTAACGGGGGACAGTTCGCAGTCTAAAGTAAATCCCTGTCAACTCTGACAGCGGGGCTACCCACATCGGACCTGTAGTGGTATAAATAGGCTGGGGGTCCAGCGTTGGGATAGCCCACGTCCGGGGAACCAACTTCAGAACTGGCACCACCCAATCTGGCATTGGGAACGGGTCCAGCGTCAGAGGGTACGGCGTCTGAGCCAGATGAAGGGGCCCTGACGGCAGGACCGGATCTGGCATCGGGGCCAATGGCTGAGGTCGATCACTAGGTCCCGGCAGAGGAACAGTCATCAGGAGGTCTGGCATCCGAGCCAACAGCTGAGGCCGATCACAGGGTCCCGGCTGAGGAACTGTTGTCGGAACGTCTGGCGTCTGAGCAGGATTCACTGGGTCCGATGGGATCTTGTACAGAGTCTGCTCTATAGGGATCCCACCTGGAGGGAGAGGAGGGGCCTCCACTGGTAGGCCAGCCAGCTGAGGAGGAGCCTCCTTTCCCTTGACCCCAAGGGGAGAGCGTGGAGTAGACCCTGAAGATCAGACTACGTCAAGGGGTTCCCCACCATCTTCGCCGGAGGTACCCGCCAGAGAAGTGGAGGGGAGGGTACAGGTGAAGGAAGGGGGGGAGGGCCTTCTCTGTCTGGTGAGGCGCCGTTAGGCCCCGACGGGTGAACCGCACCCGAGCTGCCTACTGGGACAGGCGTCAACAGGTGACGGGCAGGCGAGGAGTCCCTGGCCAACTTATCAATGGTTGCCGGGCAGGTCCCCACAGGCTGGGGAGCCAGCTTACCGTCGGCCGCGCAGTCCCCAGAGGAACCGGGGGCTGACATCGGCTGGAACGGTGCGGTCGGAGGGGCCAATGATTGACTGACCCGCTATGGTCTTACCAGACTTACCATCCAATTTCTTCTTCGCCGGCTGGGCCTTGCTCATTAAGGGCCGCATGTCATCTGCGGAGTGCTCCCGCTCCAGAGATTTCTCCTTGTGTCTCTTCATAGGAGAAGATCTGTCTAATGAGGACTATCTTAATCAATCCATCATCTTCTCAAGTGAAGCCAGGCAGGCTTTCAAGAGATGGGCAGCCAAAGTCTGCCGGCTCCTTTTCTTAGTGGCCTGGTTAAAGGTCTGGCACGCCGGACAGGAGGAGACTGAGTGGTCTGGGCCCAGACAGAGGACACACTTATGACCGCCCTCATGCAGAATTTGCATGCCACAGGATGAGCATTTCTTCTTGGGCGAAGACATCAAGTACACGTACAAAAATAGGAAACAATTGTCGAAGGAAAAATCTGGCGCAAGACTCTTCACGACGATTGCTATTTGGAAGTCTGCAATGCGACTAACATGAAGAGACTGCGGGAGAGAACTGGTGGGCAGACGTGGGGACCACCCCCTATAATACAGTCATACTGATGTTGGTCACATGACATCGGGTGGGCAGCGCCCCCCCCCCCGGTCAGGGATTGCTAGAAAAGTCTGCCATGCCGCCCAACGCCAGATGGCACCAGTCCTATATGTGATGACCTACTGAAGAAACCCTCTCGAAGTAAGATCAACGCATTCCATGACAGAAAGCATAGCACGCAGCTTGCGGCTGGCTCAAAGGGAGTCAATCTAAGTTTTTCTGACATAAACAAAAGGTCCCAAGGGAGGGATGCCGTCCCACCTGGGAGGCTTTATATGCATGACCGTGCACAGAAAAGTACTGGACACAAGTCCAACTGCACCAGAGTCCTGCCCTCCACAGGCACATAGGTAGACAGTGCAGAAAGGTGTACCTTCATGGATGAGTAGCTGAGACCCTCCCCTTGTCAGATAGGGAAAGAAGGTACTCCAGTACAGAGTCTGCCGGGCAGGTAAAAGGATCTAGAAAACTGGAGGATGCCCATAGGCGGAAGCATTTCCATTTCATGGCATGTGGCCCTAGTCGAGGGTTTCTTTGCTGCCACTGGACCTCCACTACCCTTCAAGATACCCTATATCCGTCTGACAGTCTGCAGGAGCCATGCATGCAGATGCAGTGACTGAAGATTCGGGTGCACGAAGGTTCCCTGTTCCTGTGAGAGTAAGCGAGGAGACAGGCAAGGAAATTGGAAGTTCCGATGCCAGCTGTTGGAGCAGCAGGAACCAGATCTGCAGAGGCCTGAATGGAGCAATGAAGATCATAGTCACCCATTCTGCTTGTAATTTGAGCAACATTCTGGATCTATGGGAAGTGAGGGAAGGCATACAGAAACTTCCCTGCCCAAGAGAGGGACAACGCGTCTCGCCAGAAAACACCAGGCCCTGGATCTAGCGAGCAGAAACTGGGTAGTTTGGTGTTGTGAAGGAACACAAATAGGTCCAGTTCTGGAAGGCCCCACCTTTCAAAAGGGTCTACTACATCCTGTAGTAGCTGCCATTCATGAGCCTGAGATAGCGGTTGAGGCTGTCTGCTAGGGTGTTTTGAACCCCTGGAAAGTGAACCGCTGCGAGTTCCTGGTTGCAATCCACTGATCAGTACCAGACCCTCATGGCTTCACTGCAGAAGGGATAAGTGTGTGCCACCTTGCTTGTTGTAGAATACCACTGGCATGTTGTATGACTGGATCAGTAGTGGTCCTGGCAGGAACATAATCCGAAACGCCTGTAAGGCATAAAGAACGGGTCTCACCTCCAATACGTTTATGTGGAGATCTCGTTCCACAACGATACAAGACCCTCTTGTCTGGTGGACTCCAAAATGTGCACCCCATCCTGGTCCCGAGGCATCTGTTGTCAGGATCTGCAGGGGAGTGGGACTTTAGAAAGGAGCCCCTGATTCTAATCAGGAAGGGGTGAGTCACCACTACAGAGTCTGACGTACCACCTTGGAGACTGGCTGTTCGAAATCGTCCAAGCACTGGTCCCACAGGAGAACCCTCATGTGCAGGCGAGCCAAGGGAACAGTTACTATGGCTGCTGCCATATGGCCTAGCAGTTATAGCACCATCCTGGATGAAATTTGATTTGTGGAGGCCATTTTCCGAGCCAGTGCCTTTAGTTGGTCTGCCCTGTCTGAGGGTAGGAAGGCCCTCGCTTGGATAGTGTTCAAGAAGGCCCCATGTACTGCAACCTCTAGGTAGGCTTTGGGAGAGAAAACAGACCTGGTAAGGTTTAGGAGACCCCAGATCCTGGAACAGGCGAAAGGTGTTTGCCAGAGAGCGACACAGCTGACCTCTTGTTGGAGCAGTTAAGTAGCCAGTCATCAAGGTACGGATAGACAATGCCCCCGCCTCCTGCGAGCTGCTGCTGCTACTACTGTCAAGCACTTGGTGATCACCCTTGGTGCCAAAGACAGGCTGAATGGCAGCGCTCTGAACTGGTAGTGCGCTCCTTGGAATCTTGGCAGAAGACACCAGGAGAAAGGACTGCTGTGTGACTGGACTTCTCTGCTGGGACTAAAGTAGAAGAACTTTTGTACTTGGACCTTTAATTTAGGGTAAAAAAAACTAACATACAAAACAAAAAAGTGTGTGTGTCTGGGTTAACTGAACTGAATGGGTATCTGAACAGTTATAGGTGTAAATATCAGGTGATTGAAAGGACTTAACTGCTGTGAGGTTTAAATTACTGGTAGAAAGATCTAGTAAGTAGGGGGAGTGGCTTCGCTAGAAGGAAGCTGCATTTAAAGACCGCCTTAGAAAGATTCTGCCAATATCTTGGCAGAAGACAACAGGAGAAAGGACTGCTGTGTGACTGGACTTCTCTGCTGGGACTATATTGCTCTCCTTCCTTCCCCCACCCAAAGCTAGTTCTATTTTTATAGGCACAGGATTTGACTGACAACAGGAACTTCCTGTTTGGAAGCAGGAAGTGAGTAATCACATAACCACCAAAGACCCACCATCCTAGAAGGGCAGGAGTAGCTCTCTGGCCCCCTCTAGCTGCTGGAGATCTGCCTCTGAGCAAGTAAGTGCTCCACTGAGAAATATAGGATATTCTTGTCTCAGAACAGGACAATCAGGAGCTTAAAGGGCACAAAGGCAGAAAGTAAGGAGAGAGAGAGAGAGAAAAAAAAGCAGAGAAAAGAGTAAGGATTGAAAACAGTTAAGGGGCCAGAAATAAGACATGACTGGAGTGGTGCAGTGCAGTGGCTGTGGAGCAGCAGTGTTCCAGGAGACGTCCTGGAGGATGCGGTGTTGTCCCATCTGCAGGTACCTCTCTGGGCTGAGGGAGGAAGTTGCTCATCTCCAGGCTGAGTTGACCAGGATTTGTGGGACCTCTTCTTCCATCCAGGGACCACCAGTGCCACTGCCGTGCTGCCTCAGAGGTTGCCAAGAAAAAGGAGCGGTTGGACCACAGTGGCCCAGGGAGGGTGAGGGTGGTGGAACAGAGGCGCATCCTCCAGCTGTACCTCTCCACAATTCCTATGCCATTCTGGCAAAGTGGTTCCTCTATGGAGGCACCTGCAGTGGAGACCAAGGAGGATGCTGGGAACCTCCACAAAGGAGACCCACAGGAGGGTGGCAGGGTACCCTGCAGGGGAAGGAAACAACTCCTGGTGGGGGACTCCACTGTTAGGAAGGTAAAACTGGGGGAGGAAGGGGAGAGGGAGGTAAGGTGCCTGCTTGGCACCATGGCTTGGAGGGACAGGGAGCGAATCTTCAGGATTGCCGGAGCAGCTGCACAGGGGAGGGAGCTGGATGTCATTGTCCACCTAGGGACAAATGACCTGGCTAAGAAAGGGATTAGAGAAGTGCAGGAAGAGTCTGTGGAACTGGGGAGGGGCCTTAGTCAAGTAGCACGCATGGTAACCTTCTTGGAGGTGTTGCCCATCTATGTGCATAGGAGAGGCTAGGGTGTTCCACTTTGAGTTCAATCAGTGGTTGAAAAACTGGTGTGGAGCTCAGGGATTTGGCTTCACTGGGGACTGGGGTCCACCTGGAGTGATGTAGCCTCATACTGGCATGATGGGCTGCATCTGTCCGGGAGGGAACCAGGATCCTAGGTGATAGGTTTAAATGCTTCATTAGCAAGCTTTTAAACTAGCCAAGGGGGCGCAGCTGAAAGGACAGGAATCCTTGCCGCCCAACAATCCACGGTAATAAGTGCAAACACCAACATAGAGGTGTCAATAGGAGAAGGGCAGGGGTAAATGGAGAAAGTGACAAAGGCAAGAAGGACAGGGATGGGACAAAAGGGAGTAAGGCCATTAGGAAATGGAGGGTAATGAGTACCAATGCCTGTAGTCTGGGCAACAAGCTCCCTGAGCTGGTGGCCTTGATGGAAGAGGGATGCTTGGATATTGTAGAGTCACAGAAACATGGTACACAGAGAACCATGACTAGGATGTTAACATACCAGAGTACATAACCTATAGAGAGAGGACAGAGAGAGGGGAGGAGTAGTCTCTATGTAAATGAAGGATAAAAGCAACTGAACAAAAGAGTAAACAGGGAGGAGAGGCGCACTGTGGGTCACCTTGAGACTGGAAAGGGCACCACAATCCACACAGGGGTTGTGTACAGACCCCATGTCAGGGGGAGGGAATGGACAAGGATATGATAGAAAGCATTCTTAGAATGGCAGAGAAAGAGGAGATACTATTGATGGGAGACCTGAATATGCCAGATGTTAACTGGAGCACATTTGCTGCAGCCACATCCAAGAGCAGGGCCATTCTTGATGCCCTACAGGTGGCAGGCATTAGACAGCTAGTTTCAGAACCCACTCATGAGGGAGCAATCTTAGACCTCGTACTCTCAAACTGGGGCAGTGAGAGGATCTCAGATCTAGAAGTGGGTTGCCATCTGGGGACAAGTGACCATCAAACAGTGTGGTTCACGTTAAACTCAGCTACAGAGTCAAGCCATACAAAAGTGAGGGTACTGGACTTTAGGAGAGCTGACTTTGGCAAGATGGGAGAGTGCCTCAGAAAAGCACTAGCAAACAGGCTGGAAAGAGGTGTGGAGCAACAATGGGGAATCATCAAAACTGCCATCACAGAGGCAACAAGCCTTTGTGTGAAGCAAATAAATCAAAACGAAAGAAAAAGCCACTATGGTTCTCAAAAGAGGTGGCTGTGAAAGTCAGGAAGAAAAAGATAGCATTCCGGAAGTATAACGAAACACAGAAGGAGCAGGACAGAGAGCTGTACCAGTTAAGGCATAAGGAAGCAGGGAGGGAAGTCAGAATAGCAAAGGCCCAAACTGAGGAAAAGATAGCCAAGTCAGTTAAGAAGGAGAGAAACCTTTATAGGTACATCAGCGGAGAGAAAGACAAAGGGAGGGATAGTGAGGCTGAATAAAATGAACGGTGGGTGGGCAGAGGGGGACAGTGAAAAAGCAGGGATACTGAACGAATATTTCTGCTCAGTATTCACAAAAGAGGAGGGGGAAGTGCCTAATCCAATTAACAGAAGCACTTTTGATAGGGGGGTCGATCCCAGTCCTTTCACAAAAGAAAGGGTTCTGCAAGAACTCCTAAAACTGAAGGTGGACAAAGCAATGGGTCCTGATGGAATTCACCCCAGAATTCTAAAAGAATCAAGGGAGGAACTAGTGAAACCACTGGCTACTCTTTTTAATAAATCATGGGAGGATGGTGTGGTACCTGAGGACTGGAGGAAGGTGGATGTGATTCCCCTTCACAAAAGTGGGACCAAGACAGAGGCAGGAAACTACAGACCTGTCAGTCTGACATCTGTGGTAGGGAAAGTGAAGGAGTCACTTCTGAAGGAAAGAATAGTTGAGTACCTAGAGGCCAGTGGAGCACAGGACCCAAGGCAGCATGGATTCACAGCGGAAAGGTCATGTCAGACGAATCTAATGGATTTCTTTGACTGGGTGACCAAAGTAGTAGACCAGGAAGGGGCTGTGGACATGGCCTACCTAGACTTTAGCAAGGCATCCGACAGCCCCACACAAAAAGATTAATAGTCAAATTAACCAGCCTGGGAGTGGGTCCCAGGGTGGTAGCCTAGGTAAAACATTGGCTGCACAACAGGACACAGAAGGTAATTATAAATGGAGTCCACTCTGAAGAAAGAGGTTACTAGTGGGGTACCGCAGGGTTCAGTATTGGGTCCAGTCCTTTTTAATGTCTTCATCAGTGACACTGCAGAGGGACTGGAAGGAAAAGTATGCCTTTTTGCAGATGACACAAAGATCTGCAACAGGGTTGATACACAAGGAGGCGTGGAAAGGATGAAAAGGGACTTGGCAAGGTTGGAGGAATGGTCAGAAGTATGGCAGCTAGGATTCAATGCAAAGAAGTGCAAATAATGCACCTGGGAAACAAGTACACCAGGGAAGAATACACATGGGTGGGGAGGTAGTAACAACAAAAGGAAAGGGACCTGGGGGTAATCATATCAGATGACCTTAAGGTTAGCAAGCAATGTGAGAAGGCAGTAGGGAGGGCTGGGGATATACTGGGATGTACAGGGAGAGGCATCAGCAGCAGAAAACAGGAAGTTGTCCCTCTGTACAGACAGTTGGTGAGACCCCATCTGGAGTACTGTGTCCAGTTCTGGAGACCCCATCTCCGCAAGGACAGACAGAATAGAGGCAGTCCAGAGGAGGGCAACTAAAATGGTGCAGGGTCTGCAAGAGAAGCCGTATGAGGAGAGACTAAAGGAGCTTAATATGTATACCCTTGAGGAAAGAAGGGAGAGGGGGGGACATGATAGAAACTTTTAAGTACCTCAGTGGAATCAACAAAGTCCAAGAGGGTAGCATCTTTCAGAAAAAAAGACTTGCAAGAACAAGGGGACACAATTTAAAGACAGAAGGAGGGCGGTTCAGGGGCAATATGAGGAAGTATTATTTCACAGAGAGGGTAGTGGATGCATGGAACAGCCTTCCTGAGGAGGTTGAGAGGTCTAAAACTGTGGGAGAATTCAAGAATGCATGGGACAGACATAATGCAATTCTTGTGGGGGTAGGAAGAAATAGGCTGTTGGTTAACTAGGATCTACGGCCTATCCTGCTGGTAGGGAAGTGGGCAGACTAGATGGGCCAAGCGGTCCTTATCTGCCGTCAAAGTCTATGTTTCTATGGAAGGTGGGACGGCAGGATCTTTACATGCATGTCATGTAGGCGTCCTGCATGTCCACGGAGCAGAGCCAATCCCCTTGGTGAAGCATGGGTATCAATTCTGGCAGTGTCAATTCTGAAACTATTGTATTTGATGAAATTGTTCGGTTGACTGAGGTCCAGGATGGAACGAAGGTCCTGTCTTTTTTGGGACAAAGAAGAAGTGGGAATAATATCCCTTTCCTCAGAAACAGTGGTACAGCAGAGATTGCTCTCGTCTAGGAGGGCTCAGATTTCTGCCCCAGTAAGACTTGTATGGGATGGAAGCAATGGGAGGGCACCAGTGGGTTTGTCTGGCAGGATTTGGCTGAATTACAGGGTATACCCCCTTCTCTAAGATCTGGAGCACCCACTGATCCGTGGCGATATTGGACCAGCCATTGAGGCAGAGGGAGAATCTTCCGCCTACTGCCTCCCCCTGCAACTCTGCAGGAGGAGGGGTGGCCAGCAGGAAGTCATGCCGAGATTGTCAGAGTGGGTAAGGGAGCTGTGGCATTCATGGCGCTCTTGGGACCCTGAACCCCTGCAGACTGGGGGGGGGGGGTTACCCATTCTCTTGAAACCCCCTCTGTGTTGCGGTCTCCTTCCTTGCTGGCCCCGCTTCCTTATGAAAAGAGTGGCGTCTGGACGTGGTTAGTTCAGATTTGAACATTTTATGTACACCCCCCTCCCCCACTGCAACAGCTTCTCCAATATCTACTGTTCCAATAAGTTTTTTCGTAACTGCACTATCTTACTTCGAAAGGGCTCTTGCAGTAGGTAATAACCTTGAGGACTGAGTCCCAAGCAGTGAATCAGAAGTAAACACAGGAGGCAAGAAACATCTGCAGAGAGGCAAATAAATCAGAAAAGAAGGCCTTGGAAAACAGCTAGCCCAAAGCCTAGAGGCAATGTCCATACTAAGGCATGGTGAAAGTGTGGATGGAGCTCTAGGTGACCATCGCACAGATTTCTACAGCGGACAGATCCCTGAAACAAGCTGTAGAAACCCACACATCTTTGGCAGAATGCCTCAACCTCCCCCAGAAAGATTTAACCATACTTCTGGTAACAGAAGACAATACACTATGCCAACCACTTGGATAAACACTGTTTGGAAACTGCTGCACCCTCTTTTTGGGTGCAAAAGAAACCAAAAGCTGATTCAGTTTTTGAACAGACTCAGAACTGATAGTGCAGTAAAGTACAGTTATGTAAGAACTTACGTAACAGATCTTCAAGCATAGCTCTTCCAGCGGGTTACACCATAAGGACTGAAGCCGGCAGGTGTCAGGACCTCACAGAAAACTTCTAGCTAGCTACATACAGCAGGGGACCACCCCCGACATCCCATATATCATAATGGGCGGTCCCCCAACATCCCTCAGTTCTCCCACCAGAGACTCTGGCATAGAGATAATTCTGAAGGGAGACTGAGGATTCACTTCCAAGAGGAAAACCAGAAATCATGTTGCCAATGCAGATGACGCTCGAGAGGAAGGTGGTTGGGAAAGCACCTGCTGCAAGAGCTGTTCTCGAAGATCTACTGTTATGTCAAGTTCTTACGTAACTATTAACTTACTTCGAGATACAGCTCTTGCAGCAGGTTACACCATAAGAACAGAGTCCCAAGCAGTATAAGATGGCCCATAAAATGGGAGAAGGTGTGGACAAAGGGTAAAAGGGAACCCCTCATGACAGAAGCTCCAGCAGGATGGCAAACCCAAATCCTGCTCTGCACCTGGAGGCCATGTCCAGACTGTAATGTCTCATGAATGCGTGGACAGTACTCCAGGTAGCTGCTACACAGATGTTGGAAGTCAACACATTTCTTAAGAAAAATGAAGGAGGTTGCTGCCACCCCCAACCCCTCCAAAGTAGCGTGACCCTTTACTGGCTAAGGATTTGTTGTGTTTCTGGTAAAAACATTATGCAGTTCACCAGCCATTTTGAAAGTCTCTGCTTAGCATCCTTGAAGCAAAATAAACAAATAACTGATCTGACTTTCTGTGATGCCTTGTTCTAGGTCAGACAGTACCAGAGTATCCTGTGCACATGCAAAGTGTGCAGGACAGCCTCTCCTCTACTGGAGTACTCTGGGTAATAAACAGGAAGGTTAATCTCTTGGTTGAGAGTAAGCTTGGACACTTTTGGTAAAAAGTGTAGGATTAGTCCTTAAGGACACCCTATCTTTATGAAAAACCCAATACTGCTCTTTGCACACAAGTGCCTGGAGCTCCAAAATCCTTCGAGCAGAAGTGACTGCAACTAAAAATAATGCTTTCCAAGAAAGAAGGCGTAGCTCACAATCCACAGCTGGTTCAAAATGTGGTAGTTCGAGTTGTTCCAAAATAAAAGATCCCAAGGAGGGATCGGATCCCTAATGAGTGGTTTCAGATGGAGAATGCCATGCGAGAAGGTGCATGTCAGATCCAACTGGGCTAAGGACTCATCTCCAAACGGTGCATGATATGTTGATAACGCTGAGAGATGCACCTTTAGAGAGGAATAACTTAGCCCTGTATCTGATAGGAAGAGAAGGAACTCTAGGGCCAAGTTCACCGGGCAGGCCAAAGGGTCCAGGCCATGGGCCGAGGACTAAATGCAGAAGAGCCACCATTTGATGGGCATACGTGGCTCTAGTAGAGGGTTTCCTCGCCACCATGAGGATATCTGCCACTCGATCAGAGACCCCATGGCGAAAAGTCACTAAGTCTTCAGGAGCCAGGCATGCAGGTGTAAGGATCGCAAGGTTAGGGTTGACTAGGGATCCGTTGCCCTGCAACAGTAAGTGCAAGCGGAGAGGTAGAGGGAATGGAGGATCGCTCGACAGATGCTGAAGTAAAGGGAACCATATCTGTCTGGGCCAAAGGGGGCTACCAGAATCATGTCTGCTCCCTCTGCTTGCAATCTGAGCCAAACTTTCCGGAACAGTGGGGAAGGGAGGGAAGGCATAAAGGAATCTGCCTGTCCAGGAGTAGGACAATGTGTCTCGCCAGAAAACACTAGGCACTGGATCTAGCGAGCAGAAGCTGGGCAGTTTTTCATTGTATGGGGAGGCAAAGATCTAGTTCTAGAGTTCCCCATTTGGCAAGCAGGGCTTCTGCTACTTGTTGCAGAAGTTCCCACTCATGTGCGCTGGATCTGGATTGGCTGAGCATATCTGCCAGTGTGTTCTGTACTCCTGGGACATGAACTGCAGATGGTGATATTGTGGTCTATTGCCCAATAACATTCTCATCGCCTCCTGGCAGAGTTGGTATGAATGGGTTCCGCCTTGTTTATTTATGTAGAACACTACTGACATGTCTGTTTGAAATCAGTAGACGTCCAAGGAGTAGATCAGTGTGCAGAGGACTGCCCTCATCTCTCGAATATTTATGTCCAAGGCTCCTTCTGGGATGGACCATAATCCCGGTGTCCTTCTGTCGACAAGATGGGCATCCCAACCCGACCCTGAGGCATCTGTGGTCAGGATCTGTGAAGGTGGGGTCGACAGGAAGGAGACACCTGGAGCCAGGTGCTCTGGGACTAGTCACCACTGGAGGACTGTACATAGAGACGGGGACTGAGACCAGCCGATTGAGGTCGTCCTGGCGTTGGTAAGTAAAATTTATTTCTTAAGCACCTTTCGTATATCTAAAATTTGTGTATTTTATTGTACAAAACTTTAACAAAAAAATTATTTAAAATCATGATTAAATAAGAGTTTTAAACTCTATTTTAAAACTCAAAACAGTCAGGCATTCTCTTAACCGACAAGGTACAGGGTATGGGCAGCATGAGAAAAAGCATGTGCCCCAGATGTTTTTAACCGAACCCTGGGAATCTTTAGCAATCCCTCGTCAGCATATCGAAGTGAGCGGGAGGGGCAGTAGGGAGTAAGAAGCTCTTGCAGCTATCAGGGTCCCTGATCATGTAGGGCTTTGTAGGTCAGCAGACCGACCCTGAAGGTGATCCGCCACTGTACCAGCAGCCAGTGCAGTTCGCGCAGCACAGGTGTAATATGACTGGAGCTGGATGTACCAGTCAAAAGCTTTGCCGCCGCATTCTGCACTAGCTGCTAATGACATATCAACCCTCAGAAGCCCTATATAGAGGGCATTACAGTACTCAAGGCAGGTGGTTACGAAGGCGTGGACCAATGTAGGAAGATCAGTCTGAGAAACCAGATGTTTCACCTGGGCGATTTTCCTTAGATGGTAAAAGGAAGATCTGACATTGGTCCCATTGGACTCAAAGTGTCCAATGGATGGTTCTTGTGAGAAGACATGATGGGGAACCGTGGCTATGGCATCTGCCATGTGGCCCAAGAGACGCAGCATGGTCCTTGCTGTGACCCGATTCTGCTCCAGGATGTGCCAGGTTAATCCCCTTAGCAATCTGCCCTCACCTCTGGTAAGAAAGTCTTCCCTCTGGTGATGTCCAGAACTGCTCCAATGAACTGTAGTCTTTGGCACGGGGCGAGATACTATTTTGGCAGATTGCTGGTGACACCCACCACTTTGAAGATGGAAAAGGGGTCTTATTTAGCCCTGCCCAGGATGAAGCTGTGAAGAGCCAGTCATCCACGTAAGGGAAGACGTAGTGGCCCATCCTCCTGAGGGTTGTGGCTACTTCTGCAAGGCATTTGGTAAAGATTCTGGGTGCTGATGACAGTATGAACAGCACCGCCTGAAATTGGTAATGCAGTCATCAGAGTTCGAACCGCAGAAACCTCCTGTGGTATTCTGCAATTTGAATGTGGAGATACACATCTTGCATATCTAGCGTTGCGAGCCAAGCGTTCGGGTGGAGCACCGGGATCAATCCGGGCGAGGTGACCATTCTAAGGAGTCTGTATGCCATAAAGGTGTTAAGATCGCCAAGGTCCAGGATGGGACATAGGTTCCCCATCTTTTTCGGTACTAGGAAAAAATGGGAATAGTACCTTTTTCCTCTTTGCATCCAGGGGACAGGCTCTATGGCCTCTCTCTAGGAGGGCCTGAATTTCGTCATGATCAGAATACTGGGAGAGAAGTGGCGACTTGGATGGGGGGGCCTCCAGGTGAACTTGATAGTGACCTTTCCGAATTAACTGAAGAACACATTGGCTGATGGTAATTCGCTGCCACCCTTCTAGAGGTTATGAGAAGCGACCTCTCACCGCCTCTTCCACCTGGGCAGGTGGGAGAGGAGGGTTCTGCAAAGAGTCAAGCCGGGAAGGGGAGGTTTGCCTGGGATATCTTGTCATTTTTTGTGCCTGCGCCTCCTGCTGCCTGAGAGGGGCCCTTGTGGGTAAAGCTGCCTCTGCTGTTGGCCGTATCTAGGCTGCTGTCCTTGGTTTTCCTCGAAAACGCTGCTGTTGCCTCCAACAAGGTTTCGACTTATACATGGCTTGCACAGAACAGGCAGCTTTGCCTGCATCCTGCAGCTTGGTTATCTTTCTGGAGTCTTCTCCAAAAAGTACCATCCCCTTGAAGGGGACGTCCAGCATGAAGCCAGAAACCCTCAGCCAGGATTGTCTTCTCAGGCACACATCTGCTGCCCCTCTGGCGGCTCAATCTGCAGAGTCATATGCCGCTCTAAGCACCTGGGTGCCCATATCAGAACCCATCTGTAAGAGCTTGATCAGTTCTTTCTGATCCTCGTCAGGGAGGTTTTTGGCCATATCCAAGCCTTGCTCCCACAGGGCGTTCTGAAACAGAACAATGTGGGTTAGGAAGTTCAGAGAGCAGACTGAGCATGTGGCAGATGTGCATATTTTTCTGCCCCAAAAATTGGGCTGCTTCAATTCTTGGTCCGGAGGCAGAGTGTTCAGGTGTTCTGGCCTCTGGGCCCAGTCATGTGTGGTGGTGATTACTACGGAATCCGCTACCGGTTGCTCTCCCAGGTAGGGTTCTTCTCACTGCGCCCTGTAAAGGCGGTCAGCCTTTTTGGGGACTGCAGAAGAGGAGTATGGGTGCTTCCAGACCCGCCCTTGGTCATGTCCTGGAACGTGTCCACCAGTGGTGGGACCACCACAGGCTTAGGATCCTTCTGGCACAAATATTTTGCTAGACGGTGCGGCTCAGAATCTAGATCCTCTGTGTCCCAACCCATATTATCTTGGATATGCCTCATATCCATGAAAGTAGGATCATCTGAAAGGGACCTTGGCAAATCCTTTAGATCCGGGGAAAGAATGCTGAATGGTGAACCGGATCTAGCGGATAAGTCAGAGAAAGAGTATGCCTCTTCTGAGGAGAAGGACTCAGACCTCCGATGGTGGCACTTTTTGTTTATTTATTTATTTTTATTTATTTAAGAATCAGTTTACAACCTTTGAGCCAGAGGCTCGTTTACAAAGGTACTTCGTCACATAAAGACATACATTGCGTTTCAGTTACATAGCAAAGATTTGCCAAAAATCAGTAGGCATTCACCAGAGGTGCCACGTCACATTGTGGTCAGACAGATACAATTGGGTACAGGGCCCCCTTGGTGAGCGGGAAGGGGTCCTGGAAGGGGACCTCAGCTGCTTTTCTTTAGAACGGCCCCTGTCTGGGACAGGGCTTTTTGGCTTAGGTGGAGAGCTAGGAGATCTTGGTGGTGGCTCATCTCTGGGAAGTGCCTTAGTGGGGACTACGTCCTTCTGGATTGTCTCCCACCAAAAGAACAGGTCCTTGACAGACATCTGTAGACCCGCAGTTGGTGCAGTCGACCGTGCCCAGTGGTCCAACATACATGTCATCTGGTCATTAGGTGCTGTCGGTTTTTGCATGAGGTCTGTGTCCTCTATGCCAATCGATGTCGGACAGTCACTTAAGACATTAGACCCAGCCAACCTCTGGTATCGTAGAGGTGTCATCCAGTCGGTGGGTACAGACCTCAGCCAGTGGATGCTGGTCCATGGCCCTCTTAACTGATGTCTGGTCTGTGGTGCGTTTAGCACACGTCGCCAAGAACATAAGGCTTCTGGGAGTCTGACAAGCCGACAGACTGGTCGGAGCCCACTACTGAAGCAGACTTGGAGGACGCTTTTGTCAGGCGGTCTATAGAGGAAGAATGGCCGGCTGAGCCAGAATTCAGCTAGTGGAATGCACGTGGGGCCGGATCTTCAAGGACAGAAGTGTGGTTCCCAAACCGGAACCACCCAACATCTGGGCCTTGGACAGAGATGGAGAGTGTGTAAAGTGGCTGGCCAAGCCTGAACTCCCCCAGGAGTCTGATGTCTTGGGCTTGGATGAAGAGCACTCTCTTCTTTTCCCTCCTTTTTTCTTTGTTTCCCCCACTAATGAGAGGAGTCTTCCCTGGAGGATGTGTCTTTCTGCATTACCACCAATTTTTGATAGAGGAGGATGGCCTCCAATACCTTCTGGCGTGAATCTGCGTTCAACTACTGAACATTTGACAAATAGGACAGAGGTCTTGGTGTCGTGCTTTGGGCCCAGGCACTGCACACAGGCCGAGCAGTTGTCCTTAAATGGGATCTGCTTGCCGCAGGCACACACAGAAGAATGCCTTTCTATGGAGTACCTTGGGGAATGTGAAATAAGGAAAATATTAACAGAATAAGAGTTTTTCAAGAAAATAAAGAAAAATACTTGGGCGTGGTATCAACCAGTTGCTGAAGACGTCCGTGGAGCCAATGTTTACGAGTCGACGGCAGGAAAAGAACTGAGGGATGCTGGGGGACTGCTCTTTTTATGATGTATGGGACGCCGGGGGTGGGGCGGATGTCAGAGTCGGTACCCCGCCGTACGTAGTTAGCCAGAAGTTTACCATGGGATCCTGCCAGCTTTAGTCCTTATGATTTAACCTGCTGCAAGAGCTGTATCTCAAAGCAAGATTGCAAGAATCTGAGAACATCTGAGGTATGAAGAATCACCTCCCAGACTAAAATATTCAGGGTAGTACACCGGCAGTTGAATGGACAGATTTAACCTGAACTCAAACATTTGGTAAAACACAGGATAGGTACGCAGAGCCACCTGGGCTCTGTGTAAAATCAACCAAGGCGCCCTACACCATGGGGCCTGAAGCTCAGAAATCCTTTGAGCGGAACTAACTACCACTAAATACAGCGCATTCCAAGATAAAATATGCCCATCACAACTGCCAGCCGGTTCAGAAGGAGGCAGGGTAAGTTACTTTAGAATAAAATTTAGATCCCAAGGCTGTGCTGGACCACACACTGGGGGTGTCAAGTGGAGGATCCCTTTGAGAAAGGGTTTGGAGACCTCCAGCTAAGCCACAGATTGGCCCTCCAACCAGGTGTGGAAGGCTAAGACAGCAGACAGGTGAATCTCCAGCAAAGAGCAACTCTGGCCCAGGTAGGTGATATGTTCTAGTACTCCAGGACTGGAAGAAGGGGATTCAAGAAAGTATCCCAACTCTTTGCAGTTGCCCACACAGAAGAACACTCCCATTTCACAGCAAAGTTTGTCCTCGTGGAATGCAATCTAGCCTCTACGAGGACTATCCATTCTGGAGAAAACCCCAAAGCGTGAAGCAGCTATGACATAAGTTGCCACGCGCAAAGGTGAAGGGGCATCAGCCCTGGATGGACCATTGTGTCCCACTCCTGAGGCAGTAGATAGTGGCAAGAGGCAGGGGAACCAGAGGTGCCACTGCAAGCTGCTAGAGAAGCAGAAACCATATTTTGGTAAGGCTAGTATCGGGCGATCAGAATCATGTGAGCCCTGTCCATCTGAAGCTTAAGCAACACCCTCTGCAAAACTGGAAAGGAGGGAAGGCATAGAAACCTCCTTGTACAGCACAGAGATAGCATAACTCGCCAAAAAGCACAATGCCCAGGAACAAGCAAGCCAAACCTGGGAAGTTTTGCATTTAATTTGGATGGTACACATCTATGACTGGCCGGCCCCACAGGTCGAAAATGTGGTTGACCGCCTCTTGCTTGAGCTCCCATTCACAGTCTTACTCTGGTGCGGCTGAGACGGTCCATTAGGATGTATCGCACGCCCAGAACCTGAACAGCTATGAGGAGAGCCCAATGCAGAAAATACAGGTTACTCACCTGTAACAGGAGTTCTAGGAATGGTATTTGTTGTTCATCCACACTGTCTATAGTCCGCTTGGCTACAGGTCTACCAGGTGCGGCTTCAGCGTAGGTGACAAACAGCTGGCGAACCTCTCCCCAAATTTCAGCCGTGCACTCCTTATAGTAAGCGAGCACCCTTCTAGGGTCCAGAGTATGAAGCCTATATTCGGCCTCCGAGGTGTGACTGGGGTAGAACACCGGCAGAGTCAACACCTGGTTAAGGTAAAACTCCGACACCACCTTCGGAAGGAATTTCAGGTGGGGGCGCAGGACAACCTTGTCCCTGTGGAAGACCAGGTAAGGAGACTCGATGCAGAGTGCCTGGAGCTCTCCCATACTTCTGGCTGACGTGATAGCCACCAAGAAGGCAGTCTTCCACGACAGGCGAGAGAGTTCACACCTGTGCATTGGTTCGAATGGCTTGCCCATGAGCTTTGCCAGTACCAGCAGTAGATCCCACGGAGGTGGAGGTTCTCGCACCGGAGGGGATATGTGATCAAGGCCTTTGAAAAAGCACCAGACCGCCTTCTCCTGCGCCACCGACTGCTTCCTGCCCGCCTGCAAGCAGAGATGGCTGCCAGTGCACCTTAAGGGTCGCCTACCCAAGTAAGCCTTATGAGAAAGGGACAAAGGTAGTCCAATATGCTCACCAAGGAACAGGAGGAAGGGCCTAGGCTCTTGCGCCAAATGGAAAATCTCTTCCATTTGAAGGCGTAGCATTTTCTGGTCTACTCCTTACGGGACGCCTCAACTACGTTGAGGACCTCGTCGGAAAGACCCAAGGCCTGGAACTCTAGCCGCTCAGGAACCAGGCCATCAGGTGCAGGGACTGAAGGTCCGTATGGAATACCTTCCCCTGATTGACTGAGAGCAGGTTCGGGCGAGCTGGAAGCTGCCTCGGGAGCCTGAAGCTCAGGCTGAGGAGATCTGGTACCAGTACTGGCGGGGCCAGTCTGGGGCTATCAGAATCACCTGCGCCTTGCCCCTCCTTGCTTTGAGAAGCACCTTGTGCATCAAGTGGAACGGGGGAAAGGCGTAGAAGAGGTCCGGGGTCCACGGCCTCAAGAAGGCATCCCCCTGCAGTGATCCCTGCAGAGGGGGGGCGGGCATGGAACAGCCTCAGCTTGCATTCTCCTGGAGGCAAACAGGTCCACCTGAGGTGTGCCCCAATTGGAGACTAGATCTGTACTACCTCGGCAGGAGAGACCACTCGTGGGGCCGCCCTATCCGGCTTAAGGCATCGGCCAGGGTGTTGGGGCTCCTGCCACATGAATGGCTAGAGATCCCGCCTCCAGGCTGCGCCGCAGTGACCAGATGCGGAGAGCTTCCTTGCATAGAAGCATGGAGCGCATCCCGCCCTGGCGTTTAGATAGTACATGGTCGTGGTGTTGTCCATCTGGACCCGGACCACTTGACCCTGAAGAAACGGAGCAAAGGCGGTGAGAGCTAGGCAGACCGCTTGGAGCTCCAGCAGGTTGATGTGGCATCGGGACTCCCGTGAGGACCAGAGGCCGTGCGCCCGGTGTTCCCCCAGATGGGCACCCCAACCCATCAGAGAGGCATCGGTCAATAGAGAGACCGTCGGCTCGGGGCGGACAAACGGGATGCCCTCCTGCAGATGAACTGTAATGGTCCACCACTGGAGAGCATTCCACATCCCCTGGGTCACCGTCACTAGCTGGTCCAATGGATCGCAGCATTGGGACCACTGGCTGGCCAGCCCCTACTGAAGGGGGCGCATGTTCCAGCAGGCCCAACGGACCATGCTGGTACAGTCTGCCATGAGACCCAGGAGGCGCAGGAAGTCCCGGGCAGGGCGCAATTGCCCAACCAGAAATGATTGGGCAAAGGAGGAAAGAACCGCGACCCTGTCTACCGGGAGCCGTGCCCTGGCTCAAAGAGAGTCGAGCTCTGCCCCGATGAAAAGAATCACCTGCTTCGGCTCGAGTTCCGACTTGGCCTCGTTGAGGAGGCCTAACTGAGAGCAAACCCGAAGGGCCAGATCTCTGGACCACTCCACCTCCTGTCTGGAGGGGGCTGCTATCAGCCAATCATCCAGGTAAGGGTAAACCAGGACCCCTCGGTGCCGCAGGAATGCTGTCACCACTGCCATGCATTTGGTGAAGACCCTGGGAGCTGGAGATAAGCCGAAGGGCATGGCTTGGAACTCGAAAAGGGATCCCTCCGCTCGAAAGCAAAGGAACCTCTGATGTGACGGACAGATAGGGACGTGAAAGAACGCATCCTGTAGGTCCAGAGAGCAGAACCACATGCAGTGTTCCAAGGATGGCATTATCTGAGCCAGAGTGACCATCCTGAAGGTTCAAGACCTTAGGAACTTGTTTAGGTCGTGTAGGTCGAGAATGGGGCGCCAGCCCCCGTCCGTTTCGGAACCAGGAAGTACCTGGACACGAACTCCGGGTTTGAGGGAGGGTCCGCCACCTCTCTTATCACCTCCTTCTCGAGGAGGAGAGCGATGTCGGCTCGGCGAGCTGACAGCAAGGCTGACCCCAAGGCCCCCCGAGGTGCGACGGCTCTGAAGGGTGGGGCCTGCTCGAACTCCAGACGCAGGCCCTTTCCCACTACCTCCAACACCCACCAGTCTGTGGTGATAACGGACCAGGTGGAAAGACAGTGGCGGATCCGCCCCCCCCATTGGGGGGGCACCTGGGGTGAGGCGACGGGGTTGGGGGCGACACCCGTCACTGGGCAGGCTTGGAGGAAGGACCGGCCGAGGGACCTCCAGGGCCTTTACCTCCCTGCTTCGTGGAGGAGGAAGCTGCGGGCTTGGGTTTGGGATGCCAAGCGTGAGCCTGCTGGCCCTGATGCTGCTGGGCCCGACGTGCCGCGGGCGCAGACTGAATGAAAGGGCTTGGGTTGCGGTCTGCGGCCCTTGTCCCTCTGAGCGGATGAGACAAGAGTCCAAAGTGGCATTGGACTTTTCGATCCTCTGGAGGTAGCCTTCCACCCAGGGTCAAGAGGTCGGTCCCCAGGAAGGGACATCCGCCAATTGTGCTGGGTATCCGCTGGAAGGTGGATATCCTCAGCCATGCCCGATGGCGCATAGCCACTGCGCACGACTGACCTGGCGATGAGTCTCCAATGTCCAGAGCAGTCTGAAGTTGCTGTTGGCCACTGCCCTGGTCCCGCACCTGCCTAACCGTGGTCTGCAGGTCAGCCGGGAGATGAGGGACTACCTCGTCCAGGGAGCCCAACAGGGCATGGGAGAAATGTGCCATGAACACGGCCAAGGGAGGACGCAGCGTAGTCTTTTCGCCCGGCACAGTCCAATTTCTTGGACTCCTTGTCGGGAGATTTGACTAAGTCCCTAGCGTTTCCGGCACGCCGGAAAACGCTGTCGGTAGCTAACCCTCGCTGAGGGATGTTCCAGAAACCAGACAGGGAACCGTAGGGACCGTACATACCTGGCCAAGGCAGGGCAGGAAGCAGGCGCTGCCAGAGCTCCAAGGCCGGGCCCACAATGGCCTCGGCCACAGGAAAGGCCTCCGTAGGGGAATCCCCTCGGTCCAATATCTCCGTGAGGGGATACTTGGCCCGCTTGGATATGGGCTCGAGCTGCATCCAGGTGGACTCCGAGATGAGCCTAAGCAAACCCAGGAAGGACGAAGGGCCGTCGTCCAGCGACTGACCTCCAGAGGACTCCAAGTCCACTCGCCTGGAGAAGAGGGAGGAATTGGACTCAGAAGAGTCCACAAAGAGCTGCCTCGGGCCTGAGCCACCCTCCACCTGCTGAGGGCGATCGGGAGCGAGGGTGACCGACAGCCTATGGAGCAGACCCTGAGCCGACCAAGAGTTCTTGGTCGGAGCCCCAAACAGCAGCTGCGGAGGCGGAGGTTCCACTGGAATCCGGGGAGCAGCTGGTTTTGCCGAACAACCAGCCTGGGAACAGGCCTCGGGTAAGACGAGGGGTTGTTTCGCCGCTCCGTGACAGCCACTTAATGGCCGGAGAAGGCAGCTTGTTCCCCGTCAGAAGGAGCTGTTGCCACATGAGGTCCTCGTTATGGTCGTAACTACGTGAGCTCCCCGTCCGAGGAGGAGGAAGAGGACGAGCGGGCGGCGTTGGCCATCGCTGGTAATGTAGGACCTACTTGCGACGGGCGGGATCGGGCTGGACCGCGAAGAAGACAGAGACCCTCGGCCTTTCCGAGGACGGTGCGGAGAGGGGACAGGTGGAACCGGCTCCCCCCTCGGCTCGGAGGGTTCACCCGAGGGCTCCGGAACCGGAGGCACTGACAAGCCCACGGGATCCTCAACTCCCACTGGGGGAACCAGTGAGAGGATTTCCGGCTTCGCCGGTCGACAACCCAACGGGTCGAGAAAGATCTCGACTGCGTCGACGGGAGTCTCTGTCAACTGACCTGACGGGGACACCGTGAGACTAGTGGCTGAAGCCGAACGATCGACTTAAGTCGATGGCCGACAACTCGGGGAAAGGGACCTTTCCCGCTCCCAAGAGCGTCGATGGAGGAACTTACCCTTGTCTTTCTTCCAAGGTCCAGCTGACGTTGGTCCCTCTCCTCTAGTGGAGAGGGACAGACAAAGCTCCTTAAAGGAAGCTGTGTAACAGGAACCCAGGGAGAGCGGGATAAAAGCCGCGGTCAAGGAAGATGCGGCCCACGCCGCCTCCTCTTTGAGGGCGATCATCTGCTCTAGCTGAACCGCCAAGCCCGCCGCCGCAGAAACCACCGACTGGGCCTCTTTTGACTTCACCGGAGGAAAACGTTTCTCAGGGCGCCCCAGTTGTAAACGGGCATCACGGTCTTCGGATGTAGGCTGAAGGAAGAGCACAAATTACCATAAGCCTGCGGAGCGTGCTCAAGGCCTAAACAGTAGACACGCGTGGAGTGTGGATCCGTCTGAGACTTCTGCCCGCAAGGCATTCCAAAACCGGAGTCGATTTGTCCATCGCAGCCAGCGAGGGATAGAAGACCAAGTCTAGAATGCAAAAACTTTTAAATTCGGAAACCAAGAATTAGGAACCAGTCTTATACGCAGAGCGTTAGAGGGAACCCGAAGCTTCAAGCGGTAAGGAAGATCTAGCGTCATGGGGCAGAGCCGAGAGTTTTACCACCCGGATGGGTGGAAGGAGCCAGCTTGAAGACCTTCTGGCAAGATTTAAAGCGGCAAGGATACCTGCCAGACAGTGTGGATGAACAACATATCCATGTCCCTAGAAGTACAGTTACTTAAGAACTTACCGTAACAGTAGATCTTCGAGAGGAGCTTTTGCAGCAGGTAAAACCATTAGGACTACTGCTGCCAGGCATTAGAATCCCAAAGAAATCTTGTAGCTAGCAGTCTGTAACCCCCTTTATACCAAGTCTGACATCGGGCAGAGCAGAGACCCGGCTGAAAAGACTGGAGAACCAGGCAGGATCTCCCCAATCCTAAAAAGGGTAGAAACAGAAATGTGGGGGATGGAGGGTGGGAAAGTCACCTGCTGCAGGAGCTCCTCTCGAAGATCTGTTACAGTAAGTTCTTGCATAACTGTTCTATCTGACTTCAAGGGGGAGCTCTTGCAGCAGGTAATACCATTAGGACAGAGTCCCAAGCAGTACCCATGAACAGGCCCAGGTCTGATGGGAGGGGGAGAAGGAAAACACACTGACTGAAAAAACTTCGAGAGTAGGCCCTGCTCTCCTCCTAGAAGAAAATGTCTAGGCTGTAATGCCTGATGAAAGCATGCACTGTGCTCCAGGTTGCGGCAGCGCAGATATCTGCCAAGGAAACATTCTTCAAAGAGGCAAACAAGGTAAATACAGCACTGATGGAGTGACATCTGATGGGTCCTGGCAGGGGTTTACCATGGTGCTGGTAACAAAATGATATTCAGTGCACCAACCAACGGGTTAGTGACTGCTTAGATACAGGAACCCCATCATCCTTTATGTGAAGGAGACAACTGGTCAGTCTTCGTAGCTTTGGTTCGGTAGAGGTAATAATGAAGGATTATATGTACAAACCCAGGGTAATAAACCGGAAAGTTGATGTCCTGGTTCAAAGTCAGTACTGACACCACCTTCGGCAGAAACATAGGATTCGTACGCAGGGTTGTCTTCTCCCTGTGGAAAACAAGATAATGCTCCTTACACATAAGGGCCTGAAGCTCGGAAACCCTTCGAGCAGAAATAGCAGCAACTAAAAACGCTTTCCATGAGAGGCAGCGTAGCTCGCAGGTCATGGCTAGTTCGAAGGGAGGCAGGGTGAGCTTCTCAAGAATAAAAAGCAAATCCCAGGGTGGGACCGTGTCCCTCCTGGGAGGTCTGACATGAAGAAGCCCTCGAAGGGAGGTCTAGAACACACTGAGCAGTGCTAGAGTTCTCTCCCCATACAGTGCATGGTATGCAGAAACTGCACCTGTGTACCTTGATGGACAAGTAGCTGAGCTCCAAGTCGTAGAGAAGATAATCTAGCACGTGCTTGACCGGACAATCCAGGGGATCTAGGGCACGAGCTGTTGCCCAGAGGCAGAAACGCTTCCACTTCATGTCGTAGGTTGCCCTTGTGGAGGGTTTCCTCACTGCTACGAGAACTTCTGTCACCCTGCTCGATACCCCTAATCTCTCCCCTGCAAAGACTGCAGGAGCCAGGCATGCACGTGAAGAGACTGCACAGCAGGATGGACAAGCGTCCCGTTCTTGAGAGAGCAAGTGGGTGGAGAGTGGCAACTGTACCGTATGAGGAGAGACTAAAGGAGCTTAATATGTATACCCTTGAGGAAAGAAGGGAGAGGGGGGGACATGATAGAAACTTTCAAGTACCTCAAGGGAATCAACAAAGTCCAAGAGGGTAGCATCTTTCAGAAAGAGAGACTTGCAAGAACAAGGGGACACAATTTAAAGATAGGAGGAGGGCGGTTCAGGGGCAATGTGAGGAAGTATTTCACAGAGAGGGTAGTGGATGCATGGAACAGCCTTCCTGAGGAAGTTGTGGGGTCTAAAACTGTGGGAGAATTCAAGAATGCATGGGACAGACATAAGGCAATTCTTGTGGGGGGCAGGAAGATATAGGCTGTGGGTTAACTAGGATCTGCGGCCTATCCTGTAGGTAGGGAAATGGGCAGACTAGATGGGCCTAGCGGTCCTTATCTGCCGTCAAAGTCTATGTTTCTATGTACGGGAGGTTACAAGGTTAGTTGCTGTAACAGCAGCTACCAGATTTGTCGGGGTCAAAGAGGAGCCAATAGAATCATCCTGGCTTCCTCTGACTGCAGTTTGAGCAGTACTCTGAATGAGAGGGAAGGGAGAAAAGGCGTACAGAAACCTCCCTGTCCAGGAAAGGGCAATGCATCTCACCAGAAAACACGAGGCCCTGGATCAAGCGAGCAGAAATTTGGCACTCTGGCATTGCACAGGGACGCAAAGAGGTCCAGTTCTGGATGACCCCATCAACCGAAGACGTCGTCTTCGACTTCCTGGAGCAATTCCCACTCGTGGCTTAGAACGAGAACAGTCTGTCGGCAAGAACGTTCTGGATACCTGGTAAGTGTACAACCGTGAGGTCCAGAAGATGTTCCACTGCCCAGTCCCACACTCTCATGGTCTGCCTGCAAAGGGGGTAAGACTGAGTGCTCCCTTGTTCCCACTCCCCCCCCAAAACTATTTCCGTCTGGTCACGGCCCCATGGAACTCTCAGGCATCAGAGTCCTTATCCTGCCCACCAGAGGCCCCCCGACTGAACCTTCTCTCTTCCCCACCTCCCTGCAGCCAGCACCCTGGTCTAACCCTCCCAGGGTGGGTCACCCACTGCCTCTTGGGCACTCAGATTCAGACTCAGGCTGCAGGGCAGCACAAGGTGAAGGACCTGGAAGGTCAGGAAGGATAGCCCAGCGAAGGGCATGGGGACTTGTGCCGTCGCCTAACCATGGTATTTCGCTACCCTTTTTTCATGAACTCCCCAGAACCTGACGGCAATGCTGTCCGCTCAAGCACGCACGCCCCTGTGCGCCGCCGAAAGATGTCCGCCAAGACTCCGATCACCAGCATCTCACGGCACAGTACTGCAGTGCCTCCAGCCTCTGCTAGAGGTCACCAGTATATCGGCTGATAAAATCCCCTCCACCCCGGGGAAGGACAGCAGTTCAAGGGACACTCAATCCTGCACCCTCCCTGCCGACCCCCGGCTCCCCGGGCTCGTTCCCGAACCCGGGTCACTGGGGTGGCGCAAGGTGTGGTGCCCAGCGCCTCAACCCTCAGCGCCACTGGTCCAGCCTCTAGTGCTCCCTTGTTGATGTAGAAGACAACTGGCATGTTGACTGACTGCACCAAGAGAGGACCTGGAGAAACTTGGTCTAGAAACGCCGTGAGGGCATAAACTGCTCTCATTTCCAAAACACCGATGTGTAGAGAGCGCTCTGTGGGAGACCGAGCCCTCCAGTCCTGTGTTCCCCTAGGTGAGCCCCCCAACCTGACAATGAGGCGTCCATCGTTAAGGTTTATAATGGGGGTGGTCTCAGAAAGGAGACCCCTCCCTCTAAACATGGAGGGTAGAGCCACCACTCAAGAGGGTGATGGACCGCTGCTGAAACTTGGACTGGCTGATAGTCGTTCACCGCCATATCCCATTGGACCTTAAGGTGCCACTGCAGGACCCTCATGTGCAATCTGGTGAGGGGGACCATAGCGATGGCTGCAGCCATGTGGCCCATGAGTTGCAGAATGACCACTGCAGAGACTGAAGAAGCTGCTTGGACTCTGCTCGCCAGGTCCATCAATCGAGCTGCCCTGTTCAGAGGTAAAAATGCCTTTCCCTGAACAGTGTCCAGGATTGCCCCTATGTATTGCAACCTCTGGGAGGACCAGGGTTGCGACTTCAGCCAATTTATAGTTATTCTCAGGGATAGGAACAAGCTTTGTTTCCTCTAGGGAGACTCTCAGCTGGCCTGCTGACTAGGCTGAAATGAGCCAGTAGTCCAAGTAGGGATAGACAAAGTGGCCTTTCCTTTGGAGGGCCGCTGCCACTACTGCCACACACTTGGTGAAACCATGGAGGTTGATGAAAGGCTGAAGGGCAGAACTTGAAACTGGTAATGTTGATCCCGGAACTGGGGGAATCTCTTGTGAGAATGCAGGACCATGATATGCATTTAGGTGTCCTGCATAACCAGTCCCCTTGCTGGATTTGGGGGGGGGACTTGCCAGAGTTATCATCTGAAATCTCTGGTATCTGACAGAGATTGAGCTGGCCAAGGTCCAGAATGGGGCGAAGGTCTCCTGTTTTCTTTGGAACTTGAAAGAAACTGGAGTAGAAACCCATGCCCCTTTGGGCCTGAGGCACCAACTTGATGGTGTTTCTCGAGCAGCAGCTGGATTTCGTCTGCCAGAAGCTTGACATGGGTTGGAGAACAGTTGACAGGAGGGGGAAGGGGACTGTCTGATGGGATGCTGAGAAACTATTGCATAACCCCTGCAATCGTTTTTTTAGCACCCATTGGTCAGATGTTATGCTGGACCATTCAGTAAGGTAAAGGGAGAATTTCCCTCCTACTTTCTCGCCCTGCATCTCCCGAGAGAGGAGGGAGCTGCCGCAAGTCAGGCTGTGGAGGGATTGGGGCCCTGTGCCCTAGCAGCTTTGGGCTGTTTGGGGCCTGGGGTGCCTTGAAGAGTAGGGTGACCGCGCCTCAAACCTTTTGCCTTAGGTTTGTTTGCCGCCTAGTCTCTGACCTTTACGAAAGAGACGGGCTCTTGAGGATCATACTTTTTGTTTTAAGTTTTTGTTGACCGGGTAAGTGCACTAGACAAATCCTGCCTATTTTCAGGCACGACCCGGAGGAGGAGGATACAGATGAATGCCAACAGACCTTGAACCAGATGAAACTGTTGGTGGTATTTTTAGTGAATGAGGGAAATTTGGCCAGGACACCGGGGAAATTCCCCTACTCTGACATGGGGGAAGTGTTGGCCGTCTGCCAAGATGGCTGCTTCACGCTGCACCTCGGAGTGCACAGATGTGCGGGAGGCAGGGGAGCGGGTTTCCTCCCCTACCTCAGCTTGTCTAGAGACCGAAGATTTGCAGGAGATATCTTTTTCTCCTATGAATGTGGATTTATCGGAACAGGCAACTGATTTAATGGTTAGTGACTTGAAGGAACTTGTAGTGGATTTATCGGTTACAGTACCGGTAGAACAGGCTGCTCGAACTATCACTGCTGAAGAGAAAGCTGTACGAGCGGCGCCTTCTACTACAGAGCAATTGCCTGCTAAAACTGGTTCATAGAACTGTCTCTGATAGCATTACAGAGAGTGTTCCTTCATCAGTAGGAATGCACGGCGGAACGGTGCAGCTGCAGCAGGGAGCTGCCACGCCCGGTTCATCAGGATTGCCTGCTGAATCAACAGCAATCTCGACACCAGTGAGTGAGTGAAACAAGATTACCTTTACAGAAGACACCACGAAAGACGTTAGGTACGCAACTACCTCGAAGAGGATCTGTGTGGAGCCCTGGGGATGCATTACAAGTGGCAGAGTGCATACCTGTAGATGATGGTTCTTGGAGACCTGATCCAGCGGATCCTGTTGCGGGTCGTTATGAAGATGTGGAAATTGCACCTACAGGTAGAATTTTACAGTCTCCAAAAAAAGCTGTTTCTCACGATGGAAATCGAGACTGCAATGTGTATTCTGTACAAGCTCAGACAGACTCTTGCAATGTCCCTATAACTAAAAATCTACCGAAATATTTAGCAACCACTGCATTAAGCTTTCCTGCTGCAGTTAGTACAGACAGTTAAGGATTCACAGCAGCCTAGCACTTCTAGTTCTAAACAAGTCAGAAATGAGGAGTCTTTACCAGCAGGGCTTGGGGTACACAACCTGCAAGATCCAAATAAACAAACGTTTTGTAAACCTTTACTTCGAATGGCTGACTTATTCAAAAATAAATGAGAACCTGCACCTCGTAGAAACACTATTAGGTTGTTGTATAAAGGGGGCCTAGATACCCCGCCTGATAGAGTATGTCGGCCGTTCTTTACTAAAGAATTCAATGAAATGTTATGCTTCCGAGATATCTGCTCTTATACATACGGATGAGCATAACTATGATATTAGCTTTAAGACTGTGGAAGCTTTAGACAGGTTCTGGGTCAAATACAATGAAATGAACTCTCCTGTTTGGACTCCTTTCTTGGCTATACCCATTACAAAACCAGCAGTTCGAACCATCAAGATTATTTTCAAAAATGGAGTAAACAGATATTTTATATTGGCTAAAAAAAAAAAAAAAAAAACTATGTGAAGTCTTGGAACAACCTGTCCTGGTTATTGACTGAGCAAATTTGGACAGGAGGATGGAGAGTTAAATCTAAACTATTTATGCTGAACACAGGCATTGCACATCTTCCTTGTTTTTTCCTGGGGAAGGATAGAGGGTCACTTTTTTATCCTGGCCAGCCAAAATCTTGTCATCATTGCAGTTCTCGGTTACACCTTAGTAATGCATGTGTAACTCAAAAGTATACCCATTGCGTAGAATTTGGTCATCTTGCTGTGTCATGTATAAATACATTCAGATGCAATCTGTGTGAGGAAAAAGGTCACTTATGTGAAATGTCCCTGGGGGCCTCATAATGGAGAGGATATATCCACACATGAAGCCTTAATCACTCAAGCGCAGAAAAAAGGTTGTGCTGTGGCCTCTGCACATAGGATTCAGGAACTCCAGAAACAGAGATTGCTAAGGACAACAATAGTGTGCTTGCTTCGAACCCAGATATTGCTAATAATCAGGAAAAAGGAAAAATACTAATACCTTGTGCTAACGAACAGCAGCAAAATATTAAATCTACGGTTCAGGATCAGTTATCCCAGAGTGACAGAACAAAGGTTTCTACAGAATGGGACATGGAGAAAATGGTTGACACTAATTTGGTAACATTACCTACAGAAAAGTACAGTTACGTAAGAACTTACCGTAACAGTAGATCTTCGAGAACAGCTCTTGCAGCAGGTAACACCATTAGGACTGAAACCGGCAGGCGCCAGGACTCCACGGAAAACTTCTAGCTAGCTATCTTCAGCAGGGACCGCCTCCGACGTCAGGCGTAGTACATAAGGGGGCGGTCCCGCCAGATTCCCCAGTTCTCCTGCCGGAGACTTCCGGCCGCAGGATGACATCGAAATGGGAGACCGAGGATCCACCGTCAGAAGAGAAAAGGGTATAAATCCCTGTTAAAAAGGCTTGAGCCATGCCTCCTCCAAGGAGGAAGGTGGGTGGGAAGGTACCTGCTGCAAGAGCTTTTCTCGAAGATCTACTGTTACGGTAAGTTCTTACGTAACTGTATTACCTTACTTCGAGACACAGCTCTTGCAGCAGGTAACACCATTAGGGCTGATTCCCAAGCAGTAGCGCTTGCAAACACTCTGGGAGGAGGAAACTAGAAAGTTCATTCCAAGTCCTGATTCTAGGACAGGAGACCCTGTAGCAATGTCCAGGCTATAATGCCTGATAAAGATATGTACAGAGCTCCAAGTGGCTGCAGCACAAATGGCAGAGGTGGAGACGTTACAAAGTGCTGCAAAGAAGGTGGCCACTCTCCTAGTGGAATGGCCCCGGACTGATCCCGGGAGGGGCTTTTGTTTGATATAGCAGTATGATATGCACTGGACAAGCCAGCAAGAAAGGGACTGTTTCGATACTGGCTGGCCCATCATCCTTTCAGTAAAGGAAACAAAAAGTTGCTCCGACTTACGAAGCTGCTTAGTTCTGCTCAGGTAGTACCTTAACCTGCGGTGAACATCCAGAGTGTGGAGCAGCGCCTCTCCTCTATTAGAATAATTAGGGAAGTAGACAGGCAGGTCAATGTCCTGATTGAGATTGAGTGTGGAAACCACCTTAGGCAAGACTTTAGGATTCGTCCTCAGGGATACTCTGTCCCGGTGGAAAAATCAAATAAGGCTCCTTACACATGAGCGCATGAAGCTCGGAAACTCTTCTCGCTGACGTAACAGCAACTAAAAACAACGTTTTCCACGACAGAAAATGCAGCTCGCAATCCGCGGCAGGTTCAAAGGGGAGAGCATGAGTTGCTCCAGGACGAAGAGCAAGTCCCATGGAGGCACTGGGTCTTTAATGGGCAGCCTAAGATGCAACACCCCTCTCAGGAATTCGACAGGCATCTAATTGTGCCACTGTGCGCTGTCCCACTGGGAGGTGATAAGCTGAAATGGCACAGAGGTGCACCTTAATAGAGGAGTAGGCAAGACCCGAACGGAAAAGAGAGAGCAGGTACTCTAACACCGCTTTCACCGGACAACCTAAAGGGGAAAGGCCGCGTGTTTGCGACCAGACAAAAACTGTGCCATTTCATGGCGTACGTAGCATGCGTTGCCGGCTTTCTGGCTGCAGAAAGAACTTCCGCAACCTCTTGCGAGACCCTGTGTTGCAAAATGGCTATGTCTCTAGGAGCCATGCATGCAGGTTCAGTGAGCATAAGTCCGGGTGGACCAGTGAACCCTCCTCCTGAGACAAGAGATGGGAGCTGAATGGCAACAGGAGCGGAGGTTCCCGGGATAGCTGTATTAGCAAAGGGAACCAGATCTGTCTGGGCCAGAAAGGGGCCACCAGAATCATTGTTGCATGCTCCCTGCGCAGTTTGAGAAGAACTCTCTGGATCAACGGGAAGGGAGGGAAAGCGTAGAGGAATCTGTCCACCCAGGAGAGGGATGCGTCTCGCCAGAAAACACCAGGCCCTGGATCTAGCGAGCAAAAATTGGGCAGTTTTGCGTTGGATGGGGAAGCGAACAAGTCCAATTCTGGAGTTCCCCATCGAAGAAAGAGATCCTCTGATACCTCCTGAAGAAGTTCCCACTCGTAGACTCTGGCCTGGGAACGACTCAGGCTGTCTGCAATTGTGTTGTCCACCCCCGGGAACATGTACTGTGATCAGGTTCGCGCCGTGTCGGATTACCCAATCCCACACTCTCATAGCCTCCCTGCAAAGGGGTAAGAGTGTGCGTCTCCTTGTTTGTTGAGGTAATACATCACCGCTGTGCTGTCTGTCTGTAGCAGGAGAGTACTTGGCGGGATCTCTGACTGAAATGCCTGCAAGGCATAAAGGACCGCCCTCATCCCCAGAACGTTGATATGAAGGCGAGCCTCTTGAGGGGTCCACGTTCCCTGGGACTTCACCCCATCCAGGTGTGCTCCCCACCCTAGTCCTGAGGCATCTGTGGTGAGGATTACCTCAGGGGACGGCGCTATAAACGGGACACCTATAGAGAGTGTCCCCTGGGTCTAGCCACCATTGCCAGTCTCGAATCACGGCATTCGTGATTCTGACCGGATGCTGCATATGGTCTTGCCTTTGGTCCCATTGCACCCTGAGCATCCACTGAGTCACCCGCATGTGGAGCCTTGCGAAAGGGACGGTCGGAATGGCCGCAGCCATGTGTCCAAGCAAGCGAAGGACCGACCTGGCTGGGACGGTCTTCGACGAAAGATCCCTGATGAAGGATCTGATACGCTCCGCTCTGTCTGGAAGAAATGCTTTTCCCTGAACGGTGTCCAAGACTGCGCCTATGAACTGCAGTTTCTGCGACAGTACCAGGAGAGACTTCTCGTAATTGATCAAGATTCCCAGAGACCGAAACAGATCCTGGGTACTCTGGATAGCCATTAAGAATGTCTCTCTGGAGGCGGCCATGAGAAGCCAATCGTCCAAGTACGGGAACACATAATGGCCCTGTCTCCTTAGAGACGCGGCCATGACTGCCGTGCATTTGGTAAAGACCCTGGGGGCTGATGACAGTCCGAATGGAAGTGCTCGGAACTGACAGTGGTGGCCGAGAAGAAAAAAATTACTCACCTTAGTAATGTTGTTTCTTCTAATGGAGTCTTGCTATATTATAGACATTAGCAGTTTGATCCAGCTCTAGAACTGCCCCAGAGTGAAATGGTTAAAACCATTCCAAAATAGAATTTTGGCACGAGCAGCTCTATCTGTGTCATTTCAAACTTGAACTGTCAGATCTTCTGAGCCAAACTCACTAAGGTCTGTGTGGAAGTGTAACCTACACTAGCCAAATGGCTACCTAAATAGTAACAACCATTGATGGTCCCAAGACTCAAGTCAGGGGACCAGAAATACTAACACCATTCTAATAATATGAAAATGGAACATAAGTATAATAAAACACACACGCGCGCATACAACACACCCCCAAAGTCCCAAAGGGGACAAAATGCTAACAGGACATAGCAGTGCCCACACTAAGTTGCCCGAATTCACCAAGTAGAGGTTCTGAGAGGGGCAGGTTGGGAGAGGTCTATAATATAGTAAGACTCATTAGAAGAAACAACATTACTAAGGTGAGTAATTTTTCTTCAAACAACATGAAGTCTTGCATATTATAGACATTAGCAGAATACACAGCAGTACTCCATGGAGGAGGCAGAACCTACTTAGGAATAGGCTCTGAAGAACAGCTGTGCTAAACCGAGCATCTCTCCTGGCCTGGACATCCAGGGGTAATGCTTGGTAAAATGTGTACCGATTTTCCAAGTAGCAGCCTGGCAAATCTCTAATAAAGGGACATCTCTGGCAGCAGCTAGAGACGCAGCTGTACACCTGGTAGAATGAGCCCTCAAACCGGGGGGGGAGGGGGGGCTCTGCCCACTTTCTGATAACAAAATTGGATACAAGAGACGATCCACCTGGCTACTGATCTCCTAGTGGCAGGTTTGCCTTTCCCAACTTCACCATAGGTAAGGAAAAGTCGGAGGGATTCGAACCTGTGACCTTTGGTACGCTCTATATAATAACTAAGAGCTCTCTTAACATCCAGGCTGTGCAACCTCTTCTCACCCGAAGAGGAGTGATCAGTGAAAAATACTGGAAGGGAGATAGATTGATTAAGATGGAAATCTGAAACCACCTTAGGCAAAAACTTCCTATTAGTCCTAAGGACTACCTTATCCCTGTGGAAAGAAATAAAGTCAGTCTCCACTGACAAGGCTTGCAATTCACTTATGCGTCTGGCAGAAGTGTACTGATAGCCACTAGAAAAACAGTTTTCAAGTTAGGTACTTAAGCTCTGCAGAAGACAGAGGTTCAAAGGGTTGCATTAACTGGGCAATGCAAACATTAAGGTCCCAAGCAGGGCCGGTTCCGAAGGAGGATTAGTATGGAGTAATCCCTTAAAAACTTGGAAAACAAGGATGAGAGGAAAGAGGATGACTTTCCTGCTGACAAGCAGACAGCTGCCAAATGAACTCTCAGGGTAGCTGGTCTGAGACCCAAGGAATTAAGATGTACCATGTAATCTAACAAAATGGGCAATTCAGCAGATTCTGGGAAATATTTTTCCCAGCACACCAAATGGAAAACCTTTCCATTTAGAACTATAAGTAGCCCTAGTGGAAGGCTTCTGGAAGCCTTTGGGATCTCAAGAACACCCTGAGAGGGTGTAAATCAGAACTAACTCCTCAAGAGCCAGGCCTTGAGGTTGAGGATTTGAGGTCCGGATACCAAACCCTTCCCTGGGCACAAGTCAACAGATTGTGATTCCTGGGGAGGCACAGGGGAAGATGGACTGTCAGAGACAGAAGGAGTGGGTACCAGGGCTGCCTGGCCCAATCCGGGGCAATCAGAATCACCCTGCAAGGCTGAGATCTGATTTTGATTAGTACTTTGAATAGGAGAGGAAGGGGGAGCATAGAGAACTTCCCTCCCAATCCAGAAGAAGGGCATCCAGGGGAACTGAGCCCAGCACTGGAGGCCTGCAACAGAACAGAGGAAGTTTGTGATTGTCTGGAGCTGCAAAAGATCTATCTGAGGGATGCCCCACCTGGCAAAAACTATCCCCAGCACTTGAGGATCCAGGGACCATTCGTGATGGCCCTGGGAAATCCTGCTGAGGGCATCCGCTAGGACATTGTCCTTCCCTGGAAGATGAACTGCTATGAGGGAAGTGTTCAAGGAATAGGCCAGAGACCACAACTTCATTGCCTCGGTGCATAAGGCCGAAGACCGAGTGCCCCCGTTTGTTGATGTACTACATTGTTGTGGTGTTGTCTGTTCTGACTTGTATCATCTTGTCGTGGACAGATGCAGAAAAAGTTTGAAGAGCTAAAAAGACAGCTCTGAGTTCCAGCAAATTGATGTGGAGCAGAGATTCCTGGGGGGACCAAACTCCCTGAGTGGAAAGGTCGCCCATGTGGGCTCCCCAACTCAGAAGGGAAGCATCTGTAGTGAGAGTCAAGTCGTGAGAAGGGGAAATGAAGGGACCCCGCTCTTAATTGCTCTGATCCTGCCACCACTGGAGAGCTAGGATCAAGGTTCAGTCACTGGGACCAACTTGGAAAGGGGGTCTCTTCTCTGAGACCAAAGGTTCTCAAGTGAAACTGAATGTCTCATCTGAAATCTGGCTCCTGCACAACAGCTGTGGATGCAGCCATGTGCCCCAGGAGCTGCAGAAAGAGTCTTGCTGGTCGAGACCTGCAGAGTGAAGGAAGAGGCCAGAGCCACTAAATTCCTTACCCTTTCTGGGGGAAGAAAGGCTCTGGCTAGCTTTGTGTCCAATTCTGCCCCTATAAAGGTGAGTACCTGGACTGGTTCCAGAACAGACTTTGGTAGGTTTAGCAGAAAATCCAGGGAGGTGAGAAGCTGCTGGGTGACCTGCAGGTGAGATTTTACCTGTTCTGGGGACTGGCCTACAATGAGCCAGTCGTCTAGATAGGGAAAAACAGCAATCCTCTGCCTCCTTAAGTGGGCCACTGCTAGACACTTGTGAATACCCTTGGAGCAGAGGTAAGGCCGAAGGCATTGCTCTGAACTGGTAATGACCTGAGGGCAGTTCGAATCTGAGGTACTTTGATGGGATCTTCTGATTAGGACATGGAAATAGGCATCCTTGAGGTCCAGGAGGCTAGCCAGTCCCTGGCCTTAGGAAGGTAAAATCATTGCCAGAGTTACCATTTGAACTTTGGTTTCAAAAGATGCTTGTTCAGATATCTGAGATCTAAATGGCCGCCATTCTCCTGTCTTTTTGGGGTAAGGAAGTATCTGGAATACAGACCCTGCCCTGATGCAGGGAGGAACCTTTCTACTGCTCTGAGAGCTAACAGGATGAGACCTCTGTTTCCAGAGCGAGGGTCTCTGAAGCACTTGCAGGTAGAAAGTCTGCTTCTCAACTTGGGAAACTTTTGAAGCAGAGAACCAGACCCTGGCTTACTACTTCAGAACCCACTTGTCTGAGGTTAAAGAAGCCCAATCCTGACTGAGTAAGCCAGCCTGCCCCCACTGGTACAGGAGAATGGCCCTGGGCACCCCATCAGGGTGCCTGTTTCCAGGAGCTTTTAGGCTGGGGGTGGGAGCAGGTCTGCCCACCCCTAGTCTGCCCCTGCCTCTGAAGAAGCCCTCTGAGCATAGGCAGAGGGCCTGAGTCTGGTAGAAAGGCCTGTGAAAAGGCCTCACCCTACCCCTGGGCATGCCTTTGAGGAGTGGCTTGCCGCCTTAGCCTGGGCACTCCTGTAAGTAGTCCTATATTCATCCATCTTCTTCATGTAATTCCTGTCTGCTCCAAACAGAGAATTTCCACCACAGGAAAATCCATAGCCTTAGTCTGGGTATCCTGTGACAAACTAGTACACCTGAGCCAGGCCAACCTACTAAAAGCTACAGATGTGGCCATGACCCTAGAGAAACATCATTAACATCCACAGCAGCATGAAACTGAACCTTAGAGGCTTCAATGCCATCAGCAGCCACCTGTTCTAGTTCACTAGCCAGCTGGCCATGGGCCTGTTACCAGTGCATAACAGTATCCCACCTAGATTTCTGATACCTAGCTACATAAGCCATATAATTTGCTTGCCTAAGTCCCAGAGAGGCTGCCATATACTGTTTTTTGCCATGGCATCAATCTTCATGGAATCCTTGTCAGGAGGATGTGAAGCCAAGGAATATTAGCTTTATCACAGGCAGCCTGAACTACTAACATGACTGCATTGCTGAGAAAGGAATTCTGTATCAGGGCCTGACAATATATACCTTCTGTCCATCTTTTATCTACAGGAGGCACAGAATTAGGAGCTTTTAAAATTTTAATTGTTTGTTTCCTAAAAGACTTATGTAAAGGAATAGACAATCTCCTAGACTCTGGAATATCCATCATTTCTACAAAATCAGGCTCCTCTTGCTCATCCACAGCCTCTTCTAAAAGGAAGCTGGAGGGTTTCAGCAACTTTTTTATAAAACATAAAATGAGATGGGGACTCAGACAGCATAGGGGGAGATTCTAAAGGTCTGTCTGGGGACATGTCCGGTTCAATGGGCACACCCAGACCTTCCCAGCCACATTCATACTGTTCATAATCCTCCTCCCTCTGGTTCTAAAATTCCTCAATATCATAATCCTGAACCACTGGGACCGACGAACCGACCTTTTACCAGATAGTGGTGGTTCGGACGGACCCTGAACAGTGACTGGACAATTTGTATGGCTTTTGCTATCTCTGCAGCAGTTGGAGAAGGAATTTTGGACTCCAGACCTGCTGATTTTCTTGTTTTCTTTACTGGAATTGGTTCCTCAGAACCAGCTTTTCTTTGCCGAGAAGTCTGGCCTTGGTCAGAGGTCACTCCCTCTGTGTCGGTTGGCGCCCAACCGGGCTGACCATCGGGTCAGCGGACTTTTGGCCTCTCTCGTTCCTGAGCCTGCCCAATCTTTTTTCCAGGGTGGCTGCAGGGAAATTCTTACATACCTGGCAGTCTGACTGGAGGTGGTCAAACCCAGACAATAAACACATGGTGTGTGGGTCAGCCTTGGCAAAGACTTCCCCACAAACATCACAGTGTTGAAACCAGTGGGCCAGTTTTTCTTTTGGGTTTCTCGACACCTGCGCCAACCTAACCAAAACTTGTCCTTTTAACGGCAGTGCCAGGCAAGACACCCTTATCGGTTCCTAACCGTGTCACGGGTATTGGAAAAAAACATAATAAATCCGTTTTTTTTTAGAACCGATAAGAACCGGGAACCGCACTCTAAAATAGTAACTTAGTTTTAAATGAGTTTTAAACCCACTGATCGGTTCAAAACCGAACCGATAACTTACAAGTTCCACACAGACAAAACCTTCATTTACTTACAGTTACCACAGATACAGCTTGAACCGAACGGTTTTGTGGTTAAAATAAAACTATTCTCGGTTAAATCCAACCGAGAAAACACTTTTTAAACCGAGAAATGAACCGAGCAGAAGGAAAAATCTCCAGAGCGACTGTTCACTGAGGCGGAGTAAAGAATCTGACAGTTCAAGTTTGAAATGACAGATAGAGCTGCTCTCGTGCCAAAATTCTATTTTGGAATGGTTTTAACCATTTCATTCTGGGGCAGTTCTAGAACTGGATCAAACTGCTAATGTCTATAATATAGCAAGACTTCATGTTTGAAACTCGAAGCGCAGGAACCTCCTGTGCGCCTGAGCTACAGGGATGTGCAGGTATGCATCCTGCATGTCTAGGGACACTAAAAATGCGTCCCTCTTTAGCATGGGAATAAGACCCGGAAGAGTCACCATGCGGAATCTTTTGTAGGTGACTGACATATTGAGGTCGCTGAGGTCCAGGATTGGACAGAGATCCCCTGTCTTCTTTGGAACCAGGAAGAAGTGGGAGTAGTACCTGTATCCTTTCTGGTTCTCTGGGACATACTCTGTCACCCCCGTTTGCAGGAGCGCGAGTATTTCTTGCCTGATCAGAGGCTTGTGCTGACCTGAGTAACGGGAGAGCAGAGGAGGCCTCGAGGGTGGCTTTTCTGCAAATTCTATAAAGTGGCCTCTTTCGACCAACTGAAGAACCCACCGGTCGGTGGTTATTGACTGCGATCCTGGCAGGTACTGCGCAATGCGACCCCCGACCTTGATGTCCCATTGATCCTGAGGGCCGGGGGCTGGAAAGGAGTCAGGCTGTGACGGAGGGGCCTGCGGGCTGGGCCGGTTTAGATGGGCGTTGACCTCGGCCCGCAGGCTGTCTACCCTGGGCTCTGCAGGAACCGGAGCCCCTCTGTTGTGGGCCGGTGCGGGACTGTTATCTCTGTGCCCATCCACGAAAACAGCTTTTGTTCCTACGAAAGGATCTAAGCCTCAGTCTGTACATTGTCTGGACCGACCTCACCGCCTTCCCGGCCTCTTGAAGCTTGGTGATGACCCTCTCAGAGGGCACACCAAGGAGAACTTCTCCCTCAAATGGGGCGTCCATGATGTTTTTGTGGACGTCCGGGGTAAAGCCGGAGACACGGAGCCAAGAGCGTCTCCAGAGGCATACACCTGAAGCTGCTGCTCGGGCCAAGGAGTCCGGAGTCGTACGCGGCTCGTAGCACTTTGGTTCCCACGTCCGAACCCATCTGGAGGAGCTGAAACATCTCCTTCTGCTCACCTTCTGGCAACTTCTCAGCCAGATCCAGACCCTGCTCCCACGAGGCATTTTGGAACTGCACCATGTGGGTCAAATAGTTCAGGGATCTGATGGCGCAAGTAGCGGAAGCATACGTGCGCCTACCCATAGCGTCCAGCTGTTTGGACTCCGGGTCTGGTGGCAGAGTGCTCAAATGTTGCGGTCTCTGGGACCGGACATGAGAGGCTGTTCTGACCAGAGAGTCGGCCTGAGGATGTTGAGCGAAGTACTGGTCTTCCCTTGGAGCCTTGTACAGGCGGTCAGCTTTCTTTGGCATCACCACGCTGCCTTGGTGACGTCCACGAAAGTGTCTACCAAGGGTGGCACCACCACAGGCTTGGGTTCCTTCTGCCGAAGATATTTCGCAAGGTGTAGCCTTTCGAGGTCTAACTCTTCCGCATCCCATCCCATGTTCTCTTGGATGTGTCTCATGATGTCCGAGAACGAAGGGTCATCCGGAGACTACCTTGGAAGCTCACGTGGGTCCGGAGAAGGGATGTGGAGGGGAGATGGGGATCTAGATCCTGTTGAAAACGTTGATCCCGTGTCCTCCGTCGAAGGCGAACGGCGGTGTCTTCTGGGTCTCTTAGGGCTGGGTGACCCAGAAGAGGATCTGGACGGAGGTCTCCTTTTATCTGGTCTCCCCTTGAGGGATCCTGGGCTCCTGGGGAGGAGGTAACCGGCCTGCAGACCCGGATGGAGAAGGGGACGCAGGAACCGGAGGAGTAACCAGCCTAGGAGAAGGAGGTGGAAGAGGAGGTGGGGTGGGGACCACGTCCTTTTTTATGGTATCCCACCAGTAAGTGAAAAGCTCCTTAACCTCTGAGAAAGACCCGACAGACCGGGCGCCGGTGGTCGGTCGTCTGGTTCTGGCGTCGGCTCCACAGGGGCCTCAGGTTGCGGGGAGGGTTCCCTGGGAGGCTCGACAGGACCGGGGTCGCCCATCTGGGCCTCAGACTGTGTTAACTCCTCCTCTATAATGGTCTCCTGACTGACGTTATCGGGGTCCTCTTCTCAATCTGGACAGGCATGGACGTCGGCCCCCCTACCGGCGTCCGGGGGTGCATAGGCTTGGCAGGCGACTGTCTGGTGGTCGACGGCTCTGGAGACCTGTGACGAGAGGCTGACGTCGGGTCCGACGGGTCTCTTGAGAGGTGAGCTCCTTGGTCTTCCGCTGGGGAGTCGGCGGCAAGGAGGCAGACCTGACGTCTGGTTCAGAATGGCGGGAACCCAACTTGTGGTGATGGTGGCAGTCCCTCGACTTGACCACGGCCTTGGAAGACGAAGGAGGCCTGGAAGTCTTGGCCTGAGAAGAGGAGCCCGAAGATTTTCTCACCGCAGCAGGGGGAGGCTGAGAACTGGCCCGGGAAGGCAAGCAGTCGGACCTGGAGCTGAAGCTACGAGAATCAGAGGCCCTAGACGGGTCCTGGAAGGGGCCTTCTCCCTATGCTTCTCCGAATGTTTGCGGGCCTTCTCCGAAGAATCCCCCTTAGAGGCCATGGTCTTGAGTTGTTCCTCGAGCAGGAACGCCTGTAGGGCCTTCTGGTGACGGATCCGGGTTCTGCTGTTGAAACCTAGGCAAAAGGAGCAGGACCGGGTCGTCGTGGTCTGGGCCTAGCACGGGCGCAGGCGAATGCGGATCATAAAGGGATCCGCTTCCCACAGGCGCACTTCAAAGAATGACCGGAGGTTGGAGAGGACATCAGACAGTAAACTGACCGAAGAAAAAACAAATTTTCCGAAGGAAAAACTTTACCACGCGTCGTGCGCTAGAATTGGAACCGAAGGGTCAAGACTACAAGTTGACGGCGGGAAAGAACTGGGGAATCTGGCGGGACCGTCCCCTTATGTACTACGCCTGACGGAGGTGGGACAGACGTCGGGGGTGGTCCCCGCTGAAGATAGCTAGCTAGAAGTTTTCCGTGGGGTCCTGACATCTGCCGGCTTCAGTCCTAATGGTGTTACCTGCTGCAAGAGCTGTGTCTCAAAGTAAGATCAAATCCTTCTGTTATGCCAGGGTCAATGCCCCTCCCTCCTTCCAGTTCAAGTTGAAACTGTTTAAAACTGTAATATACAAAAAACTGCCTCGTGCCAAGACTGAATACAGTTAGATCTCGTGGAAAGGGGCGAAAAACCTCCCAAGGCACACCTACATGGACTTCAATAAATCAGTATAAAGCTCTGGCTAATGAATACTCTGAGGATGTAGACTCAGATTCCTCCTGTTTCTTCTTTTACAAAAGATCACCTCTCAGGGGTAGATAATAGTTCTACAGATACTGTACGGAAAAAATGATCAACAAGGTCTCAATCTTAAACTGTTCTGGTTGTTCCGAGTCGCATCCTTTTTTTCATGGCAACTCTTCGTATTTTTTCTCTAAATGTTAACAGCATAAAAAATGCGAAAAGAAGACCAACTGTTTTGACAGGTCTTTTACATCAGAAAGCTGATATGTTTACAGGACGCCAGAATTAAAACATCATACGAGATTGCACAAGCCACTAAATTGTGGACTCAGGGAGTCTTTCTGGTCACAAGGATTAGACTCCTGTGATGCACTAGGGAGTTTGTTTAATAATTCTGTTTTAAAAGTTACTAGGCTGTTAGAAAATACATTTTGGTCGAGCTTTACTTCTAGATATTTCATATGGAAGCACCAGAATAAGGGTCACAAACACCTATGCACCTCAAGGTAAAACAAATAGGACTGATTTATTCAAAAAAATTCAACCTTACCTACACAGCTAGGCTACTTATTTGGGGAGGCGATTTTAATTGCAGTATAGCAAAAGATAGGGGGCTCTTAACCAACAAAATCTTTTGCGATAGTAATGTTTTGACCGGAATTCTTTCCACCTCTAATTTACAGGAGTCATACAAAAGAAAGGGGGATTTACTTATATTAGAAGGTCCCACTCAACCAGGATTGACTTTATATTTACTTCTAATTTTTTTTAGAGGTAATTCAAGGGAAGGTATGGGATATGGCCTTTTCAGATCACAGAGCAGTTGAAATAACTATTGCTTGGCGTTACAGTCCTTGTGGGAACCCCCCTTGGAAATTAAATGCAGCTCTATTGAAGAAAGAATATATAAATAAAAAAATGGGAGAAATTATGGGTAGCTAGACAATCTGTTCTTTGTTTATACTTATGCAGATTGGTGGGTAGATACCAAAATGACCTTTAGAACCTTTTTTCAGCAAATGGCAGGGAAGTATACTACACAACTATATTTAGATTATTTAAATCTTAGGAAGCAACTTCACTCTAATTTCTAAAACAGAAACATTGAAAACAGACACTACAAAACAGATTTCAGTTATAAAAAAGAAATGCATCGAATTCAATATAGCAGAGCCAAATCCTTACAACAAGAGTTGAGATTTGGTACAAAATCTTTGACCCTTATAAGGATAATAAAAAGAACAGGAAATACAAAAATAGTACAATTAAAAGATAATCTAGGGAATATACACAATTCTAAGTTAGGGTAGGGATCCTAGATACAATTCATAATTATATTTATGATACTATGGGAACACCTCCTACAGTGGTGAATATAGAATATTTATCACAGATTCCATTTCCACTGTTATCAAATCAGGTCATACAAACCTTGGTAGTCCCAGTTTCACAATTGGTAGAAAAGTCAGTAATCTCTTCTTTGGCTAATGGTACTTCCCCAGGAGTTGATGGCCTTACTTCAGAATTTTATAAACATTTTTTGAATTCATTATTACCAGAACTGACTCAATTGTTTAATGAATTATTACAATCAAAGCAGATTTCAGATAATATCTCACTAGCAGAGTTAATTTTTCTTTACAAAAAAGGGGATAAAGATGTATCACAGAATTGGAGACCTATCTGTATTTTGAATACAGATTTTAAAATCTTAGGGAAAATCCTGGCCAAACGGCTAGGTCAGGTTTCTGGTTCCTTAATTTCCATGGCCCAAACTTGTTCCATAGAAAAACGCAGCATCTCAGATAATTTGATTACTTTAAAAGAGCTTTTCCAAAAAACCCAAGTGGCTACGGTAGCAGGATTTTTGCCAAGTTTAGACCAACACAAAGCCTTTGATTCAGCGGCTCATAGCTATTTGTTTAAAACTTTAAAATTTTTTGGTATACCGATACAGTTTTTAAATTGGATTGAAGGGCTTTATAAATCAGCATATGTTATCCCACGAGTCAATGGGTGGGCCGGGAAAAAAATAAAAATTAATCGAGGGTTAAAACAGGGATGTCCCCCAAGCCCCCCTGCTTTATGTGTTCTGTATTGACCCATTATTACGCACAATACAGAGGAGTAATAAGATAGAGGATATTAGGTTAACCGTGGATACAGCTCCTATATCAGTAATGGCATATGCTGATATTACTCTGGTTTGTAAAACATCTACTGAAGAAAAATAAATTATGCATTTGTTAGATAAATATTCAGGGGCCTCAGGATCCCATATTAATGCTGATAAAAATAAAGGAGTACAATTGTGTGGACTGGAACTGTCCCAAAATCAATATGCAGGGATAACTTTAACACAAGACCCTATTACTATTTTAGGGATACTATTTGGGTCAGGAGATCTCTCCCTTTTAAATTGGGGAAAAAAATGGATATGGAGGACAATTTGTCTAAATCCTGGGCTAATCGGCAAATTTCGAAACAAAAAATAATATTATTGATTAAATCGTTATTAATACCTATGTTCCTGTATATTAGTATAAATTTCCAACTCCTATACAATTGGAGACTAGATTATATAGCTTTTTTTTTTTTTTTTTTTTTTAAGAGCTTTTTGGGGAGTCTTTTGAACCCCATTAAAAGAGAGGTTACATATAGGCCAATTAAAGAGGGTGGGATAGGGATGGTAAATCCCACTGCATTCTATTATAGTTTATTTCTATATGCCAATATAACAAGCTGGCAGGGTCAGAAGACTAAGGACTGGCAGGAAAGAATATCTGAATGGGTGGAAATTTGTACAAATGCATGGCAGCAGGGGAAGAGTAGATTACTCTCTAGAGTGTATGTTATACCAAATTATGTGAAACCTCTTTTTCAGAAATTAATTAAATGGAAGGTGCCATGTAATCAGGTCATGGTGGCCTCTAAACATGGAATATATGAGATATTCCTACAGGCAATCTGTCAAGCTGCCATGGTTTTACCGAACTGTCCAGTAGCAGAACAAAATACTGCAATTTCACAGTTAATGAACAAAATATCACCTGACTTTGCATGGGATCTACTGTGGTTGACTATCCATGGAAGATTAAATGTTAAAAACAACAACAAACATAAATCCAAAGAGGAAAGATTTTGTCCCAGACCCTTGTGCCAAGGTATTCTAGAAACACAAGAGCATATTTTCCTGGAATGTTCCTATGTAAAAATGTTATGGGATGAAGTAATTCGTATTTGGAAAATACCATGGCTTCCATCATTAACCTACATGGAATTTAATTTTTCAATATATTCAACATGTTGGGCCTCTTGTTCATCAGAAACTTTACAAGTCATCTTTGCTGTTCTTAAATATTTTATCTGGCAATCCAGATGCAAATGGGTATTACAGCAAATTCATGTGCCAGTAGATATTTTGGAAAAATGTTCAGATTTCTCTAAGATAAGTTTATGAAACCGATGGAAAAAAGTTTTCAAAAAAAAAAGATGGATGCACTATGGTTTGCCTGCACTAATCTCTTGTGAGACGGAGGAAAAAAAAAAAAAAACAAAAGAAGGAAAAAAGAAGAGTGCGATTGTGGTTCTTGCACTGACAGAAGATTTTGGGCTATTATAAGGAATAATGGATGCTGAGGTTTTTTTGATGTCAAGAATATTCTGGTACTCTGTTACAGTACTGACTGAATTATTTCCCCATTTCCCCCCAAAATTCCCCTACTCTTTTTGATAAGTGCCATGGGATCTTTAACATCCACCTGAACTACCACCAATCCAGGCAGATGGGACCTCAGTTTAATGTCTCATCCGAAAGACGGCACCTCAGAAGTACAGCACCCCTCTCATGCTGCACTACAGTGCCAGTACTGGGATATTAACCCAAGTGCCAGATGTGGGAACTGAACCCACAGCCCTCTGATCTCCTGGCTTCACAGGCGAATGTGCTACCTACTGAGCCACTGACACTGATGTACCTCTGCTATGGCTTTGCTAGACTCCTGAAGTTCCTTGACCAGGGTTTCCACCTCCTGGCCAAATAACACTGGCCCCTAAAGGGGTGAATCCAGTGTGGAATCCTGGAGATCTGGGCAGAATCCTGTTAGTCTGAGCCAAGAATGCCTCCTCAAACAAAATTCCCGAAGCAGCTGCCTGGAAGGCCATGTCCACAGCATCGTAAGAGTACCCAAGGACGTGCTTGTCTACATTCAGTCTGGACTGGGCGCAGACCAGAATCTCCTTTTTAGTGTCAGAGTCTTGACCATTTCCATGGTTTTCTCCCAAAGTGACTGTTGATGTGTCACCATATGGGCCAGGAAATTCAGTGAACAGATAGATTCCGTTTGCAGACTAAAAAAAACTTTCCTGTCCCCGCTATCCAGTTTTTTGGATTCTGGATCTGGTGGTTGGGAGCTGAGGTGCTTAGGCTGGCTACCACAACCATGGGCGGCTGTGAGCACCAAAGAATTTGTTTTAGGGTGTTCTCCAAAAAGGGCTCGGCCTTGAGGGGCTTGTATAATCTGTCTGCCTTCTCCGGGACAGCCGAAGTGGACGAAGGTTTGCACCATGTTATCCTGGTAACATCCTGGAATGGCTCTACAAGAGGCGGGATAACCACGGGTTTGCACTCTCTGGACCTTAGGAATTTAGCCAGACATCTGTACTCTGGGTCCAGCTCCTCAAGTGTCCCATTCGTAAATGGACTGGATGTGCCCAATAATGTCCAGAAACGATGGGTCATCTGGGGAGAGAGACACCATGGGTCCCTGGGTCCGGATAAGGTGGGACAAATTCCTCTTCATCGGAGAGACCTGCATCCCAGTCCGGAGATGACGGGTGCCCACTGGAGGATGGGATAGGGGAAAAACACCTCCCCTGCGTTTGCCTTTGCGGTCCAAGTGGGTTACCTATTCTTCAACCAGATTGGTCGGTGTTGGAGGAGGTCCCATTGGTGGTGGAGTCTGAGTTAGGACTGGAGGTCTGTACAGGAGGTCCTCCTTAGTGATATTCCACCATGATGTAGAGAGTGACCCGATGTCAGCCACTGGGCCAACTGCTGGGCCGGGCGTCTGGATCACTGGACTTGGTGTCTGTGCATCTTAATGATCTGGCGCCAGGTCTGGAGAGCCCCATTTGTTCTTGTCCGAATGCCCAGGATCTGCATCCCCAGGGGACCTGGAGTCGGGAGCAGGAGGCGGCCCGTCGGGTGACTGGCCCTCAGAGGGAGGGGTAGGTGTCCAATCCTCTGCCGGCAACCGCCTCATATCAGGAGTCTGAGTGTAGGATACCATGGAGAGCAACCAGTTCGGCAGGTGCCTGTCCGGGGCGGAGGGACACACCTTGGCCGGAGGAGGTGAAGGGGCATATGGTGGTGGATGACTCCTGATGCCCCTCGTAGTCAGGAAGTTGGCGCTTTTCTGATGAACCGCCAGGTTTTTCTTTTGATTTACTGGCAGGTAGATGGCCTTCCTGGGTCGACCCTGAAGAGGACTTGTGGGGTCAGAGGGCCAGGGAAGGATGAGCGGGCTCGCTGTGTTTGCCCTGAGAAGAGGCGGGAGCTGCTTTAGACTTCTGCGAAGACTCAGTCGTATGAGCCGGGACCGAGCCCGACCTCCGGGCAGATGTCAAAGAAGAAGGTGGACTTCCAGTTTGGAAATGGCGCTGTGAAGACGCAGCTGGTTTAAGCTCTCACCCCACCAGCGCCTTTACAGAAGAATTCACCCCTTACAATAGCGATTTATCCGATTAATAGAAGCTTGGCATACTCTATAAACAACTAGGGAAGGAAAATCACATTAAAGAAAGTAATTGTAGCAGAGTACCTGAGGAAAATGGCACGTTCCGATCGCAACAGTTTCCAACCGCTTAAAGACTTGCCTGAGGATGATGAAAACTGCCCATAAAGTTCAGATTCCAATCTGTCGGTTTGCCTGCAATCCAAAACAAAGAGGGGGAAAAGGGATAAAGATAAGAGACAGACACCTGAACTATCCCATTCAGAGGCTATCCTGGCAGCAATACTAGAATTGCATTTCGAAATGAGAGAAAAACTGCAAGATATTTGCACAGACTTAATAGAATTGCAATCAAGGACTGCAGAGGCGGAAACACAAATATCAGATAACGCCAATAAACTTTTGGTTTTGGAAAGAGCAATATTTGAATTAGCAGAGGAACAATTACACACATCTTTGAGATTGAAAGATATGGAGAATAGAGGAAGATGAAAAAACACATGGACTACCGAAGGGAGAAGAGGGAAACGATCCAGTGGCTTTTGTGGACCTGTTGCTGCACCAAACTCTAGATTTGGGCCTGGACTTCCAGTTAGGGATGGCACAAAGCACTGGGCCCCCGACCTTCCAAGCCAGACACCCACCCTAGATCTTTTGTTATGCATTTTGTCAGGTTCTAGCAAAAAGATCAATTACTGGTTAAAGCTTGGTGCAAGCAGAGTGCGCAATGGGGAGAGCACTAAATTTTATTTGATAATTATGCCCCAGCTACTCAGCATATGAGAAGGGAGTATTTCCCACTTTTTCCAGTTCTCAGAGCAAAGAAGAACAGGTTACTCCCCTGTAACAGTAGTTCTAGGAGTGGTATATGTTGTTCATCCACACTCTTTGGCATGTCCCTTTCCCTTTAAATCTGGCCGGGAAGTCTTCAAGCTGGCTCCTCACACCCATCTGGGTGGTAAATACCTTGGCTCCGCCCCATGACACCAGAGCTTAGCCCGCTGGAAGCAAGGTGATGCGCCTAAAGCCAGGAAGGTCTGGTGGATGCATGTGGATGAACAACATATACCACTCCCAGAACTACTGTTACAGGTGAGTAACCTGTTCTTCTAGGAGAGTGGCTATGTTATTCATCCACAAGCTTTGGCAGACTCCTAGCAGTTCTCTGAGAGGAGGGAGGCAAGGTGCATACCTCCTACTTGGGGAATAGAGACTGGAGAACCAAGGCCCCAAAACCAGCATCCCGGCATGACTCAAGGTTGATGTGGTAGTGGGAAATAAAGGCGTTTGCCGACTTCCAGGTAGCAGCCCGACAGATTTCCTGGATAGGGATGTCCCTGGAAGCAGCCACCGATGCAGCAGTATGGCAGACAGAATGAGCTCTTATCCCTCTGGGAGGGCTCCTTGCCCGCCAACTCATAGCACATACCTATGCATGATGTAATCCACCTTGCAATGGTCCGTTTGGCTGCAGATCTGCCAGAAGAGGCTTCAGCATAGGTGACAAACCGCTGGTGAATTTCTCCACAAATTTCTACCGTTCTTTCCTTATAACAGGAGAGAGCACATCTCCGGTCCAGAGTATGGAACCTGTACTCTGCATCCGAGGTGTAGTTACGTAGTATACCGGCAGAGTCGACACCTGATTAAGGTGAAACTCAGACCACCTTCAGAAGGAATTTCAGGTGGGGGCGCAGGACAATTTTGTCCCTGTGAAAGATCAGATAAGGGGAGTCCACAGAAAGCACCTGGAGCTCCCCTGTCCTTCTGGCTGACGTGATAGCCACCAGGAAGGCAGGCTTCCATGACAAGTGTGAGAGCTCACACTTGTGCATGGGTTCGAATGGCTTGCCCATGAGCTTTGCCAAAACCAGCAAGAGATCCCATGGAGGTGGAGGTTCATGCAACGGAGGGGATGTGTGATCCAGGCCTTTGAAGAAGCGTCTGACCACCGTCACCTGTGCCAATGTCTGCTGACCGCCCAGCGCCCGGTAAGCAGAAATGGCTGCCAGGTGCACCCTGAGGGTCGAGGACCGCAGACCCCCTTTGGAGAGAGAGTCTGAAGGTAGTCTAAAATGTTAGCCACAAAGCAGGATAAGGGGTCCATACTCTTACCCTGACAGCAAATGGAAAATCTCTTCCATTTGAATGCATAACATTTCCTGGTCGAGTCCTTGAGAGATGCCTCCACCACAGTGTAGACATCCTCTGAAAGACCCAGAGCCTGGAACTCTAGCTGTTCAGGTTCCAGGCTGTGAGGTGCAGGGACTGAAGGTCCGGATGGAAGACCTTCCCCTGGTTTAATGATGTCAGGTCCGGGCGTGTGCAAAGCCGCTCCAGGGGTCTGCAGGTGAGGCTGAGGAGATCTGGGTACCAGAACTGGCACAGCCAATTCGGGGCTACCAGAAATCACCTTCACCTTGAGTAATACCTTGTGGATCAATGGAAATGTAGGGAAGGCGTAGAGGAGGCCTGGGGTCCACGGCCTTGAAAAGGCATCCCCCTGCAGCGAGCCCTGCTTGGGGGCAGGCATGGTACAGACTCAGCCTGGCATTCTACTTGGTGGCAAACAGGTCCACCAACGGTCTGCCCCAATGGGAGAACAGAGTAAGTTACCTCTGGATGGAAGCACCACTCCTGGGATGTCTGGCCTAGGCGGCTGAGAACATCCACCAGTTGGTTCGAGACTCCTGCCACATGAATGGCAAGGAGATCCGCCTCCAACCGGCGGACGAGGGTCCAGATGAGGAGCGCCTCCTTGCACAGCAGACGGGAGTGCGTGCCGCCTTGTTTGTTGAGGTATTACATGGTCATGGCATTGTCCATCTGGACTTGAACCACTTGATCCCGGAGCTGAGGAGCGAATGCTGACCAGTGCCAGTCTGACTGCTCTGAGCTCCAATAGGCTGATGTGGCATCGGGACTCCTCGGTGGTCCAGAACCTGAGAGCCCTGTTGTCCTTCATGTGCGCTCCCCAGCCCATGAGAGGCGCATCGGTCACGAGGATGACCGTCAGCTCAGAGTGGACAAACAGGATTCCTTCCTGCAACTGTTCTGGGACGGTCCACCACTGGAGAGCGTCTCACATCTTCTGGGTTACCGTGATCAGCTGATCGATTTGACCATGGCACTGAGTCCACTGGGTGACCAGCTCCCATTGAAGGGGGCGCATGTGCCACCTGGTCCAACAGACCACTGAGGTGCACACCACCATGTAACCTAGAAGGCGCAGAAAGTCCCGAGCAGGGCGCCAAGAGCCCAACCAAAAATGATCGGACAAAGGAGGAAAGAACCTCTGCCCTGTCCGCCGGGAGCCGGGCTCTGGCTTGACAAGAGTCTAGCTCTGCCCCAATGAAGCCCATCACCTGAGACGGCACCAGTTCCGACTTGGCCTCGTTGATCAGGAGGCCAAGCTGAGAGCAGGTTCTGAGAGCCAGATCCCTGGATCTCTCCACCTCCTGAAGGGAGGAACCTGAAAGAAGCCAGTCGTCGAGATAAGGGTAGACTGACTCAGACGCCGAAGTTGGGCTGCCACCACTGCAATGCATTTGGTGAAGACCCGTGGGGCCGATGACAGGCCGAACGGCATGGCTCGGAACTCATACAGGGTCCTCTCAACCCTGAAGCGGAGGAACTGCTGTTGGGACAGACAGATTGGGACGTGAAAGAACGCGTCCTGCAGATCCAGACAACAAAACCACGTTTCGCTCCAGGGATGGTATGATCTGGTTCAGAGTTACCATCCAGAAGGTGCGAGACCTGACATACTAATTCAGGTCATGGAGTTCTAGGATGGGGCACCAACCCCATCTGTCCGCTTGGGCACCAGGATACGAAGCCTGGGTCTGCAGGCAGATCCAGCGCTGGAGCTACCGCCTCCTTGTGGAGGAGATGAGCTGTCTCGTCCCGAAGGGCTGACTGCGTGCGAGCTGAGATCCTTTCCTCCCGAGGGGTGCGGGTTCGGTTGGGTGGATACTGCTCGAATTACAAAGGCAGTCCCTGCCCAACCACATCTAGAACCCACCTGTCCAAAGTGATATCGGACCAGGCGGAAAGAAAGTGGCAGAGCCGACCCCCCACGGGAGGACTCAGGGCAGGCGTGACGGGAGTAGGGGTGACAACCCCCAACCAGTCACTAAGCAGGCTTAGAGGAAGCTCCTGGACCAGCACCTCTGCCTCCTTTACGGGGCTGCTAAGGGTCCTGCTTGGGCCTAGGGCGTCAAGCTTGATCCTGTTGCTGCTATTGGTGCTGCTGACCTCCTTGATAGGAGGGCTGCCTGACCGCAGGGGAGGACTGCCGAAAAGGCTTCCTATTCTGCTGGTTCTTGCCCGAGGAACCCTTAACAGAGGTGGCGTCCAAGGTAACATTGGACTGTTCAATACACTGAAGCTGGCCTATCTCTCTTGGGCCGATCAAGTCGTTACCAAGGAAAGGCACATCAGCTAACTTGTGCTGGGTATCTGCCAGAAAGGAGGATAACCGCAGCCAAGCCCTGCGGCAGGTGGCCACTGCGACTGGTAAAGAGCAGGCACAAGAGTCCCAGATGTCGAGGGCCATCTGGTGCTGCTGTTTGGCAACAGCACGGCCCTGATCAGACTTGACCGTGGTCTGCATATCCACGGGGAGGTGAGGAAGTACTTCATCCAGTGACCCAAGGAAGGCATGGGATAAGTGTGCCATGATTACAGGCGAACTGGCCTGACAAAGGCCCAAGGAAGAGGCAGCGTAGACCTTACAGGCAGAGTGGTCCATGTTCTTGAACTCCTTGTCCGGAGTCGGTCGGTGTCAGCTGAGCTACCAGTACATCTAGAGACGGAAGCAGTCATCAGGCTCACAGCCGAGGGATGTTCCGTGAATCCCGGTAGGGATCCCACAGGCACCGCATACTTACAGGCCACATGGGCAGACGGTGCTGGGTAGGAGGCTGGACACTGCCAAAGCTCAAGGCCTGGACCAGTAATGGCCTCAGCCACTGGGAAGGACTCAAGAGGGGGGGATACCTTGACTAAGGATATCCGTAAGAGGGTACTCAGTCTTTCTATATAGACTACAGGGGCATTCTGGTGGAATCGGAAATGAGGCTGAGGATGCCCTGAAAGGAGGAAGGACCTTCCTCCAGACCTTCCGAGAGTGACTCATCACCCGGATGGGAGTGCAAACCGGTGGCATCCGAAGAGTCTGGGTACAGCGGTCTCCTGCCTATTTACCTCCTCAATACGCCGAGGGCGGTCAGGGGTAACCGTGATGGACAGGCGTCGGGGGAAGTCCAGCGTCTGAACGGTTCCCTTTTGAGGGAGCCCCTGAGATGGGCTGTTTAGGCGGTGGTTCCACCCTAATCAGTGGTGAGACAGATATGGGCTTAGGAATAACTGCCGACCTCATAGGTGGAGGAACCGAAGATTTCGGATCCGAAGGGGTCGGCGTCGGCCTTTGAGGCGCAGGCCAAGTACTGGCCAGGGTGGACGGCGTAGCCGGCTTCTGTCCGGCCAAAATCAGCTGTTGCCACATAAGCTCCTCATGTCGGAGTTTCCGAAGTCTCTCCTTGTCCGAGGAGGATGAGGACCTGTGGTGGTGCCTCTTTTTCAATGTCGGTGGCCTTTCTTCGGTTTTCCTGAAGAAACCAAGTCCTCGATATAGACCGATGGGGTCAACCAGGATCTGGCAAAACCGGGCTCGGTGAGAATCGAATCTCTGGATCAATTCCCTCGATGGGGATACTCGAAGGAAGTGTCTCGTCATCGGGGAAAGAAAGGACCGGGGTCCTCTCTAGAGAATAGTCAACCAGAGTCTGCGAAATCTGCTCGAAAACCATCTTGGCTGGGTCAGCCGATCCCTCGGTCTCCGCCTGGCCAGACGGAAGATCCGTGGAGGCCAAGGAAGCGATCTCGACCGAAGTCAAGGTCGCAGTGTCCTGGGACACTGACCTCTCTCAGTCCCAAGAATGTCTCCCTTCCGAAGACGCTGGATCCTTGTCCCTCTTCCAAGGGTGGGAAGAGTGCGAGCCCGAGGGCACCTCACCCCTGGTGGGGAGTGACTGGCACATCTCCCTGAAGGAACCTGTGAAGGAAGAACAGAGGTTGAGAGGCACAAAGAAACTTCGGCTGGCCAAAGCTTGGGCAGCTTCTTCGAAGGCCATCTTCTGCTCGAGCTGTTCGGCGGATCCCGCGGCCGCAGAAACTGCCCCTCGCTTCTTTCAATTTCACCAGCGGGTTCCTTTTCTCCAGTCTCCCCAGCTTAAGGCACGCCATGCAGTCGTCGAGGATGTTGGGATGGAAAGCCAAGCAAACGTACAGGTGGTGGTGTCATGGCCAACACCTAGGCAGTACACAGATAAGGTGGGGATCGGTGCGCAACATTTTCTGGCAGCATGTACACTGGCGAAAACTGGGGGAAGACTTGTCCTCCATATCTGATGTGCTATTATCGGAATCAAAAACTCTGACAAGTGAGCGCATGAAATTTGGTAAAAACAGACGATATGAATCCAGGGCGTACGATTGATAGAGTTAGCACGAGGGAACCTGAATCTTCCAGCGGAAAGGAAGATCTGGCATCATAGGGCGCAGCCAAGGTATTTGCCACCCAGGTGCGTGGGAGGAGCCAGAATGAAGACTTTCCGGCAAAATTTAAAAGGAAAGGGACATGCCAAAGAGTACGGATGAACAGCATATCCACACTCCAAGAACTTAAAAGTTCTGTAATCCCTACCTAGCTAGACTGGTGGTCCAATTTCCTAATGGTCCCATTACTTACTCATCAGCCTCTGAAGCCCAGCTAGATCTTCTCCAACGAGGAACTGTAAATGCAGAAGAGGATCCCAAGATGGTGGTGGGGGACCAGAACATGTCTTCCAGAACAGGCACTCAGAGGGTCTCGTGCAGAAACTGGAGACCAGAAACTGCAGAAGATCTTTGATAGAGCAAGTTTGCTTAGGAATCCTAACCTGCAGCCTTAATTAGATATAATCATCCTCCTTCAGGTATCGTTGGGCAGATGGGGAAGGGGGTGAGGAGGAAGGAGAAGCTACTGCAGTCTTGGACTGGAATTTTGGAGGGGTCGAGGAAGGGTTATTGCTCTGCTAAAGGTTGAGCCACACCAGGTTATGCCTTTAAAACAAGTGGCAGTTGGTGATTTCCTGGTAAGCACCTTTCTCTCCCCCTCCATTCCTATGTTCTGGATATCGGACCCCCCCCCCCTTCACTCTTATGCCCGCTAATCAAGTGAACAAAGGCCTTGAACGGTGGAACATACTTCTAGGAAGGCTGACAAGTAGGCCTTGAGTGTGATTCTCTGGCTGCTTTTGGAGTTTGGGGGTGCGGATGAGGGATGGAAGGGAGTTTCAAGTGTCAGGTCAAGGAGTGGTGTCGAGGGAGGGCCATGGCTCTTCTCTAAACAGTGCCTGTTTAAAATAAAACTGCCCTCTACTTTGGGCAAGGCAGATTGCCGTGACTTGGAGAACACCTTGTTCTCTTCCCCCTCCCTGCCTCAGGTTCATTGATAGTCTGTCCCCTTCTCTCCTTCCTCCCTGCTCTCAGAGGGCAGATGACAGCTTGACATATTTGGAATTAAACATTCTGCTCCTTCATGAAACATCTGAGATCACTTATTAAACAAGACCAGAAACTGGAGTCAATGTTCGAATCTCTGAATTAGGAAACTTTGGAACGGTTTAGTTCCTCACGAACGGTGACTAGTTTGGAACTGTTAATAAATTATATGAGAAAATCCTCTTTTGGGTACTGTTGGGCTGTTGGGGAGGTGAGGATGAGAGGGGAAGCAACAACAGCTGTTGGCAGGAATTGTGGAGGGGCTGAGGGAGGGCTTTTGCTCTGCTAAGGGTTGAATTATACCAGTTCATTTCTCTAAAACAAATGGCAGTTGATCATTTCCGGCCGGGTGCCTTTCTCTCCCCTCCATCTCTGTGTTTTGGATATCGGTCTCCCCCACTCCTATACCCGCTAATCAAGTGAGCGATGATCTTGAACATTGTGATATACTATGAGGAAGGCTGAGATGTGGGCCTTGAGGGTGGTTTTTTGGCTACTTTTGGGGTTGGGAGAGGCTGAGGAACGGAGGGGGGCTGCTGAAGGTCGAGTTGAGGAGTGGTCAGTGGGGTCAAGGGAGGGCTATGGCTTTTCTGTGAACAGCACCTGCTTAGGATAAACTCCCCTCTATTTTGGGCGAGGTGGATTGCTGTGAATTGGAGAGCGCCTCTTTCCCTCCTACTTTGGTTTGGATGATGGGCCTAGTCTCCGCTCCTCCCCCTCCCTGCTCTCTCTTTGAGGGCTGATGATGGCTCAACACATTCTGAAAAAGGCATCCGGCTTCTTCAGGAAACATGAGGAAATCGCTCATTAATGAAGCCAGGAACTGGAACTACATGGCTGAATTTTTCAACTACGAGACTCAAAGGCTCAGTTCCTTATGAACGGTGGAGAGTTTGGAACTTCAATAATTATAAAGGACACAAGCACTTTAAATTGTGACTATGTACTTGGGACACTTTACTGATGACAATGTTGTGGTAACTGGAATCACCACTAGATGGTGTCATGGATTGTACAGACAAAGTCAAAGGGTCTTTCTTCACTTTTAATTTTACTGTTTTAGTTAAGAGGTTCTCAGAGGGAACAGGACCCTGGATTAGTTTTTATAAACTAGGGGTATAATTAAAACTCCCTCCAGCCAACTCTGGATAAGCTGGGCCCCTAGAAGATAAGTAGTTAATTTCCAAAGGGAAAGGATGCTGGTAACAAGCTAGTTTTTTTTTTTTTTTTTTAAGGAAATGTGCAGAGCCCACTCCTTTTTTTCCTCTTTTCCCCATTCCCTTTTTACCTCTTCCCTCCTCTAAGGTTCTGCACGAGAAATGTTTAAAACCTTTATGTCGCTGCCCTAAATTACTTTGTTATTAGCAGTATCCTATAAGAGGTATAATTTCATTTAGATTTAGCTATAAAGTAGAAGTGGGAGAAAGTCTTCTTCCAAGACGTAGGTATTAGATCTTAGCTAGCGCTAGAGTCTAATTCCCAACTCACCACAGTAACAGTTTCGGTAGTCCGTATCTGTTCCAGTGGGGGCCCCTCAGGCAGGTCTTTGCCTCCTTTGGAGGGTGCTGCTCCGTCTTCCCAGGATACTGGAATTTATGGGCCTGGGACAAAGGGGATGTTTTCTCCCACACGATTGGAAGACCAAGTGTACATAGTTTCTTTGGTTATGAAACAAAAGTTTATTCAATTATTGTTTGGGTTAGTTTGTTGTTTATACCCAACAACTTTGTTAATTTTGAAAACGTATGGTGACAAATTCAGGTTTAAGATTCTTGACCCCTAAAAAGGTTGGACACGGTTCCTGCAATGCACTAGATAGAGAGGTCTCCTCTCTGGAGATGCTGAGTTTGGCCTGATGAGACCACCAGGGATTGGAGGGGAGATTAGTTCAGTTATAACTAGAAAGAAGCTATTCCCTCTGGACACTGGACAATGCCCTACCCAAATCATATTAATTTTTCCTGGCACTGATGACTAACGCCCCGGTTAAAAAATACAGGTTACTCACCTGTAACAGGAGTTCTAGGAATGGTATATGTTGTTCATCCACACTGTCTGGCAGGTTCCTTGCCGCTTTAAATCTTGCCGGAAGGTCTTCAAGCTGGCTCCTCCTACCCACCTGGGTGGTAAAACTCTCGGCTCCGCCCCATGACGCCAGATCTGGCCCGCTGGAAGCTCAGGTTGTGCGTCGAAGCCGGGGAGGTCGGGTGGGGTGTGGATGAACAACATATACTATTCCTAGAACTCCTGTTACAGGTGAGTAACCTGTATTTCTAGGGACATGGATATGTTGTTCATCCACACTGTCTGGCAGACTCCCAGCAGTTCTCCGGGAGGAGGGAGGCAAGGCGCACACCCCCTACTTAGGGAATAAAGACTGGAGAACCGAGGCCCCAAAACCAGCATCCCGGCGTGACTCAAGGTCGATGTGGTAATGGGTAATGAAGGTGTGTGCAGACTTCCAGGTAGCAGTCCTGCAGATTTCCTGGATAGGGACGTCCCTGGAAGCAGCCACCGATGCAGCAGTAAGGCGGGTAGAATGAGCTCTTATCCCTCTGGGAGGCTCCATACCCACCAACTTGCAGCAGAGATCTATGCAGGAGGTGACCCACCTGCTTATCGTCCGCTTGGCTGCAGGTCTGCCAGGTGCGGCTTCAGCGTAGGTGACAAACAGCTGACGAACCTCTCCCCGAATTTCAGCCGTGCGCTCCTTATAATAAGCGAGCCCCCTTCTAGGGTCCAAAGTATGGAGCCTGTATTCGGCCTCCGAGGTGTGATTGGGGTAGAACACCGGCAGAGTCAACACCTGGTTAAGGTGAAACTCTGACACCACCTTCGGAAGGAATTTCGGGTGGGGACGCAGGACAACCTTGTCCCTGTGGAAGACCAGGTAAGGAGACTCAATGCAGAGCGCCTGGAGTTCTCCCATCCTTCTGGCTGACGTGATAGCCACCAAGAAGGCGGTCTTCCACGACGGGTGAGAGAGTTCACACCTGTGCATTGGTTCGAATGGCTTGCCCATGAGCTTTGCCAGTACCAGCAGTAAATCCCATGGAGGTGGACGTTCTCGCACTGGAGGGGAAATGTGATCAAGGCCTTTAAAAAAGCGCCAGACCACCTTCTCCTGCGCGACCGACTGCTCCCCGGCCCGCGCCCGGTAAGCAGAGATGGCTGCCAGGTGCACCCTTAGGGTCATCGACCTAAGCCCTTGACTAGAAAGGGACCATAAATAGTCCAAAATGTTTGCCAAAGGACAGGAGGAACGGTCCAAGCCCTTGCCCTGACACCAAATGGAAAATCTCTTCCATTTGAAGGCATAGCATTTCCTGGTCGACTCCTTACGGGACGCCTCAACAACATTGAGGACCTCGCCGGAAAGACCCAAGGCCTGGAACTCTAGCCGCTCAGGAACCAGGCCGTCAGGTGCAGGGATTGAAGGTCTGGATGGAACACCTTCCCTGATTGACAGAGCAGGTCCGGCGAGCAGGAGCTGCTGCGGCTGAGAGATCTGGTACCAGAACTGGCGGGCCAGTCTGGGCTATCAGAATCACCTGCGCCTTGTCCCTCCTTGCCTTGAGAAGCACCTTGTGAATCAAGGGAAATGGGGGAAAGGCGTAGAAGAGGCCCGGGGTCCACAGCCTCGAGAAGGCATCCCCCTGCAGCGAGCCCTGCTGAGGGGGGCGGGCATGAAACAGCCTCAGCTTCGATGTTCTCCCTGGAGGCAAACAGGTCCACCTGAGGTGTGCCCCAGTGGGAGAACAGATCTTGTACTACCTCCGGCAGGAGAGACCACTCGTGAGATGCAGCCCCTATCCGGCTCAGGGCATCGGCCAGGGTGTTGGAGGCTCCTGCCACATGAATGGCTAGGAGATCCGCCTCCAGGCTGCGCACGAGTGACCAAATGCGGAGAGCTTCCTTGCATAGAAGCATGGAACGCGTCCCGCCCTGGCGGTTTAGGTAGTACATGGTCGTGGTATTGTCCGTCTGGACTCGGACCACTTGACCCCGGAGAAATGGAGCAAAGGCGGTGAGAGCTAGGCGGACCGCTCGGAGCTCCAGCAGGTTGATGTGGCATCGGGACTCCCTCGGGGACCAGAGGCCGTGCACTCGGTGTTCCCCCAGATGGGCACCCCAACCCATCAGAGAGGCATCGGTCGATAGAGAGACCGTCGGCTCGGGGCGGACAAACGGGATGCCCTCCTGCAGATGAAATGGAACGGTCCACCACTGGAGAGCATTCCACATCTCCTGGGTCACCATCACTAGCTGGTCCAATGGATCGCAGCGTTGTGACCACTGGCTGCCCAGTCCCCACTGAAGGGGGCGTATGTGCCAGCGTGCCCAACGGACCACGCTGGTACAGGCCGCCATGAGACCCAGGAGGCGCAGGAAGTCCCGGGCAGGGCGCGATTGCCCAACCAGAAATGATTGGGCAAAGGAGGTAAGAACTTCGGCCCTGTCCGCCGGGAGCCGTGCTCTGGCTCGAAGAGAGTGGAGCTCTGCCCCGATAAACAGAATCACCTGCTTCGGCTCGAGTTCCGATTTGGCCTCGTGGATGAGAAGGCCGATTTGAGAGCAAACCTGCAGGGCCAGATCTCTGGACCGCTCCACCTCCTGTCTGAAGGGGGCTGCTATCAGCCAATCGTCCAGGTAAGGGTACACCCGGACCCCTCGGTGCTGCAGGAAAGCTGTCACCACTGCAATGCATTTGGTGAAGACCCTGGGAGCTGGAGACAGGCCGAAGGGCATGGCTCGGAACTCGAAGAGGGATCCCTCCGCTCGAAAGCGAAGGAATCTCCGATGTGACGGACGGATAGGGACGTGAAAGAAAGCGTCCTGCAGGTCCAGAGAGCAGAACCACACGCCATGTTCCAGGGATGGTATTATCTGAGCCAGAGTGACCATCCTGAAGGTTCGAGACCTTAGGAACTTGTTCAGGTCGTGTAGTCGAGAATGGGGCGCCAGCCCCCCGTCCGTTTCGGAACCAGGAAGTACCTGGACACAAACCCCGGGTCTGAGGGAGGGTCCGCCACCTCCCTGATCACCTCCTTTTGGAGGAGGAGAGCGATGTCGGCCCGAAGAGCCGACAGTGAGGCTGCGGACCCCGAGGCCCCCCGAGGTGCGACGGCTCTGAAGGGCGGGGCCTGCTCGAATTCTAGAGGCAGGCCTTTTCCCACCACCTCCAGTACCCACCTGTCTGTGGTAATAACAGACCAGGCGGAAAGGAAGTGCCGGAGCCGTCCCCACGGGGAACCTGGGGTGAGGTGACGGGGTTGGGGCGACACCCTCAGCCACTGGGCAGGCTTGGAGGAGGGACCGCCGAGGACCTCCTGGGCCTTTCCTCCCTGCTTCCTGTTGGAGGAAGCCCTGGGCTTGGGTTTGGGATGCCAAGCCCGAGCCTGCTGACCCCGACGCGCCGTGGGCGCAGAAGGACGAGAGGGCTTAGGCTGTGGTTTGCGGCCTTTGTCCTTCTGAGCGGACGAGAGAGTCCAAGGTAGCATTGGACTTCTCGATCCTCTGCAGGTGACCTTCCACCCCAGGGCCGAAGAGGTCAGTCCCCAAAAAGGGAACATCCGCCAACTTGTGCTGGGTATCCGGAGTAAAGGTGGATATCCTCAGCCAAGCCCGACGATGCATGGCCACTGCGGCCACCACAGACCTGGCACATGAGTCCCCAATGTCTAAAGCAGTCTGGAGCTGCTGTTTGGCCACTGTCCTGCCCTGGTCCCGCACTTGCCTGACCGTGGTCTGCAGATCCGGGAAGATGAGGGACGACCTCATCCAGGGAGCCCAACAGGGCATGAGAAAATGTGCCATGAGGACGGCCGAACTGGCCTGACGAAGGCCGAGGGAGGACGAGCATAGACTTTTCGCCCGCATAATCCAATTTCTGGACTCCTTGTCGGAGGTTGTCCATCATCCTGGCGCCTCGGCACGCCGGAAAACGCTGTCGGTAACCAACCCCTGCCGAGGGTGTTCAAAACCGGACAGGGAACCGTAGGGACCAGATACTCCTGGCCATCCTGGCAGGCAGGGCAGGAAGCAGGGTGCTGCCAGAGCTCCAAGGCCGGACTCCACTATGGCCTCGGCCACCGGAAAGGCCTCCGAGGGAATCCTCGGTCCAGAATCTCCGTGAGGGGATACCTGGCCTGCTTAGAAACGGGTTCGAGCTCATCCCGTGGACTCGAGATGAGCTCGAAGCAATCCTAGGAAGGACCGAAGGGCTATCGTCCACTGACTGTCCTCCTGAGGACTCCAAGTCCATTCACTTGGAGAAAGGGAGGAATCATCCTCGGACTCGGAAGAGTCCTCAAAGAGCTGCCTTGCCTGAGCCACCCTCCACCTGCCGAGGTCGATCGGAGTGAGGGTGACAGACAGCCTATGGGCAGTCCCTGAGCCGACCGAGAATTTTTGGTCGGAGCCCCAACTAACGGCTGTGGAGGCGGAGGTTCCACCGAATCGGTGGGCAGCTAGATTTGGTCAACAACCGCCTGGGAACAGGCTCCGCGTTAAACGAGGGGTTGTTTCGCCGCCCCGTGACAGCCACTTAATGGCCGGGAAGAAGACGGCGCGGCTTATTCCCGGACAGAAGGAGCTGTTGCCACTGTGTCTCATACCTCTGACGCAACTTGACTTAAAGCCTCCTCGTCCGAGGAGGGAGGAAGAGGATCAGCGGCGGGCGCCGCTTGCCGCAGACAGAGACCGCCATGACGGCATGGATCGGGCTGACCGCCAAGACGGCCAGATAGAGAACTGCTATGCCGAGGACGGTGCGGGAGGTGTCGCGGAATCGGCACTTCCCTGTTCGGACGATCAATCAAGGCTCCGGAACCGAGGCACAGACGAGCCGACGGGATCCACAACTCCCACCAGGGGAACCGGGAGAGGGATTCATGCTTCTTAAATGACAACTCCGGTTCAACGGGTCGAGAAAAAAATCTCGACCAGGTCGAGCGGAGTCTCAGTCAACTGATCTGGACGGACACCGTGAGACCAGTGGTCAAGCAGAGAAGTCGACGGCCCACCACCGAGGAGAGGGGATCTTTCCTGCTCCCAAGAGCATCGACGGTGAGACTTACCTTTGTCTCTTTTGGACCGAGAACGTTGGACCTCACCTTTAGCCGAGAGGGTCAGACAAAGCTCCCTAAAAGAAGCCGTATTAAGAGGCACCGAGACAGCAGGACAAATGCCGCAGCCGAGGTAGAAGCGCCGCGCGCCACCTCCTCTTCAAGGGCAATCATCTGCTCGAGCTGATCCGCCGAGCCCGCCGGGACACCGCCAAACCGGCCTTTTGACTTTACCGAGGAAATCTCTTCTCGGACGCCCCAGTTGTAAACGTGCACAGCACGGCTCGAGGACGAGGTTTAAAAGGAAGAGCACAGGTCGCAGGCCTGCGGGTTGTGCTCAAGGCCCAAGCAGTAGACGCAGCGGAGTGCGAATCCGTCCGAGACATCTTCTGCCCACTAGGGCATCTCCGAAACCGGGTGGATTTGTCCATCGCGAGCCACGTAGGGAGAGAAGACCAAGTCTTTTAGCAAAACTTTTAATTTCAAAATTCAAGGATTAGGAACCAGTCTCTATACGCAGAGCGCTAAGGAGGAACCTAGCTCTCAAGTGGTAAGGAAGATCTACGCCATGGGGCGAGCCGAGAGTTTTACCACCCGGGTGGGTGGGAGGAGCCAGCTTGAAGACCTTCCGGCAAGATTTAAAGCGGCAAGGAACCTGCCAGACAGTGTGGATGAACAACATATCCATGTCCCTAGAAATGTTCTTTAAATGTGAATGGGTTACAGTCCCCAATTAAACATTACAAAATAATGCAACATCTGAGTAAATAGAAAGATTTTTTTTTTTGCACACAAACAGGAGTCCCACCTCTCCTTATCTGAACATTCTAAGTTACATTTGTTGGGGGATGTAAAGTATGTGCTTCCTCTCACCCAAAAAAAACAAGAGGGCAATGGTGATTTTGATACCTTCCACCAGTCCATTTGAAGTTCTGGATTCTTTTTCCACTCCACAGGGTAGATATGTGGTCTTATCAGGCAGGTTTTATTCTCAGACAATAACGTTAGTTACTGCTCATCTACCTTCACAGACTCCACTATCAGTGGTACAGTCATTTCTACACAGGGTGATGGAAAAATACAAAGGGATTTTAATCATGGGAGTCGATTTTAATCTGACATTAAATCCCCATCTTGACACCTCTAATCCGAAACCCAGCAGACTGTCCATAGCAGGAAAGTATTCAAAGGGAAACTTGGCTTATTTGCGTTTTGAGGACGTTTGAAGGAGAACATTCCCATCTGTCCTGGGGTATACTTTTTTCTCGGCACGTCATGGAATGTACTCTAGGTTGGACTATTTTTTTGTTACTGGGGAACATCTTACTCTAATTCAGGACATTTTAACTGAACCAATAATTTTATCCAATCATAACTTCTTAATTCTTAAAACAGACCTGGGTAAGCAAAGAAAATCCAAATCTTGGGAGATTTAGTGTGTCCCTTTTAAAGGACCAGGAATTCCTTGACGCTATGAGGAACCTTATTCCTCAGGCAATTCAGGAAAGTTTGACCTTAGAAGTATCCCACTCAATTCAGTGGGATGCACTGAAGGCCATATTGAGGTGTGAGATTCTGGAATACACTTCTAGGAAGCAGAGAAAACAAAAATGCTAGGTTGAAATTTTTAGAAGCTCTCCTATCAGTTTTTATGCAGCGAGGGAGATGCTGGCCTCCAGAGACTGATTAGAGGCTTAAAACAAGAGATACAAAACATTTTAGATTATATAACGCTTCAACATTTGCCATATCTACGACAATATAATTAAGAAGGGGCAAGAGCATTAGCGCGGAAGTTAAGGGCCAATAAAAGGGCTTCCACTATTTTAAAAATAAGATCCCCTATAACTGGCACCACAACTTACAAAGAGGATCAAATCAAAGAGATTTTTTTTTTTTGTTTGTTTTTTTGTTTTTACACACACTTATGAATCTCTATATGCAGCCCCCACCCCCCCCCTTCAAAACAAAATCGAATACAGAAATTTCTAAATAAGCTCCCTTTGCCTAAATTGTCTATTACACAGATTCCTCGGGTCTAATGGGACTTTGTAATTGGTAGATTCTTTATCAAGTTAAATAGTTAAATCTTTGAAATGTCCAGGCCCGGACGGATTTGGTCTGAATGGTATTAAAAAAAACTTTCATCCCCAGTTATTACACATAGCCTTCTTCCAGCTTATGTTGCAGTGTCTGAGAGAGACTCTGCTCCTCTTGGAATTATGCTATTCAGCCCACTCGCTCAAACCGGATATGAACCCACCTCCCCACTCTTTATCACCCAATTTCTATTTTAAATGTGGATTATAAAATATTTATGGTCATATGGGCCAAAAGATTAGAACCCATACTACTTCAATTAATACATAAGGATCAGGCAGACTTTGTGAAATCGAGAAGTACTTCAGATAATGATTGTTTTTAAATTACGGAGCACCTCCAAACCAGAAATATTCCCTCTATCATAATAAGCCTAGACGCGGATCAAGCGTTTGACAAGGTGGGGTGGGATTTTCTATGGGCTACTCTATCTAAATTTGCATTCCCAGATTCCTTTTTAACTTGCCTTAAAAATATTTATTCGGCCCCTACAGCGCATATTCGAATTAATGGATCTTTATCTCGGCCAATACCCATATAAAGGATAATGAGACAGGGATGTCCCCTGTCCCCACTATTATTTGCACTTTATATTGAACCTATAGCGGAGGAATGCTGGTGTGAAGGGTGGTTCCCTTGTGTCAGAGGGAATATAAGGTGGCTTTATTTGCTGATATTGATATCAGCTCTTTCACCCGAGACTTCCCTCTCAGCCCTGTCTGATTCCCTGACACTTTTCTGGAGATCTTGAGATCTGTATTAAATATAGCTAAAACAAATTTGCTTACTTTAAATTTTAACCCATCCCAATCCTTAAAAAATAAATAGCCAATAAAATGGCACATAAAAATTTAAATAGTTGGGTATAGTTATCCCAAAGGATTTAGATAATGCGGAGCTACTGAATTATGAACAGCTGTCAATACAAATCCAGTCAGACTTAACCTGATCCACTTTACCTTTAAGTCCCCCCGAGTAATAGTCTATTCCAATGATAATCTTACCAAAATGGTTAAATCCATTTCAAAACATCCCAACTTTTCCCTCCAACTTTTACTTCAAATCCTGGGAGAAAATCATTTCTAATTTTATCTGGCATGGACAGAAACCTCTAATAAAGATGTCTTTGCTACAGCTCCCACTTGCTGAGGGAGAAGCTAATTTACCCAATTTAAACTTATATGCATTGGCAGCCTTTTTTAAGATTTTATTTTTGTGGCCATCTCAGTCTTTTGAAGCACCTTGGAAGGATTTGGAATTTGCTAAAAATTTATATGATATATTAAAAATAACTTTGGCTTCAGTAGCGAAAACCCCATGTTTAAGGGATTTCACACCCTTTACTGCTCAAGTTTTAACACAATGGTACCGTCTAAAGAAACATAAGGGTTTTAGAGAATTTTTTTTTCTATTTAATCTCAGAAGATGGAACTTCCTTTCCTGCGTCACTAGACTACAATTTTTTAGACAATTTATTTCTAGTAAGGGCACTGTCCAGTTTGAAACACTCCAGAAGAACCATGGCCTACCTGATGCAGACATACTCGGGTAAAAAATCATCTCCCAAGACAAAGAGAAGTGACGTCTAAACAACCGAATCCTATTCCAATGTCGGAGGTTTCTCGAGGATGTCACAGTTGGGCAACCATGGGGGCACCAGGTGGGATATTTACATCAAATCCTCCAGGAAGGAATGGGGGACTCTCTCACTTTCCATATAGAGGGGCTGGTGTAAAGATCTTGAGATGGATATACCCGGACAGGACTGGCTCTGGGCTTCCCCTGTGGCTTGTAGGATAACCCATTCCAACATATAGAGGGAATTTGCATGGAAGTGCAGAGTTAGTTTTTTTCCGCTCTCCGGCTGTTCTGAAATATCTTCCCTCCTCTTATGGTCAATCCTGGAGGTCTTGTGGGTGCCCAAAAGATACAGGTTACTCACCTGTAACAGGAGTTCTAGGAATGGTATATGTTGTTCATCCACACTCATTGGCAGGTATCCTTGCCGCTTTAAATCTTGCCGGAAGGTCTTCAAGCTTGCTCCTCCCACCCACCCGGGTGGTATAACTCTCGGCTCCGCCCCATGACGCCAGATCTGGCCCGCTGGAAGCTCAGGTTGTGCGTCGAAGCCGGGGAGGTCGGGTGGGTCGTGTGGATGAACAACATATACCATTCCTAGAACTCCTGTTACAGGTGAGTAACCTGTATTTCTAGGGACATGGATATGTTGTTCATCCACACTCATTGGCAGACTCCTAGCAGTTCTCCGGGAGGAGGGAGGCAAGACGCACACCCCCAATACTTACTTGGGAAAGAGAGACTGGAGAACTGAGGCCCCAAAACCAGCATCCCGGCGTGACTCAAGGTCGATGTGGTAATGGGTAATGAAGGTGTTTGCTGACTTCCAGGTAGCAGCCCTGCAGATTTCCTGGATAGGGACGTCCCTGGAAGCAGCCACTGCTGCAGCAGTATGGCGGGTAGAATGAGCTCTTATCCCTCTGGGAGGCTCCATGCCCGCCAACTTATAGCAGAGATCTATGCAGGAGGTTACCCACCTGCTTATCGTCCGCTTGGCTGCAGGTCTGCCAGATGCGGCTTCAGCGTAGGTGACAAACAGCTGGCGAACCTCTCCCGATTTCAGCCTGCGCTCCTTATAATAAGCGCGCCTTCTAGGGTCCAGAGTATGGAGCCTATATTCGCCTCCGAGGTGTGATTGGGGTAGAACACCGCAGAGTCAACACCTGGTTAAGGTGAAACTCAGACACCACCTTCGAAGGAATTTCGGTGGGGCGCAGGACAACCTTGTCCCTGTGGAAGACCAGGTAAGGAGACTCGATGGAAGCGCCTGGAGCTCTCCCATCCTTCTGGCTGACGTGATAGCCACCAAGAAGGCGGTCTTCCACGACAGGTGAGAGAGAGCACACCTGTATAGGTTCGAATGGCTTGCCCATGAGCTTTGCCAGTACCAGCAGTAGATCCCACGGAGGTGGGGGTTCCCGCACTGGAGGAAATGTGATCAAGGCCTTGAAAAGCGCCAGACCACCTTCTCCTGCGCCATCGACTGCTTCCCGCCCGCGCCTGTAAGCAGAGATGGCTGCCAGGTGCACCCTTAGGTCGCCGACCCAAGCCCTTGACTAGAAAGGGACCATAAATAGTCCAAGATGCTTGCCAAGGAACAGGAGGAAGGGTCCAAGCCCTTGTTTCGACACCAAATGGAAAACCTTTTCCATTTGAAGGCATAGCATTTTCTGGTCGACTTACGGGACGCCCAACTACATTGAGGACCTCGCCGAAAGACCCAAGGCCTGGAACTCTAGCCGCCAGGAACCAGGTCGCAGGTGCAGGGATTGAAGGTCCGGATGGAACACCTTCCCTGATTGACTGAGAGCAGGTCCGGCGAGCTGGAAGCTGCCAGGAGTCCTGGAGCTGAGACTGAGGAGATCTGGTACCAGAACTGGCGAGGCCAGTCTGGGGCTATCAGAATCACCCTGCCTTGTCCCTCCTCGCCTTGAGAAGCACCTTGTGGATCAAGGGAAATGGGAAAAGGCGAAAGAGGCCCGGGGTCCACTGCCTCGAGAAGGCATCCCCTGCAGCGAGCCCTGCTGAGGGGGCGGGCATGGAACAGACTCAGCTCGCCTCCTGGAGGCAAACAGGTCCACCTGAGGTGTGCCCCAATGGGAGAACAGATGCTGTACTACCTCCGCAGGAGAGACCACTAGTGGGATGCAGCCCTATCCGGCTCAGGGCATCGGCCAGGGTGTTGGAGGCCCTGCCACGTGAATGGCTAGGAGATCCGCCCAGGCTGCGACGAGTGACCAAATGCGGAGAGCTTCCTTGCATAGAAGCATGGAGCGCTGCCCCGCCCCTGGCGGTTTAGATAGTACATGGTCGTGGTATTGTCCGCCTGACTCGGACCACTTGACCCGAGGAACGGAGCAAAGGCGGTGAGAGCTAGGCGGACCGCCGAGCTCCAGCAGGTTGATGTGGCATCGACTCCGGGGACCAGAGGCCATGAGCCTCGTGTTCCCCAGATGGGCACCCCAACCCATCAGAGAGGCATCGGTCGACAGAGAGACCGCCGGCTCGGGCGGACGAACGGGATGCCCTCCTGCAAATGATCTGGAACGGTCCACCACTGGAGAGCTGCCCACATCCCCTGTGTCACCGGCTACAAGCTGGTCCAAAGGATCGCAGCTGCCAGACCACTGGCTGGCCAGTCCCACTGAAGGGGACGATGTTCCAGCGGGCCCAACGGACCACGCTGGTGCAGGCCGCCATGAGACCCGGCGCAGGAAGTCCCGGCAGGGGCAATTGCCCAACCAGAAATGATCGGGCAAAGGAGGAAAGAACCTCGCCCTGTCCGCCGGGAGCGCGCCTGGCTCAAGAGAGTCGAGCTGCGCCGATGAATAGAATCACCTGCTTCGCTCGAGTTCTGACTTGGCCTCGTGATAAGGAGGCCCAGTTGAGAGCAGACCTGGAGGGCCAGATCTCTGGACCACTCCGCCTCCTTCCTGGAGGGAGCTGCTATCAGCCAGTCGTCCAGGTAAGGGTACACCCGACCCCTCGGGCGCCGCAGGAATGCTGTCACCACTGCCATGCATTTGGTGAAGACCCTGGGAGCTGGAGACAAGCCGAAGGGCATGGCTTGAACTCAAGAGGGATCCTTCCGCGAAGCGAAGGAATCTCTGGTGAGACGGACGGATAGGGACGTGAAAAACGCGCCCTGCAAGTCCAGAGAGCAGAACCACACGCTGCTCCAAGGATGGTATTATCTGAGCCAGAGTGACCATCCTGAAGGTTCGAGACCTTAGGAACTTGTTTAGGTCGGTAGGTCGAGAATGGGGCGCCAGCCCCCGTCTGCTTCGAACCAGGAAGTACTGGACACAAACCCTGGGTCTGAAGGAGGGTCCACCTACCTCCCTTCTGGAGGAGGAGAGCGATGTCGGCTCGACGAGCGGCCAGTGAGGCTGGGGATCCCAGCCTCGAGGGCGACGGCCTGAAGGGTGGTGCCTGCTTGAATTCCAGAGGCAGGCCTCTTCCCACCACCTCCAAGACCCACCTGTCCGTGGTAACAGCGACCAGGCGAACGGAAGTGCCGGAGCCGCTCTCACGGGGGACCCAGGTAAGGTGACGGGAATGGGGGCGACACCCCTCAGCCCGTCACTGGGCAGGCTTGGAGGAGGGACCGGCCGAGGGACCTCCTGGGCCTTTCCTCCCTGCCTCCTGTTAGAGGAAGCCGGCGGCTTGGGTTTGGGATGCCAAGGCCGAGCCTGCTGGCCCTGACGCTACAGGGCGCCGGGGCAGAAGGACGAAGGGCTTAGGCTGTGGTTTCAGTGCCTTGTCCTTCTGAGCGGAAGAGACCGAGTCCAAGGTAGCATTGGACTTCTCGATCCTCTGCAGGTGACCTTCCACCCCAGGGGTCAAGAGGTCAGTCCTCAAAAAGGGAACATCCGCCAACTTGTGCTGGGTATCCGGCAAAGGTGGATATCCTCAGCCAAGCCCGCCGACGATAGCCACCGCGCCGCCACCGATCTGGCACATGAGTCCCCTATATCCAAAGCAGTCTGGAGCTGCTGTTTGGCCACTGCTCCTGCCCTGGTCCCGCACCTGCTTAACCGTAGTCTGCAGATCGCTGGAAGATGAGGGATGACCTCATCCAGGAGCCCAACAGGGCATGAGAAAATATGCCATGAGGACGGCCGAACTGGCCTGACGAAGGCCGAGAGGACGAAGCGAGACTTTTCGCCCGACATAGTCCACTTCTTGGACCCTTGTCAGGAGGTTTGTCCACATCCCTGGCGCTAGCCGGCGCCGAAAACGCTGTCGGTAACCAACCCTCAGCAGAGGGGTGTTCAAAACCGGACAAGGAACCGTAGGGACCGTGATACTTCTGGCCATCCTGGCCAAGGCGCAGGGCAGGAAGCAGGGCGCCAAAGCTCCAGTGCCGGACCCACTATGGCCTCGGCCACCGGAAAGGCCTCCGCCGGAGAACTCCTCGTCCAGAATCTCCGTGAGGGATACCTGGCCCTGCTTGGAAACGGGTTCGAGCCCATCCCGTGGACTCAGAGATGAGCCGAGCAGTCCTAGGAAGGACGACGGGCTATCATCCATTGACTGACCTCCTGAAGACCCAAGTCCAGTCGCTTGGAGAAAAAGGAGGAATCATCTTCGGACTCGAAGAGTCCTCAAGAGCTGCTCTGGCCTGAGCCACCCTTCACCCGCCGAGGTCGGTCGGGAGTGAGGGTAACTGACAGCCGATGGGGTAGACCCTTAGCCGACCGAGAATCCTGGGTCGGAGCCCCAGTTGGTGGCTGTGGAGGCGGAGGTTCCACCGGAATCGGTGGAGCAGCTGGTTTTGGCCGAACAACCGGCCTGGGTATAGGCTCCTCGGATAAGTCGAGGGGTTGTGTCGGCCGCCCGGTGACAGCTACTTAATGGCCGGGAAGGCGCACGGGTCGCTTACTCCCGCCAGAGGAGCTGTTGCAACATAAGGTCCTTCGCATCGCCGACGAATTTACGCCGAAGCCTCCTCGTCCGAGGAGGAGGACGAGACGAGCGGCGACGCCGCTTACTGCTGGTGCCGAGACGAGACCGCTTATGACGGTAGGGATCGGCTGACCGCTAAGAGGTCCGAGACCGAGTCCCGGAATTTCCGAGGTCGGTGGGAGGTGTCGGCCGAACCGCACTCTTCGCCTCGGATGGTCCATCCGAGGGCTCCGGAACCGGAGGCACAGGCAAGCCCACGGGATCCTCAACTCCTCCCGGGGGAACCGGGGAGAGGGGAATCTCGGCTGCTAAAGGCGACAGCCCGTCCAATGGGTCGAGAAAAATCTCGACTTCATCGGTGGGAGTCTCTGTCAACTGACCTGACGGGACACCGTGAGGCCAGTGGTCAAGCCGAGCGGTCGACGACCGGGAGAGGGACCTTCCCGCCCAAGAGCGCGACGGAGGGACTTACCCTGTCCTCTTTTGGACCGAGAATAAGGTCCCGTAGATGTAGGCCCTTCATTTAGTGGAGAGGACAGACAAAGCTCCTTAAAGGAAGCCGTAAGAAGAGCCCAGAGAGAGCGGATAAATGCCGCGCCGAGGAAGATACGCCCGCGCCGCCTCCTCTTCGAGGGCGACCATCCACCGAGCTGATCCGACCGAGATCTGCCGCTGACACCGCCAACCGCTCCTGGACTTCACCGAGGGAAACGCTTCGGACGCCCAGTTGAATCGGGCAGCAGGTCTTCAAGGACGAGGCCGAGAAAGATGAGCACAGGTCGCAAGCTCGCGGGTCGTGCTCAAGGCCTAAGCAGTAGACACACGTGGAGTGTGATCCGTCCGAGACATCTTCACCGCATGGGCATCTCCGAACCGGGAGTCGATTTGTCCATCGCAGCCGCGAGGGATCGAAGACTGAAGTCTTTTTCGCAAAATTTATTTTAAATCCGCAAACGGAGAAATAGGAACCAGTCTCAAACGCAGAGCGTTAAGGAGGGAACCTGAGCTTCCAAGCGGTAAGGAAGATCTGGCGTCATGGGGCGGAGCCGAGAGTTATACCACCCGGGTGGGTGGGAGGAGCAAGCTTGAAGACCTTCCGGCAAGATTTAAAGCGGCAAGGATACCTGCCAATGAGTGTGGATGAACAACATATCCATGTCCCTAGAACCAATCTTTACCATATTTTTTGGGCATGCCCCCTTCTAATGCCATATATAATGGCGGCATTAGTCCTAATGGTATTACCTGTTGCAAGAGCTCCCCCTCAAAGTCAGACCTGCCCAATTCAGCACCCACACTGCCTCCCTGCCGAGGGGATACCAATGTGTGCCCCCTTGCTTGCTGAGGTACCAAACTCCCCACATAACGTCCGACTGGACTAATAGTGGGCCCTGGCAAAACAAATGCTGGAATGCTAAAAGAGCACTCAGCACTGCCCTCATCTCCAGCACGGTTATGTGCAGAGAGATCAGAGACCACAGTCCTGCAGCCTTCAAGGTGGGCACCTCAACCCATCCATTGTCAGGTGCTGGGTGAGAGTAGGGGACTGGAAGGGGGACCCCTTTTGGTGAGCTTGTCAAGACCCTGCCACTGCAAAAGATCCCTCTGCATCAAACTGGAGACTATGACCATGTGGTCCAGGTCGTGAGACCTCCGATCCTCTTCTGCTCAAGGGTGTCCACTGCGAAATATGCATGTGCAGAGCCAGAGGAACAGCGGGGATAGCAGCTGCCATACAGCCGAAAAGACTGAGAACCAATCTTGCCGTGACCCACCTGCTGGAGGCTACAAAACTAGCCTCTTTATGCACTGCTTCTGCCCTGTCCAGAGCAAGGAAGGCCATACCCTGGGCCATGTCCAACACCGCTCCAAAGAACTGGAAGCGATGGGAAGGGTCAAATTTAGACTTCGTATAACTGGAAGTAAGCCCCGCTTATGCAAATTGGTCCAGGGTAGCAGACAGGGAAATTTCCAGCTGCTCCCTGGACAGGGTTGACAGGAGCCAGTCATCGAGGCAGGGGAACACTTAAGTGTCCGTAGCACCTCAAGGCACTTGCTAAAAACCCTGGGTGCCAAGGTCAGGCCGAAGGAAAGGACTTTGAACAGATAATGCTCCTTCGGAGGTAGTGGCGAAGGGCCAGAGAGCCTGGTATATGCAGGTAAGTATCACACATATCCAGGGCACAGAGCTACTGCCCCTAGTACAGAAGGGACAGCAGACCTGAGAGAGTCTGCCTCCGAAACCGGTTGTACTCTATGTACAGGGTCAGCCTTTGGATAGAGACACATCCCTGAAGGCTTGCATAAGGTTTCCTCGAGAAACTCCAGAGTGTGGCCCTGTCTGAACAGCCGAAGGACCCACGAACCCGAGGTAATTGCCTCTCACCCCAGCAGGTGACTGGCAAACTTACCACCCACCGCCTCCCCAACGGAAGAGGAGGAGGGGGCGGCCCACGAGTGAAGAGGCAGAGGGAGGGTTGGCGAGAGCCACCTCGAGGCTCGCTGAGAACTGGCTGGAGGGGTGGCCGTGGCTGAATGTACCTGATGCTTGAACTGGCATCTGGCTGTTTGTTGTGGCTGTGTTTGCAGTTAGACCTGGCAATGAAATGGCTGTTAGGCCATGTAGCCAGGGCAGTACATAGTATGGACTGACCTTAGGGCTTGCCCTTGTCTTGGGAGACTGGTAAAAACGACCTGTGCATCCTCCGCGAATAGGGCAGAACCCCTGAATGGGGTATCCTGGATAGCCGCCTGATGTCAGGTGCTAATCCTGACACCCTGAGCCAGGAAAATCAGAGGGGGAGAGAGAGTGGTAGCGGTGCCCCTGGCTGAGAAGTCCACCGCAACACAGGGGACCCTCAGAAGAGTGACTACATGCAACTTTGGCTGGGCTAACAGCGTCAACCAAAGCAGTCTTAGATTCTGTGTCTGGCAAGGCTTCAATGACAGGATCCAACCAGTGGAGCAGCGACTACTGAGGCACCAGCATATGTGCCCCCTAGTTAAGGGCACGCATGGCGAAGAGTGGAGGAAGAATAAAACCTTCTCCCAAACTGATCCAGCTGCCTTGACTCAGTCAGGAGGGGAGGCGCTCATGCACTTGGTGGACCCATCGTGGGCCACTGTGAAGACTATGGAGCCAACCTTAGGGCGGACACTGAGGTGACCCTTATCCCCAGAAGTTCAGAGAGTCCCAGCCGCCTGCTTTGCCACTGCAGGAATGGAGGAAGGCATCATTCACATGGTGGAGGCCAAACCCTTGCGAGGCTCCAACCATGGGGGTTGGAGGACAGGAGCAGTCTCCTAGATATCCAAATGCTCCGTAAGTTTCTGACGTTTGGGGTCCTGAGCATCAGGTTGCCACCCGTAGACCTCTGCAATCTGTTTAAGGAGGTCTGTGAAAGAAGGGTCCTCCGGGGATGACTTGGGGGACTCCTTCAACGTAGGTTTCTCCGGAAGGGGAGTCTCAAACTCCAAAACCAAGGAGGTGGACTCTGATTCGCATTCCAAGTCCGAAGAGTCTGGAGGTCAAACATCTGGTCGAAACTCCTCCGGAGACCTAGGAGGAACGCTGCCCGATGTCAAGGTTGACACAGGGCCTTTCGTCAGAACGGACATAAACCGGCACGGTTCTAGTGTGAAGACAGGCCTGTGAGCCTGATCCAGACGAACCGGGGGATGCTCTCGCCTGGAGCCGGCTGTCCAGTTCTGAGACCAGCTGGGATTTGGCCTCGGACCACCAAGACAGTATGACCTCAAAATCCGCCTAAGACGGTGGATGGGGCGGAAGCGTCTGGAACCCCGCAGGATACCCTGTGGTCGGGTATCTATGCGTGAAATCGGAGTGCCGGGTATACAGAAGTGTACCCAGACGTCTGCTAGCCTGGCGTAGGGTTCCCAGAAACCTGATGATGGGACAGGTAAGCAGGCGAAGGATAATCTGACAGATGCCCCAACAGAAAGACCGTGGGGGCCAATGTGAGACCCTGAGGCCTGAAAAAAAAAAAAAATCAGATCTGCAGGGCCCAAAGGACCAAAGTTAAGCCCGGGGCCAGCAAGAGGAAAGGGCGGCGGTGCAGATAGCCAAAATGGTGCAAAAGGGCCCTTACATAGGAGACGTCAGGTTCAGGGTTGAACCAGTAACAGCAGCACCCGGACGACCCCAACCTCCAGCTCTGGGGGAGGGTGGAGTAAGCTCCACTGAGGGAGGAGAGAGAGAATAGCTCAGTGGACAGAACCAACCCGAGAAGGCAGTCGAGGGACCAGTCACTGGCTTTTGACTGGCTGGACATCGTTAGGACTTGCACAGAGTCAGATGAAAGAGTAATGGGCAGGCGGTAGTCTGAGGAGCTGATGACTGGCTTATTGACCTTGGCTGTGCGGTCAGAGGAGCAGACTACCAGTTTATCGACCTCTGTTGTGCAGATCCCAGAGTTACCGACCCAGGCAGGGTGTTTGGAGGGTCCAGCGAACGACTTATCAGCCCCACCATCCCGGCTTACACCTGGAGGTAAAGGTGGGTCTAACAAAGGTGCCCGCGGCCACCGTAACCAGTGGCAGCAGGGATTCAAGGGCTGCTCCTAGAAAGATGGGGGCAGACTTTGTTGCAGCGGCGGTATTCCCGGAGGAAGAGGACCACTGCCCACCCGCAGGGCCCGAAGGCGGATGCAGATGTGAGGTGGACCATACCGGGTCCCGGTGGTTCTCCTTGCCCGTTCTTCGATGGAGTCAGTTGGCAATGAAGAGGCATTGCTCCATGTTTGCAGCACTTTCTCCGTAGATGCCACCTTATTTTGAGAAGATGGACTTGGGCCTATTGGTGCCTTTTCCGTGCAGCCTGGGCCTCACAATCCTCGGCGTTGCACTCCAAATGCAAACAGAACAGGCAGAGACAATGAGTGTGTGGCAACCACACACTGCCAGTCTTGCAATTATTCTTATGCGACAATGGAAGACTGTGAAAACATACTAAAATAAAGTTTTCAGTGAAAAAGAAAACCAACTCATCTGAAAATAAGCAGTTAAACTGCAGTGATGATCTCCGCGACGTCTGACGTGCACAGGCCGACGGCGAGAAAGAACTGGAAGGTGGGTGTCGGGACCACCCATTATATAGTGTCACGCTGTCACATGTCAGGTGGGCGGTCCTGTTAAGACACTGCTAGCTAAATTTTGAGTGTGGTCCTGGCACCAGTGGGCACAGTCCTCAAGGTTATTACCTACTGCAACAGCCCTCTTGAAATAAGATCCAAATTTGTCTGAGCCAGAACAGTGCTACCAGAGTCATGGTTGCTGGTTCTGACTGTACCTTCAGGAGGACTTGCTGCAGAAGAGTGAAGGGTGGGAAGGCAGAGAGAAACCTCCTGGTCCAAGAGGGGGACAACGTGTCTCGCCAGAAAACACCAGGCCCTAGCTCTAGTGAGCAAAAATTGGTCAATTTTGCGTTGACTGGGGATGCGAAGAGGTCCAACTCTGGAGCCCCCATCTTTTGAATAGGTCATCTACTACATCTTGAAGTAGTTCCCATTCATGACTTTGGAACTGTGAGTGACTGAGGCTGTCTGCTATATATTCTAAGATCTGGGACGTGTATTGCGAACAGTTCCAGGCTATGATCTACTGCCCAGTACCATACCCTCATGACTTCTCTGCAAAGGGGGTAGGAACATGTTCCACCTGCTTGTTGATACAGAAGACCAAGGGCATGTTGTCTGTCTGGACTAGTACTGGACCTGTAAGGAGGTCGCCCTGGAACACCTGTAAGGCATATAGCACAGCCCTCATCTCCAGAACCTTGATGTGTAGAGCACGTACTGTCAGAGTCCAAAACCCCCGGTCTGCCTGCTCCTGAAGTGGGCAACCCATCCCCAACGCATCCATGGTGGCAGTCTGAGGAAGAGGGGTTCCTCAATGGAGCACCTAAGTGGAAGGGATTCAGCCACCATGCTAAGGTTTGGTGTACTGCCTTGGACAGCCTCACTTTCTGGTCAAGATCATCCCTTCGCTGATCCCTCTGCACCCAGAGGTTCCACTGCAGAGTTCTCATGTGCAGTCAAGCAAGAGGCATGCTCACTATGGCAGTAGCCATATGACCCAGGAGTTTTAGTACCATTCTCGCTGGAGCCTGGTCTACAGAGACTAATCTCTGACTCAGCGTCTGAAGGCGATCTGCCCTGACAGGACAAAGGCTCTCCCCTGGTGTCCAAGATGGCTCCTATAAACTGGAGCCTCTGAGATGGCCATGGGGCAGACTTTGTGAGATTTAAGGTTATCCCCAGGTCCCGGAACATTCTGAAGGTGCACTCCAGGGTCCGACAAAGCTGCTCTCTGGACAGCGCCGACAGCAGCCAGTCGTTGAGGTAGAGGTAGGTATAATGCCCCTGCCACCTGAGAGTAGTCTCTACTACCGCCAGGCACTTGGTGAATACCCAAGGTGACAAGGATAGACCGAAGGAAGAGCCTTGAATTGGAGTGTTCTCTTTCAAATGTGAACCGAAGATGCTTCCGTTGGGACGGCAGGATATTTATGTGCATGTACGTGTCCAGGGAGCAGAGTCAATCTCCTTGGCATAGCATGAGAAGCAACCCCTGAAGTGTCACCATCCTGAATCTTTTGTACTCTATGTGACTGAGGTCCAGGATGAAACAAAGGTCTCCTGTTTTCTTCAGAACCAGTACGAAGCGACAGCAGTAACCTGTGCCCCTCTGGGGCTCCGGTACTACCTGAATGGCTCACTTCGACAGGAGGGCCTGTATATCTGCCTGAATAAGGCCTGCGTGGGATGGGAAGCAGGTCTTATAAACCAGTAGGCTGTTCAGAAGTAACTGGGAAAACTCCAGGGCATGGCCCCTTTCTATGAATTGCAGAACCCATTAATCTGTGGTCATGTTCGTCCAACCTGCTAGGTAAAGGGAAACCACCCTCCTACCGTCTCCCCCAACAGCTCTGCTGGGGGGGATGGGGGGGTGGCAAGCAGTCAGGCTGAGGTTGAAGGGGTGGGAAGAGGAGCTCTGGGCTCTTAGCCATTACCAGTCCTCTAGTTCCTGCTGCCCAAGGGGGTGCTTTTCTCATGAACCCTCCTTGCTGAGGCAGTTTGATTGCTGTCCTTGATGCCTCTGAAAGGGACAGTGCCTAGGGGTGTAAGGCTCCAATTTGTACATTTTATGTACTTCTGAGACAGCCTTCCCAGAGTCCTGTAGTAACAGTTACGCAAGAACTTACCGCAACAGTAGATCTTCAGGAGAAGTTCCTGCAGTAGGTCTTCACAGATAGGAGTGAATACCAAGCAGTCAAGAAAAAAAAGAAGTCTAAGACTAGGTTCAGGAAGGAGGAAAAGTCTGCCAACTAGGAAGCTGCCTATGACAGAAGGCTTTGCAGAACAGTGAGGCCCAAACCAGCCCTATGCCTAGAGGAAATGTCCAGACTGTAATGCTTGGCGAAAGTATGGACAGAAAACCAAGTGGTCAGTGCACAAATATCTGCCATGTACACTTTCCGCAAGAAGGCTGTCGAAGCAGCCATACCGCAGGTCAAGTGGCCCTTCACTTCCCCCAGAAGGGACTTCTCATACTTCTGGCAGATGTACGAAAGGCAGTCAGTCAACCATCTAAACAAACCCTGCTTCGAAATGGCTAAACCCTGGTGTCTAGGTACTAAAGCCAAAAACTGGTCGGATTTACATGCCTCCCTCCGACTAGAGATATAATCTCAGAATCCTGTGCACATCTAACATGTGCATGAGGTATCCCCCTCCCGTTGGAAAACTCTGGGTAATACACCAGCAATTTAACATCTTGGTTCAAAGTAAATTCCGAGACTACATTTGGAAGAAAGGGTTAGTCCACAGAGCCACCTGGTCTCTGCGGAAAATCAATTACGGCTCCTTACAAAAGGGCGCCTGAAACTCAAGAAATCGCTATTCAAGCTGAGTGATAGCGATAAAAAGAGCACTTTCCAAGACAAATAGCACATGTCACAACTTGCTGACTCAAAAAGGGGGCAAAGTAAGTTTTCAAAATAAAAGTTTTAAACTGGAGACCAGATTATTGGACCGGAGGCTTCAGGTGGAGGATCCCCTAAGGAAGGTTCTGGAGACCAACTGAGCAAGGGTTTTTTTTTTTTTTTTGGGGGGGGGGGCATGCAAGTAGTAGGTGGAAACCACAGAGAGGTGAACCTTCAGAAAGGAATAACAGGCTCGAATCAGACAGGTGCAAGAAGTACTCGAGTACCTGGGGGGCAGAGTAAGAGAATGGATCCAGGCCCTTGGCCATGGCCCATATAGAAAATCTCTTCTGCTTCATAGCATATGTGGATCTAGTAAAGTGTTTTTATTGCCTCCTCTAGAACTGGGGCAACTCTGGAAGAGACGCCAAAGCCAGAGACCGCGATGTCCAAAGGTGCCACTCATGCAGGTGACGAGACTTGACACTAGGATGCACCAGGCTGCCCTGCTCCCGAGACAGGTTGAGAGAGAGAGAAAGAAAGTGGTACCAGGGGTTCCAATGTTAGCTGCTGCAGCAGAGGGAACCAAATCTGCCGAGGCCAAAGAGGGGCTAGGAGAATCATGTGGGTCCCTTCTCCCTTAAGCCTCAGCAGAACCTTCTGAAGAACTGGAAAGGGAGGGAAAGCGTACAGAAATCTCCCTGTCCAGGATATAAAAAAAAAAACAACAACAAAAAAAAAAAACACACACCCAGGAACGAGAGCAAAAGTTGGGTAGTTTTGCACTGAATGGAGAGGCAAAGAAGTCCATCTCCGGCCAACCCCATTGACTGAACAGATCTTCCACTGCATCAGCTCCCACTCGTTCACCACGCAACAGTGTGGTTCTGACTGTCCGCCAAGAAGTTTTGAACTCCAGGAACACGGATGGCTATAAAGAGACAAGCCAAGCTGGGCTGCCCAGTATCACACCCACATCACCTCCCTGCAGAGGGGGTACGATTGGTTGCCTGCGTCTGCTGATGTACCAGACCGTGGAAGTGTCTGTCTGGACTAGGAATGTTCCCGGAATTAAGAGGGACTGGAAGACTTGGAGAGCATAGAGCACTGCTCTCATCTCCAGAATATTTATATGCAGATGCTCTTCTTGTGGATACCATCTCCCCAGAGTTCGACGGTCTCCCAGGTGAGCTCCCCAACCGTGACCAGAGGCATCCGCTGTAAAGGTCATGGAAGGGGATGGGGTATGAAAAGGGATCCCCAGGAAGAGGTTGGATAGATCTTGCCAAAACAGGAGGTCCCTCTTCAAACTGCTGGAGACCAGGACCATGTGCTCCATGTTGTCTAGACGTTAATCCCATTGGACCTGGAGGGTCCACTGGGTCACCCTCATGTCGGTACTGGGGCCATGTTTATTTAACGCTTACATCTCCTCCATGAATACCACTAGAGGAGTATGGCTATCTAAATTTGCCAATGACACCAAAATCGGGCACATTGTGAATACTCCAGAGGATGCGGACACCCTGTAACAAGCACCAACAGACCTGGAAAATTGGGCTAATGACAAGAAATTGTCATTCAATGTGGAAAAGTGCAGTGTGCTGCATTTCGGGAAAATAAACAGGCAGGAATATTACATATTGGGGCGGAAGCTAAACACTGTTGAAGATGAAAGAGACCTCAGTGTCAGGATCACAAAAGATCTCAGCTTTAAATCACAGTGTAATCATAATTAAAAAAAGCTAGTAGTATACTACACTGTGTTAAACACATTAATTGTAAGGAATAAGGATGTTTTGCTGCTGCTTTATACATCCTTGGTTCAACCAGGCATGGAATATTGTGCCCAGTACTGGTCTCCAGGTGGTAAGGGGGAGACAAGCCCTGGAGCGGGTACAGAGAAGAGCCACACCTGGTATCAGGGAGGCTTGGGGACTGGATTACCAGTCAAGGTTGAACACCCTTGGGCTGTATTCTTTGGAATTTAGACATATGATGTGTGATGTGTTTGCGCTGTATAGAGCTCTTATGGACACCCAGCTGGGAGGAACTCTTGGGATTAAAGTTAAAAGAAAAGAATTATAGCACAAGATCTCATCAGTTCCAAATTGAAGTTGATCGATTTAACACTACTAAAAGGAAACACTGGTTTACTATAAGGGTAACAAAAATTTGGAATGAGCTTCCATTAGAAGCAGTGGCTAGTGAAAGTATGCTCAGCTTCAAGATACAGCTGGATGCTTATCCAATTAAAAAGAACATCTTGGGATAATAATCACACAAGCGAGCTATAATGGACCTTGGTCTATACAGAGCTCTATGTAACCTATGTGCAGTCTGGCCAGAGGAACTGTGGGGATGGCAGCGGCCATGAGACCCAACAGTCGGAAGACTGATCGTGCTGTGGTCCGAGAAATGAACACCAACGCAGTCTGCTAAATCAGTGTTTCCCCCTGTCCGTAGGCAGAAAGGCCCTGCCCTGTATCCAGCACCGCTCCAATGAATTGGGAGGCACTGAGAGGATAAAAGCTGAGACCTGGGATAATTCACAGTGATGCCAAGTGTGGAGAAGAGGTCCAGGGTGGTGGAAAGAGTCCAGACTGTCCTGAAATGAAGCTCACAAACAGCCAGTCGTCCAGGTAAGGGACCACAACTCCCCCTGCAGCACAATACTGCAGTTACCACTGCCAGGCACTTAGTAAAAACCAGAGGTGATGAGGAGAGGATAAAGGGGAGGGCCTTGATCTGGTAATGGTTCTCCTGAAAGGAGAATCTCAGGAAACAGCGGTGGCCTGGAGAATAGGGATATGCAGGTAAGCATCCTGCATGTCCAGCGAGCACAGCCATTGTTCCTCTGGAGCAGGGGTAGGAGTCCCTGGAGGATTAGCATGCGAAACCTCTTGTATTCTACAAAAAGGTTTAGCAGACAAATCCAGAAAGGATCAGAGATCTCCATTTTGGCACTAGGAAAAAATGGGAGTATCCCTTTCCTATTTTCTCTGGTGGAAATCGCTCTATAGCTGACTTTCCTAATAGAGCTTGGATTTCCTGTTGGATGAGGCCCTGGTGGCCCGACGCGAAGGGAGACCAGCATGGTGCATTGTCCTGTGGTCTTTCCAGGAACTCTATTAGAGTGCCCTCTGGCGACGAGCTGGAGTACCTAAGCATCTACAGTTATTGCCTTCCACCCTTCCAGGTGAAGGGCAAACCTTCCCCCCACAGGTTCCTCTAAAAGAGCAGGTGGAGGGAGTGCCCTCAAATCAGGACACAGAGGGGAGTGCAGCTTTGCTGCCACCAGCCTTATGGGCTTTCGCCTGTGGAGTCTGGGCACCGAAACCAGTGGCATGGTGCTTACCCCGTTGTCTGCCCTGGTTCCGTCTATTCCACCTCTTCTGGGGGCAATGAAATGACTTGCTTGAGTTTTGGGGAAGAGTGGTACAAGGAGCCAACGTCCTTGAGTGACCTGCTCTCTTGGAGCTCCGTAATGATGTCCTTAGTGTTGCCTCCAAAAAGGACAGATCCCCTGAAGGGGGCGTCCAAGAGAGTCCTTTGGATGCCTTGTGCCAGTCTCATAAGCTGGAGCCAAGCCAAATGCCTCAAACAAATGCCCACAGCAGTGCAATGGGCCACCGAATCGACAGAATCGTAAGTGGCCCGCAAAGCATGGCAGCAAGAAGACTTACTAAGTCTTACTTCCTTCAATAGCTTGGTCCCGAGGTCCTCATCCGGAATAGCCTGTAGGTCCTTCTCCATGTCAGATAAGGCCAACCTTTGAAAGGAAACCATGTGGGCCACATAGTTTAAAGACCCGATGGCGCAGGTAGAGGAAGCATATACCTTGCGAGCATACTGGTCCATCTGTTTGGACTCTATCCGATGGGGAAGCACTCAGGTGCTTCAGCTGAGCCAACCCGTCATGGGCCTCAGAAATAATGACAGAGTCGGCCTTAGGTTGACTAGACAAATGGCCCGCCCCTTTCGGGAAGGGGGGGTGATAAGTCCTGTCTGCTTTCTTGAAAACTGCAGGTATGAATGACAGCTGCTGCCAAATAGTCAACGTCGAGTCCTCATGCGGCCCCATCCAAGGTGGGATAGGGAGGGGGTCCGCATTGGTGAGGTCGAGATGTTCTATGAGCCTCTTTCGTTTGGGGTCCATCTCTTGCGACGCCAAACCACAGGCTTCCAGGATGGACTGAGGAACTCCGCAAAGGATGAGTCCTCTGGCGGGGACTTGGGAGACTCCTTAGGTTGTGGCTTGGTGGGTGAATGAGGCTCTGAGTGGCCCACACAGTCAAGAGTCCGAAGACTTTGGTCTGCTGGGCAGGGAGGCGATGTCAGTTACTGCCTCCATGGCCTTCGCTCCGGTAATAACCCCTGTAGGGCGTCTGCCCTATTCCTGGACAGACGACCAATGGTCGAAAGGGGATGGGCTCCCTTGTCCTGTGGGTTGGGGTTAGAGCCACGACCAGATGGGGTTGACCCAGCTCCTGCAGGAGTTGGGACTTAGCATCCCTCCATCAGGTCGGAATAGTCCCTTGCAGTTCCGGTTGAGAAGGTGGAGTCTGGTAGCCTAGGTACCCCGTGGGGTAATGGGGGTAGGAATACAGGCTGTATTCCTAGATGCATGTGACCCGGCATCTGGTATCCAGGCGACTGCCTCTGTGACGGGTAACCCGGTGACTGCCCTCCGGGCATCTGGTAGTATGGGAACTGTGGTGGCAGGCAGCTGGGGTAGTTACTAGAGGGGTCAGTCAGCAAAGGGGCTGAAGGCCCCAAGGGTGGCACAGCCGAGGGCCTGTGGGTCCAAGGGCGGCCTGGGGTCTCTGTAGGGATCCCAGATGGACCAGGAAGAGGTTCCAGCATCAGACTGTGAAATCCCAGGTCCATCCCTAAATCAGTGGGGATCTGTACCGGAGACTGGCCCGGAGTTGGGGGTCGAAAGATGCCAGACATCTAATCTGAAAAAGGTGGGGGGGGGGTTTACAGAATCTATACCCCTGTCGTCAGGTCTACTAGAGAAGCAGAGAACACAGTAGTGAGGCCCAATGCAGGAGAGGTCTCCTTGACAGCAGAACTAGAGTCCTGGAGATCCAAGAACAACAAGAGGTCAGGCTGGGTCAGTGAGGCCCGGGAGAGAGGGAGAACCTTTGTGGGACATAGGGGAACCTGGAAGCTGGCCCTGCGCGACATTGGGGGGCCAAGGAGGCATCCAATGGGAGAGCTTCAGCCAGGTGGGCATCTGAGCCAACATTCGACTTACCAGTCATGGTCAAGCGGACAACAGAGGAGCTGGAGTCCGGCTTGTCGACCAAGGCAATGCACCAAGCACTGGAGCCGGAGGGAGGTTTTATCAGCAGAGCTGTCTACAGGTTCCGAAATCAAGTCCGGAGAGAATCCCCTAGCCACCCAATGAGCAAGATATTTGGGGGGGAGGGGAGAGAAAGAAGGCATCATATCCACTGGAACAGATGGAGACCTAGGTGGAGGAGTACTCACCGATGTTCGAAGCCCCAGCAGAAGTGGTGTTGACCGTCTGGCGATGTTGTGTAGAGGGAGACCGATCCTGTTTTTGGCACTTTTCTCTGGGGTAGATGAAGAGGAACATTCTCTTAGCTCCTGAAGCTCCTTTTCCATCGATGCAGGTGTTTCAGGAGATGGGCAGTGAGGGCTTTCTTGTGTCGGGAGCACGTGGCCTGGTTGAAAAACTGACAGATTTCACAATCAGTCACCCGGTGTTTGAGGCCCAGCCAAAAGACAGCAGGAGTGATGGTCCCCGAGCGGGATATGTGCGCTGTACTGTGAGCACTTAGTTTTAATTTTGCACGAAAACATGCAACAAAATTATTTAAGATAACGATGGGAAAAAAATCATAAAAATACTTATGAAAATGGCAGTCAAATGAAGCAGAGTTCACCCAGAGGTCCGACAAATTCAGGCTGATGGCAAGAAAGAACTGGAGGGCGGGTATGGGGACCGCCCCTATATCTAGTCATGCCGATGTCCCGTCATGTGACGCCCGAGGGGAGGGTTCCCGCCACAGATTGCTAGCCAGAAGTTTGCTTTGCTGTGTCCTGACACATTAGGGGTGCAGTCCTATCTGTGAATACCTACTGCAGGAACACTCTCAAAGTGAGCGATCTTTTCAGCCTCTTGGCCAAAGAGCACAGGGACCCATATGTGCCAGGAAGTTCAGAGCTCTGATAGTATAGGTGAAGGAGGTGTACACCTTTTCGCCCCAATTGGTCGATCTTTTTCGACTCCTTTTCTGGTGGTTGAGAGCTGGTATGCTTGGGCTGTTGCAATGTGCCATGAGCCGCTGCAAGGACTATGGAGCCACCTTGGGTTGCTCGCCGAGGTGGGGCTCTCTCCTGGGGGTCCTATACAGGTGTTCAGCCTTTTTAGACACTGCTGAAGTAGTGAAAGGGTGTTTCCATGCCAGCTTTGTCACGTCCTAGAATGGTTTCACCAACAGGGGAACGACTAGCAGCTTGAGGTCAGTAGCCTCCAAAAACTTAACCAGGCATCTTCTTTACAAGTCCAGGTCTTTCGTTTCACACAGGTTGAGGAATTGTATGTGCCTCATAACCTCAAGGAAGGTAAGGGTCATCAGGAGGAGGCCTAGAAGAGTCCTTCCTGGGATCCAGCTATGGCAGAGGGAGATCCTCCTCTGAAGAGGCGTAAGAAGGAGAGGAACAGCTGTAATCATGACTGTTCTGTGTCAGTGGACCAGCTGTGATGCTGGGAGTGGCGTCCCCTTGACCTACTGTGCCCTGGGGAACGACGGTCCCTAGACCTACTCTGCCTGCAGGAGAAGATCATGATGACGTGATGTCTGACTAAGACTTCCCATCTGACCCATGATCCGAACCACCTGGAGGCTGGCTTCGGGGTTGGGGACAGTCTTGCGAGGAAGCGCCGCCTGTGGCTGGGGTATGGCCACTGCTGCACCCATAGCTTTCTGTCTTGGGAGGAGGTCACTCTGGGTGGTGTTCCACCAACTTGTAAAGAGTGCACAGACATCCGCTAAAGGGACCATTGAGCCAGACGGCTGATCTGGCATCAGGTTGGCTGGCCCCTTACGGGCTGGTGGCAGGCTGGGTGTCAGAGGCAGCTCTGGTGCCAGGCTGCCAATCGGGGGTGGCTGAGGTCTGGTCCTTCTCCTGACGGCCAGGTGCTTGGGCAACGACTGGGTGTTAAGCCCCGACTTTAGAGTCTTGGTAGGTCCCGTCAGGTCAGCTATGGGCAGGTCCTCTGGAGGAGGCTCGGGGGGGGCGCACGCAGATGGCTGCTGGGAGGCAGACAATTGGTCTGGCTCCAATGGGGTGGAGACAGAAAGTCGTAGGCTGTCAGTCCAAAGGGGCGGCCGACAAAAAATTAGGTGTTGAGGATACCAACTTAAGAGTGCTCGGTACCCTGGCACCTGTCGCAGTAGTCAGCCCTGGCAGACTAGCTGGAGAATGAGGCCTTGATGGCAGGGCCTGAAAGACTCACGGCGAAGTGGAAGCAGAAGAGACCACGTCCTTGGCCCAAGACCCTAGTGAATGTTTGTGGGGCACGATGGCCAGAGAGATGGAAGAAGACCACTAAAGCAGCAGGTAAGGCCAGAGGGATGTTGGGGTGTATTAGTCAGGGTGCCACATGTTTTAAGAGGGAGGTAATAATCCCTCTTTATAAGACACTGATTAGGCCCCATCTGGAGTATTGCATGCAGTACTGGAGGCCGCACCTGCACAAGGACATTAACAAAATGGAGGCAGTCCTGAGACTGGCAACCAAAACGGTGCAGGGACTGCATCAGAAAACATGAGGGCAGATTAACGGAACTCAATATGTATACCCAAGGCCCCTAGAATTCTGCGGCCGCAGAATTTTGCGCAGAACTTGCAATCTACCGCAGAACTTCTGTGGTGCCGCAGAATTCACTCTTCTTGTTGATTTTTTATTAATATTTGTTTTTCCATAGAATCTGGTTCCCTTCCCCTCTTTATATCCTAAACCACCTATATGCTCAGAATGTGATGTTATCATTGCTATAACATCATACATTAGCTAATGAAATGGCTGCAATCTGCAACAGAAATGAACAGTCACTTATCTACCATAGCTCCCACTGCCAGAGCCGGAGGCACAGCACATCAGGCACGGTGATATTTGCTCAACCTGCACTACAGCCTAATACAATTTTCAGTCTTACGTTATTACACTAGGGCCAACTTAAACAAAACCTTGTCAACAGCACAGACCTGTTAAGTCCATACCTCACTTTGTACAAACCTATTTGTGCTTTTAAGGTATAGAGATGCTATCTGAAATGAATAACTGATAAAATTAATTTAACTGTCATTTTTAAGAAAAATAAAGTAATTATGCCCAGAAAAGTGGAATATAATAATGTGTAGACCTGCTGAAAGAATCGACCTGTTAAATAAATAATTGCACTGTACACATTTTTGCCAGGGTTATTGATTACATATTGTCACTGGTTGATAGAATCACCTAAAAGTTATTGAGAAATGTTGTGTGCAGGGACAGCTGTTGGGCCAGAGGGTAGCATGCTGTGTTTCCATGCCGGCAATTCAGGTTCAGAGATTAGCTCTGGGAGCTGGCTAGGCAGCACAAGGATTGGTGAAACACATCATTGCTCGGAGCCTGGGAGGGTATGGTGCAGTGTTCTGTCACATGGCGGACACATTGTGCTGGTCTGGAGAACTCTATCTCACAATCAGTTCACATGCATGTCATGGCCGGATGGTGTTACGCAGTGTGTCAGGGAAAACAGGTTGACATCAAAAATGAGTTTTGCAATAACTCCTCTGTTCAATTTCTAATGGACCTGTAAGGAATGAGGATGCAAGTTCATGGAAATTAAAATTATATATATATATATATATATATATATATATATATATATATATACATATATATATACACACTTACACACACACACACACACACACACACACACACACACACACGTGTATGTATGTTACAGATTGCATATAAATATATAAGTGATACACAGTGGGAACCTCATGAGTGGTGTAGAAAGCACATACAAATATATAAGTGATAGACAGTGGAAACCTCATTAGTGGGATATATAGCATGCATATAGAAATACCTTATTTATCACATAAGATCTCCTTTGCATATGTCATTTATTTAACAGGCTAGGACCTCAAGGGAGAGAGATTTGTTTTGCTTTTTTAGGCATAAAATTTTTATTATTCTGTTATTTTTTGAACTAGTGTTACTGTGCTTTCCACCATCCTGATTGCTATACAAACTGCCATGAAAGTGAAGTCAGGATGACAAGCTGTCACTGTGATGTGGTAGTTTGTTAGTGCCGCAGAACTTCCACAGAAATTACAAACCACCGCCGCAGAAGTTCTGGCGGCAAATGAGAAATCTTGTCAGCAGAATCCTGTCCCACTGTGCCGTAGAAAAGTAGGGGCCCCGTGTATACCCTAGAGTAAAGGAGGAAGAGGTGTGATATGATCGAAACATTCAAACACCTTAAGGGCACTAACAAGGTGAAAGAGTCTAACATGTTTCAATATAAGGAAAATAGTAGGACAAGAGGACACAGCATGAGATTAGAGGGAGGATGATTAAGGGGGAATGTGAGGAAGTTCTTTTTCACAGAAAGGGTGCTGGATGCATGGAACAGCCTACCTCAGAAGTGGTGGATATGAATACAGTATAGGGCATCAAACAGGCATGGCATAGGCATAAGGGAGCAATATGGATGAGTATGGATAGGTCACCGAGAGTACAGGCCTATGGCACAGTCGTAAGGTTGCAAAAATGTGCATACTGGATGGGTCTTGCAGTCCTTATCTGCCGTCAACTTCAAAGAGGAGGTTTGGGAAGGCATGCGCCCCAAACTTCCGCCTGATACCTGGGAAGAGGCATGCAGCTTGGTAGTCACAACCCCAGGAGAGCTAGCGACCTATAAGGGGCAGAGTCAGACCTCCCATTGGTGGTGGAAGCCTTGGTCTTGTGCAGGGAACAGGACCGCAAGTGTGCCCTGGACCCATCGCCCTTGTGATGCTTCGAGTGCTTCTCCTTGGGGGAGGTGTCGTGAGGAGAGGACGAGCTGTGCCCAGAGTGAGACTTCTGCATAGAGGCCACTTGTTCCAGCAGGTGGGCCTAGTCTCTCTTCAGGCGGTGGATGCGAGTACACATGTTGAAGCCCACGTCCCAAGCACAGGAGGCAAGCCGAATGGCAGTCTTTGGCCGGAATCAGTCTGCTGCATGCACACTTAAGCCTTACACCGCAGTATTGTAGATTTAGCAAACAAAGGCGATCGAAGACTCAAAAAATGTTGAACTGCATGGAGTGTCGGAAATATGGCAGTCGACGGTATCAGGAGGCATCCGTGGAGCCAAAATGCAGGGTCGACGACGGGAAAAGAACCAAGGTGGCATCGGAGTACCACCTCCTTTATACAGTGGTTGACATGGGCGGAGCAGACTTCGTGGTGGTCCCAGTCTTGGACTGCTAGCTAGAAGTTTTCCGTGGGGTCCTAGTGTCTGGTGGCATAGTTCTATTATTACCTGCTGCTAGAGTTCCATCTCGAAGTGAGATCCCCAGAGACAGCAAATTTTGTTTTGTGTAACCCAGAACCTGACTTGCAGAAGGGTCCTGCCCACCAGAAGCCAGTTCAAGTATGGGTACACTGCTACACTCTGTTTCCTTGGGTAAGCTGCCACGACAGCTAGAACTTGGTGAATACCCTTGCAGCTGATGTTAAGCCAAAAGGCATGGCTGCAAACTGGTAATGTCCTGATGGCAGTCTGAATCTTAGCTGTGGACTGCCTTATTGGAATATGGAAGTACATCCTTTAGATACAGGGAGGCTAGCCAGTTTCCCTGTTGCTGAATGAATCACCACTGAGAGAGTGATCATTGAATTTTTTTTAAGAGCCTGTTTAAGTACCAGAGGACAAGAAGAGGTTGCCACTCCCCATGTTTCTTTTCTGTGAGAAAGTATCTGGAGTGGAGGCATGTTCCCATCTGGGAAGAGGGTACCCTCTCCACTATTTTTGCTGATACAATTTCCTTACCTTCAAGTCCAATAAACGTGCTTCTGTTGGACTTGGGGGTTTTGATGGCAGGGGGCCCCCTGAGAGCTGGACATTATTTGAACAGGAGGGATAGCCCTTTTGCACTTCCTCCAGGATCCACTTGTCCGTAGTAATGTGGTTCCAAGATTGGAGGTAGTAGGAGAGCCTACCTCTACCGGGACTGGGGAGGCGACCTGGTTGTTGGAAGTCAGGGTTTAGACTGGGTCTAGCAAGTGCAGTAGTGGTGGCACATCTTCTCTGGCCCCTCCTGCCTCTTCCTCTGCAGAAACCTCTCATTTGGGAATAATCCATGGTCACTGGCATAAGGAAAAATGCCCTAGGATAAAATCCTCTGCAGCCTTTTTTTTTTTTTGGAGGGGGGGTTAGAGGCTTCGTTGTAGTGTTGCTCTCATAGGTGATTTTATATTCACCTTTTTCATATATGCTGCAGTCTTATCCTCATAAGGGGAATTATTTTCGAAGGGGAAGTCCATAGCTTTGGATTGGGTATCCTGCGTTAAAATCTGTAGTTCTTAACCAAGCCAGGCGCCGGAGTGTCATGGTTTGAGCCATGACTCTGGTAGCTACAGCATTATTGTCCATAGCCATGTGAAACTGGTACTTAGTGGCTTCTAATCCAGTTTTCACAGTCTCAGCAATATCCTGTGCCATCTCATCAGATTTCTGGTTCAAAATGGCCAGCACCGAATTCCACAAGGTCTTCTGATACTTGGCAGAATATGCCAAGTAAGTAGACAGGCACAAAAGTAAGGAAGCTGTGGTGTAAGATTCCTTTGCCGTAAAGTACAGTCTTCTGGACTCTTTCAGGAGGCTGAGGGGATAGTGGGACTTTTAGCCTTGTCACAAGCCGCAGCCTGCACTAGTCCTCGATGGCTTGGGTGAACATACAAAAAAAAATGGCATTTCTTGCCAGCTGATATTTCCTTGTGTCTGCTCCAGAAAAGGAAGCGAGTCTCTGAAGTAACTTCATGGTAGTTTTCTTTTAATGATCTGAAAATAGGTAGCACTATGTTTTTGCGAGGTGGAAGACTCATCGCTGTGTAGTCTTCATCCTCCTCTTCATCCACTGTGGTCTCCTGGGTAGGGAGATCCAGAGTATCCACCACGTGCTGCAAAAAGGTAAATTCTCCTGGCCATCTGGTGAAATACCAAACACCTGGTCTGGCGAGACATCTGGTTCCAGGGGATGACCCATCATCATCCCCATCTCCCATGCCATAACAGTAATCTGGGCCAAAAGATGGGACAGATGTGCTATGGTGCACAGGGGTAGAAGGGACAGAGAAAATATTGCCCATACTCTATAGTTTGGTAAAGGTGCCAAGCCTTGGCCATTTCTTCAACGGGGGTAAATCTTTTTTCAAGTCAGAGACCGTCTCAGTTTCATTAAGTGATAGACTTTCTTTTTGTTTTTCTTTCTCTTTATGTTTTTGTGCCACTGTCGTATCCCCTTGCCTTAATGCAGGAGGGGCAGTGGTATGCTTTACTTTAAAATTTCTTTTTAGAAGGCACTTCAGTGACCTGTTACCCTGGTCTCTTTTTGGCTGGTCACCATTTTTACAGTTTATGCGCACCAAATGTTTTGGAACTATACGGCATTTGAGAGGTGTGCCGCTGCCAAGCCAGTTACAGCTGAAATTGCAATGGGCTTCTCAGTGCACACCAATGACCAGGCACTTTGGTCATAAGTTCAGTTTTACTGATGTGGCGTGTTGTCCACTTATCACTGAACCGTTCAATGACAGCGCATCATTTCTTTCTGTAGCCCTAACTCCAAGCATGTGCATTACAGCAAACACTAATGCGCATGGCCAGAGTTAGTTACAGCCTTCTCCTGCGCTGCCGCACACCACCTGGTCTTCAGTCTCTCCCCCACTCCCCATTTCAGTGTAGAAATTATAGCGCTATGTGAGATTCAGAGCACTTGAAAGGTATGTAAGTGGCTCCCTTTAAAGTCTGAATACTTTGTATATAGGAGGTCATTTAGCTGTTAAGCTTTATCAGCCTGACAATTTTTAACAACGCATTATAATGCTTATATATACACACACATGAAGTACGTGTTTTTTTTTTTGGGGCACGTCCCAACTGCTATTTACTAAATATGGTAAAACAAAAACCCTGCAATTTATTTTCGTTTTCCCTGGCAGTAGGCACCCGGGCAAAGGCTGCAGTCTCCATCTTTGCATTACCTGTATTAACACATGAATCTATTAGTATTAAGTAAATCTTCAAGTAATAATGAATTTTCTTATTTAACAACACAAAGGTTTGCCAGCAGACACTGTTTATAGGAAAGGGCAACAAAGTATACCCTTGTATCTCATTTCTCAGCAATGTACCTGCATTTCTGTTTGCAGATCCTGATGTGGGTACTGTACAAGGCACTGTACAGCACAATTAATTTAGACTTCACTGTACAGTATAAAACATCAGTGGGTGTCTAATCATATATACACACACACACACACACACATATATATATATATATATATATATATATATATATATATATATATATATATATATATATATATATATATATATATATATATATATATATATATTTTCCATTTGCCACACTTTCCAGTGTGAGATCAGAAACTAACTGCAAATGTGAGGTAAAACCTGGAAAGAAAAAAATAAAAAGGCACTAAAGTTTTCAGGGGACATTTTGAAATAAGGAAGGGTACTGGCAGCTGTGCTAGAGGCAGAGTTACATGCATTATTAGTCTGGATAACGGACAAAAAGAAAAAATTACTCACCTTAGTAATTGCTTTTCTTCTCATGGAGTCTTGCTATATTATAACAATAGCAGTCAGCCACTGCAGCTGAACTGCCCCGGAGAGGAAGGAGTTAACTCCAGAAGATCTGGAGTTCTACAGCGCGAGGGCACTGTGCCCAAAGTTTCATCTGGCAGTTTCAAATGAAACTGTCAGATCTTTACGAAGCTAACATCAAAGGACGGAAAGTCTGTGTGGAAAACTACACTAGCCCATGGCTACCTACTAGTAGTAATAACAACAATATAAAGAACAAAACACTCAGAGCCATAATAAAATTGATGGTATTATGGTTCGTTTTACCACCCTTGACAAACATATGAACCCCCTTCCCCAAAGACTCAAGTCCAGGAAGGGGCAATATAAATAACCTAAATGAAACAATCTAGATCCCTAACCAAAGGAAAGGGGTAAGGGAAAACTACAATGGCATGACACAGTGCTTGCACTAATTCGCCACCCCTACCCAAGTAGAAGTTCTGAGAGGGAGAGGGAGGGTGGTATATATAGCAAGACTCCATGAGAAGAAAAGCAATTACTAAGGTGAGTAATTTTTTTTCTTCAAACACCATGAAGTCTTGCTATATTATAACAATAGCAGATTACACAGCAGTACCTCCATGGAGGAGGGTCAGAACCTACTTAGGAAATAGGCTCTGAAGCACAGCTGTGTCAAACCGAGCATCTCTCCTGGACTGGACATCCAGGGAATAATGCTTGTAAAGGTGTGAACTGTCTTCCAGGTAGCAGCTTGACAAATCTCCAGAATGGGATGTCTCTAGCAGCCGCTAGAGACGCAGCTGTACCCCTGGTGGAGTGGGCCTCAATCCTGAGGGGGTACTCACCCAGTTTCTGATAACAGAATTGGATACAAGAAACAATCCACCTTGCAATTGTTCTCTTAGTGGCAGGTTTCCCTTTGCCAACCTCGCCATAGGTAAGAAAGAGTTGGAGGGATTCGAACCTATGACCTCTGGTGCGCTCTAAATAGTAGCTTAAGGCTCTTTTGACATCCAAGCTGTGCAGTCTCCTCTCGCCTGAGGAAGAATGCTCAGTGAAAAATACTGGGAGAGAGATAGATTGATTCAGGTGGAAATCAGAAACCACCTTAGGCAAAAACTTTCTATTAGTCCTAAATCTTCTTCCACTGACAGGGCCTGTAGCTCACTTATGCGTCTGGCAGAGGTGATAGCTACTAGGAAAACGGTTTTCCAAGTTAAATACTTGAGCTCTGCAGAAGACAGAGGCTCAAAGGGGGGTTGCATTAACTGAGCAATGCAAATATTCAGGTCCCAGGCGGGAGCTGGTTCCCGAAAAGGAGGGTTAGTATGAAGTAACCCTTTAAAAACTTGGAGAACACTGGTGAGAAGAAAGGGAGGCAGGCTTCCTGCTGACACAAAAGCAGAGACAGCTGCCAGATGAACCTTCAGGGTAGCTGGTCTAAGGCCTAGGGAATTCAGATGGACCAAATAGTCCAGTAGAATGGGAAGATCAGCAGATTCTGGGATAATCTGCCTCTCAGAGCACCAGATGGAAAACCTCTTCCACTTAGAATTATAAGTGGCCTAGTGGAAGGCTTCCTTGAAGCCTTTAAAATATCCATGACACCTTGAGAAAGGTGTAAGTCAGCAAATTCTAGCTCCTCAAGAGCCAAGCCTTGAGGTGGAGGGATTTGAGGTCTGGATACCACACTCTCCCTGTGCACAGGCCAGTAAGTCGTGACTCTGGGCAGGCTCTGAGGCAGGGTGGACTGCCAAGGACAGGCAGAGGGTACCAGGGACTATTGGCCCAATCTGGGGCAATCAGAATCAATCTAAAAGGTTGAGATCTGATTTTACTAGTACCCTGAAAAGAGAGGAAAGGGGAAAGGCATACAGGAACTTCCTTTCCAGTCCAACAGAAAGGCGTCCAGAGGACTGAGCCCAGAACTGGAGGCCTGCAACAGAAAAGAGGAAGTTGGTGGTTGTCTGGGGCTGCGAAAAGATCTATCTGAGGAGTGCCCCATCTGGCAAAAGACAGAACCCAGCACTTGTGGATTCAGAGACCATTCGTGATGGCCCTGAGAAATTCTGCTGAGGGCATCCGCCAGGACATTGTCCTTCCCTGGGAGATGAACCGCTATCAGGGAGGTGTTCAGGAGTGCCAGAGACCACAACTCATTGCTTCGTGCACAAGGCTGAAGACCAGTGCCCTTGCTTGTTGATGTACCACATTGTGGTGGTATTGTCTGTCCTGACTTGAACCACTTTGTTCTGGACAGAATCTGAAAACACCAAGAGCTAAAAAGACAGCTCTGAGTTCCAAAAGACTGATGTGGAGCAGAGACTCCTGAGGAGACCATACCCCTGAATGGCAAGGTCGCCCAGTGAGCCCCCACCCTAACAGGGAGGCGTCCGTGGTGAGGGTGAGGAGTGAGAAATGGAATGAAGGGAACCCCTGTCTTAAATTGCTCTGGACCTGCCACCAGTGGAGGGCTAGGATCAGAGTTTGAGTAACTGGGACCAACTTGGTAGGGGTCCTTCCTTTGAGACCAATAGGCCCTCAAATGGAACTGAATGTCCCTCATCTGGAATCTTGCTCCTGCACGACAGCTGTGGAAGCAGCCATGTGCCCGAGGAGTTGCAGAAAATGCCTTGCTGGTCGAGAGACCCGCGAGGGTAAGGAGGGATGCCAGGGCGATGAGTCTGTCCACCCTTTCCGAGGGAAGAAAAGCCCTGGCTAACCTTGTGTTCAATTTTGCGCCTATGAAAGTTAGGACCTGAACTGGTTCCAGAACTGATTTTGGTAAGTTTAGCAGGAATCCCAGGGAAGTGAGAAGCTGCTGGGTGACTTGCAAGTGGGATTTCACCTGACCTGGAGACTGACCCACAATGAGCCAGTCGTCCAGGTAGGGAAACACAGCAACCCCTTGCCTTCTTAAGTGAGCCACTACTACAAAGAGACATTTTGTGAATACCCTTGGCGCAGAGGTAAGGCCGAAGGGCATTGCCCTGAACTGGTAGTGGCCTGAGGGCAGTTCGAACCTGAGGTACTTTCTGTGAGAAGGCCTGATCAGAACATGAAAATAGGCATCCTTGAGGTCCAGGGAAGCTAGCCAGTCCCTGGCCTTAGGGAAGGCAATATCATTGCCAGAGTCAACATTTTGAACTTTGGTTTCAACAGATGCTTGTTCAAGTATCTAAATCTAGAATGGGCCGCCATTCTCCTGTCTTTTGGGGTAAGAAAGTATCTTGAATAAAGCCCCTTGCCCTGATGGCAAGGAGAAACCCTTTCCACTGCTTTGCAGTCCAGCAGAGCAGAAACCTCTGCTTCCAAAGCAAGGGCTTCTGAAGGATTTGCAGGTGGAAAATGCCTGGCTCTCATCTTTGAAAGTGTTTGAAGCGGAGAACCAGACCCTGGCCTATAACCTCCAGAACCCATCTGTCCGTAGTTAGGGACAGCCAGTTCCGTCTGAAATAGGCCAACCTGCCCCCCACTGGTACAGGAGAATCGGCCCTGGGCACCCCATCAGGGTGCCTGCTTAGCAGCAGCCTTAGGCTGAGGGGAGGGGACGGTCTCACTTGAGCCTCCTCCCTGCCTCTGAAGAAACCTCTGCTAGACAGCAGAGGAGGCTTGAAATTGGTAAAAAGGCTCGAAAAGGGGCCTGCCCCTGCCTCTGGGAGCATGCCTTTGTGGCATGGCATGCTTCTCTTAGCCTGGGGCACTTTTGTAGGTAGTTCTGTATTCATCCATCTTTTTCATATAGTTTTCTGTTTGCTCCCCAAAAAGAGAATTTCCCACTACAGGAAAATCCATAGCCTTTGACTGGGTATCTTGGGACAGATTAGTGCATCTGAGCCATGCCAACCTACGGAAAGCTACAGAAGTGGCCATGACCCTAGAAGAAACATCATTAACATCAACAGCAGTATGAAATTGAACTTTAGAGGCTTCAATGCCATCAGCAGCCACCTGTTCCAACTCACTAGCCAGCTGGCCATGGGCCTGCTTGGCTAACTGCATCTGTATCCCACCTAGATTTCTGATATCTAGCTACATAAGCCATATAATTTGCCTGCCTGAGTCCCAAAGAAGCTGCCATATACTGTTTCTTCGCCATGGCATCAATCTTCCTGGAATCCTTATCAGGAGGATGCGAGGCCAGAGGAATATTAGCCTTGTCACAGGCTGCAGCTTGTACCACACCTACATGACTACACTGCTCAGTAAGGAAGTCTGTACCGAGCCTGACAAAGTATACCTTCTGTCCATTTTTTATCTACAGGAGGGACAGAATGAGGATTTTTAAATCTTTGTTGTTTGCTTCCTAAATGACTTATGCAAAGGAATAGACAACCTCCTAGACTCTGGAATATCCATCATTTCCACATAATCAGGCTCCTCTTGCTCATCCACAGCCTCCTCTAAAGGAAGCTGGAGGGTTTCTGCAACCTTTTTGTAAAAAATAAAGAAAGAAGGGGACTCAGACAGAATAGGAGGAGATTCTAAAGGTCTGTCTGGAGAAATGTCCGGTTCAATGGGCACGTCCAGACCCCCCCAGCCACACATATAATGATCAAATTCCTCCTCCCCCTCCTGTGGTTCATAAAAATCCTCAACTTCAAAATCCTGAACCACTGGGACTGAACGAACCAACCTTTTACCAGCTGTTGGTGGTTCTACAGATCCCTGAGACAGTGACTGGACAATCTGAATGGCTTTAGCTATCTCTGCAGCAGTTGGAGACACAATTTTGGACTCCAGACCTACTGATTTCCTTGTCTTTTACTTGGGACTGGTTCCTCTGAACCAGCCTTCCTTTGCCGAGAAGTCTCGCCTGGTCAGAGGGCACTCCCTCTGGTCCAGTGGGTACTGGACCGGCTGGCCATCCGTCAGCGGACTTTTGGCCTCTCGCTCCCTGTGCCGGCCCAATCTCTTCTCCAGGGTGGCTGCAGGGAAATTTTACACACCTGGCAGTCTGACAGGAGGTGGTCAGCCCCAGACAATAAACACAAGTGGTGTGTGGGTCAGCCTTGGCGTCCCCCACGGAACATCACGAGTGTTGAAACCCAGTGGGCCAGTTTTTCTTTGGGTTTCTCAGACATAATGCCAGCTAACCAAAACTTGCCCTTTGATGGCAGTGCTAGGCAAGACACCCTTTATCGGTTCCTAACCGTGTCACGGTATTTGAAAACCGTTATAATTCCGCTTTTTTTAGAACCGATAAGAACCGGAACCGCACTCTAAAACCCATTGTACACTTTTTAAAATACAGAAAAAAAACCGATCGGTTCAAAACCGAACCGATAATTAATTTTCCACACAGACTTAAACTTTTGTACTTACGGTTACCAGATAGAGCTTTAAAACCGAAATGCGGTAAAAATAATAACTTTTGCCGGTTCAAATGAACCGAAAAAATACTCGCTTGAACCGAGAATGAACCGAGCTGAAGGAGCTGATCTCCGGAGCGACTGTTCAGTGAAGCGGAGTAAAGAATCTGACAGTTTCATTTGAAACTGCCAGATAGAGCTTTGGGCACAGCGCCTTCGCGCTGTAGAACTCCAGATCTTCTGGAGTTAACTCCTTCCTCTCCGGGGCAGTTCAGCTGCAGTGGCTGACTGCTATTGTTATAATATAGCAAGACTTCATGGTGTTTGAACAACTACCTGTCTTCTCCTTTGTGCCTAACCGGGGTACCCCACCATTACATACTGTCGATTTTCAATTAGTTCTCAACGTGCTGGTGTACCCAATATGGACAGTTGCTGATCTAGCCTCTGCTACCAATTTTCATTGTCCCAGATAGAGATGCAGCAAATTTAAATTTCACCAGCGAAGTGCCCACGAACTGGGCACTTTGCATTGTCATACCGCTACGTGGAGTGGCCAATATGAAAGGCTCACTTCGCCCTGTAATTATTACTTCACGTTGTCATTCCACCTTAACGCGAAGTAAGGCGAAGTGACAATATTGGCACCCCCCCAGTCACCAGAATTAATGTGCATCCCCAAAATGCTACTGTCTTGTGCCCAGAAAATTCCTCAGTGCTGACGAAGTGAAATGAGAGCACAAGAAATGCAAAATCTCCAGAATTAATGGTGTACTGCAAACACACAGACAGATTAAGATTGCTCTGCGTACTCAAGAGATGCAGACACAAAGGTACAACACCTAACCAGTGCTCACAAGTCACAAATCCAAATCTGGAAAAGAATACCTTTTGCCGGTTGGGGAGGTAGTGCACGGCAGTAACAGTCCACTACAAGTAAAGATACCGCAAAGCAGTACAAAAATTATGCACATTTGGTGGATAGCAGGTTCACACTGCTGCAATTACTCTGTGGCACAATAAAAGGTCTCTGATTTAATGGCACGCATCAGAGAGACACACACACACATATATATATGCCCCACCCACCCAAACTAATGCGTAGCAATTGAAAACCTTTAGTAATACAACCAAATGTTTTAAACAAACTGAACTTATACACTGCTGCACTACAATTGGCAAAAAAGTCAATTACTGAAAATATTACTTTGTGTACATTAAGTTATACAAGAAAAATAACCAAAACAGAAAGACTGCCTTTTTCTCAAAGTTAATCTACCTACAACACAGATATGCCCCTCCCCCAGCACAATTCACAGTACACACTGTTCTAAATTAACATTCAAAATCCACAAACACGATACAAGCACAGAATGGTTTCCTACAATCAATGTACTAAATTTTGAGCAAAAAAATATGACAAAAATGCATTTTTAACAGCTTTCATAGGTTTTAAATCACAGAGCTCGGAGAGCAAACCGTCTCCAGCTAGCACTACACACACTACCCAGAACTGAGGCTGTGCAGAACACTCGAGCTCATGTGACCTGCAATCCCATGAATCACTGCAGAATTAGCCTTGGAGCTCAATTACAAGGCGAAGTACATTGATTTTGTTGTACTTTGCCTTAAAATTGGTGGAGAAGTTGTTTGGGGAAGGCGGAATAAGGCAAAGTCATTGGTTTCAATGGACTTTGCGCTCCACGTTATGATGCGAAGTACTCCGCTTTGTGGATTCCATGTTACTCCACAAATCACTTCACGAAGTGGATTTCAGCCATTTCACCCACCACTAGTCCCAGACTGATGTAAGGAGACCCATTCAAATCAATCGTAATTTAGCCATGTCCTCCTTTTGTTATTGAATTAAATGTTTACAAATGGCCTACTGCTGAACACTTAGCAGCACCAGTATTAGGCAATACACAATACAAAGTTACCATTGGTTTTCTTTCTGACAGCTGATGTAACACATTCGATATTTTGCAGCAGGGCAGCATGCACATTGTGTCCAGTTTTATTTTTGCTCTAAAGAGACAAACATGCTGTAACAATTTTAAAGTAATATTAATGTACCACTTAACATTAAGAATAGTATTAACTCCTTGTCAATAAGGGCTTGTTTCTTGCATCATCAATACATCTGTGTATTGTATACCATGGTGTGTGGTATTTTAATGCAGCAATGACAGGGTGGAACAGGACCCTGTCCCAGTTGTTATGGAAAGAGTTTGAATGCAATGATCTGTTCTGTTCCTTTCCTGCCTGTCTGGTTGTGCAACCAAATTTTCCTGAGACCCCTAGGATATGATTCCCCCTGTCTCGCATTTCTCTGCCTCCCACGGTCTCTCAGTCCTCCCTTGCATATCTGCGGATATAAAAATATATGCAAATCACTGTATGGAAATGTAACAGATACTGGGATCCCTTTGTTTAGAAAATACATAGTGTTATTGTTGAAATGCATAAACTAATATTTTGAGATGACTGCAAAAAGCGACTGGGAAATCAAAAGGTTACCAGAGTGCGAATGTAAGCCTTTTGCTGAAGAGCTGTAGAAAAGGGGCCACAGCTCAGGGACACTGTGTTCTAGCTGCACATGCCTGATACTTACAGTACAAGAACAGGATACTTGTTAAGAATGGGAGTTGGAAGGACTTGTAAGAGAGCTGAGCTGCAACTGCTTGAGAGAGAAGTTGGACACAGATTGAATAAAAACGATGACTTTGTAAATAGTTATACTGAACAAGCTTTTTTTTTTATGTTACTACTAGTACAAATATTTTTGTGAATTCTACAGCTGCTCCTGGTTTTTCCTATGCTTCCTGACCTGTGCCTCGACAAGCACGTTTTTATGTTAAGCAACTACTGCACTTATCACAGGACATCATTAAAAAAGCCTAAGGCTCAAAGGTGGTTTTCCTCAATTAGTCCGTTTTTACCTCAGGACTGTCTTCATTATGCACTGGTAAACATGCGTACAGAAATGCACTGGTCAGCATACGTACAGATATGCACTATCTCCAAGATTTTCTAAAATATGGTGAAAATGCTGAATTATTTTATGTTCAGTGCCACTACTGTTAGTGCTGAATGTGAACAAGTTTTTAATCAACTTCACATAGGGAGAGTTAAAAAAAATTACAACTGTATTAATGTATTTTAATTTATTAAATTCGAAGACATGGACAAAATCAGCACACAATAGTTCCTCTGATACATTTCTACTGTAGAGCACCGATGCTGCATCAGTGTACATAGGTGTTTTTAGTTATGCAACATGCAGATTCATCTTTAAATCTACTGACACTACATTACAGCTTATTTACAAGTAAAGATAGTTATAAACTATTCTTGCAACATGACAGCACATCAGCAAGTATTTTCCTTAAATCTTAGATATGAATGTAAGTAAATATTTCCCTTTTAAACACCAAATAGGAAGATCTTTACATACGTACACACACACACACACACACACACTCTTCCATCAACATTTCAAAACGTTAAATGGACTCGTCAGTCTAAAAATGTCAGTAGCATTTTTGAAGCAATTTGCTGTATAAAGACAAAAACAAATCATATTAAACAGAAAATGTATTGCATTTTCAAATGGAAACACGCTTTTAGTAATGTGTATATTGAGACTCTTGCAAAATATATGGATAGAGAAGATATAGATATTTCTGAAATAATGTCCCCGACATTCAGCAGTTCTTTGGGCAGCAAATTGTTTTGTTCCTTTTGATCCAGAGCGCGGTAGAAAAGAAAAACAGAAAACCTGATGGCGATAACTATTTGATTTCTGAGTCGTTTGCTTTATGTGTTGCTTCTGTTCTGCTTTGTTGTATTTTACAGGTGTAATCATCGCACCCCTTTGAAATGCGTCTGCAAATGCTAGGAGATTGCAGAGAAGCATCATATACAGGAACTAGAAACCCTTGCTTGCTCTGTGAAGTACAGTTTTGCTGTCATGGTGTGTTTTCGCCTTAAAAAAAATTAACCACTCCACTGACAGCACTTCATTTCTTTCTGTAGCCCTAACTCCAGGCATGTGCATTACAACAAACACTAATGCACATGGTGGCTACAGCTTTCTCCTGCTGCCATGGCAGCACACTCCCCAGTCTTCAGTCCTTTGACATCTCCCCCAAGCCACAGTGCAGCTTTCCAAACTGGCGGCAAACACTCCCTGGTCTGCACTCCTCTGAACCCTGCCACTTCACAAGCTGTGGTGCAGTTTTTCATTTGTGGCATCCACAGCTTTGTCTCCTCGCTCTGTCTCTTTCAACCCCCCCCCACCCAGGCTTTGCATTTACAGCCCCTCTGGGCCCTCACCAATGCCACAGGTGTTGCTAGATGTAAAGCCAGCTCCTTGCTGCTTCTCTTCACCAGCTGCCTTCTTCAAAAAAAAAAAAAAGGAGCCCAGTGCCCCTACTTAACATATACCATTGCACGGCTTTCCAAATTGGAGGCTCCTGCCACCACCAATGCACACTCCCAGTCTTCAGTCCTATGACTCCCCCCGCCTGTTCACAAGCCACACTGTGCTATCTATTTATAGCACCCGCCCCTCGCGCTCTCTTTTCAAACCGCCCCCAAGCTTTGCATTACAGCCCTCTGAGCTCTCACAATGTCGCAGGTGCTGCTCACCGGAAGGCAGGTCCTCGCCGCTTTCTTCTCCTGGCTACTGCCTAAAAAAAAAAAAAAAAAAGATACCCTTAGGACATAAATAATTTAAAATAACTGCTGCTGGAGCAGCCCATGAGAAGGTAGGAGGAGGAGGCACTTTCCTTCCTGCCTCCTCCACCTCCTGCTGGCTTCTCTTCCTCTCCCACCCGTAAAATAGGCAGCAGTCTAAGCTCTGTACAGGCTGAGAGTTTGGAGCACCTGCAGGCACTCACTGTAGCGCAGCTGAGCTACTAGCCTGGCCACACTGCAGCCCCATTTGTCCTCCTTACTGCCACCAATCGCAGCTGCCCCAGCAATTCTCAGGGCTCAAGAAATACAGGTTACTCACCTGTAACAGGAGTTCTAGGAATGGTATATGTTGTTCATCCACACTGTGACAGATTCCTTGCCGCTTTAAATCTTGCCGGAAGATCTTCAAGCTGGCTCCTCCCATCCACCTGGGTGGTAAAACTCTTGGCTCCGCCCCATGACGCCAGATCTAGCCCACTGGAAGCCAGGTTGTGCGAAGCCGGGGAGGTTGGGTGGGTTGTGTGGATGAACATATACCATTCCTAGAACTCCTGTTACAGGTGAGTAACCTGTATTTCTAGGGACATGGATATGTTGTTCATCCACGCTGTCTGGCAGACTCCTAGCAGTTCTCCGTGAGGAGGGAGGCAAGGCGCACACCCCCTACTTAGGGAATAAGACTGGAGAACTGAGGCCTCAAAACCAGTATCCCGGCGTGACTCAAGGTCGATGTGGTAGTGGGTGATGAAGGTGTGTGCCGACTTCCAGGTAGCAGTCCTGCAGATTTCCTGGATAGGGACGTCCCTGGAAGCAGCTACCGATGCAGCGGTATGGCGGGTAAACGAGCTCTTATCCATCTGGGAGGCTCCATACCCGCCAACCTATAGCAGAGATCTATGCAGGAGGTGACCCACCTGCCTGTCCGCTTCGCTGCAGGTCTGCCAGGTGCGGCTTCAGCGTAGGTGACAAACAGCTGGTGAGCCTCTCCCCGAACTTCAGCTGTCTGCTCCTTATAAGTGAGTGCTCTTCTAGGGTCCAAAGAATGGAGCCTATATTCAGCCTCTGAGGTGTGACTGGGGTAGAACACCGGCAGAGTCAACACCTGGTTAAGGTGAAACTCAGACACCCCTTTCAGAAGGAATTTCGGGTGGGGACGCAGGACAACCTTGTCCCTGTGGAAGACCAGATAAGGAGACTCGATGGAAAGCGCCTGGAGCTCTCCCATCCTTCTGGCTGATGTGATAGCCACCAAGAAGGCGGTCTTCCACGACAGGTGGGAGATATCACACCTGTGCACTGGTTCAAATGGCCTGCCCATGAGCTTAGCCAATACCAGCAGTAGATCCCACGGAGGTGGAGGTTCTCGCACCGGAGGGGATATATGATCAAGGCCTTTGAAAAAGCGCCCGACCACCTTCTCCTGCGCCACCAACTGCTTCCTGGCCCGCTCCCGGTAAGCAGAGATGGCTGCCAGGTGCACCTTAAGGGTCGTCGATCAAAGCCCTTGCTGAGAAAGGGACCACAGGTGGTCCAGAATGCTAGCCAAGGAACAGGAGGAAGGGTCAAGGCCCTTGCCCTGACACCAAATGGAAAATCTCTTCTATTTGAAGACATAGCACTTTCTGGTCGACTCCTTACGGGATGCCTCAATGGCGTTGAGGACCTCGTCAGAAAGACCCAAGGCCTGGAACTCTAGCCGCTCAGGAACCAGGCCGTCGGGTGCAGGGATTGAAGGTCCGGATGGAATACCTTCCCCTGATCGACCGAGATCAGGTCTGGGTGGGCTGGAAGCCGCCTCATGAGCCTGGAGCTGAGACTGAGGAGATCTGGATACCAGAACTGACAGGGCCAGTCTGGGGCTACCAGAATCACCTGCGCCTTGTCCCTCCTCACCTTGAGAAGCACCTTGTGGATCAAGGGAAATGGGGGAAAGGTGTAGAAGAGGCCCAGGGTCCACGGCCTCGAGAAGGCATCCCCCTGCAGTGAGCCCCGCTGAGGAGGGCGGGCATGAAACAGTCAGCTTCACATTCTCCCTGGAGGCAAACAGGTATGCCTGAGGCGTACCCCAGTGGGAGAAAAGATCTTGTACTACCTCTGGCAGGAGAGACCACTCGTGAGACGCAGCCCCTATCCGGCTTAGGGCATCGGCCAGGGTGCTGGAGGCTCCTGCCACGTGAATGGCAAGGAGATCCGCCTCCAGGCTGCGCACGAGAGACCAAATGCGGAGAGCTTCCCTGCACAGAGACATGGAGTGCGTCCCGCCCTGGCGGTTTAGATAGTACATGGTCGTGGTGTTGTCCATCTGGACCTGAACCACTTGACCCCGTAGAAACAGAGCGAAAGCGGTGAGGGCTAGACGAACTGCTCGGAGCTCCAGCAGGTTGATGTGGCATCGGGACTCCCGAGGGGACCAGAGGCCGTGCGCTCTGTACTCCCCCAGATGGGCACCCCAACCCAGAGGCACATCGGTCGATTGAGACCGTCCGCTCAGGGCAGACAAGTGGGATGCCCTCCTGCAGATGTGCTGGAACGGTCCACCACTGGACAGCGTTCCACATCCCCTGGGTCACTGTCACTAGGTGATCCAGCGGATCGAAGTGCTGTGACCATTGGCTGGCCAGTCCCCACTGAAGGGGACGCATGTACCAGTGGGCCCAACGGACCACGCTGGTGCAGGCCGCCATGAGGCCCAGGAGGCGCAGGAAGTCCCGGGCAGGGCACGATTGCCCAACCAGAAATGACTGGGCAAGGGAGGAAAGAACCTCGGCCCTGTCTGCCAGGAGCCGTGCTCTCCGAAGAAATGTATCACCTGCTTTGGCACGAGTTCCGACTTGGCCTCGTTGATGAAGCCAATCTGAGAGCAAACCTGGAGGGCCAGATCTCTGGACCACTCAACTCCGCTCTGGAGGGGGCTGCAATCAGCCAGTCGTTCAGGTAGGGGGTACACCCGGACCCTTCGGCGCCGCAGGAATGCTGTCACCACTGCCATGCATTTGGTGAAGACCCTGGGAGCTAGAGAGGCCAAAGGGCATGGCCTGGAACTCGTAAAGGGATCCCTACGCTCTGAAGTGGAGGAATCTCTGATGAGGACGGATGGATTGGGACGTGAAAGAACGCGTCCTGGAGGTCCAGAGAACAGAACTACACACTTCATTCCAAGGATGGTATTATCTGAGCCACAGTGACCATCCTGAAGGTCCAAGACCTTAGGAACCCGTTCGGGTCGTGCAGGTCGAGAATGGGGCACCAGCCCCCCGTCCGTTTTGGGACCAGGACATACCTGGACACAAACCCCGGGTCTGGAGGAGGATCTGCCACCTTTCTGATCACCTCTTTCTCGAGGAGCAGGGCAATATCGGCTCGGTGAGCAGACAGCGAGGCTGCAGACCCCGTAGCCCCCTGAAGGGAGATGGCTCGAAAAGGTGGGGTCTGCTCGAACTCCAGAGGCAGGCCCTTTCCTACCACCTCCAACACCCAGCAGTCCGTGGTGATAGTGGACCAGGCGGAAGGAAGTGGCAGAGCCGTCCCCCCACAGGGGGAACCGGGGGAAGAGTGACGAGGCTGAGGGGGCGACACCCCTCAACCTGTCACTGGGAAGGCTTGTAGGAGGGACCGGCTGAGGGACCTTCTGGGTCTTTACCTCCCTGCTTCCTGTTGGAGGAAGCCGCGGGCTTGGGTTTGGGATGCCAAGCGCGAGCCTGCTGGCCCCGATGCTGGTGCTGTTGGGCCGGACGTGGTGCAGGCGCAGAAGAACGAAAGGGCTTGTGTTGCTGCTGACGGCGGCCTGTGTCCTTCTGGGCGGAGGTGACAGAGTCCAGGGTGGCACTGGACTTCGATCCGCTGGAGATGACCTTCCACTCCAGGGCCGAAGAGGTCGGTCCCCAAGAAGGGGACAACCGCCAACTTGTGCTGCGTATCCGCCGTAAAGGTGGATATCCTCAGCCATGCTCTGTGGCGGCAACCGATCTGGCACAGGAGTCCCCTATGTCCAGAGCTGTTTGGAGCTGCTGCTTCGCCACCGCCCTACCCTGGTCCCGGACCTGCCGGACCGTGGCCTGGAGGTCAGCCGGGAGATGAGGGATCACCTCATCCAGGGAGCCCATGAGGGCATGGGAGAAGTGTGCCATCAGCACAGCCGAGCTGGCCTGGCGGAGGCCAAGGGAGGATGCAGCATACACCTTACGCCTGGCGTAGTCCAGCTTTTTGGACTCCTTGTCGGGGGGCTTGTCCATGTCCCTAACATTCCCGGAGCCAAGCTGTCGGTGACCAGCCTTGGCAGAGGGGTGCTCGAAGCCAGGCAAAGAGCCGGTAGGGACCGCATACTTCCTGGCCGAGGGCGCAGGACAGGAAGCAGGCCGCTGCCAAAGCTCCAAGGCTGGGCTGACAATGGCCTCAGCCAAAGGAAAGGCCTCCATGAGTGAATCCCCTCGGTCCAGTATCTCCGTCAGGGGATACTTGGCCCGTTTGGAAACAGGCTCGAGCTGCATCCCGGTGGACTCCGAGATGAACCGAAGCAGACCCATAAAGGACAATGGGCTTTCATCCAGTGACTGGCCCCTGGAGGACTCCAGGTCAACCTGCCTGGAGAACAGGGTGGAGTCTGATTGCGAAGAGTCCGCAAAGAGCTGCCTAGGGCCTCAGCCACCCTCCACCTGCCGAGGACGGTCGGGAGTGAGGGTGACCGACAACCTGTGGGGCAGGCCTTGAGCCGACCTAGAGTCCTTGGTCGGTGCCCCCGATTTCGGTTGTGGAGGCGGAGGTTCCACCACAATTGGTGAGGCAGCAGGTTTCAGCCGAACAACCGGCCCAGGCTTGGGCATCTCGACTGCTTCGGCCATTCGGGTGACAGCCACTTGATGGCCGGGGAAGGCGTCGGTGTTGACTTAGTCCCGGACAAAAGTAACTGCTGCCACATCAGCTCCTCGTAGGCGTCAACGCAATTTGCGCCGAATCCTCTCCTCAACCGAAGAGGAAGACGAGGAGGAGCGGCGTCGCCGCTTACCTCTGTGCGAGACAGACCACCGATGTCAGCGGGATCGAGAAGAGGACAGAGACCAAGATCCTCTGCGTGTCCGAAGGCGGGCCTGGGAGGGAGCGGGGGACACCCGCTCCTCCCTCGGCTCGGACGCCTTAACTGGGGATTGCTGCACCGATGGCGCAGGCAAATCCTCTGATTCCACTGGGGGAAACCGGTGAAGAAGGGTTGTCTGCTTCAGTCAACAAACCGTCTGTGGGTCGAGAAAAATCTCGACTGCGTTGACGGCCAACTGACCTGACGGGGACGCCGTGAAGCCATTAGCCTTAGCCGCAACCTCGACCGAAGTAGTCGGCCAGCTGTCCAGGGAAGGGGACCACTCCCACGAACGCAGACAATGGGACTTACCCTTGGGATCCTTCTTTTTGGACCGAGAGGAATGTCCCGATGGCCCCTCTCCCTTCGTGGAAAGGGAATGGCAAAGCTCCTTGAACGAAGCAGAATACGAGGTACCCAAAGAGAGCGGGATAAATGCAGTGACCGAGGAGGAGGAAGATGCGGCCTGGGCACTGCCTCCTCTCGAGGCGATCATCTGCTCGAGCTGCTCAGCCGGAGCCACCCGCGCAGTAACTGCCCAGCGGACCTCTTTCGACTTGCAGTGGTGGCGCTCGTTGGGGCGCCCAAGCTTCAACCGGGCAGCGAGGTCCTCCAAGACGTTGGGCGAGAACAAACAGCAAGACTCGCAGGCCTGCGGGTCGTGTTCTAGGCCGAGGCAGTAGACTCACATGGAGTGCGGATCTGTCCTGGACATCTTCTGCCCACAAGGGCACCGCCGGAAACCGGGAGTCGATTTGTTCATCGCAGCCGCGAGGGAAAAGGAAGACCGAAGTCTTGAGAATTTTAAAACTAGTTTCGGACGAACCGAAGAGTTAGGATCCAGTCTAATACGCAGAGCGTTAAGGAGGGAACCTGAGCTTCCAAGCGGTAAGGAAGATCTGGCGTCATGGGGCGGAGCCGCGAGTTTTACCACCCGGGAGGGTGGGAGGAGCCAGCTTGAAGACCTTCCAGCAAGATTTAAAGCGGCAAGGAATCTGCCAGACAGTGTGGATGAACAACATATCCATGTCCCTAGAAGCCCCCATTACACCCCAGGAAAGGGTTAAAATATTTATAAAAATGATGATGGCCTAGCCCACTATACCACCAGGGCTGCTATTAACATTCTAGCTGCACTGACCACCAATGACTACTTTATTTTTAACAAAAGGGCTACTAGCCCCACCCACTAGCCTACTTGGGCTACTACATAAGTCACTGGACACATTGCTACCACTAAGGGCAGAGGTTTTTTTTTTTTATAAACTTCAATATTTTATCACTGTAAAGGCACAGATAATGCAACAGATACTTCATAAGTAATATCGACATTTCAAGTTCAAGTTTATTGCAGAAAAACTCCATTGAGCAAGCTCATTCACAAGGAGGTCCTGTGACAAACACTTGAAGTACAAACACAGATAGGTAATAACAGTATATACATGAAATGCACGTTACATGATACAGGCTGGATATACATACAAGGGTACTACATAGGGTGACCGCAGGTGGTAAACATTGATATGAGACACGGAAGCGACTTACAGGTTGCATACTGAAATGAAACATGATGACTGTGTGTGCAATACATATACAGTATTTTGGCAGGTAGAACAAACAGTCTACAACTGATATGGGGGAGAGGAGTGATTTGATAGAGTAGCAGTGGAGCATAAGCAAAGATAAAGCCAGGAGTGGAAGGGAAAGCAGTTAATATGACAAATCAATTATACCTTACCAGTGGATAAATATGGCACATATGGGGAAGGAAGAGACTTAATGACAGTTACAGGTGTCTTATTTTGGCTGAATTTAGCGATTTGTAGAAGTTTATTGAAACTGTGCTAGTTAGTTTCAGTACGGTTTGTAATTGGTTCCAAATGGAGGGAAGGGCATATGCAATAGCACGTTTACCAAAGGAAGTCCGGCGTCCTTGGTATGTCCAAAGCATAATAAAGTCAGATTTACTTAACGAGTATGCACTATGTGAGATATTAATAAGGGAAGAGAGATAGCTTGGCAATTTCTGCAGGAGCAGTTTAAGAGTCCATAGCCCAGCATGGAGCAGGCGTCTAGTAGCAAGGGATGTCCAACCAACAGCTGCATGTAAGTCACAGTGGTGCGAACGGTAAGGGGAGTTGGTAATGAACCGTAACGCACGGTGATAAAGGATGTCCAGTTTACTTAAATTTGCAAGAGTGGTGGAGGAATAGATTACATCGCCATAGTCAAGTAGGGGAGAAAAGTGGCCTGTACAAGCTTGTTTCGAGTTTCAAGGGGGAAAAGGGGCCTATTTCTGTAGAAGAAACCTAACCTTGCTTTTAAAGGAAAACTCCATGTTAAAATCAGAAAAAGATATGTAGTAGTCTTTTTTCCTGTGTTCTAACCAGTTCCCAGCATTTTCTTTTCCTCTAGCTGTGAGATATTTTTTTCTAACTTTCCCTGTTTTATTGCCTCTGCAGGTTGCCATTCTGGTTTCTGTTATGGCCTCTGGTCTTCCCAGAGTGCCCTTTGGTGTGATGTCTAATTGCCCCTCCAGAAAGCCAGTGTCTTGTTACAGGGTCTGTCACAGCTAAGCCAAAGAGAAAATACTTCTTCCAAATAAGACACACTGCTAGATTTTGGGCGAGTGTAATCATTATTATTTTTTCATATTGTACCTTGTCCTGCTTTGTTCTGCTGTGTGAGTGTGTGTGTGTGTGTATTTGAATCATGTCACTGTTTACTCTATTCCTCTCAGTCACTTTCAGTTTTTGCACCAGTACTAAGCAGCAAAAATTGAACATCACCTTATATATTGTAACATAGCAGGACAAGGTACTAATATCAAAAAATAATGATTACACTCACCCAAAATCTAGTAGTGTGACTTCTCAAAGTATTATATTTGTGGCTGAGCTGTGACAGACCCTGCTAAATCCAAGGGCATAGCTACATCATTGTCACATGAGCTAGGGTGCATTGTAGGAGAAAGAAAGCCAATAAACCTATTTGTGATGGAGATCCCCAAGGGTCATAAAACTACCATACAGCTAGCAGGCTAATTTAGGAAACGCTCCTAATAGCAGACAGAGGGAAGGACACACTAGGACTTAACATACATATCAAAACACTCTACATATGTTTTTGCACATTCTGGGTGGACTTCTCCTTTAACCTTCTAGAGACATCTTCGACGTGGTCACTGAAAGATAATTTATTGTCGATCCAGATACCTAGATATTTAAATTTGGTTACAACTTCCAGAGGCTCGTTTAGCGTGGTGACAATGAAGTCTTGGGCAAGGGTATTGGGGGGGCCTGAGACAGCACTGCGGGAGAATAACATCACTTTAGTCTTCTTAGCATTGAGCAGAAGCTTTGCCTTTATTAGATTATGCTCGTTGTGCAATCCATAACTCCCCTTGACTTCAGATAATGATGAGCCGAAGTATACAACACAGTATCATCTGCAAAAGTGCAGATTGGACGTAGATATGTTAGCATCTAAGTCATTAATGTACAGAGAAAACAAGATAGGGGCCTAAGATGGATCCTTGGGGACTCCTCTTGCAACTGGCAAGGCAGCAGAAAAAAACCTTCCGCCTTTACTTTTTGAATCTTCCAGTTAGGTAGCTAGAGAACCACTGGGTGGTATGGTATGTGAGCACCCAACTTTGCAAGGCAATTGACTAATAGTTTGTGATCAACAGTATCAAAAGCTTTGCTGAGGTCCAAAAAGACTGCACCAGTTATCTTCTTAGCACCTATAGCAGAGATCAAATCATTGGTTACTTTTGCTAGTGCAGTGATTGTGCTATGATTAGCCTGGAAGCCAGATTAAGCTGGGTTAATGAGAGAGAAGGTTTCCAAGTGAGATTTTAACTGAATATGGATCAGTTTTTCGAGAACTTTAGAAACGATAGGCAATATGGAGATAGGCCTATAGTTGTTTACATTGCATGGGTCACCAGATTTAAATAGAGGGAGGATATGTGCTGATTTCCAGCAGGACAGCACAGTAGCAGATGTAATGGAAAGATTGAAGATGTGGAGAATTGGGGCAGTGAGATGGGCATAGCCTGACCTTAGGAAAAAGGGTTCCAAGCCATCATCCCCTGCGCTTTTTTTGGTGTCTAAGTTAAGAAGAGAATCTTCTACTTCTTTACAAGTTATCTCGCGCAGTTGGAAGGGGCTGGGTGCAGGACTAGATGTGGCGGGAGGGGTATGCTGGCTCACCGCAGCACCAGCATAAGGTGACGAGTCAAAAGCTAATCCCAGCTGTGGCAAAGCGGGAGTTAAGTTCCTCCAGGATTAGGGACTTGTTTTCCACAATCTTGCCACTTGCAACTATCTTTGTTGGGACAGAGGGGCCATGGGCACGTCCTTCTATAGCTTTGATATTTTCCATATTTTATGAGGTTACCTTAGCTTGTTCAGTGTAGAAATATAATAGTTGGCTTTAGCAGAGCTAAGTTTCACACAGTTATTCCTGGCTGTTCTAAAGGCCTGCCAATCCGAAGATTCTTTGAAATGTCTAGCTTTAGCCCAGAGCTTATCTCGAGCTATAAGGGCTGCCTTGAGATCAGAGGTGAACCAGGGATTGAATTGTCTGCACTTACTTTGATGAAAGGGCATGCTTATTTATTATTGTAGTGAGTTTGTCAATAAGGATGCAAGCTGCCTTGTTGACATCTTTGGCTAGGTAAAGATCTCGCCATCTGATCATGCTCAGGTCAGATAGGAAGTTTACTGCACTGAATTTGCAAAGGATCTTTTGTTATAAAGATGGGTTGGACGGGCCTTAATTTGAGATCTTATGCAACAACAATTCCATGATCGCTCATGTCGTTGTGAAACACTGCCAAATGAGATATTTTGTGTGGATGGGTGGTTAGTACCACATCTAGAATGGAACTGTTGGCAGTATTTAGAGTGTTCCTAGTAGGTTCACTGACTAATTGCCCAAGACCTAGCTCGTCACAAAGAGATTTGAGGCCGTGTGATTTAGGTGACAGCCAGTCCATATTTGGATCTCCTAGAAATATTGTTTCAGTTTTTGCATCTACGAACATGGATTTCAAAAGATTAAGGACTTCACCACCACCAGACGGGGGTCTATAGCCACCTAGGATAGTGATACATTCCGAGGAGGGGAGATGAAGGCTCAGCGAAACTAACTCAAATTCCTTGGCTAGAGATTTGCAACCAATATTGGTGACCAAGTACTTACATTTGGCATAGATAACCACACCCCCACCTCTAGACTCTATCTGCTCTAAATAAATTGTAGCCCTGCAGTGATATTTGTTGATCCGTGTTCGTCTTTAACCATGACTCAGTAATTATGATAAGGTCTGGGTTAACATGTGCAGCCCAGGCTTGCAGCTGTACAAGTTTTTTAGGCAGGCTTAAAATGTTGACCATCATCATTTTTGAGACCTGTGGCCTCAGCAAAATCGATAGGTGAGGTAAATTGTAAAGGCGCCAGGGTTGAGCTCCACATTTCCTGAGCAGAGAAGCAGCAAGTATAACTTTCTTTAAGGAGCTTTAAGAATGGAGACTGCTTTTTTATTTCTTGTGACAACCCATATCGTTACTGTCATCAAAGGCGGGCGCCACTATAATGACAATTGATTGTGATCAATGTAAGTGCTTGAGTAGACATAGGTGAGGACAGTAGCAAGGGGTGTAGGCTAACTGGGGAATAGGCTAAAAGGGAGAGAATGACAGTGTCTGCACGGTAGACTGTTATAACATTAGGTATTGATAAGGTACATTGGAGAACTGAATTGCATTGAGGTACTTCGAATTGCACTGTATTGCTGAAAACTCTGCACCTTAGGAGCAATAAAAACACAATAAGGAGAGCCATGGTCCCAGATTGAGTGGTCTCGTGATTTGTATTAGTGCAATATTTTCTAGGCAAGAAATTTGTCCACCTAGGTACTCACTTAAAACCTAGATGAGAAAATACAGCAGAAAGGGGAACAAGGAGAGCAGGAGCAGCTTAGTTAGTGGCCATCTACCCTTCAGACTCAACTCCCCTTGTAGCAGAACCGGGAAAGTAGAATGATAATGCAGGCCATATTGCCCACGAATGAATACAGTGATTTATGTAGAAGACCAAGAATCCCTCTAGTGGCAGATCTGTATAACCTGCTAATGGAAAACTAGCCACAGACTTATCGGCACCAAGGCAGAGTGCTTGGATTTTTTTTGAAGTGGCTGCAGGAAGAGCAGTCAGACAGAAGAGGTGTAAGCACTTTAAAACAGTAGTAGAAATTACAATCCAGCTAATACAGTTGAAAAACTCCTAATGACAGCTGAAATGTGCTTAGTTCTATGGAAAGTCTAACAAAGTGCCAGGTGTCTATAGCAGGGGAAAACTCCTGCCAATCAGAGTGGGTTTGCTGGAAGCACCCGTGTTCCAATTGGCTGCGCTGTCCGTACCTTCCAAGGAGCTGCAGGCGAGTGTCCTGGTCTTGGTCGGTGGCTGGCTGGGTGCCGGCCGACCGTGGGTGAGCTGAAACAGCCCTGTTCAGGGACAAGCAGCTAGAGAGAAGAAGATAGAGCAGGTCTTAAATAGCATAGAGGTAAAGGGGGTTAGATTTGAGCAGTTTAGTAAGACAAAAGGTACTTAGACTTATCGGCACCAAGGCAGAGTGCTTGGATTGGGGGGGGCGCACTGCAGGAAGAGCAGTCAGACAGAAGAGGTGTAAGCACTTTAAAACAGTAGTAGAAATTACAATCCAGCTAATACAGTTGAAAAACTCCTAATAACAGTTGAAATGTGCTTAGTTCTACGGAAAGTCTAACAAAGTGCCAGGTGTCTATAGCAGGGGAAAACTCCTGCCAATCAGAGTGGGTTTGCTGGAAGCACCCATGTTCTGATTGGCTGCGCTATCCCGTACCTTCCAAGGAGCTGCAGGCGGGTGTCCTGGTCTTGGTCGGTGGCTGGCTGGGTACCGGCAGACCGTGGGTGAGCTGGAGCAGCCCTGTTCAGGGACAAGCAGCTTCCAAGGAGCTGCAGGTGGGTGTCCTGGTCTTGGTCGGTGGCTGGCTGGGTGCCGGCCGACCGTGGGTCAGCTGGAGCAGCAGGCGGGTGTCCTGGTCTTGGTCGGTGGCTGGCTGGGTGCCGGCTGACCGTGGGTGAGCTGGAGCAGCCCTGTCCACAGACAAGCAGATTTAGACAGTGTCCCATTAAAGTAGAACTCTGAATAATGACATATCAGAGATTATTTTTACAAATCTTTCCACCACTTTTACAAATGAACCCTATCCTTTAACTATATATTTTGATCAAAAAGAATTACTAAGTGGTTCAGTCCATAATTCAAGTCCACCTTTAGCAAGGAGACAAGTGTTCGAAGTGGTCTTCTGTTGTCCCTGTGCAAAGTTCTGTGCCCTGTCCAGCAGTTAACTCTTTACATGTAAACAAACCACAAACAACCAAAATTAAACATCTGGCTGGTAGTTAATTTACAGTATTAAGTAATTAGTCTGGTATTGTAGTAATGATATACACGTTCCCCAATAAAGCATCACAAAATCTACATGTTACCTTATTATACAAGCACCTGTTGGGACAGTACCGAGATTCCCTCCCTCTGCTCTATGAAATTCATAAAAGAAGCCAAACACTGTTGAATTTACCTTTTTACAGACATAACAGTGCAGTAATTTTTTTCTGCCCTCTATGGTTTTGATATCTATCCAGTCTTCTACTGTTGGCAGTTGCGGTCAACCATCTTCTGGTAATTGCTTTACCTGCTGCTGCCGGCAGCATTCCCCGAAATGAAGTTTGTCCATTGGTGCTTCTCCCTTCTGGGTGAGGGGCGCGCACCCAGGATCATATGTCTGAAGGAAGGTGGCTCTCTGTTCCCAACCATCCTGTGATGTGTTATGACCTCTGTTCAAAAGGGCTTTAGCACTGGGCATTCTCAAAATGTGGTAGTGTATGTCCACCATTTCACAACCTCTCCAGCAGAGTTCTGACCTTGAGGGATCGTAGTGTTTGGTTCTGGTTGAAGTATAGAAGAATCGACTCAAGTTTCCACCTGAATTCTTTCCAAGTTGGAGATGCCGATGTATGAAAGGCCCCTTCCCATACTTTATCCCAATGCGTGAAAGTCAAGTTCATAACCCATCTCCCTCTCCCAAGCAGTCTGACATCTGGGCGGGTTCTCTTACTCTCGATATACATTTTAACTAACTTTGAAATTAAATGCATTTCCCTGTGATTTGCTGCTGCTAATCAGGTCTTCTTAAAGGTGTGGATTCAGTTGGATATTATGTAGGCTCGTGTCTTTGCGTAGAAAGGGCACTACCTGTAATTAAAGAAATGAGATTTGGGAATTCCAGACTTTTGCTGTACCTGTAAGAATATGTTTGTTTGATTTTGCCTCACCAGCTGACAAAGTAGCGCAGTCCATCCCTGTACCAGGCATCGAAAGTGTGGTCTAGTTGAGGAGTAAAACCAGAGTATGAGGAGATTTGTGTCTGGTTGGAGAGAGTCCGTTATATTTAAATTCTGTTTAACTGTTCCCGCCACTGGTTAAATAATTTAAAGCGTAAAAGGGTTTTCGGTGGGACTGTGAAGACTACGACGGGGTGGGTGGGCACTGCCTGTACTACTTTCCTCCATATTTATCCATACAGTCTGTGGGTCTTTCCTATGTTAGTCAGCCCAGGGTATAAGCTGAGCCATCTGGTAGTAAGTTTTTAGGTTTGGTAGATCAAGTACACCCTGCGTCTTGGGTTTTCTAAGTGTATTCCAAGCCATCCTGGCTCTTCCTTGACCCCACACAAATTTGTGCATGGCTTTTTCTATCCTTTGCCAGTCTGACTTGGGGATGCGGAGGGGCAAGGAACTAAACAGAAACAGAACATGTGGGAGGACATTCACTCAAATCGATTCTATTCGTCCCATTAAGGATAGGGGTAGGAGAACCCATCAGCGTCATTCCCCACATACCTCCTGTATCAGTTTACTATAGTTGGCTTGGTACAGGAGCGGTAAGTCCAACGGAATACGAATCCCCAGGTAACTGACGCTTGATGACGCCCATCTGAAAGGTAAGGTTTGCAGACTGGTAGTGCAGACCCTGCTCACTAGCAAGATCTCTCGTCTTGTTATTGTTACTCTTGAAGCTTAAGACGAGACTCACTCTCCAGAATGTTTGCAAGTATGGGATAGGTTACTACTGGAATTCTGAAGTACAGCATTGTCTCATCTGCACACAAAGAGACAAGATTCTTCTCCCCTCCTATTTTAATGCCTTCTAATTGAGGGTTCGATTTAATGTGTTTCACTAGACGTTCCATACTTACTGCGAATAGTATGGGGACAAAGGACAGCTCTGTCTAGTACCTCTTTGCAGGATTATTGTGTCTGATAATGTCCCGTTTACCCTCACCCTAGCTGGTGAATTATATAGTGCTTGCATCCATTTTAGGAATTTCTCCCCAAACTTAACTAATGGCCTTTGAAGATAGTCCCAGCGAATGCAATCAAATGCTTTTTCGGCATCCACCGCAATTGCTACCTGCTGTCCCTTAGCCTCATTTCCCCATTTGTAATATATTAAGACATCTCCTGATGTCCTGAAGATGTCTCAGGCGGACAAAGCCAGTCTGGTCTGGATGAACCAAGTTTGGTAATGTTCTGTTTAATGGCTAACACCTTACTGAATATTTTAGAGTCTATATTTAATAAATGAGATCGTCTATAGGAGGTGCTTTGTTCAGGGGGTTTTCCTTCTTTAGGAATGACTGATATAAAGGCTTCACTTCATGTGTTGGCGAGATTGCCCCTGCCTCACATGAACTGAATAAGTCTGCCAGTAGGGGAACTAGCTGTGGTGCTAATCTCTGGTAGAACTCTGCATTAAAGCCACCAGGCCCTGGGGATTTACCCGTTTTCATATCTTTCACAACTGCAATGATTTCTGCTATTATAAACGGGGTCGCTAAAGCTCCTCTATCACTGTCCAAGCGTAGGAAAGGAGACGTCTGCCAAAAACTTGTGTGTGATCCCTTGAACTTGTTCGGAATTTACTTCCTCAGAATATAAAGTAGCACAATAGTTTTTGAAAACTTCTGCAATGTCTTTTGGTGTATAGACCATAGTATTCTGTCCATTATCTGTTTTCTGAAGCTTTCTGACATATCTTTCTGCTTGGAGCTTCCTTAAACGAAATGCTAAAAGCCTTCCTGCCTCGTTTCCCAGTTTGCAATATACCTTTGATTAGTATAACACCCTTCTACCTGTCTAGCTTTTTTGATGCTCCTTTCTTACTTTGTCTTTTCCTCAATCTTTCGTGATCCTTGTCTTTTGTGTCTTTTTCCAGCTGATCTAACCTTTGTTCCAATTTATTTTGCTTTCCCTGCATTGTCGGTTTAGCCATGGTGAGTAAGAAATTATTAACCCTCTCAGGGCTGCCTTTAGACCATCCTAGTACTATTTCCACCCTGTGTATGATACCTTATTGTGACAGATGCCCCTCGATGGCCGATTTAATCAGATCTCTAAATTTCTCTTTCCAGGAGAGATGTATATTAATCAATCTCCAGGTCGTACATCTCTCCCAGTCCCCAACCTAACCTGCAGTGTCACCACCGAGTGGTCGGACACCAACCTTGGGTGTATGATGCAGTTTTGTATTCTGTGTCTGTCCATTTGGCTACACAGAAAAAAGTCCATCTTTGAGCGTGAGTGGCTGGGGCTAGAATAAAAGGTATAATCTCTGCTAGCTGGGTTTGAGTCCCGCCACACATCCACCAAAGCCAGTTCTCTAATCCCTCCCTTTACCATCTTACTCATGTTTCTATTCATTGTGGTGACCTGAACAGAGTGGTCAAGTTTTGGGTTAAGGACATAGTTGAAGTCGCCACCGAGCAGTATAAACCCTTTCCCCAATTTTGCAATTTTACCAAATAGCTTTTTGTAGTACGAGGGGGCCATCTTGGTTTGGTGCATATATGTGGATTAGATGAATCTTTGGGGAAAATAATTTCCCTGAGATTACAACTCCCCTCCCATCTCCCCTCGACATTTCAGATTCATTCTCTACAGGAAGACCCCTTCTGAATATTATGGCTGCTCCTGCCTTTTTCCCTGTGGGGTGTGAGCTTACTACATGTCCAACCTAGGACCGTTTCAATTTTCCATGTTCAACGGGTGTCAGCTTTGTCTCCTGAAGAAAGTCTATATTTGCTTTTAGCTTCTTCAGGTAATTTAGGACTTTAGCTTGTTTGGGAGAGTAGAGTCCCTGAACATTCAGGAAGCCACTTTTAGGGTTCCGATTTATACTGGAAACCAAGATGTCCCCTCCATACCCATTATGTGATCCCATTCCCCCCATTGTTCTGGCTTCTCCCAACCTCCACACTATTCGCACCAGCCCAGAGTTACATTTCAGCAATAGGATAATCTGCATATCTACCAGCCTTCGATAAAATTCAGTTGGCACAACAGGTGCCTGCGGATGCTTATCCAAAATATTCAAACAACCTAGTTCAAAACTAACAAATGCTATGATTTAAACAGTAATGTTAAATTCAAGGTAAGTAGTAAAACTGTACTTTCAAGGTAAAATATTGTTCACAGCGAATGCTGCCAAGCTTGTTCAAAGATGAACTAAACCCACGCCGTACGCGGGTGTGAAGGGTATTGCCCAACAGCAGAGTGCCACTGGACAAAAAAGGCCTGCTGCAAACAGGCTAGATGAGTACGCTGGAGTGACAGGGCTAGGACCGCCACTCAAATTTTAAGAGGTTTGGTTACTTGTACAAGTTTATTGGTAGCTCATATAAAAACGCCCCCTTCGTTTTTCCCCTCCCCTTATCCTAAAGCCTGTGTGTGTGTGTGAATACCAAAAGACAAAAAGTAGCAAAATATGCCTCTCAAGGATCCTTTCCGTCCAGAACCAGAGATCTCGGTGGATGAATCATCAATTTGGGGGTCTGATGTGGGATGCCCTCATCATGGCTTGCCACCCTGCGCCATGCCACTCTGGCAATGTTCTGTTCCAGTGTTGCCACAAGAAAGTCAGGGATCCAGACTCCTTTCTTGCACAAGGTGGAGGCTGCATCATACAGTGAATCGAAAAGGAATGGGCATTTATCAGTCTGAATATGAAGGCAGGCTGGGTAAAGCAGTTGTATTTTTGGGTCTTTCTCTCTAGCTTGCTCAATAATGTCCCAAACCCATTTTCTTTGACCATTTAAGTAATCTGAGAAATCCTGGTCAAAAGAAAGTCTGTCCATCTAACAGCACTTTTCTTTGTTGCCAGGCAGTCTGAAGAATAAGTTGTCTATCACTATAGTCAAGCATTCTCACAATAATGGAGCATGGCTGTGCGGTTTGCTCTTTCAGCCGATGGATCAGTGAGCGGTGGGCCCTCCATCATTAACTGACATTCCTCAAATCTTGAGCACTGATCAGAGTATGTTTAGAATGCAGTCCTCCATGGCAGAATATGAATCGATAGATGCGGAAATTGTTCCATCTCGAAAGATTTTCTAAATCGTCTAGCTTGGATTACAGCTCTCACAGGTAAGCAGATACAATATGGTGTGGTCATGTTGACTGGTTTAATTTGAGAGGGCCCCCACTGCCTGTTCTACTGCCATCATCCTCTTGTTGATTTGGTTAATATCTGCACAGACGTCCACAACTGATAATTCAACCCAGTGGAGGGTTTTTATTATGCCGTCCAGTTGCCATTATTGCATGCTGGTTGAGTGTTTCCATCCCCTCCTCGGAGATTGCCACGCTTGCAACTGGAGACTGTGGGTGGGAATCTAGCTACAGGCCCTGTAGTCTGTCAGTTTCCATCAGTGCCTTTATCTTGAATGCCCGAGTTTCTCCATCGTGGTCTGGTCGTCATTGTTATTGGGATATCCCCTGAATTTTAATCATTTGTTTTCCACTGTTTTTGCTGGCAAATGTTATGTTTATTTGGTGGCAGTCCTCAGAGTGATTGGAATAATCAGGCGCTCATCTGGTGACGTCACCGGAAGTCAGGCAAAGGGTTTTTTAGCAAAGCCCCTCTTCCCAAACCACACTTCCTTTCCTCTGCTTCTCATTTTGTTTTGCTTCTAGCTAGCTCATTGTCTATTTCTACAGGTCTGACAGGGCAAGAGCTCCTACCTTATCAGATAAGAATACCTTTATTTCTATAGTGTCCCTTATGCCCTGCTGGAACTCCTAAGAGCTGCAGATCCTTTGTGACCCTTTTTTCTATCTTCATTTTACAGGTACATTAGCTTCACATCTTTGGACTCCTACCCTGGACCCGGCAGCAGGCAAGTCCCTCTACTTTACACTATTTTTAGTGGGTTCACTCTAATGGGTGTAATGTGTTCTCCTTTAGAGACCCCCTGAGAAATGGATTATATGGTTTCTGTGTTTAGTAAAACTGGATTACTCCCAATTAAAAAAAAAAAACAAAAAACTAGATTTTCACGTTTTCATTTTTCACATCCTTCAGGTCTACTGCTGAAAGCGCTGGCTTACAAATCATGAGACTGCAAACTGGATACTGAGCCTTGCTTGAGCCAAAACTCTCCGTGATCTAATACATCCAGCTGCAGAAATGAGTAGAAGCAGGATGCCACTAGAAAAAAAGCTGTTGCGTCTTAGCTGAGCTGTCATGGGTAAATATTGTAAAAAACTTTATTCCATACTACAAACAATACTTTTTGCTTTACCAATTTGCCAACGCTCATAACTCTAATGGTCAAAGATCTTCAAAATGCTCTTTAGTAAGCTTTGACCATATGCTTTGTCTGCCCTTCCTTTTCTCACAGATGAATCCTATAGTAGGCACATGACCCACTTTTATTTATTCATTCGAAAACTGGTAACAAGGAAAGGTGCATTGAGGCAAGACTCATTTCTGGGCACAAAACGGTGTTTTGGGGGGGGGGGTATTAATTACAGATACGTAGAGAATCTCACAAGAACCAGCTGGCACGTTTCATTTTATTGCGTCCACTTGTGCTTGCACAAGGAACATTATGGGACTATACAGCATTTGAGAGGAGTGTCTCCGCCAAGCCAATTACAGCTGGAACTGCAATGGGCTTGGCAATGTACACCAATAACCAGCCAGTCTGGTCATTACACTAGTTCAGCTTTGCTGACGTGGTGCATCCTCTATTTAAAAGAAATTAACCACTCCAATGAAAGCGATTTCTCTTTCCGTAGCCATAACTTGCACAAGGCTGCAGTGCTTTCTCTACCCATCTTTACTCCTCTGACCCCCCTTTTCAACATTAGACACATTGTGGCTTTCTCTTGGTCCTCACTCCTCTGCGCGCCCGACTTCAACATTAGGACCAGGAGAAAGCCACACCGAGCTAATGCATCTGGTTCCCCTGCATTAGCTGTGCTGTCTCTCTGAACTTGTGCCCCTGCTTCAGCACAGTCAGAATCCTGACCCATGGAATTACAGCAGCAACTCGCAGATTTATTCCTTTCTGGCATGGCAACTGTATACGATCGCAAAGCAGTAAGCCGAGCTGGGAGCAATGTGTGCCTTGTTAGTGGCGTGTAAACTTTAGGAAACAACCTAGGCAGAACCCACCAGCTGTCTGACCCACAGTGAGCTGGTGATGTACTCTCAGAAACTCCAAGCCTGGTACTGCAGGGTAGTACCACAGAACAGACCAGGACCAAGAACTTGGACAGGTAACTCGAGAGAACAGAGGACAACTGTTTACATGCACTGCCAGGCACCACTATTGCATCCCTGTGGATCGGACAGACTCCTTCCTTTCCACCGGCAGCCTGGCATGGCACCACATTACCAGTCTCTAAATATAATATTACTTGGAGTGATGACATGGCAGCCCACCACTGTAGGCTTGGACACACCACCGTGGGCCCTCCGTAACAGGCCCGTCGACTCACTTCCCATTAGGCCCAGTTAGGACAGCTCTAGCAATGCGAGCCCACGCGACCGAAGCAGCTGTGACTTGGCTGATGAGTACTGTAAAATGAAATCTGAGGCTGTTCTAGCAGCAGCACAACATCTGCAGAGAATCCAATGCATAAGATGCCAAGAGCCAAAACACAAAATTAGGAGCTACAGCTTGCACCAGGCCAGTTCCTCTGCTCCTGGCACACACAACAAGGAAACCTTGCTGGTCGAGATCCCCCACCACCACCACCTAGGCGCTCACTGGATCACTCCGTAAAACAAGCATCTTCAAAATGCAGGATCAACAAATTGCTTACCAAGCATCAAACTTTCGGCATTGACAAATGCTTGTTATTGTTACTATGCTTGTCTGACACTCTCAGGAGTCCCTGGGGGACCTCTCTATTTAGCCTGGGAAGAGAACCCCTCTTCAGAAGTTTTGGCAGAGAGGGAAGCAGACTGAGAAGCCATAATTTCCAATCTTTTCACCCTCTTTTTACTATTTTTGAACAAAATTTAGAGCAAAACACACAGTAATGGTCTGGACCTAAACACTGTAAACAAGTTGTGACTGTCTGCTTTAGCCACAATTTGACATTTTAAACAATTTTTAAAACCTGCAAGTCCAGTCCTTTTCTTGACGCACCAGTTTGTCAAAAATGACAAAGAAATGCTCCCAAATGGGAACTATAAAGCTTAGCTGTCGGTTCCCTCACAGTAAAGAACCACAACTTTCCTAAGTAAAAAGTAATAAGAAAAACGACTTCCCACAAAAAACAGGAACCATTAACTAAATAAAACAAAATACCGTCAAATACAAAGACGTTATTTTATTACAAAATAACTGAAGGGAACCTCGGAGAACCACAGTAGAAGAGAGGAACCAACAGGAACCGCTAAAAAATAGAATAACGCAAAATCAGTATAAAATACTCCCAAACTCAACACAGATAAAAGAAAAAGGCAAGAAATTTTAGTCACATTTTCTCTATGGTCAAAAGTGAGACAGCACCCCAGAGGCAGTGTCACTCAGGCAAAGAAAAAATTATCGTGTCCTCTGTACAAGTTCCACTCAGCGCATCCTCCAACTTTGATTGCCCAATTCATTATCATAAACGCCACCTCTGGGCAGCTAAACCTAGCCAGCTTACTGCATACTGTTATTGATGCTAAAGGACTCCTGGGGTTCAATGCAAAAAAATGCAAGCTGCTGCACTTCGAACAAGAAGAAAAAAAAAAAATCAGAGGAGAAGCTACCATCTGGGAGTGCAGCTGGAGGTGACAGAAGAGGAGAAAGATCTGGGGGTGCTCATCTCGGGAGCAATGAACAACTCTGCACAATGCAGAAAGGCAGCAGCAACGGTCAACAAAATGCGGAGTTGCACTGCAAGGGGAATTACCTCGAGAACAAAGGAGGTTATTCTACCGTTGGAGATCGCTGGTTAGACCCCACCTGGAATACTGCATGCAGTACTGACGCCCGTACCCACAAAAGGACAGGCTACTGGAGGAGGTGTAGCGTAGTTCAACAAACATGATTCAGGGCCGGAGGGGGAATTGCCATATGAGGTCAGACAGAGTTAAACATGTACACACTGGAGGAGAGGACGGACAGGGGATATGATTGAGACCTTCAAATACATGAAAGGGATAATGAAAACAGACAGACTGGAGGAGGATAGATTCAGGAGGGAGGAAGGTGAGGAGGAATTTCTTTGTGGAGAGGATTGTGGCAAAGTGGAACGCACTACCAGCTGTAGTGGTGGCATGTACCACAGTGGAATGCTTCAGGAAGGGGTGGGACAGGGCAAAGGGAGGTAAGGGTGGGGGGCGCAGCTGCTGAATAGGGAGCTAGCTGCATATACGAGAAGCCTAGATTGTTCATGATGGCCTTTTGCTGCTGGCAATTTTTGTATGTTTGTGAGAAACACAGGTTACACACCTGTAAAGTACAGTTACGTAAGAACTTACCGTAACAGTAGATCTTCGAGAACAGCTCTTGCAGCAGGTTACACCATTAGAACTGAAGCCGGCAGGCATCAGGACCCCACGGAAAAATTCTAGCTAGCTCTCTTCAGCGGGGACCGCCCCCGATGTCGGTCCTGCCTCCGACGTCAGACGTAGTACATAAGGGGCGGTCCCGCCCGACTCCCCAGTTCTCCCGCCGGAGACTTCTGGCCGCAGGCTGACATCGAAATGGGAGACCGAGGATCCACCGTCAGAAGACAAACGGGGGAAAAAACCCTGATATTAAAGGCTAAAGCCATGCCTCCTCCAAGGGGGAAGGTGGGCGGGAAGGTACCTGCTGCAAGAGCTGTTCTCGGAGATCTACTGTTACGGTAAGTTCTTACGTAACTGTACTATCTTACTTCGAGACACAGCTCTTGCAGCAGAGGCCTCCCCTCGATAGGACTGATTCCCAGCTTGATACGCTGCCAAAATTCTGGGAGGAGGAAACTAGGAAACGCATTCCAGGTCCTGAATCTAGGACAGGAGACCCTGTAGCACCGCCAGGCCGAAGCCGGCTCTTCGGCGAGAGGCGATGTCCAGGCTATAATGCCTGATAAATGTATGCACAGAGCTCCAAGTGGCTTCAGCACATATGGCAGAGGTGGAGACGTTTCGGAGTGCTGCAAAGGAGGTGGCCACACCCCTAGTAGAATGACCCTGGACTGAACCTGGGAGGGGCTTTTGTTTGAGCTCATAACAGAACGAAATACACTAGACAAGCCAGCGAGACAGGGACTGTTTGGATACAGGTTAGCCCATCATCCTCTCAGAAAAGGAAACGAAAAGTTGCTCAGAACTACGAAATGGTTTACTTCTGTTGAGGTAATACCTCAGGCTGCGGTGAACATCCAGGGTGTGGAGCAGAGCCTCTCCTCTATTCGAGTAGTTCAGGAAGTAGACCGGCAGGTCAATATCCTGATTTAGAGTGAGTGAAGAGACCACCTTAGGCAAAAATTTAGGATTCGTCCTCAGGATACTCTGTCCGGTGGAAAACTAAATAAGGCTCTTTGCACACGAGGCGTGACGCTCAAAATTCTTCTGCTGAAGTAACAGCAACCAAAAATAAGCGTTTTCCACGACAAAGCGTAGCTGTAATTAAGCAGCAGGTTGAGAAGGGGGGCGTGAGTTGTTCCAGGACAAGAGCAAATCCCATGGAGGTACTGGGTCCTTAATGGGTGGCCTAGGTGTAACACCCTCTCAAAAATTCCCGAGAGGCGTCTAATTGTGCCACTGTACGATGTCCCACCGGAAGGTGGTAGGCAGAGATAGCACAAAGGTGCACCTTGATAGAGTAGGCTAGACCCGAACGAAAGAGGGAGAGTAGGTAGTCCAACACCACTCCCACCGGGCAACCTGAAGGGGAAAAAATTGCGTGCTCGCGACCATAAACAAAAACGGCGCCATTTCAAGGCATACGTTGCCGGCTTTCTGGCTGCAGAAAGAACTTCTGCAACCTCTTGCAAGACCCCGTGACGCAAGATGGCTATGTCTCTAGGAGCCAGGCATGCAGGTTCAGTGAGCGCAAGTCCGGGTGGACTAGTGAACCTTCCTCCTGAGACAGGAGATGGGAGCTGAACGGCAACGGGAGCGGAGGTTCCGGGGATAGCTGAATTAGCAAGGGGAACCAGATCTGTCTGGGACAAAAGGGGGCCACCTGGATCATTGTTGCATGCTCCCTGCGCAGTTTGAGAACTCCTCTCTGGATCAATGGGAAAGGAGGGAAAGCGTAGAGGAATTTGTCCGCCCAGGAGAGGGACAACGCGTCTCGCCAGAAAACACCAGGCCCTGGATCTAGCGAGCAAAAATTGGGCAGTTTTGCGTTGGATGGGGATGCGAACAAGTCTAACTCTAGAGTTCCCCATCGAAGAAACAGATCCTCTGCTATCTCTTGAAGTTCCCACTAGTGGACTCTGGCCTGGGAGCGACTCAGGCCGTCTGCAATCGTGTTGTCCACCCCGGGAACATGTACAGTGATCAGATTCGCGCCGTGTCGGATTACCCAATCCCACACCCTCATGGCCTCCCTGTAAAGGGGGTAAGAGTGTGTGCCTCCTTGTTTGTTGAGGTAATACATCACCACCATGTTGTCTGTCTGAAGCAGAAGAGTACTCGGCGCGGGATTTCTGACTGAAAGGCCTGCAGGGCATAGAGAACCGCCCTCATCTCTAAAACATTCATATGGAAATGAGCTTCCAGAGGGGTCCACGTACCCTGGGACTTCACCCCGTCCAGGTGTGCCCCCCACCCTAGACCTGAGGCGTCTGTGGTGAGGATTACCTCCGGGGACGGCGCTACAAACGGGACGCCCGTGGAGAGTGACCCTGGGTCTAGCCACCACTGCCAGTCTCGAATCATGGTGTTCGTGATCCTGACCGGATGCTGCATGTGGTCTTGCCTTTGGTCCCATTGCACCCTGAGCATCCACTGAGTTACCCGCATGTGGAGCCTTGCGAAAGGGACGGTAGGAATGGCCACAGCCATGTGTCCGAGCAAGCGAAGGACCGACCTGGCAGGGACAGTCTTGTTAGACGATGACTCCCCTGATGAGGGATCTGATGCGCTCCGCTCTGTCGTCTGGAAGAAAAGCTCTTCCCTGAACATTGTCCAGTACTGCACCTATAAATTGCAGCTTCTGCGACGGTACCAGGAGAGACTTCTCATGGTTGATTAGGATGCCCAGAGATCGGAACAGGTCCTGGGTGCTCTGGATCGCACGTAACAACGCCTCTCTGGAGGCAGCCATGAGAAGCCAATCGTCCAGGTACGGGAACACATAATGGCCCTGTCTCCTTAGAGACGCTGCCACGACTGCCATGCATTTGGTAAAGACCCTGGGTGCGGATGACAGTCCGAATGGAAGGGCTCGGAATTGAAGGTGGTGGTCGCGAGAAATTCGAAGCGCAGGAACCTCTTGGGCACCTGAGCTATAGGGATATTCAGGTATGCGTCCTGCATGTCTAGAGACGCTAAGAAAGTGTCTTGCTTCAGCATGGGAATGAGACCCAGAAGAGTCACCATGCGGAATCTCTTGTAGGCGACTGACACATTGAGGTGGCGGAGGTCCCCCGTTTTCTTTGGAACCAGGAAGAAGTGGGAATAGTATCCTTGTCCTCTCTGGTTCTCCGGGACGTACTCTATCGCTCCCTTTTGCAAAAGCGCGAGTACTTCTTGCCAGATCAGAGATCTGTGCTGACCCGGATACCGGGAGAGCAAAGGAGGCCTCGAGGGTGGCTTTTCTGCGCGAATTCTATATAGTGGCCTCTTCCGACCAACTGGAGAACCCACCTGTCGGTGGTTATAGCCTACCATCCTGGCAGGAAGTTCGCAATGCGACCCCCGACCATGATTTCCCGTTGATCCTGAGGGGCGAGGGCTGGAAAGGAGTCAGGCTGTGGCGGCTGAGGGTCCCGCTGGCTGGGCTGGCTTGGGAGTATGCTGGCCTCGGCCCACGGGTTGTTTCCCCTGGGCTCTGCGAAAACCGGAGCCCCTCTGTTGTGGAGCGGAGTGGGACTGCTGCCTCTGCATCCGTCCACGAATTCGGCTTTGGTTCCTGCGAAAGGAACCAAGCCTGGGTCGGTACATGGCATGAACCGACCTCACCGCCTTCCCGGACTCTTGAAGTCTGGTGGTAATCTTCTCTGAAGGTTTACCAAACAAGACTTCTCCCTCGAATAGAGGCGTCCATGATATTGCTGAGGACGTCCCGGGGTAAACGGGAGGCAGCGTAACCAAGAGTGCCTCCCGGAGGCATCGCCGACTGCTGCTTGGGCCGAGGAGTCGCGGAGTCATCTGCGACTCGTAGCACTTGGGTTCCCATGTCTGAACCCGTACGGAGGAGCTGAAGCATCTCCTCCTTCTGCTCACCTTCCAGCAGTTTTTCAGCCACTTCCAGACCCTGTTCCCACAAGGCATTTTGGAACTTTACCATGTGGGTCAAATAATTCAGGGATCTGATGGCACAGGTAGCGGAAGCATACGTGCACCTACCCATAGCGTCCAACTGTTTGGACTCTGGGTCCAGTGGCAAGGTGCTCAGATGTTGCGGTCTCTGGGACCGGTCATGTGAGGCTGTGATGACCAGAGTCTCGGCCTGAGGCTGCTGAGTCAAGTACTGGTCTTCTCTAGGAGCCTTGTACAAGTGATCAGCTTTCTTCGGCATCGCCGGGAGCGAATGTGGACGCTTCCACGCTGCCTTGGTGACATCCACGAAAGTGTCAACCAAGGGTGGCACCACCACAGGCTTGGGGTCCTTCTGCCGAAGATATCTGGCAAGGCGTATCCTTTCGGGGTCTAGCTCTTCCACATCCCATGTTCTCTTGGATGTGTCTCATAATATCAGAGAACGAAGGGTCATCCGGAGGAGACTTCGGCATCTCACGTGGATCCAGAGAAGGGATGGAGAGGGGAGATGGGGATCTGGATGTTGAGAACTCTGATCCCGTGACCTCCATCGAAGGTAATAGTCGGTGTCTTCTGGGTCTCTTGGGGCTGGGTGACCTAGAAGAGAATTTGGTCGGAGGACTCTGTTTGTCTCGTCTCCCCCTGGGAGGGGTTCCGTACTCCCGGGGAGGAGGTAAACTGCCTGCCGACCCCGATGGTGAGGGGGGTGCAGGAAGAGGAGGAGTGGGAACCATGTCCTTCTTTATGGTGTCCCACCAGTAAGTGAATAGTTCCTTCACATCTGCTATAGAAAGGCCCGACGACGGTCCGTGTGCCGGTGGATGGTCGTCGGGTCCTGGCATCGGCTCCACAGGGGGTTGGGTAACGGCGAGGGTTTCCTCGGCGTCTCGGCAGGACCGGGGTCGCCCATCTGGTCCTCTGGCTGAGTCAATTCCTCCTCGGTTAAGGTCTCCTGACCGACGTCTGTCGGAGGCATCAGGGTTCTCTTCTCAAGAGGAGCAGGCGCCGGTCCCCCTACCGCCGTCCGTTGAGGTGTTGGCCTGGCCGGCGACGGTCGTCTGGCTGTCGGCGGCTCCAGGGATTATGGCGAGAGGATGACGACGGATGCACCGGTGTCAGGTCCCGAGGTCTCTTCAGAGAAGTAAGCTCCAATGTCTTGCGAGGAGGCAAGGAAGCCGACCTGACGTCTGGTTCCGAAGGGCGGGAACCTGACTTATGATGATGGTGGCGATGCCCAGACTTCACCAAGACCCTGGAGGACGAAGACGAGGACGGCCTGGCAGTCTTGGCCTGAGAAGAGGAAGACTTCTTAACCGCAGCCGGGGGAGGCTGAGAGCTGGCCCTGGAGGGGGAGCGGTCGGAACTGGAACCGGAGCTGCGCGAGTCCAAAGCCCTCGAGGGGGACCTGGAAGGGGCCTTCTCCCTTCGTTTTTCAGCGTGCTTGTGGGTCTTTTTTGCGGATTCCCCCTTGGAAGACATGGTCTTTAGCTTTTCTTCCGGTAAAAAAGCCTGAAGGGCCTTCTGGCGTCGGATCTGGGTTCTGCTATTAAACCCCTGACAGAAGGAGCAGGCCTGGGTATCGTGGTCTGGGCCTAGGCACCGGACGCAGGCCGTGTGGGGGTCTTTGAAGGGGATCTGTTTCCCGCAAGCACACTTGGAAGAGTGACCGGAGGTCGGAGAGGACATCAGCGAAAAACTTGCTTGAAGAAATCCAAATTTCCCGTAGGATAGAACTTAACCACGCGTCGCGCGCTAGAGCTGAACCGAAGGGTCGAGACATGCAAGTCGACAGCGGGAAAGAACTGGGGAATCGGGCGGGACCGCCCCCTTATGTACTACGTCTGACGTCGGAGGCGGGACAGACGTCGGGGGTGGTCCCCGCTGAAGATAGCTAGCTAGAATTTTTCCGTGGGGTCCTGACGCCTTCCCGCTTCAGTCCTAATGGTGTAACCTGCTGCAAGAGCTGTGTCTCGAAGTAAGATCAGTAGTTCTAGGAGTGGTATACAATGTTCATCCACACTATCTGGCAGTGTCCTTTTCCCTTTAAAAAGTGCTAGAAAGTATTCAAGCTGGCTCCTCCCACCCACCCAAGTGGTACATCCCTTGGTTCCACCCCATGATGCCAGATCATGCCCGCTGGAAGGAGACGTTGTGAGCCTCAGCCACGGGAGGCCGAGTGGGTCAGTGCGGAGGAATAATACCATTCCTAGAACTACCTGTGTTTCTAGGGATGTGGATATGTTCTATCCAAACTATCTGAAACTCCTAGCAGTTCTCTAGGAGGAGGGAGGCAAGGCACACACCTCCTATTTAGGGAGCAAAGACTGGAGAACAGAGGCCCCAAAAACAGCACACCAGCATAACGCGAGGTCAGTGTGGTAATGAAAAATGAAGGTTTGTGCCGACTTCCAGGTAGCAGCCCTGCAGATTTCCTGGTGTACCTAGAAGCAGCGAGTGATGCAGAAGTACGATGGGTGGAATGAGCCCTTAGCCCTCCAGGAGGCTCCCTACCCGCCAACCTATAGAACAGATCAATAAAGGAAGTGATCCACCTGCCAATCATCTGCTTGGCTGCAGGTCTGCCACATACAGCTTCAGCATAGGTGACGAACAGCTGGCAAACCCCTCCCTGAACTCCAACAGTACACACACTGTGATAAGCGAGCACTTGCATCAAGTTCAGAGTGTGGAGCCTGTGTTCAGCCTCCAAGATGTGATTCAGGAAGAACACCGGAAGAGACATCACCTAATTCAGGTGAAACTCCAACAGAACCGTTGGGAGGAACTTCGGGCTGGGGCGAAGGACAACCTTGTCCCTGTGGAACACCAGGTAAGGAGACTCCACCGAAAACGCCTGGAGCTCAGTGATCCATATGGCTGACGTGACAGCCACAAATAAGGTGGTCTTCCACGACAGGTGAGACATGTCACACCTGTGCTTCAGTTCGAATGGCTTGCCCATGAGCTCTGCCAAAACCAGCAAGTCCCAAGGTGGTGGTGGTCCACGCACCAGAGGGGGAATGTGATCCAACCCTTTGAAAAATCACCAGCCCACCTTCTCCTGCGCCACTGAATGCTGGCCAGAGCCCGGTAAGCAGCGATGGCTGCCAGGTGCACCCCAAGGGTCAACCAAAGTCCCCCTTTGGAGAGAGACCACAGGTAACCTAAAATGCTGGCCAGACAGGTCAGAGGGTCCAGCCCTTTGCCCAGGCACCAAATGGAGAATCTCTTCCATCTGAAGGCATAGCATTTTCTGGTAGATTCCTTTCTAGATGCCTCCACAAGGTGAGGACATCTTCGGAGACACCCAAAGTCTGGAACTCTAGCTGCTCAAGAACCAGGCTGTTAGGTGCACAGATCGAATGTCCAAGTGGAGTACCTTCCCCGGATTGATGGAGAGCAGGTCAGGGCAGAGTGGAAAACACCTCGGGAGCCTCTTGCTGAGGCTGAGGAGATTGGGGTACCAAAACTGGCATGGCCAGTCCTGAGCCACCAGGATCACCAGTACCTTGTCCCTCCTGACCTTGAGCAGCACCCTGTGAATCAAGGGAAGTGGACGGAAGGCTCAGAAGAGGCCCAGGGTCCAAGGCCCTGAGAAGGCATCCCCCTGCAGTGAGCCCTGAGGGGAGCGGCCACATAACAGCCTCAGCTTTGAGTTCTCCCTGGAGGCAAACCAGTCCACTTGAGGGGTGCTCCACTGGGAGAACAGGCTATGAATTACCCCCTGGATGGAGACCACTCGTGAGATGCCTCACCTACCCAGCTGAGGGCATCCACCAGCTGGAGGCTCCCACCACATGGATCGCTAAGAGCCACCCCCAGGCTGCGCTATGAGGGTCCAAATGCGGAGAGCTTCCTTGCACAAAGGCAGGGAGTGAATCCTATCCTGCTTATTACGAACATAAAAAAAATTTGCCAGCAGAAGAAAGGCCATTTCTGTCTAATAAGTCTGCTCAATGTTGCAGCCAATAACCCTATTCTGCAGCTGTCCCTCCCTCCCTCCTCACCCCCTCCCTTTATCCTCCCATACGCCCTGTCCCAGTCTTTTGAAGCAGCCCACCATTCTACAAGTAGTACGTCGAGGTAGTACATGGTTGTGGTGTCAGTCTGGACTTGGACCACTTAACCACGAATATATGGAGCGGATGCAGTCAGTACCAGATGAACTACCCAGAGCTCCAGCAGACTGATGTGCTATCGGGACTCCTTGGTGGTCCAGAGCCCATGAACCCTGTGTTCCCCAAAATGGGCACCCAACCCGTGAGGGACACACTGGTAGTGAGGATAACAGTTGGCTCAGATGGACAAACACGATCCCTTCCTGCAGATGCTCTGGGACTACCTACCACTGGAGGGCGTCCCACATCTTCTGGGTCACAGTGACCAGCTGGTTGAAGTGACCTTTGCACAGAGACCACTAGCTGGCCAGCTCCCACTGCAGGGAGCACATGGGGCTGGCAGTACAGCCTACAGGATCGAGTAACGAGCCTGGTACATCCAGCAGACCAGACCTGGGTTTGATTCTCACAACCTCCACTTGCATACTGTATGACTCTGATCAAGTCACTTAACTGCCCAGTGCTCCCGAGTTGCCCCTAAAAACAGGCACTTGTGCATAGTGGTCCTTACCTGGTTACCAAAGACTAAAACATTAAATATTCCAATGGGCCCCATCGGACCATGATGGTGCAGGTCGCCATGTAACCCCGTAGGCACAGGAAGTTCCAGGCAGGTCACCGCTGCCTAACCAAAATGGTCAGGAAAAGGAGGAGGGAACCTCCGCCCTGTCTGCCAGGAGTCTGGCTCTGGCTTGGCAAGACCCTACATCTCTTCCCTCTGCCATGTTTCCTACAGCTGCTATTGCCTGCTCAAAAAACTACATCCAGCTCGACTTACCAAGAACATGTACTCTTCATGGCAGAGCTGCATCCAACTACACCATACAGTACTATGAAACACTTTTCCAAATGAGTGCGCACTGGAGAGTGGTGCTCTAAAACCAACAGAAAATCCCAAATTGCAAAAAAGGTTTTGGCACTCAAACTCAGAGAAACGCGTGAAATTAAAACAATTTAATAAAATATCACAACATAACATACTTCCTGACACGTTTCGGACTGACCACACAGTCCTTTCTCAAAGGACTGTGTGGTCAGTCTGAAACATGTCAGGAATTATGTTATGTTGTGTGGTATTTTATTAAATTATGTTTTAATTTCACACGTTTCTCTAATGAGTTTGTGAGTGCCAAAACCTTTTTTGCAATTTGGGACCATACAATACTACTGGAACAAAATACAAACCTCCCTAAGCTTACGGAGATAGTCAACTGCTTTAAGTCTTTGTTCAACAGGTTCTTCAGGGTAACCTGCCAATGCCACAACAGTTACATACGAGTCGCACTTCCCAGTCATCCAGTGTTCTGTTTTATCCCTCTCTCCATCACAGAATCTCCCAACCTCAGGATCACTACTCAGCCCCCCCAACCATTTGCTGTGCGTTATGTCTTTTTCCCTCCATCTCAGAATCTCCTCCGACGTCACCCTCCTTTATTTTTGGCCACTCTCCTAACTAAAGATTCTATGTCCTGCTCCTTCACCGTCGAAGCTGCACCCATATCATTATTCTGTATACACAATCAGCACTACAGTCTGCTCTTAACTTACTGTTTTGATTGATCATTGTAATATCCATTGCCAATTGTGCTGTTATTTTCAAGTGTATTATCATGCACTATCAATTGCCAATTACTATATTTGTCAAGTGTTCTCACTGCAAGTTATTATTGCAAACCATTTTCATCATTAACTTGTAAATTGCTTTGATCTTTGTAACTAGTCATACCAGTACCACCTTGTAAATCAGCATGCTCAATAGTGTTTTTCCAGCAAGTAAACTAACTTGAAGAGTCTAGCTCTGCCCCAATAAAGCTGTTCACCTTCAAAGACAAGTTCCAACTTTGCCTCGTTGACCAGGAGGCCAAAGGGAGATGCAGGTCTGGAGGGCCAGGTCCGTGGACCACTCCATCTCCTGCCTGGAGGAACCTGCAATCAGAGAGTCATCCACGTAGGAGCACACCCAGACCCCTCAGCACCTCAGAAAAGCTGCCACCACTGCAATGCATTTGGTGAAGACCCCGAGGGTCGAGGGGAGGCCACAAGGCATGGCCTGGAACTCTTAGAGGGTTCCCTCTGCTCAAAAGCGGAGGAACCTTTGGTGGGACGGAAGAATCGAGACATGAAACAATGCGTCCTGAAGATCCAGGGAGCAAAACCACATGTTTTGCTCTAGAGATGGTAGGACCAGACAAGAGTTACCATCCTGAAGCTGCCTGATCGGAGAAACTTGTTCAGGTCATGCAAATCTAGAATGGGGTGCCAGACCCTCATCCACATTGGCATCAGGAAGTACCTGGAGACAAACCCTGGGTGTTCCGTAGATCTGCTACTCTGACCACAACCTCCTTGCGGAAGACCCAAAAGTGTGTCCGCAGATACCATGTCCTCACGTGGGGCATGGATTCAGCTTGGAGGGTACTGCTCGAATTCCAGAGGCAGACCCTGACCAACCACTTCTAGAACCCACCTGCCTGTGGTGACTGCTGGTCAGGTGGAAAAGTAGTGGCGGCAGCCCCAACCACAGGAGGACCCAAGGGAGGCGTGACTTTGTATGAGGTGGCGCCCCATCCCATTACTGAGCAGGACTGGAGGAGAACCCGGCAGAGAAGCCACCAGGTCCCTTCCCTCTGGGTTTATCGGCCACTGACTTGGGCCTGGGTTGCCAGGACTGAGCCTGCTAGCCAGCCTGATGCAGAACTGGTTCTGCTGCAGGAGTGGAAGACAGAAAGGGCTTTCGCTTCTATTGCCTGGAGCCCTTGGGATCCTTCTGTGTGGATATTAAGAGTCCAAGGTGGCACAACTTCTCTGTGCTGGAGGAGACCCTTCACAATGGGCCCAAACAGGTCAGTGCCCAAGAAAGGAACATTCGCCAGCTTGCATCGTGTGTCTGCCATAAAGTTAAGAGATCTGCAGCCAAGTACTACAGCGCTCGGCTACTGCAGCTGCCACTGAGCAAGCACAGGAATCCTCTAGATCCAGAGCAGATTGCAGCTGCTGCTTGGCCACAGCCCAGCCCCAATCTCTGACCCGTTAGACTGTGGTCTGGAGGTCCGCAAGCAAATGAGGAATCACCACATCCTAAGCGCCCAAGAGGGCGTGGGAGAAGTGTGCTCACGACTGTTGAACTCAGCTGGCCCAGTGGCGCTGGATGCCACACCTCGCGCTGCGCAGGCAACCCAGGTTCGGGAACAAGCCCGGACCGCTGGGGGTCAGCAGGGGAGAGAGAGGATCGAGCGTCTGCAGGACTGATTTCCTCTCTCGGGGAGGGATCTAGGGGTAACCCGGTGCAGCAGCAGCGGCCCCCAGTGGAGACCGGCGGCACTGCTATGTACATGGACTCACTAGCAAGTAAGAGTAGACACTGGATGGCTGCCTTCCGGACGTGGGTGGGAGCACCCACATCTTGGGCTGGGCAGCACTGCACGTCCTACATCGGGGGTGTAAACACCACAAGATATACCCCTCTAGTCCTGGACAGGAGATGACCCCTGCCAGAGCCACCACCACACTCCCAATGCTGGTTCCCCACCACTGCCCCTGTGGTCTCTCCAGGTTGACCTGCAACGACCTTGAAGATGGTCTGGGAACACAGCAGGAGGTAGAGCAAGCTGGTGAGTGCAGGGGGCCTGAGAGAGTTCCGGGCTGAGGGCTACAAACATAATTGGGAAAAAAAAAAAAAAAAGACTGCTGAGCTCACCTGACAGCAGCAGAGCGAGGAGGCAGCGTATACTTTTAGCTGCATGGTCCAATCCTTGTCCGGTGGCTTGTCAACGTGTCCAATACTGCCAGAGTGCTGAAACACTGAGTCGGCCACCAGCCCCTCGGCAGAGGGGTGCTCCATGAAACACGAGAGGGTACCGATGGGTGCTGGGCAGGATGTGGGGCGCTGTCAAAGCTCCAGGACGGGGTCAACAATGGCCTCGGACGAGGGGGAAGCATCTTTTGGAGAATCCCCTTTGTGCAGAATCTTTAAGGGGACAGAGAGCCCACTCCTGGATGGACTCCATTTTAATCACAGTGGACTCTGAGATGAGGCAAAGTATGACAAGAAAAGAAGTGGGCCCTTACTCTGTTGAGAGATCCCCAAACAGACTCATCGACCGGACAGGAGTGCAGTGAGGAATTCTCAGACTCTGAGGAGTCAAAATAAAGTGGCAGACAGCCCTAGTCACCTTCAACCCTCTGTGGATGGTCAGGTGACACTGTAAATGACAGCCAATTGGGAAGCCCCTTAGCCGGCTAACACACCTTAGTTGGAGTGCAGGTCGAATGCTGCTTGGGCATCGGCTCATCTACAACTGGCGGAGAGGTCGGATTCAGCTGAACCAATATGGTCTTGACCGGCTCCGCTGGGAGAGGGATGGTCTCTACTGATCCCAAAGGGGGAGTTGATGTCAGCCTCTTGGGTGACAGCCAAGTGATGGCCAGTGTGGAATCCGGGGTTGGCTTCATACCGGCCAGCACAAACTGTTGCCACAAAAGTTCTTTGTAGCGAATTACGCTGAAGCCTCTCCTCACCCGAGGAGGACAAAGACAAGGAATAGCGGAGGCGCAGCTTTCCATGGTGCCAAGAGCAGGAGCGCTGATGACGGGTACTGCTTCACCCACTGGAGGAGGACCAAGACATCAACCTCTGCCGCCGGGTATTCCAATGCAGGATCTCTAAGGGAGCAGAGTAATGCAGCAGGCTCCTCCTGGTCTGGGTCGGTGACCAGAGGGTTCTCGTCAGCTGACTGAACAGCCCCTTCTAAGGTCGCAGGCAGAACCGGAGTCCTGAAGACAGTGAGTTAGTTGTCGGCATCAGACGAAAACCGGTCAATTGTATTGAGAAAAATCTTGGCCGCATCACTGGCTGGCATCTCAACCAACTGGCCCAACAGGGTCTCTGAAGACAGCAGCCAAGGCAGTGGTTTTTACCGTGGCCACAACCTGGCAGTCATGAGACTGAGAATGCTCCCGGTGAACCGAATACTGATGAGTCTTCTCTTTCTTCGACTCCTTGTCCTTACGAGAGCGAGAGCTGCGAGATCCAGAAGGACCCTGACCCTTAATTGGGAAGGACTAGCACAGCTCCTTGAAGGAGCCTGAAAAAGTGGAGCCCGACTGGAGTGGCACGAAGGCAGAAGTCGAAAAGGATTTAGCAGCAGCCCAAGCCTCTCCCTCGAAGGCCACAAGCTGTGCCAGCTGCTTGGTGGACCCCGCAGCCACAGAGACCACCCAACAGGCATCTCTAGATTTGACCGGTGGATGTTCTTTTTTGGGCGGCCCACATTAAGGTGAGCAAGGCTGTCCTTGAGGACAGCTGCATGAGAAGGGAGACAAATATTGCATGCCTGGGTACCATACTCGTGGCCCAGGCAGTAAATGCATGTGATGTGGGGGTCTGTACGCGACATCTGCCCACACGGGCACCGGCAAAATCTGGGCACAGACTTGTCATCCATCTCGGTTGGGAAACTCGAAGACAATTACCAAAACATTAGCAAAGTTTTGATCAATTTGGATTGCTTTCCAAAAGTGCTAGGGCCTATAATGCGGGAACGCGAAGGATGGAACCTGCTTCTTCCAGCAGAAAGGAATATCTAGCATCATGAAGCAGAGCCGATGGATATACCACCCGGGTGGATGGGAAGAACCAGCTTGAAAACTTTCTGGCACTTCGAGGGGGCAAGGACACTGCCAAATAGTGTGAATAGAACATATCCACGTACCTAGAACAGGCTTTTTTTTGGTTTTGGTTAAATTAAATCAAAACATACTTTCACTATGAAAGAACACCACAGCCCCTCCCAAAGATGTAAACACATTTTTAATACCTTGCAGTAGACTGGTATAAAGCTGCTGGAAAAGGACCCAATAAATTCACAAAGTTCACTGAAGATTTTAAAATTGTTGGCTTCGGCAAGTTCGAAACCTGAAATTGGAATCTTATGACTTGCTTCACCTATGGGGAGACAAAAAAGGTAGTTAAAGAAGGTAGCCATTTTTAAAATTTTTTTTTTTTTTTTTTGAACTACAGACTATAATTAATCTCCTCTCTAAACTCGTTCACTTCAGCCACTGTTGACAACCAAACAGGTCCACTGGCAAAAACATGCCTATGTACAAGGACAACCAGGGTGATAAAAAAAGGCACACAAGTAATGCACGAAACATAAGACAGGTTACTCACCTGTAACCATAGGTCACTTCCACACAATGGTAGTGCGTACAGAAGAGCGGATTCATTGGAATGTCTAAGCTAAACTCCTCCCACCGCCCAGGCAGTATATCTCTCCCCCCCCCCAGCTTTGCCCTGTGATGTCAGATCTTACAGACTGGAAGCAAGAATCTGTGTGCCACTTGCCAGGGGAGGTCAAGAGGGTGGTGTGGATGTTAAACACATACAACTTCTAGATGGTTACAGGTGTGTAACCCATGTTTCTAGGGCTGTGCATGTGATTCACTTATCCACACGATGGCAGACTTCCAGCAGTCTATGGAAGGAAGAGACAAGGCGCACAATCCTACTTAGGAAACATGTACTGGAGAAATGGAAATTATGTACCTACTATAATTCTTGATAATTTTGGAAGAAGTCTTCGCCATTCGTTCACACTACTGGGACTACGCTGGAGGTATATAGGACTGTGCGTGCGGACCGTGAGACTGGCTAGCACCCATATAGGCTGTCTGGGCATCGACCCTCCAACCGCCTCAGTACCTTTTTGACCAAGGAGGCACAGCATAAACTAACCTAGGAAAAACCTAACCTAATCCAGGCATAAGATAGCCCGGAAGACAAGAGTAAGAAGGGTCAACTCAACAATGTCTTCACAGCCCAGACAATGAGGAAGTGAAGACAAGAAAAAGGATGAGTGTGCAACAGGGTTGAATATGGCCCTCCCCCCCAGTTGTTATGGAGAAGGAGTTTAAATGGAAGGATCTGTTCTATTCTCTTTTCTGTGTCTCTCCTCTCTGGCTGCACAATCAAATGTTCTTGAGACCTAGGTAGGGCTTGACCACTCCAATGGTTTTGCATTTCTCTGCCTCTCGCCATCTCTCTATCCTCACTTACTGTTCTGTCTTTTCTCCCCCCCTTGCACATCTGCTGGTGTAAATATATATGTGAACCATTTTGTGAAAATGTAACTGATACAGGGATCCCTTTGTTTGAAACTATATATAGGTAGGTATACTGTTGAAATGATTGCAAAGCTATTTGGAACTCAAGAGTTAACCGGACATGCAATTTTTAAGCCTTTTTGCAGAAGATGTAAATAAGAGGTCAGTTCTGGGTCACAATGTTCTTTTTGCTGCTCCTGCTGAAACTGACAAGAACACTGAAAACTTAGAACACCGAGAAGCATGCTTTTTTCTTATGCTCCTGCACAGAATTATAAAAAGGAGCTGCAATATTTTGCAAGACAAACAGAGGAAATTGAGATGAGAAACTCTGGACTGTTTTCTAGGTTTCTACTGCCATAGTAAATAGTTATTCTTAATTTTATCTCATTTTACTATTGATAAAACTCATGTTGTAAATTTTACAACTGCTCCTGGTTTTCTTATGCTTTCTGACCTGTGCCTCGATGACAGACGGTGTCGGCCTAAGTGGGATTTACGCTGTGCATACTTTAAGTCAGGAGATCTGTGTGTAGATACTAGACCTGGTACCAGGGAAGCAAAGAAGAAAGGTATGGATTCTGCAGCAGCAAGCCCAAGAGTGGTTACCAGGAGAATGGCAGCCAAACTAGTAGAAACAAAAGTTCAGACTGCTCAGCCAGCACCAGAGATGGAAAAACAGGCAGTGACAGAACCTGAAAGCCTGACTGCCTTTTTCAAATGGTGGGCTAAAACAAACAAAAAAAAGAATGAGGAGAGAAGAGAAGAGATGCAGTGACAGGAGCAGCAGTGGCTGGATGCCTTGCAAGCTATCAAAAGGTAGAGGATCTGGCACAGATCCAGACGAGCAACAGGACACAGGAAACTTGAAACACATTAAAACTTACAAAGTTGTGTCCTCTGATGATACTGAAGCATACCTGACAACTTTTGAAAGGGTTGCCAAAGCCTGCCGGTGGCCAAAGCAGAAATGGGCAATAAGACAGGTAACCTTACCGAACACGGAAAGCCCAACTTACTTACAGCAATATGGACACTGCACAAACAAGAAACTATGACCTGGTCAAAAGCAAAATCCTGAAAAGGTATGACATCTCAGGAGAGATCTAGAGGCAGAGATTTCGGCCTCTGAAGTATAACTCTGTCGACAATCCTCGAGAATCCTTCACCAGACTCAGAACTCCTAATAAAATGGCTCCAAAGAGAGGACAAAACAGTCCCACGGATGAACACATTTGCAGTGGAGCAATTTATCAACATCCTGCCTACAGATGTGCAGCTTTGGGTGAAAGAACACCGACCAGAAAGTGGGGAAAAGGCTATTTCTTTGGCCAAAAACTACCAAATGGCCAAACAGACGTCATAGCAGCAAGGTAACAGTCAAGCACCGGAAATGCACTTTTTCCCATTTAAACTCAAAGTCTGATAAGAATTCTGTTGGGGATAACAAATCTGTGCCCAAAGACTTTATGTGCTATAACTGTAATCAGCCAGGTCATATTTCAAGAAATTGCCATACTAAGAATGACGACACTGGAGCAAATTTGTCCTGATAAACTGGGGCAAGTAAATTAACAGATGTGAAGGTGGGAGATAATACTGTGAAGGGACTCCTAGATTCAGGAAGCAGAAAGACCCTAGTACATACTGAAGAGACAGGAAAACAATGTCCAAAAGGACCAGGTACTGGTGTCATCTGCATCCACAGAAACACTCGATACTATCCCACCAGTCAAGCGACTATTAATGGGGTGTCGCATCAAATGATAGTGTGTTTGGGGGGGAGGGGAGTACCCAGGTTAAATGTACCTATGATTACTGGAAATTACTTTCCAGGATTAACAGAGTTAGTCAGAGTGAGTAAATCCTGATGTTTCAGCTGATGAGGTGACAGGAGCTCAGGCAAATAAAATTTCATATGGTGAGGACTTTTCCTTTTGCCGATTTTGATTCGGACTTGTTTGAGCACAGCTCCAAGATCTGCAAGTCCAGGAAAGAAAGACGCTGCCTGAAGAAACAGTGGCAACAAAAGACTGATGCACATAAGGGGTTAACATATGAAAATGCAGAAGCTAAAATGTTCACTGACTGATTTTCTTTCAGAACAAGCCAACAGTGTTTCTCTCCAGCGTTATTTTAAGCAGCTGGGGGTGAAACCAAAACAGGGTGAACCTATGTTTAAAAAATGTAGTGGGCTACTGTAGAGTTTGGGTTAAGCCTCAAACACAGGACCAGATAGAACAATTGGTTATACCACAAAGTATAGATCAGAGTTGTTACAGATAGCACATGATAGATCTATGGCTGGTCACTCGGGGAGGGATCGTACCCTTGCCAGACTGCTGTACAGATTTTACTGGCTAGGAATTCATGAAGATGTTGCTACCTATTGCAGTTCTTGTGCAGCGTGTCAGAAAGCCCCAGTGACTAAAAAAAGACAAGGTGCCCCTGGTGCCTTAGATAGATGTGCCTTTTGAGAGAATTGCAATAGATGTGGTTGGCCCCTTAGACAAAAGTAAGAAGGCTAATCGATTGACTTTGGTAGTATGTGACTATGCTACTTGATACCCAGAGGCAGTTCCAATGCATACTCAAAGCCCCAAAAGTGGCAGCACAGCTTGGCAAAATTTTCAGCAGGGTGGGCATACCAAAAGAGACGATTACTGATCAGGTTAGTAATTTTGGTACTGCATTACTGAAGGAGCTGTACCGACTACTAGGTATCACTACCACAAGAACCTCCCCTCATCACCCTCAGACAGACTGTCTTGTACGTTTTAATCAAACCCTAAAATGCATGTTAATAAGGGGAAGGGAAAGGCTGGGACCAATATTTACCTTACCTGCTTTTTGCTTACAGAGGAGTGCCACAGGCATCAGACAGGTTGTTCACCTTTTGGAATGATGTATGGTAGACAACCTGGAGGACCACTAGATGTAATAAAAAGAAACATGGGAAGATAACCCCAGTCAGAAACAACAATCTACTGCATCTTATATGTGTGCACTGAGAAAGAAGCTGGCAAATATTTTGAAATTGCCCATAGTAATCAGGAAGGGCCCCAAACCAGCAGAAGGTTTATGACCATGGGATAAAAGAAAGTTTTTGAGCCAGGTGAAACGGTCCGGCTACTGTTACCCACAAAAGAAAAATGAAAATGACGTACCTACCGTAATTCTGATCTTACTGTGCATCTTCACCATTCATCACAGATTGGTTATCTAGCAGGCGGTCAGGACCCCGCGGGAGCTTTTTTTTTTTTTAAAAAGGGGTAGGCACCATCGGCGTGGCGCTTGAGGGTTGGCAGTTAGGCTGTGTCGACTCCGCCTGCCTACCAGTTCTGAGTCACCGGAGAGGTAAGAGAAAGGGATGGAGGGTGGGACAAGAGAGTCCAAGGGACAGAAAAAGGAAAGGATGACTGAACTAAAAGGAGAAATAATGACAGAGGACAGCAAAGAAGAGGTTAGACTAAGGGGATTGGGTAGGGGCCCAAATCTCTGGAAGCGGAAGAAGGGAGGGTAGGGAGGGGAGAGAATTTAGGAGAGATGGAGAGGTATTAAGGTATCCGAGACTCTCGTCCATCACCAGATTGTATAGGAACTGCAAGGAGTAGCAAAGCTCTCTGCTAGAATTCAAGGCACAGAATAACTGCAAATACCCCAGAAGCAGAGTCTGCTATTCTGGAGGAAGGACAGGGTACAGGATTTAGTATCTCTCAGGAAAGATGTTTTGGTTGGGGAGGTTTTTTTTTGAGAAATTGTTGGATGTAAACCAGAAGGAAGGCAACTACAACCTCCCACCCCATCGGGGTGGAGACAAAGTAGTAGAGAAGGAGTGCTGCTCGAGCTGTCTACTCTTCATTGGAAAATACCCCCCTGTGTGTCCCTACTTTACCCTGCTCCTAAGGAGGAGAGGGGGAGCCACAGAGAGGGAGGGGGACCCAGAGACTGAGGCCCCAGGGGGATGGTGGGTGGGGTTATGATGAATGGTGAAGATACACAGAAAGATCAGAATTACGGTAGGTACGTAATTTTCATATCTTATCTGTGTCAATCTTCACCATTCATCACAGATGGGTGAGTACCAAGCCCCCCTGAAGGGGGTTGTTTCTTTTACACCCTAAGGGACAAAGTCCCTTAGCCCTCAGTGGGTGACTCACTAAGGAGGGGAACCTGCTGGGCCTGGAGAGGCCCGAGTGTGGGGAGAGAGAGAGAGAGAGACGGGGTTCCCCCAGAGGGGGAAGAAAGTTGCCCCAAGTGCAATTTCACTCTACGGGAGAAAAGGTAGGTTCCCTGGTGGGCGGAGCTAATCACCCTACACCGGGCCAAGGGTGACAACCGGGAAGACGTAGCCATGCCGATGATCTAGTGCAGATCGCTGTCCCTACGACCCTGGTAGCTACCTCGTTGGCGTCATAAGATGCTCTCGCTTGGTGCCTTGCTAGCTCCAGGCCACGTGCAGAGAGCATGATGGCTTGTCTGGTTTGCTCAGAGTCAGGCAACGAGGCTAGGAGCTGACCTAGCCTGGACCACAAGAACCTGTTGTAGGCTGCATATTGGGCCTGATGAGCAGAAATAGAGAGGAGTAACCATGCCGAGTAGAAGGTCCTCCTCCCCCAAAAATCAAAAATCCGAGGAATCTTGATCTGGGGGCCAGTCACGGTGAAGGGCGCGAAGCCCATCAGGAGTATCCAAGTGCGTCAAACCAGACTGTGGATGAGGCATGGAACCTGGAGACTCCGGGGGTGCGCAATACCTCTGGCTGAGGTCCCTTGGGGTGGGAACTCCGGAGAAGGGCCTCTGCCAGAAACACAGCGACGCCTCCTGAAAGGGAGCTGGCCAGGGCGGCACCACAAGGGTGGCCTCGCCAAAAATCGCCTAGAAAGGCGTGCGCCTCGTGCTCAGGATTGCTGATAGAGGAGGATGAAAGGTGCAAGTCCTCCAACATCCTCACGAGGAAACGCTGATACTCCAAGAGATCAGCAGCCGGAGAGATGTGGAGAGAAGGTTCCTCTCCCCCTGAAGAAGGGGATGAGGAGCTGGAGGTCACCATGTGTTCAGAGAGTGGCTGCACGGGGGGAGGCTGAAAAACCTGGCTGTCCATTGCCCTAACATAAGCAAGGAACCGGGCAGCCACTGCTCTGAACTGTTCCCAGCTGAGAGGGCCGCTAGGACCGAGGATGCCTGGCAGCGCAGGAGAATGTGGCAGAGGGATAGGGGCAGAGCCAAGAAGAGAAGTCTGCTGACCTCCGCCAGGGCTAGGGAGCGGACCGTGAGCACCTGAGGAGGGTGCCCCGGAAGACCCCACAGCCGACAGCTGTACAACCACATTGGTACTGCCTTGGCTGCGCCCAGAAGAATCCCCCGAGTAAGGCGACCGGGGCCGTAAAGGTCCAGAAGGATGGTCCCCTGCCTCAAAAGAACAGGACTCCCTCAAGGAACCCGAGGGAGAAGGGTGGAAATCTGCACTACGGCTCCGTCCAGGGCCCGAGTGGACCCCAGAAAAGGGCAGACGCGGAGACCCCACACCCCTCAGAGTCCGAAAGAGTCCTCTTCCTCCTCTAGAGAGCATCTCTAGGCAGCCCCCGAAGGGGAGACCCAGGGAGCAGTACTCTCCCCTCCTGCAGGCTTCTCGATGGGCCCCAAAGTCGGGAGATCAAGACACCACTGGAGAGGGTACCACCACAGAGGAGTCGATGAAACCCCCAAGACCAGGCTGCAGAGCTATGGTGGCACGCACCACTGCCTGCTGGTCAGCACCACTGACCCTAGTCTCGGGGGCCACCGACCTCTCCTCAGTAGGGGGCTGGCTCCGACTAGTCAACGAGACCACAGTGCTGCCCACATCCGCAGCCAACCCCGAGGAGGGGGGGGGGGGAGACTGCCCATCCGAATCAGAGCTAGACTCCGAAGAGGTAGAGTCCGAACTCCGAGCCAAACCGTAGCAGGGCGGGCAAAACTAACCTTGCCACCGTGCCCAGAAGCCACTGCTGTGCCCGAGTTGGTGCCTGCACCCTCCGCAAACCCCGCAAGCAGGACCTACAGGAGGCATGGCGCCAGCCTGAGTCAGAGGTCCAGTGCCAGGGCCGGTCACAGCACCATCCAATCCACCGGCACAGGGAGCGGTACCAAGGACAGGGACGGCGCCAACAGCCCCGGTGGCACCCTCGACATCGACATCACCCGGCCCCACAGCACCGCGAGTGGCACAGAGGACCACAGCAGCGCCGACGACGGCCCCAAAGGCAGACCTGGCGCTGAACACTGCGCCGACCGGCTCCTCGGCTGGCACAGACAGACTGAGTCGAAGGCCCCACAGCGCCGAGCCCCGAAGACATGGTGCTGTGCTCAACCTCGGCGCCGAGGCGAGACATGGTGAAGGAAGACGTCGGATCTGGTCTCACGGCATCGCGAACAGTGTCTGCGCCGCGAATGGCGTCAACTGAGCCCATGGCGCCAAGCGACAAGTTGGCGCCAATGGGCCCGCCAGGGCCCACGGTGCCGCGAATGGCACCAACTGACTGCATCGGTGACGGCGCTGACCCGGGCTTTCCCAGCCGCGAACGCATACCGCACCGCGGCGGTGGCGCCTCCCACCGCCTCCCGGGAGGAGCGGGACGGCCTCGGCGATAGCCAGGCTCAGAGTAGCAGAGGCTCCCTCCTCCTCGGTCTGTACAGAACCGGGAGGGGACTCTGAGGAAGGGCAGAGAGCGCGGCTTGGCCCAAGTGCGAACCCTACCCCCGAAAGTCGACGGATCTCGCCCCACTTTCAACACGCACTGTTCGAGGACCCGACGGTCCATGGAGAAGCAGGCGTCGCACGAGTCCATGTCGTGAAGCGGGCCAAGACACGCAAGACACCGGGTCGTGCTGGTCGGTGACTGAGAATTTTCGGCTGCATGGGCACCGACGCATGGGGGGCCGACCCGTCTTCAAAGACTTCTTGCCCTCCAACCGAGACATGACCTACGGGGAAAAAACACAAAAACAAAAAAAACACCAAAACAGACTCGACGTCGCAAAATTCAAATAAAAAGAAAAGATCTTACCGGGCGACGTCAAGTGGAGGCAGAACACAGAACCGGCAGGTAACCGACTGACTGAAACGCCGAAGGCGAAGGACTGAAACAGGCCTAAATTCTTCCTGAAGCTTCCCACGAGACTAAGAACTGGTAGGCAGGCAGAGTCGACACAGCCCAACGGCCAACCCTCGAGCGCCACGCAGTATGTCGGCCTCGAGGGAGACGCCGATGGTGTGTCAGCTCCACCTACCCCTTTATAAAAAGCTTCCAAGGGTCCTGACCTCTAGCCAGATAACCCATCTGTGATGAATGGTGAAGACTGACACAGAGAAGATCAAATTGTTAATGAAGTGGCAAGGGCCTTATTAAGTGCTTAGATGTACTAGCACAGTTAACTATGATCCTAAGCCCCCGAGAAGTAAACTCCTACAAAGATATACCATGTTAACCTCAAGAAATTGTTTGAAAAAAATCAGAAGTGGTTTTGCTAGTGTTACCAGAAACAGAAAGGAGAAAAAAAAAAAAAAATCGATGTAGCTTATGACAAACAAATTTACTGCTGATGCTGTAAATGTGAATGTTTCCTTAACCTCCAAAACAAACCGCAGAAATTTGTAACTTGTTAAAGCTATTTAAAAGTACTTTTACCACAGTATCGGGCCAAGCAAAAGGGGTCGAGCAAGTAATATTTATTTAGATTTTGATAATCGGGTAAGCTCGCTGAGACCAGAGGTCCCTTTCTCAAGAGCAACCCAGATAAGTTAGACAATAATTACGTATATTGGCAGGAGTACACAGTAGTACGTACACTGGTAGGAGTACACACTAGCTGGATCATACATTGGGTAGGGTATAGAGTACTTTACAGAGCATGTCAGTTACATACACAACACAGCAAGTTAAATCAGACATAGAACACCTTAACCAACAGTGCTTTAGGGGAGGGGTGGTAACAGCAATATGCAGGATATACTGCCACCCCATAGGCTGACTGCCGTGGGACAGGCACGTTTCAGCCACCAAGACCAAGTTCCAGGCTAGCAGTTACAGCCAAGGTTACAGCAGCCACAGTGACAAGGAATGCTCACCCTATTAGGCAAGACACACAGACTCCCAGAGAGGTTAGAAACAGATGTGGTCAAAGAAACACAAAAAATGAAAGAACCGAGTATCATAGAAAAAAGTCGAGAAGTGCTTGGTCATCACCAGCGCTGATTGTAAACAAAAAATGGGGTGTAAGAATATATCTTGATTATTGGAAACAATTGTCTGAATCTGACAATTATCCAGGGCCCATAACAGATTTGGTGGACAGACTGGGGAGTGCCAAATGTATCAGTACCCTCTATCTCACCAAGGGTTACTGACAAATTCCCATAGCTAAAGAATCCAGAGACAAAACTGCATTTGCTACTCCTATATGATTCTATCAGTTCACCACCATGACGTTTGCTTTACATAACGCTCCCTCTATATTCCAGCGGTGCATGGATATAATTTTATCCCCTCACACTGGTTATCGTGCTGTGTACCTGAATGATGTCACGGTGTACAGTCCAGACTGGAAGTGCCACCCGGAACACCTACGAGCAGTTATCAAATCAAGCAAAAAGGCAGGTCTGACAATCCTACCAAGTGTGCATTGGGCATGCAGGAAAACATATTTGGGGAAATGGAGAAGTCAAACCAGAGGTTTCCAAGATGAAAGCTGTAGCCAACAGTCCCGTCCCTAAAGCAAAGCAGCAGGTCAGGTCATTTTTAAGGCTGGCTGGTTATCAGTGATTTGTTCCCAGTTTTGTAGAGTTAGCTACTCCCCTCACTGAGCATACAAAGAAACTGTTCCCGAACAATGTGAAATGGACCCCCGAGTGTGACGAGGCTTTTCGAGCCATGAAGGCTGCATTATAGGTTTAGCTACAGTTTTTAGAAGCCCAGACTGAGTTTTTTTTTTTATTTTTTTTATTTTACTGCATAATCGGAATTACAATCCTTTGAGTCAGACTCTTTTGCAATTTGTTATGATGCATCAGAGGCAGGCCTAGGTGCAGTCTTGAGTCAGCATATAGATGTTAAAGAAAATCCTATTCGTTACATAAGTAGGACATTGCATTACTGAGAGAAAAGGTACTCCACCATTAAAAAGGAGTGCCTTGCAGCAAAGTGGGCCTAGGAGCCAACTTTGTATTTATAACTGATCACAATCCTCTGTTGGCTTAACCAAATGAAGAATAATTTTAGAATCATACAGTGGGACCTAGCACTACAGCCATTTAAATTTAAAGTGATGCACAAATCTGGGACAGAGGATAGCAATGCAGATTTTCTGTCTAGATATGGATCTGGAATTGAGAATTCTGAAGGCTAAAAAATCATGTGTGCGTTCACCATTTGCTGTAGTGTTATGGAAAAAAGGTTATATGCTTATGTTAGATGAGAATTACTAGAAAGTTTTGGAAACCTGTTTTTGTAAAACAGGTTCCCCTCTTAATGAGGGGGTATGTGACAGGGTTGAATATGGCCCTGTGCTAGTTTTTATGGAGAAGGAGTTTAAATGCAAGGATCTGTTCTGTTCTCTCCTTTTCGGTCTTCTGTCTGGTTGAGCAACCAGACTGTCTCGTGACATCTAGGACTTCATCACTCAGACGGTTTCACAATTCTCTGCCTCTCACCATCTCTGCCCTCACTTGCTGTTCTGTCTCCCCCCCCCCCCCGCATATCTGCTGGTATATAAATATCTATGCGAATCATTTTATGGAAACATAACTGATACTGGAATCAGTTTATTTGAAACTGTATATAGTTATACTGTTGACATGATTGCAAAGCTAATTGGAACTCAGGAGGTTAACCCACAATTCAATTTTTAAACCTTTTGCAGAAGATGTAAACAAGAGGTCAGTTCCGGGTCACAATGTTCATTTTGCTGCACCTGCTGAAATCGACAAGTACATTGGAAACTTACAAGAACACTGAGAAGCACACTTTTTTCTTAAAAAGCTCCTGCACAGACTTATAAGGAGCTGCAATGTTTTGCTAAAGAGACAGCGACAGAGGAAATTAAGAAAAAAACTCAGGACTATTTTCTATGTTTCTACTACCATTATAAATAGTTATTCTGAACAATTTTATTTTTTATTTTACTATTAATAATAAAACTTGTGTTGTGAATTTTACAACTGATCCTGGTTTTCCTATGCTTCCTGACCTGTGCCTCAACGACAGTGAGCTCAGGAGATGGTGGGTGGGTGGGTGTGTGAATGAATGGTGAAGACTTCATCCAAGAATATCAAGAATTCTGGTAAGTATGTAATTTCCATATCTTCCTGGACCAAAACGTCCACCATTCATTCACACTACTGAGAGAATGCCAAGCCAACAACCAATCCCCAACCCGAGCAGGGTGGCAGGATACAGAGCTCACTCAGGACAGCAGTCTACGGAGGACTATCCTGCCCTGCCAAAGGAAGTATGCTGTCTGGCGTGGACATCCAGAGTTTAGTGCTTTACAAAAAAATATGCACAGAGCTCCAAATAACCACCTTGCAAAAATCTGCAAAGGGAACATTACGAATCTCTGCCAGAGATGCCACAACTGCTCTGGTAAAGTGGGCTTAAACCCAACCTTCCAACTTTATCTGTGCCGTCGAGTAGCAATGGCAAAGGCATGCCACTATCCATGCAGAAATGCATCCAATGGCAACAGGCTGACCCATCCGGGCCATGCTGAATGATATGAAGAGTTACTGTGATTTGCAAATCTCTTTCGTTCTGCCAATGTAGAAACGCAAAACCCTCTTAACATCCAGTGAGGTGCAATCCCCTTTACTCTGGAAGTTGTCAAAGTAGGAAGAACCAGGGGTTAATTAAGGTGAAATTCAGAGACCACTTGGGTAGGAATTTAGGGGGGAGTAAAAAGTACCACCTTAACCTTGTGAAAGACAGTATTGGGAGAGTCTGTGACTAAGGCATGGATTTCAGAAACCCTGCGAGGGGAAGTAATAGCCACTAAGAAGGCAGTCTTCCAGATCAGAAACTTCCAACTCACAGGTGGCTACAGACCCAACCCTTTACAGGCGAGCATATCTACTACGAGGTTAATATCCCCCTGACAGGCGGTCTCATGTGCAGGATACCTTTAAGGAATTCTCTTGAGAAACAGTAACTGAGCCAATGCCATAATCTGTACTGGCTCATGTTATGTCAAAAATCGCACACAGATGTACCATTAATATCAAGTACTGCAGTCCTGCATTTGACAAGTTTAAAATATACTCCAACACCTTATTTGGTGGAAAACAAAATGGGTCCAGAAGGGATTTTGCACACTAAATACAGAAACGCTTCCATTTAGCCATTTAAGTCTTCCTAGTAGAAGGCTTATGCACTGCCAAGAGGATTTCCGGAGATTCTCTGAGAAACCTTAAACCTACCCACTTTTATCTCCTCAGGAGCCAAAACAGAGATGAAGGGAGCGCAGGCTGGGAAGGACCACAGGCCCCTGTGTCAAGAGGTTCGTTCGTAGAGGAAGTAGTCTCGGAGGGTGTCGAGGCACAGGTCAGAAAGCACAGGAAAATCGGGAGCAGTCGTAAAATTCGTAACAAGTGTTTTAACAGTAAAATAAAAAAATTGTTCAGATTAACTATTTACAATGACAACACCAACAGAGAGTCCTTTTTCTTCTCAATTTCAAAGCTCTGTCTTTTGCAAAACATTGCAGCTCTTTTTTTAAAAGTCTGAGCAGAAACCAGCATGCTTCTCACACTATGTTCTTGTCAGTTTCATCAGGTAGAGCAAACAGAACACCGTCTCAAAACGGGCCTCTTGTTTACATCTCTGCAAAAGGCTTAAAAACTGCATTTCAGGTTAACCCCTTGAGTTCCAAATAGCTTTTTGCAATCATTTCAACATTATAACTATATACAGTTTTAAACAAGGGGATCCTAGTATCAATTACATTTCCACAAAATTATTCACATATATTTTTATACCAGCAGATATGCAAGGGGAGAGAGAAAGAAAAGAGAGCAGCAAGTGAGGGTAGAGAGATGGCAAGAGGCAGAGAATTGCAAGACCATCAGGTTGATCAGGTCCTAGGTCTCACAAGAAAATGTGGCTGTGCAGCCAGACAGAGAAGAGACAGAAAAGAGAATAGAACAGATCATTGCGTTTAAACTCTTTCAGCATAACAAATGGGACATGGCCTTCAACCCTGTCACATACCACCACCCCCCCCCCAGAGGGAACCTGTGTTACAAAGAGGTTTCAAAACCTTTCAATTCTCATCCAACATAAGCATATCACCTTTACAGTTCTGTGCATATACAACACAGCAAACAGAAGTTTCAACTCAATATTTTTCAACCTTCGAAATTCTCAAATCCTGATCCATATCTTGACAGAAAATCAGCACTGACACCCTCTTTCCCAGGAATGTGCAAGATAAAAAAATAAATGGATGTAGTGCAAGGTATCACCGTCTTATTCTAGAACTTTTATCCTTCATTTGGTTAAGCCAACAGAGAGGATAGTGATATTTTACAGGTACAAAGTCAGCTCCTAGTAAGTAAACTTAAAGGACTCCATGTACCACTTTGCCACAAGGCATTAATTTTCCAATGGTGGAGTACTTTCTCTCCATTGTCCAATTTCCTACTTATGTATAGAATAGGATGTTCTTTCCCATCCATATATTTTAACTCAGGACTGCATCTAGGCCTACACCTCTGATGAATCAGTCTAACAGAAATTGTTTCTCAAAGTCCGGGCTTCTCACAGAGCAGCTTCTGATTAATCATACTAGCCACCCCAGTTCAACAGAAACAATGAGAGATCTAGCCAGGAATCCAAATGTACAAACTTTTCATTTTGTTCCAGTCATACTAAAAAAAAAAAAAAAAAAGTTATGCCAGTCAATTTTATTCCCAGACTCGCCAGCAAAAAACATCAGTTCCTGATCCTACAGCCATGCCCCCATGTCAGCACACACAGACCCGTTTTGTGATGTCACTAAACAAAGGCTGCGTGTGTGCACCTCATCGACTTGAATGGGGGCGATTTTTCCTAAAGTTTTATACCCATTCAACGTTGGGATTTTAAATCAAAAGCAATCCCTCGACTAACATGGCCCCTGTTAGTTGAGCGATCGCTTTGAATTGTTAAAATCTCGATACTGAATAATTGTATAAAACCTTTGGAAAATCACCCCATTTAAGTCAATGAAGCGCACACATGCAGCCTTCATGTAGTAACATCACAAACCGGGGCTGCGTGTGCCGGTAGGATCAGGAATTTACTTCATTTTTTGCCGGCAGGTCTGGGAACAAAATTATGAGGTGCAAAACTTTTTATCACTAGAACAAAAGGAATAGTTTGTACATTTGGACTCCTGGCCAGGTTAGTCATAGTTTCTGTTGCACTGGAGGACTAGTCTGAAGCTGCTCTTTAAAACAGGGGCTGAATATAATGCAGCCTTCATGGCCCGAAAAGCCTCGTCGTACTCTGGGGTCCATTTCACATTATTCGGGAACAGTTTATTTGCGACTTCAGTGAGGGGAGTAGCTAACTCTAAAGCTGGGAACAAATCTCTGATAACCAGCAAGCCCTAAAAATGACCAGACCAGTTTTTTGGTTTTAAGGACAGGGCTGTTAGCTGCAGCTTCTATCTTAAAAATCTCTGGCTTGACTTCTCCATTTCCCAAAACACAGCCCAAATATCTGGTTTCCTGCATGCCCAATGCACACTTGTTAGGATTAATGGTCAGACCTGCCTTTTTGATCAATTGGATAACTACTCATAGGTGTTCCAGGTGACTTTTCCAACCCGGACTATGCACCACGACATCATCCAGGTACGCAGCACAATTACCAGTGTGGGGGGATAAAATTACATCCATGTACCGCTGGAATGTAGCGGATGCGCCATGTAAACCAAATGGCATGGTGGTGAACTGATAGAATCCTATAGGAGTGGCAAATGCAGTTTTGTCTCTGGATTCTGCCAGTAACCCTTGGTGAGATAGAGGGTACTGATATACTTAGCACTTCCCAGTCTGTCCACCAAATCATTCCTTTTCTGGGCATATAGCTGTCAAATTCTGACACTTAAGTTTCCTAAAATCAAGGCAGATTCTTACACCTCCTTTTGTGTTTACAACCACCACTGGTGATGACCAAGCACTTCTTGACTCTTCTATGATACCAATTTTCATTTTTTTGCATTTCCTTAACTATGTTGACTCAATCACTCTGGTAATCTGTATGTTTCTTGTCTAATAGGGCGAGCATTCCTCGTCACTACTGAATGCTCGACTCCTTTTGCTTGGCCTGGTACTGTGGTAAAAGTACTGTTAAATGTCTGTAGCAAGTTACAAATTTCTGCGGTTTGTTCGGAGGTTAAGGAAGCATTCACCTTTACAGCAAAAGTAGTAACAGTTTGTCTACTGCAAGTTACATCAATATCTTTCAGTTTCTGGTAACACTAGCAAAACAGCTTTTGGTGTTTTTCAACCCATTTCTTGAGGAGGTTAGCATGGTATATCTTGGTAAGATTTTTCCTATCAGGGGTCTCGAGCTCAGTTAACTGTGCCAGTACGTCTAAGCACTTTTATAAGGCCCTTGCCACTTCATTAACGGTTTATTTTCTGTAGTGGGCAACAGTAAGACTGTTTCACCTAGCTCAAAAACGTTTTCTTTTACCCCATGGTCATAATACACCTGCTGGTTTTGGGCCTCTTCCGGATTAATATGGGTGATAACATTTTGCCAGCTTCTTTCTCAGGGCACATATATAAGATGTAATAGATTTGTCGTCCCATTGGCGCAACGGTTAGACATCCGCTCGCGACGCTGATGACCTGGGTTTGGGAGAGGACCCATATGCCAGAGGGCGGAAGAGATAGTCTGAGCAGCCACCGGACTGCTCTGCTCCTCCCGGGGAGGGGTTACTTGGCCAGGGGGTGGTCTGGCCTCTGGCGTCAGCAGGAAGTACCGCAGCCCCAACGCCCAATCAATGGGGGAGGGGAAACGTATGCTGGTGTAAGCCATGGCGTCGTGTGTCACGTCACACTTGGGGGGTGTACAACAAAAAATGCCTCTCCATGGCACAACACTGGCATGAGGACTCTCTGGGTCATCTACCAGTAGGCTGGAGTACCTCTCGGGGCACCAAAGACATGATATCTCTGGAGAGGGGGGTTTCGGGGCAGCCCCACTCCCACTGTGCCCCGCCTGGGGGTAAGCCACAGCTTCACGAGGGAGCCCAGAGAGTGAAGTAGCAGCAGGTAAGGCAGCTGGGTGATAGTTCAAAGGTTGGGGCAGGGGGGAAAAAAATAGAAAAGTAAATAAAAATGTAAGCGATGGTTTCTGATGGGGGGTTATCTTCCCATGTCTCATTACATCTAGTGGCCCTCTAGGTTGTCTACTATACAGTATTTCAAATGGTGAAAAACCTATTGATGCCTGTGGCAGGTAAGGTGAGTATTAGTCCCAGACTTTCCCTTCCCCTTTCACAAACTTAACATGCGTTTTAGGGTTTGATTAAAACGCTCAACAAGACCGTCTGAGAGTGATAAGGGGGAGGTTCTTATGGCAGTGATACCTAGTACTTGGTACGGCTCCTTCACCAATGCAGTAACAAAATTTCTACCCTAATCAGTAATCTCTTTAGGTATGCCCATCCTACTGAAACTTCTGGCAAGCTCTGTTGCCACTTTTGGGGCTGTGACAATACACATTGGAACTGCCTCTAGTTAGTTATCGAGTAGCACAGTCACATACTACCAAAATGAATTACTATTTTTACTTTTGTCCAAGGGGCCAACCACATCCACTGCAATTATCTCAAAAGGCACATCTATCAAGGGTAGGGGCACCTCGTCTTTTAAGGGCTGTGTGCAGAGCCTACAGCTGTTTTGGGATTGCTCAGTAGCTCTAACAAACAAAAAAACAGCCGATCGTGGAACCTTCTATTAGACTTCTGGAAGTATCCTTCTGAAAGCCCAACGGAGCTTGAAACCCTCTGCCACGATTGGCCGCTATGGAATGACAGTTGCACTATTTCGGCTGTTATTTCCACATTCCTGGGCATAAACTGCACATGCACGACTCGCATGCATGCGTTCTGCTGGCACCATCATGTTGTGAATGGCAACATGCTGTTGTACAGTTGCGCTGCCGCTGTCAGCTCTGGCAACAAAGAAAACTGTCTCGCACCCTCCCACTGCTACTGCCCTCCACACTCCCTCAAGTTCATGCACCGACAACGGTGTCCCCAATCCCTTCGTCTGCATTATGTAGCCCCCACAAACTCATGGCACACCGAGCCACCCCAGTGGGCCCGTTTTTTTTTTTTTTTTTAATTTTCTGTAAATAAAATAACTGTCCCTGACGAGTTTTCTGTAATAAAGAACATGGTCCTCGTCACCCCAGTTCCCCTACCCCATCCCCACCCTCCCTCTGAGCACCCACCTCCCCGCACCCCCACCCCTTGCTCTACTTCCTCCGAGGTCGGCGCTGCCATCTTCTCTGGGCCAGGACACATCAGCACTCTTCAAAGCCGAATCCCAAACTGAAGAATCAAAGGTAAGCGAGCTATAATGCCATTCAATGGGGTTTTCAACTTATGATAAATCAGCCATTTTTAGAAATTTTGGCCCTAAATTTTCAACATGGGGTTCTCAGGGCCCCATCTCATGAAAACCTGCATTGCCATTTCATTCCTCGGTCCCGAAAAGCAATTTTGCGGTTGCTGTGCGGAACCACCTTTCGGGACCGATTCATGAAATAGCGGTGGTACTGTTCATAAGGTTGGGTCCCAAACATGTTGCAGATCTGGTGAAAAAAATTCCATAAAATGACTACGTTACGAGCATATATTGCACACAGTTTCTACGCGCTCCCTAATTTAGCTTTTTTTTTTTTTTTTATTCCCCAGCAGGACCCGTAATTCCATCTGCCCTGGTCACGGCCCCCAGAGACCTCCACCACTGTCTATCGCTGCCGAGGACCCTCAGTCACCCCCGGAGGGCAGGGCCACGGCCACCTTCTACGGTGACCACAGAACTAATGTCTGGTTGGGGACCCGTAGCGACGGTGATGTAGTGAGGTCCTCGGGGAGGGCTTCATGTGCAGTGGTCCTGCCGCCTCCATTTCCACTAGTTTTATTACGGAGGCGGGGGACGTGCAACCAGCCAGTGTCCACCCGCCTCCCAGAACTGTACTCTGCGCCTGAGATTTCCCCTCGAGTCCTCAGTGTGCCGAACACTTCCCCACCCTCCCCTGGAGAAGAGCAGTCCAGAGGGCCTGCATCCCTCTCCCCTGGCGGCCCTCAGGCAGTCCTGGTCCATTCCTGAACCTGGGTGCGCCCGGTGTACATGGCCAAATCCCACCGCCTGCGCCAGCCCAATTTGGCCATTTTATATTTTCCTCCCATTTTCAACACTGCCATTTTTGCACACCTTTTCAACCGTACAGCTGTCATTTATCACATCCTGCCCAAAATATGGTTTTGCGCCCGTGGCAACAAAATGGCGCAGTCGCTCTGCGATATCACCTTTTGGGACAAGTGAACAAAATTACACTGACGCTCGTCAAAGCCCTATCGGCTATGGCCAGAATTTGTTTAGTAACTGGGGCTACTTTCTGACTCAGCACAAGAACTGCAATAGGTAGGAACATTTTCACGAACCCCAGGCCAGTAAAATCTGTACAGCAATCTGGCAAGGGTGCAATCCCTCCTCAAGTGATCAGCCATAGGACTATCAAATGCCATCTGTAACCACCACCGAGTTCTATACTTTTGTGATATAACCAATTGTTCTATCTGGTCCTGTGTCTGAGGTTTAACCCAAACTCTGTACAGTAGCCCCTACATTCCCCCTAAAACACAGGTTCACCCAGTTTTGCTTTCACCCCAGCTGCTTAAAATAATCCTGGAGAAACACTCAGCTTGTTCTGAAAGAAAATCACAATCAGTGATCAGTTTAGTTTCAGCATTTTCATACATTAATCCCTTATGTCCTCAGTCTTGTTGCCACCATTTGTTCAGGCAGCATCTTTCTTTTCTGGACTTGCGGATCTTGGAACTGTGCTCAAAACAAGTCCGAATAAAAATCAGGGAAAGGAAAAGAGTTCCCACCATCTGAGATTCTTTGCCCGAGCTCGTCACCACAGCTGCTGAAACATCAGGATTTACTCCCTCCCATTACATACCTCTCAACTGTACCACATTACGAGGAACGTTCCTCATTTTACTTCACAAAATCTCCCTGTTCCACATTGTGAGGACTTGGTCCACATTCAAAGTCCACATTTCATAGCAAAAATCCATAGTAAATGATGCAAAAAATATATTATTCAATTAATAACAGACTTTCTGAACATAAATGCAACATGTTAAGTGTTTTGAGCTTCTTAGGTAAAGATTTGATTAAGTATTCCACATTTTGCCCATTTGTTCCACATTTTGAAAGGCAATGTTCCACATCTGGGGGAAAAAAGGTTGAGAGGTATGTCCCATTAACCCTAGAAATCCTGGAGTCATTTCTAATAATCACAGGTATAGGTAACTTGGGTACTACCTCCACTTTCATTTGGAGCAACACCCATTAATAGAGTCGCCACCAGCCGGCCTGGTGGCGCAGAGTGTTGAGGTGCTGGACACCACACTTCTTGCCTCTGGAGCAACCTCGGGTGCTGGAAGGTCGGCTGGGGGGGGCGCGCACAAGTATCCCAGAGACTGCTCTCTTCCTCCGGGGAAGGTGGGAGGGGACTACCGCAGACGCATTGGCTTCTGGTGGTGACTGGGGATCGATGCATGCAGAGGTTAGCTGTGGGGTCGGCATGAGCTGGATGTGCCATGCATGCAGCAGTGTCCTTGACTTCACTGCACGCCCACGCCGTGGTGGTGGGGGAAGCACAGAAAAACCTCCACGTGCACAAAGGTGGAGGATCCGGCGTCGCATCAGATGCACCCAAGTCTGCTCCCCTGGTCTCCACTCCCTGACCTTCCACAGTGTGCGGGTTAAGTACCCACCACGATATGGCTGGGCAGGACATAGGGGTCTGGGAGCTCTGGCTGGGGCAGAGGAGACAGCTGGTTTGGGGGAAAGAGACACCACGGGTACAACCCCCCCCCCCCCAAACAAGGAGAATAAATAAAATTTAAAACAAATAGTCAAGAATCACTTGGGTGGTGGAATAGTATCGAGTGTCCCCATGGATGCAGATGACACCAGTACCTGGTCCTTTTGGACACAGTTTTCCCAACACTTCAATATGCACTAGGGTCTGTGCTTCCCAAATCTGTAAGTCCCTTCACAGTCTTATCTCCCACCTTCACATCTGTTAAGTACTTGTCCCAATTTGCTAAGGACAAATCTGCTCCAGTGTCACCTTTCTTACTACGGCAATTTCTTGCAATATTTTATTTAGTTTTTCTTTACTGGGTAGGTGCACTAGCCATAGCGATAACTATTTTCAGGCATGACCCAGGAGGTTAGAGCAGTAACAGGTATACATACAGGAGGCAAGAATAGTAACATTCTGAAATGAGGAATTAAACAATTTACAGGAAGTACATACAGAAGGCAAGAAACAGTCACATTCTAAGTAGGAAATTAAACATTGAGATAAGGAGAAACAAAAGGAGGAACATGACCATGTAGTAAACATAAGGGCATTTTGTATCACAGGGCATTAATACATAGGGTCAAGCAGTACTCTAAAGCGGTATTCTGCAAAAAAAGGGTATTATGCACAATTAATGTAACTAAGGCACACAGTTTGGTACGAGGTGCAAACTAATTATAGTTTTGTCACCAGAGTGGGGATCAAGCAGGAAACCGGTAGGACAGCACAGTATATATTGTGAGATGATTCTATACATCAGTGAAAACAAGGGGAGGTAGTATAAAGACAGAAAAACATTATGGCAATGAAAGAAGGCAGGTCAAATAGATAGCGACAGTTCACAAAATGGGCCCTTGTGGGAGAGCATCTGGGGGGGGGGGGTAGTAGGTCAGAGTAACTAGGGGAGGGTAACAGAAGTAGCTAGGGAGGGCAGAGGAGAGTGGCAGGGGAGAGCTATACATTACTGGGGCTTGAAACAGGTGCACGGACTAGATGAGATGAGGCAACGGTGGAGCGATTTTTTAAAGGCATAGTGTGAGGGTGCTAGGCGAACAGAGTTGTAGGGAGTTCCAATGCCGAGGGGCATGGAGGGCAAATGCACTAGCACCCTTTGTAGTTTTGTATTTAGGCACACTACGAAGAGATTTGTCAGAAGAGCGCAGGCCATAGCAGGAGAATAGGGGAGTGAGCATCTCAGCCAGTGCCATAGGGGTTTAAGTCCTCATGATGTTCTCCACAGTAGAGCGCGATCTGGTGGCACTGGGAGATAGCCAATTTAACTCAGAGTTGAGGAGGCAATGATGTTTCAGTCTTGAAGAGGAGGCATACCTGCATATATTGTAGGTTACATCCCATTTATGGAGGTGCAATTTAGAGGAGGTAACATAAGTAGCAGACATATAGGTCAAAATAGGCAGGAGAATGCCCTGGCGATAGCCAGCCTAGTTGATGGTGTTAGGACATATCTGGTCCTGTACATGATGCAGAGTTTGAAGTCAGATTTACAGGTTAACTGTATGTGCTGGTCAAAGCTTAGGGATGGGTCCAGAGTTACTCCTAGGTATTTGAATGACATGACAATGCCGGTGAGTGAGCCACTGATGCAGGATACTTGGAAATTGGGCTGGCTGGATTTGAGCCTATGGGCGGATCTAAATAGCATAGATTTCTTTTTGGCCTCATTTAGAACAAGTTTATTGCACAATAATCAGGTCCGAGTATGTTGGGAATTCGTGGACAGACGTAGACCGATGTCAGTAATGTCCTTAGCACTGGTATACAAGACTATGTCATCAGCATAGAGTAAGAGAGGTGGAGGAGAGGTCGAAGAAATTATTTATAAATATTGAGAATAGTAGAGGCCCTAGAATGGAACCTTGTGGTACCTCGATGTTCACAGTGGCTTGATCCGAGTAGGTAGAGTTGAATTTAACCACTTGGATTCTGTCTGACAGGTAGCTACAGAACCAGCTGGCTACATTTGCTGTGAATCCCATGGTTTTTAAGGTGTGGAGATGAGAGTGGTCCACCAGGTCAAAAGCCTTGGTCATATCAATGAAGACAGCCCCTGTTGGTAGGCCAGAGTCCATGTCAGATATGGTGTCCTTTGTAAGTTTGAGTAAGGCTGTGGCTGTACTATGCCCTTCGCGAAAGCCATGCTGGACACTTAAGAGGTTGTTTCTAAGGAGGAATTTGATGGTTCGGTTGACAATCTTAAAGAATTTTGCTTAGCACAGACAGGATGGCTATAGGCCTGTAGTTTGATGGGTCCTTTTTGTCACCTTTCTTGAACACAGGTGTGACTCTAGCCATCTTCCAGATATCAGGAACGCAGCTTTGGCACAGGGAGAGGGTAAAGATTCTGGCCAGAGGGCAGCAATGAGTCGAGCTGCTAGCTTCAGAAGTTTGGGTTCGAGACTGTCCGAGCCTCTGGCAGTGCTGTCAGATGGCTCTAAAGATTAGCTACCTCTTTTTTTTTATGACAGCCTTGAGATGGAAGGAGAATGTTAAGAGTCCTTGTGAGAGAAATCGGGAGGTGGGGTGGGCGCTCACAATGTGTGGTAGAAGGAGGATGTGTACCCAGTTAGGTCTGTGAATTGCTTGTTGAAAAAGTTAGCAATTGTCTGTGGGTTGCTGCAGTGGATACCCTTCAATACCATTTCATTCAGAGCAGAGGAGCGAGAGGATCCCAAGAATGTTTTAATATGCGACAAGAATCTTTTGGGATCTCCTGAAGAGTTATTCAACAGGGTTTTGAAATAGGAGCTCTTTGCAGTCCTCATTTCCTTTCTGGAGTCAGTTCTTAGTCTCCTGTAGGTGTTGCAGTCTTCTTGCCATCCAGAGGACAAAAGAGCACAAGCTCCTGTGTCTTACTGAGTTTGGCAAGGAGGTCCTTTTTTTAGCGATCCAGTGTTTCTCTTTTATTTGGAGACTAATGAGAGGGGAGTGGCGATTCTGTAAGGCACGAAATATGGTGATGAATATGTCAAGGGTAGCCTGCACATCACAGGCATTGTAGAGATCATACCAGTTTTATGTTGGCCATGTCATCTAGAAACTTTTGGGGATCAAAGTTGGCTTAATTTCCAAAAGTGATAAAGCGCAGATTAGCATGGGTGTGGCAGGGGATCCCCAGATGCAGCAGATAGGGGAGTGACCGGTGATTGCATCAGCAAGAGTGCCAGCATCATGGATATGCTCAGTCCTGTTTGTTGGGATCCAGTCAATGAGAGCTTGCATTTATGAGAGAGGCAGTCCTGGTTGGCTGGTCAATTTGCTGGTGAAGGTTATGACTCAATTTTTGATAGTGAAGTGGCCTGGTTGTTCCCTAGCCAGTTAATGTTAACATCTATGATGATTACTTTGTTTTTGCCCAACAGTGTAGATGTCTGGTTAAGTAGCTCATCCAAGCCATGGTGGGCATTATTAGGGGGGGTTGTAGGTACATACAATGTGTAATTTTTTGGCCCCCAGAGTGAGGAGAGCATGAAGCGATTCAGTGTGTCATGGGGTCAGCATCCAGCTCCGTAAGGTGAAGCTGATCTTTAAGCTATACAGCCACACCGCCACCTCTTTTGGAGTGTGGTCTACACTTCCTGAGGCAGTAGTAAGAGGGGATGGAACATTGAGAGTCTGGGACAGCAGGTTTGAGCCATGTTTCAGATAGGCACAGTAAGTCAGGCTTGTAGAGGGATGTCCTGGCCTCAAGGTCAGCTAGGTTGTGTTCTAGTCTTATGTTGTGGTGGGCGATGAGACCGTTTGAGCCTCCGAGTAGTGGATCCGAGTGCGAGAGATTATGAAGTGGCCCAGAATTTAATTCTACGTCACCAGATAAGAGAATGGTCAGGAGCAGCAGGTACCATAGCTCGCGGTGGAAATAAAGGGTAAGGAATAACAGATTTCCAAGGCACGTTTTTGCAGACTCTTCAGCTAGGTATAGAAGGCCATTTTTTTTGATTAGCAGTGGGGTTAGGTCCGTTTGCATAACTTTTAGTTGTAGGAGACTGGAGAACTGGTAGTCCTCTGTACAGGGAAAAGATGCGAGTGGACCCAAGTTCACATAACCAGGTCTGTTTACAACTAGGCATAGCTACAGAGTATAGGAAGACCAGGTGTGATAGGCTACCCATGATGACAGAGCTCATTTAGCACAGCGTTGGTATTCACCAGGAAGGTGTTTACTGGTTAGGTCGATGTGAAATCACAGAAGGAAAAACTACAGAGCTCTTCCAAGGTGTCAGTTTTAATTTGTGGAGCACAGGGTAGGAGCTGCCAGATTTTTATGTTGGCTTGAGAGTGAATGGGGGACTCTAGTGGTTGTGGATGATAAGGGAACAACGGGAAATCAGACAGTCATCTGACCATGATAGTCTATATAAGAAAAGGTCCACCCAGGGTGGGGAGCCGGTGCGTAGCACCAGTGGGAACCACGGCTTTGTCTGGCCAAACCAGCGGGGAGGCTCAAGGCAGCAGTCCAGGGAGGAAGTCTCGTGATGCGGCAGCCAAGTGGTCCAGCGTCAGCAGGTGCAGGCTTTAGTTCCAGTGGCTTTCAGGGGTGAGTGCGGTCCGGCCTGATGAACAGGCAGGATTCGTGGCTCTCGCCCCAGGGGAGGTCCTGTGTTAAGCACTCAGGCTCCAGTCCGCTAGAAGCAGATGAGCGGTGGCAGGTCCAGCAGGGCTCCGAAGTGTAGAAGACCTGGCTTGTTACAGTTATAGCAAATAAAGTCTTTGGGCATAGATTTGTTACCCGCACCAGAGTTATCAGACTAAGTTTAAATGGGAAAAGAGCATTTTACCAGTGCCTGGCCATTACCTCACTGCTGTGGCATTTGTCTGGCCATTTGGTAGTCTCTAGTTGTACGTCTGTGGGTAGGGTGTTAATGAACTGCTCCATTACAAATGGTTCGATGATCTGTGGGAGTGTTTTGCCCTCTGTTTGGAGCCATTTCATAAGGAGTTTGAGTCGGGTGAAGGCTTCAAGGATTGTTGACAGAGTTGTACTTTAGAGACCAAAATCTGTCTGTAGGTCTCTCCTGAGATGTCATATGTTTTAAGGACCTCTTTCACCAGGTCATAGTTTTCAGACTGTGCAGTGTCAATACTGCTGTAGGCAAGTTGGGCTTTACCCTTCAGGTAAGGTACCAGTGTAACTGCCCACTGCTGCTTTGGCCACTGGCAGAGTGTTGCAACCCTTTCAGAAAGTCAGATATGCTTCAATATCAGAGGGACACAACTTTGTAAGTATAATGTATTAAGCTGTTTGTGTCTTGTTGCTCTGCTGGACCAGTACCAGATCCTCCAGCTTTGATAACTTGCAAGGCATCCATATAGCGCTGTATCCCTTTTTATGCTCCTGTCGCTGCATCTCCTTTTCTCTACCCTAGAGTTGCTCCTTTTCCTTTCTGTGCGTCTCTAAATGTTGAATCTTGTTCTCGCTGCTGCAACTCTTCTCTTCTGTTTCTCAGTCTCTTTTTGTTACATTGCCCACCATTGGAAAAAGGCAGTCAGGCTTTCAGGTTCTGTCACTGTCCACTCGTTTTCCATCTCTGGTGCTGGCTGAACAATCTCAGCTTGAACTTGTCTCTGCTAGTTTGGCTGCCATACTCCTGGGCTTGCTTCTGCAGATTTCATACCTTTCTTACGCGCTTCCCTGATACCAGGACTAGTTCTTACACACAAAACTCCTGGCTTAGAGTAGGCACGGCATAAATCCCACAAGCGGACACCACCTGTTGTCAAAGTACAGGTCAGGAAGCACAGGAGAACCAGGAGCAGTTTCAGAATTTGCAAACATTTTTATTATTAGTAACAGCAAAATAACAGGTTACTCACCTGTAACAGTAGTTCTAGGAGTGGTATATGTTGTTCATCCACACTGTCTGGCATTGTTCCTTCCCCTTTAAATCTTGCTGGAAGTCTTAAAACTGGCTCCTCCCACCAGTGGTAAATACCTCAGCTCCGCCCCATGACACCAGTTCAAGCCCGCTCGAAGCCAGGTTGTGCGCCTAAAGCCAGGGAGGTAGGGTGGGTACGTGTGGATGAACATATACCACTCCTAGAACTACTGTTACAGGTGAGTAACCTGTTCTAGGAGTGTGGATATGTTGTTCATCCACACTGTCTGGCAGACTCCAAGCAGTTCTCCGGGAGGAGGGAGGCAAGGTGCACACCCCCTACTTAGGGAACAGAGAATGGAGAACAGAGGCCCCAAAACCAGCATCCCGGCGTGACTCTAGGTCGATGTGGTAATGGAAAGGTGTTTGCTGACTTCCAGGTGGCGGCCTGACAGATTTCCTGGATAAGGATGTCCCTGGAAGCAGCCACTGAAGCAGCAGTATGGCAGGTAGAATGAGCCCTAATCCCTTTGGGAGGCTCCTTACCCGCCAATTCATAGCACAGACCTATGCATGATGTAATCCATCTCGCAAAAGTCTGCTTGGCTGCAGGTCTGCAAGAAGCGGCTTCAGCGTAAGTGACAAACAGCTGGCGAACCTCTCCCAATTTCATCGTTCTCTCCTTATAGTAGGAAAGCACGCCTGAGGTCCAGAGTATGGAGCCTGTACTCTGCATCCGAGGTGTGGTTAGGGTAGTGACCCGCAGAGTCAACACCTGGTCAAGGTGAAACTCTGACACCAATTCTCGGAAGGAATTTCCTGGTGGGGCGCAGGGACAACTTTGTCCCTGTGAAAGACCAGATAGGGGGAGTCCACTGAAAGTGCCTGGCGCTCCCAGTCCATCTGGCTGACGTGATAGCCACCAAGAAGGCAGTCTTCCACGACAAGTGCAAAAGCGCAGACTTGTGCATGGGTTCGAATGGCTTGCCCATGAGCTTTGCCAAAACCAGCAAAATATCCCACAGAGGTGGAGGTTCACGCACCGGAGGGGATGTGTGATCCAGGCCTTTGAAAAAGCGCCCTATCACCTTTTCCTGAGCCAACGTCAGCTGACCGACCTGCGCCCGGTAAGCAGATATGGCTGCTAGGTGCACCCTTAGGGTTGATGACCGAAGACCCCCTTTGGAGAGGGACCAAAGGTAGTCCAGAATGTTAGCCACAGAGCAGGATAAGGGGTCCAGGCTTTTGCCCCGACACCCATAACATTTCCTGCTAGATTCTTTTCGAGATGCCTCAACCACGGTGTAGACATCTTCGGAAAGACCCAAAGCCTGGAAATCTAGCCGCTCAGGAACCAGGCTGTGAGGTGCAGGGATTGAAGGTCCGGATGAAAGACCTTCCCCTGGTTCATTGATATCAGGTCCAGGCTTGTACACAGCCACTCCGGGGCCCTGCAGCTGAGGCGGAGGAGATCTGGATACCAGAACTGGCATGGCCAATCTGGGGCTACCAGGATCACCTTCGCCTTGTCCCTCGTCACCCTGAAGTAACACCTTGTGGCTCAAGGGAAATGGGGGAAAGGCGTAAAAGAGGCCTGGGGTCCACGGCCTCGAGAAGGCATCCCCCTGCAGTGAACCCTGCTAAGGGGGGCGGGCATGGTACAGCCTCAGCTTGGTGTTCTCCCTGGAGGCAAACAGGTCCACCAACGGTTTGCTCCAACGAGAGAACAGGTCGTAAGCTACCTCTGGATGAAGAGACCACTCGTGGGATGTCTGGCCTAAGCGGCTGAAAGCATTCACCAGTTGGATCGCGACTCCTGCCACATGGATGGCTAGGAGATCTGCCTCCAGCCGGCTAACTAAGGTCCAGATCCAGAGCGCCTCCTTGCATAGCAGATGGGAGTGCGTGCCGCCCCGTTTGTTGAGGTACTACATGGTTGTGGTATTGTCCGTTTGGACTTGAACCACTTGACCCCGGAGCTGAGGAGAGAAAGCTGACAGAGCCAGTCTGACTGCCCTGAGCTCCAGCAGGTTGATGTGACATCAGGACTCCTCGGGGGTCCAAAGGCCGTGGGCCCTGTAGTCCCCCATGTGGGCTCCCCAGCCCATGAGAGAGGCATCGGTCGTAAGGACGACCGTTGGCTCGGGGCGGACAAACGGGATTCCTTCCTGCAGATGACTCGGGACGGTCCACCATTGGACAGTGTCCCACATCCTCTGGGTGACTGATCAGCTGGTCGAAAAGACCCTGACAGACCACTGGGCAGCCAGCTCCCACTGAAGGGGGCGCATGTGCAGTCTGGCCCAACGGACCACCGAAGTGCACGCCGCCACGTAACCCAGGAGGCGCAGAAAGTCCTGGGCAGGGCGCAAGTGCCCAACCAGAAATGATTGGGCAAAGGAGGAGAAAACCTCCGCCCTGTCCGCCGGGAGCCAAGCTCTGGCTTGACAAGAGTCGAGCTCTGCCCCGATGAAGTTCATCACCTGAGAAGGTACGAGTTCCGATTTGGCCTTGTTGATCAGAAGGCCCAAGTGAGAGCAGGTTCGGAGGGTCAGGTCCCTGGACCTCTCCACCTCCGGAAGGGAGGAATCCGCCAGGAGCCAGTCATCTAGGTAGGTAGGATACAAACCCCTTGACTCCGTAGATGGGCTGCCACCACTGCAATGCATTTGGTGAAGACCCTTGGGGCCAAAGACAGGCCGGACGGCATGGCTCTGAACTTTTACAGGGTCCCTTCGACCCTGAAGCGGAGGAACCGCTGATGAGATGGACGGATAGGGACGTGGAAAAAGGCGTCCTGGAGATCCAGTGTGCAGAACCACATGTTTTGCTCCAGAAATAGTATGATCTGGTTCAGAGTTACCATCCGAAAGGTGCGAGACCTGAGATACCGATTCAGGTCGTGCAGATCCAGAATGGGGTGCCAACCCCCCGTCCGTTTGGGCACCAGGAAATACCTGGAGACAAAGCCTGGGTCTGAAGGAGGATCCGGCACTCTGGCCACCGCCTCTTTGAAGAGGAGTAGCGCAATGTCGTCCCGAAGGGCAGAATGGGCGACAGATCCTTTCCTCTCGTGGGGCACGGGCTCGGCTGGGAGGGAAGTGCTTGAATTCTAGGGGCAAACCCTGCCCGACCACTTCTAGAACCCACTTGTCCAAAGTGATACCAGACCAGGCGGAAAGGAAATGGCGGAGCCGACCCCCCACGGGAGGACCCAGAGCTGGTGTGACGGGTACGGGGGAGGCCACCCCCGGCCCGTCACTGGGCAGGCTAGGAGGAGGAGAAGGAGGAGGCCTGGACCAGCACCTCGGCGTCCTCTGCGGGGATGCTGGGGACCTTGCTGAGGCCTAGGGCGCCAAGCTTGAGCCTGCTGCTGTTGTTGACCCCCCACCCCCCAGAAGGGTGGTTGTCTGACCGCAGGGGAAGAATGTCGAAAAGGCTTCTTCCTGCGCTTCTGCTGGTTCTTATTTGAAGAACTTTTAGCAGAGGTGGCATCTAAGGTAGCATTCAACTGTTCGATGCGCTGCAGATGACCTGCCACTCCTAGCCCGAAGAGGTCGGTGCCAAGGAAGGGCACATCCGCTAGCTTATGCTGAGTATCCGCGGGAAAAGAGGATAACCTCAGCCAAGCCCTGCGGTGAGTGGATACCGCTGCAGCTAGTGAACGGGCACAGGAATCACCCAGGTCCAGTGCAGTCTGGAGCTGTTTAGCAACAGCCCTGCCTTGGTCCCTGACCTGCTTAACCGTGGTCTGCATATCAGCTGGGAGGGGAGGAAGAACTTTGTCCAGCAACCCCAAAAGGGCGTGAGAGAAGTGTGCCACAATCACTGCTGAGCTTGCCTGTCGAAGGCCCAAGGACGATGCTGCACAGACCTTCCGGGCAGAGTGGTCCATAAGAAAAAATTACTCACCTTAGTAATGTTTCTTCTAATGGAGTCTTGATATATTATGGCAATTGCAGTTTGTCCCAGACCTAGAACTGCTCCGAAGGTGAAAGAGTTAACTTCCATGCCAGGCATGGAATCCTGAGCGCAAGCTCTGTTGTAAAAACTCTGTCGGTGATATTCAAACCAAAACTGTCAGATCTTTACGAGCAAAAACTCACTAAGGTTCTGTGTGGAAGCTGTAAACCTACACTAGCCCACTGGCTACTAAAATATTAACACAGTTTTCTGGTCCCAAAACCAAGACTCAAGTCAGGGACCCAGAAAATAAAATGAAACTAACACCCAAACACCCCAAAAGGAGGGGTGAAAACACCAGGTGGGCATATTAGGTGCCATGACTGCACTGCCCACCCACATCCCAAGAGCAGAGGTTCCGAGAGGGCAGGCGGGGGTCATAATATAGCAAGACTCCATTAGAAGAAACAACATTACTAAGGTGAGTAATTTTTCTTCAAACAACATAAGTCTTGCTATATTATGACAATTGCAGACCACACAGCAGTACCTCCATGGAGGAGGGACAGAACCTACTTAGCAAATAGGCTCTGAGCACAGCTGTGCCAAACCGAGCATCCCTCCTAGCCTGGATGTCCAGGGAGTAATGCTTGGTGAAAGTGTGTACTGTTTTCCAGGTAGCTGCTTGACATATCTCTAAGATAGGGATGTCCCTGGCTGCAGCTAGAGACGCAGCTGTACCTCTGGTAGAGTGAGCCCTCAGGCCTGAAGGGGGAACCTTTCCCAGTTTTTGATAGCAAAATTGGATACAAGAGAATCCACTTGGCAATGGATCTTTTAGTGGCAGGTTTCCCTTTCCCAACCTCACCATAAGTGAGGAACAGTTGGAGGGAGTCAAACCTGTGACCCTTGGTACGCTCTATGTAGTAACTAAGGGCTCTCTTTACATCTAAACTATGCAACCTCCTCTCGCCAGAGGAGGAATGGTCAGTGAAGTACACTGGAAGAGATATAGCTTGATTAAGGTGGAAATCTGAAACCACCTTAGGCAAGAACTTCCTGTTAGTCCTGAGGACTACCTTATCTGTGAAAGAAGATAAAATCAGGCTCCACTGAAAGCTTGTAATTCACTTATGTGCCTGGCAGAAGGGATGGCTACTAGAAACACAGTTTTCCAAGTCAAGTACTTAAGCTCTGCTGAAGACAAAGGTTCAAAGGGGGGTTGCATCAGCTGAGCAATGCAAACATTAAGATCCCAGGCAGGAGCAGGGTCCCGGAATGGAGGGTTGGTGTGAAGCAATCCCTTGAAGAGAATACAGGGTGAGCAGAAAGAGAAGAGGTCTTTCCTGCTGAAATAAAAGCAGACACAGCTGCCAAATGCACTTTCAGGGTAGCTGGCCTCAGCCCCAAAGTATTTAGATGGACCATATAGTCCCAGACTGTGGGCAAATCAGCAGATTCTGGGGAAATATGCTTCCCAGGGCACCATATGGAAAACCTTTTCCATTTAGAATTATAAGTAGCCCTGGTGGAATGCTTCCTAGAAGCTTTCAGGATTTCGAGTACACCTTGAGAAAGGTGTAGGTCAGCAAACTCTAGCTCCTCAAGAGCCAGGCCTTGAGGTTGAGGGATTTGAGATTCGGATACCAAACTCTCCCCTGGGCACAGGTTAACAGATTGTGATTCCTGGGGAGACACAGGGGAAGATGGACTGCTAAGGACATAAGGAGAGGATACCAGGGCTGTCTGGCCCAATCTGGAGCCATCAGAATCATCTTGCAAGGTTGAGATCTGATTTTGACTAGCACCTTGAACAAGGGGTTGGGGGGGAGGCATAGAGGAACTTCCCTTCCCAATCGAGAAGGAAGGCAACCAGAGGGACTGAGCCCAACACTGGGGGCCTGCAACAAAAAAGCGGAAGTTGGTCGTCGTCTGGGGCTGCAAAAAGACCTGGCAAATACTAACCCTAGTACTAGGGGATCCAGTGACCATTCGTGATGGCCCTGGGAAATCCTGCTGAGAGCATCTGCCAGGACATTGTCCTTGCCTGGGAGGTGAACTGCTATGAGGGAGGTGTTCAGGGAATAAGCCAGAGACCACAACTTCATTGCCTCGGTGCACAAGGCTGAGGACCGAGTGACCCCTTGCTTGTTGATGTACCACATTGTAGTGGTGGTGTCTGTTCTGAACAGATGCAGAAAAAACTTGAAGTGCTAGAAAAACAGCTCTGAGTTCCAACAGATTGATGTGGAGCAGAGATTCCTGAGGTGACCACAATCCCTGGGTGATGAGGTCGCCCATGTGAGCTCCCCATCCCAAGAGGGACGCATCTGTAGTAAGGGTCAAGGAGTGAGACTGAGGGATGAAAGGAACCCCCTGTCTCAGATTGCTCTGGTCCTGCCACCACTACAGGGCCTGGACCAGGGTTCGAGTTACTGGGATCAATTTGGTTAGGGGATCTCTCCTTTGAGACCAGAAGGCTCTCAAATGGAACCGAATGTCTCATCTGAAGTCTGGCTCCTTGCACCACAGCTGTGGAAGCAGCCATGTGCCCTAGGAGCTGTAGAAAGTGCCTTGCTGGTCGAGAGACCTGCAGAGTGAAGGAGAAGGCCAGAGCCACTAGAGTCTTTACCCTTTCTAGAGGAAGGAAAGCTCTGGCCTGCTGTGTGTCCAGTTCTGCGCCAATGAAGGCGAGTAGCTGAACAGGCTCTAGAACTGACTTTGGGAGATTGAGAAGAAAACCTAGAGATGTAAGCAGCTGCTGGGTAACCTGAAGGTGTGATTTGACTTGGTCTGGAGATTGACCCACTATGAGCCAGTCGTCCAGGTAAGGAAAGATGGCAATCTTTTGCCTTCTTAAGTGAGTAACTGCTACTGCCACGCATTTTGTGAATACCCTTGGGGCAGAGGTAAGGCCGAAGGGCACTGCTCTGAACTGGTAATGGCCTGAGGGCAGTTCAAATCTGAGGTACTTTCGGTGGGAGCTTCTGATGAGAACATGGAAGTAGGCATCCTTGAGGTCCAGGAACGCTAGCCAGTCCCCTGGCCTTAGGGAGGGTAAAATAATTCCCAGAGTCACCATTTTGAATTTTGGTTTTAACAGGTGCTTGTTTAGATATCTTAGATCCAGGATGGGCCACCATTCTCCTGTCTTTTTTGGCGTAAGGAAGTACCTGGAGTATAGTCCTTTGCCCTGGTGTAGGGGAGGAACCCTTTCCACAGCTCTGAGAGCCAGGAGGGTTGAGACTTCTGATTCCAAAGCGAGAGCCTCTAATGGATTTGAAGGTGGAAAAGATCTGGCTCTCATCTTCGGAAATTTTTTGAAGCTGAGAACCAGTCCCTGGCTTACTACTTCCAGGACCCACTTGTCCGATGTTAAAGACTCCCAGTCCTGGATGAAGTAAGCCAGCCTGCCCCCTACAGGTAATGGAGAATCGGCCCTGGGCATCCCATCAGGGTGCCTGCTTGGCAGGGGCTTTAGGGTGAGGGGTGGGAGCAGGCCTGCTCGTACCCCGTCTGCCTCTCCCTCTGAAGAACCCCCTCTGGGTATAAGATGAAGAGGAGGCCTGGACTTGGTAAAAAGGCCTGCCCCTGAGGAGTGGCTTGCCTCTCCTTGGCCTGTGCACTCCTATAAGTGGTCCTATACTCATCCATTTTCTTCATGTAATTCTCTGTCTGCTCCCCAAACAGAGAATTACCCACAACAGGGAAAATCCATGGCCTTAGCTTGGGTATCCTGTGACAGGCTAGTACACCTGAGCCAAGCCATTCTACGAAAAGCCACAGATTTAGCCATGACTCTTGAAGATACATCATTAGAGTCCACTGCAGCATGGAATTGCACCTTGGATGCCTCAATACCATCAGCAGCCACTTGTTCCAGCTTCTTGGCAAGCTGGCCAGGGACCTGTTTCACTAAAGCCATAACAGTATCCCATCTGGATTTCTGGTATCTTGCAACATAGGCCATAAAATTAGTCTGTCTGAGTCCCAAGGATGCTGCCATGTATTGTTTCTTTGCCATGGCATCAATCCTCCTGGAGTCCTTATCAGTGGGGTGTGAAGCCAAGGGAATATTTGCCTTATCACAGGCTGAAGCCTGCACTACCCCAACATGGCTGCATTGTTGTGAAAGGAACTCCGTATCAGGGCCTGAATGTGCACCTCTTGTCCATCTTTTTATCCACAGGAGGTAAAGAATTAGGAGCTTTTAAAATTTTTATTGTCCGTTTCCTAAAGGATTTATATAAAGGAATAGACAATCTCCTGGACTCTGGGATATCTATCATTTCCACATAGTCGGGCCCCTCCTGTTCATCCACAGCTTCTTCCAAAGGGAGCTGGAGCGTTTCAACAACTTTTTTATAAAACAGAAAATGAGAAGGGGACTCAAAGCCTAGGGGGAAGACACTTCTGAACGTCTGTCTGGGGAGATGTCTGGTTCAATGGGCACATCCAGACTTTCAAAATCACATTCACACTCTTCATAATCCTCCTCCCCCTCCTCCAGTTCATAAAATTCCTCTATATCATATTCTTGAACCGGTGGAACCGACCGAACCGACCGTTTACCTGATAGTCGCGGTTCGGACGGGACCGGGGAAAGCGACTGGACAATTTGGATCACTTTGGCTATTTCTGCAGCAGTTGGAGAAGGAAATTTTGGCTCCACACCTGCTGATTTTTTAGTCCTCTTTGCTGGAACTGGCTCCTCCGAGTCAGCTCTTCGTTTGCCCGAGGAAGTCTCGCCCTGGTCAGAGGGCACTCTCTCCGGTTCGGCTGGCACCGAACCAGGCTGGCCATCCGGGTCAGCGGACTTTTTGGTCTCGTTCCCTGAGCCTACCAACTCTCTTATCCAGGGTAGCTGCAGGGAAATTCTTGCAAATCTGGCAGTCTGCATTGAGGTGGTCAAACCCCAGACAAACACATGTGGTGTGTGGGTCAGCCTTGGCAAAGGCTCCCCACAGACACTACAGTGCTGAAACCCAGTGGGCCCGGTTTTCCTTTTGGGTTTCTCAAACATAATGCCAGCCTATCCAAAAACTTGCTTTTTCCAGAAATCGCCAGGCAAGATACACCTTATCGGCTCTCAACCGTGTCACGGGTCGTGGAAAAAACCAGAATGAAACTTTTTTTTTTTTTTTTAAAGAACCGATAACCGGGAACCGCACTCTAAATGTAATTTAACAAGTTTTAACAACCACCTGATCGGTTCAAACCGAACCGATAACAATGTTTGCAAGTTCCACACAGAGAAAGAAAACCTATACTAATTACGATACCACAGACAGAGCTTGAACCGACCGGTTTGCGGTTAAAATAATCATAATTGCGGTTTAAAATAAACCAAGAATAACACTTTTTAACCGAGCAGAAGGAGAAATCTCCGGAGCGACTGTTCAGTGAGGCGGAGTAAAGAATCTGAGTTTCAGTTTGAATATCACCAGACAGAGTTTTTACAACAGAGCTCGCGCTCAGGATTCCATGCCTGGCATTGAAGTTAACTCTTTCACCTCCGGAGCAGTTCTAGGGCTGGGACAAACTGCAATTGTCATAATATAGCAAGACTTCATGTTTGAAGTTTGGACTCCTTGTCCGGAGGGCGGTCAGTGTCCGCCGAGCTGCCCGTCCGCCTGAACACTGAGGCAGTCACCAGGCTTTCCGCCGAAGGATGCTCAGTAAACCCCGCCAAGGACCCTGTGGGCACCACGTACTTGCGTGCCATGCGGGCAGACGGAGCTGGGCAGGAGGCGGGACGCTGCCAAAGTTCCAGAGCAGGGCCAGTTATGGCTTCGGCGACTGGAAAGGCCTCCGTAGGGGTATCCCCCCTCTTAAGAATATCTGTAAGGGGGTATTCTGCCTTCTTCTGAATAGGCTGCAGAGGCATCCCCGTGGACTCAGAAATGAGCCGGAGGATGCCCTGGAAGGAGGAAGGCCCTTCTTCCATGCCCGACACCGATAGCTCATCGTGAGAATGAAGGCCTGGCTTTGTCGATCAGGAGAAACCGGACCCAGTGAAAACAGAGGATCCGGTTCCGGTTCCTGTCCCTCGATCGGGAGGCCCGCGAGACGGGTCTCCTCGGGGAAGGAGAGAATGGGCGTTCTCTCCAAAGAGTCATCGACAGGTGTCTGTGACAACGGCTCGACTGGGTCGAGAGAAATCTCGTCCGGATTAGCCGTCTCCTTGACTTCTGTGCCCGGTCCAGACGGAAGGTCCGAAAACCCGGCAGCCAAGGAGGCGATCTCTACCGTAGTTGAGACCTCAGACTGCTCCTGGTCCCAGGAGCAAGGAGGAGGCGGCGGAGGTGAAGGTGGTTTTGGATCCTTTTTCTTAGGATGGGAGGAGTGCGAGCCCGAGGGCACCTCACCCTTGGTAGAGAGAGACTGGCACAAATCCTGAAGGATCCTGAAAAAGTGGAGCCCAAGCTGAGTGGCACGAAGAAGCCTCGACTGGCGGAAGCTTGGGCGGCTTCCTCCTCGAAGGCCGCCATTTGTTCGAGCTGCTCGGCGGATCCCTCAGCCGGAGAAACCATCCACCTGGCCTCCTTAGATTTTACCGGTAGATTGCGATGCTCCGGTCTCCCCAGCTTCAGGCGCGCCTGACGATCCTCCAAAACGGTCAGATGGAAGGAAACGCAAATGGTACATTGCGAGGTATCATGAATGGTACCGAGGCAGTAAATGCACGAGAGGTGGGGGTCGGTGCGCAACATTTTCTGTCCGCAAGGACACCGGCGAAACTCTGGGGACGACTTATCCATGTCCGAATCAAGAGTCGTAAACTCTTACGAGTTTCAATGCGAGAAGATGCGGTGAAAACAGTCGAATTGAATCCAGGGCCTCAATCACTGCAGAAAAGCACGAGGGAACCTGTATCTTCCAGCAGAAAGGAAGATCTGGTGTCATGGGGCGGAGCCGAGGTATTTGCCACCCGGGTGGGTGGGAGGAGCCAGCTTGAAGACTTCCGGCAAGATTTAAAGGGGAAGGAACAATTCCAGACAGTGTGGATGAACAACATATCCACGCTCCTAGAAAAATGTGTTCAGTATAACCAACTACAAAGGCAGTACAGAGAAAATGGTCTTGAGTGTTCCTTTTCAATTTCAAATCTGTCTCTCACAAAACATTGCTGCCCTTTTTATAATAAGCCTTTGCAGGGAGCTTGATAAGAGCCTCCTTTCACAGAATGTTCTGTTAGTTTCATTCCTTGCAGGTGCAGCAAAACAGTCCATGGCGACCCAGAACTGACCTCTTGTTGCCAGCATCTCAGAAAGTTTGCAGACCAGCTTCTCAAATTAACCCCTTGAGTTCCAAATAGCTTTTTGCAACCATTTCAACAGTAAAACTATATAGTTTTAAACAAAGGGATCCCAGTTTCATATACAGATTCACATATTTTTATCCCTGCAGATATGCAAGGGGGAAGGAAAGACAAATAGCAAGGAAACGCAGAGAAATAGTGAGAGGCGGAGAATTGCAAAACCGGAATGATCAGTTCCTAGGTCTCACATGAACATTTGGTTTCGCAACCAGACAGAAGACAGAAAAGGAGAGGATAGAACAGACCCTTGTATGTAACCAATGGGACAGGGTCTTATTCAACCCTGTCACATGTCATCAGCGCCACAACGCAATGCCGAGGCAGAAGCCAGTGCCGGACGAGGCACAGAGACCCCAACACCACCCCTGAAGAGACTCTGCAAGACCTGAAAGGGGAGAGGAAAGCAGCACCTGTGCCAGCCCCTGTGAGAAAACAATAAGGGGGGAAGCCACGTGGATCCAATGGCATCAGCACCGGGGAAAGGAACTGCGCGCTTATCCAGGCCCAACTGACCCAGTAATGATCCAGTGGCTCCTAGGCCAGAAGGCCCTGGCACCGGGTCCACTGGCAAGGGCAACCAGGACAGACAGCACCCACTGCTCCATAAGAGTGGCCCAATGATGAAAGTGCTCACCGGAAAGCCCCAGAGGACAGAGGTGGCTCTAGTGTTGAGGATCTTGGCTGCCAAGGACAGAGGCCACCGAAGACCCCAAAGAAGTAAGTCTGCCTACCGCGCCCCCCCCCTCCAACGCAGACGACCCTCTCGCAGAAGTACCAGAGGGCGACCTCAAGCAGTAACATTTCTTCTTCGACCGACGGGAAGAAGGAGAGCTCTAGGTCAAGTGGTGTAGAGTACTCGACCATAATCGGGCCAGTTTTTTGTGCTTTTGGGAGGACTGCCCTCCTTCCTGCGGTCAGACTCCCACTCCGCAAAGGGTGGTGGACTGGACACAGCCCCACTGCCAGAACAGCTTTCAAGCTAAGTCTCCCTACCGTCACTGTTCATGGTAGAGTCAGCTGATGACAGGTTGAGAGAATTCTACTTTCTTTAAAATAAAAAAAATAATGTTAACAGCTAAAACCAATCAAAACTGAATGACTATAGCTGCTGCTGTACAGATGTGACAATTTGACTCCCGGTGGGCAAGCATCGTTACTGAAGCATGCTCGATGGTGGGGGGAAAAAAGGGACTGAGGCAGTTAGAGGGTCAATGCCAGGATAACCTATATGGGCACAAGCCACTCTTGCGGTGCTGCGTTACGCATGGTCCAAACTCAGCACTGGGCCTCCTTAAGATTTTTGGCTCCCGCTGCATCCTAGCACCTCCAGTGTAGTCAGAATAGTGTGAATGAATGGTGTAGACTAGTCCAGGAAGATCTGAGGTCTCAAATGTAGCATACCAACAAGACTCCAGGTTGATACTGCAATGGAAGATGATTGTGTGCCAACTTGTAGGTAGCACCCTTGCAGATCTCTTGTTTAGGGATGCCCCTAGAAGCAACAGAGGCAGCACTATGTCTGGAATGAGCCCAGAGCCCTACAGGAACGCTCTCCATCAGTCAACCTACAGCAGAGGTTGATGCAGGACATAATCCACCTCCCAATCATCTGCTTAGCTGCCAGTTTGTTGGCATAACTTCAGCATATGAGACAAAGAGATGGAGAGCCTCACCCCGAATTCCAGGTATGCTGTCCATGTAACAGGAGGGTGCCCAAAGCAGGTCCAGAGTATGGACCCTGCGGTTGACCTCTGAAGATGGGTTTGTAAAGTATTCCAGGAGGTACATCACCTGGGAGTGGTGGAACTCAGACAACCTTCAAGAGAAGCTTTGGGTGGGGCCAAAAAACAACCTTGCCCCTGTGGCAGACCAGGTACAGAGACTATAGAGCATGTCTGGAGCGCTCTAACCATTTTGGCTGATGCGACAGCACTAAAAGTCTTCCATGACAGGTATGACATCTTTCACCTTTGTAAAGGCTCAAAAGGCTTCATCATGAGTAATACCAGTACCAGAAATAAGTCCCAAGGTGGCGGTGCTTCACGAAATGGCAGGGGCAACTGGTTCAGGGCCTTTAAAGAAGCACCCAACAACCTTCTCCTGTGCCACGTTCAGAATACCACCTCACTCCCAGTATGCAGAAAAGGTTGCCAGATGCACCAGAGCTGTCAACTGTTGCCCCAGCTGGGACAGGGACCGGAGAAACTCAAGAATACCAGCCAAAGGGCAGGAAAGGGGATCAATATCCTTGCCCTGACCATCAAATGGAAAATCTTGTCCATTTTAGCAACGTCAAGTTAACTCTTTTTGGGAGGCTTTGACAACGTGGAGAACACTCTCCCAAAGACTGGAACTCCAGCCACTCAGGAATGAGGCTGTGATGTGCAGGGACTGATGTTCCCACTGCAGACCTTCCCCTGTTGTCTGGTCACCAGACTGGGTGAAGAGGAAACTGCCACAGAGGCCTACTGCAAAGGCTGAGGAGATTTGTGTACCAGAACTGCCATGGCCAATCCAGAGCTATTAGGATCATCCATGCCCTGACTTTCTGAGCCTTCACAATCACCCTGTGTTATCAAGGCATACATGAAAGGCCTGGAGACCAAGGCCTCGCAAAGGCATCTCCCACCAGTATCCCGGATAGTGGGAGGCAGGCATAGAAAAGCCTCAGCCTTGAGTGCTCCCAGGAGGTAAAGAGGTTCACCAGAGGTGTGCCCCACAGGGAAAACAGGTGGCTCACCACCTACTGCAGGGACCACTCGTGTGACGTCTCACCCACATGGCTAAGAGGTTATACCTGCCGACTGTCTGCACCAGCAACATGGGTCGCCAAAAGATCTGCAGCCAGGCTGCACACAAGGGTCCATGTGCAAGGGCCTCCTAACATAAGGGAAGGAGTGCGTGCCACCCTGCCTGTTCAATAAAACATGGTTGTGGTGTTGATCTGGTCTTGCACAACCTGACCTCTGACTAGAAGTGTTAATTCTGTCAAAGCTAGCCACAATGCACAGAGCTCCAAGAAATTTGATGTGATGATATGGTGCACTCCCTAACTCAGAGGCATGTCCATGAGAGTGATGGTTGGTTCCGTGTGGATGAATGGGACTCCTTCCTCCAACCCACATCCCAACTCCCACTGCAGGCCAATGGACCATGCTGGTGCAGGATGCCCTGTACCACAGCAGTCGCAGGAAGTCCTGGGCAGGGCATGAGCGTCCAACCTGAAATGAACATGCATAGGAGGTAAGGTCCCATGTCTCAGTATGCAGGGAGGCAGGCCTTGGCCCATAGGGATTCTAGCTCTGTCCGGATAAAATTAATCACCTGCGAGGGTGTTAGTTCTGGCTCGGCTGGGCTGATCAAGAGGCCCAAGTCTCTGCATATGTGGAGGGCCCAATCCCTCGACTGCTCTACAGCCTCTCTGGATGGCCCGGCTTTACCAGCTGGTTGTCCAGGTAGGGATAAATCCCTAATGCCCTGGTGCCACAGGAAGGCTGCCACCACTACCATGTAACTGGTGAATACCTGGGTGTGGACAACAGGCCGAATGGCATGACCTGAAACTGACAAAGTACCCCTTCTGTGCAGAAAGTACAGTTACTCAAGAACTTACCGTAACAGTAGATCTTCGAGAGGAGCTCTTGCAGCAAGCTATTACAATCAGGACTATGCCGCAGGCACTTGGACCTTCCGGTGAAAACTTCTCCCAGCAATACCAGCGGGGACCACCCCCAACGCTGGCCCCGAATGTCGGGTCACAGTACAGGAGGTGGACCCAGCTCCACCTCAGTTCTCCCTAAGACCCAGCAGAAGGCCCGACAAGAGGGCGAAGCCTACCATGAAGAAGTTGGAGAAAAAGAAAATGGATCTGCACACTCGGGGGAAGGCGGAGGAAATAGCGCCTGCTGCAGAGCTCCCTCGAAGATCTACTGTTATGGTAAGTTCTTACGTAACTGTACTATCTTACCAGTGGGAGCTCTTGCAGCAACTATCTAATCAGGACTGAGTCCCAAGCAGTCCCACAGCAAGGAGGTAGCCGACCCCAGGAGGTGGAATATGCAGACTCCAGAGTCCTTAGGACAAAAGCCCTTGTAAAAACGGCTAGGCCGAAGCCAGCCCGGCATCTGGAGAAGATATCCAAACTGTAATGCTTGATAAAAGTATGCACAGAGTTCCAGGTTGCGGCCTCACAAATATCCTGTATAGCAACATTTCGCAGTGCAGCGAAAGAAGCCGACACTCCTCTACTGGAGTGACCCCTAACCAGGCCCGGCAGGGGTTTACTGTGATGCTCGTAGCAAAACAAAATACTAACTATCCATTTAGAGATAGTTCGCTTGGACACCAGTTGACCCAAGCAATGTGGCGCAAAGGCCACAAATAGATGCTCCGATTTACGGTGCTGAACCGTCCTTTTGAGGTAAAACCTCAGAGTCCTGTGGACATCCAATGCGTGTAGGAGAGCCTCCCCTCTATTGGAAGGGGAAGGAAAATAAACAGGAAGATCAACCGACTGGTTGAGGATCAATTGTGAGACCACTTTTGGAAGAAACTTAGGATTCGTTCTAAGGGAAACCCTTTCCCTGTGGAAAACCAAATAGGGCTCTTTACACATCAGAGCCTGAAGCTTGGAAACCCTTCAAGCTGAAGTAACAGCAACCAAAAAGCAAACCTTCCAAGAAAGGTAATGCAGCTCACAATCCGCTGCTGGCTCAAAAGGAGGAAGGGCGGGTTTCTCCAACACAAAAAGGAGTCCCAGGGTGGGACAGGGTCCCGAATGGGAGGCCTCATGTGGAATTCCCCTAAGAAAGGTGCGGCCACATCCACTTGTGCTAATGCTCTCCCCACGAGAGCATGGTAGGCGGAGATTGCCCACATGTGCACCTTGATAGAGGAGTGACTCAGGCCCTTATCATACAAGGAGAGAAGATACTGCAAAGCTGAGTTCTCAGGGCAGGTGGCCGGGATCCAAATGTTCTTGGGACGCCCGAGACAAGCAGCTCCACTTCATAGCGTAGGGTGGAGGCGAGCAGAGGGCTTTCTTGTTGAGACCAAGACCGCCGCCACTTCCAGGGAAACCCCGAATCTATTTTTAGCTACGTCTGAAGGAGCCAAGCATGTAGGTGTAAGGATCGAAGATCCGGATGGACCAGAGACCCTTAGTCCTGGGACAGTAACTGTGAGCATACGTGCAACGGAAGTGAAGGTTTCATGGATAACCGCTGCAGAAGTGGGAACCAAATCTGCCGAGGCCATTTGGGGGCCATAAGGATCATCCGGGCCCCTTCTGCCTGTAACTTGAGTAGTACTCTCTGAATGAGAGGGAAGGGCAGAAAGGCATAGAGAAACCTCCCTGCCCAGCAAAGGGATAATGCGTCTGGCCAAAAAACTCCAGGCGCGTGCTCTCGCAATCAAAACATTGGCAGTTTGGCGTTGCGTGGTGACGCAAAGAGGTCCAGCTCTGGAAGACCCCACCTGTCGAAGAGCTGGTCTGCCACATATTGTAGCAACTCCCACTTGTGTGCTCTGGTGCACGACCTGCTGAGGCTGTTGGCCAGATCATTTAGGACGCCTGGGACGTGCCTCACGGACAGAAGAATGCCCCGCTCCAGTGCCCAGTACCAGACTCTCATCGGCTCCCTGCAAAGAGGATGCGAATGAGTGCCTCCTTGCTTGTTTATGTAAAAGACTACCACCATGTTGTCTGTCTGAATCAGAAGACAGCCTGGTACCAGATCCTCTTGAAAAGCCTGGAGGGCGTAGAGGACTGCTCGCATTTCCAGTACACTGATGTGGAGGGACTGCTCCTCGGGTGACCAAACCCCCTGCGTTCGATGTGCACCCAGGTGCGGCCCCCCCCACCCCAGGTCTGATGCGTCTGTTGTCAGAGTCTGACCTGGTGGCTCTGGATGAAAGGTCACCCCTTTCTCCAGATTGTTGGGGTCCATCCACCAAAGCAAAGTTCTCCTGACTGGCTCCGAGATCTTGACCAGAGAGTCTACGTCGTCGGACCTTTGGCCCCACTGCACCCTGAGCATCCACTGTGGGACTCATGTGGAGGTGAGCCAAGGGAGTGACTGGAATGGCCGCCGCCATGTGCCCCAGTAAACTGAGGAAGTTCCGAGCCGGAACTCGAGACACTAGAGAGATCCGTTCTGCCATCTCTTGCAAGCGAGCTCCCCTGTCTTGTGGGGGAAAAGCCATGCCCTGGACGGAATCCAGGATCGCTCCTATGAAGTCAAGCTTTTGGCTGGGCTCCGGGGATGATTTTTCTAAGTTCAGGGTGATCCCCAGCTCTCGGAACAGGGTACAAGTGTCTTCGAGAGTTCGTAAGAGGCTGCCTCTTGATGGGGCCGTAAGTAGCCAATCGTCGAGGTAAGGGAACACAGTGTCCCATCCGCCTTAGAGCTGCAGCCACCACTGCTAGGCATTTTGTGAAGACTCCGAGCAGAAGAGAGGCCGAATGGAAGCACTCAAAACTGAAAATGCTCCCCTTGAAAGTGGAACCTCAGAAACTTCCTGTGGGGAGGATAGACTCATATGCATGTATGCATCCTGCATGTCGAGAGAACATAGCCAGTCTCCTTGGTGCAGCAAGGGAAGGAGTCCTTGCAGAGTCACTATCCTGAACCTTTTGTACTCGATAAAGAGATTTAGAGGGCTGAGATGCAGAATGTGACGAAGGTCCCCAGTCTTTTTTGGGACCAGAAAAAAGTGGGAGTAGAACCTCTGACCCCGCTGCTTCAAGGGGACCCTCTCTATTGCCCTCTTCTGCAGGAGAGTCTGAATTTCTCCTTCTATTAGTGGGACGTAAGAAGGAGGATAGTGGGAGAGCTTTGGCGGAGTATGCGGAGGAAACTCAACTCTAGCGTGTGTCCTCTCCGTACAATATCCAAGACCCACTGGTCTGCGGTAATAGATTTCCACCCTTCGAAATGAAGGGAGAAGCGGCCCCCAACCGGCTCCCTTGGGACTTCTGGCGGAAGGGGGGGGCGCGCGGAAGGGAGTCATTGGGGAGAGCCGGGAGTTTGGAGAGGGGTCTGGGAGGACTTGGGCCCACGGGCGGGAGGTCCACCAGTCTGCTGGTTCCCGGATCTCCTGCAGAAGCCACCTCTCTGCCCCTGCTGGTTGCCACGGGCTGAACCTTGACTGCCTGAGGGCTTACGAAAGGGCCATCTACGGTGCTGACATCGCTGGTCGCCACGGTACATCTGGCGGACCGACCAGATCGACTTGCCAGACTCCTGGAGGCGGGAGATCAAAGCCTCCATCTCCTGCCCAAACAAAACGGTAACCTGGAAGGGCAAATCCCGGATACCGGACTGCAGATCCTGGTGAAAGCCCGAGACTCTCAACCAGGCATGGTGCCGGAGGCACACCCCAGAGGCGGCTGCCCTGGCTGCCGTGCCTGCAGTGTCATACAAGGCCCTCAATACGTGGGAGCCTACGTCTGAGCCCGACCGTAGAAGGGCCAGGAGCTCTGTCTTTTTGTCAGAGTCTGGCATGGCCTGTGTCCGCTCTAGTCCCCTTTCCCATAGCGTATTCTGGTACTGTACCATATGCGTTAGGAAATTAAGGGAGCGGATGGAACAGGTGGAGGCTACATAAACATTTTTGCCCACCTGGTCCAGGTATCTGGACTCCGGGTCAGGAGGCTGTGAGCTGAGGTGTTTCGGTTGCCGAGATCCGTCATGGGCAGCCGTGATCACCGACGAGTCGGCCTGAGGGTGTTCCGCTAGGAAGGGTTCTGCCCTCCGGGCCTTATACAGCCTATCAGACTTCTTAGGAACTGCCGGGATTGAGGCCGGACGCAGCCAGGTGGTCCTAGTAAGATCCTGGAATGTATCCACCAAAGGAGGAATAACCAGAGGCTTTGGCTCCTTTTGCCTCAGGTATTTGGCCAATCTCCAGCGTTCGGGATCCAGGTCCTCAGTGTCCCACTCGTTGGAAGCCTGGATGTGCCTCATGACGTCCATAAAAGTAGGATCATCTGGAGGCGAGCGAGGCTGGTCCTTCTCTCCCAGGGAGCGCTTGAGGCTGAGAGGGGATGAAGAGGTAGACAAAGAGGAGGATCGACTATCAGACTTGGAATACTCTGACCTCGTCCTACGACCATGCCTTCACTGACGTCAGTAGCTAGGGAACAGACGTCTGTCCGAAGAGACTCCGGTCCCTGGACCGGTGACGGAGCAATGACCGACATCGGTCAGAGGACAGACGTTAAGAGCGTTTTCGCCTAGCGCAAGAAGGGCTCCTGGAGCGTGACCTAGACAGTCACCAGAATCCCTGAAGAGACGTCGGTGGTCCTCGGACCTAGAGCGGGAACAAGCCGAGGGGGGTGAAGGTTGGCGCTCCGGTACCGGTGTCTGGGCCAGCGATGGGGAGGACTGCTTGTGGACCAGCCCCCACCAAAAGGAGAAAAGATCCTTGAGCTTGTCCTTGGTGAAAATTTCAGCCGCTCACTTTGGAAATGAAGTCTCCGGGAGTCGGGCACGAGAAAGCTCTCCTGAGGGCCGGAGAGAGAAGAGAGGAAGACTTGGGAAACAGGGGCGTTGTATCTCCACAACCGACCCAGCGTCCTTAGCGGCATTCGGTGGAGGGACAGACAACAGGTGACGCCAGGGGTGCTGGAGAGTCCTTTGTCTCCGGAGGCGCGCGCTTTGGTAGGTGGTATCGGTGCCTTAGCAGGCACCTCTAAGGACTGCTAATGTTGGTAATGACCCTTAGCAGAGTCACCTTTGGCTTGGCCGCTTCCCCCGACAGGCCGGCCTTAGCCTGTGGAGTCTTCAGAGGTTCTCCAGATCCTGAAGGACAGGCCTTTTGGGAGAAGGCTGCGAATGTGACCGGGACCAACTACAGTCCTTGCTGTGGCACTTCTTCCTCTTCCCCTCCAGGGAGTGCAGATCCATCTTCTGCTCCAACAGGTAAGCCTTGAGGGCTTTCAGGCGGGTCCAGCTGGTAAAGGCCTGGCAATCTGCACAGTTGGCAGTGTCGTGGTCGGGGCCCAGGCAGAAGACGCACCGCTGATGGCCATTCTTAGCAGGGATCTTCCTCCTGTAGTCGCACTTAAGTGTTCGGGTGATGCCAACGCCTGGGAAGACATTGAACCCAGTCGGGTAAGAAACGGCTGACATCGGTACTGGGAAGCGGTGGGAGCGAGGAAAACAACGCTCCAGCGGGAAAAAATGATAAGGCGACGTCAGCGAACTGACGTCGATACCGGAGAATGGTAAAAACCGTCAGAAAGATGCAGGAATCTTGCTAGAAGTTCTTTTTCAGCTGAATCGCAGACAGAAACAAGGCACTCTGCTTCACGTCTTGGTCTGGGCGAAAAGAACCGAGGGTAGAGCTGGGTCCGCCCCTCTTGTAGCCTGACCGGCGTCGGGCTGGGGGCGATCCCGCTGGTACACTGCTGGCTGAAGTTTTCACAGCAAGGTCCTAGTGCCTGCGGCATAGTCCTGATTGTAATAGCCTGCTGCAAGAGCTCCCACTTGAAGTAAGATCTGAAGGTACTGCCAGTGGGACAGACTGGGATGTGGAAAAACACGTCCTGGAGGTTCAAGGAGCAGAACCACATGTCTTGCTTCAGGGATGGTATCTGATTCAGAGTGATCATCTGGAACTTGCACTTCAACATGAACTGGTTCAGATCATGCAGATCCAGTATGAGGGTACTTTAAAATCCATTTTAGGATCAGGAAGTACCTGGACACAGACCTGCAAGGCATCTAGGACATGGCAACATCCTCGGGAGAGAGAATAACATGTCTCCGACTCAGTACTCCCTCGAATCATGGGATTAGTAAGGCAGACCACCACTGAAATAGAGGGGCAACCTTCTGCCCATCACCTCAAGAATACACCTGTCTGCAGTAATGATGGACCAGTGAGGCCAGAATTGATGAAGCAGACCCCCATGAGCAGCTGCGTCAGGGACTATACAGGAGGAAGGTAGACATCTCCCCACAACCTGTCAGTGGGTAACTTCAGAGGGAACACCATTCTCTGTGGCCGGAGGGGCACAACTTCCCCCTACTACTGCCTCTTTTTGGCCCCTGGCCAAAATATTTTGCCCTGGGGTGCTAGACTTGGAATTGCCCCCTTTGGGATCATCAAGAAGGTCAAGAGGCAACGGGATGACCAAGTCTGCCTAAGCATCAGACTTTATTAGTGCTTAAGGCTTATGATTCTTCCGACACCACCTGATGAAGGCTCAAGCCGGACTCGAAGCACCAGGGCTAAGGCTGCACAGAGATATGGAAGCTCATTAGCAGTAAGGCTCTTTGTTATTTATACTTGGGCATTTAATGAATTTCTGATCTGCCAGACTTGCTCTGAAAAGGAAGCTTGGTAAGCAGCAATAAATTCTGATGTTAAGCTGACTTAGTCATCCTGTTTCCTCTTTACCTTCTTGAATGCAAATCTCTCTGGAACATTCTGAATTTGTGTGGGCTGGCTGCCAATGCTACTTACATTGACCCTGCACAGAAATGTGTGACACCACTCCTGCTAGAACTAGTGCTGCCAAGGCTGCTGTGGCAGAAAGGACAAACTGAAAAGTGGGCCTTCAGGTCCTTCTGGGACAAAGCCAGAGAGTCCAGGGTGGCACAGGACTTCAGTGAGTAGACCATCCACACCAAGGCAAGGGGTCAGTGCCCAAGAAAAGCACATTAGCCAACTTATGTTAAGTGTCTGCCGTAAACATTGAGGGCCTCAGCTAGGCCCTGCAACACATCACGACGGCTGCTGCCATGACACAGGCACAGGAGTCGCACATGTCTAAGGATGTCTGGAGCTGGTGTTTAGTCAGCCCTTCACCCTGCTCTTAAACCACTTTCACCGCTAGCTGTTTATCAGCAGGAAAAGGACATTACCTGTAACAGGAGTTCTAGGAATGGTATATGTTGTTCATCCACACTCATTGGCAGGTATCCTTGCCGCTTTAAATCTTGCCGGAAGGTCTTCAAGCTTGCTCCTCCCACCCACCGGTGGTATAACTCGGCTCCTTGGCGCCAGATCTGGCCGCTGGAGCTCAGATTGTCGTCCGAAGCCGGGGAGGTCGGGTGGGTCGTGTGGATGAACAACATATACCATTCCTAGAACTCCTGTTACAGGTGAGTAACCTGTATTTCTAGGGACATGGATATGTTGTTCATCCACACTCATTGGCAGACTCCTAGCAGTTCTCCGGGAGGAGGAGGCAAGGCAGCACCCCAATGCCCACTTGGGAAAAAGAGACTGGAGAACCGAGGCCCCAAAACCAGCATCCCGGCGTGACTCAAGGTCGATGTGGTAATGGGTAATGAAGGTGTTTGCTGACTTCCAGGTAGCAGCCCTGCAGATTTCCTGGATAGGGACGTCCCTGGAAGCAGCCACCGTTGCAGCAGTATGGCGGGTAGAATGAGCTCTTATCCTCTGGGAGGCTCCATGCCCGCCAACTTATAGCAGAGATCTATGCAGGAGGTTACCCACCTGCTTATCGTCCGCTTGGCTGCAGGTCTGCCAGATGCGGCTTCAGCGTGGGTGACAAACAGCTGGCGAACCTCTCCCAATTTCAGCCGTCGCTCCTTATAATAAGCGGCGCCTTCTAGGGTCCAGAGTATGGAGCCTATATTGACCTCGAGGTGTGATTGGGTGAGACACCGGCAGAGTCAACACCTGGTTAAGGTGAAACTCCGACCACCGCCGGAAGGAATTTCGGGTGGGGGCGCGGGTTTCTTCTGTCCTTGTGGAAGACCAGGTAAGGAGACTCGATGGAAAGCGCCTGGAGCTCTCCCATCCTTCTGGCTGGCGTGATAGCCACCAAGAAGGCGGTCTTCCACGACAGGTGAGAGAGCACACCTGTGCATAGGTTCGAATGGCTTGCCCATGAGCTTTGCCAGTACCAGCAGTAGATCCCACGGAGGTGGGGTTCCCGCACTGGAGGAAATGTGATCAAGGCCTTTGAACGCAGACCACCTTCTCCTGCGCCACCGACTGCTTCCCCGCCCGCGCCTCGCAAGCAGAGATGGCTGCCAGGTGCAATCTCCTTAGGGTCGCCGACCCAAGCCCTTGACTAGAAAGGGACCATAAATAGTCCAAGATGCTTGCCAAGGAACAAGAGGAAGGGTCCAAGCCCTTGCCTGACACCAAATGGAAAACCTTTTCCATTTGAAGGCATAACATTTTCTGGTCGACTCCTTACGGGACGCCTCAACTACATTGAGGACCTCGTCGGAAAGACCCAAGGCCTGGAACTCTAGCCGCTCAGGAACCAGGCAGTCAGGTGCAGGGATTGAAGGTCCGGATGGAACACCTTCCCCTGATTGACTGAGAGCAGGTCGGCGAGCTGGAAGCTGCCCTTGAGTCCTGGAGCTGAGACTGAGGAGATCTGGGTACCAGAACTGGCGAGGCCAGTCTGGGGCTATCAGAATCACCTGCGCCTTGTCCCTCCTCGCCTTGAGAAGCACCTTGTGGATCAAGGAAATGGGGAAAAGGCGTAAAGAGCCGGGTCCACTGCCTCGAAGGCATCCCCTGCAGCGAGCCCTGCTGAGGGCGGGCATGGAACAGACTCAGCTCGCGTTCTCCCTGAGGCAAACAGGTCCACCTGAGGCGTGCCCCAATGGGAGAACAGATGCTGTACTACCTCCGGCAGGAGAGACCACTCGTGGGATGCAGCCCCTATCCGGCTCAGGGCATCGGCCAGGGTGTTGGAGGCTCCTGCCACGTGAATGGCTAGGAGATCCGCCTCCAGGCTGCGCATGAGTGACCAAATGCGGAGAGCTTCCTTGCATAGAAGCATGGAGCGCGTCCCACCCTGGCGGTTTAGATAGTACATGGTCGTGGTATTGTCCGTCTGGACTCGGACCACTTGACCCGGAGGAGCAGACAAGGCGGTGAGAGCTAGGCGGACCGCTCGGAGCTCCAGCAGGTTGATGTGGCATCGGGACTCGCGGGGACCAGAGGCCATGAGCCAGTATTCCCCAGATGGGCACCCCAACCCATCAGAGAGGCATCAGTCGATAGAGACCGTCGGCTCGGGCGGACGAGCAGGATGCCCTCCTGCAAATGATCGGGCGGTCCACCACTGGAGGCGTTCCACATCCCCTGTGTCACCGACCTAAAGCTGGTCAAAGGATCGCAGCGTTGTGACCACTGGCTGGCCAGTCTCCACTGAAGGAGCGCATGTTCCCGGGCCCAACGGACCACGCTGGTGCAGGCCGCCATGAGACCCAGGAGGCGCAGGAAGTCCCGGGCAGGCGCGAATTGCCCAACCAGAAATGATCGGGCAAAGGAGGAAAGAACCTCGGCCCTGTCCGTGGAGCCGTGCTCTGGCTCGAAGAGAGTCGAGCTGCGCCCGATGAATAGAATCACCTGCTTGGCTCGAGTTCCGACTTGGCCTCGTTGATAAGGAGGCCCAGTTGAGAAGCAGACCTGGAGGCCAGATCTCTGGACCACTCCGCCTCCTTCCTGGAGGAGCTGCTATCAGCCAGTCGTCCAGGTGAGGTACACCCGGACCCCTCGGCGCCGCAGGAATGCTGTCACCACTGCCATGCATTTGGCGAAGACCCTGGGAGCTGGAGACAAGCCGAAGGGCATGGCTTGGAACTCGAAGAGGATCCTTCCACTGGAGGCGAAGAATCTCTGGTGAGAGCGGACGGATAGGGACGTGGAAAAGCGTCCTGCAAGTCCAGAGAGCAGAACCACACCCGCGTTCAAGGATGGTATTATCTGAGCCAGAGTGACCATCCTGAAGGTTCGAGACCTTAGGAACTTGTTTAGGTCGTGTAGGTCGAGAATGGGCGCCAGCCCCGTCCGTTCGGAACCAGGAAATACCTGGACATAAACCCTGGGTCTGAAGGAGGGTCCGCCACCTCTCTTATCACCTCCTTCTGGAGGAGGAGGCGATGTCGGCTCGACGAGGCGCCAGTGAGCTGGGGATCCGAAGCCCCGAGCGACTGCTCTGAAGGGTGGTGCCTGCTCAGATTCCAGAGGCAGGCCTCTTCCCACCACCTCAAGACCCACCTGTCCGTGGTAGCAGCGGACCAGGCGGAGCGGAAGTGCGGGCCGTCCCCCGGGGACCCAGGGAGTGAGGTGGCGGGAATGGGGCGACACCCTCAGCCCGTCACTGGGCAGGCTTGGAGGAGGGACCGGCCGAGGACCTCCTGGGCCTTTCCTCCCTGCCTCCTGTTAGAGGAAGCGGCTTGGGTTTGGATGATAAGGCCGAGCCTGCTGGCCCAACGTTGCTGGGCTGGGCGCCCGGGGCACAGAAGGACGAAAGGGCTTAGGCTGTGGTTTGCAGCCTTTGTCCTTCTGAGCGGAAGAGACCGAGTCCAAGGTAGCACTGGACTTCTCGATCCTCTGCAGGTGACCTTCTACCCCAGGGCCGAAGAGGTCAGTCCCAAAGGAACATCCGCCAACTTGTGCTGGGTATCAGTAAAGGTGGATATCCTCAGCCAAACCCGCCGCACGATAGCCACTGCGGCAGCCACCGATCTGGCACATGAGTCCCCTATATCCAAAGCAGTCTGGAGCTGCTGTTTGGCCACTGCCCTGCCCTGGTCCCGCACCTGCTTAACCGTAGTCTGCAGATCGGCGGGAAGATGAGGATGACCTCATCCAGGAGCCCAACAGGGCATGAGAAAAATGTGCCATGGGGCGGCCGAACTGGCCTGGCGAAGGCGAGAGAGGGCCGCAGCATAGACTTTTAGCCCGACATAGTCCAATTTCTTGGACTCCTTGTCAGGAGGTTTGTCCACATCCCTGGCGTTGCGGCGTGCGAGCGCTGTCGGTAACCAACCCCTCAGCAGAGGGTGTTCAGACAAGGACAAGGAGCGGTAGGGACCGCATACTTCCTGGCCATCCTGGCCGGGCGCAGGGGCAGGAAGCAGGGAGGCTGCCAAAGCTCCAGTGCCGGACCCACTATGGCCTCGGCCACCGGAAAGGCCTCCGTCGGAGAATCCCCTCGGTCCAGAATCTCCGTGAGGGGATACCTGGCCCGTTTGGAAACGGGTTCGAGCTCCATCCCGGTGGACTCCGAGATGAGCCGAAGCAGTCCTAGGAAGGACGACGGGCTATCGTCCATTGACTGACCTCCTGAAGACTCCAAGTCCAGTCGCTTGGAGAAAAAGGAGGAATCATCTTCGGACTCGGAAGAGTCCTCGAAGAGCTGCCTCTGGCCTGAGCCACCCTTCACCTGCCGAGGTCGGTCGGGAGTGAGGGTAACTGACAGCCGATGGGGTAGACCCTTAGCCGACCGAGAATCCTTGGTCGGAGCCCAATTAATGGTGGCTGTGGAGGAGGATTCCACGAATCGGTGGAGCAGCTGGTTTTGGCCGAACAACCCGGCCTGGGTAGAGGCTCCCTCGGATAAGTCGGGGGTTGTGTCGGCCGCTCCGGTGACAGCCACTTAATGGCCGGGGAAGGCGACGGGGTCGGCTTACTCCCGGCCAGGAGGAGCTGTTGCAACATAAGGTCCTCGTACCGTCGACGTAATTTACGCCGAAGCCTCCCCTCGTCCGAGGAGGAGGACGAGCGGCGACGCCGCTTACCGCGGTGCCGAGACCGAGACCGCCTATGACGGTGGGATCGGCTGGACCGCGAAGAGGTCCGAGACCGAGAGTCCCGGAATTTCCGAGGTCGGTGCGGGGAGGTGTCGGCCGGAACCGGCACTCCCTTCGGCTCGGATGGTCCATCCGAGGGCTCCGGAACCGGAGGCACAGGCGAGCCCACGGGATCCTCAACTCCTCCCGGGGGAACCGGGAAGAGGGGAATCTCGGCTGCTAAAGGCGACAGCCCGTCCAACGGGTCGAGAAAAATCTCGACTTCATCGGTGGGAGTCTCGGTCAACTGACCTGGCAGGGACACCGTGAGGCCAGTGGCGAAGCCGGTGGTCGACGACCGGGGAGAGGACCTTTCCCGCTCCCAAGAGCGTCGACGGAGGGACTTACCTCCCCGTCCCTCTTTTTGGACCGAGAATAAGGTCCAGCAGACGCAGGCCCTTCTCCTTTAGTGGAGAGGGACAGACAAAGCTCCTTAAAGGAAGCCGTGTAGGAAGAACCCAGAGAGAGCGGGATAAATGCCGCGGCCGAGGAAGATACGGCCCGCGCCGCCTCCTCTTCGAGGGCGACCATCCGCTCGAGCTGATCCGCCGAGCCCGCCGCCGCGGACACCGCCAACCGGGCCTCCTTGGACTTCACCGGAGGGAAACGCTTCTCGGGACGGCCCAGTTGCAATCGGGCAGCACGGTCTTCGAGGACGTAGGCCGAGAAAGATGAGCACAGGTCGCAAGCCTGCGGGTCGTGCTCAAGGCCTAAGCAGTAGACACACGTGGAGTGTGGATCCGTCCGAGACATCTTCTGCCCGCATGGGCATCTCCGAAATCCGGGAGTCGATTTGTCCATCGCAGCCGCGAGGGATCGAAGACTGAAGTCTTTTCATAAAATTTATTTTCTAAATCATAAGCGGAGAAATAGGAACCAGTCTCAAGCGCAGAGCGTTAAGGAGAGGAACCTGAGCTTCCAAGCGGTAAGGAAGATCTGGCGTCATGGGGCGGAGCCGAGAGTTATACCACCCGGGTGGGTGGGAGGAGCAAGCTTGAAGACCTTCCGGCAAGATTTAAAGCGGCAAGGATACCTGCCAATGAGTGTGGATGAACAACATATCCATGTCCCTAGAAAAGGACATTATCCAGCACTTCAAAGAGGGAGTAATCAAAGTGGGCCACCATCAAGGTGTAGTTCCCCTAACAAAGAACAAGGGAGGGAGTGGCACATACTTCTTGGGCACATGATCAAGCTTTTTTGACTCCTTGTAAGGGGACCTGTCCACATTCCCAGTGTCACCAGATTTCTGGTAACAGAATCTGAAACCAGACCCTCGGCCGAGGAGTGGTCAGAGAACATGGAAAAGAGCCAGCAGGAAGCACATACTTGCAGACCACATGGGCTGTGGGTGTTGGGCAGGACCCTGGATACTGCCAAAGCCCCAGGGCTGTTCCCACAATGACCTCTGCCATGGGAAAGGCAACCCCCTGGGATTTGTCCCTATCCAGGATGCAAGGGATATTTAGCCCCTTTCTGAGAGGCTCCACAAGGATGTTCATGGACTCTGACAGGACCGATTGCCCCAAATGACATCGACCCATGGCACATCATTGACTGCAAGAAAAACCCATAGGAGACATCTGAGGACTCAAAAACTGCCCTAGGCCATTTACCACTGTGGACCACCCTAGAGTCGTCAGACTGGGATATTTCCACCGACAGCATGCCTGGGGAGCTTGTGGCAGCACAGTAGGCTCTGGTTGGGGCTCCCCACACAGGTAGAGACAAAAGTGGTTCCACCCCCAGGAGTGGAAAGACAGTTGTCAGTGACAGATGACTGAAGGATTAGGGTGGGCTTAACTGACACTAGCCAACTGATCCCAGGGACAAGGGTAGAGCCATACCCTGCCCCACCAAGGCCCACTTTTAACAGAGGAGATCCTCATATGTATGAATATACAAACATACGAAATCTGCCAGCAGATAAAGGCCTAGTGGTGTATAAAGTCTGCTCAAATCTGCAGCTAGAACACCTTATTCTGCAGCTGCCCTTCCCTCCCACCCTTCCCTTCCCTTGACTCTCCCCCTTGCCCTGTCCCAGACCCTTTTGAAGCAGTCCACTGTTTTACTGGATACCACTTCTGCCAGTAACACATTCCACCCAGCCACCACCCTCTCCACTAAAACAAAAAAAAAAACAAACAAACAAAAAAAAAAAAACGACATTTACCTCCTGAACCTTCCTCTCTCCAGTCTCATCATGGCCCTGGGCGTCCCTCCCCTCCCTTATTTTGAACAGCTCCTCAGTACCAATCTTGTTTATTCCTTTCATATACTTGAAGGTTTTAATTGTATCCCCCTGTCCCTCCACTCCTCCAGCAAGTACATGTTCAACTCCCTCAGCCTTCTCTTGTATGATAAATCCCCAGCCCCTTGATCCTTGTCGCCTGCGCTGCGCCCCCTCCAGTAACGTAATGTCCCTCTTCAGATACGGACGCCAGTACTGCATGCAGTACTCCAGGTGCGGTTTAACTAATGATCTATACAGTGGAAGAATTACTCCCCCACCCCAGATATACCCTTGCAATGCAACCTAGCATTTCGTTGGCCTTTGCAGCTGCCTTCTTACATTGTGCAAAATTGCTCCTTGACCCCGTAATAGGCGCCCAAGATCCTTCTGTCTCGCCTAGCTGCACCCCCCCCCACTCACTCGCAGTGCTGCCACATATGCCAGAGCTCTTGCCTTTGAAAGATTAGGACGAGGAGTGCAGACAGCGACGCTTCTCAGTTTAGCAGGACTGACAGCTCACGGAACATCTCTCCACTGTCGAACCGGGGGCCAATGTCAAGCCGGAGGTGCCGTATAGATAACGTGCACCAACTCTGGCTGCATTATCACAAGTGCAGACTGGTCCTTGGTGGCAGTGGTGGGGGACACAAACTACTCCATGTTCTCCTGTGTGAAGACTGGTGTCTTGGAGATAGACTCCTTGTCAATCCCCTTCAACTAGTTAACAGAGTCGAAGAAAATCTCGACTGCCTGTTGGACGGGTGAAGAGGTTGTCAAGCCTGACGGAGTTACGATGGAGGTAGCAACCTACACCTCAACCAATTTTTGCTTGGCCAAAGGCAGGCGCTTGACAATCTGAGCGGTTGGGGGAGTAGAGTAAGCAGGAGGAGCGTCATTTCTCCCAGTCTCATGACCGACAGCAGTGCTTTTTTCTGCTTCTCAGCATGGCAAGTAGGGCTTTCCCTACAGGTCTAGAGGGCTCGAGACACATCACAAAGTTTGCTGGTGAAGGACGCTCAGAGGCTGGCCCCAGCCAGAAGCGGCGCAAAGATCAATTAGGTGCCCACTGCGGTCTTTGCTGCCGCTTCCATAGCTGCAAGTTGAGCCACAGACCCCACCATAGTAGAGGCCACCTTTCGGCCCCAATTTAGGATCCTGATAGACTGGCCGGCCAAGGAGACTAGCCTTGTTATCATCCATAGAAAAGGGTAAAGTCTGGCATAGGCCACAACCCACGATATGCGCTGTACCCCAAGCAGTAAAGGCACTACACACGAGTCCATCCATATCTGCCTGGACAACACGCTACTTTAAGTTGGAAGCTTAATTTCATCCCATTTCATCTTCCATTAATGACAGAGGAGACCCAATTCTTCCAGCAGAAAGGAAGATCTGATGTCATGGGGGAACCAAGGATACAACGCCCGGGAGGTGGGAAGAGCTCAAAGGGGCACGGTCAGCTTTGCCCCTCTGTTTTTCTAACATTTGAGCAGTGCGCCTCTTGACACACATCTTTCAAAGACTGACTCAAGAATGCCCTATTTATGTAAAGGTTTTTTTTTTTTTTACACACACACACACACACAAGTTATGTGCATTTTTGGCATATTTGTTTCTCGCTTGGTCCAAGCCTAAATCACCCGTTAACCGGAAGTATATCCTGGTCCACAGCATGCGAGCACAAGCTCAGTCCAAAAGTAGGATTGTTCTTACATGCAGTAGGTAAACTCAAGTTGCTCTTTTGCATTACGTGATATTGAACCATTTGTGGGGTCAACAAAGAAACAGAGCAATGTGAATACTGTAAAGTAAATTTTTCAACCAGAAATTAAATCCCATGAATGCCCATGAGAGGCATGATCAAAGATACCACACATGCACAAGAGCGTGTTGCTCTTGTGCACGCGCGGAATTTCAGCTCCAGTAGAAAATTTTACTTTACAGTATTCAGTGCTCGGTTTGTCTTTGTTGACACCAGGGACGGTTCAATATCATATAATGCACAAGATCAACAATTTTACCACCATATAAAAAAAATCCTATTTCGGGACTAGCTCTTGCTAAGCCAGCATTCTGGACCAGGATACGCCCGTTGGCGGGTGATTTAAGCTCGATCGAGCAAGCAACAACTATGCCAAAAATGCACAAAACGAGTAAAAAAAATTACTTTTCACATAGATGGTGGCATTCTTGAGTCCGTCTTTGAAAGGTGTGTGCCAAGAGGCACACTGCTCAAGAGTTAGGGGAAAAAAGAAAAAAAAAAAAAGAGGGGCAAAGCTTACAGTACCCCTTTAAAGACTCTGCGATAAATGGCTCTTCAAGAGGACCTGCCATCATGTGGATAAGCTAATCATATCCACCCCTTAGAGAAGACATTACAAAATACCTTCACTATCTTCTGCAGTTTCAATTTTTTTTTTTTTTTTAAACTATTAGTAATAGAAAAAAATATTCTTGTACAGAATGTAAGCATACAAATGCCACTTCATATTATAAAAAGGTGTACAAAGGCATGCTATACATTCTGTTACTAGACGACTGGGGGTAGAGGAGGAATAAATGGTAAAGTGACAGTCAAATCCATTAAGTGTCTTTAGTGACTCTGGTTACATTCTGTAGACTATCATAGCTGGTAGCTTGAGTCGCATTCTTTTTAAAGTGAAAAACAGGCTGCCCACCATACCACACTGTTGTTAAAGCACAGGTCAGGAAGCACAAGAAAAACAGGAGCAGTTTCAAAATTTGCAAAATGACTTATTTTTAACAGCAAAATTAAAAACAAACTGTTCAGTATAACTATTTACAATGGCAGTACAAACACAGAAAACAGAGTCCTTCTGAGTGTTTTCTCAATTCCAAGCCTCGATCTGTCTCTCCCTTGCACAAACATTGCTACTCTTTTTAGAAGTCTGTGCCTGGGAAACGCGTTAAGAAAACAGAATGCTTCTCACACAATGTTCTTTTAAGTTTCCAATGTTCTTGCAGGTGCAGCAAAAAGAACTGGCCTCATGTTTACAGAGATTCTGCCTCCAGCATTCTCAGGTTAGCCCCTTGAGCTCAAAATAGCTTTGCAGTCATTTCAACAGTATAACTACTGTGTGTTATATAATATTATATATATATATATATATATATATATATATATATATATATATATATATATATATATATATATATATATATATATATATATATATATATGTGTGTTAAAGGATCCTAGTATCGCATACAATTTTACACAGAGATTCACATACATTTTATGCCCACAGATATGCAAGGGAAGGAGCGACAGAAAGAGCAAGTGACGGCAGAGAGCTACCTAGAGGCAGAGAATCGAGAGACCGTCTGAGAGATCAGTTCCTAGGTCTCAAAAGAAAATTTGGTTGGGCAACCGGACAGACACAGAAGAGGTAGAGGATAGAACAGACCTTTGTGTTTAAACTCTTTCCACATAACTGGGGCAGGGCCTTAATCAATCCTGTCACATACAACCCCAATAAGAGCGAACCATTTACAGAAAAAGGTTTCCAAAATGTTCTATTAAATTCCCAAATCTGTAAGTCCCTTCACAGTCTTATCTCCCACCTTCACATCTGTTAAGTACTTGCCCCAATTTGCTAAGGACAAATCTGCTCCATTATCACTCTTCTTACTACGGCAATTTCTTGCAACATGACCTAGCTTTTTACAGTTATAGCGCAGAGAGTCTTTGGGTGCAGATGGTTATCCCAGAGTTCTTACTAGACTTGGAGTTTAACTGGGGGAGAGTTGAAGAGCATCTTACCGGTGGTTGGTTGATACCTCGCTGCTGTGGTGTGTCTGGTCATTTGGTAGTCTTTGGCCAAAGAAATGTCCTTTTCCCCACTTTTGGGTCTGTGTTCTTTTACCAAAAGACTTGGAGGATTGTCGACAGAGTTGTACTTCCGAGACCGAAATCTCGGCCTGTAGGTCTCCCCGTCTTACCTTTTCAGTATTTCGCTTTTCACCAGGTCATAGTTTTCTAACTGTGCACTGTCCTTATTGCTACAGGCAAGTTAGGCTTTCCCTGTCAGGTAAGGTATCAGTGATTGCCCACTGCTGCTTTGACCACAGGAAGGCTGCAGCAACCCTTTCAAAAGTGGTCAAGTATGCTTCAATATCAGAGACACACAACTTTGTAAGTTTAATGTATTTTAAGTTGTTTGTGTCTTGCTGCTCTGCTGGACCAGAGCCAGATCCTCCAGCTTTGATAACTTGCAAGGCATCCATCCATTACTGCATCTCTTCTCTTTGTTGCTCCTGTTGCATTATTTCTTTTTTCTGTGCCTCTAAACACTGAATCTCTCTCTCTCTCTCTGCTGCATTTCCTCTCTGTTTCCCCATCTTTTTGTTGTATAGCCCTTTTGAAAAAGGCAGCCAGGCTTTCAGAGTCAGTCACTGCCTGATCTTTTTCCACAACTGGTGCTAGCTGTACAGTCTCAGCTTGCACTTTGGTTTCTGCTTCTAGTTTGGCTGCCATTCTTCTGGTAATGACTCCTGGGCTTGCTGCTGCACAATCCATACCCTTCTGCTATGCGTCACTGTACTAGGTCTAGTACACACACACACACACACACACACACACACACACACACACACACACACCCCTGCCTTAGAGCATGTATACCATTTACCACCACTTTTCTGCCTGCCAACCAGTTTGCCACCCAGTTGACCAACTTCTGACCCACCCCGACCCTACACAAACCCTTCACATCTGAACATGAACATCTTATAGGACAGTATAATTTAAGGCATAGGCTGAAACCAGAGGACGGACACACACCTCTAATATGAAAGATAGAATTGGAAAGTCCAGCCATCCTAGGAGCATTATGTAACAAAACAGCAGCAGCAGTTAAGAAATGTCACCACCCATGTAAGAGAAAACCAAGCTCTGCACCTAGTTGTAAAGCCACACAAAACTTCTATGCAAGACAAGAATTGGGTACAGAGCATCAATTATCTTTCTCTACAGAGAAACAAAATGTTCTTCCTGAAAAGATAAAAAAAAATATCAGGCACTATGGACCTCTGGACAATGCAATTACAACAAACTAGCCAGAGCCGATATAGCTGTGGTGAGCTTCCAAAGTTCCGGAGAGCTAGCGTTGCCAGAGCTGCCGAGTGCCATCTGCAAGATGGCAGTGATGCAACTGTGCATGCACAGCATTCGCATCTTGAAGTTGCAGGGAATGGCAATGACATTATGAGCAGCCAGCGCCAGATAACATACAAAGAATCGGCAGTAACAGCTGAAACAGTGCAGCTGTTACTCCATAAATGACCGATCATGGCAGTGTGTTACAAGCTCCGTTGGACTTTCGGAACTGTACTTCCAAAAGTCCAATGGAAGATGCCTCAATCTGCCATTTTCAGCAACACAAAGTAAAATGGCTGTAGGCTCCACCCACAGCCGTAAAAAACTGGTAGAGATCCACACCTACCAGAGACCACACAGCTATTCAGACTATCTGCCATATGCAAGTAATGCTTGTCCTTAGGAAGAAAAATCTGATTTGATTTTTGTAAAGGGCACAAACACTTAAAACAACCCCAGGAGAGACCCAAGGAAAATCCCAGTGGAAGTCTGGCAGTCATGTATTTAACCAAAGTCTTTATCAAGTCCAATAGGGAAAAAACTGTACATCACTTTCCTGCCAGAGAAACCTAGTAAAGAACAGCTGCATACCAACTGTCAACAGTAGATCTTAGAGAGAATCTTTCATCAGGCCACACCTATGGGATACCAGGCACAAGGACCACACAAACTGTTGCAAGCAGTAAGCCAGTGGCTGCCCACGATTACGTCATACCTTATCGTCCACATAAATGTGGGCAGACCCACTTCTCAGTTCCCCGCTGGAGATCAAGCTCAGAGAACCTCCCTGTAGGGAACAAAGAGAGAATCCAGCACTCCACAAGCCAGGTGAGGCAGAAGGCTGAACATACAATGGAGATCGGAGTCCTAAGACACAGTATTTCAGACCCAACAACAAGGGGAAGGAGGTTGAGACAGCATGGCCTGAAGAAAGAATCTCTCAAAGATAGAACAGTTACACAAGAACTTACAGTAACAGTAGATCTTAGAGGGGATCTCAATCATCCGGTAACACCATAGGAATTTCATCATCTGTGAAGGGAGTCCATAGAAGATTTTCAGTAGTACAACTGGGACCGTCAACACAGTCTACATCAGTCGACGTCACCAACCCTATAAAAGGTGTGAGCAGCCCTGCTTCCTCCTCAGTTCTTTCCCCAGAGACAAAGGAAGCACAGTCCTAGTCATTTGGGGGGGGGTGCCCAGCCCCATGTGAAAAGGTTGGATACACCAGACAGCCAGTTCCTCGACAGGAGCTCAATAAGGAGGATGGTGGGAGGGAAAGCAGACATGATGACGTGACTGAAGGTCGATGTGGTAATGGGTAATAAAGGTGTGTGCTGACTTCCAGGTAGCAGCCCTGTAGATTTCCTGGATAGGAACGTCCCTGGAAGCAGCCACCGAAGTAGCTGTATGGTGGGTAGAATGAGCGCCTATCCCTTTGGGAGGCTCCATGCCCACCAACCTATACAAGAGATCTATGCAGGAGGTGTCCCACCTGCCTATCGTCCGCTTGGCTGCAGGTCTGCCAGGTGCGGCTTCAGCGTAGGTGACAAACAGCTGGTGAACCTCTCCCCGAACTTCAGCCATCCGCTCCTCATAAGAGAGCACTCTTCTAGGGTCCAAAGTATGGAGCCTATATCTTTGGCCTTCGAGGTGTGATTGGGGTAGAACACCGGCAGAGTCAACACCTGGTTAAGGTGAAACTCCAACACCACCTTCGGAAGGAATTTCTGGTGGGGGCGCAGGACAACTTTGTCCCTGTGGAAGACCAGATAAGGAGACTCGATGGAAAGCGCCTGGGGCTCTCCTATCCTTCTGGCTGACGTGATAGCCACCAAGAAGGCAGTCTTCCACGAAAGGTGAGAGATGTCACACCTGTGCATCGGTTCGAATGGCCTGCCCATGAGCTTAGACAGTACCAGCAGTAGATCCCACTGAGGTGGAGGTTCTCGCACCGGAGGGGATATGTGATCAAGGCTTTTGAAAAGGTGCCAGACGACCTTCTCCTGCGCCACCGACTGCTTCCCGGCCCGCGCCCGGTAAACAGAGATGGCTGCCAGGTGCACCTTAAGGGTCATCAACCAAAGCACTAGCTGAGAAAGGGACCCTAGGTAGTCCAGAATGCTTGCCAAGGAACAGAAGGAAGGGTCCAGCCCCTTGCCCCGACACCAAATGGAGAATCTCTTCCATTTAAAGGCATAGCATTTCCTGGTCGACTCCTTACGGGATGCCTCAACGGCATTGAGGACCTCGTCGGAGAAGACCAGAGGCCTGGAACTCTAGCCGTTCAGGAACCAGGCCGTCAGGTGCAGGGACTGAAGGTCCGGGTGGAGTACCTTCCCCTGGCTGACTGAGATCAGGTCAGGGTGGGCTAGAAGCCACCTCAGGAGCCTGGAGCAGAGACTGAGGAGATCTGGATACCAGAACTGACGGGGCCAGTCTGGGACTACCAGAATCACCTGCGCCTTGTCCCTCCTCGCCTCGAGAAGCACCTTGTGGATCAGGAAAATGGGGAAAGGCGTGAAGGCCCAGGGTCCACAGCCTCGAGGCATCCCCTGCAGCGAACCCTGCTGAGGGGACAGGCTGAAAGCGGCCTCAACCGCATTCTCCTAAAGGCAAGCGGGTCCACGGAGGCGTGCCCCAGTGGAAAAACAGATCTTGTACTACCTCCAACAGGAGAGACCACTCGTGGGACGCAGCTCCTACCCGGCTTAGGGCATCGGCTAGAATTATGGAGGCTCCTGCCACATGGATGGCAAGGAGATCTACCTCCAAGCTGCACACAAGGGACCAAGTGCGGAGAGCTTCCCTGCACAGAGGCATGAAGCGCATCTCGCCCTGGTGGTTTAGGTAGTACATGGTCGTGGTATTGTCCGTCTGGACCTGGACCACTTGACCCTGTACAAACGGAGCGAAGGCGGTGAGGGCTAGATGAACCACTCAAAGCTCCAGCAGGTTCATGTGGCATCGGGACTCCCGAGGGGACCAGAGGCCATGCGCTCTGTGCTCCCCCAGATGGGCACCCCAACCCAGAGAGGCAGTCAATAGAGAGACCATCAGCTGGATGTGGACAAACGGGATGCCCTCCTGCAGATCAGCTGGAACGATCCACCACTGGAGAGCATTCCACATCTCCTGGGTCACTGCCACTGGCTAATCCAAGGGACCGGAGCGCTGTGACCACTGGCTGGCCAGTCCCCACTGTAGGGGACGCATGTGCCAACGGGCCCACTGGACCACGCTGGTTCAGGCCGCCATGAGGCCCAGGAAGTCCCAAGCAGGGCGCAATTGCCCAACCAGAAATGACTGGGTAAAGGAGGAAAGAACCTCTGCCCTGTCTGCCGGGAGCCATGCTCTGGCTCGCAGAGTCGAGCTCTGCCTCGATGAATTGGATCACCTGCTTTTGCATGATTTCCGACTTGGCCTCGTTGATGAGGAGGCCAACCTGAGAGCAAACCTGGAGGGCCAGATCCCTGGACCACTCCACCTCCAGTCTGGAGGAGGCCGCAATCAGCCAGTCGTCCAGGTAAGGGTACACCCGGACCCTTCGGCACTGCAGAAATGCTGTCACCACTGCCATGCATTTGATGAAGATCCTGGGACCCAGAGAGAGGCTGAAGGGCATGGCCCAGAACTCATAAAGGGACCCCTATGCTCTGAAGTGGAGGAATTGCTGGTGGGAAGGACGGATTAGGACGAGAAAGGACGCATCCTGGAGGTCCAGAGAACAGGACCACACACCTCGTTCCAGGGATGGAATGATATGAGCCAGTGACACCATCCTGAAGGTTCGAGACCTTGGGAACCTGTTCTGGTCGTGCAGTTCTAGAATGGGCGCCAGCCCCCGCCGTCTGTTTGGGACCAGGAAATACCTGGACACAAACCCTGGGTCTGGTGGAGGATCCGCCACCTTCCTGATCACCTCCTTCTGGAGGAGCAGGGCAATGTATGCTCGACTGGCCGACAGAGGCTGCAGACCCCATAGCCCCCCGTGGGGAGACAGCTCGGAAGGGCAGGGCCTGCTCGAACTCCAGAGGCAGACCTTTTCCTACCACTTCCAACACCCAGCAGTCTGTGGTGAAAGCAGACCAGGCGGAAAGAAAGTGGGAGAGCCGTCCCCCCACAGGGGGAACACAGGGGAAAGCGACACGGCTGGGGGCGACACCCCTCAACCAGTCACTGGACAGGCTTGGAGAAAGGACTGGCTGAGGGACCTCCTGGGCCTTTTCCTCCCGGCTTCATGCTGGAGGAAGGTGCAGGCTTGCCTTAGGGGTGCCAAGTGCGAGCCTGCTGGCCCTGATGCTGGTGTTGCTGGGCTGGACGTGTTGCAGGGGCAGAAGGGCTTATGCTGCTGCCGGTGGCCTTTGTCCTTCTGGGCAGACGTGACAGAGTCCAAGGTGGCATTGGACTTTTCAATTCTCTGGAGGTGGCCTTCCAACCCAGGCCCGAACAAGTCTGTACCCAGGAAGGGGAAGTCTGCCAGCTTGTGCTGGGTATCCAATGTGAAGGTGGAGATCCGTAGACAAGCTCTGCAGCGCATGGCCACTGCGGACGCTAGGCACAGGGGTCTCCAATATCGAGAGCTGTCTGGAGCTGCTGCTTCACCAGTGCCCTTCCCTGATCCCGCACCTGCTTGACTGTAGTCTGGAGGTCAGCTGGGAGATGAGGGATCACCTCATCCAGGGAGCCCATAAGAGCATGGGAGAAGTGCGCCATCAGTACGGCCGAACTGGCCTGAGGAAGGACGCAGCATACACTTTACGCCCGGCATAGTCCAGCTTTTTAGACTCTGTCGGGGGGGCTTGTCCACATCCCTGGTGTTCCCGGAACGCCGGAAAACACCATCGGTAACCAGCCCCTCCACAGAGGGGTGCTCTGAGAAACCGGACTGAGACCCGGTGGGGACAGTACTTCCTGGCCATCCTCACCCAAGGAGCAGGACAAGAAGCCGGCCGCTGCCATAACTCCAAGGCTGGGCAAACAATTGCTTCAGCCACCGGAAAGGCCTTCGTGGGAGAATCCCCTCAGTCCAGTATCTCCGTGAGGGGATACATGGCCGGCTTGGATACGGGCTCGAGCTGCATCCCAGTTGACACTGAGATGAGCCGAAGCAAACTCATGAATGAGGATGGGCTCTTATCCATCGACTGTCCCCTAGAAGACTCCAGGTCAAGGAGCCTGGAGAACAGGGAAGAGTCGTCATCAGACTCAGGAGTCTACGAATAGCTGCCTAGTGCCTGAGCCACCCTCCACCTGCCAAGGACGGTCGGAAGTGAGGGTGACCAACAACCGGTGGGGCAGTCCCTGACCCGACCGAGAATCCTTGGTCGGAGCCCCAGATTTAGGTTGTGGAGGCGGGGGTTCCACCACAAAAATCGGTGGGGCAGCTGGTTTTGGCCAAACAACTGGCACTGATTTGGGCTCCTCAACCACAGCAAGGGGCCGTTTCGGCCTTTCAGGTGACAGCCGCTTAATGGCCGGGGAAGGCGACTGCTTGTTCCCAGTCAGAAGAAGCTGTTGCCACATTAAGTCCTCGTAGCGTGGACGCAATTTGTGCTGAAGCCTTTCCTCAGAGGAGGAAGACGAGGACTAGTGGCGCCGCCACTTCCCTTGGTGCCGAGACCACTGGTGTCGGCAGGATCGGCTGGACCGAAAAGAGGTCTGAGACGGTCTCAGTTTCCGAGGGTGGGTCTGGGAGGGAGCAGGGGGAACCCTTCCTCCCTCGGCTCGGGAGCCTTAACCGGGGACTCCAGCACAGGAGGCACAGGCAAGTCCTCTGTTTCCACCAGGAGAACCAGTCAAGAAGGTTGTCTGCTTCTCCAGTCGACAGCCCGTCCGACAGGTCGAAAAAGATCTTGACCGCGTTGACGGGTGTCTCGGCCGGCTGACTTGACTGGGACACCGTGAAGTCAGCGGCCTTAGCTGCAACCTCGACCAAAGTCGAAAGTCTATTGTCCGGGGAAGGGGACCTCTCCTGCTCCCGAGCACGCGAACGGTGAGACTTGCCCTTCGAGTCCTTCTTGGACAGAAAGGAGCGTCCCGATAGACCCTCACCTTTCGTGGAGAAGGACTGGCAAAGCTCCTTAAAAGAAGCCATATAGGAGGAGCCCAAGGAGAGCGGGATAAATGCTGCGACCGAGGAAGATGCAGATGCGGCCTGGGCCGCCTCCTCCTCGAGGTGATCATCTGTTCAAGTTGCTCAGCCGAGCCTGCCTTGTGAAACACGCCCAATGGTACTGACTTCACAGTGGAATATGTCTCTCGGGGCGTAAGTTGGAACCTGGCAGCACGGTCTTCGAGGACATTTGGTCGAGAAGGATTTGAACAAATCGCAGGCCTGCGATAATCGTGGTCAAGCTCGAGGCAGTAGGACATGACATGGACTGCAGATCTGGTTCAGCATGGGCACCGCCTCGGAAACTGGGAGTCTATTTATCCATCACAGCCACGAAGGAAGAAACAGACAGAAGTCTTGTAAACTTTAAAACTAGTTTCGGGTTAACCGAAGAGTTTGGATCCAGTCTAAACGCAGAGCACTAAGGGGCGGAGCCGAGTTTTACCACCCAGGTGGGTGGGAGGGCCAGCTTGAAGATCTTCCGGCAAGATTTAAAGTGGCAAGGAACCTGCCAGTAAGTGTGGATTGAACATATCCATGTCCCTAGAACTTAGGATTTGTACACAACACCCTGTCTGTGAAAACTCAAATAAGGGTGGGCCTGAAGCTCTCAAATTAGAGAAGTAATGGCAACTAAACTCTTTCCAAGAGAAAGCGCAGATCGCGAGTTGCGATTGGCTCTAAAGGAGACAAGGTCAACTTCTCCAAAATAATTCAAATCCCAAGCCGGGACAGGAGAACGTGGGGGTTTCACATGCATGATGCTCCTTTGAAGGGTACAGAAGACGTCCAGCTGAACAATCGTGTGGTCACCCACAGGCTCATGAAGAGCAGAGCTATCCGAAAGGTGCACCTTAAGGGAAGAGTACTGGAGACCCGAGTCAAATAAAGAGATCAGGTAGTCGAGGATCTGGTTCACCAGACAGGTAAAAGGGTCCAAATTACATTTGGCGGCCCAGATGGCAAATCACTTTCGCTTCATGACATGTGGCTCAAATGGAAGGATTACGGGTGGCCGCAAGGACATTCATCACTCAGGTCGAGACCCCGAACCTGGCGATGACTATGTCGTCAGGAGCAAAGTATGCAGATGGAGGGACCAGAGGTTGGAATAGACCAGGTTCCCTGAGCCTGGGGTCAGCAGGTTCCTGCATTTGCAAGGGGGGGGGGACTGCACGCTCCTCCACCAGCTGCTGCAGCAGGGGAAGCCATGCCTGCAAAGGCCAGAATGGAGCTACCAGAATCATGCTGGCCCCCTCCATCTTCAGTTTGATGAGCACACACCAAATTAAAAGGAAATAGAGGGAAGGCTTAAAAGGAACCCCCAGCTCCAGCAGAGGGACAAAGCACCTCACCAGAAAACTCCAGGCCCTGGATCTAGCAAGCAGAAGAAACAGGTTACTCACCTGTAACAGTAGCTCTAGGAGTCATATAAAGGTTGTCCTACACTCCCACCCGAAATTCCTTCCGAAGGTGGTGTCAGTTTCACCTTAACCAGGTGTTAACTCTGCCAGTATACTATCCTAATTGCACCTCTGAGGCAGAGTACAGGCTCCACACTTTGGACCCGAGACGAGCTCTTTCCTATTATAAGGAGAGGATGGTGGAAATTCGGGGAGAGATTTGCCAGCTGTTTGTCACCTGTGCTGAAGCCACACCTGGCAGACCTGCAGCAAAACTGACTATTGCATGGTGGATTACATCTTGCATAAGTCTGTGCTACGAGTTGTCGAGCATAGAGAGGGATAAGAGCTCATTCTATCTGCCATACCGCTGCATTGGTGGCTACTTCCAGGGACATCCCCATCCAGGAAATCTGTCGGAATGCTACCTGGAAGTTGGGAAATACTTCATTACCCATTACCACATCGACCTTGAGTCACGCCGGGAAGCTGGTTTTGGGGCTTCTGTCCTCAAATCTCTCTTTTCCCCAAGTAAGTATCAGTGGGGGTGTGCGCTTTGCCTTCCTACTCCCGGAGAACTGCTAGGAGTCTGCCAAGAAGTGTGGATGAACATATCCACGATCCTAGAAAAAAAAAACAGGAAACTCACCTGTAACAGTGGTTCTGGGAGTGGTATATGTTCATCCACACTGACCCACCTGACCTCCCCGGCTGCGGACACCCACTTGGCTTCCAGCAGGCTAAGATCTGGCATCATGGGGCAGAGCCAAGGGATATACTCCCCGAGTGGGTGGGAGGAGCCAGCTTGAAGACCTTCCGGTGATCCTTAAAGGGAAAGGGACATGCCAAGAAGTGTGGATGAACAACATATCCAAGATCCTAAAACTGGGCAGTTTTGCGTTGAGTAGGGGCACAAAAAGGTCCAACTCTGGTTGACCCAGTCTTTTGAACAAATTAATTTTAGTTTTTATTTTAGTAGTTTTTGTTGACCAGGAAAGAGGACTAGACAAATTTGTGGCCATTTACAGCCTCGTCCCAGTGAAGGGGACACAGATGGATGCCAAATGAAACTGAACCAGATTTTAAGCTGTTGGTGGTATTTTTGGTGAATGGGGGAAATTTGGCTAGGACACCAGGGAAATTCCCATACTCTTTCTAGAAGTGCCATGGGATCTTTAACATCCACCTGAACTACCACCAGAAACAGGCAGATAGGACCTCTGTTTAATGTCTCATCCGAAAGAAGACACCTCACGAGTGCATCACACCCCACCCCACCCCCCAATGCTAAACTACAGTGTCAGTACTGGGATTTAACCCAAGTGCCTGGTGTGGGGCTAGAACCCACAGCCTTCCGAGCTTCTGGCCTCAGAAGTGAGTGTGCAACCTGCTGAACCACTGACACTGCAGGTTCTGCAATCTTTTGTGACAGATGAGGAGCTCCCATTCGTGCATGCTGGACAGAGTCCGGCTGAGGCTATCCTTCCATAGGAGTACGAATGAGTCTCCCCACCCCCCCTTGCTTGCTGATGTAGTATACCTACATTCAAACTGTCTAACTGCACAAGCAGCTGACCTCGAGCAAGGTGTTCCTGAAAAGCCTGCATGGCATAGAGCACCTCATCTCCAGAACACGGATATGCAGGGAGGTTTCCAACAGGGACCAAGAGTCCTGGGTCTGGGAACGCAGGTGGACTCCCCAACCCAGACCCGAGGCATCCATGGTAAGGATCTGCTGTGGGAAGGAGATCTGGAATGGGACACCTTGAAGCAGTTGCAGACTGGGAAAGATGCCAAAACTGGATGGCCCAACTTGTCCATGCTCTGGTCCCACGGCACTCGAGGGTCCACTGGAAAACATGCATATGAAGTCTGGCCAGTGGAACAGTGGCTATGGCAGCTGCCATAAGACCCAACAGTCTGAGGTACACCCCCTGGCAGGAATGGGGCAGCTCTGAGCGACTTCCTGAGTTTGGGCAAGAAGGCACTCTGCCCTGTTTTTTGGCAGAAGGCCTTCCATTGGGCCAATTCCAGAACCACACCTACATACTGCAGCCTTTGGGACGGTACCAGATCAGACTTGGGCAGACTGACTGATGCCCATAAGTGGAAAAGCTGGAGCGTTTGCTCCAGTCACCAACAGTTGTTCCCTGGACGAGGCCTTTAGCAGCCAATTCATCCATATAAGGAAAAACAGTCTGCTCCCTTCTAAAAGCTGGTAAGCATTTGGTAAAGACTCGCGGTTCAAAGAACAAGCCAAAGGGCAGCACTTTGAACTGATAATGCTCATCCCGATATGCAAAACTGAAAAACTTCCTGTGAGAAGAAAAGACCAAAACGTGCAGGTATGCGTCCTGCATGTCCACATGAACAGACAACCTGTTTTGAGGAGGCATTAGACCCGGTAAAGTTACCATCTGGAACTTTTTGTACTGAACGTACAGATTGAAGTCCTTTAGGTCTAGAATGGGCCTCCGACTGCCGGTCTTTTTGGGTACCGGGAAAAACCTGGAATAGAACCCCTTGTTTCTCTTGCGCCTGGGAACTGGCTCAATGGCCTGCTTGTGTAGAAGGGACCGCATCTCCTCCCGGAGGACAGACAGTTGAGCTGGAGGGTGACTGGAGAATTGATGAGGGGTTTCTGGAGGCTGCTCTTTGAGCTCCAAGTTGTGCCCCTTACCTATGATCAAGGCCCCTGCTTTTCTGCAGCACACTGGGACCAAGTTCTGCGGCAAGACTACCATTTGCCACAGAACTTCTGCGGTGGTAGTTTGTAATATCTGCAGAAGTTCTGCGACTCTAACAAACTACCACATCAGTGTCAGCTTGTCATCCTGACTTCACTTTTATGGCAGTGGTTGCAGCAATCAGGATGAGGGAAAGTGCAGAAATAGTTCAAAAAATAAGACTTATAGAAATAAGTTTATGTCCAAAAATGCAAATAAAATGTATTTCCATTAAGGTCCTAGCCTATTGCATAAATGAAAGGCACAGAGGGGGACCTTATGTGATTAAAGTATTTCTATACTTATGGTATCTATACCACTCAAGAGGACCCCACTGTGTATCACATATTTCTATACAATCTGCAACATACAAACGTGTGTATGTATATTTTTTTAAATTTCCATGAAGTTTTATCCTCTTTCATACAGGACCCTTTTGAAATGGAACAAACAGAATAGGGAAGATACTGCAAAACTCATTTTTCATGCCAACCTGCTTCCCCTGACCCACTACATAACACCATCAGGCCATGACATGTATGTGAACTCACTGAGATAAAGCTCTCCAGCCCATCACAATGTGTCCCATGTGAGAACACTGCACCATACCTTCCCAGGCTTGGAGCAGTGATGTGTTTCCCCCCCCCCCAATCCGTTTGCTGCCTAGCCAGCCCCAGAGCTCATCTCTGAACCAGAGTTGCTAACATGGGAACACATGCTACCCTCTGGCCCAACAGCTGGCCCTGCACACAACATTTCTCCATAACTTTCAGGCGATTCTATCAACCAGTGACAATATGTAATCAATAACCCCGACAAAAATGTGTACAGCACAATTTATTTAACGAATCTATTCTTTCAACAGGTCTACACATTAATTTATTCCACTTTTCTGGGCGCAATTATTTTTCTTAAAAATGACAGGTTAATTCATTTTACCAGTTACTCATTTCAGATGGCATCTCTAACTCAAAAGGCAAAAATAAATTTGTACAAAGTAAGGTATGGACTTAACAGGTCTATGCTATTGTCAAGGTTTTGTTTAAGTTGGCCCTAGTGTAATAACATAAGACTGAAAATTGTATTAGGCTGTAGTGCAGGTTGAGCAAATATTGCCATGCCTGATGTGCTGTGCCACAGTCTCTGGCAGTGGAAGCTATGACAGATACGTGACTATTCATTTCTGTGGCAGAATACAGCCATTTCATTAGCCAATGTATGATATTATAGCAATAGCAACATTACATTCTGAGCATAGAGGGGTTTTGGATATACAAAGAAGGGAAGGGAACCAGGTTCTATGGATAATGGAATTAATAAAGAATCACCAAGAACAGTGAATTCTGTGGCACTGCAGAAGTTCTGCAATAGGTTGCAAGTTCTGTGCAAAATTCTGCGGCCACAGAATTCTAGGGGTCTTGCCTATGATCTGCAGAATCCATTCATCTGAAGTTATGGTTCTCCAGTGATTCAGATGGAGGAAGAACCTGCCTCCAACCACCACCTCCTGGTCTGGCGAGGTGTCAAGAGTTTTAGGTTGTTTGTCACAGAAAGATTTCCCAGAAGGGGACATATATATTTTTGTCTGCTTTCCTGGGGACAGCAGGTATGTTTGGTCTGTACCAGGCAGCCAATGTGGCATCCTCAAAGACTGGAAGCAGAGGGGGAACAACAATGGCAAGAGACTCTGGCAGTTCAAAATTCTGTTAAGCTCTTCTTGGTAGTGCCCTGCTCCTCCAGGGCAAAGTACATGGCAGTTTTCAACTGCTACATCTTGGTGAGGAAAGTAGGATCCTCAGGAGAGGACCTTGTGTTGACAGAGGCCTCACTGCATGTAGTAACTGTGGAGCTGGTGCCCCCTTCATATGGGCTTTCAAAATAACCCTGAGCCTCATCCTACATCATAAAAATCAGGATTATTCTCACACTCATCACTGACAGGGTCTACGGGAAGAAGGGTGTGTGTAGGTGGCGGTACAGCAGTGGATGTGACAAGGGAGTGCACCTTATGGCATTGATTGGGGGGGCCATAAAGGCCAGGCAGTAAGCATCTTCCGTCAGAAAAAGGCAAGAGAAAGTACAGTTGCGTAGAAACTTACCATAACAGTAGATCTTAGTGAGCGGTTCCTTCAGTAGGTCATTACATATAGGACTGAATCCCAAGCAGTCCCTCAGAAGAGACCCCAAGAGAAACAAGGGAGGAGGAGAGAAACAAACTCCAACAAAACTGGGGACTACAATGGACCCAGCCTAGGACAGAAGGCCCTGCAAAACAGCTAGGCCAAAACCTGCCCCACGCCTAGAAGCAATGTCCAGACCATAATGTTTGGCAAAGGTATGTACTGAACTCCAACTTGCTGCAGTGCAAATATCGGCTGTGGAAATGCTCCGCAGAAAAGCAGCAAAAGCAGCCATGCCCCTGGCAGAATGACCTCTGATAGGACCTGGCAAAAGTTTGTTGTACTTCTGGTAACAGTAGCCAACTGGAAAGGCACTGCTTAGAAACAGCCTGGCCCAGCAACCTGAGGGCAAAGGAGACTAAAAGATGATCACATTTATGGATGTCCTTTGTTCTGTGTGTACAACACTGAAGGATCCGATGGATATTCATGGTGCACAGAAGTGCCTTCACCTCTGTTCACAGGGCTTTGTCCTGAGGACCGCCCGGTCCTTGTGGAAAATTAGGTAAGGCTCTTTACATACCAGAGCCTGAGGCTCAAATTCTTCAAGCTGAAGTAACAGCAACCAAAAACAACATCTTCCAAGAGAGGAAGTGTAAATCACAGCTTATCGCTGGTTCAAATAGGGGGAGAGCAAGTTTCTCCAACATCAAGTTCAAATTCCAAGAAGGCATAGGGCTGCAGATGGGGGGTTTCAGATGGAGAATCCCTATAGAAACAGGTTACTCGCCTGTAACAGTAGTTCTAGGAGTGGTATATGTTGTTCATCCACACTGTCTGGCATTGTCCCTTTCCCCTTTAAATCTTGCCGGAAGTCTTCAAGCTGGCTCCTCTCACCCATCTGGGTGGTAAATACCTTGGCTCCGCCCCATGATGTGTGATCTAGCCCGCTGGAAGCCAGGTTATGCGCCTTAAGCCGGGGAGGTCGGGGTGGGGTGCATGTTGGATGAACGACATATACCACTCCTAAAACTACTGTTACAGGGGAGTAACCTGTTTTTCTAGGAGCGTGTTTATGTTGTTCATCCACACTGTCTGGCAGACTCCTAGCAGTTCTCCAGGAGGAGGGAGGCAAGGCGCACACCCCCTACTTAGGAAAAAGATTGGAGAACAGAGGCCCCAAAACCAGCTTCTCGGCGTGACTCAAGGTCTATGTGGTAATGGGTAATGAGGGTTTGCTGACTTCCAGGTAGCAGCCCGACAGATTTCCTGGATAGAGGATGTCCCTGGAAGCAGCCACCGAGGCACAACGTAGTATGTCAGGTAGAATGAGCTCTTATACCTCTGGGAGGCTCCTTGCCCGCCAACTCACAACACAGACTTAGGCATGATGTGATCCACCTTGCAATAGTCCGCTTGGCTGCAGGTCTGCCAGAAGCGGCTTCAGCGTAGGTGACAAACAGCTGGCGAACCTCTCCCCAAATTTCCACCATCCTCTCCTTATAATAGGAAAGAGCACGTCTGAGGTCCAGAGTATGGAGCCTGTACTTGGCGTCCGAGGTGCAATTCGGGTAATATACTGACAGAGTCAACACCTGGTTAAGGTGAAACTCTGACACCACCTTCGGAAGGAATTTCAGGTGGGGGAGCAGGACAACTTTGTCCCTGTGAAAGACTAAATAAGGGGAGTCCACCGAAAGTGCTTGGAGCTCCCCTGTCCTTCTGGCTGATGTGATAGCCACCAGGAAGGCAGTCTTCTAAGACAAGTGTGATAGCTCACACTTGTGCATGGGTTCGAATGGCTTGCCCATGAGCTTTGCCAAAACCAGCAAGAGATCCCACGGAGGTGGAGGTTCACGCACCGGAGGGGATATGTGATCCAGGCCTTTGAAAAAAAGCACCTGATCACTGTTTCCTGTGCCAGTGTCAGCTGACCGACCCGTGCCCGGTAAGCAGAGATGGCTGCCAGGTGCACCCTAAGGGTCGATGACCGAAGACCCCCCTTTGGAGAGGGACCAAAGGTAGTCTAGAATGTTAGCCACAGAGCCGAATAAGGGGTCCAGGCTCTTTCCTTGACACCAAATGGAAAACCTTCTCCATTTGAAGGCATAACATTTCCTGGTAGATTCCTTTCGAGATGCTTCCACCACGGTGTAGACATCCTCGGAAAGACCCAGAGCCTGGAACTCTAGCCGCTCAGGAACCAGGCTGTGAGGTGCAGGGATTGAAGGTCTGAGAGGAAGACCTCCCCCTGGTTCAATGATATCCGGTCCGGGCGTGTACAAAGCCGCTCTGGGGTCCTGCAGCTGACGCTGAGGAGATCTGGATACCAGAACTGGCGTGGCCAATCTGGGGCTACCAGGATCACCTTCGCCTTGTCCCTCCTCACCTTGAGTAACACCTTGTGGATCAAGGGAAATGGAGGGAAGGCGTAAAGGAGGTCTGGGGTCCACGGCCTCGAGAAGGCATCCCCCTGCAGTGAGCCCTGCTGAGGGGGGTGGGCACGGTACAGCCGCAGTTTGGTGTTCTCCCTGGAGGCAAACAGGTCCACCTACAGTTTGCCCCAACGGGAGAACAAATTGTAAACTACCTCTGGATGGAGAGACCACTCGTGGGATGTCTGGCCTATGCTGCTGAGAGCATCCGTCAGTTGGTTCGAGACTCCTGCCACATGGATGGCCAGGAGATCCAACTCCAGCTGGCTGACGAAGGTCCAGATCCGGAGCACCTCCCTGCATAGCAGACAAAGTGCGTGCCGCCCTGTTTGTTGAGGTAGTACATGGTCGTGGTATTGTCCGTCTGGACTTGAACCACCTGACACCGGAGCTGAGGAGCGAGAGCCGACAGTGCCAGTCTGACTGCTCTGAGCTCTAACAGGTTGATGTGACATCGGGACTCCTCGGGGGTCCAGAACCCGTGGGCCCTGTTGTCCCTCATGTGGGCTCCCCAGTTCATGAGAGGCGCATCGGTCATAAGGACGACCGTTGGCTCGGGGCGAACGAACGGGATCCCTTCCCGCAAATTACTCTGGATGGTCCACCATTGAAGGGGGCGCATGTGCAATCTGGCCCAATGGATCACTGAGGTGCACGCCGCCATGTAACCAGGAGGCGCAGGAAGTCCCGGGCAGGGCGCAAGTGCCCAACCAGAAATGACTGGGCAAAGGAGGAAGAAACTCCACCTTGTCTGCTGGGAGCCAAGCTCTGGCTTGACGAGAGTCAAGCTCTGCCCAGATAAAGCCCATCATCTGAGAGGGCACGAGTTCTGACTTGGCCTCGATTAAGAGGCCCAGGTGGGAACGGGTTCAGAGGGTCAGGTCCCTGGACCTCTCCACCTCCTGTAGGGAGGAACCCGCCAGGAGCCAATCGTCTAGATAGGGGTAAATACGAACCCCTTGATGCCGTAGATGGGCTGCCACCACTGCAATGCATTTGGTGAAGACCTGTGAGGCCGATGACAGGCCAAACGGCATGGCTCTGAACTCTTACAGGGTCCCTTAGACCCTGAAGCGGAGGAACCTCCGGTGGAATGGACGGATTGGGATGTGGTAGAACGCATCCTGAAGATCCAGTGAACAAAACCAAATGTTTCGCTCCAGAGGTGGTATGATCTGGTTCAGAGTTACCATCCGGAAGGTGCGAGACCAGAGATATCGATTCAGGACGTGGAGATCTAGGATGGGGTGCCAACCCCCCATCCGCTTGGGCACCAGGAAATACCTGGACACGAAGCCTGGGTCTGTAGGAGGATCCGGCACTGGAGCTACCGCCTCCTTGTGGAGGACCTGAGCAATGTCTACCTGAAGGGCCGACTGTGCGCCAACTGAGATCCTTTCCTCCCGTGGGGGCATGGGCCCGGCTGGGTACTGCTCAAACTCTAGAGGCAGTCCCTGCCAAACCACATCCAGAACCCACCTGTCAAAAGTGATACCGGATCAGGCGGAAAGAAAGTGGCGGAGCCGGCCCCCCACGGGAGGACCCAGAACTGGCGTGACGGGTGTAGGGGAGGCCACCCCTGCCCCGTCACTGTGCAGGCTTGGAGGAGGCGGCACCTGGACCAGCACCTCTGCCTCCTTTGTGGGGCTGTTGGGGATCTTGCTTGGGCCTAGGGTGCCAAGCTCGAGCCTGCTGCTGACGCTGACCTCCCTGGAAGGAGGGCTGTCTAACCGCAGGAGAAGAATACCGAAAAGGACTTCTTGCGCTTCTGCTGGTTCTTGCCCGAAGAACCCTTAGCAGTGGTGGCATCTAAGGTGGCATTAGACTGCTCAATGCCCTGTAGATGACCTGCCACTCCCGGACCGAAGAGGTCGGTGCCAACAAAAAGCACGTCAGCTAGCTTGTGAAAAGTATCCGTGGGAAAGGAGGATAACCTCAGCCAAGCCCTGCGGCGAGTGGCCACTGCGGCAGCTAGTGAACAGCATAGGAATCTCCAATGTCCAGAGCCGTCTGGAGCAGTTTAGCAACAGCACGGCCCTGGTCACGGACCTGCTTGACCGTGGTCTGCATGTCTGCTGGGAGATGAGGCAGGACGTCATCAAGCTACCCCAGAAGGGTGTGAGAGAAGTGTGCCATAATCACTGCCGAGCTGGCCTGACGAAGACCCAGGGATGCCGCATAAACTTTCCAGGCAGAGTGGTCCATATTTTTGGACTCCTTGTCCGGAGGGCGGTCAGTATCCGTAGAGCTGCCCGTGCACCGAAACAGGCAGTCACAAGGCTCTCGGCCGAGGGATGCTCAGTGAAGCCCACCAAGGACCCCATGGGCACCGCGTACTGGCGGGCCATACGGGCAGATGGAGCTGGGCAAGAGGCAGGGCGCTGCCAAAGCTCCAGTGCTGGGCCAACTATGGCTTCAGACACTGGAAAGGCCTCTGTTGAGGTATCCCCCCTCAAGAATATCACTGACAGGATATTCCGCCTTATTTTGTATAGGCGGAAAGGCATACCTGTGGACTCAGAAATGAGTCTGAGGATGCCCTGGAAGGAAGAAGGACCTTCCTCCAGGCCTGTCACTGACAGCTCCTCATGTGTGAGTGAAGGCCAGTTGTATCAGAGTCCGAGGAATCCGGATACAGTGGTCTCCCACCCAAGTCCCCCTCGATGCGCCTAGGGCGATCAGGCGTGACTAATGGTAACCTATGGGGCAAGCCCGTAGTTGTACGATCCTCCTTAGAGGGAGCCCCTCCATGAGGCTGTTTGGGTGGAGGTTCCACCAAAATTGGTGGAGAGCCCATAACAAGCCGACCAGAAATACGTACCGGTCCCACCAGAGGGAGAACCAGAGTCCTCGGAACCAGGAGTCTGTCTCGCCAGTGGCTGGGGCGTTAATGGCCGGTACAGCCGGAGTAGACGGCTTTTGACCGGTCAAAAGGAGTTGTTGCCACACGAGGTCCTCATAACATCGAAGCTTCCGTCTAAGTCTCTCCTCGTCCGAGGAGGAGGAGGAGCAACGGTGGCGGCACCTCTTCCGGGAGTGTTTGTGACCCTTTCTCGGTTTTTCAACAGACGGGGTCCTACTCCTCGATCGAGACCAACGACGTTGGCTCTGTTGGTCAGGAAAAGACTGATTCGGTGCAAACAGATTCCGGTTCTTGTCCCTCGATCGGGATGCCCGAAGGACGGGTCTCCTCATCGGGGAAGGAGAGAATGGGAGTCCTCTCCAAGGAGTCTGCGACAGGAGTCAGCGACAATGGCTCAATCAGGTCGAGGGAAATCACTGCCAGTTTGGCCGTATCCTCAGGTTCGGTGCCCTGGCCTGATGGAAGGTCCGAAAAGCCGGCAGCCGAGGAAGCGATCTCGACTGTGGCAGACACCGCCAGCTCTCGAGTGTCGGACCGCTCTCTGTCCCAGGAACGTCTTCGGCTAGAAGATGATTTGGGGTCCTTATCCTTTTTCTTGGATTGGGAGGAGTGCGAGCCCGAAGGAGTCTCACCCTTGGTAGGAAGAGACTAGCACAACTTCCGAAAGGATCCCATGAAGGTGGAGCGGGACGAAGAAACTTCGGTTGGCCGAAGCTTGGGCAGCTTCCTCTTCGAAAGAGACCATCTGTCCGAGCTGCTCGGCGGATCCCGCAGCCGTGGAAACCGCCCACCTGGCCTCCTTCGATTTCACCAGTGCACTGCGAAGCTCCGGCCTCCCCAGCTTAAGGCGCGCCTTGCGGTCCTCCAGGATGGTGGGATGGAAGGCCGAACAGATGGTGCAGGCCGAAGTATCTTGCACGGCGCCTAGGCAATACCCACACGAGAGGTGGGGACCAGTGAGACATTTTCTGTCCACAAGGACACTGGCGGAACCCGGGGGATGACTTGTCCTCCATATCCGAAACAATCGGATCCGAATCGTAAACTGACAAGTTTTAAGGCGAGTAAGTGTGGCGAAAACTGTCGATTAGACTCCAGGGTCTACAGTACTTCCAAAGTAGCATGAGGGAACCTGCATCTTCCAGCGGAAAGGAAGATCTGGCGTCATGGGGAGGAGCCGAGGTATTTACCACCCAGGTGGGTCAGAGGAGCCAGCTTGAAGACTTCCGGCAAGATTTAAGGGGGAAAGGGACAATACCAGACAGTGTGGATGAACATATCCACGCTCCTAGAAGAAAGGTTTTTGAGACTTTCAACTGAGCCACAGGTTTACCACTCAAAAACTCGTGGTACGCTGAAATAGCTGAAAGGTGGACCTTCAAAGAAGAATGACAGACCGGTCTGAAAGATGTAGGAGGTATTCCATGACTTGTGGGGCAGAACAGAAAAATGGGTTCCAATCCTTGGAAGTTGCCCAAAGGGAAAAACATTTCCACTTCATGGCGCAAGTGGAACGAGTAGAAGGTTTCCATGCCTCTACTAGGGCTTGAGCAACTCGAAAGGAGACCCCAAAGTGAAAAACCGCTATGTCTGTAGGAGCCACTGATGAACAAGATGACCTTGATCCTAGGTTAAGAGGTCATGAGCCACTGGAAGTGGAACTGGTAGCTCTCACCAACAGTTGCAGCAGCGGGAACCATATCTGTCTCTGCCAGAGAGGGGCGATGAGAATCATCCACGCCTTCTCTTCCTAAAACTTGGAGAACCCTCTGGAGAATGGGATATTGAGGGAAGGCATACAAAAATTTCCCTGTCCAAGAGAGAGAGCATGTCATGCCAGAAAGCACCACAACCTGGAACGAGCAAGCAAAAACTGGGAAGTTTTGCGTTGTAATGGAAGGTGAAGAGGTAGAGTTCCGGACACCCCCACTTTAGGAAGAGAGACTGCCACTTTGATTTAGTTCCCATTCGTGACTTAGGGTCCGAGATCTGCTGAGACTGTCCGCCAGGACATTTTGAACACCTGGAACACGCACAGCCACTAAGGCCAGATTGTGCTGGACTGCTCAGTTCCACACCTGCATTGCCTCCCTGCAAAGTGGGTACGAGCGAGTTCCTCCTTGTTTGTTGAGGTACCAAACAACTGACATATTGTCCATCTGGACAAGCAGTGATCCCTTGGGAAGGAGGGTCTGAAAGGCCTGTAAGGCGTACAAGACCACTCATCTCCAGAACACTGGCGTGTAATGAAGCGTCAAAGTTGGACCACAGTACTTGAGCTTGGTGCTCCCCTAGGTGTACAACCCATCCCATGTCCAATGCATCCGTAGTCAGGGATGCAGAGGGGGTTGGTTCCTGAAAGGGAGGCCTGAGGAAGGGTTGCAGGGGTCCCTCCACCATAGCAATTCTTTCCGAACTGCTGACAACACCAGGACCGGATGGTCCAGGAGTTGATCCCACTGCACCCACAAGGACCACTGAGTGACTCGTGGAGCCTCGTAAGGCGAACAGTAGTGATGGAAGCTGCCTTCCGACCAAGAAGGCGGAGGACCTCCCGGGCCAGGGTAGTCCTGCATGAAGCCATCAGGGGGCGGACGATGACTTATGACGGCAAGGGGGGGTGTACCGGGGGAGATGGGTAGTGATACCCCTGGTAACCTGGGAAATGGCAGCCCTAGTAGGGATTGTACCCAGGGTAGTACTGTCCTGAAGTACTCCAATCAGGAGGAGGACCAGCCGGGTAGTGGTCCCCAAGATACCCGAGGGGATAATGAGGGACAGTCCGGGGTCTGGAATAAATCCCCGTCAGGGGGTCCGACTGAGGGGGGAACCACGTCTGGCCATGCCATCGTTATAGATCGGCAGCAGATCCGTGTCGGGATAGCCAACGTCTGTGGTACTAACGTCAAGACCGGCACCACCTGGTCAGACACCAGAAAAGGATCTGGCGTCCAAGCGGTTGGCATCAGGACCAGACGAAGGGAACCCGATCAAGGGACCATGTCTGGCACCAGAGCCGAAGGTTGGGGCAGACAACTGGGCACAGGCTCTGAAGTTGTCAGAGGTTCCCATGCTGGGTGAGCGCGAGCCTGATAAGATGGTGGGATTGAGACCGGGATAGTTGCCGGATCTGGAGACATCCCACCCGATGGGGGAGTAGGGTCTCCACAACTAGGCCTGATGGCTGTGGAGGGGCCTCCTTCCCAGCGACCCCGTCAGGGAAGTGCAGAACTGACCCAGAGGAAAGGTCTTTGAGGTACAGGGGCTCCGCACTGTCCTTGCCTGAAGTACCCACCTGGGAAGGGGAGGGCACTGGCGGGGGAGAAGGGGCAGATTCCCCCTGATCTTCCAGACATCGGGTGAGGCGCCGTTAGGCCCAGATAGGAGAACCATGCCTGAGCAGGCATTTTACCAGATTGAGCCAGGTGGGGGAGCAGCCCCCGGACGACTTATCGGCTACAGCTGGGCAGGTCGACTTACCGGAGGCCAGGCAGTCCCTGGAGAAGCCGGGGGCCATCTTAATGGCAGTGGTGGTGCGGCTGTCTGAGCCGGCGGTCGACTTACCTGCAGAAGTTTTGTCTGACTTCCCGTCAGAAGGCTTCACTTTAGGCAGCGGCTGAGAAGCGCCCTTGCTCATAGAGGGCCGAGAGGCCTCAGGCTGGGCCTCCGTGGAGCGCTCACGTCATTTCTCCTTTAGGTGCCTTTTTTTTTTTTGAAGGAGAAGATTTTTCTGAAGGACTTGCGAATCCAGTCCATTTGCTTTTCCAACGAAGCAAGACAGACTTTTAAAAGATGGGCCTCCAAAGCCTGCTGCCTCCTTTTCTGGTGGCCTGTTTGAAAGGCTGGCACTCTGGGCAGGACAAGACAAGATGGTCTGGGCCAGGCAGATCATGCACTTAAGGTGGCCGTCCTTGTAGACTATGTGTGCCACAGGACGAGCACCTCTTAGGTGAAGACATAAGCAAGAAAAAATTGAGAAGATGGAAAAGCGAGAGAAGAAATCCGACGCAAGAACTTTTCACAACAATCGCTAATGGAAGTCTGCAATACGACTGACAGGAGGCAACGGTGGGAAAGAACTGGAGGGCGGGCATGGGGACCATCTACTTATACGGTCACGCTTACGTCGGTCACATGACGTCTGGTGGGCAGTCCCCAGTCAGGTACTGCTAGAAGCATCTGCCGTGCAGCCCATATGCCAGATGGCGCTAGTCCTTCAAATGTAATGACCTACTGAAGAAACCCTCTCGAAGTAAGATCTGCCTGAGCACCAGTGGGGTCAACAGGAGTGATGGGTAGAGTCTCTTGGAGAGGCAGAGTCCCCAATGACAGGGACCCCGATCTTGGTGTCGTTTTAACAGATTTTTGGGAGGGGTGACCAGGGGTGAATGTCAGATTCCCAAAACTTAAGACAACTGATTTGGTCAACAGAGCTGGAGATGCTGCAGTCTTTTTGTAGCACCTACATCCTGGCTACAGCCTTTTGAAGTATCAACTTCTCCAAAGCCCCTTTATGGTGTCGCCTGGTTGCTGAATAAAATGTCCAGCAAATTTCATAGGCCTTCACATTGAGGTCTAGGCAGCAGACAGATAGTGTCAGCAGACAAGAGCCTATGACCCACCTAGTCTGCCCATTTGAGTTTGTAACTTCAGTTTGTGTTATCCTAGAACTATGTTGCCCCTTACCCCTAACCTCCAGAATTTCTTTATGTCTATCCCATGCATTCTTAAATCCCGTGATTGTTTCAGCCCCCACCACTTCCCCTGGCAGGGTGTTCCACTTGTCCACCACCCGTTCTGTGAAGAAATTCTTCCTCACATTTCCTCTGAATCATCCTCACTCTCAACTTCATCCCATGCCCTCTAGTCCTGGAACATCTTTTTCACTTAATAGTGCATTCTTGCACCCTGTTCCTCCCTGTAAGACACTTGTATGTCTCTATTATGTCCCCTCTCTCCCTCCTCTCCTCCAGGGAGTACATATTCAATTCCTTCAACCTGTCCTCATAGGACTTGTGATGCAATCAATGTAACATCTTTGTTGCCCTCCTCTGAACCTTCTCTACCCTGTCTTATGTCCTTACATAGGTAAGGTCTCCAGAACTGTACACTGTACTCCAGATGGGGCCTCACTAGTGTCTTGTATAGTGGAATCATGACCTCCCTTTTCCTGCTGGTGATGCCCCTGCCTATGCATCCCAGCATCCTATCTGCTTTACCTGCTGCCTTGTCACACCGTTTCCCTACCTTGAGGTCATCAGAGATGATAACCCCAAGATCCCTTTCCTGCTTGGTGCATGCTATATCCTCACCCCACAACTGATATACTGTGCCAGGGTTTTTGTGCCCCATATGCATTATCTTGCACTTCTTTGCATTGAATTTCAACTGCCAAACCCCTGACCATTCTTCAAGTTTCTGCAGGTCCCTTCTCATTCTGTCGACACACTCTGGTGTGTGTACTCTGTTAGAGCTTTGTATCACCAACGAACAGTGAAATTCTGCCTTCTAGGTCCTACGCAATGTCACTGATGAAGATGTTGAATAGGACTAGTCCCAGCACAGATTCCTGTGGTACCCCACTGGTCACTCTTCCCTCTGTGGAAGAAGTCATTTACCACCACCCTCTGTGTCCTGCCGCCCAGCCAGTTACCTACCCACCACGCTACTGTCCTGCCCCACCCATATTCCCTAGTTTGTGTAACAGTCTTCTATGTGGCACAGTGTCAAAGGCCTTGCCCCTGATCCCCCTCCCTAGTCTGCCAGTCAAAAAATTCAACGAGGTTGGTCTGTCATGACCTCCCTGGTGAAAACCATGCTGCCTTGGATCCTGCAGTCCATTGACAACTAGATGTTCCACCAATCTCCCTTCAGTAGTGCTTCCATGATCTTCCCACTACTGAGGTGAGGCTGACTGGTCTGTAGTTCCCTACTTCCTCTTTGTTCCACTTTTGTATAAGGGACTACATCTGCTGTCCTCCAGTCTTTGGGTACCTCCCTGTTTCCAGTGATCGGCTGAACAGGATGGCCAGAGGTTCAGCCACCACCTCTTGAGTTCTTTAAGGACCCTGGGGTGCACCCCATATGGCCCCATTGCTTTATCAACTCTTATTACTTCCAGTTCCTTCAGGACCCAGATGTCATGGGAATCTCCAACACAGATCTCTCCTAATTCACAGTATCGGATGAGTTGTCAGTTCTTTTAACATACAGGTAGCTGAAAATCACTCTAAAAAGGGATTACTTTTGTTGTACAGAAAATAAACTGCAGCTATTACAACAGCATTTCCATAGCACTCTTCTCGTCGGCGGGAAAAGAACTCTGGAGAGAAGGGGCCACCCATGTTTATATGGATGCTGACATCATTGTGGGTAGCCCCCGACCGACTGCTAAAGTTTCCATTTGGTCCTACCTGGGGGCTACAACTTCCATAGGTGTGGCCTGATGAAGGAGATACCGTGTCTTCGAAGATCACCTGTCCTCCCAGCACCCCACCCCCTGAAACCACCTCCCCAATTAGGCTTAATCCCAAAAAGGAATACAATTACCTCCAGATAATAATATGCACTCAGATGCACCAGCCATAATATAAACATATCTTGGAGCTGCACAGCACCAAGTTGACAATGTGAAATGGTGGCGCAGCTCTAGAATGTTTACATTACAGCTGGTCAAAAGCCTAAATGGGGGATGGGTTTTATGGGGGGATGGGTGCTGGGAGAAAGAGTTCTTTAAAGAGCTTCTGCCACCGCCCAGATCCAAAACACTGCACTGATGCCATTAAAATGTCTAGGAGTTATTCATGCAAGAAGTTCTATATAATTAGAAAATACTCACTTCCTGCTTGACAGTGATATCGAAAACCACGTGGAATCTCTCCTAGAAAAAAAAAAAGTGTTAAAAAATGCTTTGCTGAACACTTCAAAACTCCAACAATATAGTGTTTACAGCATCTACTGATGAACAGCCTTGGCATGGAGGAGATGCAATGGATCACAGAAAACAGCATTCAAATGGACAACCTAAATAAAGCAAGTCATCCTACAATTCACCCAAAACAGCCTAGCTAAGATGCAACATTTTGTTTCCAGTGAGGTCCTGCAGCTACCAACTTCCACAGCTGAGTGGACTGGAACAGTAACACGTTGGAGAATAATGGCTATGCAACTGTGTGTTATGGATTTTGTTTTTGTTACTCCCAGGGTTTATGAGGTTAATTCACAGAGAGGGTGTGAAACAAAATCAATAACAGCTGCACGGCTTTTTTTTATAATTACTGGTGCAGGAAGTGAATGGCAAAGTTAGTGATGCAGTTCTCACACAGACACACAAACTCTCTGGCTCTCCCTTCTCCAGTAAACACATTTGTTTTTACTTTACTTTCTTTTTTTTTCCTTTTTTAATTACACAGCAAGCAGCAAGTAAAAATTAAAGCAATCAGCCACAGTTCGTTCCAGATGATATCACAGATTCCCGAAGCTGTGCCCGAAGGGTAAAACAGCAGAATTAGCCATATCGATTTTTAAACTTGTAAAGGCAGGATCAAGCATACACATTTAAAAAAAAAAAAAAAAAGTATAAAGTTACCTGTAATAACAGTGAGAAGTGAACAATCAGCGTAGGTCCTCTGGTACGGAGAAACAGAACGGTCATCTTTATTGAGGTGTTCTGCCCGACCACACAAGAGTAAGAGCCAATGAGGTGGTATGCAAACCGACAGAATGCCGTAATAACCGGCTCCCCCAGTTTTACGGCATTTGAAACAGTCTGGACTGTGCATTAAAGGGGGTAACTAGTAAATGACATTTCCATGGTCGAAAAGCAAGGAGAAGGCAGTGGCACACAATGACCTAAACAATGGAAGAGATCACTTGCCTTTGTTCCAGGAAGAACACCACCAATTTAGCACATTTCTTATCAGTGTTGATATTAAGCCTAATGGTTATGTAACTGGCCAGCAGGCTTAGAGTGAACTGAACAAAAACGAATAGTTTCAACAGAACAAATAGATGTCCATCCAGTCTGCCCATTTCCCTGCCTAGTGCCATGCTCTGCTTTTTTTTGTACTTATAATTTTTATTGAGAGTTTCTCATAAACAAGTACAGAACCCCAAATCATATTCAATCACAAGTTAAACACTGCCATGCTCTGCTTAAAGTAGCAGTGCACAACACTGGTGAAAATTTTGACCAATACTTTTATTCCATTCAGATGGCCCCTTATCACCAGACTTAGGATATCCTTCATTCCACAATTTCAGTCAGTTTTATTACTTCTCAGCCAGGTTTTCATCAGTATTTGCAGCTGTTTTTGAACACCTATTGTTCCATAAGGTCACGGAGCACTGCCTACTTCATAACAGTTCATTTTATTCACGAAAGAGGTGATTTTAAACAACTGATGTACACGGACAGCTGAGAATAGTGATGAAGCTTGGTCCTAAGCATATTAAAAGGAGCGCTCCTTATGTTATTTTAAAGACGCTACTAAAGCAGACAAACTGTGGGAAGAAAGGCATCATACAAGGACATAAGGGGTATCTAAAATATAAGTATAGATCAAACTTTTCACTGCTATCATGCACTGCTGCTTTAACATTGGTGCTTCACTAACATTGGTCCAATATCCTCTTCCCTAGTATCCCTTCCCCTGTTCTACCTGCAAGTCCTACTACTGACTTACAGATCTGTCCCACCCAAGTTTAAACCCCATCAATCCTGGCTTAAACCACCTCTCTGGCCATTCTATTCCTTCTATCCCATTCATTCACCACCTGCTCAATGAAAAACACTTTCTTCATGCCCCTTATGAATACCACCACCAGATTCCACCCATATACCTATAGGTACTGGTTACTGTGCCCTTGTGAACAAGTCTTTACAGTCCACTGTGTAGATTCCTCACATGAACTTGTATGTCTCATTCATATCCCGCTTTTCCTCCAGGCCTGCAGTGTATGTATGTTAAGATCTACCAGCCTTTCCTCATACAACCTCCCCTGCTACCCCAGGATCATCTTTGTGGCTACTGTTAGTACGGTCTGTGTAGTTCCATCTTTCCTGAGGTTCGGACTCCAGAACTGTGCACAGTACTCCAAATGTGTGGCCTTACCAGGGACCTGTGTATAGGCAGTAGCTCTTCCTCCTACCATAAAATCCCTTTTCGATGCATCCAAACATACCTCTCAACTGTCGCACATTATAAGGTACATAGCAGAAATTCCTTCATACTTACTGTAATTTCCTTTTCTGTTACCTCCAACGTACTCAACAGGGAGTTATGGGTAACGAACACCCCTACTGGGGTAGTGGCACAGCCCAAATCTGTCACGCAGCATAAAACCTCAGCACATGAAAGAACAGTTACATAACAGGCCACACCTCTGGAACTACAGAAGATGGGCACTAGGATCACACAGAAACTTTTTGCCAACAGTCCACTACCAGCCATCCACATCTTACATTTGCTCTCCCTATATAAACATGGGTGGCCCCATCCCTCCTCAGTTCCCCACCAGATGCTCAGAGCCCTATAAGGAACCAGATGAAATATTGTAAAGGTAATGATACACAGACTCTGCTGCATTAGAGCTCTGTTAGGCATTTTTACCCGTTTTATGAAACTCCCGTTTGTGTTCTTTGTATTTATGAACTGTTGAGCCCAGTTTCCTTCGGGAACAGGTAGAGGGGTGTGACAAGTTCCACCCAGTGAGTGGGCTGAGTTACTAAATGCCTAAAAACTTCCCAGTTTTTATTTTGGGAGCTAGTAAATAGCAGCAGAGCCAGGTTCACAAAGTCTGTGGATCTCGTTTGCTTATATTTGCAAAATCATGTGTTTTACTAATCTCGGGCATCAGTGTGCAAGTGGGTTGACCCAGGAAAGCTCTTCTGTGGCATCACTCGCTATTAAGGGAGGCCTGCTGCGATCATGGTGAGCGCGCGCCAGTGTTTTACATGTTTGTTGTAGGTGGCGTAGCACCAAGACAAGGTACAGGCACATTTCCCCACTAATATTAGAACATCTCCCAAGTTAATATGGCTACTAAAATTACAAGTCGATGGAAAGGAAGGGGTCCAATGTAATAGATGTTTAATGCATCTTATAGGGAGTGCACTGGAGTCCCTACCTATGTTTATTTGCACAAAATGTAGGCATAATGAAGAATCATTACATGGTATCTCCTATTTAATTCCCGTATGCTCACGCTGGAATTAAGTCAGAAGGATATGGCCTGGTGCCTTAAATCAGTTTACACTAGAAGCCAGGATAATTCTCCCAATAATGAATGCATGGTAACTATTCCTAATGCTTCTTCACTTGGCATAACTGGTAATGGTTAGTGGTCCATCCTGTTAGTCACAACATACCCACAGCTCTTCCCCCAATGGTCTCCCCCTCAAACATGGGCAACAGAAAGCATATGAGAGATGATCATAACGTAGGATCAGATAATAGATGGTACGAAATCCAAAGCAGGCGACCACTAAAAAAGGGTCAAAAAGCCAATGCTTATGTCGAGTATGGACAACAGATATTTCCTATTGTATTTAGAGGATGGAAACCCCAGTCACACTAATCAGACACTGTCTGGCGTTACCAAATCCCTGGGGTCATGATGGTATGAACATGCTAGCCCCCTCGGACTTGTCACTTGTATCAACGACACACAAGGATATCCCCCCTAGTATAACTGGTGACCTTATTAATTTAATAGATATTACTTCTACCCCTACTGTGACTACTGCTCAAAATAACAGGTAATATTAAAGATACAAGGCAGACTTTCGTTATCGGAGACCATCATAAAACATCTTGATAGAGCAGTCTGTAATCCTGATAAAGCTAAATCAGACTTGTTCCTTTTTGGGTGCAAATCTACAAGCCATGACAAGTATGTTTCCTACTATTTTGTCCGACAGAGGGGAAAACCTCGTGATAATTATTTACGCAGGGGTTAAGCATCATTAGAGAAGATGTACTCAGTGTTAAACACACTGTGGCACTAATAAATATCCTGATCAAAATGGGGTGTGACATTTCATATCTGAAATTCGTCCAATACCTACAGCAACTACTTCAGTAGATCTGAAAGTTAAACAATTTAATGAATGGCTGAGGAAGTGATGTATGAATCAACAACTTGCATGCATCACAACACTGGGAGGAATTTTCAGAACAGTTTGAACTTTGTGGGGATGGTTTGCTTCTTTGCAGACGAGGCACAACTCCCCTTGGGAAACAATTTGCTAATCATATAAATGCATGTTTAAACTAGATACTGGGGGCCTGTCACATCTGTCTCTCAACATTAAGTTAAACATCTATTAACTTGGGTAGTGCTCAATACTTCAAATTCCTTTATTATAACATCAGAGTACTAAAAAATAAGGTAGATGAGCTCAAATCCAGAGTCTGAGGATAAAGTCAATGTTATTGCTATTACTAATCTAATCAAATCAAATCTTTATCCAAGCGATCATCATTGAGCAAGCTCATTTACAAGATGGACCTGCTGTCGTCCAAGACAGTTATACATACATAGATTGAGAATACAAAGTACAGCATGTGCAAAGAGTTACAAACAAATTTACAGAAAAGTGGTAGGTGCACGCTATACATTCCAAGCGTTCTTGTAAGAACATACATGCATCACTCAACTTTGCTGTGGTATATACAGACTCCATGCATGCAGAAGTTGAGGTGGTGACTTCCGGTGACGTCAGAGAGCGAATGGCACCCTAGGCTCTCGGCTCCGTCCTCGCAGTCACAAAACTGGACAACATCGCCTATTAGAAGTATGTCTTCTCCAGCTAAAACGATGAGAACAAAAGTGGGAAAGTTGCAGAGTACACCAGTCCAAAAATTGAAAGAAATGCTGCAAATAGAACAACAAGAAACACCGGAGAATACAGGCTCCCCGGAGGGCCTACAAGCAGGGAACTCCCGTGAAGCAAAATCCAAAGCAGACTTGGCCTCTACAATACTACAAATGGCCCAAACGGTCCAAAAAATTGATCGAGATCTTACGGAGCTCCGATCGGACATTAATAATATGGAACACAGAGCAGACCAGATGGAGCTCTGCTTAACGAAACAGCGAACAGACCGACAGACAAGACCGCCTGTTACTGTACCTCATGGCGAGAGACAGAGAACTTACCAGGCGATTAGATGACGGAGGGTAGAAGTAGGCGGCAAAACATAAGGATTTATGGGATCCCAGAAGGTGCAGAGGCGACCCATAAAGACACCATAACCTTTCTGCAGGATATGCTGCAAGAGCTTCTGTCGCTTCCGGAAGATTTTGATTTGACAATGAATCGGGCTCATAGACCGCTGGGGCCAAAACCCTGTAATCCAGATGCAAGGCCCAGGTCCCCGATTGTACGAATGACTTCCTACTGCTCGAAAGAGGAGCTCCTGCGCCGAGCCTGGCAAAGAGGCCCTATGCAACACAAAGGGAATAGAATCACCTTAGATAATGACCATACCACCATGGTACAGGAGGCTAGGAGAATCCTATGGCCTATATTAAAGCAACTTAAAATGAAAGGGAAAAAAGCGCAACTCCGACACCCAGCCAGGCTGAAGATTGAAACCGGAGAAGGTATTAAGGTGTTTGCAGACCTCCTAGCAGCCGCGCAGTACCTCTCCGAGATGGGCATTTCAGTGCCGCCGTTGGGTAAAGAAAAATTGGAGCAGGATCTGATCGCCTCGGCGTGGTCAGTAGCTCAAAGAGGCGCTGTGCAGCCGAGAACATCCAAGAGACTCCCTGATTCTAACCTAAGAGCGGACATTTCAACCCTCCTACAAAGACACGGTGAACCTTCGGTGGTGAACAGGAAGGCAGCGCACCTGCTAGATGATGACGAAGATTCCAACCAACAAAATACTTTGGAGACATGAAAAACTGGAAACAGGTGCTAGCATTAAGTCTCCCACTGACTGACTGAGTCTGATAATCAGTACGATCTCTGAACACCATGTGCGCAGGGCATCTCGCTGTTTAAAATAGGCAAAAACCTTTTACCTCGCGCTCCCCCTTTCCTCTTTCTCCCTCTTCTCTTTCCTAGCTTTTACTTTTGGCTCTTGTAGGCGGGCTGGGTGTGGAAGGGGGAGGGGAGCTCTGCTGGGGAGGAGAGTATTAGGTGGAGTGGAGACCTCGAGAGGGTCTGTGAGACGACTGAACTTTAATGGGGTAGGCGGGCAGCCATTTCTGAAGTGCACATTAAGTGCCGAAACATGTATGGGGCATCTATCAAATGATGCTTAAGGCGGGCGCTATCACATGATGGGGAAGGGGGCGACTGGGGACCCGCCCGCATGGCTCTTTCGCCGGTTGAGGGGCATTTCCTTCTTACTGAAGAAATTTAATTCATGAAGTTTTGCAAATGCTGATTGCAAACGTGACAGTTAGTGCGATCCCCGATTAATAGATATTCGGGACATTGGTCCCAGCGTCTAAAGCAAACATTAGAAGGGGAAGGCTCTCCCCCCCCTATTCTTTTTCCTTAGCTTTCTTCCCTTGCTCTCCCTCCCTTCTTTCGTTCTACTCTGGCCTCTGCCGCTGGACCTGGTTTTTGGGGGGTGAGAGTTGGAGCGGATGTCCCGAGCTGGTTCGTGGAGTGAGTAGACCTCACTAATTAAACTGGGCAGCTCGGGGTCTCTGATCCCACTATAGAAGCTTAAGTTTAGTACCGCAGCATGAAAGAGCTTTTAATCAGACGCTGTTTAGGGGCAGTGCTGCTACATGGGGAGAGACTAGGGACCCACCTGCCTAGCCCTCTAAGTGGATGGTAAGTCATGCCCCATTTGAATAAAAGGAGGGTTCCCTAAAAGAATAGATATTTACAATAAAGGCTTTGGTGTAGACCAGATTAAGATAAGTTCTTGAGACTGAATGCTGGATAAATCGGTTAAACTTATTTCACGCGATGTTCATAAGCCATGAGGTCATAGGGCTGCGGGGGAGGGGGGCAAATTGAGAGTTCTTGATACAGAGGATCTCCTCTCGGACGTCAGAGGGTGCAGCTCAGATAGGGATTTTTCCTAGGGCTAAAGGTGAGGCTTTATCTTGGATTGAGCCTCCCAACTTCCGTCATATACATGGCGGCCCGTAGGCTGGGATATTCCCAGCTTATCCATGGAAGTTGTTCATTTTTACATGTGTTGGGAGATCCCTTTCGTATTTGCACGGAGGGACCACCCACATCTTCTGTGAAAACCCCAAGAGTTTGGGTGGGGGTGTTGAGGTCGAATTGTTCTTACGGTTTGTGTTTTAAAGATGAACCTGCAAAGTCGCAGTTATGTTTTACTGTTATGGTTGTTCTAATTGGGTACGTGTTCGAATGCAAGAGGATACTCTCTATACAGGTGCAAGTACAAGCATGTCAGAAGATTTGGGTAAGGGGTTCAGCTTTGGTAACTAAAGATGGCTAGAGACAACTCAAAGTTTCTATCATATTATATCAACGGGAGCAAAAACCCGATAAAGAGAAAACAGATTTTGAAATATCTGACACGACAAGGGTGTGATGTGTGCTTCCTACAGGAGACGCACCTCTCCCCTGCTGAGGCCCTGAAGCTGAAATCCAAGAGATACCCGCATGTGTTTCACTCCTCCCTGGCAGCAGGCAGGAAGAGAGGAGTCGCTATTCTTGTGGCTTCCTCCTTCCCGTTGGAGGTGGAGGAGGTGGTAGAAGATCCGGGGGCACGGTTTGTTTTGGTGGTGGGACGGGTCCAAGACACATTTATGACTTTGGTAAATGTCTATGCCCCTTCAGGATCCCCCGTTTCTTTTTATTCTTCACTTATTCAGCTGGTGGCTGAAAACGAAGGACTCCTGATTATTGGGGGTGGGGGGACTGGAACCTGGTATTTTATAGAGCCCTAGATACTACTTCTAAAATACCAAACCCAGATTACAGAAAAGCAAAAGCAGTTAAAAAGATATTTGAGCAGGTTGCTATGGTGGATATCTGGAGGGAGAAGTATCCTGTGGCTAGGGAGTACACGTGTTACTCGACGCGTTTTAAAATATTTTCCAGGTTAGACACTTTCTTTACCTAGTCTAAAGATCTAGTGCAACTCCCCTCAATGTGGTTGGGGAGCTCCCCCTTGTCTGACCATAATCCCCTCTTCCTAGAGGTGGATCTGTCCCTTCAACGTAGGACTACTCGGTGGCAGCTGAATTACTCCCTACTTCGAGATCAAGCCCTGGTGGATGATCTTAAACAACATATTGCCATCACAATACAGGAGAACAATGTGGGAGGGGTCACGCCACAAATTCTCTGGGACACATTAAAGGCCACGGTGCGTGGGAAAATAATTGCCTATGCTTCTGCCCAAAAAAGATGGACAACACAAAGGTTTAAGGAGCTTAATACACAACTTAAAACACCTGACGCCCAGAAGGCCAAGTGGGAGCAACCTAGGGACCAAACAAACAGATTAGGAAAGAACTGATTCGCATGCAACAAGTAGAGACGGAGAAGTCTCTTTTCTATTTAAAACAGAAATATTACGAAGGAGAAGCAAGAGGCCTTTCACCTAAGGCAACATAAAGCTAAAGCTACAGTTACCAAAATAATATCACCTGTTACAGGCCACCTAGTTAATAGACAGACACAGATTGAAGAGGCCTTTGTCTCTTACTATACTGACTTATATAAGTCTCAGAGGGAGACAAGGGAAGAGAAAGTGAGGTTCTTGAGCTCACTCACCATCCCTACTTTGTCACCAGCAGAAGGTCAAAGTTTGGTATAGCCGATAATGGTTCTGAATATTTTAGTTTGCGTTAAGTCCCTCAAAACAGGCAAATGTCCGGGGCCAGACGGGTTTAGTGCCGAATTTTATAAGACTTTTGGGAAAGAGGTAGTTCCCCTTTTGTCAGATGTGTTCTCCGGAATCTGGCGGGACGGAAATTCGGCGCCACCCTCGTGGCAATATGCAACTATCTCTTTAATACCAAAAGAAAACAAAGATCACACCAGGTGTGAGTCATACAGACCCATTTCCCTACTCAATTCAGATTATAAAATTTTCACAGCTATTATAGCAGCTAGGCTGAACCTTCTTTTGCCAAAACTGGTTGACCTGGACCAGACGGGCTTCGTCCGGGGGAGACAGGCTCCGGACAGTGTTTGAGTGGCCTTAAATGTAATAGACACTATACATCGTCACCATATACCATCCTGTCTACTGAGTTTGGACGCTGAAAAGGCCTTTGATAAGGTTTCCTGGAGTTTTCTATTCTTAATCTTGGAGACCATGACTTTTCTGCAACCCTTTGTTGACAGTCTGAGGATATTGTATACTGGACCCCAAGCTTATGTAAGGGTAAACGGAGGAGTTTCGTCACGCTTTCGACTTGGACGGGGCACCAGACAAGGTTGCCCCCTCTCTCCTCTTTTATTTGCCCTTTACATAGAGCCTCTAGCGTTGGCAATACGCCAATCAGAGATGATTCGGGGGATCGAAGTAGGGGGGTTGGACAGAAAAATTTTATTGTACGCAGATGTCGTGCTGACCCTAGCAAGTCCAGAGGAATCGATACCCCAGGTGTGGTCACTGTTGGAGGAGTTCGGCAGACATGCGGGGGTACACGCTAAACAAAGCAAAGACAGAGGCCCTTAGTTTCTATTATGTACCTACAAATAAAATAAAGGAAAAGCTCTCAATAGACTAGACAGCAAGTAAGATGAAATACTTAGGCATTTATATAACCAAACACTTATCACAACTCTTTAAGGTGAACTATAGTCACTTATTAAACCAAATAACAAAAGATCTTGAGAAATGGACATTAATAAAATTTACCAACTTATGCCAAGATTCAGTCAATTTCCATGAATATTCTCCCTAGGTTCTTACACTTGTTCCAAAGTCTCCCGATCCAAATAAACAGAATGCAATTTCAGCTGTGGCATAAGAAGATCTCAGGATTTATCTGGGGTGGGAGAAAGCAAGAGTCAACTTACGATCTTGCAGACACAAAGAGGAAAGGGTGGCCGATCGCTCCCTGACCTAGAAGATTATTATCTAGCCGCACAATTAAAGAGGGCCCTACAGTGGTCAGATCCAACTTATACCTCTAACTGGAAGTTGATGGAACAAGGGGAAGAGGATGGTCGCGGGCCTCCATTGGAAGCAAGGGTCTTGCTCCCACAAGGCTCCACAATAGATCCCCCCCCGTGCTGAGGGTTGTCATTAATACGCTAGCTGCAGTCAGAAGGATCTGGCAGAAGTATGGAATCAGAAGATCCCTTTGGCCGCTGTGCAGAATACCTTGGACTCCAGACTTTCTGCCAGCCCGCTTGGACCATACTTTCAGGGCCTGGGGTAGGCAGGGTTTGGCCAGTTTTGGGCAACTCATGCATGGGGACATGGTCCTGAGTTTTGAAACTCTCCAACATAAATATGAACTCAGACGATCTGACTACTTTAGGTACTTACAGGTCAGAGCTTATATTGAAGCATGTCGGGACAAGGATCCAGATCCAGAGCGTGTCTATCCCTTTCTTGAATGCGTGAGGGGCCTGATGGCTGGTCAGATCCAGAGGGGACACATCAACTTTATATAAAGCAATGGCGGCTTTGAAAAGAGACCCTTTAGAAAAGATTAAAACTAACTGGCTAAGGGAGGCAAATGCAGAGGGCAGGGAGGTAGATTGGGACAAAGTGCTCCATACAGCCTCTAAAACAACTAGATCCCCACTTTGGCAGGAGTTCAGTTGGAAAATAAGGGTAAGATTTTTCCTTACCCCGGCACTTCTCCATAGGAGAGGTTCAGCACGCCCTCAAACATGCTGGAGACTTTGGAGATGACAAGGCTCATCATCTGCATATTTTTTGGACATGCCCCGGGGTACAGCCCTTCTGGTCTGGGGTAACTAGGATACTGAATGCTCTCTTCATGCTAGAGACACCCTTAGATTGGGCTGAGGCGATTTTGGGTGTTCCGCCTTGTGGAATTAAAGGCCCTGATTCAATATACCTCTGGGCCATAATACTAGCCACAGCACAAAGCTATCACCCGGACCTGGCTGAGCCCAGAGCCACCAGCTGTCAGAACTTTTGTCCAAATTGTACAGGACATTTCAGCCCTGGAGAAATTAACCTTTAAAATTAACCTGCAAACACATATTTTTGTACGGAGGTGGGAGAGATGGTTCACCTGGCTAGATAAGAATGAAAATCTGGGCTCTAGGGCGACCACCAGATGCAGTAAGAGGCTTATCTAACGAAGGGGAAGAGATGAAATGACAGGGCGGCTGAACTGATGGGGGAGAGGTTGGTCACATCCCACAGCCTGTTCTAATGAGATACTGACCACTTAACTAAAGATAAACAACCCGGGTATCCTTGGATTCTCGAGTGAGGGGCCATCAGCGATCAGTATTAATGGACGAAAAGTATCCCTGTATGTATCTGTACGACTTTAACTGTACAATGAGTATGTACCCATATATTGTCAATAAAAATGAATTTAAAAAAAGAAGTTGAGGTGGTACGTTTAGTCAATCTTAGTCAAGCCTCCATCAGAGGGTACAATTCTTTGCATTTCAGCCCTCAATGACAGACAGTTTACCATACTTGGGTGAGGGTCCTGGGCTGCATAGGGGCCCCTAATGAGGTTTGTATGTTCCGCTTAAACGGTGAGAGGAGAGCAATATGGGAGAAGTGGTGCCTTGGGTGCAGAGTACCACTATGGCAGCTGACTAGTGGACTTGATTAAAATAGGGAGGGGAGGAACTAGGTTCATGACTGGATGTGGTAAGGATACAGAGTGAACCGTCAGCAGGACAGCTACGGACTATGGAAACACTTACAGATTTCGGCAAACGTTTTATCATAAATGATCCTAAACAGGGCAAAACTGACAGGAGAGCAGAGTCTCAAGGATCTTTATACCCTGTTCCATAGCGTAGGCAAAGCATGGCTTATGGCAGCCCTGCCAAAGTGGGTACTGATCCTGGGGATTTTCAGAGAAATTAGCGAGTGGCTTCTTAGTGCTTAGCTACTGATTGGGCTCAGGGGGAGGCAGACAATGTAATCTGGGAGTTTGTTGGTAAGGGCTCGGAATGTCCAGAGTGCTGCATTTCTACACCGCCTATATTGAAGGGAAGGCCACCCTATGGCTGCATATAAAGAGCAGTGAAGTGTGGAGGATGGGAGACCAGTTATAAATCTTAGCGCTCTGTGGTACAGGACATCTAGTTTTGCAAGGTGTGAGATGGAGCATTGGCCATAGATGATGTCGGCATAGTCGATTAATGAAAGGAAAGTTGATTGAACAAGCTGTCTCCTTGCGTCTGCGGTCAGAAGGTGTTTAATTCTGAAGAGGCCAAGCCTCTACCTAAGCTTTTTCATCAATTCTTCTGTGTGCTCCGCAAAGGAGAGTTTGTTGTCTAGCCACATACCCAGATATTTGAATTTAGGCACGAACTCGAAATCTTCGCATTGAAGGGCAGCTATGGGAGGAAGGGTACCAGCAGCAGCAGAGTATGCCCTAGTGCTAGATTGGGTAAAGAGCATAGCCTTAGTTTTTTTTGCATTTAGCAGTAGCTTTTTGCTGAGAAGCTGATGCTGCAGCATATTGAATTCAGTTTGTAGATCTGTGCACGCGGCTCCAGGGGAGTCACGGCTTAGATAGAGCACCGTATCATCGGTAAACAAGTGGATACTGGCTTCTGTAATGCCTAGGTCCAAGTTGTTAATGTAGACGCCGAACAGCAGAGGGCCCAGTATGGAACCCTGTGGGACTTCTCTTTTTATTGGTTTGAGAGGAGAGAGATCACCTCCGGCCTTAATTTGCTGCTGCCTATCGGAGAGAGAGAATCCTAGAACCAGTCTAGTGAGGTTGAGTCCATACCTATGGTTTTTAAGGTGGAGAGAAGTAGGCAGTGGTCAACGGTATCGAAGGCCTTGCTGAGGTCTAAAAACACAGCACAAACAAATTTTTTGTTGTCAAGGTCCCGTTGCCAGTCATTAGTGACTTTGGCCAGCGCCGCAACGTACTATGCTTTGCTCTAAAGCCAGACTGCATGGGGTTAAACAATGTAGAGTTGTCTAGAAACGATCTCAGCTGTAAATCCATGACTTTTTCCAGCATTTTTTTTTTTTTTTTTTTATTAGAGTATAGGTAGAAGACAGGTTGACCTGTAATTGTTCAGGTCACATGGGTCCCCTGCCTTAAATAAGGCGATAACACGAGCGGTTTTCCATTCCGAAGGGATCGAGCCCTGGGCTAGGGACAGGTTGAATAAGTGAGATATAGGTGGGGCAAGTATGTGGTATGCTATTTTCAGAACGTATGTGTTGAGAGTCTGCTGCTGCACTTTATCTGGTATCTAGCCGTAGCATAAAGTCTTCAACCTTCAAATTACTAAAACATGGGGTGATGAGAAAGCAGCTTGGGACTATTATACTAGGATTTAAACACTATACTCCGAATAGGTCAAACAGAATAGGTGATGGCGTCGCTTTATTAGTTAATGGTGCTCTTGATTCAGTAGAGATCTCAGAAAATCAAAAACCCTGACTTAAACATTGAATCAATTTGGGTTAAAGTACTATCAGATAGAGAATGTTATACTGGGTGTTTGCTATAAACCCCCAACCCCCGTGCTGATATAACAATTACTGAGGGCATCACTACTGAATTTGAAAACTCTTGTGAACTTGGCAGTATATGGATGGGCGATTTCAATTTAGGCGATACATCATGGGATACCAGTAATGCCCACACAGGTGCAAGCAGAAAACTTTTAGCCTGCGCCCATCAGCTTAACCTCCAGCAATGCATTTTGCTACCCACCAGAGGGAATAACATTTTCATAGGTATTCAGAGCTTTATAAGAATGTCCATTTGCTCGCCTTATACTTAAGAATATCCCATTATTCCATTATTTATTAAGTAACTATCCAGTTTACTCTTAAAAATTTCCATGTCCCCACCAGCAATTATTTCCACTGGTAGTCTGTTCCAGATCCTTGGTGCTCTAACTGTTAGCCAGTACTTCCTTTTATTTGAACTGAATCTCTCTATTTTTAACTGTAACGGGTGTGCCCTAGTGTTATGATTATGAACCATGATATCTACAGCAAGCTGTTCCCTTAATATCGGGTCATTTAGGGCCCTATATATCAAACACATGTCCCCTCTTAATCTTCTAAACTCCAGTGAATAACCCCAGTGCCCTGAGCCTCTGATTATGGTCCATCCCCTGAACCTCCTTTATTCTACAGGTAGCTCTTCTCTGGACCTTTTCAAAAGATGCTATGTCCCCTTTTTTAAATGGTGACCACAACTGAGAACAATATTCCAAATGAGGACGTACCAAGGATGCATATAGCGACAACTGAACACCCTTATCTCTACTATTTGTTGATACAGTATTGTATACTACCTGCTTTAATAATTTGATTGTAATGGGGTGTGAAGTTCAGGTTATTACTAATTTTTACTCCCAAGTCACATTCCTCAGAGGTCTCGAACAGTTCTACCTCCCATTTTATAATTGTGTATTATATTATTCTTTCCCAAATGCATCACACCGTACTTATCCACATTAAAAAAAGAACCGCGACTGTCTGCTCAAACTTCTAACTCGCTTAGGGCTGCTTGTAATAAATCTGCATCTTTCTCCAAGTTAACCACCCTCCCTATTCTGGTATCATCTGCGAATTTGGAAAACCAGATATCCGGGGAGGCTCTCATCATCCCTATATAGTCACTGAACAGGCAGGGAACCCTGCGGCACTCCACTAGTCACCCTCTGCCAGTTGGAGAATTCTCCTTTTATACATACTCTCTGCATCCTATCAGTCAACCAAGATTTTATCCAAACAAACACTATGTTTGACTCCGATGTTTACTAGAGTTTCTAACAGTTTGACGTGAGGTGCCTTGTCAAATGCCTTGGTAAATTCCAAGAAGATCACATCCACGGAACCACTTTTGTCCAATGCCTGATTTACTTTACCATAGAATTCCAACAGGTTAGTCTGACAAGACCTCCCCTTAGCAAAACCATGTGTATTATCAACCTTCCCAGTTTTATACTGGTGTTCCAAAATGAAGTCCTTAATGAATCCCTCGAGCATTTTTCCCCAGGATCGAGGTCAGGCTCACAGGTCTATAATTTTTAACTTCCTGCTTGGGACCTTTCTTGTGGCAAGGTATCACATCCGCCTGTTTCCAATCCTCCGGGACCTCCCCATCCCTTAATGATTTCTGAAATATTATAGTAACTGGGCCTGCTAGTTGTTCAGCCAAATCCTTAAGCACTCCTGGATGTATCCCATCTGGGCCCTGCGCCTTATTTTGGTCAAGTTTTTGAAGTCGTAATAAAACTTCCTGCCTGTCTAATTATTCCCTGGTCATCACTAGGTATTCCACAATTAATCCCTGATAATAGTTGTCCTTTATTGAAAACGGAAGCAAAATACTTATTACTTATTTCCGCCATACCAGAATTATCAGCAACTAATTTTCCCTCGGAATCTATCACAGGGCATACCTTTTTTGAGTCTCCCTTTATTATTAATGTAATGATAAAATGACTTATAATTGTCCTTTACCCTAGTAGCCAGTGTAACTTCAAATTTGCTTTTTGCTTCTTTTATACTTTTTTGGTAGACTTTAAACACCTTTTACAATTTGCCCAACTGCCAACATCTCCTCTTAATTTAGCATTCTTAAAAGCTTTATTTTTTCCTTTGTTTTTTAATTACTCTTGTCATCGGGGGGGGGGCGCGCGGGGGGGAGGTTTTTTTTTGTTTTAGCCGATTTATATTTATTGTTCATTGGTACAAACTTATGGATCAGACCAATAATTTTGTTTTTAAGGATATTCCACATCTTAAATAATGATGCGCCCTTGAATTCTGCTACCCAGTTCCAGTTTGACAATTCTCTCTGCATACCCTTTGTATCAGCCCTATTATAAAATATACACTATAGTAGCTCCCCAATTCTGGCTTACTGTCCCTATATAATCAAATGTAACCATTAAGTGGTCACTAGAGCCCAGGGGTGTCAACCTGGCAGTTATGTATCCTATCCCCCATATTACTTAAAGCTAAATCAAGAATATGTTTATCACGAGTTTCCCCTTACATACTATTCCACACCGGTCAAGCTAAACGTGTTTAAGTAATCATTTTCTTTATTAGTTTTAGTAACCAGATTTACCCAATCTATACCTGGTAAGTTGAAATCACCCAATAGGACTACATTCTTCAATTCTGATAAATGTTTAACAAAATCTAGCATGTTTAGGTCCTCCCCTGATGTTAGAGACCGATTTCTATAAACCAGTCCTAGTTCAATATTTGTATTGTAAGCTGGAGAGATTGATACCCAGAGAATTTCTATACCTTCCCATCTAGATGTATCCTTCTGCTCAGATATTATCACATCTTTCACATAGATGGCAACCCCTCCCCCTTATTTATCATATCTTTATTATAGAGGATATACCCTGGTATATTTTTCCCCCATCCATCTTCAGATTTCCACCAAGTTTCGGTTACTGCACAAATGTGAATATCCAAGTCCTGCAAGACTAGCTGGAGCTTCTCAATTTTATTATTCAAACTTCTAGCATTAACTAAGAAAATTTAATTTGGGCATACTATGCTTATTAGTTTTGTGTGCCTCAATTCCTGATTCTCCAATTTTTGCCCCTAGTATATTATCCCTTCCCCCCTCTCATTTAGTTTAAATGTACCACATTTTCATCCATCAATTTTTTTTAGCTTATAAGAGAAAATCCTTTTACCCTGTCTATTAAGGTGCAATCCATCTCTAGCAAACAATCAATGTCCTTGAAAATCTTGCCAGTTATCTATGAATAGCTGGTCCTCCCTCTGGCACCAGCGTTTCAGCCAACCATTCAACCTTTGAATTTCCCTGTCTAGTGTATCATTCGCTCTAGGTACTGGTAGGAGCCCTGATATAATTAACCTACCATTGTATGCTTTAATCTTTTGCCCAACCTCCTCAAAATCTCACTGAATATCCAAAATGTTTCTTTTCCCCATATCATTTACTCCAAGATGAAGAAATGTCACAGGACTGATGGTATTTTCCATAAGTCCTGGTAACATTGTTTTTATAACCCCTATGCCTGCCCCCGACAGGGCACTTGCTGTAGTGTGTAAATTCCTATTCTTGCAAAGAATTGCATCAGTGTATTTTAACATTGAGTCTCCTATAAATAGGACATCCAGGCCATCTTGTAGATAGGGGGTTGTAGATTTAGTCTTTTATAGCAACCATCTCAATATACATGATGTTTGTATTCTACCCCCTATCTGTAATAGTAATCACAATTGCATTAATTTTTCTTTAGATCATTACTTTTCTAAAAAATACTAACAAGACTAAAATCTATCTTTACAGCAAAGCGGACTTACAAAGTATTATAGCCATACTAGTAGGTATCGACTGGGATAACCGGATCTCCTCATTAGATTTAGAAGATAGTTGGAAATTTCTATTGACTACGTTTCTGACCCCAAGAGATACATCCCATTATATTTAAACATTGCCAAAGGAGGCATAAGCCTAAATCGTTGTCAACACAAATTCAACAGGTACGGAGACAAAAAACTAAACATTCAGTATATTTAAAATCCTGGACAAAGGAGAACTGGTCAGCACATCATAATACCCCCCCCCCCCCAAAAAAAAGGTGAGGCTACGATAAAGCAAGCAAAAAAAGTGGGAATTTAACCTTGCAAGTAATGCTAATAAAGATGAGAAGTCTTTTATTCATACATTAATTCTCTTAAAAACCTACCTGTCAGGTAGGCCCCTTGTCACAATTCAAATCTGTCATGATCCCCTAGAAATGGATAATATCCTGAATCAAAAATGTTGTGATGTCTTCTGCACCAAACCAAGCAGAAAAGATGTTAATACAACATTAGATAACACGCCTCCCATATCACTATCAGAGGATATGATTCAAGAGAAACTTCTCACTAAAAAACAAATATTCCCCTGGGCCAGACGAAATTAGTGGCCACCTATTATATCTACTAGCTGACCATATCTCTTATCCTTTATGTTTACTGTTTGAATACTGCTTACAGACCCATTTTGTACCCAAGAAGTGGAAGACTGCACGTTATACCAATTCATAAGAAAGGTCCTCGTTCTAACTAGGAAAATTATAGATCTATTAGTTTAATATCAACAGTCTGCAAAGTACTTAAAAGCATCAAAGATCCTATAAGTGATACTACTGATACAGAACAGCATGGGTTTAAGAAAGGCAGAGGCTACTCAAGTAATTTAATGTGTTTCTATGAAAATGTTAGTAAGAATATAGAAACTGGTATTCCATATGAAAATTTATCTTTATTTTAGCAAGGCGTTGGATGTTACGGCTCATCACATCTTGGAAGTCAAACTTCTAGATACCAACATAAACAGACATTGTCAAATGGATTGATAATTGGTTGGCACAGATCACAGAAGGTCCTAATTAATGGTCAACTATCAGACTCTGGACTTACTAGTGGAGTCCCTCAGGGGTCTGTATTGGGCCTCTGTCTTTTTCAAGTATTTATAGCAGACCTCACAAAACTGTCTGTCAGCCTCAATGAAATATGCCAATAATGTTAAACTTGGTGGGCCATATAATACGGAAAGTAATATTTCTAGAATTCAACAAGATCTAAATAGCATATCTCACTGGGTCAAAGTCTGGGGTATGAGACAATGCCTCAAAATGTAAAGTTATGCACGTTCACTAAATCCTTCCGCCATTAATTTATTAAATGGGAACCCAATGACTAGCACTACCGATAAAAAAAGACCTAGGTATTTACATAGCTAATCATCTAGGGTACAATACAGATTAATGAGGCCATTAATAGAACAAATTGAGTAATATAGTCCATTAAATGAAAAGTACAGTTATGCAAGAACTTACCGTAACAGCAGATCTTCGAGAACAGCTCTTGCAGCAGGTTACACCATTAGGACTTATGCCGGCAGGCACCAGGACCCCACAGAAATTGTCCAGCTAGCAGTATCCAGCAGGGACTGCCCCCGACGTCAGGCATCATACAAAAAGGGGGTGGTCTCCCAGAATCCCCAGTTCTCCTGCCGGAGTCTCCTGGCCGCTAGATGACATCAGAAGTGGAGACTGAGGATCCACCTTCAAAGAAGGCATTCAGAGAGGTGTTACAAACACCGAATCCTAGGTATTGACTAAAGGAACAACTCTACCTCCAGAAGGGATGGTGGGAGGGAAACTACCTGCTGCAAGAGCTGTTCTCTAAGATCTACTGTTACTGTAAGTTCTTACACAACTGTACTATCTTACTTTGAGAAACCGCTCTTGCAGCAGGTTACACCACTAGGACAGATTCCCAAGCAATTCTGGAAGTCCCTCAAATGTGAGAAGGCCAGGGAGAAACCAAGAGTTGAACCAAAGCCTAGGACAGTAGTCCCTGAAGGACTGCTAGGCCAAAACCAGCTCTTCGTGATGCAATGACCAGGCTATAATGCCTGATAAAGGTATGTACGGTGCTCCAAGTAGCTGCTGCGCAGATGGCTGAAGCAGACACGTTCTTCAAGGCAGCAGAGGAGGTAGCCACCACCCTTGTGGAATGTCCCCTAACAGAGCCCAGTAGGGACATGTTGCGCTTCTGGTAACAGAGTATGATACAATGGATACACCACCTAGAAAGCGACCATTTCGAAACCAGAGCACCCAGCATCCTATGGGCGAAGGAAACAAAAAGCAGATCAGATTTACAGTGTTGCTTTGTTCTGGTCAGGTAGTATATAAGACACCTATGCACATCAAGAGTGTGCAGCAGGGCCTCTCCTCTACTGGAGTATTTAGGAAAATACACTGGCAGGTCGATATCCTGATTAAGGGTGAGGGCCGAGACCACCTTAGGTAGAAACTTTGGATTGGTCCTTAGGAACACCCTGTCCTGGTGAAAAAACAAATAAGGTTCTTTGCACATAAGTGCGTATAGATCAGAAATCCTTCTGGCCGAAGTAAAAGCAATTAAAAATAACGTCTTTCATGCCAGAAGACGTAGCTCGCATTCAAAAGGCGGCAGCGTAAGCTACTCCTGGACGAAGGGCAAGTCCCATGGAGGAATGGGATCATTAATCGGAGGCCTACGGTGGAGGACCCCTCTCAAAAAGGCTTGTGCGGTTTCCAACTGAGCTATGGACCATAGGCCTATAGGACTGTGACAGGCAGAGATGGCACAAAGGTGTACTTTTATTGAGAAGTAGGCCAAGCCTGCCTGAGCTAGGGACAGGAGGTAGCCTAGAACCGAACCCTCAGAACAATCCGAGGGGGAGGTCCCGTGCTTGAGCCCAGAGACAAAATCTGCACCATTTCATGGCATACGTGGCCAGTTTTCTAGCAGCTGCTAGAACATCTGCTACCCCTTGCAAGACCCCGCAACGCATGACAGCTATGTCCCTAGGAGCCAGGCATGCAGGTTGAGAGCGCGAAGGTCGGGTGGACCAAGGATAATGCCTCCTGGGAGGATAAGTGAGAGCTGATTGGCAGAGGCACCAGAGGTTCCTGAGACAGTTGGTACAGCAGAGGAAACCAGATCTGTCTGGGCCAAAAAAGCACAATTAATATCAGCGTCACCTGCTCTCTGTGGAGTTCAGAAAGAACCCTCTGGATCAACAGAAAGGGAGGAAATGCATAGAGGAATCTGCCCGTCCAGGAGAGGGACAATGTGTCTCGCCAGAAAACACCAGGCCCTGGATCTAGCAAGCAGAAATTAGTCACTTTTGCATTGGATGGGGATGCGAAAAGGTCCAACTCTGGTGTCCCCATCTGCGAAACAGATCCTCTACGACCTCCTGGAGTACTTCCCCTTTGTGGACTCTGGCTTGAGAATGGCTCAGACTGCCATCGATAACACTGTCCACTCCTGGGACATGTACAACAATAAGGTTTGCACCGTGTTGCAGTACACAATCCCACACTCTTATGGCCTCCCTGCAAAGACAGTAGGAATGAGTGTCTCCTTGTTTGTTGAGGAAATACATCACCGCAGTATTGTCTGTTTGCGGCAGCAGAGTACCTGGTGGAATCTCCGATTGGAAGGCCTGCAAGGCATAAAGAACCGCTCTCATCGCCAAAATATTTATGTAAAGATGAGCTTCCTGGGACGTCCACGAGCCCCAAGACCCGACCCCGTCGAGGTGTGCTCCCCAACTGGACTCTGAAGCATCCGTGGAGAGTTACAATTGGAGACGGCGCAACAAAGGGGACTCAACGACAGGTGCTCTGGTTCGAGCCACCATTGCCAATCCCGGATGACTGTATTCGTGATCCGAACTGGGAGCTGCGGATGGTCTTGCTTTTGATACCACTGCACCCATAACATCCGCTGGGTCACCCGCATGTGGAGACCGGCTAAAGGGACTGTCACAATGGCCGCAGCCATGTGTCAGAGCAGGCAAGAGACCAGTCTTGCTGGGATGGTCTTTGCCAAGATATCCCTTATGATGTGCTCTGCTCTGTCCCAAGGCAAAGAGTCCAGGACTACACCTATGAACTGCAGTCGCTGAGACGGAACCAGGTGAGACTTCTCCTGATTGATAATGATGCACAGGGATCCGAAGAAGGAACTAATACAGTGGATCACAGACATCAGAGCCTCCAGAGAGGGAGCCATGAAAAGCCAGTCATCCAGGATGGGGAACACAGTGGCCTTGTCTCTTGAGAGCAGCCGCTACGACTGCCATGCACTTCGTGAATACCCAAGGTGCCAAGGACAGTCCAAACAGGAGGGCTCGGAACTTATAATGGCGACCTAGAAACTCGAAGCGCAAGAATGTTCTTTACGCCTGAGCTATCTGTACATGCAGGTAGGCAACCAGCATGTCCAGTGACGCTAAGAAGGCGCTCTGCTTGAGCATGGGAATTAAACCTGGAAGAGTCACCATGCAGAAGCGTTTGTAAAGCACCGAAGCGCTGAGGTCCAGAATCGGACAAAGGTCCCCCGACTTTCTGGGAGCCAAAAAGAAATGGGAATAGTATCCTGTGCCTCTCTGGTTCTGCGGTACGTGCTCTATAGCCTCTTTTTCCCGGAAGCACTAGCACTTCCTGCTGGATGAGCAGTGCATGCTTGACCAGAGTAACGGGAAAGCAGAGGAGGCCTTGATGGTGGGTGGTCAAGGAATTCTATAGAGTGTCCTCTCTCGACCAACTGGAGGGCACACCAGTTGGTGGTTATCGTCTGCCACTCTGAAAGGTGGCGAGAGATGCGACCCCTGACCTTTTCTTCCCATTGATCCAGAGGAGGGTTGGGGGCTGGGAAGGAGTCATGCTGTGGCGACATTGCCTCCCGCAGGCTGGGTTGGCTTTGTATATCTCGGACCTTGGCCCTGAGGAAGACTTAGGTAGGGCCTTGTGGTTAAAGTTGCCCCTTTGCTGCTGGCCGGGACGTGACTGCTGCAGTTGTTGCCGGCCGTGAAAACGATTCTGGTTCCTATGAAAGGAACAAGTCTTAGGTCTGTACATGGCCTGTACAGTCCTCACAGACTTCCCGGCGTCCTGCAACTTGGCGATTTTTTTCAGAATCCTCACCAAACAAGACTTCTCCGTTGTATGGGACATCCAAGATATTTTTCTGGACGTCCAGGGTAAATCCGGAGACGCTAAGCCATGAGTGTCTCCGGAGACAGATGCCAGAGGCTGCTCGCCTGGCCGCGGAGTCTGCTGAATCATAGGCTGCTCTCAAGACTTTGGTCCCTATGTCTGACGCTCTGAAGAAGGTTCAGAAGTTCCTCCTTCTGTTCGCCATCTGAAAGGACTTTAACCAGATCCTGGCCCCGTTCCCATAGGACGTTCTGAAACTGAACCATGCCAGTCAGATAGTTCAGTGACCTAATGGAGCATGTAGCAGCCACATACATGCACCTACTCAGTGAATCCAATTGCTTGGATTCCTGGTCTGGAGGCTGTGTGCTCAAATGCTGTGGTCGTTGAAACCGGTCATGAGAGGCCATGACGACAAGTGAATCAGCCAGGGGTTGTTGCACCAGATACGGGTCCCCCGCAGGGGCCCTCTATAGGTGGTCAGCCTTCTTCGGCATGGCAGAAGTGGAATGCGAATGCTTCCACGCAGCCTTGGTGACGTCTGCGAAGGTGTCCACCAAGGGTGGCACCACCACAGGCTTAGAATCTTTCTGCCGAAGGTATCGAGCTAGGCGCTGTTATTCGGGGTCTAGATCTTCCGTTTCCCATCCCACGTTTTCCTGGATGTGCCTCATGATCTCAGAAAGAAAGTGATCATCCGGAGGTGACCTGGGGAGGTCTTGTGGGTCTGGTGATGGGATACTTATCGGAGGAGGAGACCTGGAGATGTCCAAAGAGTCCGGTCTAGAGTTGGCCCCCTGCGTAGTGGACCTTCTTCCTCTGGGTCACTTGGGACTGGGAAACCCTGAGGGAGACCGTAAAGGGGGCCTTCTGTCTCTGGATCTGCCCCTAGGAAGTGGTGTAGGCTCCTTGGGGGTCGTGAGTCTTCCTGCTGGACCCTGGGGATGAGGAGGAAGAGGCGGCGGCTTCATTGGAACCACATCCTTTTTAATAGTGTCCCACTAAAAGGTGAACAGATCTTTAACCTCCTGGATATTCATACCGGACAACTGTTCTAGCATCGGGGTAGGTCTGTCGCCAGTATAGGGCGTCTGGTCAGAGGGCGTCACAGGTTCAGGCGACTGCTCCCCCGGGAGCCTGGCATCCTCAGCATTGCCTGCCTGGTCGTCGGGCAATGTCAGATCCTCCTCGGAAGAGCCCCGGCGACCGGTATCCACCGATGGAGGGAGGGCAGTCTGCTCCTTGCGTCGTTTGACAGACTGGTGCTGAACGGACGTCTGGTCCGACGGGTGTTTGGCCGGAGACTGGTCGGCAGCCCACTTGTCAGTCAACCATTTAAGGGATGTCAGGTCCTTGGTCTTCCTGGGAGGCCGATCTGGTGTCTGGCTCCTGGCATCTCTCCGAGGAAGCAGAAGACTTGGAAGAGGACTTGGACCGATGGTCAGAAGACTTCGCTGAGGCCCAGGAGGGTGCTGAAGAAGGGTCCGAAGTCCTGGTAGTCTTGAGCGGGTGAAGAGAAGCCGAAGAGCCGCCTGAAGTCCTAACTTTAATGGGGGGGAGAGCAGTCTGAGCGTGTGGAGCTTGAGCTGGTACACTAGTCAGAGGCCCGGTTCAGGGATCTGGACCTGGCCTTCTTGTATTTTTGGGACTTGGAGGTAGACACCTCTAGAGGCAGGGTCTTTGTACATAATTTTTAATTTTTCTTCCAACAGGAACCCCTGAAGTGTTTTCTGATGGTGGATCCTGGTGCGGCTATTGAACTGCTGACAAAAGGAGCAGGCCTTGGTGTCGTGCTCCAGGCCTAGGCACCATAAACAGGCCAAACGGAGATCCTTAAAAGGGATCTGTTTGCCACAGGCACACTTGGAGGAGTGCCCTGCGGAAGGAGTAGGAGATGCTGACATTTAGTAAAATAAACGAACTTCAAGTTGTCGTTCGCCGAAACGGTCATCCGTGAGGCAGATGCTGGCGAGTAGACGGCAGGAAAATAAGTGGAGATTCTGGGGGACCGTCCCGTTTTGTATGATGCCAGATGTCAGGGGCGGTGCCCGCTGGATACTGCTAGCTAGAAAATTTCCGTGGGGTCCTGGCGCCTGCCGACTTCATTCCTAATGGTGTAACCTGCTGCAAGAGCAGTTTCTTGAAGTAAGATCATCAAATCGATAAATCCTGAAGTAATGCTACCATTGTTCAGAGCTTATGCTAGACCCCACTTAGAGTACTCAACGTTTGAGTCCATATAAAATCGGAGGGGAGATAGTTTCTCTGGAAAAAATCCAGAGAAAACTTACAAAAAATATAACTGGACTATCTAATGTTCCATATAAAAATGTTTAAAAGATCTCAATCTTATGCCATTATCACTTAGACAGCTTCAGGGTGCTCTAATCTATATGTTTGATATTGTTAATGACCCTTATCCATTTACTCAATCGGGTTGTGTGTTCAAAAATAATGCCTACAACACCAGAGGTCGCCCACTCCAGGTAACTAGGGCAAAATTTTATCACACATCACGAAAGTATTTTTACACTCTGAGGATCATCAATCCTTGGAATAACCCACCATTTGACATTATCTCCAGTGAAAATAAGCTAACATTTAAGAATCGCCTGGGTAAAGTTATTAACAAATCCAACTTTGGCTATTATAATTAATTCAGGTGCGGTTATGGGCCTCACAGCCCCCTTACACCTTAACCATCTTGGTATGAGCCAGAAGGAGAGCTATACATCTGCTGCCCAGGTGAGCCAGAAACTAGCCAGCAAAGCCCTACAGAGATGAAGTCCTCGGGGTATATGGGGACGGAGGGTGGGACAGCATGGCCTAATGAAAGATTCTCTCGAAGATCTGTTACTGTAAGTATGTAACTGTTCTATCTGAGGATATTTCGTCAGGCCACACAGATGGAACGAGTAACAGGCAGTACTGATAACAGTCTGGGTGGCTGGCTGGAGCCTATATACCCAAGAAAGTAGGCCTTGCAGCACAGATTGGCCAAAGCCTGCCCCTTTCTTTGAGGCAGTGTCCAAGACTAATGTTTAGTGAAGGTGTGGACAGTACTCCAGGTGGCAACTGCACAAATCTCAGCCGCAGACATTCTTGAAATGAGCAACAAAAGAGGCTATGCCTCTAGCCAAGAACAAACCCAGGATGTTCCTTACTATACTTTTTACAACAGAAACTAATACAATTGGCCAACCATTTGGACAAGCACCGCTTAGAAAGTGGAACACCCTCTTTTCCAGGGACAAAGGAAAAAGCTACGAGAACTTCCTGCAGTCCTTCATATGGTGTATATAGTACCCGACTATTTTATGTACATCTGAAGTATGGAGCAATGCTTACCCTGGACTGGCATGGTGTGGAAAATAAACTGGTAGGTAGGTTGTTTGATTTAAAGTTAACACCACCTTTGGTAAAAACAAAGGGTTAGTATACAAAGCACCCTTGTCTTTGTGGAAAATCAAATAGAGGCTTACACATCAAATCATACTTTATTTCTAACGCACTTTTCTTAAATCAAAGCGCACAATTTAAAAATAACCAACAAACTATTAAAACAAAAAAGTTAGAAGACAGCATACATATGATACATTTGACTAAATATCCTCTCCAAATGCTAGGCCGAATAAATAAGTTTTCACGGAGGATTTAAACGTCTCCGTGGACAGGCACTCTCTAATCCGACAAATTAGAGTTCCACAGGGCTGGGGCCACAAAAGCAAAAGACCTCGTACCTGATGTCTGTAAATGAACCCTGGGAACCTCTAGCAATCCCTCACTGGTGGAACGGAGAGGGCGGTAAGGTAGCAGGAGGTCTTGCAAGTAACCCGGCCCCTGACCATGTAGGGTCATATAGATAAGCAATGCGACCTTGAAGATGATCCTCCCATCGCACCGGTAGCCAATGCAGTTCACGCAGCGCAGGCGTGACATGGCAAGATCTTGACCGCCCCGTCAACAACCTGGCCGCTGCATTCTGCACCAACTGCAGGCAACGGAGATCCACCCCCGGTAACCCTAGGTATAGAGCACTGCAGTAGTCAAGACAAGAGGACACACAGGCGTGAACCAACACAGGAAGGTCATTGGGTGGGCGATTTTCCTCAGATGGAAAAATGAGGACTTGACAACTGCTGACACCTGTGCTTTAAGCGTCAGTTCATTGTCAAGCACAACCCCTAGATTCCGCACCTTCTCAGAAGGTCTCAACTTGTCATCCCTCAGCACCAGGCCAGACGGTTGCCCAGGAATCAACTTCTCTACCCGGTGACCAGGGTCTACCACAAGCACCTCAGTCTTATCCAGATTTAGTTTCAACCAGTTAGCACTCATCCAGACCTGCATCTCGTCGAGGCAGTTGTTCAAAGGACGGGCAGAGCAGGTGTCATTTGCATAGCAGTGAAAACTCAAAGCCTGCATAAACTCTGAAATCCTCTGAGCAGAGGTAATGCCAACTAAAAGAAAAAATTACTCGCCTTAGTAATGTTGTTTCTTCTAATGGAGTCTTGCTATATTATGACAATTGCAGTTTGTCCCACCATTAGAACTGCTCCGGAGGTGAAAGGGTTAACTACCATTCTGAGAATGGAGTTTAGAGCACGAGCTCAGTTAGAGAAGCTCTGTCTGGATAATTTCAAACTAAAACTGTCAGATCTTTATGAGCAAAAACTCACTAAGGTTCTGTGTGGAAGCTGTAACCTACACTAGCCAACTGGCTACCTAAATATTAACACATATTCCTGGTCCCAACACAAAGACTCAAGTCAGGGAACCAGAAAATAATAAAATAAGGTAGAATAAAACACCACACCCCAAAACCCCAAAAGGGGTGAAAACATATAATGGGCATAACTGGTGCCAACACTGGACTGCCCACCCCATACCCAAGTAGAAGTTCTGAGAGGGGCAGGCTGGGGGGGAGGTCATAATATAGCAAGACTCCATTAGAAGAAACAACATTACTAAGGTGAGCAATTTTTTCTTCAAACAACAGAATCTTGCTATATTATGTTACAATTGCAGAATACACAGCAGTACCTCCATGGAGGAGGGACAGAACCTACTTAGGAAATAGGCTCTGAAGCACGGCTGTGCAAATCTAGCATCCCTCCTGGCCTGGATATCCAAGGGTAATGCTTGGTGAAAGTGTGTACTGTTTTCCAGGTAGCTGCTTGACATATCTCTAAAATAGGGATGCTTCTGGCAGCAGCGATAGACGAGCTGTACCTCTGGTAGAGTGAGCCCTCAGGCCTGAAGGGGGAACCTTTCCCAGTTTTTGATAGCAAAATTGGATACAAGAGACAATCCACCAGGCAATGGATCTCTTAGTGGTAGGTTTACCTTTTCCAACCTCACCAAAAGTGAGAAAAAGTTGGAGGGACTCGAACCTATGACCCTTGGTACACTCTATATAGTAACTAAGGGCCCTCTTAACATCTAAACTGTGCAACCTCCTCTCACCAGAGGAGGAATGGTCAGTAAAGAACACTGGAAGGGAGATAGATTGGTTAAGATGGAAGTCTGAAACCACCTTAGGCAAAAACTTCCTGTTAGTCCTAAGGACTACTTTATCCCTGTGAAAGGAAATAAAGTCACTCTCCACTGACAAGGCTTGTAACTCACTTATGCGCCTGGCAGAAGTGATGGCTACTAGAAAAACAGTTTTCTAAGTCAAATACTTGAGCTCTGCAGAAGACAGAGGCTCAAAGGGAGGTTGCATCAACTGAGCAATGCAAACATTAAGATCCCAGGCAGGGGCCAGGTCCCTGAAAGGTGGATTAGTATGAAGTAATCCCTTGAAAAACTTGGAAAAACAGGGTGAGTGGAAAGAGAAGAGGGCTTTCCTGTTGAAATAAAAGCAGAGACAGCTGCCAAATGAACTTTCAGGGTAGCTGGTCTCAGGCCCAAAGAATTAAGATGGACCATATAGTCCAGAACAATGGGCAAATCAGCAGATTCCGGGGAAATATGCTTCCCCGAGAACCAGATGGAAAATCTTTTCCATTTAGAATTATAAGTGGCCCTAGTGGAAGGCTTCCTGGAAGCCTTCAGGATGTCGAGAACACCTTGAGAAAGGTGTAGGTCAGCAAACTAACTCCTCAAGAGCCAGGCCTTGAGGTTGAGGGATTTGAGATTCGGATACCAAACCCTCCCCTGAGCACAAGATAACAGATTGTGTCTCCTGGGGAGGCACAGGGGAAGATGGACTGTTGAGGACAGAAGGAGTGGGTACCAGGGCTGCCTGGCCTAATCTGGAGCAATCAGAATCATCCTGCAAGGCTGGGATCTGATTTTGACTAGCACCTTGAATAGGAGAGGGAAGGGAGGAAAAGCATATAGAAACTTCCCTTCCCAATCTAGGAGAAAGGCATCCAGAGGGACTGAGCCCATCGCTGGGGTCCTGCAACAAAACAGTGGAAGTTGGTGATTGTCTGGGGCTGCGAAAAGATCTATCTGAGGGGTGCCCCATCTGGCAAAAACTATCCCCAGAACTTGGGGATCCAGTGACCATTCGTGATGGCCCTGGGAAATCCTGCTGAGAGCATCTGCCAGGACATTGTCCTTTCCTGGGAGGTGAACTGCTATGAGGAAAGTGTTCAGGGAATAAGCCAGAGACCATAACTTCATTGCTTCGGTGCACAAGGCCTAAGACAGAGTGCCCCCTTGTTTGTTGATGTACCACATTGTGGTGGTGTTGTCTGTTCCGACTTGTACCACTTTGTTCTGAACAGACGCAGAAAACACTTGAAGTGCTAGAAAGACAGCTCTGAGTTCCAGCAAATTGATGTGGAGCAGAGATTCCTGAGGGGACCACACTCCCTGAGTGGAGAGGTCGCCCAAGTGAGCTCCCCATCCCAGAAGGGATACATCCGTAGTAAGGGTCAAGGAATGCGACAGAGGGATGAAGGGGACCCCCAGTCTTAAATTGCTCTGATCCTGCCACCACTGAAGGGCCTGGATCACGGTTCGAGTCACTGGGACCAACTTGGAAAGGGGATCTTTTCTCTGAGACCAAAAGGCTCTCAAGTGAAACTGAATGTCCCTCATCTGAAATCTTGCTCCTTGCACTACAGCTGTGGAAGCAGCCATGTGCCCTAGGAGCTGTAAGTGCCTTGCTGGTCGAGACCTGCAGAGTGAATGAGAAGCCAGGGCCACCCAGGTTCCTCCCTCTCTAAGGGTAGGAAGGCTCTGGCCTGCTTTGTGTCCAATTCTGCACCTATGAGGTACCTGAACAGGTTCCAGAACTGACTTTGGAAAATTGAGCAAGAAGCCCAGAGAGGTGAGCAGCTGCTGGGTAACTTGCAGGTGTGATTTGACCTGTTCTGGAGACTGGCCTACAATGAGCCAGTCGTCTAGATAGGGAAAAACAGCAATCCTTTGCCTTCTTAAATGAGCAACTGCTACTGCCAGACATTTTGTGAATACCCTTGGAGCAGAGGTGAGGCCAAAGGGCATTGCTCTGAACTGGTAGTGACCTAAGGGCAGTTCGAATCTGAGGTACTTTCGGTGAGAGCTTCTGATTAGAACATGGAAATAGGCATCCTTGAGGTCCAGAGAAGCTAGCCAGTCCCCTGGCCTTAGAGAAGGTAAAATCATTGCCAGTGTCATCATTTTGAACTTTGGTTTCAAAAGGTGCTTGTTCAGATATCTTGGGTCTAAAATGGGCCGCCATTCTCCTGTCTTTTTTGAGGTAAGGAAATATCTGGAGTACAGACCCTTGCCCTGGTGTAGGGGGGAAACCTTTTCTACAGCTCTGAGAGCTAGAAGGGTTGAAACTTCTGTTTCTAAGGTAAAAGTCTCTAAAGGGTTTGCAGGTGGAAAAAATCTGGCTCTCATCATTGGAAATGTTTTGAAACTGAGAACCAGACCCTGGCTTACTACTTCCAGGACCCATTTGTCTGATGTTAGAGACTCCCAGTCCTGGGTGAAGTAAGCCAGCCTGCCCCCTACAGGTAGTGGAGAACCAGCCCTGGGCACCCCATCAGGGTGCCTGTTTGGCAGGGGCTTTAGTCTGAGGGGTGGGAGCAGACCTACTTGCACCCGGTCTGCCTCTGCGAACCCCTCTGAGCATAAGCAGAAGAAGCCTGGGTTTGGTAAAAGGCCTGTGAAAGGGCCTACCTCTACCCTGGGGTCTGCTTCTGAGGAGTGGCTTGCCGCTCCTTGGCTTGTGCACTCCTATAAGTTGTTCTGTATTCATCCATTTTCTTCATGTAATTCTCCGTTTGCTCCCCAAACAGAGAATTCCCCACCACAGGAAAATCCATAGCCTTAGACTGGGTATCCTGTGACAAGTTAGTACACCTGAGCCAAGCTAACCTACGAAAGGCCACAGATGTAGCCATGACTCTAGAGGATAGATCATTAGAATCCACAGCAGCATGGAATTGCACCTTGGAAGCCTCAATACCATCAGAAGCCACCTGCTCCAGCTCCTTGGCAAGCTGGCCAGGGGCCTGTTTAGCCAAAGCCATGACAGTGTCCCATCTAGATTTTTCGTATCTTGCCACATAAGCCATGTAATTTGCTTGTCTGAGTCCCAAGGACGCTGCCATGTATTGTTTTTTAGCCATGGCATCAATCTTCCTGGAGTCCTTGTCAGGAGGATGTGAAGCCAGGGGAATGTTAACTTTATCACAGGCTGCAGCCTGAACTACTCCAACATGACTGCATTGCTGTGAAGAAAGTCTATATCAGGACCTGACAAAGTGTACCTCCTGTCCATCTTTTGTCAACAGGAGGCACAGAATTAGGGCTTTTAGAATTTTATTGTTTGCTTCCTAAAAGACTTATGTAAGGGCTAGATAATCTCTAGACTCTGGGATATCCATCATTTCCACAAAATCAGGTTCCTCTTGCTCATCCACAGCTTCCTCTAATGGGAGCTGGAGGGTTTTAACAACCTTTTATAAAACAAAAATGAGAGGGGACTCCAGAAAGCATAGGGGAGATTCTAAAGGTCTGTCTGGGAGATGTCCGGTTCAATGGGCACATCAGACTCTCAAAGTCACATTCACACTGTTCATAATCCTCCTCCCCTCCTCTGATTCATAAAAATCTCAATATCATATTCTTGAACGGTGGAACCGACGAACCGACCTCCTACCAGACAGTGGCGGTTGGATGGAACTCAAGAAAGTGACTGTACAATTTGTATAGCTTTTGCTATTTCTGCAGCAGTTGGAGAAGGAATTTTGGACTCCATACCTGCTGATTTTCTTAGTTTTCTTTGCTGGAACTGGCTCCTCAGAGCCAGCTTTACGTTTGCCTGAGGAAGTCTCGCCCTGGTCAGAGGGCACTCCCTCCGGTTCGGCTGGCACCGAACCAGGCTGGCCATCCGGGTCAGCGGACTTCTTGGCCTCCCATTCCCAGAGCCTGCCCACTCTTATCCAGGGTGGCTGCAGGGAAATTCTTACAAATCTGGCAGTCTGAATTGAGGTGGTCAAACCCCAGACAATAGACACATGTCTGTGGGGAAGCCTTTGCCAAGGCTGACCCACACACTACACTACAGTGTTGAAACCCAGTGGGCCCGGTTTTTCTTTTGGGTTTCTCAGACATGATGCCAGCCTAACCAACAAACTTGCCCTTTTAACAGCAGTGCCAGGCAAGACACCCTTATCGGTTCCCAACCGTGTCACGGGTCGTGGAAAAAACCGTAATGAAATCAGTTTTTTAGAACCGATAAGAACCGCACTCTAAAAGCTTTAAAATGCTTATACTTTAAAGTTTTAACCAACCTGATCGGTTCGAACCGAACCGATAAACATTTACAAGTTCCACACAGAAATAAAAAGTTGTCTATTACTTACAATACCACAGAGCTTGAACTGATCGGTTTGCGGTTAAAAATAATACTCGCGGTTGAATTTAACCGAGAAAATACTGTTTAAACAGAGAAATGAACCGAGCAGTAGGAGAAATCTCGGGAGCGACTATTCAGTGAGGCGAAGTAAAGAATCTGACAGTTTCAGTTTGAAATTAGCCAGACAGAGCTTCTCTAACCGAGCTCGCACTCTAAACTCCATTCTCAGAATGGTAGTTAACCCTTTCACCTCCGGAGCAGTTCTAATGGTGGGACAAACTGCAATTGTCATAATATAGCAAGACTTCATGTTGTCTGAAGTAACACTTTCCATGACAAAGCATAGCTCACAAGCTGCAGATGGCTCAAAAGGAGCCAAAGGAAAAAATTACTTACCATAGTAATCACCCCAGTGATGCTCAGACATTCAGAACTTTGTGCAGTCATCCTGATGGGTTGGACTGCCCGGAGAGATGGAACCTACGCAAATGATGGAATTCTTTGCACGTGAGCATCTTTCAAATACTGCCTCTACCAACTGTAGTGTTCCAAGCCCTTCAGATTTGTAAGAAGCCTGGAAGTCAGGCAACATGGAAAAATCCAACAACTAATTAATAAAACATTTTTTAGGATTAGCCTAATAAACAACTTACTTCAAAAAACCTCCAAGGGAGGAACTATATCTGTATATAATAATGGTGTTCACCATACAGTGAGAAAAACTATTAAGAGAGAAAACTCAAAATCTAGCAGAGATATGCATCCATAAGGATATGGCTATGTGGCACTAGCATGCAGAATGCAGAGGCTGAAGTTCTGGAAGGGGAGGATGGGAGGGAGTTATGAATGTCTGAGCATCACTGGGAAGAAAAAAGGTTACTATGGTAAGTAATTTTTTCTTCTAACCCCAGTAATGCTCAGACCATTCATAACTTTGTGCAGACTACCAAGCAGTACCCCCTGATGGTGGGCACAGAACTTATTTTGGAAACAGACTTTGCAGGACTGCTGTGCCAAACTTGGCGTCACTTCCGGACAAAATATCTAAATTATAATGCTTTGTAAAGTTGTGTACGGATTTCCAAGTAGCTGCTTTACAAATGCCCAACAATGGCACCTCCCTAACAGCTGCAATAGTGGCAGCTGTTCCTCTTGCTGAATGAGCCCTCAGCCCAGCTGGGGACTCTCAACCTGCTTTAGTGTAGCAGAATTGAATACACTGGACAATCCACTGAGAAATGGATCTTTTTGAGGCTGGTTTGCCCATTCCAGCATCCCCATATTTAAGGAAAAGTTGTTTCTTGTCTTGCCTATGGCCTTTAGTAGCCATCATGAAGTAGCCAAGAGCTCTCTTCACATCCAGACTGTGAAGCCTTCTTTCACCAGAGCTTGTATGGTCTGTGAAGAAGACAGGCAGAGTGACTGATTGGTTCAGATGGAAATCTGAAACCACTTTGGGAAGGAATTGTCTGTTTGTTCGGAGAACTACTTTATCCCTATGGAAGGAAATATAGTCCTGGTCAACACAGAGAGCCTGAAGATCACTGATTCTTCTTGCTGAGGTAACTGCTACCAGGAAAACTGTTTTCCAGGTAACATACTTTAAATGGGCTGTAGCCATGGGCTCAAAAGGAGCCCACATCAATCTGGCTATACATACATTAAGATCCCAAGCGGGCACTGGTGCCCTGTGAAGAGGGTGCAAATGCATCAGGCCTTTGAAAAATCTTTTGAAAATGGGATCCGATGCTACAGACACCTTTGTCCTAGCAGACAGGTATGCAGATACCTGCTGCAAGGTGAACTCTTAAGGAACTGGGTTGCAGACCTTGTGAATGTAAATGAGTTAGATAATCCAACACCACTGGGACCTCCTGCATCATTTGGGGTGAAGTTTAAACCAGAGCACCAGAAAAAATCTTTTCCACTTAGCAGAATAAGTTTTTAGTGGAAGGCTTCCTATAATCTTTCAAGATGTTTAATACAGCTTCAGAAAGGTTCACGCCTGCATACTCTAACTCCTCAAGAGCCATGCCTTGAGGTGAAGAGACTTGAGATTTGGGAAACGCAATGTTCCCTGATTGGAGGTTAGAAGATTGTGCCTGAAAGGCAAGCTTATTGGTCTGTTCACTGCCATGGAGAGCAGGAGAGTGTACCATGGCTGCCTGGGCCAATCTGTAGCTATCAATATCAGAGAAGCTGAGAGGGAAGAGTTTCAGCAATACCCAGAAAACTACAGGAAAAGGGGGAAGGCATAGAGAAACTTGCCCGACCAATCCAGTACCAGGGCATCCAGAGGGACTGTGCCTTGGGCTGGTGGCCTGCAACAATACTGAGGCAACTGGTAGTTCTGGTGGGATGTGAACAAGTCCATCTCTGGAACGCCCCACCTGCTGAAAATTACCTGCACCACCTGCTTGTTTAGTGTCCATTCATGATGGGACTGATTAATCCGACTCAGTGTGTCTGCCAAGATACTGTCCTTTCCTGGCAGATGGATGGCTTGCAGGGACACCTTTAGATAATATGCCAGAGCCCAAATTCTCATGGCTTCTGTGCATAGGGGACCTGATCTGGTGCCACCCTGCTTGTTTATGTAATATAGTGGTGGTATTCTCTGTTCTGACTTGTACCACTTTGCCCATTACCAGTGTAGAGAAAACTTTTAGAGCTAGCCGCACTGCTCTGAGTTCCAGCAAATTTATATGCTGGAGGGACTCTGCCCCTGACCAGGTACCCTGAGTTGTGTGCTTCCCTAGATGGGCACCCCAGCCCAGAAGGGATGCATCTGTTGTGAGGACCAGTGAAGGATCCTCCTTCTGGAAGGGAACCCCCCCTGCCTTAGGTTGGATTCCTTTTACCACAAGAGGGCTTGTAACAGAGGCCTTGTCACTGGAATGAGTTTTGAAAAGGGATCTTTTCTCTGACTCCAATGAGTCCTGAGGTGAAACTGGATGTGTCTCATGTGAAACCTGGAACCCTGCACTGTGACTGTGGATGCAGCCATATGACCCAAGAGCTGCAGGAATTGCCTGGCTGTTTTATGACCATGCAACTTGAAGGAGTTTGCTATGGCCTGAAAACTTTGCATCCTGTCTAGTGGTAAAAAGGCCCTGGCCTGTAGGGTGCCGATCTCTGCCCCTATGAACTGTAAAGTCTGTGTAGGGGTGAAGACAGATTTTTTCTGGTTTACTATGAAACCCAGGGACTCCCAAAAGATCCTGTGTGAGCCTTAGAGAGGTTGCGACCTGTTCTGGTGATCTGACCACTACCAGCCAGTCGTCCAGGTATGGGAAGACAGTCACTCCCTGTCTTCGAAGAAATGCCACCACAGCTGCTAGGCATTTTGTAAACACCCTTGGTGCCAAGGAAAGGCCGAAGGGTGGGGTTGCAAACTGACAATGACCTGATGGGAGTCTGAATCTGAGATATTACCTGTAAGATTCTTTTATGGGGATGTGGAAATAAGCGTCCTGTAAGTCCAGAGATGCCAGCCAGTCCCCTTTCTGGACTGTTTGCAGAATCTGAGCCAAAGTGACCATTTTGAACTTTGGCTTTTTCAGCTGCTTGTTTAAAGCTCTGAGATCCAAAATTGGCCGCCACTCCCCGTTTTTCTTTGTTGTTAGGAAGTATCTGGAGTAAAAACCTCTTCCTCTCAGGGTTGCAGGGACTAGTTCCACTGCTTTGAGCCGAAGCAGCTTCTGAACCTCTGCCTCTAGCATCGAGATTTGTGCTGGGGTGGGGAGGTGGAAACCCTGGGGTCCCGTCCCCCCCCGAGGAAGAATTTTGAACTGCAGGGACAGACCTTTGCCCACTACCTCCAATACCCACTTGTCTGTGGTGATGGTTGACCAGAGGGGAAGGAAATGGGACAGTCTGCCTCCAACAGGAAGGGAGGAGGCGGCTTGCATTTCAGGGGTTCTGTTTAGGCTGGGGTTGAGGTTGTGCCCCTCGTCTAGAGCCCCTTCTACCCCTACCTCTGTGGGGGGTACTGCTGGTACTGGGGCATGGCTACTGGCTGGAAAAAGGGTCTTGATAAAAAGGAACGACCCCTAGCCCCTCTTTCCATAGGGCCTGGTGGATGAAGAAGCTCTGTCTCTAGCAGAGTTACTTCTACAAGTAGCCTTATATTCATCCACCTTTTTCATATAGGCCACTGTGGACTCCCCAAAAAGCGCATTTCCTTCTAATGGGAAATCCAGGGCCTTTGACTGGGTATCCTGAGTGAGGTCTGTGACCCTAAGCCAGGCAAACCTCCTCTGAGCCACTGTATTAGCCATCCATCTGGCTGCAGTGTCATTTAGATCAGCAGCCATTTAGAACTTGTACTTGGTAGTTTCTGCCAGGTCATCTGACAAGGGTGGGGTGGCCTTCATGGACATTGCCAGTACAGACTGCCACAGGGATTTCTGATACTGGGCAGCATAAGCTTGAAAAGTGGCCAGTCTCATGGCCATCGAGGCTGACAAATAGCCCTTTTTGGCCATACTGTCCAATTTTCTGGAGTCCTTGTCCGGTGGGTGTGAGGACAGAGGGACTTTAGCCTTATCACAGGCAGCTTGCTGTATTACCCACTGATGATCAGGGTGGGAAAAAAGGAAGTCGGCTCCCTCCCTGTCCAGCTGGTATTTTTTATCTATTCGCTTGTCAATTGGAGGAATAGAATTTGGGGTCTGCAGGAGCTTCATAGCATCCTTCTTAAAGAATTTATATACTGGAAGGAGGAGGGCCTTTGTGGGTGTTAAACCCATCATATTGAGATACTCAATCTCCTCATCTCTACTTGTTCTGTTATGGCAATGTCCAGAGCATCTGCCATTTTCCTTACGAAAGAAAATGGGAGGAAAAATCCTCAGACATTCTGGGAGGCGAGCCAAATTCCAGCTCAGGGGATACCTCTGGGGGAATAGGTTCGTCCTCCTCATAAGGCTCATCATCCTCTTCGAAATAGTGTTGCTCCAGAGCAGGGGGGGCAACACAGCAGCAGCAACCTGGGGGCCCTGGGAAGGGGCAGGAGGCTGAGGGATGATACTCTGCAGAGCCTGAATAATTTTAAATGCCTGGGCTATGTCCTGAGCTGAAGGCATTACAGGCTGCTGCGCAGAAGTCCCTGGTTTAGCAGGAGAGGGTTCTGCATGCTTGAGCTTCTTTCATTTCTTTGAGGGAACCAGAGAGTCAGCCGGTTCTTTTCCTCTTTTTGCCCCTTTTTCGCCCGTATCAGGGGCAGGGGTAAAAGCACTCGTTAATTCAACCACAACAGACTGGGGTGTCAGTTGGTCAGAGCCTGAGGGACCCCAGGAAACTTTATATTAAGCCTTTCAACGCGCTTTTCAACAGTTTTTTCTGGGAATGTTTTACATATCTCACATTCCTGGTCCAAATGTTCAAAACCTAGACAAGCTACACATAAGGTGTGCTTGTCTGCCTTGGCAAACATCTCCACACTTTAAACAGGTTTTAAAACCAGGCTCCCCGGTTCTCTTAGGTTTCTCAGTCACGGTGAAAGATAAAGTGAAAACCTAAACCGCTATATGCCAAATGCTAATGCGGTCATTTAAACAGCTTAAAAAGGTTTTCCTTTTTTTTTTGCGGTCGGTCCCGGAACAGATAGGGAACCGATGGAACCGAGAAAGGAGATGAAATATGAACCAGTTCAACAGTTCTGTAACCAATAAAAAGCGGTTACAAATAAAGTCGTTTAGGACTAACATTTAGCGATAATGAACAGGTTATTTAGTTAGAGAACTAAAACAAAGTTAAAACCAACTCTGATCCCTCACGGTTATGCCAAACCCCGGGGAACCGAGAAAACAATTTAAGCAATAACTAAATGTAACCTAACAATTGATAGAGGCAGTAAAAGAAACTGAAAATACTTATGGTTTTTAATTCTTTTCTTTCTTCTTCACGCGAAAGAGGGCGACAGACTCCGAGCGACCAGACTTTCAAGCGGAGAGAAAAATCTGAAGGGCTTAGAACACTACAGTTGGTAGAGGCAGTATTTGAAACATGCTCACGTACAAAGAATTCCATCATTTGCATGTGTTCCATCTCTCCGGGCAGTCCAACCCATCAGGATGACTGCACAAAGTTATGAATGGTCTGAGCATTACTGGGGTCAGAATAAGCTTTTCTAACAAAATTCAGATCCCAAGCCAGGACAGGCTTGTGGATAGGAGGCTTCAAGTGCAGAACGTCTTAAACATACAGGCCACCTCCAGCTGGGCAACCGTACGACCATCAGGTACGTGGAAAGCAGAAATGGCTGCCATGTGCACCTTCATAGAGGAGTACTGTAGGCCTGCATCTGATAAGGACAGCAAATACTCTAGAATCTGGATTACCGGACAGGTAAAAAGGATCCAGTTGGCGAGAAGCAGTCCATAGAGTAAAACGCTTCCACTTCACAGAATACGTAGCTCTGGTGGAAGGCTTTCAGGCAGCCACCAAGACATCTGCTACCTTTTGGGACACTCCAAACCCAGCAATGACTAGGTCTTCAGGAACCATACATGAAGGCAGAGATACTCTAGGTCCAGATGAAGCAGCGTTCCCTGGCCCTGTGACAGAAGACCTTGGCATAATGGCAGGGTTACTGGAGGTTCCACTGCTAGCTGTTGCAGTAAGGAGAACAAAACTTGACAAGACCACAGTGGGGCAATGAACATCAGAGTTGCCCCCTCCATTTGAAGCTCTATTAGTACTCTGATGAGAGGGAAGGGAGGGAGGGAGGAAAGGCATACAGGAACTTCCTTTTTCAAGAGAGGGACAATACGTCTCACCAAAAAACTCCAGGCCCAGGAGTGAGCAGAAAAGCAGCAGTTCTGCACTGTGCGAGGACAAAAAAAAAATACAGGTTACTCACCTGTAACAGGAGTTCTAGAGTGGTATATGTTGTTCATCCAATAAGTCTGGCAGGTTCCTTGCCACTTTAAATCTTGCTGGAAGGTCTTCAAGTTGGCTCTTCCCACCCAGGTGGTAAACCTTCGGCTCCGCCCCCATGACGCCAGATCTAGCCTGCTGGAAGCCAGGTTGCGCGAAGCCGGGGAGGTTGGGTGGGTCATGTGGATGAACATACACCACTCTTAGAACTCCTGTTACAGGTGAGTAACCTGTGTTTCTAGGAACGTGAATATGTTGTTCAATCCACACCGTCTGGCAGACTCCTAGCAGTTCTCCAGGAGGAGGGAGGCAATGCGCAAACCCCCTACTTAGAAAATAAGTACTGGAGAACAGAGGTCCCAGAACCAGCATCCCGGTGTGACTCTAGGTCAATATGGTAATGGGAAATAAAGGTGTGTGCCGACTTCAAGGAAGCAGCCCTGCTGATTTCCTGGATAGGGACGTCCCTAGAAGCAGCCACCGAAGCAGTAGTATGGTGGGTAGAATGAGCTCTTATCCCTTTGTGAGGCTCCATGCCCAGCAACCTATAGCAGAGATCTATGCAGGAGGTGACCCACCAGCTTATCGTCTGCTTGGCTGCAGGTCTGCCAGGTGCAGCTTCAACGTAGGTGACAAACAGCTGGCGAACCTCTCCCTGAACTTCAGCCGTCTGCTCCTTATAAGAGAGCACCCTTCTAGGGTCCAAAGAACAGAGCCTATATTCGGCCTCTGAAGTGTGACTGACGTAGAACACCGGCAGAGTCGACAACTGGTTAAGGTGAAACCCCAACACCACTATCAAAAGGATCTTCGGTTGGGGGCGAAGGACAACCATGTCCCTGTGGAAGACAAGTTAGGGAGACTATGGAAAGCGCCTGGAGCTCTCCCATCCTTCTGGCTGACATAATAGCCACCAAGAAGGCGGTCTTCCATGACAGGTGAGAGATGTCACCTGTACATCAGATCAAATGGCTTGCCCAAGAGCTTAGCCAATACCAGCAGTATATCCCACGGAGGTGAAGGTTCTTGCACCGAAGGGGATATGTGGTCTAGGCCTTTGAAAAGAGCGCCCAACCACCTTCTCCTGCGCCGACTGCTTGCCGGCCCGCGCCCAGTAAGCAGAGATGGCTGCCAGGTGTACCTCAAGGGTCGTCGACAGAAGCCCTAGCTGAGAAAGGGACCACAGATGGTCCAAAATACTAGCCAATGGACAGGAAGAGGGGTCCAACCCCTTGTCATGACACCAAATGGAGAATTTCTTCCATTTGAAGGCATAGCATTTTCTGGTAGACTCCTTACGGGACGCCTCAACAATGTTAAGGACCTTGTCAGAAAGACCCAAGGCCTGGAACTCTAGCCACTCAGGAACCAGGCAGTCAGATGCAGGGACTGAAGGTCCGGGTGGAGAATCTTCCCCTTGTCGACAGAGATCAGGTCCGGGTGGGCTGGAAGCAGCCACGGAAGCCTGGAGCCAAGGCTGAGGAGATCTGGGTACCAGAACTGTGAGGCCGGTCTGGGACTACCAGAATCACCAGTGCCTTGTCCCTCTTCACCTTGAGGATCAAGGGAACTGGAGGGAAGGTGTAAAAGAGGCACGGGGTCCACAGCCTCGAGAAGGCATCCCCCTGCAGCGAGCCCTGCTGAGAGGGGTGGGCGTGAGCTTCGCATTCTCCCTGGAGGGGAACAGGTCCACCTGAGGGGTGCCCCAATGGGAGAACAGGTCTTGCACTACCTCTGGCAGGAGAGACCACTGGTGAGATGCAGCGCCTATCCGGCTGAGGGCATCGGCCAGACTGTTCGAGGCTCCTGCCACACGGATGGCTAGATCCGCCCCAGGCTGATCACGAGAGACCAAATGTGGAGAGCTTCCTTGCACAGAGGCAAGGAGTGTGTCCTGCCCTGATGGTTGAGATAGAACATGGTCGTGGTGTTTGTCTGGACCTGAACCACCTGACCCGATACAAACGGAGCGAAGGCGGTGAGAGCTAGTCGATCCACCCGAAGCTCCAGCAGGTTGATATGGCATAGAGACTCCTGAGGGGACCAGACGCCATGGGCCCAGAGATCCCCCAGATGGGCACCCCAACCGGTCAGAGAGGCGCTGGTCATAAGAGTGACCGTCAGCTCGGGGCGGACAAACTGGATATCCTCCTGCAGATGAACTGTGACGAGCCACCACGGCAGGTCATCCCACATCATCTAGGTCACGGTCACTGGCTATTCCAAAGGACTGGAGCGCTGTGACCACTGACGGGCCAGCCCCCACTGCAGGGAATGCATATGCCAGCGGGCCCAACGGACCACGCTGCTGCAGGCCGCCATGAGGCCCAGAAGGCGAAGGAAGTCCCGGGTGGGGTGCAACTGCCCAACCAGAAATGATTGGGCAAAGGAGGAAAGGACTGCGGCCCCGTCTGCCGGAAGCCAGGCTCTGGCTCGAAGAGAGTCTAGCTCTGCCCCGATTAACTGAATTGCCTGCGATGGCATGCGTTCCAATTTGGCCTCGTTGATCAGGGGACCAATTTTAGAGCAGAACTGGAGGGACAGATCCCTGGACTGCTCCACCTCCAACCTGGAGGGGGCTGCAATCAGCCAGTCATCCAGGTAAGGGTACACCTGGACCCCTCTGCGCCACAAGAATGCTGTCACCACTGCCACACATTTGGTGAAGACCCTGGGAGCTGGAGAAAGGCAGAAGAGCATGGCCTGGAACTCGTAAAGTGATCCCGCTGCTCTGAAGCGGAGGAATCGCTGATGAGACGGATGGATTGGGACGTGAAAAAATGTGTCCTAGAGATCCAGAGAGCAGAACCACATGCCTAGTTTTAAGGATGGAATGATCTGAGCCAGAGTGACCATCCTGAAGGTGCATTGCCTTAGAAACTTGTTCAGGTCGTGCAGATCGAGAATGGGGCGCCAGCCCCCCATCCGCTGACCAGAAGTACCTGGACACAAACCCCGGGTTTGGAATAGGATCTGCCACCTCGCTGATGACCTCCTTCTGGAGGAGCAGAACAATGTCAGCTCGATGAGCCGAGAAAAGCTACAGAACCTGTAGCCCTCCTTGGGGAGACTGCTCAGTGAGGAGGGGACTGCTCAAATTCCAGAGGCCCTGCCGACCACTTCCAGCATCCAACAGTCCATGGTGATAGAAGACCAGGCGGAAAGGAAGTGGTGGAGCCGTTCCCCATGGGGAAACCTGGGAAAGAGTGACAAGGTTGGGAAGACACCCCTCAACCAGTCACTGGGCAGGCTCAGAGGAAGGGCCAGCTGAGGGACCACCTGGACATTTACCTCCAGGCTTCCTATTGGAGGAAGTGGCAGACTTGGCCTTAGGGTGCCAAGTGTGAGCCTGCTGGCCCTGTTGCTGGTGCTGCTGGGTCGGACATACCGCAGAGGTGGAAGGGCGAAAGGGCTTATGCTGCTGGCGGCTTTTGTCTTTCTGAGCAGATGTGACAGTACACGGTGGCACTGCACTCTGATTCTCTGGAGATGGCCCTCCACCCCTGGCCCGAACAAGTCGGTGCCCAGGAAAGTAATGTCTGCCAGCTTGTGCTGGGTATCCGCCATGAAGGTGGAGATCTGCAGCCAAGCTCTGCGGCGCATGGCTACTGCGGCCGCTACTGACCGGGCACAAGAGTCTCCAATATTCAAAGCGGTTTGGAGCTGTTTGGCCACTGCCCTTCCCTGATCCCGCACCTGCTTGACCATCGTCTGAAGGTCAGCCGGGAGATGAGGAATCACCTCATCCAGGGAACCCATAGGGGCGTGTGAAAAATGTGCCATCAACACGGCCGAGCTAGCCTGTCGAAGACCTAGGTAGGAAGCAGCGTAAACCTCCCACCCTGAATAGTCCAGCTTTTTTGACTCCTTGTCAGGCGATTTGCCCAAGTCCAGAGTGTTCCCGGAACGTCAGAAAATGCTAATCGGTCACCAGCTCCTCCGCTGAGGGGTGTTCCAAAAAACCAGAGAGGGAACCAGTGGGCATTGTGTACTTTCGAGCCATTCTGGCCTAAGGCACAGGACAGGATGCAGGTCGCTGACAACTCCAGGGTTGGACCAACCATGGCTTCAGCCACTGGGAAGGCCTCCATGGGGGAATCCCCTCGGTCTAGCATCTCCGTGAGGGAATATCTGGCCCGAGCAGCATCCCAGTGGACTCAGATGAGCCGAAGGATTCCCAAGAAAGAGGATGGGCTCTCATCCACCGACTGACTCCCTGCAGATTCCAGGTTAAGGGACCTGGAGGTACAAGGAGGAGTCATCGGACTCAGGAGTCTGCGAACAGCTGCCGAATGCTTGAGCCACCCTCCACATGCTGAGGCTGACAGAGTGAGGGTGACAGACAACCTGTGGGGCAAGCCCTGACCTGACAGAGAATCCTTCGTCAGGGCCCCAGTCAGGTTGAGGAGGCAGTGGTTCCACCACAGTGGGTGGAGCAGCCGGTTTTGGCCCAGCAACCGGTGCCGGGGTCGGCTCGACTACAACGAGGGGTTGTTTCGGTCGTTCGGGCGACAACCACTTAATGGCCGGAGAAGGCAACGGAGTCAGCTTATCAGCTAATAAGAGTTGTTGCCACATAATGTCCTCATAGCGCTGACGCAACTTGCTTTGAAGCCCATCTTCAGAAGAGGACGATGAGGATGAGCGGCGATGCCAGGACCAAGACTGCCGATGGCAGGACCTACCAGACAAGGAAGAGGACCAAGACTGAGACAGAGACCTTCGGGGTTGCCGATGGTGGGTCAAAGAGGGGCCGGGGGAAACACGCTCATCCCTCGGTTCAGGGTCCTTGACCAGGGACTTCGGAACAGGAGACACATGCAAGTCCTCAGTAACCACCGGGTGAACCAGTGAAGAGTTGTCTGCTTCTCCAATCAACAACCTGTCCAACGGGTCGAGAAAGATCTCTACCACATCGACGGGTATCTCGGCCAGCTAACCTGACGGTGACACCGTGAAGCCAGTGGCCTTAGCAGCAACCTCGACCAAAGTCGAAAGCCGATGGTCCAGGAAAGGGGATCTCTCCCACTCCCACAAATGTTGACCGTGGGACTTACCTTTCGATTCCTTTTTCTTTGACCTACCCAAGTGTCCCGAGGGTCCTCCTCCTCCCTTGGTGGAGAGTGATGGACAAATCTCCTTGAAAGAAGCAGTGTAGGAGGAGCCCAAGGAGAGCGGGATAAATGCTGAGGCAGAGGAGGAAGAAGATGTGGCCTGGGCCGCCTCTGCAGTGATTAACTGTTCCAGTTGCTCTGCGGAGCCCAGAGCCGCAGACACCGCCCAACAGGCCTCCTTAGACTTTAAACGGTGGGTACAGTTTCTCAGGGCGCCCCAGTTGGGAGTCGGGCAGCATGGTCTTCCAGAACCGAAGCCGTGAAGGATTTACAGAGATCGCAGGTCTGCGGATCACGTGCCAGACCCAGGTAACAGATGCAGGTGGAGTGCGGGCCAGTCCAGGACATTTTCTGCCTGCAAGGGCACCGACGGAAGCCAAGAGTGGATTTATCCATCGCAGCCACGAGGAAAGATGAAGACAAGTCTAGAGAATTTTAAAATAATTTTCGGAACTTCTGAATTAGGATCCAGGCCTAAAAACTCAGAGCGCCAAGGAGGGAACCTGAGCTTCCAAGTGGTAAGGAAGATCTGGAATCATGGGACGGAGCAGAGGGTTTTGCAACCTGGGTAGGTGGGAGAAACCAGCTTGAAGACCTTCTGGCAAGATTTAAAGCGGCAAGAAACCTGCCAGACCATGTGGACTGAACATATCCATGTCCCTAGAAAGGTTCCAACTCTGGATGACCGCATCAGTTGAACAGATCTTCTACAGAGGTCAGCACTTCCTACTCATGCATCCTGGACTGTGACAGCCTTAGGCTGTCTACAAAGACATTTAGGGCCTCTGGAACATGCACTGTTGATAAGTTCTAGGCAGTGTTCTAGAGCCCAATAGAAAACACTCAGTACCTCCCTCCCTACTTTGTTGATGTACTGCACCACACTTACATTGTCCATCTCAGAGAACCCAAGGTAAGATGAAACTGGAAGGCCTGTAGGCCTTACAGAACAGTTCTCATTTCTAGGATGTTTATGTGGAGGGTACTCCCCACTTTCATCCGTGTTCACCATGTCTAGTGAGGCCATATATGTGCCCACCTATCTCATCCTGAAGGTGTCTGTGGTGAGAATCTGACGAGCGGATGGAATCTAAAATGGATCCCCCTGGAGCAAATAGGTGGGTTCCATCCACAACTGAAGTACCTTCCTGACAGGTGAGGAGACAAACTTTTTGTTCTAGTTCATCCATGTGTTGGTCCCACTGAACTCAGTGTCCACTGTGAGGTTTTCATGTGCAGTCGTGCCAGGGGTATCTCAGCACCTAGAAGCCTCAGGAATGTCTTGGCTGTGACATACCTGCTGTAAAATATCCAGGCCTGTGTTGTCAGACACTTGGCCATGTCCAGAGGCAGAGAGGCTAGGCCTTGTGCAGTGTCAGAACTGCCCCGTGTATTGTAGTCGCTGGCAAAGGGTCAGGACTGACTTTGGGACACTGACAGTGATCCCTGGAATGTTGAATAGATGTCTGGTACATTCTAGTGTGTGGAACAGCTGCTCCTTGCAGTGAGCTTTAATAAGCCAGTCCAAGTAAGGGAAGACATACAGGCCTTCCTTGCGAATGGCTGCTGATATCACTAAGCATTTGATAAATACCCATGGTACAGATCAGTCAAAGAGCAACACCCTGAGCTGTTAGTGCTCTCCCTGAAACCAGAATCTTACAAATTTTTGTGTGATTTGCTAATCTTGACATGCAGGTAAGCATCCTGCGTGCCTAAAGAGCAAACCCAGTCCCCATATTGGGGTAGCAGAATTAGGCTTTCCAGTGTGTCCATTCTGAACTCCTTGTATTCTGTACAAAAATGCTTCAGCTCTCAGAGATCCAGAATGGTCTCGTATCTCCTGTCCATTTTGGGACTAGCAAGTACTGAGACTAGAATCCCATGTTCCTTTATACCAAAGGGATAGGTTCTACTGTCCTCTTTTGAATCAAAGTGTGAATTTCCTCCAGAAGCAAGGGAATGTGTCCTGCAGGAAAAGAGGAAGCCACTAATGGATTGTCTGGAGGTGGTTCCAGAAGCTCCAGTGCATGACCTTAAGCTATTATCTGTAGGACACAAGCATCTGAAGTTGCCTTTCTTCACTGATCCAGGTGGAGAGAAAGGCAACCCCCAATCACAACCTCTGGAGGAACAGGTGAGGTGCAGAGAAGGAAGGAGTCAGGCAGAACTACCTCTAAGGGCTTTTGAATGGCACCTGGGGTGGAGACTGGTGGGTGCAGGGCGGCTGCTGTACCTGTGCCCCATTATCTGGTGGCCAGAATATATCCTGCACATCTACTCCAAACAATTTGTATCCTCTGAAAGGTGCATAATAGATGGATTGCTGAATATCATTAGCAAAACCAGCCACTCTAAGCCAGAATGCCTTCCGTGGCAAACAGACAGCTGCCCTGGCAGAATTATCAGAGATGTAGGTGGATCATATGAGATTTTTCCCTATGCTAGCACCTGTAGAACAAGTCATTTAAAAGTTCTTGTTTAGAAGTGTCCTCTGGGGGAGACTGGGCCACTGCTTGGTCTTCCTTCAAAGCATGTTTTGGGCCAGCTCGGTTGCGTCAACGGTTGAGACGCTAGACGCCACACCAGCAAACCAGGTTTGGGAGCAAGCTCAGCCTGCCAGGGGTCGGCAGGGAAAGAGGACTGAGCGTTCGATGGACTCCTCTCCTGGGGTGGGTACCGGGAATTTCCCTGCCTGGTAGTGGCTCCTAGTTGAGGCTGAGGGCACCACACACACACCAGGATGGTGACAGCCAATGAGGACCTGGTGTCGGCAGGCATCTGCCGGAGGGGGTGGGAGCACGCCCTCCACGAGCTGGCACCATTGCCCACCACACCGCTGGGGGTGGAACCAAGACAAAAACCCCGGCTCCCAGTAAGTGAAGGCAGGTCCAGTGGTCAGCACCCACACCCAATGTCTGTCTTTACAGGCCCTGCTTCCTGTACTCCCTCCAAGTCCCTGGTCGCTCCACTAGATTCCAGATAAAGTGCCAGAAGGAGTCTGCAGTCCCACCCCGGAGGGCTCAGAGCCGGGCCCATACCAGAGAGTGGAGGTGCTTGAAGCTGCGGGCAGGAGCAAGGCTGCACTGAGAGACCACGAAACAGAGTCCAGGTAAACCAGTGACTAAAGAAAGTCTACAAAAAAAAAAAAAATCAAAATCGTGTTTTGATATTTTACCATGTGCGTTTCATAATTAGCAATTTGTAACCCTAGAAATGCTAAGGCAAAAGTCTTTTGACCATGACAGTTTTCTGGACTCCTTGTCAGGAGGAAGCGAGCCAAGGTGCCTAGAGGTCTTAGATCTATCACAGGCCACACTGATGACCACTGAATCCACCTCTGGCTGACCTATAAAAAAAAAGGGCTTGCTATAGCGTGCCTGGTACAGCTTATCTGCCTTTCTTGGAATGCCAAGAATCATCTTCGGTCTGTGCCAGGCAGCTAAGGCGACATCCTCCAGGGCTGGTAGGAGGAGAGGAATTACAATTGGTGGAGTATCTAGTAGACAAGAAGTCCATCAGGTTCTTAGTAATATCTTGCTCTTCAACATCAAATCCCATTGCTGCATGCAGCTCCTGCATCACTGTGCTGGAGGGGTCCTCAGGGGGAGACCCTGGGGTATTAACCACAGTCTTCACTCCCTGTAGAGACTGAGAAACTAGTACTTTAGTACTGTTCCACAAATTCCTCAAATACTCTTCTTCCTCCATAATCAATTCTGGACCGTACTCCTGGTCCTCACTGACATATTCTGAAGGATGTAGCGGTGTGGTGGAGCAGAGGAAGCAGTTGATGGTCTAGAGGGTACCTGGCACGTCTACTTAACAGGAGCTGCCATGGGGGGTTCGTTGTGTGAACTCCATTCACAGGATGTTCGATAGAGGAGGAGGCAGAAGGTGTTTTAAAGGTGTCTGAAGGACACTAACTGCCTGCATGTCGATGGGGTAGACAAGGTCCCCAACAACTGCGACACCTCACGTGACAGGACTGGAGGTGCCAGAGGTCGACCCAGTCATTTCAGACTGGGCTACAGGCTGCATAGTCACCACAGGAGCGGTCAACAGGCCAAAGGAAGTTGTACCTTATCTGACGGGCAACCTGGCGCGCAAACTAGAGAGGTCCTAGTTTTGTCTTTTAGCCTACCCCAGTGTTTGTGTGAGGAGACCCAGATGTTTTCTCTTGAGACTTGGAACACTTCAATCTAGAGTGAGATGGCAATGCAGCTGCAGTTTTTTCCTGGAGGAGCTCCTTCTCCATTCAGGAGAAGCGCTTTTTTTTCGTATTTAAATTGTTTTTGCAAGCAACGCTTACAGCATATTCACACAGTAGGATAGCATTATACAAAATAAGACCATTTCCTCTTACAAATGATTTATGCAAGACACCAGCTCTAAAGATGCATCATAGGGGGAAGTACTTATCTAGTTATAAACAGTAAAAAAAAAAAAAATAAAGACTGCATGCAGCCTGGAAGCCTCAAGGGGATTCATGTAAAGGATAAAGGAAAAGACAATGCCATATTACCATAATGACTGTACCAATCTGAGTGAATCCCCCAATATTACAAACAAAAAAAAATTAGAGTCTTATAACACAACCTCCCAGGTGTATACTGCTCAATATAAAGCTGGTTTATAAATTTACAGTCCAGATATTAATACTACTGTTTTACACCTAGTTCCATCTGTCCTTACAAGGTACTGCACAAGAGTGGCCAGAGTCTCATTTCAGTTTTTAATTATTTTAGGCAATCAAGTGCCCGGCCCCCCCCCGGCAAGAGTCACAAGGCCAAACCTTGGTAACCAAATCTTAAAATTTCCAAACCTGCCCGTAATTCAGTCTGCATCTGAGGAATCAACTTCTTCCTCTGCCAGCTTCGATTCAATTTTAGCAACCAGTTTTTCAGCATCTCTTGCTTCGTTGAAGAGATACTGTTTCTCCTGCCAGGCAACACGGAGTTTGGCTGGGAGCAGTAGCTGATGCTGAATTTTTAAGCCCCGTAGGTGACTCCAGAGTCCATCGAAGGCCTTGCATCGTCGGGTGCTATAGGAGAGGTCTGGGAACATCTGAATAGTCTTTTCCATATTTCAACACTCTCCGGCACCTCACTGCTTGTAGGGCTCTATCTCAGATGCCAGCGCACAGTCAAGAAAGTTCATAGGGCCACATGGTCTGTTGTCACTCGCCGGGGGGCGGGGGTCATCCAATAGGCCACCTCCAGATGGAATGGAGGATCAAACTCCTCGAAACCCAGGATGCCTAGCAGCACCATTCTGGCAAGAGACAGGGGGTCTTCACCCTCAGCCCATTCAGACAGTCCCAAGATCCTCAAGTTCTTTTTCCCTCACTTGGTTCTCTACAGTCTTCAGACGTTGAAGTGAAGTTTCTGTAATTAGTTTAGTAGCATCCACTGTTTTTAACAGGTTTCCGAACGCTGTACAGTAGCCTCACACTGATCCATCCGATTCTCCAAGTCTGATACTCGGGGCGTGAGAGCATCAGATTTTTTTATGGAGTTCCTGCACGGATTTAACTAGCTGATGCAGGGTAGAAAGTATGTTTGTTTGTTAAGGAGGCCTCCTCCATAGTCTCCGATGCCACGTCCGCTGCTGCTCCCCGTTGTGTAGACCTCTTCTCTTGACAGTTTCTCCTTGGACTGAAGAAGTCACCTGCTGCAGTCGCCATTACCTTGTTTTTACCCATATCCACACTCCTTGGGGACAGTAGGGTAACGTTAGTTTCCTGATCACTTCCTAACAGAAACTTTCAGAGTCTAAAAGTATTATTTTTAAGTTTAAAAGAATTTCCTCCCAGGAGCTCAGTCTGATTGCTGCTTCCTATTAGGCTGCTCCAGCAGCACCCTTGCGTTTTAATCAAGTGTTTTTCCAAGGTGTCCTTTCTGCATCAACGGGTGGCCATATTAAAAGCCCTTACAAATTAGGCACATTTTCACGTCATGGTCCGGGACTAGACAGCACACACAGATGTAATGAGAATCTCTGGAATTAATTTTCTTGTCGCACTCACAGTATCAAAAGAACTTTGACGGCAACAGCTCTGGAGATTACACACGCCAAATGAAAAATCATTTTTTAAAAAGTGCTCATTTCAATTAGGAAGAAAAAAGACCAACACTATACAGTGGTGTTTCCATGGTAGGTTGGATGAGAATGGTCAATGGTAGGAAAATTACTGAGGAGGGACCCCAGTGGACTGCTGCAAAAAGCTTCCATGTGGTCCTAGTGCCTGACTACTATAGTTCCATAGGTATGGTCTAATGAGATATCCTCGTAGATTACGACAGCACCGACTCTCCAGTCATATTGGTCCATGAAGTACCTACTGTATATATATTCCTATGTAACTGGTAATCCCCCTATCATCCAAGCCAATGAACTCTCTCCAACTCTATATATGCAAACAGTCAAGAAACTATGAAAAACTCTGGCCTGAACTGATGGGCTGCAGGCGAGGAATTTGGTAACTTTCAGTATTTTTACACCAAAGTTACGAACCTTCATAAGCAAAATCTAATGTAGGCCCCTAAAAGCTCCTAAGGTACTCCCCTTCTCTCCAACTCCCATCTCCTAGCTTAACCTTCCTACTACCTGCCTTAGACTGCTTGCCAGAGGCCACATGTAACCCCTGAATAAACTATATGCAAAGTGAAAAAATTACTCACCTTAGTAATGTTTCTTCTAATGGAGTCTTGCTATATTATGACATATGCAGTATAACCCCCAGGTTAGAACTGCTTTGGAGGTGAAAGAGTTAACTTTCCATGCAGGGCATGGAACCTTGAGCTCGAGCTCGGTTGAACACACTGTTGCAGCTCAAACTTAAACTGTCAGATCTTTTCGAGCAAAACTCACTAAGGTTCTGTGCGGAAGCCATAAACCTACACTAGCCCACTGGCTACTAACTACAAAAACATTTCTATTCTTGATCCCAAAATAGAGACTCAAGTCAGGGGATTCAAGAAAGAAAATACACAACACAACACCTGAGCACCCTAAAAAAGGGTGAAAATAAAGTGGGCATCTATGAAGTGCCAACATTGCACTGCCTACCCACATCCCAAAAGTAGAGGTTCTGAGAGGGGCAGGCTGGGGGGAGGTCATAATATAGCAAGACTCCATTAGAAGAAACAACATTACTAAGGTGAGTAATTTTTTCTTCAAACATGAAGTCTTGCTATATTATGACATATGCAGATTACACAGCAGTACCTCCTTGGAGGAGGGACAAAACCTACTTAGGAAATAGGCTCTGAAGCACAGCTGTGCCAAATCTAGCATCACTACTAGCCTGGATATCCAGGGAGTAATGCTTAGTAAAAGTGTGAACTGTTTTCCGTGTAGCTGCTTCACATATCTCTAGGATAGGGATGTCCTTGGCAGCAGCCAGGGACGCAGCTGTACCTCTGGTAGAGTGAGCCCTCAGGCCTGAGGGAGGAATCTTACCCAGTTTTTCATAGCAAAATTGGATACAAGAGACAATCCACCTGGCAATGGATCTTTCAGTGGCAGGTTTGTCTTTACCAACCTCACCATAAGTGAGGAACAATTGAAGGGATTCAAACCTATGACCCTTGGTACGTTCTATATAGTAACTAAGGGCTCTTTTGACATCTAAACTGTGTAATCTCCTCTCGCCAGAGGAGGAATGGTCAGTGAAGTACACAGGAAGAGACACTGATTGATTAAGGTGGAAGTCTGAAACCACCTTAGGCAAAAACTTTGCTAGTCCCGAGGACCACCTTATCTCTGTGAAAGAAGATAAAAATCAGGCTCCACTGACAACGCTTGTTGCTCACTTATGCGCCTGGCAGAAGTGATGGCTACCAGAAACAGTTTTCCAAGTCAAGTACTTAAGCTCTGCTTAAGACAATGGCTCAAAAGGGGGTTGCATAAGCTGGGCAATGCAAATATTAAGATCCCAGGCAGGGGCAGGGTCCCTGAACGGAGGGTTGGTGTGAAGCAACCCTTTAAAAAAAAAACTTGGAGAACACAGGGTGAGCTGAAAAAGAAGAGGGCTTACCTGCTGATAAAAGACAGACAGCTGCCAAGTGCACTTTTAGGGTAGCTGGTCTTAGCCCCAAAGAATTCAAATGCACTAAATAATCCAGAATCGTGGGCACATCAGCCGATTCTGGGGAAATATGCTTACCAGCACACCATATGGAAAATCTTTTCCATTTTTGAATTATAAATAGCCCTGGTAGAAGGCTTCCTAGAGGCCTTGAAAATTTCCAATACGCCTTGGGAAAGGTGTAGGTCAGCAAACTACCTCTTCAAGAGCCAAGCCTCGAGATTGAGAGATTTGAGGTTCGGATACCAAACTCTCCCCTGGCACAGGTTAACAGGTTGTGATTCCTGGGAAGACACAGGGTAAGGTGGACTGCTTAGAACATGAGGAGTGGGTACCAGGGCTGCCTGGCCCAATCTGGAGCAATCAGGATCATCCTGTAGGGTTGAGACCTGATTTTTACCAGCACCTTGAAAAGAAAAGGGAAGGGGGGAAGCATAGAGAAACTTCCCTTCCCAACTGAGTAGGAAGGCATCCAGAGGGACTGAGCCCAACACTGGGGGCCTGCAGCAAAAAAGGGGAAGTTGGTGATTGTCTGGGGCTGCAAAGAGATCTATCGGAGGGGTGCCCCATCTGGCAAATACCTCCAGTACTAGGGGATCCAGTGCCCATTCGTGATGGTCCTGGGAAATCCTGCTGAGAGCATCCGCTAGGACATTGTCCTTGCCTGACAGGTGAACTGCCGTAAGGAAGGCGTTCAGAGAATAAGCCAGAGACCACAACTTTACTGCTTCGGTGCACAAGGCTGTAGACCGAGTGCCCCCTTGCTTGTTGATGTACCACATTGTACTGGTATTGTCTGTTCTGACCTGAACAACCTTGTTCTGAACAGACGTGGAAAAAACCTGGAGTGCTAGAAAATCTGCTCTGAGTTCCAACAAATTGATGTGGAGCAGAGATTCCTGAGGGGACCACAACCCCTGGGTAGTAAGGTGGCCCATGTGAGCTCCCCACCCCAAGAGGGATGCATCTGTAGTAAGGGTCAAGGAATGAGACTGGGGAATGAAGAGAACCCCCCCGTCTCAAATTGCTCTGGTCCTGCCACCACTGGAGGGCCTGGATCAGGGTTCGAGTCACTGGGATCAATTTGGTTAGAGGATCTGTCCTTTGAGACCAAAATGCTCTCAAATGGAACTGAATGTCCCTCATCTGAAACCTTGCTCCCTGCACTACTGCTGTAGAAGCAGCCATGTGCCCCAGGAGCTGTAGAAAATGCCTTGCTGGTCGAGAGACCTGCAGGGTGAAAGAAGAGGCCAGAGAGACCAAAGTCCTTGCTCATTGAGGGAGGAAGGCTCTGGCTTCTTTTGTGTTCAGTTCTGCACCTATGAAGGTAAGAAGCTGGACAGGCTCCAGAACTGACTTTGGAAGATTGAGAAGGAAACCTAAAGATGTAAGAAGTTGCAGAGTTACTTGTAGGTGTAGTTTGACCCGGTCTGGGGATTGGCCTACAATGAGCCAGTCGTCCAGATAAGGAAAGATGGCAATCTTTTGCCTTAAGTGGGCAACTACTACTGCCAGGCATTTTGTGAACACCCCCGGGGCCAAGGTGAGGCCGAACGGCATTGCTCTGAACGGGTAATGGCCTGAGGGCAGTTCGAATCAGAGGTACTTTCGATGGGAGCTTCTGATGAGAACATGGAAGTAGGCATCCTTGAGGTCCAGTGAGGCTAACCAGTCCCCTGGCCTTAGAGAGGGTAAAATAATTCCCAGTCTCACCATTTTGAACTTTGGTTTTAAAAGGTGCTTGTTTAGATACCCGAGATCCAGGATGGGCCGCCATTCTCCTGTCTTTTTTGGGGTAAGGAAGTACCTGGAGTACAACCCTTTGCCCTGGTGTGGGTGGAACCCTTTCCACAGCTCTGAGAGCCAGGAGGAAGAAACTTCTGTTTCTAGGGCAAGTGCCTCTGATGGATTTGCAAGTGGAAAGGACCTGGTTCTCATCTTCGGAAAGTTTTTGAAGCCGAGAACCAGTCCCTGCCTTACTACTTCCAGGACCCACTTGTCTGATGTTACAGACTTCCAGTCCTGGACAAAGTAAGCCAGCCTGCCCCCTACTGGTAGTGGAGAATCGGCCCTGGCCACCCCATCAGGGAGCCTGTTTTGCAGGGGCTTTGGGTTGAGAGGTAGAAGCAGGCTTACTAGACCCCCTTCTGCCTCTTCCTCTAAAGAACCCCCTCTGGGCATAAGCAGAAGAGGAGGCCTGGGCTTGGTAAAAAGGCTTATGAAAAGGCCTGCCCCTGACATGCTGCCTTTGAGGAGTGGCTTGCCTTTGTTTGGCCTGTGCACTCCTATAGGTGGTCCTATACTCATCCATTTTCTTCATATAACACTCTGTCTGCTCCCCAAACAGAGAATTGCCCACAACAGGAAAATCCATAGCCTTAGACTGGGTATCCTGTGACAGAGCAGTACATCTGAGCCAGGCTATTCTGCGAAGAGACACAGATGTAGCCATGACTCTTGATGAATCATTAGAGTCTACTGCAGCATGAAATTGCACCTTGGATGCCTCAATACCATCCGCAGCCACCTGCTCCAGCTCCCCGGCAAGCTGGTCAGGGCCTGTTTTGCTAGTGCCAGCACAGTATCCCATCTGGATTTCTGGTGCCTAGCTGCATAAGCCATATAATTCGCCTGTCTGAGTCCTAAAGATGCTGCCATGTACTGTTTCTTTGCCATGGCATCCATCCTCCTGGAATCCTTTTCAGGAAGGTGAGAGGCTAGAGCAATATTAGCCTTGTCACAGGCTGCAGCCTGCACTACCCCCACATGGCTGCATTGCTGAGAGAGGAACTCCATATCAGAGCCTGATAATGTATACCTTTTGTCCATCCTTTTATCAACAGGAAGGATAGAGTGAGGAGTTTTTAGAATTTTCACTGTTTCCTAAAGGATTTGTGCAAGGGAATAGACAGTCTCCTAGACTCTGGAATATCCATCATTTCTACATAATCAAGCTCTTCTTGGTCATCAACAGCTTCCTCAACAGGGAGTTGGAGAGTTTCAGCAACTTTCTTATAGAACATAAAATGAGAAGGGGACTCAGATAGCCTGGGGGGGGGGGGGAAGAGACCCCCCTGAAGGTCTGTCTGGAGAGATGTCCGGTTCAATGGGCCCATCCAGACTTTCAAAATCACATTCACTCTCCTCATACCCCTCTTCCCCTTCCTCCGGTTCATAAAAATCCTCAAAATCAATCTTGAACCAGTGGGACCGTCCGAACCGAGTGCTTCCCTGATGGTGTCAGTTCGAACGGAACCGGGGAAAGAGACTGGACAATTTGAATAGCTTTAGCCATTTCCTCAGCGGTTGGAGAAAAAAAAAAAAAAAAAAAAAACTTTGCTCCACACTAGCTGACTTGCTAGCCCTTTTAGTTGGAACCAGCTCCTCAGAGCTGGCTCTTCGTTTGCCCGAGGAAGTATCGCCATGGTCAGAGGGCACTCCCTCAGGTTCGGTTGGAACCGAACCGGGCTGGCCATCCGGGTCAGCGGACTTTTTGGCCTCCCTTTCCCTGAGCCTACCAACTCTTTTCCACGGTGGCAGCAGGAAAATTTACAAATCTGGCAGCCTGCATTGAGGTGGTCAAACCCCAGACAATATACATAGGTGGTGTGTGGGTCAGCCTTAGCAAAGGCTTCCCCACAGAGGCCACAGTGCTGAAACCCAGTGGGTCCGGTTTTTCTTTTGGGTTTCTCAGACATAGTGCCAGCCCAACCAAAACTTGCCCATTAGTGGCAATCCGCCAAGCAAGACTCTCTTACCGGTTCCCAACCGTGTCACGGGTTGTGGAAAAAAACGTACTAAAATCAGTTTTTTTTTTTTTTAGAACTGATAAGATCCGGGAACCGCACTCTAAAGGGCTAGAAAGTTAATTTAAAACCCATCTGATCGGTTCAAACCGAACCGAAAAAGACGTTTACAAGTTCCACACAGAAAAAAATGAAATAAGCCTATCTATTACTTACAATACCACAGACTGAGCTTGAACCGACCGATTGCGGTTAATTTCAGTAAAATAAACAGAATTACACTTTTTAACCGACAAATGAACCGAGCAGCAGGAGAAATCTCCGGAGCGACTGTTCAGTGAGGCGAAGTAAAGAATCTGACAGTTTAAGTTTGAGCTACAACAGACAGTGTGTTCAACAGAGCTCGCGCTCAAGGTTCCATGCTCTGCATGGAAAGTTAACTCTCACCTCCAGAGCAGTTCTAACCTGGGGTTATACTGTGTGTGTCATATTATAGCAAGACTTCATGTTGTTTGAAACTACCAATTGCTTACATGTCATGACGACAACCATGCCTGTACCCACTGCTTTTCTTTTACCATGCCTGTATCCACTATTTATTTATTTATTTATTTTTTAATACTGTAACCACCTCATGATGCAACTCAATGCCTCAATGTTCCTTATGTCCTTTTTCATTCTTATAACTTGTATTATTATCCCGGGTCGCCCCTGAAAAAGGGACCTGCGGGGCCAGTGGGCCTACCCGGTCACCAAAATTTAATAAATAAAATTGTTTTGTTGTATTTGTACACCAAATTTTCAACACAGCCTTGTTAAGACCCCTGGCTCATGAAGATGGACAGAGCAAATGTTCATATCCTACCCAAAGAACAAATTACTTGCCAAAGTAATATTTCTTCCAAGGGGTCCCTTTAGCATCAGTAACACTAGCAGTGAGCTGATCAGGTAGTACTGCTCCAGAGGTGGAGATTATGGCAATAAGTTTATAAATTAGCCAATCAGAAATCTTGTGGGTGTGCTGAGCAGAGGCTGTGTAGAAGGAACCAGAATTTTTTCAAAGCTGGATAGGGCACAAGCCCACTTCTGTATGAAACAACAGGATTTAAAAAACACGCAGGGCCGGCCCAGTGGCGCCGAGGCACTGAACACCTTACCTCATGCTACACCAGCAAACCGGGCTCAGAAACGGACTCTGGTCGTTGGTGTGCCAGCACGTGGGGGAGGGAAGAGAGAGAATGGGAGGTTCGGAGTGGGACTGGGCAACCCGGAAGGCAGCTCTCCTCTCCTGAGGGTGTTCGCCAGTCAGCATCCTCCCCCAGGTGGAAGTCTGGTGGCTAGCATAGGCAGCGGGAGTGAGACAAAGGGAGGGCACCTTGAGAAGCAGTGTACGCATGCCTCCATGTCCAAGTAGGGGTCCGGGATCGGGGAGAAAACTACAAAAACCCTGGGGGGTGAGGGAGGACTCATGCAACAGCATGAACCAGAACAGAGCTTGAAAACTTTGCTCTTAATACAATTCAAAGTTTAGAACAAATTTGGTAGACGGAAAGAAGCAGAGTCCTCTTCTGTAAGGTTATTAGGGGAGGATGGGTGGGAAGCTTACTGATGCTAAAGGACCCTTTGGAAGAAAGGAGATTACTATAGTGAGTATATTTTTCTTCTCCCCCAACAAGTCCTTTAGCATCAGTAACATTAGCAGCCAACAAAGCAGTGCAGTTGGGAAGCGGGTAGAGAACCTACTTAGGAAAGAAGCTCTGCAAAACCGCTCTGCCAAATTTGTTATCAGATCTAGACTGTACATCCAGGCAGTAATGCTTTGTGAAGTGTGTTGCAGGAAGTAGGCTGTTAACTAGAATCTGCAGCTTATCCAGTAGGTAGGGAAATGGGCAGACTGGGTGGGCCAAGTGGTCCTTATCTGCCGTCAAAGTCTATGTTTCTATGTGTATACAGTCTTCCAAGTAGCTGCTTTACAAATATTCAGTAAGGGAATCAATCAATAACTATTTCACCAGGTATAAACACCATTGAGTACACTCATTTTCAAGGTGGTCCTGGACATTAAACAAAGAACACTGCATACAATAAGTACATAGGCATATACAATTACAGTAGTTTTACAGGATGTACACGAAATGGTCAGCAACATCTAAACCTGCCAATATTCCAAGCTAGGCAATTAAAGCATATGAATGTATAGGAAGTTAATAAGCCTCAACGACCACCTCTTACGACAGAACAGGAAAAGCAAGCAGCAGCTGTGAGGGGAAAAAGGAGAGAGAATAAGAGCCAGGATAGGTGCAAGAACATGTTGGTTCCTTCATGCTGGAATGTCCCTTGCAGCTGCCACAGAGGCTGAAGCGCCCCTAGTAGAGTAGGCCCTCAGATGGCCATTTACCAGCCTTGTCATGGTAGAACCGGACGCAAGAGACTATCCAGCGAGAGAGAGAGAGAGTTCTCTTAGTGGCTGGTCTTCCTCTACCTACCTCCCCCCCATAGGTGAGGAACAGCTGTGTGGACGAGTCCCTGTTGGTGTGTTCCAAGTAATAAAGCAGAGCCCTCTCAACATCGAGACTGTGGAGATTCTGCTCCCCTGGAGGATTTCTCAGTTAAGAAAAAAAAAAAAAAAAAAAAAAAAAACACACACTGGTAAGGTGATGGACTGAGTGAGGTGGAACTCAGACCACATTAGGCACGAATTTCCTGTTCGTTCTGAGCTCAATCTTATCCCTATAAGATGATGTAGCTGGGCTCAGTACAAAGTGCCTGTAGCTCTGAAATTCTCCTTGTAGAGGTAATGTCACTAGAAATACAGTTTGCCAAGTGACATACTTGAGATGGGCCATAGCCATGGGCTCAGAGGGTGACTCCATGAGCTTGGCAATACAGATGTTAAGATTCCAAGGAGAAACAGGTTCCCCACCCGACTGGGAGCTGCAGATGATGGAGGCCTAAAACAAAAAAAAACCCTGTTTAAACACCGGTTGGGAAGAAAAAAAAAAGTTACTCTCCGTAGTAATCTTTCTTCCAAGGGGTCTTTTAGCATCAGTAACTTTTACTGTGATCTCACCAGGTAGTACTGCAACAGAGGTGGAGATTATGGTAATCAGTTTATAAACTAGCCTAATCAGACAGAAGCTTGTGGGTGTGCTGAGTAAAGGCTGTGAGGAAGGCACCACAGAGTATTTTTATAAGCTAAAATGAGCACTTGCCCACATAGGCATGAACCAACAGGATTTAAAAAAATATGCGATGTGAATCTAGAACAAACAAACATGAAAACTTTTGTCTAAATGTAATTCCAAGATCAGAATAACCATTTGGTACAAGGCAAAAAGCAGAGCCCTCTTCAGGAAAGTTATCAGGGGAGGAAGGGTGGGGAGCTTACTGATGCTGAAGATTACTATGGTGAGTAATTTTTTTTCTTCTCATCCCAGAGTCCTTTAGCATCAGTAACTTTTAAGAAAGAGGCTCTGCAGAACCACCCTGCCAAATATGGCATCAGATCTAGACCGTACATCCAGGTAGTAGTGCTTTGTGAATGTGAGTAGTCTTCCAAGTAGCTGCTATACAGATGTCCAGTAAGGGAATGTCCCTTGCAGCTGCCAAAGATGTTGCAGTGCCCCTAGTAGAGTGGGCCCTGAGGCCCTCGGGGCGGCCTGTTTACCGACCTTGTCATAGAGCAGAAAGTTCTCTTAATGGCTGGTTTTCTTCTACCCACCTCCACCATATGCGAGGAACATATACAGCGTACAGCCAGAGAAATTACTTATTTCTCTGGCTGTATGCTCTATAAATACAGGTTACACAACTGTAACAGGAGTTCTAGGAATGGTATATGTTGTTCATCCACACTGTGGCAGGTTCCTTGCCGCTTTAAATCTTGCCAGAATGTCTTCAAGCTGGCTCCTCCAACCCATCCGGGTGGTAAAACTCTCTGCTCCGCCCCATGACGTCAGATCTAGCCCACTGGAAGCCAGGTTTTGCGTCGAAGCTGGGGAGGTCGAGTGGGTCGTGTGTATGAACAACATATACCATTCCTAGAACTCCTGTTACAGGTGAGCAACCTGTATTTCTAGGGACATGGATATGTTGTTCATCCACACTGTCTGGCAGACTCCTAGCAGTTCTCCAGGAGGAGGAGGAAGGCAAGGCGTACACCCCCTACTTGGAAAATAAAGACTGGAGAACCAAGGCCCCAAAACCAGCATCCCGGCGTGACTCAAGGTCAATGAGGTAGTGGTTGATGAAGGTGTGTGCTGACTTCCAGGTAGCAGCCCTGCAGATTTCCTGGATAGGGACGTCCCTGGAAGCAGCCACCGATGCAGCGGTATGGTGGGTAGAATGAGCTCTGATCCCTCTGGGAGCTCCATGCCTGCTAACCTATAGCAGAGATCTATGCAGGAGGTGACCCACCTGCCTATCATCCGCTTGGCTGCAGGTCTGCCAGGTGCGGCTTCAGCGTAGGTGACAAACAGCTAGCGAACCTCTCCCCGAACTTCAGCCGTCCGCTCCTTATAATAAGCGAGCACTCTTCTAGGGTCCAACGTATGGAGCCTATATTCGGCCTCCAAGGTGTGACTGGGGTAGAACACCGGTAGAGTCAACACCTGGTTAAGGTGAAACTCTGACACCACCTTCAGAAGGAACTTTGGGTGAGGGGGCAGGACAACCTTGTCCCTGTGGAAGACCAGATAAACAGACTCAATGGAAAGTGCCTGGAGCTCTCCCATCCTTCTGGCTGACGTGATAGCCAACAAGGCGGCAGTCTTCCACGACAGGTGAGAGATGTCACACCTGTGCATCGGTTCAAATGGCTTGCCCATGAGCTCAGCCAATACCAGCAGTAGATCCCACAGAGGTGGAGGTTCTCGCACCGGAGGGGATATGTGATCAAGGCCTTTGAAAAAGCACCCGACCACCTTTTCCTGCGCCACCGACTGCTTCCTGGCCTGTGCCCGGTAAGCAGAAGATGGCTGCCAGGTGCACCTTAAGGGTCGTCGACCAAAGCCCTAGCTGAGAAAGGGACCACAGGTAGTCCAGAATGCTTGCCAAGGGACAGGAGGAAGGGTCCAGGCCCTTTCCCCGACACCAAATGGAGAATCTCTTCCATTTGAAAGCGTAGCATTTTCTGGTAGACTCCTTACGGGACGCCTCAACAACGTTGAGGACCTCGTCGGGAAGACCCAAGGCCTGGAACTCTAGCCGCTCAGAAACCAGGCCGTCAAGTGCAGGGACCGAAGGTCCGGATAGAATATCTTCCCGATTGACAGATCAGGTCCGGGCAGGCTGGAAGCCACCCCGTGAGCCTGGAGCGGAGACTGAGGAGATCTGGATACCAGAACTGACGGGGCCAGTCTGGGGCTACTAAAATCACCTGCGCCTTGTCCCTCCTCGCCTTGAGAAGCACCTTGTGGATCAAGGGAAATGGGGGAAAGGCGTAGAAGAGGCCCAGGGTCCACAGCCTCGAGAAGGCATCCCCCTGCAGCGAGCCCTGCTGAGGGGGGCAGGCATGAAACAGTCTCAGCTTCGCATTCTCTCTGGAGGCAAACAGGTCCGCCTGAGGCGTGCCCCAGTGGGAGAAGAGATCTTTTACTACCTCCGGCAGGAGAGACCACTCGTGAGACGCAGCCCCTATCTGGCTTAGAGCATCAGCCAGGGTGTTGGAGGCTCCCGCCACGTGAATGGCGAGGAGATCCACCTCCATGCTGCGCACGAGTGACCAAATTCGGAGAGCTTCCCTGCAGAGAGGCATGGAGCGCGTCGCGCCCTGGCGGTTTAGGCAGTACATGGTCGTGGTACAGTCCTTCTGGACCTGAACCAGTTGACCCCGTAGAAACTGAGCAAAGGCGGTGAGGGCTAGACGAACCGCTCGAAGCTCCAGCAAGTTGATATGGCATCGGGACTCCCGAGGGGACCAGAGGCTGTGTGCTCTGTGCTCCCCCAAATGGGCACCCCAACCCAGACAGGCATCGGTCAATAGCGAGACAGTCTGCTCGGGCGAACAAACGAGATGCCCTCCTGCAGATGTGCTGGAAAGGTCCAGCACTGGAGAGCGTTCCACATCCCCTGGGTCACTGTCACTAGCTGATCCAGGGATCGAAGTGTTGACCATTGGCTGGCCAGCCCCCACTGGAGGGGACGCATGTACCAGCGGGCCCAACGGACCACGCTGGTGCAGGCTGCCATAAGGCCCAGGAAGCACAGGAAGTCCCGGGCATGGCGTGATTGCCCAACCTGAAATGACTGGGCAAAGGAGAAAAGAACCTCGGCCCTGTCCGCCGGGAGCCGTGCTCTGGCTCGTAGAGAGTCGAGCTCTGCCCCGATGAATTGTATCACCTGCTTTGGCACGAGTTCCGACTTGGCCTTGTTGATAAGGAGGCCAACCTGAGAGCAAACCTGGAGGGCCAGATCTCTGGACCGCTCCACCTCCGCTCTGGAGGGAACTGCAATCAGCCAGTCGTCCAGGTAGGGGTACACTGACCCTTCGGCGCCGCAGGAATGCTGTCATCACTGCCATGCATTTGGTGAAGACCCTAGGAGCTAGGGAAAGGCCTAAGGGCATGGCCCAGAACTCGTAAAGGGATCCCTCTGCTCTGAAGTGGAGGAATCTCTGGTGGGACGGACGGACTGGGACGTGAAAGAACGCGTCCTGAAGGTCCAGGGAACAGAACCACACGCCTTGTTCCAAGGATGGGATTATCTGAGCCAGAGTGACCATCCTGAAGGTGCGAGACCTTAGGAACCTGTTCAGGTCGTGCAGGTAGAGAATGGGGCGCTAGCCCCCCATCCGTTTTGGGACCAGGAAGTACCTGGACACAAACCCCGGGTCTGGAGGAGGGTCCGCCACCTTCCTGATCACCTCTTTTTCGAGGAGCAGGACAATATCGACTCAGCGAGGCTGACAGAGGCTGCGGACCCCGTAGCCCCCAAGGGCAACGACTGGAGGGCGGGCCTGCTCGAATTCCAGGAGCAGGCCCTTCCTACCACCTCAAAACCCACCGGTCCGTGCCAGGTGGAAAGAAAGTGGCAGAGCCGTCCCCCCACGGGGGAGTGACACCCCTCAACCAGTCGCTGGGCAGGCTTGAAGGAGGGACCAGCAGAGGGACCTCCTAGGCCTTTACCTCCCTGCTTCCTGTTTGAGGAAGCTGCAGGCTTGGGTTTGGGATGCCAAGCGCTAGCCTGCTGGCCCTGGTGCTGCTGGGCCGGACGTGCCGCAGACGCAGAAGGATGAAAGGACTTGTGCTGCTGCTGTTGGCGGACTGTCTTTCTGGGCGGAGGTGACAGAGTCCACAGTGGCACTGGACTTTGATCCGCTGGAGGCAACCTTCCACTCCAGGGCCGAAGAGGTCGGTCCCCAAGAAGGGGACATCTGCCAGTTTGTGTTGGGTATCCGCCGTGAAGGTGGATATCCTCAGTCATGCTCTGCAGCGCATGGCCACCGCCGCTACAACCGATCTGGCACAAGAGTCTCCGATGTCCAGAGCTGTTTGGAGCTGCTGCTTAATCACTGCCCTACCCTGGTCCCGCACCTGCCAAACCATGGTCTGCAGGTAGTCCGAGAGATGAGGGATCACCTCATCCAGGGAGCCCATGAGGGCACGGGAGAAGTGTGCCATCAGCACGGCCGAGCTGGCCTGGCGGAGGCCAAGGGAAGACGTAGCGTACACCTTGCGCCCGGCGTAGTCCAGCTTTCTGGACTCCTTGTCGGGGGGCTTATCCACATCCCTAGCGTTCCCGGAACGCCGGAAAACTGACCAACCCCTCGGCAGAGAGGTGTTCTGAAAAACCGGGCAAAGAGCCGATAAGGACCGCATACTTCCTGGCCATCCTGGCCGAAGGCGCAGGACAAGAAGCAGGCCGCTGCCAGAGCTCCAAGGCTGGGCCAACAATGGCGTCAGCCTCCGGAAAGGCCACCGTGGGAGAATCCCCTCGGTCCAGTATCTCCGTCAGGGGATGCCCAGCCCGGCACTGGATCTGAGGCCAGGCTGCATCCTGGTGGACTCAGAGATGAGCGAAGCAAACCCATGAAGGAATGACGATGGGCTTGTCCCATCGACCGGCCCCTGAGGACTCCAGATCAATGGGCCTGGAGAACAGGGAGGAGTCGTCGTCTGACTCCAAAGAGTCTGCGAAGAACTGCATAGGGCCTGAGCCACCCTCCACCTGCAGAGGACGGTCGGGAGTGAAGGTGACAACCTGTGGGGCAGGCCCTGACCCGACCGAGAGTCCTTGGTCGGCACTCCCGATTTCGGTTGTGGAGGCAGAGGTTCCACCACAATCGGTGGGGCAGATGGTTTCAGCCGAACTGGCCCAGGCTTGGGCACCTCAGCTACAGCGAGAGGTTGTTTCGGCCGCTTGGGTGACAGCCACTTGATGGCGGGGAAGGCGTCCTGCTTGTTCCCGGACAGAAGTAATGGCTGCCACATCAAGTCTCATGCTTGTCGGCCTTAATTTGCACAAAGCCTCTCCTCTCCCGAGAGGAGGATGAGGACGAGTGGCGGCGCTGCTTACCTCGGTGCAGAGACAGAGACCGCCGATGTCGGCTGGACCGAGACCCTGTCAGAGACAGAGACCCTCGGTGTTTCCGAGGACGGGTCTGGGAAGGACCGTGGGACACCCACTCTTCCCTTGGCTCGGAAGCCTTAACCGGGACTGCGGCACCGGGGGTGCGGGCAGGTCCTCGGTCTCCACCAGGGGAACAGGTGAAGAGTTGTGGGCCTCACCAGTCGACAGCCCGTCCAACGGGTCGAGAAAAATTTCAAGTGCGTCGATGGGTGTCTCGGACGGCTGGCCTGACGGGGACGCCGTGAAGCCAGCAGCCTTAGCTGCAACCTCAACCGAAGTAGACAGTCGGCTGTCCGGGGAAGGAGACCTCTCCCACAAATGCCAACGATGGGACTTACCCTTTGAGTCCTTTTTGGACCGAGAGGAATGTCCCTATGGCCCCTCTCCCTTTGTGGAAAGGGACTGGCAAAGCTCCTTGAAAGAAGCTTAATATGAGGTACCCAGTGAGAGCAGGATAAATGCCGCAACTGAGGAAGAGGATGATGCAGACTGGGCCGCCTCCTCCTCGAGGGCAATATGCTCGAGTTGCTCAGCCGAGCCAGCCACCGCGGTAACCACCCAACGGGCCTCCTTAGACTTAACCGACGGGTAGCGCTCGCGCTAAGTTGTAACAGAGCAGCTCGGTCTCCAGGACGTTGGCCGAAAACTAACGGCATGACTTGCAGGCCTGTGGGTTGTGTTCTAGGCCAAGGCAGTAGACGCACGTATAGTGTGGGTCCCTCCTGGACATCATCTGCCCACAAGGGCACCGCCGAAATCTGGGAGTCTATTTGTCCATCGCAGCCGCGAGGGAGAAAGATGACCGAAGTCTTGAAAATTTTAAAATGAGTTTCGAGCGAACCGAAGAATTAGGATCCAGTCTATCATGCAGAGCGTTAAGGAGGGAACCTGAGCTTCCAAGCGGTAAGGAAGATCTGGAGTCATGGGGCGGAGCAGAGAGTTTTACCACCCGGGTGGGTGGGAGGAGCCAGCTTGAAGACCTTCCGGCAAGATTTAAGGCGGCAAGGAACCTGCCAGACAGTGTGGATTAACATATCCATGTCCCTAGAAGCTTTTTTTCTCAGACTTTCCTTTGGCTGATATGGTCGTAATTAGTCAGTTTCTCCCAAATTTGAGATCTGCTAATGGTATCTTATTGAATTTACCGACCTGCAAGAACTGGAATGGGTTGCAGTCTTTCTGTTGCAGTCCCATTCCTTTGGAATGCGATGCCCGTTACTCTTCAAGTTTCATCTTTTTGTAGTTTTAAATATAAATTTCAATTATTCTTATTACAGCAGTTTAAGTGTGATTATTAATGCTACTGTATTGTGATGTTATTAATGTTGATTGTTATATGTCCCGGGTCGGACCTGAAAAAGGACTTGTCCAGTGTCCCAACCCGGTTAACAAACTGATAAAAAAAAAAAAATAAGCTGTGTGGATCAGCCCCTGAACTGCTTGGTGTGTTTCCAAGTAATAAAGCGGAGCCCTCCTGACATCCAGACTGAGGAGCTTCTGCTCCCCTAGAGTGGATTTTCAGAACAAAACACTGGTAAGGTGACGGACTGACTAAGGTGAAACTCTCAGACCACACCTCGGGCAGGAATTTTCTGTTCATCCTGAGCTCAGTCTTATCCCTATAAAGGGATTATGTAGCTGGGCTCAGTATACAGTGTATGTACCTCTGAAATCCTTCTTGCAGAGGTAATGGCTACTATGAACACAGTTTTCCAAGGGACATACTTAAGATGGGCCATCACCATGGGTTCAAAGGGTGGTTCCATGGTGCACAGAAATTGTAGGCAGGTAAGGACCATTAGGCCCATCTAGTCTGCCCATAAGCCCTAAACTTGTCTGCAGTCACTGTCCCTAAATGATCAATGGCTTTTCATTACTCCCTCCCCACCCAATGTTCCCTTGTGCCTGTCCCAGGCATGTTTAAACCCCTCCACTGTGCTTGCCCCCACCACCTCTTGTGGCAGACTGTCAAGCATCCACAGTCCTCCCTGTGTAGAAAAACCCTCACATTACTTCTTAATTCAACCCGTTCAAACTTCATATCATGTCCCCTCGTTTCGATATCTTTCCTACATTGGAAAAGATCTCCCAACCTGCATATTGTTTATGCCCTTGAAGTACTTGAAAGTTTCTATCATGTCCATCCTTTCTCCTCTCTTCCAGCGAGTACATATTGAGGACTCAGTCTCTCCTCAAATGTTTTGTGATGCAAGCTATGTACCATCTTTGTCTGGATAGCCTCCATCTTCTTGTCTATGTCCTTTCGCATGTGGGGTCTCCAGTACTGCACACAGTACTCTAGGCGAGATCTTACCAGTGTTTTATACAATGGCATCAACACCTCTTGTTTCCTGCTAGTAATGTCTCTGCCTATGCACCCCAGCATGCCACTTGCCCTCCCTGCAGCCTTTGCACACTGCTTTGATACCTTAAGGTCATCAGATATGATGACCCCTAGGTCCCTTTCCTGTTTGGTGACAGTCCCTTCCCCCCCCCCATTCTGTAGCTGTCCCCAAGGTCCCCCCTACCCAGGTGCATTATCTTCCACTTTTTTGAACTGAAACTCAGTTGCCACACCTCCAACCATCTTTCAAGCTTCTCCAGGTCCCTCTTCATTTTCTGCACCTCTTCTGGAGTATTCACCTCTGTTAGAGATCTTGGTGTCATCTGCAAATAGGCAGACCTTTCCTTCAAGCCCCTCCGTAATGTCACTAATAATGACATTGAACAGGACTGGTGCCAGTACTGATCCCTGTGGTACTCCGCTGGTCACCTCTCTCCCTGGATTGGATCCCATTTACCATCACCCTCTGTCTTCCGTCTGTCAGCTAGTTTCTAACCCAGTGCAACACCTTATGACCCTGACCATAATACTCATCTTGTTAACCAGCCTTCTGTGTGGGACGGTATCAAAGGCTTTGCAGAAATCTATGTAGGCTATGTCTACCGCCCCTCTCTGATTCACTTCCAGAGTCCCCTAATCAAAAAAAAAAAAAATCTCATGTGCTTGACAAGACCTTCCCTGCTGTGAATCAGTGTTGCCTCAGATCCTGGGCACTACTTGATTCCAGGTGTGCCACAATCCTTTCTTTCAGCAGTCTCTCCATGATCCTCCCCACCACTGAGGTGAGGCTGACTGGCCTGTAGTTCACCACTTCTTCCCTACTGCCACTTTTGTGCAGTGCGACTACATGCACCCTCTAGTCCTCTGGAACCACGCCTGTGTTGAGTGACTGTTAACAGGGTGGCCAGAGGCACTGCTAGTTCCCTTCTCAGCTCCCTTAAGATCCTTGGGCGTATGTGGTCTGGCCCCATGGCTTTATCCACATTCAGCTTTACGAGTTCCTCCAGAACTCTCTCCACTGTGAATGGACTGGTGTCCACTTCTCCACTGCCTCTTCTCCCAAACTGTGGTTCTTAACCCTCTCCTTCCTTGGTGAATACTCAACAGAAGTATTTGCTCAGTATTTCTGTTTTGTCTAAATCCCCCTCCTTACACTCTCCCTCCTCCCCTTTGAGCCTCACAATCCCTTCCCCCCCTCCTGGTATTTCTTCCATCACTGATGTACCTGTAGAATGTCTTGTCCCCTTTTTTCACAGTCTGTGCCTTGGCTCTCCTAACAGCTTTCCCTGCTTCCCTCAGACATTCAACGCACACCACCCTGTCCTCCTCCCTTTGGGTTCCCTTATACTTCCTGAAACTTGCTCTTTTAGCCCTTAGTTTGTCTGCTACCTCTTTAGAGAACCATAGCGGTTTCCTTCTTTCCCCTTCAGCCACTATCCTAATGCACTGGTTAGTTACCTCCACTATGGCTCCTTTTAGTTTCCCCCACTGTTCCTTCACTCCTTCCATTACTTCTCTCTTCTCCAGGTCTGCTCTTAAACACCTACCCATTTTACTGAAATCCAGTCATGAGCCTGGCAATACAGAGGTTCAAACTCCAAGGAGGGACAGGTTCCCTGTCTGGGGGCTGGACAAGGAGTAGACCCCTAAAAAACTGTTTTACCACCAGTTTAGGAAAAAAAACAAAAAAAAAAAAACAGATTTACTCTTTCCAACAGAAAGACAGCCAGAGACTGCAGCCAGATGGAGCTTCAGGGAAGAAGGCCTCAAGCCTATAAAAACAAATAATCCAAGAGATTAGAAATTGAAGATTTAAGAGTATTAATTTGTTTCTTCTTGGACTAGAGGGACACAATCTTCCATTTGGCTGCATAGGTCTTTTTTGTGCTAGGCTTTTTGGCCAGCCTTAGAATCTTTGGAACCTGTTCAGAGGTACTGAGTGGCAGGAAACTACTCAAGAGCCAGGCTCTGAGGTGAAGAGACTTCAGTTCTGATAAGACACACATCTGAGGGAGCGTCAGAAATGAGTGAGTGGAAGGTGAATGAATGGGTTTGCTGCAAGAGAGGGTTAAGTAGGAGAGGGTACCAGGCTTGCCTGGGTCAGTCTAGCACCACCAGAATCATTACTGCTGGCTGAGCCCAGAGTTTCACCAACACTCTGAAAATCAAAGGGAAGGGCAGAAAGGCATAAAAAGGACTTCCCTGACCAGTCCAGGGTCAGGGCATCCATTGGAAGAGTTCCCAGCACTGGAGGCCTGCAGCAATACACAGGAAGTTAATGGCTGAGGTGACAAGCAAAAAAAGCTCCATTTCTGGTGTGCCTTACCTTCTAAACACTGTGGTCAGCACTTGCTTGTTTAGACTTCATTCGCCGTGTCCTTGGTTGATACATCCTCAATGTGACTCAGGGCATCTACCAAGGTGTTGTCCTTCCCTGGGAGGTGTATGGCTGACAGGCGGACCTTCAGGGAGTTGGCCAAACCCCAGAACCACATGGCTACTAGACACAGGATGCTGGAACTTGTGCCATCCTGCATGCTTATGTAAAACACTGCAGTGGTGTCTGTCCTGATCTACACTGTGTGGCCCCTTATCTGTGGAGTGAAGACCTTCAGCGCAAAGTAGATGGCCCAGAGTTCCAGCAGACTGATGTGAGCCCGTGACTCCTTTGGAGTCCAGGAGCCACTGACAGAAGTACTGTCCATATGAGCTCCCCATCCGAGCAGGGAAGCATCTGTAGTCATGACTCTTGTGGGAGAAGGTGCTTAGGAAATTCATACCGAAAGGTTGGTTGTTTCCTTCCACCAGCCTAAAGAAAGGTCTGTGACTGGAACCAATCTGGATAGTGAGCTGCTCCTTTGGGACCACTGACACCATAGGTGATACTGTATGATCCTCATTCTGAATCAGACTCCAGGAACCACGGCTGTCACAGAAGCCATGTGTCCAAGGAGACTTAGAAAATGTCTGGCTGGCCCAGGACAAAGGAATTTGCCACAGACAAAGTTTTATATTCTTTTTAAAGGAAGAAAAGCTCTGCAGTGTATTCAACTGTGCTCCTATGAAAGTAAGGAGTTGGGTTGGTCCCAGATGAGATTTCCTTTGGTTTATAAGAAACCTCAAGGAGTGCAGTGTTCTTCGTCAAGGAGAGAGCCTCTTCCACTTGTGCAAAGATTTTTCCCACTATGAGCCAGTCGTCCAGGTAAGGATAGACAGATTCCCTCTTTTCTTAGATATGCTGCCACTAAAGCCAGACATTTGGTGAATACTCTTGGTGCAGATGTCAGACCAAAGGGTATGGCTGCAAACTGATAGTGCCCTGATGGAAGTTTGAGCCTTAGAAACTTTCTATGGGACTGCCTTACTGAAATGTGAAAGTAGGAGTCCTTGAGGTCGAGGGAGGCTAGGCAGTCTCCCTGCTGGAGGGACTGTATTACCATTTTCAGGGTGACCACTTCAAATTTGGATTTCAGAAGATGCTCGTTTAAGTATCTGCAGTCTAAGCTAGGTCGCCACTCCATTTTTCTTTTGAGTCAGGAAGTATCTGGAGTAGAGACCTTTACCACATTGATGTGCAGGTACTCTCTACCACCCTTGCTGCCCGAAGGTGCTTCACCTCTAGCTCCAACAGAAGCCTTTCTGTTGGGGTTAGTGACTTGGACTGCTGGGTGCACCAGAGGGCTGACATCTTTCTAAACTGAAGTGGCAGGCCCTTTTCCACTACCTCCAGGACCCACTTGTCTGATGTGACAAGGGTACAGGAATGGTGGTAGTGGGAGAGCCTGCCCCCTACAGGCAATGCGGAGGTGACCTGGGCAAAGGAGTCGGGGCTTTTGATAAGTAGCAGGAGTAGAGGTACATCTCCTCTGACCTCTGCCTCTTCCTCCGAAGTAACCGCTCATTTGAGTGTAGTCAAACTGAGGATGAAGGGAGAAATACGGCCTAGAGAAGGATCCCCTGCCAGTTTCCGTTAGGTTGTGGTTTTTGAGCAGCAGAATACTTCACTTTTGATGCATTGCTTTGATATATTTATCAACCTTTTTCATGTAGTCTTCCGTTCCGGAGTCAAAACATTCTGGTCGTAAGGAAAGTCCCTGGCCTTAGACTGAGTGTCCTGCGCAAGATTAGTTGTCCTCAGTCATGCAAACCGCCTAAGGGAGACGAGCCTGGGTCATGACTCTGGAGCATGCATCATTACTGTGCCATATGGAACTCATACTTTGTGGCTTCCAGGGCAGTTTTAGCAGTCTACCAAATCCTTTGCCAGAGTGTCAAACCCTTGTTTTACTATGGCCAGAACCAAATTCCAGAGGTCCTTCTGGTACTTGGCTGTGTAAGCCATGTAAGAAGACAGGCGGAGGATCTCTCTCTCTCTCACTCTCAGGAGGAAGACCCCTCCATCTCTCTATAATCCTGGTCTTCCTCTTCTTCTTGGGCGAACTCCTGAGAAAGAAGATCAAGGGTGTCCACCATATGTTGTAGAAAGGTCTGCACAGAGGAGGTATCCTCCTGATCTCTACGGGATGCACCAAAATTGGGGTCAGGGGACATGTCAAGTTCTGGAACCTTGCCCTCTGACATGTCATCTGAAGCAGCATCATCATCTGCAGATCAGATCTGCCTAGGAAAGGCAGGGGTACTGTAAAAAAGACCCCATGCCCTGTAAAGTCTGATAAATATGCTAGACTTTAGCCATATCCACCAGAGATGGTATCTCCCCCTGTGTATCTTGGGGATTACTATCCTGGGGTTCTATGTGTTTAGATTTATCTTTGTTTTTTTACCCACTGCTGCCTCGCATTTAGAGCCGCTTGGCGGGACAGTGGTACATTTCTCTTTACAAGGTTTCTTTGCAGCCACCTCATCAGCACCTTCTGAAGCCTTAGTTTTAACAGCCACTTTATCAGCACCTTAATTTATATTTTTCCTTTCCCAGGCACCTCATCAGCACATTTGGTTGGCTTAGATTTAGAAGATGCCTCATCAGCACCTTTGATTAGAATTGTTATTCTTTGAAGGCCCCTCATCGTAGCCTTGGGTCTTTTTTTTTTTGGGAGACAGAGAAGACCCTTCCAGCCATCATTCAAAGCCTTTTGCTCTATTCCTTAAGGAATTTAAGCAAAACTTAAAGCAAAGTGAATAATGTAGTGGTCTGGACCTAAACACCTTAAACACAGGTCATGGGTATCAGCTTTAGTCACAGTTCTGTGACACTTCAGACAATTTTTAAAACCTGTAGGTCCAGTTCTCTTTTTAGAGATTTGACATGCCAAAACTCAGAAAACCCCAGAAAAACAAAGCCCCAATAGGGTTTTGTTAAGAAAACAGTTGGGTCCCCTCATGGTAAAGAACTGCGACTTTGAGGTAAAAGCTAGGTAAATAAAGAAAAATGCCAGTTTCTGCTTACTGTAAAAAGGGAACTGCAATAAAAATAAGGAAAGGAACAGTCGGATAAAGTAAATGCTGTTACTTTATAGTTAGAAAATAAAGGGAACTGTGGAACTAGCTGAAAAACATGGTTCCCAGGAACCGCTAAAACATAAGAAAAGGCTACTCAGCACACCATAAAAAGTAAATTAAGTAAAATGTAAATCTACCAAGTAGTATGAAACTTTTTCCTTGGCCAAGAGAGAGCACCCCAGAGGCAATGTTGCTCAGTCAGGTGGAGAAAAAAATTTTGATGCCTTCTAAACTACCTCTGCTCAGCACACCCACAAGCTTTCTCTGATTGGCTAATTAATAAACTCATTACCATAATCTCCACCTCTGGGGCAGTACTACCTATTCAGCTCACTGCTGTTACTGATGTTGGGCAAGAGTTGAAAAATGACCACTGTCACATTCATGAGGTACTCTAAAGAAATGGCTATGCTGAAAATTTGTTAAAAATATTGATTACCAAACTTATGAGGCTGCATTTGCAAAATTCCACAGCCAGATATTGCTTAATTTCATTCATATATATATATATATATATATATATATTATATTTTAAACAAATTGAGAACATAGCTTTATGACCCCACCTCATGAACAAGGGTAGACAAAATTTTCAACTACAGCACAAAAGGTGATTTCGCACAGGGACCGTAAAATTACGTTTCGGGATGTAACAAACATTTCAGCCAGGATTTGAAAAAATAATAGCTGCCACAGATAGGATATGTTGCGAATCTAAGGAAAAGCCATTTAAAATTACCGAAGTTATGAGCCTGCATTTGCAAAAATCAATGTAGGCTCATAAATGCTTAATATTTTTACACCAAATTTTCAACATAGCCTTCTTATGACCCCATGTCATTAACAAGGGCAGAGAAAATTTTCAACTGCTGCACAGAACTGCAAAATCATCTTTCAGGACAGAACAATGACAGTTCAATTGTTCATGAGGTAGAGTCCCAAAGAAGGCATGTTGAAAATCTGGCAAAAAACTATGCTAAAATGCCCAAGTTATGCTAGTAAGTTCAAAACCCAACTGAAATGCACTGAAGCGCATACCCATTTCTTCAGTTTGGTGTCTGGCCTTTAAGAGTGAAGACGTGTCTGTGGTCCAGAGAGGATTATGGATTTGGACTCCTGATCAGTAAGGGCTTCAAGGGGGATGCCAAGCAGGAGCGTTAGGTGGAGGCAGTTATGGCCACAACACATCAATGGACCATTTTCTTTTTACAGGTTAAAACAAAAAAAGGCCAGAGGATCAGTGATCAGATACTGGAGAACTGGACACCTGGACACCCCCACTGTCGCATCTATGTTTCTGGGGGGAAGGATGGGGTGGGAGGGGATACACACATTACACACTCACTCCAACCATATACGTACACATTCATATATGTAAATACATATACTTATAAAATAAACTGCATATGCACGCAGTACTGCGGGGACACGAAGAGAAAAAAACACAGGATTCCTCATTGGGAACATGGAGTTTGGGCACCAGTCAATTATGTTCTGGGGTGCTGGGCAGGAGGGACTGTGTGGGGGGATCTCAAAATATATAAAATAAACCACATATGTGCTGTAGTTGGGGTGTCCTGGTAAACAAAACACAAAAAACTGAACAGTTACTCAAGAACTTACCATAACAGTAGATCTTTCAGGGAATCTTCAGTCATCTAGTAACACCGTAGAAACAAGTCCTAAGCAGTGACAAGTTTCAACAATCTGGGTGGCTGGATCACCATAGACTCTGGATCTCCGTACACTTAAGACAGAAGATCGACCCCAACCTACCCAGTCAAAGGACCCTCTTTAAGACAGAAGGCCTTGAAAACTGAATCTGTCCAGCAACCCCATAAACTTAAGACAGCAGCCCTTGCAGAACAGCCCTGCGGAAACATGCACAGGTTCTAGAAGCAATGTCCAGACTGTAATGCTCAATGAAAATGTGGACTCTATTCCAGGTGGCAGCAGCACATGTCAGCTGCTGAGACCCCTTTGAAACAATCCACAGAGGTAGCCATGCCTCTAGTGCAGAGTTTCTCAAATGGTGAGGCCAGCCTCCCAGGGAGGCCCCAACCTGTTCAAGGGGAGGCTCAAGCAAGCCTTAAAATGTACTATATTTAAATGTCAAGTTTTGGATGCTTCGTGTGAAGGATGCAGCAACGTGAAAGAGAATAATGGCATGCAGCGTTGTGTACAAAATGGTTACCAGGAAAGACACACTCAAACACACACTTGTTTCCTGGTATGACATGGGGGGAAATAATTCTTGGAAATTGTGCAAAACAAAATTCAAAACAATGCAAATGAATAGGAACAAGGTAACAACTGACCCATTATACTGGCTGCAGAAAAAGACAAATGCAAAGGTTAAACAGATACTAGGAGCAAGAGCAGGAGGGAGAAAAATGGTCCCTGAGAAGGTGAGAGCAGGGTAAAACTGACAAAACAATCTGACTCATGGAGGTATTGCAATGAGGGGTAAACAGAGTCCAAAAGTCAGATGTGTGGAGTGAGTAGGCTGAACTGGGGAGAGGGGTTACAGAGAGGGAGAATAATAAGTTCAATAAAATGAGAATAAACTCAACTACTCACATGCACTTCATTGTATTCTTCCTGTAATGTGCAAAGTATGACAGTTCTAACTATGGGGAGGCCCAAAATTATTTCTATATTGGGGGGAGGCTCAGGATCTTTTCCAAGGCTTGGGGGAGGCTCACTATGACAAAGTGTGAGGGACTCCTGCGTCTAGTGGAATGATCTTTGACAGAACCAGGGAACTCTTTGCCGTACTTTTAGCAGAACACAATGCAATTTACTAACCATTTGGATAAACACTGCTTAGAAACTTCAACACCTTCTCTACCTGGGGTGAAAGCAACGAATAACTACTTAAACTTTCTAGAGTCCCTAGTCCTAAGCAAGTAATACTTAAGAGCTGCACACATCTAGCATGTTGATCAGTGCTTTCCCTGGATTAGCATGCTCTGGAAAATATACAGGAAGGTATACAGACAGTGTGTAAACTCAGACACCACCTTAGGCAAAAAAAGTAGTTGCATAAGAACTTACTGCAACAGCAGATGTTAGAGAAGAGATCTTAACACCATAAGGACTATGCCGCCAGGCACTAGGATCCCACGGAAAAATTATAGCTAGTAGTCTAAGGCAGGGATCCCCCCCCACCCCGCCATCAGCCCCAGCCCCGTCACATACAGTATAAAGGGGTATTTCCCCCAGCAACACCTCAGTTCGCCCGCCAGAGACTCCACTAGCATAAAGGATGGGGAACCAAGGAGGTTCTCACATCCCCCAGAGATAAGGAAAGTAAACCCAGGGGAATGTGGGAGGGAAAGCATACCTGCTGCAAGGGCTCTTCTTGAAGATATACTGTTATGGTAGGTTCCTATGAAACTGTACTATCTTTGATAGGAGCTCTTGCAGCAGGTAACACCACTAGGACTTTGCCGCCAGGCACTAGGACCCCATGGAAAAATTTCTGGCTGGCAGTTGAAGGCAGAGGACCACCCCGACGTCCCATGTGGTATAAAGGGTGCAGTCCCCCCGCACCACCTCAGTTCACCTGGAGACCCAGCTGGCATTCAGGACGGGGAACAGAGGATGATCTCCCATCCCCCAGAGAGAAGTACAGTTACATAACCCTGGGGGCACAGGGAGGGAAAAATCCACCTGTTGCAAGAGCTCCTCTCCAAGATCTTCTGTTACTGTAAGTTCTTATGCAACTGTACTATCTTACTTAGAGGGAGCTTTAGGACAGAGTTTCAAGCAGTACAAGAAGTGACCCAGGTCAAAGGGTGGCGAACTAGGATAAACCGTGTCCTTGGCATTCCTTAGGAGTGTAGTCCCTGGAGGACTGTAAGGCCAAAACCTGTTCTCCTTCTGGAAGAAGTGTCCAGACTGTGGTGCTTAGTGAAGGTGTGGACCAAACTCCAAGTAGCAGCTGCACAGAGATTCACTGCAGAAACATTTGAGGGACGCAAATGAGGTTGCGACACCTCTGATGGAATGACCCTTGACCAGTCCCGGCAAGGGTTTGTCGTACTTTTGGTAACAGAATGCAATGCAACTGATCAACCAATTGGCCAATGTCTGCTTGGTCACTGAAGCCCCTAACATTCTTTGGGCAAAGGAGACAAACAACTGGTCTGCCTTTCTAGATGAACGAGTACAGTCTATATAATAAAGGATTATATACATCCAGAATATTTAAAATTTTTGCCAGAAAGGAATACGGAGCAGACTACCGCTCAATTCCAGATGAGTCCTGGGGGTGTTGGGGGTGGGAGGATATATAAACATGCATAATACAGAAAATATATATATATATATATATATATATATATATATACATATACATATACACACACATATACACACACACACACAGGATATATACAGCATGTACACAGCAAATGCAGCAACAGAACATCAGAGTTAATAAGGCATACATATGGGGAAAGGTATAAAAGAAACTATATCGGGTTCAGAGTTAGAACACTGGAGTCACCATATCTGATACCAGTTGGAGAGCTGGGCCCTTTTCTTAGTGTGAGCTTAGGCTGCACGAGCAGTCAGCGGAGAAATGCCCTTTGAGGAGGGAGTTGAGTATCCGACAGGAGGGAGCATACCGAACCGACTACAGGCAGGGAGTTCCATAGTTTTGGGATGCAAGCTCTAAAGGCCAGTTGGCCGGCAGAGGTCGCCATATAAGGGACTTGAAGGAGTCGGGGGTCGCAATTCTTGAGTGAGTAAACAGAGGGCATTTGAGCATTTAGAGTAGGAGAGGTATGAGGGCAGTAAATGGGCCCAGAATTTGGCTGAGAGTCTGCTACAGTGGGATGGGCATCTTGTCGAGCGACAGGAGGTTGAGGGACTGGTAGAGGCCGCAGTGGTGGATGGAGGGTGCACAGTCCACAGCAAAGTGACAGAAGGAGTGAAAAAGAGGGTCCAGTCGTGCTAGGGTGGACTTAGGGGCAGCACTGTATACTACATCCCCGTAGTCAAAAACAGGGAGCATCATTTTCTCCACAATTGCCTTGCAGGCTAACAGAGGGACACAGCCACGGTTACGGTATAAGACACCCAGTCTAGAGTGTAGTTTATTGTGGATAGCATTAATATGTGCATCAAAGTCAAGGTGCTGGTCCAGCCATACCTCAAGATATCTAAAAGTGGTGCAAGCTTCTAGGGGAGACCCATCTAGGGTCTTTAAGATTGGAGTGTCGGGGAGACGGGAGAGTCCGTCTCGTGCTGAAGGTTAAAGAGACAGTTTTCTTGGCATTAAGAGTAAGCTGATTTCAGCAGAACCAGAGCCGAATATCACTGAAGTCTTGCTGGAGTCTGAGTGCCACTTGGGGGGAGGGGGCCATACAGCACTGTGTCGTCAGCATACATGTGACTAAATGTGTATGGGCAGGCTGATGGCAGGTCATTCAGGAAAATTGAGAACAGAACTGGGCCAAGGACAGAGCCTTGGGGTACGCCGATGGTGACAGGGAGGGGGACGGAAGTGGATGCACCAATTCTGGCTGACTGGGACCTGTCTGCCAGGTATGATTTGAACCAGCTGATCCAAGGCCTCCCCTCTGTTAGAGTACTCTGGATAGCAAACCGGTAGTTTAACGTCCAAATTTAAAGTAAATTTGGATGCAACTTTTGGAAGAAACTTGGGATTTGTATGCAGGGCAACTGACCCTGTGGAAAATAAGATAAGGCTCTTTGCACATCAGAGCCTGTAGCTCAGAAATCCTTTGAGCAGAAGTGATGGCAACTAAAACTACTGCTTTCCAGAAGAGGAAGCGTTGCTTGCAACTTGCAGCTGGCTCAATGGGAGCCAAGTTTTTCCAACATAAAAAGATCCCATGGAGGGATGGGGTCCCTCCTGGGAGGTTTGATGTGCAAGATATCACATAAGGCCTTGCACAAATTCAATTGTGCCAGAACTTTCCCATCCGTCGGCACATGGTAAGCAGACAGCGGAGAAAGGTGCACCTTAATGGATGAGTAACAGAGTCCCTTCTCCGATAGGGAAAGAAGGTACTCCAGTACAGATTCCACCGGACAGTGGAAGGGTTCCAAGGAAGAGGGGGATAAATAGAAACGTTTCAACTTCATGGCGTATGTTGCTCTGGTCGAGGACTTTCTCGCTCCTACAAGAACCTCTGCCACTCTTAAGGACGCTCCAGATATGCCCGATTAGGTCTGCAGGAGCTATGCATGCAGATGCTAAAGATTCGGATGTACTAGGATTCCCTGTTCCTGGGAGAGGAAGATGACTGGACAGGGGTAACAGGACCAGCAGTTCTGATGCCAATTGTTGGAGCAATGGAAACCAGATCCAACAAGGCCAAAAGGGCACCACAATAATCATACACGCGTTCTGTGCCTGCAGCTTGAGTAGGACTCTCCAGAGAAGCAGAAAGGGAGGAAAGGTGTACAGGAACCTCCCTGTCCAAGAGGGACAATGCGTCGTGCCAGAAAACACGAGGCCCTGGATCTAGTGAGCAGAAATTGGACAGTTTGGCATTGTATGGTGATGCAAAGAGGTACAGTTCTGGCCAACCCCACTTTTCAAAGAGACAGTCTATGACCTCTTGCAGTAGTTCCCATTCATGACTCAGAACGGCTTAGGCCGTCTGCAAGGACGTGAATCCCTGAAACGTGAACCACCTTTATTTCCAAGTTGTGATCCTCTGACCATGGCCAAACCCATGGCTTCTCTCTGCACAGGGGGTAAGAATGCATGTCCCCTTGCTTGTTGAGATAGTCCAGTCAGACAACATTCCAGTAGCCTAACAGAGAACCTGGCCTGAGCACTGACTGGAAGGTCTGCAAGGCATACAAGACAGCCCTCATTTCCAGCACTCATGTGGAAATTGTATTCCATGGAGGTCCAGGTGCCCGTTTGGTGGGATGCCAGATCGCCCCAGCCAGCAGTGTCCGTAGTCTGGACCTGCTGAGGATACATAGAAATGGTTGGCAGACAAGGACCGCTAGTCTCATCTAGTCTGCTCACAAGCCCAAAACTTGTATGCAGTCACTGACCCCAAGTGGTCAATGGCTTTTCATCACTCCCTCCCCATCTGATGTTCTCTTGTGCATGTCCCAGGCAGGTTTAAACTCCTCCACTGTGCTTGGTGTAGAGGACTGGAATACTGAAAGGGAACCCTGATGTTCAGCCAAGAAGGGGTGATCCACCATTCCAGAGTGCGCTGTACCGCTTTGGAGATCCTGACCAGTTGAGAAATCGTCCATGTGTTGGTTCTACTGCAGGACCCTCATGTGCAGGCGGGCAAGGGTACCATGATAATGGCTACAGCCATGTGACCTAAAAGCTACAGCACCATTCTGACCGGGATTGGATTCATACAGGTGACCCTCCGAGCAATCGCCCTCAACTTGTCTTCTTGGTCCAGGGAGCAAAAAGGTTCTTTCCTGGACGGTGTCCAAGACCGCCCCTATGTACTCCAGCCTTTGGGTAGGCCAGGGGAATGACTTGGGGACATTCAGTGACCCCAACTCTTGGAACAGATGGAAGGTCTCCTCTGTTGAACGACACCACTGTTCTTCCGTAGAGGCTGTAAGAAGCCAGTCGTCCAGGGAGGGGTGTAACGACCCTTCCTCTTGACAGCTGCTGCCATGATTGCCATGCACTTGGTGAAGACACTCAGTGCCAACGAAAGGCCAAATGGCAACGATCTGAACAGATGGTATTCTCCTAGGAAGGGGAAGCGGAGATGCCTTCTGTGGGACGGCAGGATGTTTATGTGCATATAGACATCCTTCATGTCCAGGGAGCAGAGCCAATCCCTTTGGCGGATCATGAGCAGCAGACCAGGCAGGGTCACCATCCTGAACCTTTAGTATTCAACAAAGTTATTCAGTTGGCTCAGATCTAGGATGGGACAGAGGTCCTCTGTCTTCTATGGTACAAGGAAGAAATGGGAGTAGTATCCTCTTCCTCTGTGACCTAGACGTACTGCCTAAATTGCTCTCTTTTCCCAAGAGGGCTTGAATTTCTGTCTTTATAAGAGCCGCGTGGGATGGAGAGCAGTGGGTGGGGGACAGGTGGATTGTCCGGTGGGACCTGTGTGAACTCCATGGTGTACCCTCTTATCTGGAGGATCCACTGATCCGTGGTAATACTGAACCATCTATTGAGGTAAAGTGGTAATCTCCCACCTACTACCGCACCTGAAATTCGCCAGAGCTTTTTGGGGGCGGGGGCGGGCAAGCAGGAGTCATGCGAGGAGGTAGGCAGGAGAGCGCTGACATTTTTTGTTCCCTGCGTGCCTGAAGCCAGGGTAGGGCCCCTTCACTTGAAACCCCCTTTTGGTTGCAGATTCCTTCACTGTTGGCCCTGGTTTTTGCAAAAGGGGCAGCATCTGGCAGTTGCTGGTTCAGATTTATACATTCTGTGAACGTCAGAAACTGCCTTAGAGTCTTGTAGTCCGGTGACCAGTTTCTCTGTGTCTGGACCAAAGAGAACCGACCCCTGGAAGGGTGCATCTAGAATTGAGTCATAAGGTCCTGCCGGAATCCGAGATCCGTAGCCAGGCATGGAGTCTTCCCCCATGGCAGCTGTATCTGCAGAGTCGTGAGGAGCTTCTTAAAACGTATCTGCCTATGTCAATGCCGGACTGAATGACTGCCATGAGCTCAGATTTGCTGCCAGAATCAGTCTGAGCCTTGGCCAAGTCCAAGGCCTTATTCCACAAAGACTTTTGGTACATTACAATGTGTGCTAAAAAGTTAAGGGACCCGACTGTGCAGGTGGCAGAGGAGTACACTTTGCGGCCCATCTGGTCCAGTTTCTTAGATTCTAGATCCCTTGGCTGGGAGCTCATATGCTTTGGTTGCTGTACCCTGCCATGAGTGGCAGTCAGCACCATGCAGTCTGCCTTTGGTTGCCCATTTATTAGGTTCTCCTTTCGGTGTCCTGTATACGCAGACTGCCTTCCTGGGGACAGTCAAAGTTGTGGAAGGGTGCTTTCCAGGCCAGTTTTGTGACATCCTGGAATGGCTCCACTAGTGGAGGAATGACTAAGGGTTTTGGATCGATTGCCCCAAGAACTCTCTCAGGCGAGAGTATTTGGGGTCACGTTCCTCAGTGTCCCACAGGTTAAGGTCCTGCATGTGCCGCATCACATCCAAAAAGGGTCAGGGGGACACCTGGGTGGGTCCTCTCTTATGGTCTGGAGAGGGTAGACACAGCTCGTCCTCAAAGGAGTAGCAGAAAAGAGTCCCCTGCATCTTCATCCAAGGACAAATGTGGGCATCCCTTGAATGAGGGTATGGACGGGTGTCGACCATGGCAGCTACGTGCTGGTGACTCCCAGTCATCTCTTGATGGGCGGTCTGGTGTCAGACGCGGTCTCTGTGGTCACTGGGGTAAGGACTCCTTGGGTGGAGCCGGAGGCAAGAGACCTCTAGGGCTGGGGGACTGCTCTTGTGGTCTAGGAGCAGATCTCTTCGATCCTCTTCCCAGAGGCCTGGGCGTCTGGTCCTCAGGTGTGTGACCCATTGCCTGGTCAGATGCCTGGTCCTTTGGAGCAGATGGACGTTTAGAAGGGGGCATCTGGTCCGGTTCTGATGCTGAATCAGAAGGCCCCGTGGCCTGACGTCCTTCCGAAGCGGTTGACGCCACGTCACCACGCAGCAGGTTCTTCTAATGGTGCTCAGATTCCTGGCATCTGGTGGTGTCGCCCGACCCCTTCGACCTGACACGCTGCTGAGGTCTTGTGGGCAGTTGACTCCAACTTGCCGCCTGAAGACAGCGCTTGCCAGTCTGGCTTTAACCCTAGTTACTGCGTGCGGGGCCTTAAAGCCAAGGACACAAATGCGGACGAACGCACATGCCCAGAAGATTCCTTGCCATGCGAACAGAAGAGGCAGGAGTCTTTGCGGTAACTCCAGGCAGAGTCAAATGGCCTGGGGAACAGATTCCAACCCCCCCCCCCCAGAGAGAGGACGTGGAGGTCTTGTGGGGGGACCTGGGGTGGGATGCTGACATGGCTCAATCCTTATCCCTATGAGGGTGCTTCCTGCCCAATTTCTTCACTCTGGGGGAGGAATCCCTGGCTTAGGAAGAAGAACTGTGTCCCGAATGGGCCCTCTGCATGGGGGCAACATGCTGTTACAGGAGGTATGCTTTTAATGTCTTAGCGGATTCTTGTCTTATTAAACTTCTGCAGTAATGGGCAGTCATCCAGCTTATGGCCCAGGCCTAAGTAGATACTGTAGGCCGACCGGCTGCCTCCTAGCCAGGATCTGCTCGTCACATGCGCACCTAGACTTCAGTCACTGTGTGGATGAAAACGACATGCACCAAAATAAGAAAAAGGCGAGGAGAAAAAACATTAACGATAGGTACTGTGCCAAGTGCAAAAATGGCAATCAACTGCGGGATAGAAGTTTGTGGAGCCAATACTAGCGGGTTGACAGCAGGAAAACTGGGCCGGTGGCTGGGGGACCGTCCCCTTTTATACCACGCAGGATGTCTGGGAAGGGTTGACATCAGGAGACGACAGCCTTGGACTGCCAGCTAGAAAGGTTTCCGTGGGGCCCTAGTGCCCAGCAGCATAGTCCTAATGGTGTTGCTGCAAGAGCTCCCTCTCAATGCAAGATCTACTTTTATGGTAAGTTCTTATTTAACTGTACTATCTTACTCCTGCAAGAGCTCCCTCTCAAAGTAACACCATTAGGACAGAGTCCCAAACAGTAAAAGGACAGAATCCAGGTCAGAAGAGTGGTGGTTATAAACATCGGTAAACCACTGGTACTCCCGAGAGAGTAGTCCCTGGAGAACGGCAAGGCCAAAACCTGCCCTCTTCCTTGAAGTAATGTTCAGATTGTAGTCCTTTACGAACGTACGGACTGAATTCCAAGTAGCAGCTGCACAAACATCTGCTGCTGAAACATTCCTTAGGGATGCAAATAAAGTGGCAACACCCCTAGTGGAGTGAACTTTAACCAGTCCCGGTAAAGGTTTGTTGTATTTTTGATAGCAGAAACTATACAACTGAACTACCATTTGGCCAATGTGTCTGCTTCGTCACTAGTGCCCATAACATTCTCAGGGCAAAGGTGAACAGGACAGAAGGGGAAAGAAGGTTCCTACAAGAAGAGACCCTGCAGAACTGCAAGGCCGAAGCTTGCTCTGCGTCTTGAGGCAATGTCCAGACTGTAGTGTCGAATGAAGGTGTGGACTGTGTGCCACGTAGCTGCCACACAAATATGTGAAGCAGATACATTCTTCAGCACAGCAAAGGAAGCCGCCCCAGCTCTTGTTGAGCGACCTCGGATTGATCCTGGTGGGGGTATGTCATGTTTCTAATAAAATAAAATGCACTAGCCACTTGGACAGTATCTGTTTAATTGCAGCAGCCCCTAGGATTCTGGGGGCAAAGGAGACAAACAATTGGCCAGAACACCTGCTCTCCTTGGTTCTGGACAAATAAAATTTGATGCACGCCTAGAGTGTGCAGAAGAGCCTCTCCCTTATTTGTATGATTAGGGAAATAAACAGGAAGTTGGATGTCCTGGTTTAAGGTCATCTCAGATACTACACTGCGTAAAAACTTTGGACTGGTCCTCAAGGCCACCCTGTCCTTGTGAAACATAAGATAAGGCTCCTTGCACATCAGGGCCTGAAGCTCGGAAATTCTTTGAGCAGAAGTACCAGCAGCTAAAAATAACATCTTCCAAGATAGAAACCGTAGCTTGCAATCTGTGGCCGGTTCAAAAGGGGTAAGGTCAGCTTCTCCAAATCAAACAGTAGATCCCAAGGGGGAGCAGGGTCCCCGATAGGAGGCTTAATATGCAAGAAACCCCTAAGGAAGGCACGTGTTACCTTGAACTGTGCCCCATTCTGCCTTGTACAGGGTTGTGATAGGTGCAAAGGGCAGCCAAATGCACTTTAATGGAGGAGTAACCCAGACCGGAGTCTGGAAGGGATAACAGGTACTCCAGGAGAATATTCACCGGACAGGCCAAAGGGTCAAGGTGACGAGCCATAACAGAAAAACGCTTCCACATGATAGAATATGGTCGCTCTAATGGGAGGTTTCCTGGCCGCCACAATCACAGAGCCAGACTAAGTCCTCAGGAACCATGCATGAAGGTGAAGGGACTGCAGGATTGGGTGTACCAAGGTACTGTTGGCCTGGAGAAGCAAGTACGTGCTCAATGGTAGGATGGTCAGGAGTTCCACCACTAGCTACTGCAGCAGTGGAAACCAGATCTGTCGAGGCCATAGTGGTGCCACCAGGATCATTTTCCCTTCCACTTGCACCTCGAGGAGGACCCTCTGAAGGAGCAGAAACAGGGGGAAAGGTGTAGAGGAGTCTCCCTTTCCAGGAAAGGGACAATGCGTCTCGTCAGAAAACACCAGGCATGGGATCTAGCGAGCATCAGGGAGCACGTTCTGAAGCATTACCATCCTGAACCTTTTGTACTCGACAGAGCGACTGAGCTCACCGAGGACTAAGATGCGTCTCCAGTCACCAGTCTTCTTTGGGGATCAGGAAGAAGTGCGAGTGAATCCTGTTCCTCTCAGTCAGGGGAACAGGTTCTATGGCCTTCTGGGAAAGTAGGGCTTGGATCTTTGATTGGATCAGACCTGCGTGCTCCCGGTGTAATAGGGAGGAGAGGGCTTGTCTGGTGAAGTTGGACAAACTCTATTGAGTGTCCTTTCTCGATGAGTTGGTGGTCGGAAGTCACTTTCCTTCATGCAGCTGTGTAAAGTGAAGAGAGACCTCAGACTGCCTCCCCTGGCGGAGTGCTGGGGAGGGGCAGGTCCAATGAACAGTCAGAAAATGGGAGGGGGTGGGAAGGTTGTCTGGGCTTGTTTTGCCTGGCATGGGAGGGTCCAGCTGCTCCTCTGTGGGCTCCCCTCTGGCTATAGCCTCCCCATTGAGGTTGTTGCTGCTGGAAATGAGGTTGCTGCTGTTGATGAGCCCCTCTGCCATGAAAACAACATCTATGAATCTGTTTTTGTTTCGGGCGATACATGGACTGTACTGTCCTCACTACCCTTCCAGAGTCCTGGAGCCTGTTAATGACCCCTTTGGTGTCCTCGCCAAAAAGGATGGATCCATGAAAGGATGCATCGAGGAGGTTCGACCAAACGTCCTGCGCAAACCCAGAGCCCAGAATGACAGTGGAGGTACACACCGGTTGCCGCTGTCCTCGCCGCCATGTCTGCAGAGTCATACGAGGATCGCAGTAAATGGGTTCCAACATCCGATCCAGTTTGTAGGAGTTTAGAACGCTCTGCCTTCTGTGGGCAGTCTGGCAGTTCCTGCACAATGTCCAGCCCCTATTCCCAGAGTGCATTCTGAAACTGGACCATATGGGTCAAGAAATTCAGACTCCGAACGCTGCAGGTTGTGAAAGCATACACTTTGCACCCCATGGAGTCCAGTTGCTTGGGCTCCCTCCCTATCCAGTGGTTTGGTGCCAAGGTGCTTCGGCCCCTGGGAGCAGTTGTGCGCCACAGAAATCACCACTGAATCCACAGTGAGGTGTTTGGCCAGAAAAGGTTGAGTCTTGGGTGCCCTATACAGGCGATCAGCCTTCTTAGGGACAGCCGTAGAGGAATGAGGACTCTTCCAAGCCACCTGGGCGACAACCGCCAAGGGTTTCTACCGGGCCGGGATAACGACCGGCTTCGGATCTTTGTCTGAGGTATTTAGCCAGATGCATTCTCTCTGGGTCGAAGTCCTCAGTGCCCCAACCCCATGTTGGTCTGGATGTGCCTCATACCCTCCATGAAAGAGGGACCATCTAGAGGCAATTTGGGCGTGTCCTCTGGGTCCAAAGGAGACAAAACCCCTAATGATGAGTCCGGATAGGAGTCAGAGGGCTGGTGTGAGTGAGGAGGAGACGGAGGAAGACTTGCGTCGCCTTTTCCTGTGCACACGTCTGTCAGGGGAGCTTGAAGAGCTTGTGCTCATGACCTGGATCTTTGGCATCTTCCTAGATGCCTTTCTTTGGGTCTTATCCCGAGGTGTAGTCTCTTTACCACGGTCCTTATTGGACGGCAGTTGAGGAACTCTCTCTTTGTCCGGAGTTAAGGGAGGGGGTTCTGCAGGCCCTCCTCTATCCGGATGTGGCACATCTGGATTAGCCAGAGTATCTGGTATTGCCTTTGGAGAGAGAATATCTGGTTTAATGGTCTCCCACCAGTGGCTAAATAAATCTGACCTGGGCTAGGTTCAGTCTAGGCTCCAAACCTGGCATCTGGTCCGGCGTCTGTCCAGTACCTGTGCCAGCCCCGGTGTCTGTACAGTCGTCAGGATGGTGTGGCATCATGAGGTCTACTGGTGGCGGCGCTGGGATGTCAGCTATGCAGATGTCAGGTGCCTGCTTACTTCAAGGGACAGACGTCAGTTCCTCTTCCTCCTGGGTGTTGTCTGTCCGGTTGTCAGTCGTCGGAGGAGGCGACGCCGGAGGTGACTGGGTTCCTGCCGGCAGAGCCAGTGTATAAGGAACTTTAGAAGCGTCATCAGTAGTTAGATGTCTGTGGTAGTCCAATGAGGACTTAAGAGGGAGGATGCTTAGACTGTGACGGCAGTCTAGCAGATTTGTCTGGTTTTTTGGATGGTTTGGGTGGAAGAGAAGAATTCCCTGAGGAGTCTGAGGTCTTTTTCCTGTCCCGGGGGTTGGCACTACCTACAGAGGCAGACCAGGAAAGCTGATGTCCCTGACCCAGGTCCGAACAGTAGCCTGGTCAGTAGGACCAGAGGCCTTATCTCGATAGGTTGGAAAGATCAAGCAAGATGACCCCAAACACATCCTTATGCCCAGAGATATGGGCTTCCACCAGGGCCTTAAAGGTAAGTCTGGAGTCGTGGCTGGCGGAGTCGGAGCTGCCCTCAGAGGCAGACTGCAATCCTGAGGACCTAGATCTTGAATGTTATCTTTCCCGTTCTCTCAGTTTTTCTCAAGAAAGTTCCCCTGATTTTTTGTGGGAGTGGTGGGCAAATTCCCTCTCCGGGGAGGAGTTCTGCTGCATGACGGCCAACTTTAGTTGAGTGAGGTGGGCCTGCAAGGCTTTCTGGCATCGATCCGGGTCTGGCTGTTGAACCGCTCACAGTGCTGGCAGGACTCTATCATGGTCTGGGCCCAAGCAGAGCAAAAAGGCAGAATGGTATTTTGCCACGATTTGCTTCCCACAGGCACTTAGTGTGTCTCAAAGGAGGCGATGGGGATGACGACATACAGAAGGAAAAAGGCTTGAAGCAAGCATACTATTAGAGAAAATAAAGGTTGTAATGACAGTGAAAATGTCGTACGGAGTGACGAGAGTCAAACCGTGGAGCCAATGCATGCAAGTTAATAGCGGGAAAAGAACTGGGGCACACCCGGGGACCACCCACCCTTTATACAACATGGGATGTTGGACGGCCCGCCGTCGGGGGTGGTCCCCACCTGGTACTACTGACTAGAAGTTTGCCATGGGGTCTTGACGCCTGCCGGCTTCAGTCCTGTTACCTGCTGCAAGAGCTGACTAAGTAAGATAACTTGCTACTAATACAGAAAAAATGGCAGACTGAAGCGGAATTCACAGAGAGGTCAGATGAATTCAAGTAGATGATGGGAAAGAAAGAAAAAGACCACCCCCTCTATACAAGGACGCCAACAACCCATCATGCAATGCCGGGGTCGGTCCCCCACTATAGACTGCTAGCTAGAAGTCTGTCATGCAGTCCTCATGCCAGGGGGTGCAGTACTAGATGTGAAGATCTACTGCAGGAACCCTCTCTAAGTAAGATCCACCAGATACTGGAAATGCTGTCGCTGAACTGCAAACCTCAGAAACTTCTGGTGCAACTGGTGAATGGGGATATGGACAGACATCCTTCAGATCTATGGATACTAAATCTACTGGTTGGAAAGCCCAGATGATTGACCATATATATGGATGCCATCTTGTAGACAGAGTGGCAGACAAACTTGTTAAAAGTGCTTCAGGTCCACAATCTGTCAGAACCCAACCTCCCCCAAAAAAAAAAAAACTTCTTGGGGACCACAAAACTGAGCAGAACCTTAGGACAACTGCCTTGATATGCATCAAATGATCCAAGGTCTGAATCACCACCTGCCTTTTCACCGGGTTCTGGGGCACAGGGAATTTCAAGAAACAACCTCTCGTGAGTACTGCTGCAACCTCTATGACGTAACAGAGCCAGGATTTCCAGTACCCAAACGTGATGTTATCTGGGCCCATCACTGGTAAAACATCTGCAGTCTTCCACCAAGGCGGGGGGGGGGCATAGATGGACCCATGTATCTTCACTACGAGTTACAGCCACTTCATCCTGCACCTCCATTACATCTGCAAGTGAAGATCTTCTGTTATTGTTATCCATAAGTCCAAAACAGACTCCCCTATTCCTCTGGTTCTCGGAATACCAAAATGGACAAATACCCGCTCAGGACTGCTGCTGCCATGCCCCTCCTCACCCTTTAAACGCAGAGTTTGCCTTCTGTTGCCGTTTTGACACCAGACATTGCCCCCTCTTATCCTGGATGTGTTTGTCGTCTAGGCCAGATACAATCAGCCCTCCTTAAACAGGCTATGCAGCTTTGTCTTCAACACCCTGATATGCAACTCAATGCCTAAGTCAAACACCCTGCATCACTGCCACAATATGATAAGCAGAGCGGGATTACTTTCATAACTTCTCCACTGTAGCATCCTCTGAAAAGGCAAAGGCCACAGACACCAGCTGCACAAAGTTTGTTGCTTTCAAGTCCGAAGGAACGCAACTTCCCAGGGTCAGACACGCGATTTCAAGATTCTGGATACAATAAAAGATGTAAATGTGGTGCAAAGATTTACTCCATTTGAGACAAAAATCATGAGTGGCAGTTACAGCCAATAAACATACGAAGACACAAGCAGAAGGCGGCCATTTGGCTCATCTAGTCTGCTCATATTGCAGAGTCCACAGCTTGAGCTACTGTCCCTGTTCCCCCTCCCTACCCATGAGCTTTCCCTTCCCCATGCCTAGCCCAGCCTCTTGAAGCTGGCCACTCTAACGAGACCACCTATTCTAGCAGTGCATTTCAAGGGTCCACAATCCTCTTTAAAGAAGTGCTGACCTCCCTCCTAAACCTCCTCCCCTCCAGCTTAAGACTGTGCCCGCTCGTGTTATGGTTGCCACTCAGTTTAATGAGACCCTTCTTATCCACCTTATTTATCCCTTTCAAGTACTTGAAGGTCTCAATCAATGTTTGTGTTCTCATTCTCTCTCCCCCTCCAAGGAGTACATGTTCAGTGCCTTCAACCTCTCCTCGTATGCCTTACCCTACTGACCTATCATTTTTGTAGCTTTCCTCTGGAATTTCTCCAGCAGGTCAAAGTCCTTTTTGAGGTGTGGGCACCAGTACTGAACTCCATACTCTAAATGTGGCCTCACCAGTATAAACCACCTCTCTCCTACTACTGATACCCTTAGCTATGCATCCCACTATCTTGTTTGTCCTTGCACTGCATGGAGTGCTTCAGGTCACTAGTGACCATCACTCCAAGGTCCTTCAACTCAAGTATGCTTGTGTGCTTGAAAGAAATATGTATGGCCTTATCTGCCAAAGAGACCTCCCACTTTGAGAGCTCCCCTCCAGAAACGTACCACATCTCACTCTTGGCCATGGAAGCTGCTTGCACTTACCAGTTTCTGGTTCATTCCGGTTCAATCTGGCTGCAGTGCACAAAGTTTGGAAAAAACTATGGTGCAGAGAAGCAGACAAAGTATAGTTACGCAAGAACTTACCATAACAGTAGATCTTCAGGAAGACCTCTTGCAGCAGACTACACAATAAGTACCGAGTACCAAGCAGTATCAAAGACACCCGGGTCAAAAGGGTAGAGGAGTCAACCTTAATGAGAGCCTTCATGAGGCAAGCCCTTGAAGGACTGCAAGGCCAAAGCTTGCTCTCCTACAAGAGGCAATATCCAGGCTGTAGTGCTTGATGAAAGTATGCACGGACAGCTTCAAGCAGCAGCAGTGTAAATGTCAGCTGTCGAACATTCCTGAGGAATGCAAACGAAGCAGCAGCCACGCTTGTGGAGTGACCCTTAACTGAGCCCGGTAAAGGTTTTTTCGTAGCTATTGTAGCAAAAAGTGATATTAGCCACTGGTGAGCCTAATGACCTAGGGGCAAAGGAGATTAACAGTTGCTCAGACTTCCTTGTAGATCTTGTGTGACCCACATAATAACGGAGAATCCTATGGACGTCGAGGGTATGCAGGAGGGCCCCCCCCCATTAGCGGTCCTGGTTGAGGGTGAACTCTGACACCACTTCAAGAAGAAACTTAGGACTGGTTTGCAAGGACACCCTGTACTTGTGAAAAAACACAGGTAGGGCTCTTTACACACAAGAGCCTGCAGCTTGGAAATCCTCCGAGCAGAAGTAAAGGCAACTAGAAATAATGCTTTCCACAACAGAAAGCAAAAGCTGCATGATCCATAGCTGGTACAAACGGTGTCAGGGTAACTTCACTAACAAAAATAAAAGATCCCATGGGGAGAATAGGGACCTAATGGAGGTTTTAGATGCAATATGCCACGTAAAAGGTATGGGGCAAATCCAGTTGATAAACGTATCTGCTCTCCACAGGTGTATGACAGGTTGAGACTGCCGAAAGGTGCACCTTAATGGAAGAATAAGGGAGGCCGGCATCCGAGAGGGAAAGTAGGTACTCCAGGATAGAACAGGGTATGGGAACGGGTCCAGATCACTAGCAGAAACCCACAGGCAGTAACTCTTCCATTTCATGGCACAAGTAACCCTAGTGGACTGTTTGAGCCACGACCAAGACTTCCACGATACTTGAGGTGACTCCGAAACAGTTGTACGTCTGCAAGAGTCACACATGCAGATGTAGGGATCTGAGATACAGATGGACCAGAGAACCCCACTCTTGGGAAATCAAGTGGAAGGATAGGGGCAGGAGGACCGGAGGTTCCACAGCCAGCTGTTGCAGCAGCAGGAACCAAATCTGACATGGCCAGAGTTGAGCAATTAGAATCCTGTCTGCAGTCTCCGCTTGGAGAGTGAGGAGGACCCTTTGAAGAAGAGGGAAGAGAGGGGAGGCATGAAGAAATCTCTGTCCAAGACAGGGACAACGCACCTCCCCAAAAAACACCAAGCCCTGGATCTAGCAAGCAGAAATTGGGCAGTTTGGCACCGAACAGGAAAGCGAAGCAGTCCAAATATGGACGTACCCATCTTTCAAGCAGGTCTTCCACTATGGACTGTTGCAGCTCCCACTCATGCACCTTGGACCGACAGCGGCAGAGTCCGTTGACCAAGGCATTTTGGATTCTTGGAACATGTACAGATGTGAGGGACAAACCATGTTCCATGGCTCAGAAGGACATTCATGGCCTCTCAACATAAGAGGATAGGAGTGCCCCCGTTTGTGGATGTAAAAGGCGTTGGACAGGTCAGTCCGAATCAACAAGGATCCCAGAGAAATCAGTTTGAAACACCTGGAGCGCGTAAAAAACTGCCCTCATCTCCAGAACGCTGCTATGCAGGCTCTGTTCCAGAGAAGACCAGGGGCCCTGTGTCTGTCGGTTTTGGAGATGGGATCCCCCATCCTAGACCAGACATGTCAATCGTCAAGATTTGCTGTGGAGAACCCCTCTGAAAGAACTCCCAGCTCCAAACTGGGGGAAGTCTGCCACCAAGAGAGGGTCCAACTCTGTGCTGGAGATTCGGATGGGCTAATCAAGGTCGTCCGATCCTTGGTCCAAATCCAATGTGGAACTCTCAAATAATCAAGCCCACGGTACCATCACTATGGCCTCCACCATGTGAGCAAGGAGCTGCGCACTGTCCAAGCCAGAACCTGGCCAGAAGAGGAAGCCGTCTGAGCCAGCGTTCTGAGTCGAGTTGCCTGTCGGGGAGGAGAAGCCTTTCCCTGTGATGTATCCAAGATTGCTCCTATGTAATGCAGACATTGGCAGGGCCAGAGGGATGACTGACGTTCAGTGTGATTTCCAGATCTCTGAACATAAGGAAAGTGTCAGACAAGGTGGTCAGAAGCTGATCCTTGGCGGGGGCTGCTAGGAGCCAACTGTCCAGATAGGGGTAGATGTAATGGCCCCAGCATCTGACAGCTGCAGCCACCACCGTGAGGCACTTGGTGAAGACCCACTGTGCCAAGGAAGGGCCAAAGGGCAAGGCTCGGAACTGGGAATGCTCCCCTTGAAAGAAGAACCGCAGGAACCTCCTGTGGGCCAGAAGCACCAAGATGTGGAGGTAAGCATTCTGCATATCGAGGGAACAGAGCCAGTCTCCTTGATGGAGCATGGGGAGAAGGCCCTGCAGGGTTACCATCCTGAACCTCTTGTTCAGGAGCCATAGGTCTAGGATGAGATGGAGATCCCTAGTCTTCTTGGAGACCAAGAAGTGGTGGGAGTAGAATCCTTTACTGCTCTGGGATTGGGGGCCGGGGGGAGAAATCGGGCTCTATGGCCTCCTTATCCAGGAGGGTCTGAATCTCCCCTTGAAAGAGGATGGTGTCAGATGGGGAGCAGGTAGCTGGGACCAGGGGATTGTCTGGAGGAATTTGCACGAATTCCAGAGCGTGACCCCGTTCGATCAACTGGAGGACCCAGGCGTTGAAAGTGCCTTTGGTCCACCCATCTAGATAGAGGAAGAACCAACCCCTTACATCTTCCCACAAGGTTTTCGCTGGGGGAGTGGTCGGGGAGGGAATTAGGCAGAGACTCCGGGAGTGGGAAGGAAGACCTGGAAGAACTTCATGTTCCAAGGTCCCGAGGCACCCGAGGGCTGAATGAGCACCTTGCGCTAAAAAGAGCACTCTTGCTTGTTGCCCTTTGGATCTCTGACTCGCATGGCTATGAAAAGGCTTCAGTCATGCTGAATGCATGTCTGACTTGTACATTTGGTATACAGATTGGACAGCTTTGCCCGAATCCTAAAGGTCCATAATTTTCTCCAATTCCTCTCTGAATAAAACTGACCCGTGGAAGGGGGCGTCCATGATAGCATCCTGGAGATCCTGCCTCAATCCAGAGACCATGTGCCAAGAGTATTTTCTGTGGCAGACCCTGGTGGCTGCTGCTCTAGCTGCCTTGTCTGCAGAGTCATAAGACCAAGATGCATTTTCCCACGTCGAGGCTGGACTGGAGAATGTCCAAGAGCTCCGATTTTTGTGAAGAGTCCAGCTGCTTCTGAGCCAACTCTACGGCTTTCTGTCACAAGGGTTTTTGATACTGCACCATATGTCCTTAAAATTTAGTGACAGTATGGTGCAGGTGGCTGAGGAACACACTTTTCAGCCAAACTGATCCAGTTTCTTGGATTCTTTGTCTGGTGGCTGTGAACTTGTGTAGCAGAGCTGCTCGCTCCTGCCATGGGAAGCCTTGAGGACCACAGAGTCTGCTTTCGGATGTTCCCCCAAAAAGGGCTCATTTTTGGGGTCCTATACAGTCTGTCCGCCTTTTTAGGGACAGCAGAAGTGGAGGAACGGTGTCTCCAGACTAACTTGGTGACATCCTAAAATGGAGCCACCAAGGGTGGGACTACCAGTGGCTTTGGATCGCTCGTGCCTAAAAAAATGAGCTAATAGTCACCTCTCTGGGTCCAAGTTCTCAGTGTTCCATTGATTTAAGAACTGAATGTGACGCATCATGTCCATGAATGCAGGGTCATCTGGGGGCAACCAAGGGGAGTCACCATGGGCATCTGGCTGAGGAGGAGAGGCAAATCTCTGAGCATCTAGAGGACAAAAAGGAACTCCTATCAGACAAATTTGAGAAAGACCACCTAGTGTACGACCGCAAGAATGGTGTCTGGAGGAGGACCATGACGAGTGATACCTCCATCCGTGGCACCAGGAGAACCCTTAATCCAAACCGTCAGGAGGAGAAGATTCTTTTGTGAGTGGAGACAATCGACTCCTGGGTGGTGGAGTCAATACCTAGGACGCATCGGGTCTGGCAGCAGGGCTGGGGGCTCCTTGGGCAGGTGGTCCCCTTTAATGGTATTAGACCATAATATAAACAGGGTCCCCAACATCCACTAGTGATACTAGGTCAGACCCTGGAACATCTGGCACTGGAGGAGGGACGTCTGGTATACCCGGCATCGGTCCTAAAGGCACACGAGGGGCCCAGCTGTTGGGTCTGGAACACTGGAGCCTCTGGCAGCGGTCCCTCAGACGTCAGTCCATTTGATCAGGCAGCGTCACGTTGTCGGCCACCAGCTGATCAGGTGTCAGGAGGGGGCACAGTTTTGGCTAGCGGCAGAACCCCAGACTGCTTAGGGGAAACCAACTGAGGTGGTGTCACCTGTTTTGACCCCAGGGAGGCAGAGGAAGAGGACATCGGCAGTATGCAGTCTTGGGCATAAGGAAGCATACTCCAGCCTGGAGTTTCTGCTCCTGGTGTCTCTTCCAATCAGACACCAGACAAATGGCCAGAAGCGGAGGACGCTCCAGTCGGGCGGTTGACAGGCCCCTGCCTGCCATCCGACGAGGAGTCAGCTGCACCCACGGCTTAAGGCCCATGCTCTGAAGCCCCCGCGACTGACGGTGACCAACAGCAGCCTGGAGTGAAGAGCTGTTGAAGGGGCAGAAACCTCTCTTCGGCCAGAGTGGGGACTCAAAGAGCAGGCTTGTGATGCAGAGACCTGGAGTGGGAGTCAGACCCGTGTCTCTCCCCTCGTGGTGGTGCTTCCCACTGGCCTTATGGAAAGTGGTTGAGGACAGAGGAAGAAAGAGCTGCGGCTGGATTAGGACCTCTGCATGGCAGCCAGTTTTTCGAGGAGATGGGTCTTCAGAGCCTTTAGTCGACGAATGTGAGTGGGCAGACAAACTACAACAGTGTGGGCAGGCCTGAGTCACGCGACGGGCAGAGACAAATCAGGCAGGCCAAATGGCAGTCTTTTGCCGGAATCAGTTTCCTGCAGGCACACTAATTTTTGCCACTCTGTGGAGGACGGAGAAGACACGCACAGGTACAAATTCGGAAACAATCTGGAAAGAAATGCACGAGAAATCGGTAAAAAAGTGGCAGCTGACAGACAGCAGGAGGCATCCGTCGAACCGAAGCGTACAGGTCAATAGCGAGAAAAGAACTGAGGTGGGACTAGCAACCACCCCCTTTATATCACTGGTTGACGTCGGAGGTGGTCCGCCATCGAGGGCAGTCCCTGCTGTGGACTGCTAGCTAGAAGTTTTCTGTAGGGTCATAGTGCCTGGCAGCATAGTCCTTATTGTGTAGCCTGCTGCAAGAGCTTCAATTTGACATATGATCTGTACATACTTCCAGAGACTCCATGACTTGCACCTCCATCAGCTGCAATGTCCAACACACTTCTATTGCAAGACAAGACAGAAATCTTGCATCAAACAGGTGAGGAAATCAGAATCTTTCTTAGGCTCCATCCCACTCCACCATCCCCTCCTCATTGAATAGCATGGTCAGGTCAGGATTTCCCCCATGGTCCCCGTATCACCTTCTCAGCAGCAGAATGGATTTTATTGACTCAGCCTTGCCAAGGCCACTGGGTACCCCAGGTGCATCTCTCCCCCAAGCTCAGGGGTGGGGACCAACACAGAAATGTTAGATTGCGTTATACAAATAGGGCAATAAGACCCTAAAGGGAAGGGTCACAGCCTCATGCAGGTCTACACTGTGGCGAATTTGGGGAGATAGTCAGGCGGTACTAGGAGGACTCAGTCCAAACTGACAAAGCTAAACTTTCTATAATATTGCTAGGCCCACAAGAGAAGCCATATGAGGAGAGACTAAAGGAGCTTATGTATACCCTTGAGGAAAGGAGGGAGAGGGGGTACAGGATAGAAACTTTTAAGTACCTCGGTGGAATCAACAAGTCCAAGAGGGTAGCATCTTTCAAAAAAAGATGTGCAAGAAATAGGGGACAATTTGAAGATGGAGGGGATGGCTCAGGGGTAATGTACTAACATACTAAGATGCCAGCAGAATAGGCTCAACGGTCTTTCGTGTCTGCTCGTTTGGTCAGCCCCCACCCTGGGTGTTGACCTTGCTGACCCCCTCGCCTCCTCTGGCTTCTCCCTTCCCTGTTCCGGATATTCTTGCTGCATTGGATTTTGCTTCCGGAACCCTTCCCCTGTACCTGTCCCACCACCTCTTGAACCCCTCCACTGTCTCTGCCTCCACCTGCCCCCTAGGCAGCGCATTCCATGGCCCCACCACCCTCTCAGTGAAGTAGCACCTCCTCCTTTCTCCCCTGAATCTTCCCCCCTCCAGCGGCCCCCTCCTCCTTCCTTCGAAGCACCCTGACTGTTCCTCCCCCATTTACCCTCTTCATGTACCTGAAGACCTCTATCATGTCCCCCCCGGTCCCTTCTCTCTTCCAATGTGCACATATTTAGCTCTTCGAGCCTCTCCTCATAGGTCCTGTCCCCCAAGCCCCAAATCATTTTGGTTGCCCTCCTCTGGACCCTCTCCAGGAGGTCCATGTCCCTCTTTAAGTGTGGCCTCCAAAACCGCACACAGTACTCAAGGTGCGGCCTCACCAAGCAGTTATACAGAGGGAGTATCACTTCCCTCCTTCTGGAGGTGATCCCCTAGCGATGCATCCCAGCATCCTGTTGGCCTTGGCTGCTGCCCTCCTACAAGTCTCAGAGTTGTTCATCTTGACATCCACCACCACCCCCAGGTCCCTCCCAGCCATAGAGACTTGTAGCATTCCCCCCCCCGGGTGTACACTTGGCCTGGGTTTCTGGCCCCCAGGTGGAGTACCTTCCATTTCCCTGCATTGAACCTCAGCTTCCACTTTCTAGACCATCTTTCCAGAGCCTCCAGGTCCCCCTGTAGGGCCACCCTCCCATCCTCCCCATCCACCACCACCCCCAGTTTCGAGTCATCCGCAAAGAGACTCATCTCATGTGAGGAAGAATTTTTTTCACAGAGTGGTGGACACATGGAACCGCCTTCCTGAGGTTGTGGGGTCTAAAACTGTGGGAGAATTCAAGAATGCATGGGACAGACATAAGGCAATTCTTGTGGAGGGGAAGGAAGAAATAGGCTGTTGGTCAACTAGGATCTGCAGCTTATCCAGTAGGTAGGGAAATGCGCAGACTAGGTGGGTCACACAGTCCTTATCTGCCATCAAAGTCTGTTTCCATGTTTCACAAAGTGAGGCATGTCTAAATGCCAAGACTGTCTGCTCTGCCGACACCAACGCCATCCTAAAAAAAAAAAAAAAAACACCCCGTGCCCCAAGCTCGGTGTCTTATTCAGGAACCGTAGTTGCATCCCTCCTATGGCACAGTGTAAACTAGTCCAGAAGACTATCCTCCCCACTTTCAATTATTGATGTAGCCTATGGTGCCGCTCCCTAACCAGACTGGACACCAACTCCTCCTGTCGATTTGCCCTTGATGCTCCATAACACACTCATCACTGTGACCTCTACCATGCAGTGTCCCTTCCCCTGCTTGCCAACAGGTGCCTCACCGATTGTGCCAAACTGACTTCTAAATTTTGGTTAGGAGAACTTCCGTCCTACCTCTCATGCTCACTCCCCCCACCCCTCCTTCAAATCCTCAGACACTCGCACTTGTTGGTCCCCGTCAAACCACTAAGTCAGTCGGGCTTTACCCATCATTTCCCACAGATCTGAACTCCCCAAAAAAATACAGCACCACTCCTCCCTTGCCTTTGCCTTACATAACTTATCTAACTGCTCCTGCTTTAACCCTCCTTAACAGTCTTCCTATACCTCAGCTCTTCAGGACTTGCATCCCCTATTAAACCTTACCACCCCCACCCCCAAAGCCTGCATCTCAGTGCGCTCTCCTCTCCATTCACTGCTTACTGCCCCACTCCTACCCCTAACCTTTTTCATTACCAACTTGCCTCCGCTTAGTTTTGTCCTCTGGCAGGTTTCTCAGCATCCTGGAGGGGTCTAGTACTGGGCAAGTCTCCTCCTCCACTCCCCCTCCTTTCTACCCAACTTGTCCTTGCCTAAATCTAATCTGTCAGGATTCGTAGCACCCTGGCGATGTCTACCCTTAGGCAAGTTTCTTTCCTCCCTCCCTTCCTTTTTTCCTTTCCTCTTCTATCCCCTCCTATTCCCTCTTCCCAACATGTCCTCACCTAATTCTATCTCCTGGCAGGGTTCTCTGCATCCTGGAAGGGCCCAGCACCAGGTAATTACTCTTCCCTTCACTACTCCTCCCCCTCTATCCTTTCTTCCCAACTAGTCCTCGCCAGATCCTGTGCTCTGGCAGGGTTCTCAGCATCTTGGAGTGGCTTAGTCTTGGGCAAGCTTCTTTAACTCCTCTTCCCTCCATCCATTCTTCTCTCATCTGAACTTGTCCTCAACTAGTTCTGCCTCGTGCCAGGGTTTTCAGCATCCTGGAGGGATCCAGCACTGGGAAAGGATTCTTCCTTCCCTCCCCTTTTCCCTCCATCCTCTCAACTCAACCTCACCCAACTGCTCTTTGGCAGTGTTCTCAGCATCCTGAAGAGCAGAGTCTTAGGAAAGTTTTTCCCCACCCCTCCTCCTCCTGCCTTACCAGCTCCTCTATTATCTCTACTCAACTTGTCCTTGCTTACTCCTGCCCCTTATTCCAAGTCCTCACCTCCTTCCGCCAATGGAAGTGATCTCTGCATTCTGAAGGGGCCAGTTTCAGGTATGACTCGTCCTTCCCTACCCTCTCCCTTACCTCCACCTCTACCCCCCCTGCACTTAATCAAAGGAATTCGCTCATTTGAGCCAAAAATTTGCACTTGTTCCCTGAGGTGCTCCCAGATTGCATTAGCCCCTCAACTGATTTTTTTTTTTGCTCTTTTCTCCAGTGATCTCCCCATCTCTATCCTCTCCTTCCCCCAACTAGTTTCCCCTGTCTACCCTCCTTTATGTCCCTCTACTGCACTGCATTCATTCAATAATTGCTAAATAATCTGAGTACTTCCGGTATGATTAGGTGAACACAGTCTACTCTGGCTCCCCGATTAAACAAAAACAACAAGGGTCTCCTACCTTAAAAATTGAAAGTCTGATTTGCAATAAATCGTTGACAAGACTTAAAGGAAGGTTTTTACTGTTGGTCTCCCTGATCTCTTTACTGGATGGCCAAAACGAATATATTTCAGCCACTCTCAGATCTGATAGAGAAAGAGACCCCCGACGGCACACAGGAGAGAGAGGCAGTGTGGCGAGGTTCCACGGGCCCTAAGTTTCCAGCACAGAAACGAGCAAACACATAGTGCAGATTTTTTTTTTGGGGTGGGAGGGCTGGACTGACCTCTGTCAGGCCCACCGCCAACAAAACACTGAGGGCCATATCGGAATTCCGAGAAGAAATGCAGGGCTCTAATTCGGGATCTTAGAGCAGACCTGGGAACTCTACAATGACGTGTTGACAAGGCCGATAAATTATCTGCAACACCACAAAAATTGAATCCTTAGAGTTGGCGATTCTCTCCTTGGCCTCAGCTCAATTACATATCTCCTTAAGGCAGTAAGATGTAGAGAACTGCAGAAGGAGGAAAACCTAAGGATTTTCGTCCTCCCTCAAGGGGAAGAAGGCTCTGACCCCTTGGCATACGCAGATCACTTTTTCAGAACTATCTGAGAGCTCAGCCCAGATTATCCATTTGATTTTGAGCGAGCTCATCAAGCTCTTGGCCCCAAGCCTATAGCCAAGGATGCTGGGCCCAGATCCTTCGCCAGTCAGGTTTCAAAGTTTCCAAACAAAAGAAACATTGCTAAAAAAATCCTGGCAGAAGGGAAAAATAATGATGAGACCACAACATTTAATAATTGATGACTACACTCCTTACACCCAGGGCCAAAGATGAGAATACGCTCATATTGCCTAGCCCGAGAATGCAACAAGTAAAATGTCGTACCCCCTAACCCTCCAAGCTCACTGTGATGTTACCAAGTGGCCCAGTCACCTATAATTCTGCTTCGGAAGCAAAGGAAGACTTTTTTTATTATTAAAATCGAGGGGTAATTAAGGAATGTTTACTGGGACAGAATATTGCTAACAAGCCTATCCACCCAGGACAACCAGATCCAGCTGTACGATCCTCAATCTAATCTGGGCCTTGTGGGAAAACAACACCTTGACTACAGATCAGAAGAAAGTCCTGGGGTTTTGATCTCTTTCAGGCCTACTTGGCATCGGGAGGATAAGTGGTGAGGAAGGGGGCTTGGGAAGGGGAGGCTGGTTGATTTTGGGGGGCGGCGCGGAGACCTGGATGCAGTTGGGCAACGACTGCCAACCAAAGCAGTGGTAAACTACAAAAAAATAAAAGAACTCAAATCAGGCTCTCACTGTAATGTTGGGCTAAAAGGTTCCCTCAATGGCGGGCATGATGCCTGGTTGGGGGGTTCTGATGGCACACTGCGTGGAGCCTCCTCCCTCTTGGCTGGCTCTCACAAACTTCCTCACTATCCCTGGATGTCCTGCCGAATAGTCTATACAGGTGGGAGTCCCGGGGGAGGGGGCCCGTGAGCTGATGATGGCTGGGAGGGGGTCAAACCCAGGTGAAGATGAGGCAGATTACTCCATATCCCTAGCTTTAGAGATGTGGATCTAAAACAAGGATATCATTGAACTTGGACCCGGTTTGCAGTGTTCTTTAAATTAACATTCTGCATATTGACAAGGGTAGTTTGCAATTTGAGATGGCCCTTGTTCACAGGCGACTACAATGCCTTTCAATCCACTTTGTACTATAGCAATTACCTTGGTGCCTCGAAGGCACCCCTTCCCTTCCACCTCCCCATTTTTTCTTCTCTCCCCCCTTCCCTCTCCCTCCTTCCTTTTATTCCTTTTCATATGAAAAAATACAAAAGTTCTGAAGGGTTTGATATACTTGGGGTGAGAGGCTGGAATTAAAGTTGTCCTAGCTTTAAACAGTAAACACAATACAACCTAACATTGAAGAGTTTGTCAGTAAGTATCATGCCCCTTGAAGGGTGCTGGGAAGGGAAAGTCTTATGCTCCGATGTGAACAGGGGTTCCTGCAAAGGCAAAGTGGGGAGGGGAAGGAGACCCAGAGTTAATACTGTAACTCCATTTAGTACTGGTATGTGGTACAACCCAAGGGGAATCACCCATGGGGTTCCCTATTACTTTTCAAACTACAGCTGGAACCTTGGGGTTCGCCCCTTACTTTCTGGGTGGGAGTCTGCTACCGGTGATATGCGGTCACTTCCACTTTTACTCTACCCCCCCTTCTTTTTTTGAGTTGGTACAGTGGGTAAGAGGACACCCAGGACTGCCACCAAAGTACCTGGCTGGAGGATCAGCACCTTAGTTTGATTTATCATCCTCAATATAATAAGAGTGCTCGTGGGACTGGGGGTAAGAGCGGGGAGACCTGGGATGAAAGTGGATAATACACCACAATGGCCAGGATTAGGGCAGGGTTTAAATTTAGCAGTAAAGGGGGCTCTGAGATAAAAGCATTACCGGACTGGGGTGGGAAGTATCCCATCCTTCAGGAGAACATCCTAATCGGAGAGGGAGTTTTAACCCCCCCACCCTTGGAAACATGAGGTCCCCGATCAAACCAGCTCCCTCTTGGGAAAGGTGTTTGAGATTAATGTAGGGTGGTTTTGGAATACCACCTTAATTGTGGAAGCACTCGTGTGTATATATAGTTTTTATAGTTAGGTTAAATGTTAGAATTAGTTCAGATTATAACTCACAGGTTTACTGCGCTGAGGTTGAAGTTAAAATGTTGTGAGAGATGAGACATTATAATATATTGTATTCTACAGTTTTATTAGAAATAATTCAGAAACAGAAAATGAGACATGAGGCAACACCTAGTGAAAAGGTGGTTATACTTGAAAGACTCATCCTTAGGGTCGGGGTAAAAGTCCTAGTAATGCCACACTGGAGTGATCTGAAAAACGAACAGAAAAAAAATGCAACCTTTTTCAACATGTATAGAAGTAAAAAAGCCCCAAAAAAACAAATCATTACCCAACCAGTAAAGATCTACTCCATAAAACATCAACGGACTCCATAACCCCATTAAACGATCACGAACGATGCAGCATCTTAACTGATAAACAGCGGACATTATCTTTATACAAGACACCCATCTTTCGGAACATGAACACCAGAAATTGTCTTGGGGGATAGATATGTCGTTCCCTCCTCCTCCTCCTCCTATCCGGGTGAAGGTAGGAGAGGAGTAGCAATAATGATACCTACTACCACTCAACTTAAAATAAATATTTATTCAGACAAACTAGGGCGTTATACAATAATTTAAGGTCAGCTATACAACCAGGATTTCACTCTGGCCAAAATATACCTACCCCCGCAGACTAAAACACCTATAATTCGCTCAATTTTGGCCAAAATCCTAGACACATTACAGGGACAGCTAATAATGGCAGGTGATTTCAACACGACACTACAGCCCAACCTTGATTCTTCAAACCCCAAAATTTACCACCTTTCCAACTCTGTAAAATTTCTTAATACAACTTGAAAATCTACGTCTAGTAGATATATGGTTGAAAACTTTTCCTTCTTCCTCAAGATTTACATATTACTTGGGCAGATTCCACTCATACTCAAGATTAGACCATTTCTTCACTACATGTGAACATTTTTCTACAATCAGCAATATGACCATCTGCTTATGTTAAAACTGGATTTTGGAAATAAATCTAAATGATCCCTTTGGAAGCCTAATCCTTTTTTTTTTTTTTTTATAAACGATAAAGAATTCACTGAACATATAAAAAAAGATTCCTCAATTTGAGAAAAATATTCCAGAAACCACCCTCTGGGATGCAATGAAGGTTACCATAAGAGAAGAGATCATTGCATACGCCCCGGGGGGGGGAAGCTAAATACAATAAACTCATTACCACTCTGCACAATTACCAATTACTTTACAGAGACGGGGACAAAGCATTACAAATCAAAATAAGAGATAAAGCGGCCATCCAAAAAATAATGGACACCAAGATTCAAATGTCCCTCATATTTAAAACAAGCTACATATGAGGGAGGATCGACAGGAGCCCGCAGATTAGCTCAGAAGTGGAGGGCCAGGAAACAGAGTGACCGTATTAAAAATTAAGCACCCCCAAATGGGTAAGATATCACAGAGAAGAAATAAGGCAAACCTTCGCACACTATTATCAGCAGTTGTACACTCCACAAAATAACTAGTTCCCAGATCAAAGACAGGAATTCTCATCCCATTTAAACCTTCCAAAACTATCGAACTCTCAAAGTCAGAAGCTTCAGGCCCCAACAGAAGTTGAGGAAATAGGGGCAGCAATTGCCAACCAGTCAACGGGTCGTTGCCCGGGCCCTGATGGGTTTACCGGAGAATGGTACAAATCTTTTACTCAGAAGTCGACGCCAAGACTTCAACTATACAGAGAGATAGAAGGTGAACCACCTCCTCCTCCAACCTGGACTATACTACAATAGCGGCAATCCCCAAACCAAATGGGAACAAATTAGATCCGTTATATCGCCCAATATCCATTTTAAAACAGATTATAAAATCTACATGGCCATCTGGGAAACTAGATTAGAAAATATCCTCCCAACAATAATACACCCAGAGCAAGCTGGCTTCATTAAACACAGATCCACAATGGATAACATCAGAAAATCCCTAATCTTAATTGAATACATCCAATCTCAGAAAATACCAGCTGCCTTTATAAGTCTCGATGCAGAAAAAGCATTCAGTCTGGTCTATTGGCCCTTTCTATGGGATGCACCAAGGGCGTTCAGATTTCCAGATAAATTCTTGAAATGGTTAGGCCAAATTTATCTTTCCCCCCAAGGCCTATGTACATATTAACAGGGAACTGTCTTCACCAATTCCACTGTATCAAGGCACAAGACAGGGTTGCCCACGCTCCCCCTTACTGTTTATAATATATATTGAACCCCTCGTGGTAGCATTAAGAGCAAAAAAAAAAAAAAAGAGGGTATACCGATGCAACAAACTGAACATAAGACCAGTCTTCGCAGATCTCCTTCTTTCCCTTTTATCTCCTTCAGAATCAATGACAGAATCTTGGAATATTCTAAAAAATCTACGAAGAATTGGCTGGATTCAAATTAAACTACCAAAACAAAAGCTCTTCTATACAACTATACCCCGGAAAACTTTGAAACGGAGCTCGTCCTTAAAATGGAATGCTATCAAAATAAAATACCTAGGAATATATCTCTCTCAAAATGTATATGCAATAATTAATTAACTACGAACCCATCTCCATCAAGAAGGATTTAGATAGATGGACACAACTCCCACTCTCTTTATGGAACTGAAACTGGAATGAATGTTTTACCTAGGTTTTTATACTTGTTACAAAATATCCCATATTTCCTTATCATTATACTATTTTAAATCACGGGACAATAGGATATCTGCATTTGTTTGGAATAGACAAAAAACAAGAATTCAGCTTTCAATATTAAAATTATCTTTGGCCCAGGGTGGTACCAATCTCCCAGACCTCAAACGCTATGCAGAGGTGGGCATTTCTTCACATACTCCTTTGGCTCTCAGATAAATCAGACTCCTCCTGGAAGAAACTAGAGTTTCACCAAAATGATCTGAGACATCAAAAAGATTCTATTTTCTTCTCCCAGGAAAACCCCTCCCTTAATAGATTTCACTGAAATCACATAGCAGGTCCTTAGGATCTGGTTCCAAACACGAAGTAAGGAGCCATTCCAACTAATCTATGAATATTAGGTCATTTCAGAGGATTAACTCTTCATTCCATCCCATACAGATCTGACCTTCTCTCGGTGGAGAAGACTGGGGTTGGAACAGGTATTCCAGTTTCTGGGTCCTAAAGGAGTATTATTTGATAACCTAAAACAGAAATTCCACTTAAACGCTGACCACTTTGGATACCTTCAAATTAGAAACCATTTACTACGAAATTGTATTATCCACATAAAACTGACACATCCAATCTCCCCCCCCCCCCCCTTCTAAAACTATTCTCTGATCACTCCTTGGGAAATCACTGGAACCATTTAACTGGAAACAAAAATCATACGAGACCCGACTAAAGAATCAACTAATTCAATACTGGCAAGTTAGAACAATGACTTGGATCTAAATAGAACTGCAGAAGCTTGGTCCTCCACAGCTCTTAAAGCAGTCAAGATTACTCAATCACACATTTGGAAAGAATACTCATGGAAGTGTAGATCCAGGTTTTACAGGTCACCGGCACAGCTGACAAAATACCTTCCGGTTGAATACAGAACCTGCTGGAGGGGATGTGGGTGTAGGATAGCTGACATTGCACACATTATGTGGCAGTGTCCACTCTTTATGCCTTTCTGGATAAATTTACAAACTGAAATGGACAGTCGGACAAAACATTGATCTTTCAGCCGAGATGTTTCTGTTGGCTATTTACCCAGATCATCCCCCCCTCCATGGACAAAATCTCTCCTACCCATCTTCTTGTTAGCAGCAAAAAAGTCTCTTACAAAAAAATGGATGACTCAAGACATCCCCACCATACATGACTGGAGACGAATTATGATTTCAATATACAGGATGGAAAGTATTACAGGTAAAATTAATGATCAATCTCCAGCCTTTACACGACTATGGCAGAGATAGGTGATACACCAGGCGGCAGTAGATCCAGAAGTTTGCCCATAATCAGGATTCCGGGGGTGGGGGGAGAGAGGGGTGAGAAAAAAAATATATGTCCATAAATTTAATAACCAAGGTGCATCATCCAGATGTGAATGTTAAAAAAGTCTATTGCAGATTTACTAAATGATCTCAAATGAACTGTAGTAATTTACAGAATGTTATTGTATGTCAAATGTCATTTAAAAGAAAAATCTTAATTACATTTAAAAAAATAATTGCTAAATAATCTGCCTCTGAACCATGATCCATTACTGCAAGGAGTTGGCTCCAAGGCTACATTAAATTTCTTTACTATGTTCCTCAGATATGCCACTTGTAATTAAATGAATATTCCACAGATATAGTATAGCTGACTTATGTTATAAATGTGACTATTTTTTTTTTTATTTTTTTATTTTTTTTTTTACTGACAAGGAAGTTGTTCAGTGTGCCTTCCTGGTGAAACATTTCAATAAATAAAAAATAAATCTCTGGGCAGGGCTGTGGAGTCCAATACTGAATTCTAGTATGTTCTGAAAGCAAAATGACTTAATATGTAATTATAGGTCCAGTTGTTTACCCTATATTTGTGGTCTGACGAACAGACTAGCAGAGTGTGCCTGGATTAGGGACTAGTAAAAGGAATATGGGTAGTAAGCGTCGAGGGGCGTTTCTATCAGGCTCCTTTACTACCAGGCCCAAGCCAGCAATACAGGCTGACCCATTAGAGGGAGTACAACAGTGACATGTTACCTCATACTGGTTAAAGTAGCTCTAGTGCCAGATTTTGATTGGGAGTCAACGTTCCCACACTTGACCTTGCCACTGGTCAGGCCTATTATACAGAAAACATAGAAGTTGACTGCAGATAAGGACCACAAGGCCCATCCAGTCTGCTAAGTTTTTCTACCTTATGAATGTGCCATAGGCCTTTACTCTGTCAATGGCCTATTTATTCATACTCATCTGCATGGTCCCTTATGCCTAACCCATGCAGTTTGAAGCACTGCACTGTATTCATATCCACCACTTCCTGAGGTAGGCCATTCCATGCATCCACCACCCTTTCTGTGAAAAAGAACTTCCTTAAGTTACCCCTTAAACGGCATCCCTCTAATCTCATGCTGTGTCCTGCTATTTTTCTTATATTTAAACATGTTAAGACTTGTTCACCTTGTTACTGCTCTGAAGATGTCTGAATGTCTTGATAGTTATCACCTCTCTCCCTCCTTTGCTCTAGGGTATACATATTGAGCTCTTAATCCGTCTTATGTTTTCTGATGCCGACCCTGCACCATTTTGGTTGCCCTTCTCTGGACTGGCTCCATTTTGTTCATGTCCTTGTGCAGGTGAGGCCTCCAGTACTGCATGCAGTGCTCCAGATAGGGCCTAACCAGCATCTTGTAAAGAGGGATTATTAACTCCCTTTTATGACTTGTGATACCCCTACCTACTAATATACCCCAACATCCTTCTACCCTTACCTACTGCTTTAGTGGTCTGCTTGGATGATTTCAGGTCATCTGTAATAATGCCCAAGTCTCCCCTCTTCCCTTGTGATTGCCAGCAACTCCTCTCCCAATCGATAGGTGGCTTCAGGGTTTCTTTTCCCTATGTGAATGATCTTGCACTTCTTGGTGTTAAACCCCAGTTGCCACTCTTCCAACCATTTTGACAGTTTATCTAGATCTCTTCATTCTGCCCACCCCATCTGGATCATTACTCTGTTGCAGATCTTGGAGTCATCTGCAAACAGATAAATCTTAACCTCCAGTCCATCTGCAATGTCACGGATGAAGTATTGAAGAGGACTGGCCCCATGACTGATCCCTGAGGTACCCCACTTGTGATTTACATCTCTTCTGACTGTATACCGTTTACCACCACTATGTTTTCTGCCCGCCAACCAGTTTGCCACCCAGCTGACCAACTTTTGACCCAGCCCAAGCCTACCCAGCTTATTAAATCAATTTTCTATGTGGAACACTATTGAAAGCTTTGCTGAAATCAAGGTAGGAGACATCAACTGCTCCCCCTTGATCCACCACACTGGTTACCCAAAGAAATCTATGAGATTAGTCAGACAGGACCTTCCTGTTGTAAACCCATGCTGTCTTGGACCCTGTGCTCCTATGGATTTCAGGTGTTGCACTATCCGTTCCTTATGGAGTGCCTCCATAATCTTGCCCACTATTGAGGTAACTGACTGGTCTGTAGTTCCCTGCCTCCACCCTACCACTCTTGTGGAGCAGGATCACATACGCCTTTCTCCAGTCTTCTGGGACCTTTCCTGAGCTCAGAGACTCAAACAGTTCTGATAATGGCTCTGCTAGTTCCACCCTTAGCTTCTTTAGTACCCTGGGATATATGCCATCCGGTCCCATTGCCTTGGCCAGCCTGAGCTTAGCGAGCTCCTGTAGGACTCTTTTCTGAAGGGACTGGTGCACACCTCCCTGCCAGAGTCCATGATGCCAAGCTGTGGGCCCAGCCCTACCTTTTCCTCAGAAAATACTGAGCAGAAGGAAAAAATTACTCACCTTAGTAATGTTGTTTCTTCTAATGGAGTCTTGCTATATTATGACATATGCAGTGAGTCCCAACCTTCGAACTGCTCCGGAGGTGAAAGAGTTAACTTTCCATGCCAGGCATGGAACTTTGAGCACGAGCTCGGTTGAAAACTCTGTTCTTCAAACTCAAACGGTCAGATCTTTTCGACCAAAACTCCCTGAGCTGGTGGCCTTAATGGAAGAGGGATGCCTGGATATCATAGCAGTCACAGAAACATGTACACAGAGAACCATGACTGGGATGTTAACATACCAGGGTACATAACCTACAGGAGAGACAGGCAGGGGAGGAGTAGCTCTCTATGTAAAGGAAGGGATAAAAGCAACTGAACAAAAGAGTAAACAGGGAGGAGAGGAGGCACTGTGGGTCACCTTGGAGACTGGAAAGGGTACCACAATCCGCACAGGGGTTGTGTACAGACCCCAATGTCAGGGGGAAGGAATGGACAAGGATGATGGAAGGCATTCTTAGAATGGCAGAGAAAGGGGAGATACTGTTGATGGGAGACCTGAATATGCCAGATGTTAACTGGAGCACATTTGCTGCAGCCACATCCAAGAGCAGGGCCATTCTTGACGCCCTACAGGTGGCAGGCATTAGACAGCTAGTTACGGAACCCACTCGTGAGGGAGCAATCTTAGACCTCGTACTCAAACGGGGGCAGTGAGAGGATCTCAGATCTAGAAGTGGGTTGCCATCTGGGGACAAATGACCATCAAACAGTGTGGTTCACTTTAAACTCAGCTACAGAGTCAAGCCATACAAAAGTGAGGGTACTAGACTTTAGGAGGGCTGACTTTGGCAAGATGGGAGTGCGCCTCAGAAAAGCACTAGCAAACAGGCTAAAAGGAGGTGTGGAGCAACAATGGGGAATTATCAAAACTGCCATCACAGAGGCAACAAGCCTTTGTGTGAAGCAAATAAACAAATCAAAGAAAGAAAAAGCCACTATGGTTCTCAAAAGAGGTGGCTGTGAAAGTCAGGAAGAAAAGATAGCATTCGGAAGTATAAGGAAACACAGAAGGAGCAGGACAGAGCTGTACCAGTTAAGGCAGAAAGAAGCAGGGAGGGAAGTCAGAATAGCAAAGGCCCAAACTGAGGAAAAGATGCCAACTCAGTTAAGAAGGGGGATAAAACCTTTTATAGGTACATCAGCGAGCGTAGAAAGACAAAGGGAGGGACAGTGAGGCTGAATAGAATCAACAGGGGGGTGGGCAGAGGGGACAGTGAAAAAGCAGGAATACTGAACGAATATTTCTGTTCAGTATTCACAAGAGGAGGGGGAAGTGCCTAATCCAATTAACAGAAGCACTCTTGATTGGTGGTGGGGGGGGGTCGATCCCAGTCCTTTCACAGAAGAAAGGATTCTGCAAGAACTCCTAAAACTGAAGGTGGACAAAGCAATGGGTCCTGACGGAATTCACCCCAGAATTCTAAAAGAATTAAGGAAGCAACTAGTGAAACCACTGGCTACTCTTTTTAATAAATCATGGGAGGATGGTGTGGTACCCGAGGACTGGAGGAAGGCGGATGTGATTCCCCTTCACAAAAGTGGGACCAAGACAGAGGCAGGAAACTACAGACCTGTCAGTCTGACCTCTGTGGTAGGAAAGTGATGGAGTCACTTCTGAAGGAAAGAATAGTGGAGTACCTAGAGGTCAGTGGAGCACAGGATCCAAGGCAGCATGGGATCACAGCGGGAAGGTCATGTCAGACAAATCTAAGATTTCTTTGACTGGGTGACCAAAGTAGTAGACCAGGGAGGGGCTGTGGACATGGCCTACCTAGAATTAGCAAGGCATTTGACACAATCCCACACAAAGATTAGTCAAATTAACCAGCCTGGAGTAGGTCCCAGGGTGGTAGCCTGGTAAAACATTGGCTGGACAACAGGACACAGAAGGTAATTGTAAATGGAGTCCACTCTGAAGAAAGGGCGGTTACTAGTGGGGCACCGCAGGGTTCAGTATTGGGTCCAGTCCTTTTTAATGTCTTCATCAGTGACATTGCAGAGGGACTGGAAGGAAAAGTATGCCTTTTTGCAGATGACACAAAGATCTGCAACAGGGTTGATACACAAGGAGGCGTGGAAAGGATGAAAAGGGACTTGGCAAGGTTAGAGGAATGGTCAGACGTATGGCAGCTAGGATTCAATGCAAAAAAGTGCAAAATAATGCACCTGGGAAACAAGAACCCAGGGGAAGAATACACAATGGGTGGGGAGGTAGTAACATCAACAAAACAGGAAAGGGACCTGGGGTAATCATATCAGATGACCTTAAGGTTAGCAAGCAATGCGAGAAGGCAGTAGGGCAGGGGGAAGTACTGGGATGTATAGGGAGAGGCATCAGCAGCAGAAAACAGGAAGTTGTTATCCCTCTGTACAGACAGTTGGTGAGACCCCATCTGGAATACTGTGTCCAGTTCTGGAGACCCCATCTCCAAAGGACAGACAGGATAGAGGCAGTCCAGAGGAGGGCAACTAAAATGGTGCAGGGTCTGCAAGAGAAGCCATATGAGGAGAGACTAAAGGAGCTTAATATGTATACCCTTGAGGAAAGAAGGGAGAGGGGGGACATGATAGAAACTTTCAAGTACCTCAAGGGAATCAACAAAGTCCAAGAGGGTAGCATCTTTCAGAAAAAGAGACTTGCAAGAACAAGGGGATACAATTTAAAGATAGGAGGGCGGTTCAGGGGCAATGTGAGGAAGTATTATTTCACAGAGAGGGTAGTGGATGCATGGAACAGCCTTCCTGAGGAAGTTGTGGGGTCTAAAACTGTGGGAGAATTCAAGAATGCATTGGACAGACATAAGGCAATTCTTGTGGGGGGCAGGAAGATCTAGGCTGTTGGTTAACTAGGATCTGCGGCCTATCCTGTAGGTAGGGAAATGGGCAGACTAGATGGGCCTAGCGGTCCTTATCTGCCGTCAAAGTCTGTGTTTCTATGTTTCACTAAGGTTCTGTGTGGAAGCTGTAAATCTACACTAGCCAACTGGCTACTAAATATAAGAACACATTTTTTGGTCCCAAAACAACGACTCGAGTCAGGGAATCCAAAAAATAAAAGAAACACCCAAACACCCCTAAAAGGAGGGGTGAAAAAACAAGGTGGGCATCTACTAAGTGCCAACACTGCACTGCCCACCCACATCCCAAAAGTAGAGGTTCTGAGAGGGGCAGGCTGGGGTGGGGAGCTCATAATATAGCAAGACTCCATTAGAAAAAACAACATTACTAAGGCGAGTAATTTTTTCTTCAAACATGTCTTGCTATATTATGACATATGCAGATTACACAGCAGTACCACCATGGAGGAGGGACAGAACCTACTTGGGAAATAGGCTCTGAAGCACAGCTGTGCCAAATCAAGCATCACTCCTAGCCTGGATATCCAGGGAGTAACGCTTAGTAAAAATGTGAACGGTTTTCCAGGTAGCTGCTTGACATCTCTCTAGGATAGGGATGTCCCTGGCAGCAGCCAGAGACGCAGCCGTACCTCTGGTAGAGTGAGCCCTCCGGCCTGAGGGAGGAATCTTACCCAGTTTTTCCATAGCAAAATTGGATACAAGAGAATCCACCTGGCAATGGATCTTTTAGTGGCAGGTTTACCTTTACCAACCTCACCATAAGTGAGGAACAATTGGAGGGATTCAAACCTGTGACCCTTGGTACGTTCTATATAGTAACTAAGGGCTCTTTTGACATCTAAACTGTGCAGTCTCCTCTCGCCAGAGGAGGACTAGTCAGTGAAGTACACAGGAAGAGAAATGGATTGATTAAGGTGGAAGTCTGAAACCACCTTAGGCAAAAACTTTGTTAGTCCTGAGGACCACCTTATCTCTGAAAGGAGATAAAATCAGGCTCCACTGACAATGCTTGTAGCTCACTTATGTGCCTAGCAGAGGTGATGGCTACCAGAAACAGTGTTTTCCAAGTCAAGTACTTAAGCTCTGCTGAAGACAATGGCTCAAAAGGGGGTTGCATAAACTGGGCAATGCAAATATTAAGATCCCAAGCAGAAGCAGGGTCCCTGAACGGAGGGTTGGTGTGAAGCAACCCTTTAAAAAACTTGAAAAAACAGAGTGAGCTGAAAAAGAAGAGGGCTTACCCGCTGATAAGACAGATACAGCTGCCAAGTGCACTTTTAGGGTAGCTGGTCTCAGCCCCAAATAATTCAAATACACCAAATAATCCAGGATCGTGGGCACATCAGCAGATTCTGGGGAAATATGCTTAGCAGCACACCATATGGAAAATCTTTTCCATTTTGAATTATAAGTAGCCCTGGTGGAAGGCTTCCTAGAGGCCTTCAATATTTCCAGTACACCTTGGGAAAGGTGTAGGTCAGCAAACTAACTCTTCAAGAGCCATGCCTTGAGATTGAGAGATTTGAGGTTCAGATACCAGACTCTCCTCTGGCACAGGTTAACAGGTTCTGATTCCTGGGAAAACACAGGGGAAGGTGGACTGCTAAGGACACGAGGAGTGGGTACCAGGGCTGCCTGGCCCAATCTGGAGCAATCAGGATCATCTTGCAGGGTTGAGATCTGATTTTTACTAGCACTTTGAAAAGAGGAGGGAAGGGGGGAAAAGCATAGAGAAACTTCCCTTCCCAACTGAGTAGGAAGGCATCCAGAGGGACTGAGCCCAACACTGGAGGCCTGCAGCAAAAAAGGGGAAGTTGGTGATTGTCTGGGGCTGCAAGGAGATCTATCTGAGGGGTGCCCCATCTGGCAAATACTACCTCCAGTACTAGGGGATCCAGTGCCCATTCGTGATGGCCCTGAGAAATCGTGCTGAGAGCATCCGCTAGGACATTGTCCTTGCCTGGGAGGTGAACTGCCTTAAGGAAGGCGTTCAGAGAATAAGCCAGAGACCACAACTTCATTGCTTCGGTGCACAAGGCCGTAGACTGAGTGCCCCCTTGCTTGTTGATGTACCACATTGTAGTGGTATTTGTTCTGACCTGAACAACCTTATTCTGAACAGATGTGGAAAAAACCTGGAGTGCTAGAAAAACTGCTCTGAGTTCTAACAAATTGATGTGGAGAAGAGACTCCCGAGGGGCCACAACCCCTGGGTAGTAAGGTCGCCCATGTGAGCTCCCCACCCCAAGAGGGATGCATCTGTAGCAAGGGTCAAGGAATGAGACTGGGAAATGAAGGGAACCCCCTGTCTCAGATTGCTCTGGTCCTACCACCACTGAAGGGCCTGGATCAGGGCTTGAGTCACTGGGATCAATTTGGTTAGAGGATCTGTCCTTTGAGACCAAAAGGCTCTCAAATGGAACTGGATGTCCCTCATCTGAAATCTTGCTCCCTGCACCACTGCTGTAGAAGCAGCCATGTGCCCCAGGAGCTGCAGAAAATGCCTTGCTGGTTGAGAGACCTGCAGGGTGAAAGAGGACGCCAGAGAGACCAGGGTCCTTGCTCTTTCCAGAGGAAGGAAGGCTCTGGCCTCTTTTGTATTCAGTTCTGCACCTATGAAGGTGAGAAGCTGGACAGGCTCTAGAACTGACTTTGGAAGATTGAGAAGGAAACCTAGAGATGTGAGCAGTTGCTGAGTTACCTGAAGGTGTAGCTTGACTTGGTCTGGAGACTGGCCTACTATGAGCCAGTCGTCCAGGTAAGGAAAGATGGCAATCTTTTGCCTTCTTAAGTGGGCAACTGCTAATGCCAGGCATTTTGTGAATACCCTTGGGGCAGAGGTGAGGCCGAAGGGCATTGCTCTGAACTGGTAATGGCCTGAGGGCAGTTGAATCTGAGGTACTTTCGATGGGAGCTTCTGATAAGAACAGAAGTAAGCATCCTTGAGGTCCAGGGCGCTAGCCAGTCCCCTGGCCTTAGAGAGGGTAAAATAATTCCCAGAGTCACCATTTTGAATTTTGGTTTTAAAAGGTGCTTGTTTAGGTATCCGAGATCCAGGATGGGCCGCCATTCTCCTATCTTTTTTGGGGTAAGGAAGTACCTGGATTACAACCCTTTGCCCTGGTGTAGGGGTGGAACCCTTTCCACAGCTGTGAGCCAGGAGGGTAGAAACTTCTGTCTCTAGGGCAAGTGCCTCTGATGGATTTGCAGGTGGAAAGGACCTGGTTCTCATCTTTGGAAATTTTTTGAAGCTGAGAATCAGTTCCTGGCTTACTACTTCCAGGACCCACTTGTCTGATGTTAAAGACTTCCAGTCCTGGACAAAGTAAGCCAGCCTGCCCCCTACAGGTAGTGGAGAATCTGCCCTGGCCACATCAGAGTGCCTGCTTGGCAGGGGCTTTAGGCTGAGGGATGGAAGCAGGTCTGCTTGTACCCCATCTGCCTCTCCCTCTAAAGAACCCCCTCTGGGCATAAGCTGAAGAGGTGGCCTGGACTTGGTAAAAAGGCCTATGAAAAGGTCTGCCCTTGGAAGGCTGCCTTTGAGGAGTGGCCTGCCTTTCCTTGGCCTGTGCACTCCTATAGGTGGTCCTATACTCATCCATTTTCTTCATGTAATTCTTTGTCTGCTCCCCAAACAGAGAATTACCCACAACAGGAAAATCCATGGCCTTAGTCTGGGTATCCTGTGACAGGCTAGTACATCTGAGCCAAGCCATTCTGCGAAGTGCCACAGATGTAGCCATGACTCTTGACACATCATTAGAGTCCACTGCAGCACGGAACTGCACCTTGGATGCCTCAATACCATCAGCAGCCACCTGCTCCAGCTCCTTGGCAAGCTGGCCAGGGACCTGTTTTACTAGAGCCATAACAGTATCCCATCTGGATTTCTGGTATCTTGCAACATAGGCCATAAAATTAGCCTGTCTGAGTCCCAAGGATGCTGCCATATACTGTTTCTTTGCCATGGCATCAATCCTCCTGGAGTCCTTGTCAGGGGGGTGTGAAGCCAAGGGAATATTTGCCTTGTCACAGGCTGCAGCCTGCACTACTCCAACATGGCTGCATTGTGTAAGGAACTCCGTATCAGAGCCTGACAATGTGTACCTCTTGTCCATTCTTCTATCCACAGGAGGTATAGTGTGAGGAGTTTAGAATTTTTACTGTCCGTTTCCCAAAAGATTTATTCACGGAATAGACAGTCTCCTAGACTCTGGGATATCCATCATTTCTACATAGTCAGACTCCTCTTGATCATCCACAGCTTCCTCCATAGGGAGCTGGAGGGTTGGTCACTTTTTTTTTTATAAAACATAAAATGAGAGGGGGACTCAAAGCCTAGGGGGAGACACTCCTGAAGGTCTGTTTGGGGAGATGTCTGGTTCAATGGGCACATCCAGACTTTCAAATCCACATTCACTCTCCTCATACTCTTCCCCCTCCTCAGATTCATAAAATTCCTCTAAATCATATTCTTGAACCAGTGGAACCGACCGAACCGTACGCTTACCTGATGGTGGCGGTTCGGTCGGAACCGGGGAAAGCGACTGGACAATTTTAATCGATTTGGCTATTTCTTCAGCGGTTGGAGATGGAAATTTTGGCTCCACATCTGCTGATTTTCTAGTCCTTTTTGCTGGAACCGACTCCTCCAAGTCGGCTCTCCTTTGGCCCGAGGAAGTATCGCCCTGGTCAGAGGGCACTCCCTCCGGTTCGGATACAACCGAACCGGGTTGGCCATCCGGGTCAGCAGACTTCTTGGCCTCTTTCCCGGAGCCTACCAACTCTTATCCAGGGTAGCTGCAGGAAAATTTTTGCAAATCTAGCAGTCTGCACTGAGGTGGTCAAACCCCAGACAAACAGGTGGTGTGGGGGTCAGCCTTGGCAAAGGCTTCCCCACAAACACTGCAGTGTTGAAACCCAGAGGGCCCAGTTTTTCTTTTGGGTTTCTCAGACATAGTGCCAGCCTAACCAAAACTTGCCAGTTTATGGCAATCCGCCAAGCAAGACCCTCTTATCAGTTCCCAATCGTGTCACGGGTCGTGGAAAAAAAACCATAATGAAATCAGTTTTTTTTTTTTTTAAGAACTGATAAGAACCGGGAACCGCACTCTAAAAGACAGATTTAATGTATTTACAACAACCTGATCGGTTCAAACCGAACCGATACCGTTTACAAGTTCCACACAGGAAGTAAATGTAAAACCTATCTAGTACTTACGATACCACACAGAGCTTGAACCGACTGGTTGTGGTTTAAATTCAGTTAAAAAACCGAAAAATTAATACTTTATCCAACAAAATGAACCAAGCAGGAGAAATCTCCGGAGCGACTGTTCAGTGAGGCGGAGTAAAGAATCTGACAGTTTGAGTTTGAACAACAGACAGTTTTCAACCCGAGCTCATGCTCAAAGTTCCATGCCTGGCATGGAAAGTTAACTCTCACCTCCGGAGCAGTTCGGAGGTTGGGACTCGCTGCATATGTCATAATATAGCAAGACTCCATGTTGTTTGAATGTTTTTTATTGGAGAAGCTTGAAGTATATTCTATAGATGCTGCTTTCCAGCATTCCATCTCTTATGAACGGTTACATTTAGAATTGCAATTTGCCACTTGTGTTAAGTTGGGCTTTGCACAATGTATAATCCCCTAAAGCTGGTAAAAAGGGTTTAGCTAAGTTTAGACTATTTTCAGCTATTTGTTTTAAACAAACATTCTGGTAATGGGGGGGGGGGAGAGAAGAGATTTTAATTTAAATTGGGTGGGGGTGCCTTTAATGAACTTGAACTGATGATTTCTATAATGCAGGGCTTACTCAATTGGTTTCAGATTTTACTCGGATTAACTACCGTAATAATCAACACACTGATTGGATATTAACAAGGACAGCAGAAAAAAGTAACAGAATGTGAAACATTCTCCGATAGCATTAGCAATCACATACCTACTTATTTTACTTGGAAAAATCTTAAATGAAACACTCCACCTAAAATTACTTCTTATAGGAATTATAATTGATTTGATTGTAATGCCTTGCATGTCGAGTTAAGTAGGATAGATTGGTCATTTTTGAAAGTCACCCTGATCCCAATGCAGCCGTGGATTTCTTTTTAAAAACCTTGTTAGATATACAAGAAAAATACTTCCCCTAAAAGTGGAAAAGGCAAAAAATAAATGGATTACATTAGAGTTGTTTAAATTAATGGAAATAGGCAATGGAAAATTCATAATACGAGGCTCTAAATAATTACTGTATGCTTAGAAATAAATGCAAATTACTTGTACGCAAAAACAAATCTATTTTCAGAGACAACAAATTAATTCTTTAGGCAAGTCTAAAAAAATTCTGGGAATCTTAAAAGTTGACAGATCCATAAAAAAAAAAAACAGGTGTTAGGACTGTCAATTTAAATAGGGTTGTAATAACTGATCCTAAGGAGATCAGATCTTTTTGAAAAAATGCACTGATTGGTTCATCTTGTACTTTAAATAGTACAGTACTGGATATCTTCCCTAGTCCTTTTTATTTTTGCATCATTAGACTGCAGCAAGTATATAAACTCGGGATTTGACGGGTCCTGAACTCCAGTTAGTAAGACTTCTTTCTAACTTCATATACAGGCCATTAAACACAAATTTATAACTTCTTTGATCACTGGAGAATTTCCTGAAGTTTGGAAGCAAACAATTAAGCCTATACCTAAATCTGGCACGTCTGATGATTCGGATAATTTTAGTCCAGTTTCTGTTCTTTCTTTTTTAAGTAAAATTTTGGAAAAAATAATGGTCAATTGGCTGAATATTTAGAGGTCGAAGGACTTTACTCTCCGGTGTAGCATGGCTTTCGAAAGCTTTATAGTACTGGTACTGCACTGGCACATTTTATAGACCATACTTTAAGATCAGTGGATATGGGAATGTTGACAAGTGCAGTATTTATCGATTTATCAAAGGCTTTCGATCCGGTTAATCAAGCCATGCTGCTCCAGAGATTGAAGGACTCTGACCAGACAGATAGGTCTCAAAGTTATTTAACTAACCGTCCTGTGAAAGTAAATCTGGGAGGCACTGATTTCATTGACATGTATGCTTCCACAGGGATCCATATTGGGACCCCTGTTCTCCATATTTATCAATCCGATCTATAAGGTTTCGAATACCTCTAGAACACTGCTTTATGCAGATTATATTTTGTTTATTAGTTCTGCAAAAGTGGCTGAAATAAATGTCTCCCTAAATCAAGATTTCACTGCATTAAGTGGTTCTTGAAACATCGTGTAATATTAAACACTAAAAAAAACCAATGTATTTTATTTGGTTCTACACCTAAACTGCGTAATGCTAAGCCTTTATTAATTTACGATTTGGAGGGGAATTTGATACAACAGGTTTCAGAAACTGTCTTGGGGTATTACTTGATCCTTATTTACTACTTTTTTTTTTAGCACATACTAGGAAGACAGTAAAGTTTGTGAATCAAAAAATTGGCACCTTGTATCAAATTAAAGATTGTTTATCAAGAGAAACTAGAGAAACCATATCTAGAAGTGTGTTATTGTCCACACTGTATTATAACTTGTTCACAAAAACTTATCTGTAGATTTGTTTTGGCTAAACCATTTACAACACATAATTGTATTTTATACGATGCCCTTGGTTGGTTGCCTCCCAGGCTGACTTATTACAACCTGGGTTGCAAGATTAATACTGCACTTGTTCAAGGTCATAAATCACCTTTGTCTGGTTTATTAAAAATTAAGGATGAACCTAGATTGCTTTGCTCCTCCACTGTATCACATTTATTCTTGCCTAGGGTTTCTACTTGCATAGGAGAGAGGGCTTTTCTGTACAATGTGCAAGTTTCTGGAACTCCTTGCCTGTATAAATGTCCTTGTACATGAAACATTTCAGAAAATTTTGTACCATCGCTTGCTCCACGCAAGAAATGAACCACACCGAGAAAGACCGGTGCTATGACAAATGTATAAGTATTAACAGAAGGAATTAGTACCTAGTCCAGGCCAAATATTGAAAAAATATTTAACAAAAGTGCATCAGTGCGAAAATACAGATCTCTTCATCTGATGAAGCCTAACGTTTAGCCTCGCGAAATGCAAGATGTTTTTGCCTTTTAGCATTATGCTGTTGTGAGCCAGTATTTCTGCACTGATGCACTTTTGTTAAATATTTTTCCATACATTTGACCTGGACTGTGTGCAGATTCCTTCTATTAGCACTATCACTTGCAATCTGTGTAATTTTTTTTTAGATATGTGCATTTACATTTGTATTGTTTTATACTTTATATGTGCTTGTATTTTGTGTATACCATTTTAGCCTCAACTGGCCTTGGCCCAGTGTTCTTACCCGGCAAATAAAGTGAACTGAAACTGAAAGCTGCTGCAACAGTGGGAACCAGATCTGTCGAGCCATAGTGGCGCCACCAGGATTGAATCGCCCATTCCGCTTGCACCTTGCAGCGGACACTCTGAAGGAGGAAATGGGGGAGAGGCGAGAGGAATCTCCCTTCCAGGAAAGGGACAACGCATCCTGCAAAAAAACACCAGGCGCGGGATCTAACTAGCAAGATTTGGGCGGTTTTACATTGGTAGGGGAGGCAAAGAGGTCCAGTTTGGGTGTCCTCCATTTGACGAACAGTTAAACTATGGACTGGAGAAGGGACCACTCATGCACTCTTGACAGTGTTCTGCTGACAGCGCTTGCCAAGTATTCTGGACGCCGGGGACATGGACCGCCAAGATCAGGTGATGAGACGTGGCCCAATCCCACACTCTCATAGCTTCCCTACAAAAGGGGGTAGGAGTGTGTACCTTCCTGCTTGTTGATATAAAATATCACCAACATGGCTGTCTGCACAAGGAGTCATCCTGGTTTGAGAACAGAGCTCAAGGCCTGTATGGCATAGAGAATGGCCCTCATTTCCAAAACACTGATGAGAGATTCCTCGATCATGGACCAGGAACCCTGTGTCCTGTGAACACCTAGATGAGCCCCCCCCAAAATCCTGTGTTTGCGGCATCAGACGTCAGGATCTGGTCTGTCGCCTCCATTTGGAACAGCATGCCTGCCAGTAAGGAAGGTGATGCCATCCACCATTGGAGTTCCTGCTGTACCGGTCTTGTGACAGAGACTGGAAGGTCCAAGTCATCCCATCTTTGGTCCCACTGGACACAAAGGGTCCACTGAATCGTCCTCATACAAAGTCTCGTAAAGGGGACAGGGATGATGGATGCCGCCACGTGGCCCAACAGCCATAACAGGATTCTGGGTGGTATCACAGGGGCTGAAATTACGTGCTGGGCTAGGCCCTGAGGCTGAGCTGCTCTGTTCTGTGACAGGAAGGCTCTACCTTGAATGGTGTCAAGTTGTGCTCCGATAAAAGTCAGGTTCTGGGACAGGGACAGAAAGGGTTTCGGGACATTGACAGTGATGCCTAGTTCTTCAAAGAGAGAACAGGTGTCCCAAATGCATCTCTGTAGTTGTTCCTTGGACGAGCTGTGAGAAGCCAATCATCCAAATATGGGAACACGTAACCACGACAGCGAGGCACTTTGTGAAGACCCTTGGCACAGATGAAAGGCTGAAGAGTAGTGCACGGAACTGAAAATGTTTGCCCTGAAAGGCGAACCTGAGGTGCCTCCTGTGGAGCTTTGCCACTGGTATGTGGAGGTATGCGTTCTGCATGTCCAGTGACGCTAGCCAGTCTCCCTGATGAATCATGGGGAGTAGGTATTGAAGCATGACCATCCTGAACCTTTTGTACTAGACAGAGCAATTTAGCTCGCTAAGGTCCTAAGATGCATCTCAGGTCGCCCATCTTCTTTGGGACCAGGAAGAAGTGCAAGTAGAATCCTGTTCTTCTCAGAGTTTTTTGGGGAGAGGTTCTATGACATTCTTGGAAAGCAGGGCTTGGATCTCTGATCAGATCAGACCTGCGTGCTCCGCAAAGTAATGGGAAGGAGGGGAGCCTGTCCGGTGGAAGCTGGACAAACTGAGAGTGTCCTCTCTTGATGGAGTTGGTGGACCCACTGGTCTGAAGTTGCATTCCTTCATGCAGCGGCTTCAAGTGAAAAAGCAACCTCCATCCGCCTCCCCTGGTGGGGTGCTGGGGAGGAGCCAAAGGAGAGTCAAGAGAGGGGGTGGGAAGGTTGTCTGGGTTGATTCTGCCTGGCAAGAGAAGGGTCCAGCTGATCCTCTATGGGCTCCCCCCTCCAGCTAAAGCCTCCCTGTCAAGTTTATTGTTGCTGGAAATGGGGGTTTCTGTTGTTGACCCCCTCTGCCATGAAAACGAGATTTACAAAGCTCTTTCGGACGATACATGGACTGGACCATCCCAACTGCCCTTCCAGAATCCTGGAGCCTATTAATGACCTTTTCGTTGTCCTCACCAAATAGGACGGATCCATGAAAGGGTGCATTGAGGAGGTTCGACTGAACGTCCTGCACAAACCCCGAGACCCCAAGCCAAGAATGACAGCGGAGGCACACACCAGTTGCCACTGCCCTCACTGCCATGTCTGCAGAGTCATACGCAGATCGGAGTTCATAGGTGCTAACATTCAATCCGGCTTGAAGGAGTTTAGAAAGCTCTGCCTTCTGCGGGCAGTCTGATAGTTCCTGCACAATGTCAAGCCCCTGTTCCCAGAGTGCATTCTGAAACTGGGCCATATGGGTCAAGAAATTCAGACTCCGAATGCTGCAGGTTGCGGAAGCGTATACCTTGCGTCCCATTAAGTCCAGTTGCTTGGACTCCCTATCCAGTGGTTCAGTGCTATGGTGCTTCGGTCTCAGAGCAGTTGTGCACCGCTGAAATCACGACTGAATCCGCAGTGGTGTGTTCGGCCAGAAATGGTTGATCCTTGGGTGCCCTATACAGGCAATCAGTCTTCTCGGGGAACAGCTGTCGAGAAATAAGGACGCTTCCAAGCCGCCTGGGTGACATCCGCAAAGGTGTCTACCAGGGACGGGATAATGACCGGCTTCAGATCTTTGTCTGAGTTACTTTGCCAGAATCTGGGTGGACGTCCTCAGTGTCCCAACCCATGTTGGTCTGGATGTGCTTCATAACCTCCATAAAAAAAGGGATCATCCGGAGATTTGGGTGTGTCCTCTGGGTCCAGAAGAGACAAATCCCCAAATGATGAGTCCAGATAGGAGTCATCCGAGGGCTGGTAAGAGTCTAAAGAAGAGACTGAGGAAGACCCGAGTCACCTTTTCCTGTGCCCAAGTCCTTCAGGTGAGCTAGAAAAGCTTGTGATCTGGATCTGTGGCGTCTCTTCCTAGAGGCCTTTCTTTTGGGCTTATCCTGAGGGATAGGCTCTTTACCACAGTCCTCATCAGATGGCAGCTGAGGACCTTCTCTTTCTCTGGAATGGGGAAGGGGTTCTGAGGGCCTTCCCCATCCAGATTTGACAACTGGATTAGTTGGAGTATGTGATATTGCCTTTGGGAAAGAATATCCCCCCAAGATATTTTATTCTCCCCTTCCTCCAGAGTCACCTCTTCAGGAGAGCCAATTGAGCCTGTCCCTACCCCGTCCTACCTTACCAGTCAGGATCCTCCATCATGCTGTGGTTTACCCACCGTGCCGGGTAGGGCACCCCAAACATTCAAGTCTCACCAGGACCCTAATTCAGCTGGGCAGTAGCGTAGAAGTGAGGCCGGCTCGGCTCTCCTCTACCGATTCGAAGGGCCATTTCCAATTTAAGTGGCGGACTTGCGTGCCCAAGCGCGTCAAGGCGAAGGCACCGACACTCCAAGTCCCAGCGACTCCAGAAGCTGCTGCGCCCCCAGCTCCATATGGGTCACCGCTGCTGATTTAGGTACCCACCCCTCCCCCGGCGAGCGGACGCTTGAGCCCCCCAAACTCTCTCCCAAACCTGGGTCACTGGCATGGTGTGAGGTGTGGCGTCCATCGCCCAACCCTCGGCGCCACCAGGCCAGCAGAATATCTGGTTTAACGGTCTCCCACCAGTGGCTAAATAAATCTTTGACCTGGGCTAGGTTCAGTCTAGGCTCCAAACCTGGCATCTGGTCTGTACTGTTGTCGGGTGATCTATCGTGGGCGGCACCGGGACGTTAGCTGTGCCGATGTCTGGTGCCTGCTTACCTTGAGGGATAGACATCGGGTCCTCTTCTGCCCGAGTGTCTGTCCAGTTGTTAGTCTGAGGAGAAGACACCAGAGGAGACTGTTTCTGCCAGCAGTACCAGCGTATGAGGAACTTTAGGAGCATCGTCAGAGGTCCAACAAGGACTGAGGAGGCTGCCTGTCCGACAGCTGCCTGGGAAATTTCTGATTTTTTAGATGGTCTGGAAGAGAAGATGACCTCCCTAAGGAGCCAGAGGTCTTTTTCCTGTTCCAGGTGTCAGCACTACATACAGAGGCCGACTGGGCAGGCTGATGTCCCTTTACCTGGGTCCAAAGAACAGCCTGTTGGTGGGACTGAAGGCCTAATCTTGATAGGCTGGAGAGAGGGTGCAGACAACCCAGAACCCTTATCCTTAGGCCCAAAGACATGGCATGGCATGCCAAAGGGGCCTTAACGAAGGCAAGCCTGGAGTTGTGGCTGGTGGAGTTGGAGCTGCCCTTAGAGGCAGAGTGCGATCCTGAGGACATTTGTACTGAATGGGATCTTTACCACGCACTGCTTTTCTGAAGAATGTTAGATTTTTGTGGGAGTGGTGGGAAGATTCCCTCTACAAGGAGAAGTCCTACTGCATGGCAGCCAACTTTAGCAGAGTGAGGTGGGCCTGCAAGGTTTTCTGGCCTTGGATCCTGATCTGACTGCTGAAGTTCTGACCATGCTGGCAGGACTCTATCATGGTCAGAGCCCAGGCACAGCAGGCAGGCCTAATGGACGTCTTTTCCCGTGATTTGCTTCCCACAGGCACACTTGTTAGTGTGCCTCGAAGGAGGAGACGGGGAAGATGACATACAGAAGAAAAGGGCTTGAAACAAGTGTACTATTCGAGAAAATAAAAGTTGCAACGACAGTGAAAATGGCATATGCACTGGCACGAGTCAAACCATGGAGCCAATGCATGCAAGTCAGCGGCAAGAAAAGAACTGTGGCACGACAGGTACCGGCTACCCTTTATACCATATGGGACGTCTGGGTGGTCCCCGACAGATACTGTTGGCTACAAGTTTGCCATGGGGTCCTGAAGCCTGCCGGCTTCAGTCCTAATTGTGTTACCCGCTGAAACAGCAGACTCTCCAAGTAAGAATGTGGGCAGCCACTCCTCCTCAGTTCTCAGCTGGAGCTCATGATCTGAAGACATTTTATAAAGATGGGTGAATGCCTCAGGAATGACCAGACAGGGGGAGATGACCAGGTGTAGTAACAACTGGCCAGACTCAGAGCACAGTGAAGAACAAGCCACTGCATCAAGTAAGCAAAAGGAAGAGATCAAGGTTCTCGAACAGAAGTGCAGAAAAGGTAAAGGCTACATTTTTTATTAGTATTTCACATTTTGGATTAATACCTTTGAGCCAAGGATCTCTTTTGCAAAGGTTCCAAGTCAAAGCATGAACAATACACTGGATACAGAAAGCAACAGACAAATACAGAAGTCGCATACAATGCGATCACGAAGAAACAGAGCAAATTAAGTGCTATAGTAGGTTAAAACCAATACATAAAGAAGGAGCGTGGCTACAAAGTTCGAGCACACTTAACATATAGCATCAAGATTACCAAAATATAGATCAGTTGGAAAACAAAAAGTTAGCAGCCACACAGAGGAGGCTTTGTCCGAGTTCTAAAGGGTGAAACAAGGGAGAGGCAGGTGGGGTAGAGGGGATGGGAGATTAGGGGGCAGGGAAGGGAAGTGAGATGAGGAAAAACTAGTTGCAGCCAACAGGGTAGGCTATGTCAAGAATTGCAGAGGTGGGGGTGAGGAGGGGAGGGAACATCAGGGACAGGGAGTAGGGGCAAAGGGGCACAGAGGAGGGGAGAGAGAAATTGAGATGAAGAGCTTGTAACAGGGTGCTTGAGAGGTAGCTTAGACTAAATGCGTAGCATTCAAAGGGTACAAGGAGACCAAGAGACAGGATAGGGAAGTGTATTGCGGAAAACAAGGTGGCAGGGAAAACAGGAGCACAAGGCACAAACTGAATAACAGTTCATGCAGTATCTGAAGGGGACAAGACATTTTTTAGCTTAGGTATGTTAGTGGAAAAAAGAAAGACAAGGGAGGGATTGTAAGGTTGAGTTGAGGAGGGCACTGTTCAGAGGAGGATCAAGAAAAAGCAGACATCTTGAACAAATACTTCTGCTTAGTGTTCACAATGAAAGGGGATGGGAGGGACAGTGAAAAGGCATCAGGGGCTTGGATCTGAGGGAGGTGGACACTAATGCATTTTCAGAGGAGAGTCCAGAAAGCACTCACCAAGCCTAAAGGTGGACAAAGCTATGGGGCCAGACAGGGTGCATCCAAAGGTGCTGAGGGAGGTATTAGCTCCACCTCTGACAGACCACTAGACAATGGAATGTTACCAAAGAACTGGTGAAGGGGCAGATGTAGTCCCACTTTACAATAGTGGTAGCAAGGAAGAGGCAGGCAATAATAGGACTAACAGCCTAACACTGGTGGTGGTAAGTTAATGGAAACACTACTAAGGGAAAGGACTGGAATATGTTTAATCCAGTGGGTTACAGAATCAGAGGCAGCAATAATTCAAAAGGACTGGACGACCAAGGAGATAGATCAGGGTGGAGCGGCAGACATGACCTACCTGGATTTCAGCACAGCTTTCGATGCAGTTTCCACATAGCTAGGAGATCGGTAAACAAGCCGCGTAGCTTGGGATGGGCAAAAAAAAAAGGCAACTTGGGTAAGAAAGTGGCTAGGGGATGGGAAAAACAGCAGTGACAAACAGTGCACTCCGAGGAAGGGTGAACAGCAGGGTGGTACTTGGTTCAGGGCTGGGACCGGTCATCTTTCAGGTCCTTGTTAGTGACACAGCAGAGGAGCTGGAAGGGAAGGTCTGCCTCTCTCTGCAAATGACACCAAGATCTACAGCAGAGAGAACACTTTGGGGGAATGGATAGAGATCTGAAAACAACTGGAGGAGTGGTCAAGAGTATGGCTGTTGGGATTTAATGCAAAAGTGCAAAATAATGCACTTGGGCCATAGAAACCCTGTGGCAAAATACATAATGGGTAGAGTGATACCGATTACCACCAAGCAAGAAACAGACCTGGGCTAATTGTATCACAGTACCTAAAGGTGGCCACTTGGTGTAACAAGGCAGTCAGGGAGGGCTGGTGGGAAGCTGGGGTGCACAGAAATCACTAGCAGAAAGAGGTGGTGTTGCCCCTATATAGACTGCTAGTAAGATCCCACCCAGAATATTGTGCCCAGTTCTGAAAACCACATCTCAGAAGGACAATGTGTGGAGGCAGGCCAAAGGAGCTCAATATATACACCCTAGAGGAGATGGTGGGGGGTGGGGGGGGTATGATAAAGTAGTTTCATACCTACCTTAACGTTAGATCTTCAAGAGGATCTTTCAACAGGTGCTACTCTTGGGTATCCACCAGAGGACCCTCCTGTTAGTAGCTTTCACTAGCAGTGTTGACTGGGGCCACCCACAATGACATCACCATATCTGCCACTATAAATATGTGGGAGGCCCCTAGCATCCTCAGTTCCCTGCCGGTGATCAGCTCGTGGAGCAAGACCCCAAGGGAAAAAGAGGAGATCTATGGTACCCATTTATCTTTGTTTTGACGAAGTCTGAAAGATTGCTCTCACCAAGAGGGAGGGGGAAGGAGGGAGGGAACGTACCTGCTGCAAGAGATCCTCTCGAAGATCTAACGTTACGGTAAGTATGAAACTGAACCATCTTTGAGGACATCTCTTGCAGCAGATACTACTCGTGGGATGATTCTCAAGCAGTGCAGTAAGAAGGGCAGCCAGTTAGGAAAGAAGACCCTGCAGGATGGCATGCCCAAAAGCAGCATGGCATCGAGAGGCCAAGTCAATGCTATAGTCCTTTGTGAAAGTATGCATTGTAAACCATACAGCAGCACTGCAGAAGTCCGAAATAGAGACTCCACAAAAATATGCGGCAGTTGTAGAAAAAGAGCCCAATATGAGTGTGCATGTACAGCACCCGGTAGGGGTTTTTGGTATTAACAGTAGGTTATACAATGTGCTAGCCAGTTTGAAAGAGTTTGCTTGGTGATTTCTTTGCCTGGAGCAAAGGCTACAAAAAGTCAAGATTTCAGTGTAGCCTTACAGCATGCTATGTAATATCTTAGTACATGGTGTACATCCAAGGTATGAAGCGATTCACCTGGATTAGAGTAATCTGGGTAACACAGCAGATTTATGGATTGTTTCAATGTATATTTTGAGACAACCTTTGGAAGAAAGGCTGGATTCCTGCAAAGTGATACCCTGTCTGTGAAAAACGAGTTAAGGTTCGGAGCACATTGAGTGCCAAAGTAATCACCCCTAAAAATAAAGTTTTCTATGCTAGGAAATGCAATTCTCAAATGACAGCTGGTTCAAGGGTGCCAGTGTTAACTGTTCAATAATGAAACGGAGGACCCAAGGAGGCATTTGCCTAACTGGAGGTTTTAGGTGTAAAAATGCCCTTTATGAACATACAGGCAAGATCCTGCTGGGTGACCAGATGGTCGTCTAGGAGTCTGTGACAGGCTAATGGCCGCTAAGTGAACCTTGGTGGAGAAGTAACAGAGCCCTTGAGAGAACAATGAGGAAAGACCGTCCAGGATAGCAGGGAGGGAGCAGGAAAAGGGATTGAGGGAGTTGGAAGCAACCCAATCGGCGAATTGTTTCCACTTCGCTTGGTAGGTTTTTTTCTAGTGGACAGCTTCCTGGAGGCCAATAGTAGGTTTGCTACATTTGTAGACATGTCTTTATGAAGACGTCCTCAGGAGCCACGCATGAAGGTGCAATGAGCGAAGACTGGGGTGTAGAAGAGCTCAGTCGTGTGAGTAGATCTGGACGAAGGGGAAGTGGAATGGGGTCGGTAACAGAGTTGCTGGAGAAAAGGGAACCAGATTTGTCAGGGCCACCATGGGGCTATCAGTATCATTGTTGCAGACTCCAATTGAAGTTTGAGGAGGATGCACTGAAGGAGAGAGACAAGAGGGTGAGGCATATAAAAACTGTCCCTACCATGTTAGGGAGAGAGCATCTGTAGAGTGTCCCTCGCTGCAGTATAATGGAGTAATACTGAGGCAGGAAGTGGTTGTCTGGAGAGGCAGAGGTTGATCTTCAGCATGTCCCAGAGGTGGACAAGGTCTTGGGAGAACAGACTCATGTAAGGTCCGTTCATAACCTTGCGTATGACTGGAGGTGATCTGCCAGGACATTCTGGGCTCCCGCTACAGTATGTGGACCACCAAGGAGCATGAGATACTGACGTAGGGCTTTTTGCCAGACGCACACAGTCTCCTCACAGAGGCGCTGGGATGATCTGCCTCCTTGATTATGTAACAGACCAAATTGTTGTCTGTCTGTACTAGAAGGGGACCAGGTACCAGATATGGTCGAAAGTTCCAAATGCAAGCAGTTGATCAAGGGAACAATTACTCTTTTATAATACAAATACAATGCAATGAAAAAAATGCTAGGGTCACATACTACCCTTACGCCTCAGCAGTGAAGCCTTCTAAGGGGGTACAAACAGACAGAAGAGAGACATACAAATAATGAAGCCAATTATGACATCACAAATCACATGATATAAATTCACCAACACACACATGGGAACCAATTTCAAATAGTGTCTTAGCAATGAAAACATTACAAAATTACAAAACACCATAATGAAGTTTGTGAAGTTCATACCTAGCTGGTATAGTATTACAATATTTATTATATATTAAAGCCAAAATAGCATTTGATTACTATATTAAAAGTATCCAACAAAGAACGAACTTCACATTGGAGAGATTTAGGTAATTTCTGCAGTTAATGCCAAGAGACATGTTTTAGCAAATAATCCAGTGATCATCCCATCAGGTTCTAATCCCATCTGAGCCACTTATACGGGGATCTACTCAAGTATTGCATCTCACAAATACCAAAATATATAATATAGCCTTCCTAAATGGAAGAAAAGGTATAACAAGGTCTCATAGGTATATACAAAACTAAAGGGACTTTCATCCATCGTGTTCGCCATATATTGTTAAACCTAGTCCAGATATAGTTCATCAAGACAAAGTTTAAAAACTTCACATCTTCCTATGCCTTGTTCTACAATATCCCCCTTTCAACTGCAGTGGATGTGCCCTAGTATTATGGAGATTATCCCGGAATTGCAATCCTAGTTATTCACACAACTCCTGATCAGAGAGTGCTTTAAAGAGCAATCGTGTCACCCCTCAGCCATCTATATTCTAGAGTAAACAGGTTTAGTTCAATCTAGGGTATAGTTTTCGGTTTCCATACCTTTTCTAGAACATGTGGCTCTTTTTTGTACTCTAAGTTTGGAAATAACTCCCTTCTGGTACAGTGACCAGACCTGGGCTCCATACTCCAACAAGAGTCTCAAAGACCCATACAGGGGGGCCACGACTGAAATTTCTGCTGGACATATGATTCAGAATGCAGTTCACTACTGTTAGCTTTCCTGCTGATGTTTGAGCAGTGTGACCCAAACTGAAGGTCCTTGGAGACTGTGATCCCCAGATCCTTCTCCTCTGTTACCAACTTAAGGCTGATGTTGCCCAAGTAGTATTTAGCAGTAGTGTTTCTCTTACTGAGGTGCATAGTTGCACTTCTCAGGATTTAGGTACAGTTGATAAGTGGACACTATATTTATATGGTACAATGCTTGTTGCATTGCTGAATGGCTGTCCTTGTCTATTATCTCAGCCCCAAACAGCAGTCATCCGCAAACTTAGTCTTCCAAACTTGTTCATAGTTATAGGTCAGTGTAGCAACATACAAGACAAGGCCCAAGGACCGACCCCTGCGGTACTCCACTAGATAATTCAGTCCATTCTGACAAGGCACCCCTGATGATAACCCTGTGTCTTCTGTTCTTAAGCCACAAGGTTATCCATATTATGTTAACATGTATGCCTGTCTTTCTGGCATTCTTAAAAAAAAATTCTGAAAAGGGTTAAGAAAACTACTGCCCAAAACTTGTTTTAATCATTTCAAGTGTTTCAAAATGTCATATTATAAATTCTATAAGAACATGTGTTCATTTCTCAGTATATTTAGGTCCTATATATTACCATCTGTAAGATGTCGCTAGACCATAATAAATTTATCTCTTCTTGAGAAAGTTTTAAATCCCACTGGTCATTCAGCCCATCTGGTTTCACACTGACCAGTCCATAAATCCATTCACTTTCTCTTTGAAGCAACAAGTTAACTCTATTCCACCCCCCCCACCCCCGAATTTCATGGGCAGGATCCATTTAGTTCCCAAAAATCTAAGTACCACTGGGTTGACAGCATGAATAGTGTGAAAAATGCACTCCCACTGGTGTATCCAGCTTACAGCTCACAATATTTCTCACATGCTCTTGGATGCGAGTTTTCAGAGCTCTGGTAGTATGGCCAATGTAAAGTTTGCTGCACGAACACCATAATACATACGCTACTAATGTAGTACTGCATGTAATGAGTTCTCTTACAGAAAACTTCAAATCTGGTTCTGGTCGGGTTCAGATACAAATGTAACATTTGCTGTTGTAATCAGGAGTGTAACACTTGTACACCCCCGTTGGTTTCTGCCGTAACCAGCTTGAATTGTGTTTCTTCCACTGGCGTCATACGACTATGGGTCAGACTGTAATATTAGATAGAGCCTCTGTTAAATGTAACATGAGAGCTCCTTGCCACACTTCCTACCTGCTGATCCCCCAATAAAATGAGCTAGTTGCGGTGCACAATATTCCCCAATCTGCCTTGCCCAGTTATTAAATTCAGTGACAAATGTCACTGAAGCAGCTTCATTCTCTTGCCCTTGACTTGTCTTAATTCAGCAAGTCAGCTATAAGTTCAATAGCTGCTTTCCTTTTGGCTTCTAGGAACACTTCTTTCAAATATCCTCAAATCTAGCTTCAAGCTCAGCTGCTTGTGCTTCAAAATCACATACTGCAGTTTCTACGTAAGCAGAGGAACTGTTCAAAGGGGATAGATTTTTAATCTCACTGGGTGTGTACCATCTGCACTTAACTCATTCTGATACCGCCATTTTGGGTCAAGTTAAGCAATGAATGCTTCTGACGCCATATGGCGCCAATGGGTATAATGGGTTAATATAGAATTAGTAGCTGTAGCTTTTCTGTAACAGTTTTAATGTTTCCTTCCGCATCATCGGTTTGGATATGGTGACAGAGGAAATTTACAGCACCTTTATTTGAAATAGACAAATCTCAGGCTTAAATCATTACAATTCATCCATTTCACAAATTCCTTGATTTCCTGCTGGTCATCATACCAAACACAGATGATTTAGTCAATAAAACATTGCCAGAAATGAATAAGTGAAAAATGGATTCCTCTCTGGGTTAAAAATAATCTCTTCCTCCCAACATCCAATGAACAAATTGGCAAATGATGGTGCCATAGAAGCACCCATTGCAATGCAGCATAGTTGTAAAGTGATTGCCTCCAAATTCAAAATGATTATACTCAAGAATCAATCTTTATGCTTCCAAAATCTATCAGAAAAATCCCCCCTTTTCGAAAAAGCATCCACAAGCTGCCATATCATCCTCATGCCAGATACTCCTATACAATGATTCCACATCCACACTAATCCAAGTCATATTTTCATTACATTCTAAAGTTTCTCTTTCAAATCAGTAGTATCCTGCATATGAGATTGGAGTTTGCATACACATTTTTGTAGGAAGTCATCCATACATTTTCCAAGTCTGTCAGAGAATGAATACCTGCCACAATGGGGTGGCCAGGCAGATCCACCATATCCTTCTGAATATTAGTTAATATATACAGACTTGGAACAGTTGGTGTTTTGTTCCACATATTACCACACTCTTTGTGATGTTTCCTAATGTTACAGCATTGTACAATATTTGGTGCAATACCACTTTAAACTTAGCACTTGGATTCCCAGGTAGTCTCTTGTAATTACTTTAGTCAGTTAAAAGCCTCATTACTATTTCCACATCGTGCAGCTTATTCAGCAGCACTATGTTGTCCCCTTTGTCAGCTAGTTTAATGATCACATCACACTCAAATCATTTAAGGCTTTAAATTCAGGTGTTGACATGTTTTTATTTTTTGGCTCACCCACATTATCCAACAGTTTCTTCACCTGCTGTAAGACCACCTTTTCATAAGTTAGAATGGCTGGGGTAAAAGTTGGTGGCATAAATAGAGAGTCTGGTTGAAATAACCTTTTTCTTTATTCATTGTTGAATTTAAGTCATGCTATTGTTGCGCCTTTGTTTCACAGAAACATAGAATGTGACGGCAGATAAGGACCGCTTGACCCACCTAGTCTGCCCATTTTCCTACCCAACAGATGAGCTGCAGATCCTAGATAACCAACAGCTTACTTCCTCCTACCCCCACTAGGACTGCCTCATGTCTGTCCCATGCATTCTTGAATTCCACCACTGTTCTTGACTCCACTACCTCCACAGGAAGGCTGTTCCATGCATCCACAACCCTCTGTGAAAAAATACTTCCTTACATTACCTCTGAGCCACCCCCCATCTTCAAATTGTGCCCCCCTGTTCTTGCACATCTTTTTCTGAAAGATGCTACCCTCTTGCACTTTGTTGATTCCATTGAGGTACTTGAAAGTTTCTATCATGTCTCCTCTCTCCCTTCTTTCCTCAAGGGTATACATATTAAGCTCCTTTAGTCTTTCTTCGTACGTCTTCTGGTGCAGACCCTGCACCATTTTGGTTGCCCTCCTCTGGACAGCCTCCACTCTATGTCTTTGCGGAGATGAGGTCTCCAGAACTGCACACAGTACTCTAGATGGGGTCTCACCAACTTTGTGTTCAGAGGGATAACAACTTCTTGTTTTCTACCATTGATGCCTCTCTCTATGCATCCCAGTATCCCCCCAGCCTTCCTTACTGCCTTCTCGCATTGCTTGCCCAGCTTTAGGTCATCTGATACAATTACCCCAAGGTCCTTTTCCATTTTTACTGTTGTCAGTATCTCACCCCCCCATTGTGTACTCTTCCCCTGAGTTTTTGTTTCCCAGGTGCATTACCTTGCACTTCTTTGCACTGAATCTGAGGTGCCATACATCTGACCATTCCTCCAGCCTTGCCAAGCCCCTTCTCATCCTTTCCACTCCATCTTGTGCATCAACCCTGTTGCAGATCTTTGTGTCTGCAGAGACACTTTTCCTTCCAGTTCCTCTGCAATGTCACTTAAAGACATTAAAAAGGACCGGTCCTAGTACTGAACCCTGCGGTACCCCGCTAGTAACCCTCCTTTCTTCACTGTGGACTCCATTTACTACTACCCTTTGCGTCCTGTTGTCTAGCCAATTTTTTATCCAGGCTACCACCTTGGGACCCACTCCAAGGCTGGCTAACTTGTGTATTAATCTTTTGTGTGGGATTATATCAGATGCCTTGCTAAAATCTAGGTAGGCCATGTCCACAGCCCCTCCCTGGTCTACTACTTTGGTCACCCAGTCAAAGAAATCTATTAGATTCTTCTGACACGACCTTCCCATCATGAATCCATGCTGCCTTGGGTCCTGTGCCCCACTGGCCTCTAGGTACTCAATTCTTTCCTTCAGAAGTGATTCCATCATTTTCCCTACCACTGAGGTCAAACTAACCGGTCTGTAGTTTCCTGCCTCTGTCCTGCTCCCATTTTTGTGACGAGGAATCACATTCGCCCTCCCCCAGTCCTCAGGTACCACCCCATCCTCCCATGATTTGTTAGAGAGAGCAGTCAGCGGTGTCACTAGTTCTACCTTTAGTTCCTTTCGGATTCTTGGTCGAATCCCATCAGGCCCCATTGCTTTGTCCACCTTCAATTTTATTAGTTCTTTCAGAATCCTTTGTTCTGTAAATGGACTGGTATAGACCCCCGTCTTCAGAGTGTTTCTCTTGTTTGGTTTAGGTACCTCCCCCTCCTCTTCCTTTGTGAATACTGAGCAGAAATATTTGTTCAGTATCCCTGCTTTTTCACTGTCACCCTCTACCCACATTCCCTCCCCTTTATTAAGCCTCAGTATTCTTCCTTTTGGTCTTTCTTTGCTCCTTAATGTACCTATAAAAGGTCTTATCCCCCTTCTTAAAAACAGATTTGGCTATCTTTTCTTCGGTTTGGGCCTTTGCTATTCAGACTGCCTTCCCAGCCTCTTTCTGCTTTAACTGATAAAGTTCTCTGTCCTGCTCCTTCTGTGTTTCCTTACATTTCCTGAATGCTATGCTTTTCTCCTTAACCTTCCCTGCCACCTCTTTTGAGAACCATAGAGGTTTTGTCCTTCATTGTGTTTTGTCGATTTGCTTTACACAAAGGCTTGTTGCCTCTATGATGGCTGTTTTGATTACTCCCCACTGTTCCTCCACCCCTCTTTCTTGCCTGTTTGCTAGTGCTTTTCTGAGGCACTCATTTTCCCAAAGTCAGCCCTCCTAAAGTCCAATACTCTTGCTTTTGTATGGCTTGACTGTATGGCTGTGTTTATCGTGAACCACACTGTTTGATGGTCGCTTGTTCCCAGATGGCTACCCACTTCTAAATCTGAGATTCTTTCTCCATCCCCATTTGAGTGTACCAGGTCTAAAGACTGCTCCCTCCCGAGTGGGTTCCAATACTAGCTGTCTGAGACATGCCCCCTGTAGGGCATCAAGAATGACCATGCTCTTGGATGTGCCTGCAGCAAAGGTGCTCCAGTTAACATCTGGCATATTCAGGTCCCCCATCACCAATATTTCCCCTTTTTCTGCCATTCTAAGGAAGCCTATCATTTCCTTGTCCATTCCTTTTCCCCCTGAGATGGGGGTCTGTATACAACCCCATGCGGATTGTGGTGCCATTTCCTGTCTCCAGGGTGACCCAGAGTGCCTCATCTGCCCCAGTTTACTCTTTAGTTCTGTTGCTTGATCCTTCCCTTACGAGAGCTACTCCTCCTCCTTTACCTCCCCATCCCTCCTGTAGATTGTGTATCCTGGTATGTTGACATCCAGGTCATGGTTCTCTGTGTACCATGTTTCTGTGACTGCCACAATATCCAGGCAGCCCTCTTCCATCAAGGCCACTAGTTCAGGAGTTTGTTACACAGATTACAGGCACTGGTACTCATCACCCTCCACTTTTTGATGATCTTACCCCTTTTTATTTCCATTCTGTCCTTACACCTTTTTTTTTTTTTACATTTACGCGTCCTTCTCCCAATGACTTCTACCGTTGGTATTTACCTCACTAATTACCATGTTTTGTGGGGGGAGGCTGGGATTTCCCTGCTCCTTTTCAGTGCCTCCCCCCTTGGCTAGTTTAAATGCTTGCCAATGAAGCATTTAAACCTCTCACCTAGGATCCTGGTTCCCCGTTTCAAATCTTTCTTTTGTGGTTGCTACTAATTCAGTTATATCTTGAAAAAGCGAAGTGTCAAGGGGGCTCCAACCGGAGGGATATGTTAAAGCTGAAGGGCCCTCTGTCATAGTTCCATCTCCTGCACTGCTGATCTCTGCTAATAAAAAGCCAATGTCCTCTTGTTCAAATCCTATTTACTCCATGCGCCCCATACTTCGTTCTTGTGATTAGTTCTTACTAAAGAAAAACTTCAGCTCGATTCTTCTAAAAGGTTTATACAGATAGTACAGATACGCAAGAACTTACCATAACAGTAGATCTTTGAGAACAGCTCTTGCAGCAGGTTACACCATTAGGACTGAAGCAGTCAGGCGCCAGGACACCATGGAAATTTTCTAGCTAACAGTCTTCAGCGGGGACTGCCTCCGACATCGGTCCTGCCCCCATCAGGCGTAGTACATAAAGAGGCGGTCCCCCCACAATCCTCAGTTCTCCCGTTGGATGACATCAGAAGAGGAGATCGAGGATCCGCCACCAGATGGCCAAGACTAAAAACAAAGTCCCATCTCGTAAGATGGATGTTTGGCAGCGACCTACCTCCACAAGAAGGGGGATGGTGGGCGGGAAGGTACCTGCTGCAAGAGCTGTTCTCGAAGATCTACTGTTACGGTAAGTTCTTGAGTAACTGTACTATCTTACTTAGAGATACAGCTCTTGCAGCAGGTTACACCATTAGGACCGATTTCCAAGCAATAGTGGCAATCTTACGTCACAGGGAGGAGGAAAGGTAGAAGTCAACACAACTTGAGCCTAGGACAGAAGTCCCTGAAGGACAGCTAGGCCGAACCCTGCTCTTCGCCTTGAAGTAATCTCCAGGCTGTAATGCCTGATAAAGGTATGCACAGAGCTCCAGGTGGCTGCAGCACAAATAGCTGAGGTGGAGACGTTCCTTAACGCCGCAAAGGAAGTGGCCACCCCTCTCGTGGAATGACCCTTGACTGCACCCAGTACGGGTTTATTGCGCTTATAAACAGAAAGTGATTCACTGGATGAGCCACCTTGAGAGAAAGACCGTTTAGAGACCGGAGCTCCTTTCATTCTAACAGCAAAGGAGACAAACAGTTGATCAGTCTTTCGAAACTGTTTGGTTCTTGTCAGATAATATCCGAGGCACCTATGTACATGAAGGGTGTGCAGAAGTTTGGTTGGTGTACCTTGGGAAATACACTGGTAAGTCAATACCCTGATTAAGGGTGATGGCTGAGACCACCTTAGGCAGAAACTTTGGGTTTGTCCTTAGGGATACCCTATCCTGATGAAAAACTAAATAAGGCTCTTTGCACATTAGTGCATGCAATTCGGAAATCCTTCTTGCCGAAGTAACCGCAACTAAAAATAACGTTTTTCATGACAGAAAACGTAGCTCGCAATCCGTGGCTGGTTCAAAAGGTGGCAGCGTAAGCTGCTCCAGGACAAAGGGCAAGAGTCAAGGAGGAATCGGATCCTTGCTAGGAGGCCCATGCTGGAGGACTCCCCTTAAAAAAGCACAAGTTGTGTCCAACTGGGCCACTATCCGATGGCCTATGGGGACATGGTAAGCCAAAATTGCACAAAGGTGACCTTAAATCGAGGAGTAAGCCAGTCCGGACTGAAAAAGGGAAAGCAGGTAATCCAGAACCAGCTTTTCGGGACATTCAATGGCCGGAAACCCTGGCAGCGACCTAAGCAAAATCTGTGCCATTTCATGGCATACATTGCGTGGTTTGCGGTTTTCTGGTGGCAGAGTACATCTGCCACTTCTTGCGAGACCCCGTATCGCAACATGGCTATGTCTCTAGAAGCCAAGTGTGCAGGTTCAAAGAACGTAAGTCTGGCTGTACTAATGAACCCCCCTCCTGAGACAGCAGATGGGAGCTGATTGGCAAAGGAAGTGGAGGTTCCCGGGATAGCTGATGCAGAAGAGGGAACCAGATTTGTCTGGGCCAGAAAGGCGCCATCAGAATGAGAGTCGCCTGCTCCCTGCGAAGTTTTAAGAGAACTCTCTGGATCAACAGGAAAGGAGGGAAGGCAGAGAGGAATCTGCCCGCCCAGGAGAGGGACAACGCGTCTCGCCAGAAAACACCAGGCCCTGGATCTAGCGAGCAAAAATTGGGCAGTTCTGCGTTGGATGGGGACTCGAAAAGGTCCAACTCTGGAGTGCCTCATCTGTGGAACAGATCCTCCGCCACCTCCTGTAGAAGTTCCCACTCGTGGACTCTGGCCTGAGAGCGACTCAGACTGTCTACAACAGTGTTGTCCACTCCCGGGACGTGTACTGCAATTAGGTTTGCATCGTGTTGCACTACCCACTCCCACACTCATAGCCTCTCTGCAAAGTGGGTAGGAGGGAGTGTCTCCTTGTTTGTTGAGGTAATACATCACCGCGGTATTGTCTGTTTGTAACAGGAGAGTACCCGGTGGAATTTCCAACTGGAAGGCCTGCAGAGCGTAAAGTACTGCCCTCATCTCCAAAATGCTGATGTGGAGATGGGATTCCTGGGCTGACCATATGCCCTGAGACCATACACCGTCTAGGTGTGCCCCCCACCAGAGACCTGAGGTGTCTGTGGAGAGAGTCACGGTCGGAAACAGTGCTGTGAAGGGGACCCCCGCGGAGAGATTCTCCGGATGTAGCCACCACTGCCAATCCCGAACCGTGGTATTTGTGATTTGAATTGGCTGCTGCAGATGGTCCTACCTTTGGTCCCATTGCACCCTTAGCATCCACTGGGTAACCCGCATGTGGAGCCGTGCCATCGCGACTGTTGCAATGGCCACAGCCATGTGTCCGAGCAGGAGAAGGACCAGTCTGGCCGGGACGGTCTTCCTCACAGACAGGTCCCTGATGAGGGATCTGATGTGTTCCGCTCTGTCTGAGGGAAGAAAGGCTTTCCCTCTGATGGTGTCCAGAACTGCTCCTATAAACTGCAGTTTCTGGGACGGTACCAGGAGAGACTTCTCATAATTGACAAGGATACCCAGTGATTGAAAAAGGGACTGGGTGCGATGAATGGCCATCATCAGTGCCTCCCTGAAGGGAGCCATGAGAAGCCAGTCGTCCAGGTATGGGAACACATAGTGGCCTTGTCTCCTCAGAGACGCCGCTACAACCGCCATGCACGTCGTAAAAACGCGAGGTGCCGATGACAGCCCAAAAGGGAGCGCTCTGAACTGATAATGGCGGCTCTGAAACTCAAAGTGCAGGAACCTCCTGTGTGCTTGAGCAATTGGAATGTGCAGGTAGGTGTCCTGCATATCCAAAGAGGCCAGGAAGGCATCCTTTTTCAGCATGGGAATTAGGTCCAGAAGGGTCACCATGCGGAAGTGTTTGTAAACGACCGACAGATTGAGGTCGCTGAGGTCCAGAATTGGACGGAGATCCCCTGTTTTCTTTGGAACCAGGAAGAAGTGCGAATACCCTAGCCCTCTCTGGTTCTCTAGAACGTGCTCTAAGGCTTCCTTGTCCAGAAGTGTGAGCACCTCCTGCTGAATGAGCAGGGCATGCCGACCCGAGTAGTGGGAAAGCAGGGGAGGTCTTGTAGGTGGGCTGCCTACAAATTCTATATAGTAGCCTTTTTCGACCAGTTGCAGCACCCACCTATCTGGTGATCGACCGCCACCCTGGCAGGTGACGTGCAATGCAACCCCCCCGACCTTCATTTCCCGTTGATCCTGAGGAAGGGCGGGGGCCGGGAAGGAGTCATGCTGTGGCAGCGTTAGATCCCGGAGGCTGGGCCGACTTTGCGACTCGTTGGCCTCTGCCTGGGGATGACTTGGCCTGGGCTTTTCAGATAAAGGAGCCCCTCTGCTGTTGGCCGGAACGTGGTTGTTGCCTTTGCGTCCGGCCACGAAGACGACTAGTTCCTATGAAAGGAACTAGATCGAGATCTGTACATGGCCTGGACAGATCTAACTGCCTTCTCTGCATCCTGAAGTTTGGTGATCACCTTCTCGGAAGCTTCACCAAAAAGGGCTTCCCCGTTGTAAGGGACGTCTATGATGATGTTCTGGACGTCCGGGGTAAAATCAGAGACGCGGAGCCAAGAGTGTCTCCAGAGACACACGCCCGAGGCTGCAGCTCTGGCCGCAGAGTCGTATGTGGCTCCGAGTACCTGGGTCCCCACATCCGAACCCGTACGGAGGAGGTTTAAAAACTCCTCCTTTTGACCACCATCGGGCATCTTCTCAACCAGGTCCGGTCCCTGTTCCCACAGTGCGTTCTGGAATTTTACCATGTGGGTGAGGTAATTTAAAGACCTGATGGCGCAAGTCGCAGCCGCGCACGAGCGCCTACCCAGGACATCCAATTGCTTGGATTCCGGGTCCGGTGGCTGTGCGCTTAAGTGCTGAGGTCTCAGACCGGTCATGCAAAGCAGTGATGACCAGAGAATCGGCCAGAGGATAGTTCGCCAGATACTGGTCCTCCCTCGGGGCCTCGTACAGGCGGTCAGCCTTCTTTGGCACTGCCAGAGTAGAGTGCGGACACTTCCACGCAGCCTTGGTGACGTCCACAAAGGTGTCCACCAAGAATGGCACTACCACAGGCTTTGAGTCTTTCTGCCGAAGGTAGCGGGCAAGGCGCCGTCTCAGGGTCTAGCTCTTCAGCATCTCACCCCATATTCTCCTGAATGTGCCTCATGATCTCCGTGAAAGAGGGATCATCCGGAGGAGACCCGAGTAGGTCGTATGGGTCAGGGGAGAGGGAATGCTGACGGGGAAAAAAAGATCTGGAGCACCCCGAGCTGTCATATCTAGAGTCCTCCACAGACATGGTGTACCGGCGTCGTCTGGGTCTCTTAGGGCTAGGTGACCCTGAAGTGGATCTTGAGAGAGATCTATCTGAGGATCTGCCCCTAGAAGGAGGTGTTGGCTCCTTGGGGTTGGTGACCTTCCTATGGGCCCCTTAGGCGGAGGAGGGGGGAGGGGGAGGCGGAGCCGGAGTAGAAGGAGGGTACGTGGCGACCACATCCTTCCTGATGGTGTCCTGCCAGAAGGTAAAGCGCTCCTTCGCCTCTGCCAAATTCAGGCTCGAAGGGCCGGGCGCCGGATCCCTGGGGGTCTCCCGCTCCGGGGAGGGTTCCCGTGGGAGCCTGACAAGACTGGTGTCACCCGCCTAGTCCTCTGGCTGAATGGTGTCCTCCAATGATTCCTTCCAACCGTCAGCTGGCGACGGTGGTGCGGTCCTCCTCTCCGAGGTAGCAGACGTCTGTCCCCTGGCAGACACCCTGGGAGGCGAATGCTTGGCCAGCGATGGGCGCCTTGCTGTCGCCGGCTCCTGGGAGTGCCCGAGATGCTTGGCCGACGTTGGGTGGGCAGACGTCTGGTCCGGCATCTGTTTTAGGGACGTCAGGTCCTTAGTCTTACATGGGACTGGGTCCGACCCACATGGAGGCTGGGACACCGACCTGGCGACGGAGTCCCGACGGCGGGAGGAAGATCTGTGACGCTCCCAGACTTGGACAAGGCCTTAGAAGGAGTGGATGAAGCAGACAGCCTGGAAGTCTTGAGAAGCTGCAGGGAAGGGGAGAGCCGCTAGAGGATCTGACCTGAACCGAGGGAGGCTGAGACTGAGCCCTGGAGGGAGAGCGATCTGACCGCGAGCCAGAGCTTCCGGAGTCAGAAGCCCTTGCCGGGAACCTGGGCCTTTCCTTCTCCCGGTGTTTGTGGGTCTTCCCCGACTCCCGGAGGAAGGTTCCCTATCCATGGTCTTGAGTTTCTCCTCCAAGAGAAACGCTTGAAGGGCCTTCTGGCCTCGGATCCTGGTGCGACTGTTGAAGCCCTGAAAAGAAGCAGGCCTTGGTGGCGTGTTCCGGGCCTAGACAACGCACGCAGGCAGAGTGAGGATCCTTGAAGGGGATCCGTTTGCCGCAGGCACACTTCGATGGGTGACCTTCCAGAGAGGTGTTTGGAGAGGACATCAGATGAATCCAAGTTTGTAGAAACAAATAGAGAACGTCGTAGTTCCAAGTCGTTGCACGCTAGAAAGTGACAGAGGCCTATGCTTGCGATATCTACGGTGGTAAAAGAACTGAGGATTGTGGGGGGACCGCCTCCTGAAGTACCACACGCCTGACGCCGGTGCGGAATCGACATCGAGGCGGTCCCTGCTGAAGACTGCTAGCGAGAAAATTTCCGTGGGGTCCTGGCGCCTGACGGCTTCAGTCTTAATGGTGTAACCTGCTGCAAGAGCTGTATCTCGAAGATCAACCTTCACCTGGACGGTATTTAGCTTTGGGGTGGGGACAAAGGAAAGTCCTCATTTTAGCACTCCATTTTTCTATTTTAGTTAAGATTTTGTATGATTAATTATTTGAAGCTCTTATTCTTCTGTTATCCTCACCTACTCCCCCCTCTACTGCCTCTTGCCTTTGGCTTCTACTTCTGCCTCCATGCTTGCACTCCTGGTTTTTCTCCTTTTTGGGGTTGGTCTGTCTGAAAAAGGCCCCGATTTCCTTTATTTGGACCCCGACAACCAAAGTGTTATCTGATTGTACTAAGGGACCAGGTATCAGATATGGCTGGAATGCCTGAAGCGCGAGGCAAACCACCCTCATTTCGAGATTTGTGGAGAGGCAATGGCCTGGTCCCAAAGACCTCGTGTCTAGTGAGGTCAGAGATGGGCACCCAACCCAAGGTGGATGCGTCCATGGTTAAGGTTTGGGACAGAGAAAATATCTGAAAAGGAATGCCTTGGTCTAGATTGGACTGAACTGTCCACCAAGTTAGGGCTCAGCAGAGTGCTGCTCTGACATTGATCTTGTCTTTGAAATCTCCAGTGAGTTGCCCTTGGTGATGTAGAGCCCACTGTATCGGCCACGACCACTGTATCATCAGCACATGTGCAGTCGTGCATGTGGTACAGTGGAGATGGTGGCAGCCATATGGCCTAGAAGACACATAACTTGACTGGTTGTAGTAAGTGGAACAGACAGTTGGCAGTGAGCAACTTGAGTGTGCCGTCTATCCTCGGGAAGGAATGCTAGACCTAGCTAGGTTTCTAGGGTAGCATCTATGTATTGTAGTCTGTGTTGGGTCTTGGCCAGCTGACCATAATGCCAACTCCTGCAAAAGCTGCAGGGTGGTGTGTAGGGACTGCAGCAACCCTTCCTTGGTAGAGGCCTTGATAAGCCAGTCGTCCAGGTACAGAAGACAGTGTCCTTGACATCTTAGTGCCACAGCTACCACTACTAGGCATTTTGTTAAGACTCTGGTGCCAAGGAAAAGCCTAAGGGTAGTGTTCAAAACTAGTAGTGATGTTTCAGAAGTTGGAAACCAATATAGTGATGATGCGCAGGATGTATTGGGATATGAAGGTAGGAGTCCTTCATGTCCACAGCACAAAGCCAATGTCCTTGATGCAGAAGTGGAAGGATTGAGACTAGGGAAGCCATACTGAATATACAAGTTGAAGTCCCCGATATCTAGAACTGGACATAGATCTCCTGTGCATTTTTGTACCAGGAAAAAATGGGAATAAAATCCCTTTCACTGTTCCCCTGGTGGTATGGGTTGAATCATGTTTTTCTGGATGAGGGAGGCCAGTTCCTCTAGAAATATGGGAATGTGGTCTGGTCTGTATGTGACAGAACAGGGATGATATGGTTGGGAGGTATGGAAATGAGTTCCAGTGTGTGTCCTATTTTTATGATTTGCAGTACCCACTCGTATGTTTTGCCATGCTTCTAAGTGAAGTGAGAAGCAGCCCCCCCACAGCCTCAGAGGCTGGCTAAAGGAAGCTAGGGAGGCAGGGCTGCGAGACAAAGGACTGCGTGGCACTGGCCACCGCAGGAGGGGTGGACCGGCACCCTTGGAGGCAGAGATACAATTAGCTGGTTGGGTTTACTGTCTACCCCGGTAGACTGCCTGGCACTGCCATGCTGACAGCCTGTCCTGCAGAACTGAAAGGGTTGATAGTACTTTTTCTGGCCTGTAGGACGAGACGTATGATACATACCATGCACCGTTCTGAGTGCGCACCCCAAAGCTTGAAGATCATTCAGAATGGTTAGTGTCTCCAAGCCGAAAAGTTTACTACCATTAAAAAGGGGCATCAAGAATGTTTTTATCGTACATCAGGGGTAAAACCGGACACCCTTAACCAAGTGTATGCAAAATAGGAGCCATAAGCCACCAGACCCGGACAAAGTGTAAAAACGATGATTCACCTTGAATCTCAGCTGCCTTAATGTACTTTAAAAAACTGGTAATAAAAACATTTTCTTTTAAACAAAGCAGACCTGCAAATGCTTAAACAGATATATGGAATTTACCTCAGCACCCAGGAATCATGGAACAATCTACACTGAATATATGTTTTAATCTTACTAACTTCAAGGACATTCAAAATGCCAACTGAATAAATTCATTAGATTCAGACATTGTGCAAGGAGCCGACAGCTTCAAAGAAAACTTTAAAAATCAGAACCTAGCACTTCTTTAGATCAGTCTCGTACCATAAAAAGTGGTCTCACCTCAGACCATAGCCGAACGAGGAACTAGGTCCTCGAAACAGGAACTACCTGCTACCAACTACCCCAGCACCATAAAACCACAATGAGATAATCTTCCATCACCTCATCTTGAACATGCACAGTGGAAGGTCTTGTGGTTATAAGTCTAATGATTGTCACCTTATGGACAAAGTTCAAAAGGACAAACAAGCAGGTCAATGACAAAGCCCCCAATGACTCAGAACACCTCTGACCCAAGGCAAGCTTCTGTCCAAATATGGCTATACCATCCCAAAACCTCATGCTACTAGAGATCGAATGAAACTTCAGGATACTTCTGAGGAAGTACTTGGCTTATACAAGGCATCCCCAAGTACCAACAATGTGTGATCTACTAGTTGCCATCTGAATCTGTGTTTCATCACTATGAGAGATCTCACATCTACAACACCTCTACTAAACTCAGATAACTATCCTTCTGCCAAACTCTGAAGACTTGGCTTCTGCCAGAAGAAAGAAACATTAAAATTAACTTATTTCATTTGCATGCCTTGGAGAAAAGAATTCAAAGAACCAGAAGAAATATTCTTCATACAGCTCTCCAAAATACTTAAAATCTCCAAACATCAGGGAGACAGTTTGTGAAAGGACTGGCAGAGTATAAGCTTTGATTTAAGGTGCTTAAAATATGTGTCTAAAAAAATCCTGGTTCCACACATATATATGCATAGAGAAACTGCAGTGAAATATTGTTTGAATGCTAGCAAAGATTATAAGTACCAAGGAATTGTGTACTAGGTGGGAGTCCAGGTTATTCTAGAGAGATTACTACCTTAAAATGCCTCCGTATAGGGAGTACTAGGCCTTATACGTACATAGTGAAGACTGTGTAATGATTTAAAGTGCACAAAGACCACAGACTGAATAAGGTTTTTCTAAAACTGTCATACTGTTACATGTTAGAAATATCAACTGTGTGTTGAAATAATCAGCTTTTAACTGCACTGCATGTCCGAGTGAAATCTGTCCTCTCAGGAATTAAAGAAAACAAGTAGGCACAATTTACTGTATGCCTTTCCTTCAGACAGCCCCAGAGTTAAATTAACAGTAATTGTGCTTAAACAGGCATACCTTCGAAGAGTGAACCCATGGTTGAAGTCTGCGCTGAGGTATCCACAGCATTATATCCTGCTCAAAGTGGCGGGAGAGGCAAGTGCCAGTCGTAAAAGTGGCCAGGAGCTGGTCTTTTTTTGCTGACTGAGGAATCTTATTAGCTACCTCTGATGCCTTAGTCCAGAGGGTCTTCTGGCACTTCAACATATGGCCTATATAATTTAGAATACCTAACTTCATAGTGGCAGCCTGGTATACTCTTTTGCCCATTAAATCCAAGCGTCTGGGGTGGGGGGGGGTGTGCGCGCTGCTGAGCAGCTTACAGGAAGCAGCGCATTACCTGAGCTCCTGGGTCTCAATCTTTAAAATACATTAAAATATGCTTTTTGAGCAGTTATTTGAACACAAGTCACTTCAAGTACCTAGTAGTGTGTCTGGAAAGCACAGTTACATAAGAACTTACTGTAACAGTAGATCTCCAAGAGAGGCTCTTGCAGTAGTTAATTACATATAGGACCGACACCAAGACCCCACGGAAAACTTTCTAGCTAGCAGTGCCTGGCAAGGGACTGCCCCCACGTCAGGTGACCGGCGTCAGGAGACGTCGGTATAAAGGGGTGGTCCCGGACGCCCGCCTTCCAGTTCTTTCCCACCACAGGCCAAACAAGGCCGGACGAGAGAGGAGCGGATATTTCCCTCAATGGAAAAGTAGCTGAAAAAGCCTAGGGGCATGGAGGCGGGGAAGGTGGCCTACCTGCAAGAGCCTCTTGAAGATATACTGTTCACGGGAAGTAAGTCTAACTGTACTATCTTACTCGAAAGGCTCTGTAGTAGGTAATTACATAGGACTGAATCCCAAGCAGTCTGGAACAAAGAGAGGCACGGGAGGAAAACTACACCAAAAGGTAGTTCTGGTTGTGCAAGTCTCAAGATAGGGAGGCCTTGCAAAACAGCCAGCCAAGCCTCTCGCGAGAGGCAACATCCAAACTGTAGTGTTTCGTAAAGGTATGTACGGAAGTCCAGGTGGCGGCAGCACATGTGTCTGCTGCAGACATTCTTGAAACAAGCCGCAGAGGCAGCTACTCCTCTTGTGGAGTGGCTTCCGACTTGACCCAGGAGGGTCCAGTCTTATTTGTCATAACAGAAAGTGATGCAATGAGCCAACCACTTAAGACAGGCATTGCTTGGAAACAGCACTGCCTTCCCTTTTGTGAGCAAAAGAGACGAACAATTGATCAGTCTTTCTGAGATCCTTCGTCCTGTTGGTGTAGTATCTCAGAATCCGGTTTACATCCATAGTATGGAGTAAATACTCCCCTTGATCAGAGTACTGTGTAAAAAAGCAGGTAACTATGGACTGATTTAAGGTAGACTTACTACTTTAGGTAGAAACTTAGGATTCGTGCGAAGAGCAACTAGTCCTTTGTGAAAAATCAAGTAGGGGATTTTACACATCAGGGCCTGGAACTCGGAGATTCTTCGAGCGGAAGTAATGGCCACCAAGAAGAGTCTTTCATGAAAGGAACTTCAAATCCAAAGAAGCTGCAGGTTCGAAGGGAGGAAGAGTAAGCTTCTCAAGTCCTAAGGGGGGAGAAGGAGTACGGATGGGGGGCCTCAGATGGAGGATCCCTCTGAGAAAGGTCTTGGAGACCTCCAGTTGAGCAAATGCCTTGTCTGTGAAGGGAACATGATAGGCCGAAATGGCCGCCATGTGTACCTTCAGAGAGGAATGACTGAGACCCAGGTCAAACAGATGACGTAGATACTCCAGCAGAAGCCCCGCTGAACAGGAGAAAGGTTCCACGTTCTTGAAAGCGGCCCAGATAGTGAATCTTTTCCACTTCATGACATAAGTGGATCTGGTGGAGGGTTTTTTGGCCTCCACTAAAATCTCCGCCACTTTGGGAGACGCTCCAAAATGGGATTGGGCTAGGTCTGCAGGAGCCATGCATGCAGTTGAAGGGATTTGAGGCCTGGATGGACTAAGGTCCCCTGATCCTGGGTCAACAAACCTCAAGATAGAGGAAGAGGAGGACCCTCTGAATATTGTTGTAGAGGAGAGAACCAGATTTTCCTGGGCCAGAAAGGAGCGATCAGAGTCATTCTCACTCCTTCTGAAGCTAGTTTCTGCAAGACTCTTGAGATAAGTGGAATCGGGAGGGAAAGGCATGGACGAATCTGTCCTTCCAGTCTAGAGAGAGCGTCGTTCCAAAAAGTGACTCGCTCTGGAACGAGCAAGCAGAACATGGGAAGTTTTGCGTTTAGGGGGGATGCAAACAGGTCGACCTGTGCTGTTCCCAAAAATTGGAAGATTGTCTAGGACCCCTTGGTCCAGTTCCCACTCGTGAGTCAGAACAGAAGAGCGACTTAGCTTGTCTGCCAGTGTGTTGTCTACTCCCAGAACGTGAATCGCCATGAGGTGAAGGTCGTGTTGTGTTGCCCAATCCCAAACCCTCATTGCCTCCCTGCACAGAGGGTAGGACAGAGTCCCTCCCTGCTTGTTGATATACCACACCACACACATGTCAGTCTGGACGGCTAGGTGGCCAGGAAGGATATATTGGTGAAGGGCTTGAAGAGTGTACAACACTGCCCGAAGCTCGAGTACACTGATGTGGAGAGCTTGTTCTAGCTTGGACCAGGAGCCCTGGGTCCGATGAGGGCCTAGATGGGCTCCCTAACCGTCACCTGAGGCGTCTGTGGTTAGAGTCTGGGAGGGGGGAGGATGAAAGAAAGGAACTCCCCGAAACAGGTTCTCTCGAACCATCCACCACTGCAAGTCTCATCATCGGCGAGGAGATCAGAACTGAGTGATCCAGGTCATCCACTAGCTGATCCCATTGAGAGCACAGAGTCCACTGAGAGTGGAGAGTCCACTGAGAGATCCTCATGTGGAGTCGAGCGCAAAGTACCGTTGGGATAGCAGCCGCCTTGAGCCCAAGAAGGCGAAGGACCAACCTCGCAGAGACCATCCTGCGGTCAGACAGACTTATCTGGGTCTGAAGGGTGGCCGCCCTGTCCGGAGGTAGGAAGTCCTCACCCATGGTCGTATCGAGGATCGCCCCAATAAACTGTAGCCTCTGGGATGGGTCCAGATGAGACTTGGAATGGTTGATGGTAATACCCAGGCAGGCAAAACCTGCTGGGTAAGGGAAAGGAAATGCAGGAGTTCCTCCCTGGACGAGGCCGCCAGGAGCCAGTCATCCAGGTGCAGGAAAACCTGCACTCCCCCTTGGTACGCAGGTGGGCTGCCACCACTGCCAGGCATTTGGTAAATACTGGGCGCCGAGGATAGACCAAAGAAGAGTGCCTTGAACTGGTAGTGGTCCCCCTGGAACGCAAAACAAAGGTATCTGCAATGAGATGGGCGAATGGGAATGTGCAGATAAGCATCCTGCATATCCAGAGCACAAAGCCAATGACCTGGCCAGAGGAGGGGCAGAAAGCTCTGCAAAGAGAGCATCCTGAACAGTTTGTATTCTACGAAAAGATTCAGGGAACAGATATCCAAAAATCGGTCTGAGATCTCCTATCTTCTTTGGGACCAGGAAGAAATGGGAATAGTAACCAGTCCCTTGTACATGAAGGGAGACTGGCTCTATCGCTTCCTTCAGCAGAAGAGCTGAGATTTCCTCCTGGACCAAGAGAAGATGTTCCCGTGAATTCGACGACTTCAGAGGGGGGTGGCGGGGTGGTTTCTGAAGAAACTCTATGGAGTGTCGTCCTGCTATGAGCCGGAGCACCCAAGAATCTGTGGTTATCCTCTCCCATCCTGGAAGGTGGAGGGAAAACCTCCCTCCTACCGGTTCCTCCGGGGAGTCAGGAGGCAGTGGGAGAGGAAAGGAGTCAGGTGGTGTGGAGCAGCGCTGCAGCTGAAGCACCCCGCTGCTTTTTTGGGCAAGGGGGGCTTGGCAGCTGTGGGGGCCTGGCGTTTTTGTGGCCCGCCTTCCTTGGTGTTTCGCCTTTGGCCGATTCAGTCTGCGAAAGGGACGGCGCTGCTGCTGATGGGGATGGTACATGGAATCAATTGACTTCAGAGCCGTCCTTCTCTTGCAAATCGGTGATGTCCTTGACATCACCCCCGCAAAGCGCAGACCCCCGGAAGGGTGCTCCCTGGATAGCAGATTGCACCTCCGGGACCAAACCTGACACATGGAGCCAAGCATGACGCCGCAAGCCTACAGCGAAAGCTGAGCTCCGCCCAGCAGTGTCCACTGCATCGCATGTCACACACAGCATGTGTCGACTGGCTGAACGAGCAGAACGGACGAGATCAGCCAACTCCTACTTGACTTGGGAGTCAGGCAAGGAGTCCAGTTTGGCTTCCGCCAGAGTCAGGATGGCCTTCTGGTAGTCCCCCATATGGGGGACATAATTCAGGGCCCTGCTCCCTAGTGTGGAGGAAGCGTAAATCTTTCTCCCATACTGGTCCAGAAGGCGCGATTCCTTATCAGGAGGTGACGAGCTAAGATGTTTGGGGTTCGCCGACCGGCCGTGAGCGGCGCTAATCACGACAGAGTAGGCACGAGGGCGAGAATCCAGGAAATCAACACTCTCTGGAGCCTGACATAGCCAGTTCGACTTCCTAGGAAGTGGGGCTAAGGCAGACGGCTGCTTCCATACTGTGGTAACAAGGTCGGCGTGAGGCTCTAACCAGGGTGGCACCAAGGTAGGAGCCGTCACGGGCAGATCCAGATGTTCAGCGAGTTTCAGACGCTGAGGATCCGATTTCAGGGAGTGCCACTGATGAACCCCCAGGATTTTCCTAAGCAACTCCGTAAAAGAAGGATCCTCCGGAGGAGTCCTTGGCCTGGGCTTCGATGGAGAGAAAGGCTTGTCGTGTCTCTGAGCAACCGTTGGAAGAGTCAGAGGGTGAATACGAGGAAGAAGAGAAAGACTCCCTTTCCCAACCAGGGGAAGACCGGACCCCTTGGGAAGTCCCCGGGGAAGCGTGTCCTGCCCTTCTCTGGATCCAGACGGAAGAACCCTGGAGTCCGGAGGTGGTGAGGGAGTGTGCCACCTCGGACGTACGGGAACCTGGGACGGCACTGTTGCCGGAAGTCAGCTCTCGACCTCTTTGGTGAGCTAAGCCTTAGCCTCAGCCCACCAGGAGGCCAAGTCTCCTACAGGTCCACCAGCGGCTGCAAGGGTGGTGGAGGAAGCGGGGAATAAGGATATGGGTTATAACTGTATGGAGCATATCCAAAACTCTGCTGCGGATAGCCCGGCGTCTGGTACTGTGGCGCAGGATACTGCAGTCCCGGGTACACTGGCGTCGAATAGGATGGAGGATACCCAGGAGCCGGGGAGGGCCTGCCGGAGCAGACTGCCTGGCGGGTCCATAGTGGAAGAGCCCGATGGGAGCAGAATGTCTCCCGGAGTGGTGAGGCTGATGAGCCCTGGCGCCGGAGGCACCAACATCGGAGGGGCCAGCATCTGGGGAGCCGACGTCCGGTCCAGCGCTCCAGGTGGAGGCAGGACTGACGGGAGGCACAAGATCCCCAGCGTCACCCAGGGACGGAGGGGAAAGTCCCCTGGGTCGGACTGGGGAAGACACTGGTTCCCCAGACGGCAGCGAAGGCTGCGGGGAAACCGGGCATGACGGACGTGGGGGGTCCGTCTGTTCCTTCGCCGGCCAAGCCGACGTGAGGCTTAGTGGCGAGCTCTTGGCGGGTGCCAGAGGAGCCGACGTCCGACTTACGAGAGCCATCACCGGAGGCAGGCAGTGTAGCGTGATCGGCCTGGTCCAGTAGAGGGGAGACCGCGCGTCACCCCGGAGGGTCGGAAGCCTTACCGGCCCTCTCCGGGCGGACGGAGGAGCAGACGCCCTGCTTACTGGAGCTGCCCACAGTGGTAGACTGCGAGCCTGCGGCCAAACCAGGGGCGGAGGCCTCCAACTGCCCAGAGGTGCCCGCAAGGCCCGAGCGTGAGCCAGATGGGCGGCCGTCGAGGAGCAATCCCCCAGAGACTCCCGAGGGAGACGCTGTGGAGGAGGCTTTGTCCCGGTGCCTCTCCTCCTTCCGATGGCCTTCGGGGGAAGTGGACGCCTGCCTCAGTTTTTTTTTTTTAGCTCCTTCTCCATAAAACTCATTTTCTTTAAAATATGGGCTTCCAGGGATTGCTGCCGCCTTTTCCGGGTAGCCATGTTGAAACTGAGGCAGTGCTGGCACTTCGACCAGGTGATCGGGGCTTAGGCAGAACAGGCACAGGAAGTGGCCGTCCTTATGCGGTAGTTGGGCGCCGCACGAATCGCACTTATTCTTGTGCTCGGAGGGTGTAGGGGAGGACATACACAGACGCTAGCACGGACGTTAGTCGAAAAAAAAGATTTTTCAGTAAAAAAACGAAGCTAGGGCTGACGAAGCACGAACTTTTCTGCGAGGCGCTGCACAAGCAAACGATGGGAAAGAACTGGAAAGTGGGCACCCGGGACCGCCCCTTTATACCGTCTCCTGATGCCAGTCACCTGATGTGGGGGCGGTCCCTCGCCAGGGACTGCTAGCTAGAAATTCTTCCGTAGGGTCCTGTCGTCTGCTGGCGTCAGTCCTATATGTAACTACCTACTGCAAGAGCCCTCTCGAAGTAAGATCTACTCTTACCACTATTCTGTGTAATCCTTTTATGCTGTATGATTTAAGTTTTTTGCTGCAAAATTATAAACAAACAAAAAAATAAAAAAAACAAGCGTCGAGATTCCCTATCTGGGGGAAGGGAGCTTGGGTGTTTTGTTTTGCCATTTGCAGCATTAACAACCACCAAGTTTGCCTGCGGTGCAGTAGGAAAAAAAAAAAAAAAGGTGATCTATCAATACCTGATAAAGGCGTTATGCTTTTCTAAGGACCGGTGGGACAGCAGATGGACAATGCCATGCCACCAAGACTGCATACAGACATGCCCGTATTAAAGGAGGCACCACGATTGCAGGTCCTCCAGAATGTCCAGGTAGTCCGCCATATTGAGACAGTTATTCTTATTCTGTGGTAGTGAACTCCATCACCTTTTGGATTTGTCTCATCTCCAGAAAGGTGGGATCGTCAGGAGCAAAACAGCATGTCATAACTAGGGTCCACCTCTGAAGATGATACAGTAGAGGTGCTAGAGGGAGGTCAAAGGCCATCCCCGTATTTATGTCTTCACATTCCTCCACATAATTTGGAACTCCTCTTCCAAATAATGGAAGGAGGGAGCAGGAGAGGGTTCCCTAAAGGAGGGCTCCCTGTAAGACCTCTTGGGTGGAGTAGGTGGGGGGAGGACTGAGGCAGGGGATGCTGGGGAGGCTGTGGTGGTTGCAAGCCCTGCATCATTTGAAGCACTGTTTGTACAACCAAGGCAACATCAACTGAGGAAGCAGTCAACGAGGTCAAAGTTGGTTTTCCAGCAGTACTGGAGCCGGAAAAAGGCAAAATGTAAGGGGTAGGGCACAAATGCAGCAGAGAGCCTGAGCCGTACAAAGCTACTCATCATGAAGAGTCAGCCTGGCTCCTATGAGTGAACACCTGGGAAGGGGGCGGTAATTTTGGGAGCACTATTAGGGACAATCCTTTATAAAACATATCCAGAGTCCACTGTAGAGTTCATCAATAGGGATATAAGAATGTTGAAAGGTGTGCACTGGCAACGAAATACCCAAGTCCATGGTAGAGGACTGGGCAGCCTACGAATGAGCAGTGGACGTGGTAGGAGCAGTCGTAGTCACAACGGCCCATTGTTTCAGTTAAGAATCGATGAGGGGGCCGGCCCGGTGGCGTCAAGTGTTGAGGTGCTGGACGCCACTCCTCACGCCATGGACCCGGGTTCGGGAACAGACTTGGGCCGCCGGGGGCTGGCAGGGGGAAGGAAGGATTGAGCATCCCCTGACAGCTTTCCTTCCTTCGAGGTGGGTGTGGGACATGTGACTCGGTACAGTGACACCCAGCAGAGGCTGGGTGTCTGACAGTAGCAGGTGCAGCTAATGAGGGGAGAGCCGGCGGACGTCTGCACGTAGGTGTGCTCATGTCATTGCACATCCGGCTCTCCAGTGGGCGAAAAACAAGAAAATCGGGGGAACCTCCACCTCTATGAAGCCCTCCCCGAGCTTCGATTAGCCCGTCACCGGATCCCCCAACCAGATAATGGTTCCGTATGCTGGGTAAGGGGAGCCAGTTCCGCGGCCCTCCCCTCCAAAGAGAAAGCCGGGGGTGACTGGGGGATCACAGTAGACAGTAGGTTAAAGACTGATGGCCCTGACCAGGGTAGAAACCTGGTGGAAGGAGCTCAGTTAAAAAAAAAAAAAAAATATCGATGAGGGGACCAGCAGGGTCGTCACCGATGAAGGTAGAGTTTTGTTCTAGTAGGCCTCGTCATGAAAGGCCGCTGACAGACCACCAGTAAGTAGCAGTCAATGGATGAGATTTATCTTCTGAAGAGGACGAGGTCTTTTCCTTGTTTCTACGCTTATACTTCAGAGTGCTTGTGTGAGGACTGGGAAGCTTGCGAAGCTGGGGTACGGGGAAGAGTCCCCTTCGAGGCGGGCCATCGTTTGCTCCATCAGACAAGTTTCAATTTCTTGCAGGTGTCATTGACGAATGGCTTGGTTGAACTCCTGGCAGTGGACACAGGTAGAAACACGGGAAGCCCACAGACAATGGACAGAAACCGAATGGTTATCATAACAATAGGTTTTTTGGCCACAATGGCAATTTTGAAATAAAGAATCCAAATTAAACATCCAGAGTAGGCTGGAAACGAACGGAAAACCATTTCAACTTCAGTTTCCTCGTAGATATTTATAGCGACCACACTTGGAGCGAAAGCTAGTCGTGCAGCAAGCTGCGAGACAGTGGGGGGAAAAAAGAAATGAAAATGCTAGGGACCGCCCACATATTTACAGTGGCAGATGTGATGTCATTGTGGGTGGCCCCCAGTCGATCCTGCTAGTGAAAGCTACAGTCGACAGAAGCTCCCTCTGGTGGATACCCAAGAGTAGTACCTGCTGCAAGAGATGCCCTCGATGACCTTTAAACACTTCACAGGGGTTAATAAAGTACAGGAGAGGAGTATATTTTTTGGGGGGAAAAAATAAAGGTGCTTCATAACAAGGGGATATGCTATGAAACTGGAGGGGGTAGACCCAGGAGAAATGTGAGCAAGTATTTCTTCAGGAGTCCACTCATTCTGTGGAACATTCTTCCAGCTTAAGAAGTGGGTCTGAAAGCAGAGGTGGAGTTCAAAATTGCGAGGGACAGGCACAAGGGAAATGTAGGGGTAAGGAAGGAGGGGAAGACAATAGTGTAGATCAAATGTGTCTGCAGAAAAAAATTAAGCTAGGAAAAAAAAAAACTGGACAGACTAGGTGGGCCACAAAGTTCTTGTCTGCCGTCAGATTCTAGGTTTCTTTGCGTCATACTAGCCAACAGTTGGAACAATCTCTTGCTCGGTCATCTGCACAGCCCTTACTCTAACAAGGGGGAAAGGACATACCATTTCCCTACTCTTGTACCCATGATCAGAAAGTACAGTTATGTAGGAACTTACTGTAACAGTAGATCTTCAAGAAGAACTCCTGCAGCAGGCTATACCATAAGGACTATGCCACCAGGCACTAGGACTCCACAGAAAACTACTAGCCAGCAATATCCAGCTGGAGCCCACCCCTTACGTCAGTCTGCCCACCGTCACCAGTTGTATAAAGGGGGCAATCCCCGGCCCCACTTCAGTTCACCTGTCAGAGACCCGAAGGTTACCTAGCAGGAGAGATCCGAGGCAGGTGCCAAAGCAAATCCCCAAAGGAGAAACATAATAGGGGGAGGGAGGAAAAATAGCACCTGCTGCAGGAGCTCTTCTCGAAGCTCTACCGTTACAGTAAGTTCTTACATAACTGAACTATCTTACTTTGAGTATGAGCTCCTGCAGCAGGCTACACCATAAGGTCCTGGTCCCGAGCAGCATACTCAAAAGGGAAGAAAAAGGGAGGCAGGGATATAGACTACTGAAATATTGGGTTTATTTATGAAATTAGGGCTTGGAGCACAGTGAGGCCAAATCCTGCTCTTTCTGGAAGCAATATCCAAGGTGTAGTGCTTTACAAAAGTATATACAGAACACCATGTTGCGGCAGCGCATACATCTGCCGTGGAAAAATTTTTCATGGCTACAAAGGATGCAGCCAGCCATCCCCCTTGTTGAATGTCCCTTAACTGGTCCCGGTAAGGGTTTTTCGTACTTGTGGATGAACGCAACTAATTAACCATTTGGACATGGTCTGCTTTGCGACTGGTTTCCCCCGAACCCTGGGGGCAAATAATACAAAACAACTGATCTCCAACTGCCGGGTCAGTTTTGTACTATTCAAATACTTAAGGATCCTGTGTACATCTAGAGTGTGAAAAAGGGCCTACCCTTTATTCGACTACTCGGGACAGTAAACTGGAAGGGAGATGTCTTGATTCAAGGTTAACTGAGACACCGCCTTGAGAAGAAACAGGATTAGTGTGCAGAAACACCCTGTCCCTGTGAAAAATTAAATGAGGTTCTTTACACATCAAGGCTTGCAGCTCAGACACCCTTCAAGCAGAAGCGATGGCAACTAACAATGTTTTCCAAGAGAGAAAACATAGGTCGCAATCCACAGCCAGTTCTAAGGGAGGCAATGTCTATTTCTCTAGAAAAAAAAGTAGGTTCCATGGGGGAACAGGATCCCCAATGGGAGGCTTCATATGAAGCATGCCCGAAGGAATGTACGGGCAAGGTCCAGTTGGGCAATAGTCCTACCCTCCACAGGTGCATGATAAGCAGAAATGGCACAGATATGCACCTTTATGGAAGAGTATCTCAGCCCCACATCTGAAAGCAATAAGACAATCCAGGACTGATTTCACAGAGCAAGACAGTGGGTCCAGGGAACGTGCAGCTGCCCAGATACAGAAACATTTCCATTTCGTGCTATATGCTGCCCTTGTAGAAGGTTTTTCATCTTCTACTTGGACTTCTGCCACCCTTTGAGGTCCCATGTCTTGAGACAGCAGTGGAACCTCCTTTTCAGCTACCAATTTTACCCAGCTTGCCAACTGCTGCAAAAGAGGGAACCATATCTGACGCGGCCAGAGAGGAGCTACCAGGATCATCGTGGCATGATCCATCTGTAGTTTGATTAACACTTTCTGTAGAAGGGAAAAGGGAGGGAAGGCGTACAGGAACCTCCCTGTCCAGCAAAGGGACAAAGCGTCTTGCCAGAAAACACCATGCCCAGGATCTAGCAAGCAGAAATTGGGCAGTTTTGCATTGCATGGGGATGCAAACAGGTCCAGCTCTAGCTGTCCCCATCTTTCGAATAGGTTGTCCACCACCTCGAAGCAGCTCACACTCGTGGTTTCTGGATCACAAGCGGCTGAGCTAGTCTGCCAGGACGTTTTGGACTCCTGGGACATGAACTGCCGTCAGTGTGCGTCTGTTCTAGGGCCCAGTACCACACTCATGGCTTCTCTGCACAGACAGGGTAGGAGTGCGTCCCTCCCTGCTTGTTGATATAAAAGGCCACAGACATACTGTCTGCCTGGATAAGCAGGGGACCCTGGGAAAGGAGAGTCAAAGGCCTGCATGGCTTACAGAATCGCCCTCATCTCTAAGATGTTGATGTACAGGGACACTTCCATGTCTGACCATGTGCCCAGAGTAAGGTGATTCTGAAAAATGGGCTCCCCATCCTAGAACCAATGCATCCGTGGTGAGGATCTAGCTTGGCGACCGTTTGGAATGGAACTCCTGAATCCAGTCTGGGTGAAGTCAGTCACCATGACAGCATTTGCTGGACAGCTCTTAATAACCTCATCGGGTGTTCGAGATTGTTGGACGTCTGGTCTCATTGCACCCTTAAGTTCCATTGAGGAACTGATATGACAGCATGCCAATGGTACCGTGGATATGGCCGCCACCATACGTCTTGGAGCTGTAACATGGTTCTTGCAGAGACTGTATTGGCTGTAGTTAGTCTGGAGGCCTGGTCTCAGTCAAGTGGCTCTGTTGGGTGGAAGAAAGGCCCTTCCCTGCTGGGTATCCAGGATGGCCCCCATGTACTGTAGATGCAAACAGGGCCAGGAACAGAACTTTAAGAGACTGATTGTTATCTTCAGCTGCTGGAACACTTGGAAGTGCCAGAGGGTGTGTGGATTAACTGTCCTGGTGGGGGCAGTTAGAGGACAATCATCTAGGTAAGAGTAGACAAAATGACTCGGTCTGTGAAGAGCAGCTGCCACTACTGCTAAGCATTTGGTGAACATCCTCGGGGCCAAGGAGCTAACGAAAGGCAAAGCCCGGAATTAGTAATGGTTCCCTTGAAAGGCGAACCAAAGATGCCTCTCGTGAGCTGGAAATACTGATGTGTGCCAAGTATGCATCTTGCATGTCCAGAAAGCAAAGCCAGTCCCCTTGGCGCAGCATAGGCATCAGCCCTGGCAAGGTTACCATTATGAACCTTTTGTATTCTAAGTACTGGTACAGGTGACTCCGGTTCAATATGGGTCTTAATTCCCCCGTCTTCTTGGGAACAAAGAAATGGGAGTACTACTCTGTTCCCAGTTGGGAGTGGGGAACAAGCTCCATCGCTCTTTTTGAGAGTAAGGTCTGTATTTCTTCTGATGAGGTGTATGTGGGTGGGAGGGTATCGAGAGGGGGATGGAGGTTTGTCTGGAGGAAATGTAAACTCCAGCATACACCTTTCTCGATAATGTCCTTCACTCAAACCTGTTGCGAGTTTGGTCCACCCGTCCAGGTAGAGGGAGAACAGACACCCTACTGCCTCGCCAACTGACTATGCTGGGGTTGGGGGGGCACGCTGGTACACAGTCGTGTATGTGCACCTAGGTGGGGCAGGAAAGGTTGGGAGGATTTGGGGTTCATAAGTCCACTGTTCATCGCTTGTTGTGAGGGAGCCTTATGTTTGAAAGGATCGTGGGGTTGTTGGTTTTTCTGCTGGTTGGCACCTTGGCGCCAAAATGACTTGCATCTAGGTTGCCAAGGTTCTGCCCAGTACATGTGGTGTACCGACTGGACTGCTTTGCCCAAGTCTTGCAGTTCCGTAATCATCTTTTTTACCTCCTCTCCAAAGAGGACAGACCCGTGGAATGGAGTATTTAGGATAGAATCCTGGTGATCTTGCCGGAAACCAGATCCTCTCAGCCAGGAGTGGCGATGGACACACCCGGTGGCCACTGCTCTGGCTGCTGTGCCCGCAAGTTATAGGATGTCCTTAATACACATTTTCCTACGTCCAAGCCAGACTGGAGTACGTCCAAAAGTTCAATGCGTGAAGGATTATCAGGCTGCTTCTGTGCCAACTCTATGGCTTTCTTCCATAATGATTTTTAATGCTGCACCATATGGGTCAAAAAATTAAGGGATCTAATGGAGCAGGTGGAAGACGTATAGACTCCTACTGAACTGGTCTAATTTCTTAGATTTCTTGTCGGGAGGCTGACCGCTTATATTTAGGTCGTTTTGTCCTGCCATGAACAGCGGTCAAGACCATGGAGTCTGATCTGATTTTCTCCCAAAAAGGGCTCTGCCTTGGGAGGTTTATATAACCAGTCTACCTTCTTAAGAATGGCTGAAAAAGAGGAAAGGTGGTCCCATACTAGCATGGTTAAGTCCTGAATTGGAGGGACGTGGGGGGGGGGGGAGAATGACCAAAGGTCTCTGCTCACTCATTCCCAAAAATGTATGGAACCATTTCCCCTGGGTCCAATTCCTCAGTGTCCCACTGGATTTAGGAATTGGACGCGACTCATCACATCCATAAACGTTGGGTCATCAGGGGGGACCTGGGTGAAGTACAGGGGCCCTATGACTCAAGAGAATAACCTCTGGAAGAGTAGTCCAAGGAGTGAGGGAGGCTTCTGGAAGAGTCAAAAGATACTGACCATGAGCATTTATGCCCACACAGACATCTGCTCCCGTCGTTCGAGCAGCGACTTCTGCCCCATGCCTGGTATGCTTGGAGTCTGGCTCCTGAGCGTGTGCAGAGGACTGTGGCCAGGAGTCTGGGACTGGTACTTTGTCCGGAACCAGTGTAGGGGGTTGTGGAGGAGTGAGGTCATCCTTTTTTAATAAATCTCTACCATGTTCCACCACAAAGTAAAGCGTTTTCCCACATCTGCCAGGGGAACCATAGACACCTGGGGTAGCGTACCGCTAGGTTCCGCAGGAGTAGTGACAGGGTTGCTTGGTCCTCGAGTCTCCTCATGGGGTACATGAGGATTCTAGAGTAGCATGGTCTGTTGCCTGGTCCCCCGATGTCAGGTAATCTGGTGCTGAGGGGGTTTTACCTGGCGACTTGTCGACAGGTGGCCTATCATCAGGCTGTTGCATCATCGAAGCCGAAGTCTGCTTCTGAGGCAGCTGCTTGAGAGGCATCCGGCCCGTAGTGGTTGTAGAAGACGTCTGGGTGCTTGATGCCCTACCTTGTGGCATCTGCCGCTGGTCCTTCAGTTTAATCGGCAGGCCATTCGTCCGGGATGTGTGTCAGGGTCTTTGCCTTAGCTGCTGACGACTTGTCCCTGGGAGAGTGCTCCCTAGAGAAGGAATGCTCCTGGCACCAAGTCTGCCTTCCGAGACCAATAACAGGCTGGAGGACGAACAGATGTCACAACCATATCGGTTGCAGTTCCCCACTTAGGCCCAGAGGATTTCTGGAAGGGCCTAAGTCCGAGGGATGGACCAGAGGGTCCTTGCCCCGAAGAGCTGCCACCCACTGAGATGGTAAGGGCAGAACCCTTAGTCATTGGCAGGCTGGAGTAAGATGGGTCTGAGATGCTGAGTCTTCTCTCTCTCTCTCTCTCTCTCTCTCCAGAGCACAAACTAGAATGCTTTCTTACAAGAAGGCTTAGACCTGTACTCCGATCTACTGTGCTCCTTGTCCCGCTGTTGGTGCTTCCCTCCTGAGTGTTTCTCCTTGTGGGAAGTAGACTGGGAGGCTGAGGTGCAGGCCTTAGACTGGCATTTAAGAGCGGTGAGCTGCTGTTCCATAATGTCGGCCTTGAGTCTTGTGGCAGCGGGTCCAGAACTGTTGGTTAAACTTGCCACAGTCCGGGCAGGCTTTAACATTGTGGTTAGGCCCCAGGCAGAAGAGGCACTGCAAATGACCATCTTTGGCAGGAATCTGCCGCCTGCACAAGCACTTCCGATTTCCAGCAATGTTGAAGACGACCGACAGCAAACTAACATTTACTCGATACTTTTATGGAAAAATTTCAAGGAAAAAAATTCAGTACTTTTGACTGAAGAAAAATGGCAGTCGACAGATGCAACAAGGCATCCGAAGAGCCGAAGCGCTTGGGTCAACAGCAAGAAGAGAACTTAGGTGGGCCTGGGGATCACCCCCTTTATACAGCTGCTGACATCGGTGGACGGACCGACGTAAGGGGCGGGCCCCCCAGCTGGGTACTGCTGACTAGAACTTTTCCATGGAGTCCTAGAGCCTGGTGGCATAGTCCTTATGGTGTAGCCTGTTGCAGGAGCCCATACTCCCAAGATCTTTGCACTACAGTAACACCACTTAGTGTGTTTTTATGTTGATTGCGCGCATGCGCAAGAAACAATGTGGCAGCTTTCTCCAGGTTGTGGAGGCTCACTGTTGTGACCAATGCCCCCACAGACTTGGCCCGCTTCCCCCAATGGCGTAGCATGCTGCTGCTGACACTAGTTCAGCCAGCGTGCCACCAACTTGTAAAAGTTTTGCCACTGCAATCAGGGGCCGCCTCATCATCGCAGCGTCAACCATTCGCTGCAATAAGGGAGTGACCAGTTATTGCAGGGCGAAACCTGGAAACACTGATATTGTTTGTGAACATGGCGGCGGCTTGCCACCATGTTCACAAACAATATTAAACCCTTCCCCCTGCCAAGGGGGTGCCCAATCCCATCGGCAACATGTGCCCCCCAACACACAGTGATTGTTTGCGACAGGGCCCCAATCCTCATCGGCTTCAGTGCCCCAGGGTTTATGCTGCCGATGGGCTGCCCAATCCCGCGGGACAGTCACCCCACTCTGTTGTGTGCCAACAGGGATGCCCAATCCCCATCGGCTACAGCTGCCCCCCAAAAAAAAAAAAAGACTGCTGGTGCTGGCCAACCCAGCATGCCACCATGCCACTGTAAAATCAAAACGGTCCTGTGATGTCTTTTAACCTGTAAAAAGGAAACTGACCCTCTGCGGTCTCCTTGCCCCCTCCCACCCACTGTGTACCCTACCTCCCCACACTCCCTCACCCCATACTTGCCACCAGAGTCCGGTGCGATGATCTTCAGTGGACCGGGAACACGTCTGCACTCTTCAAAGCTGACCGCAAACTGAGGAAATGCCGCTAAACTGTATAATGGAATAAATAGGTTTTTTCTCAACTTTGATGCATGTCTCAGGCATTTTTTGGAATTTCGGCACCAAATTTCCAACATGGGGTTTTTGGGACTCCTCCTCGAATTCTGGCACTGTCATGGCACTATTCGGCCCCGAAAGGTGATTTCGCGGTCACTGCGTGGAATCCCATTTCGATACTGATTAACGAAACGACAGTGCCAGTGTTCATGAGGTGGGTTCTCAAAGCCTATATACTGCAAATTTGGTGGGAAAAATCCAAACAATGACTGTTTTACGAGCGTGCACTGCACAGTTGCTACGCACACTCACCTTTCGAAATATTTTCATGGCAGATTTTCAACACTGCCATTTTTTTCAGACCTCCTTGTTAACAGTACAGCTGTCATTTTCCACATCCTGTCCGAAATGAGTTTTCGCACTTCCGGCGCAGAATAGTGTGGTCGCTGTGGGAAATCAATGTTTGAGACACATTAAGATAATGACAGTGACACTGTTCATTAGCAAAGGTCCTAAAATGCCTATGTTGAAAATCTGGTGAGAAAAGTCCATAAAATGAGTGTTACGGATGCGCATTGTGCAGTTTCCCCACACACACACACACACTTGTACCTTCGCAACTTTGCAATATTTTCACTCCAGATTTTCAGCATTCCCATTTTGCCACACCTCCTTATGAACAGTGCAGCTGTCATTCTTCACATCCTGGCTGAAATGCGTTGGCCCGCGCATAACAGCGTATACAAAGCAGATCATGTTCGTGACATTAAGAAAATCACACTGACACTGTTCATGAGCAGAGGTCCTAAAATGCCTATGTTGAAAATTTTGTGATGAAACTCCCTAAAATGACTGTTACGAGCGTGTGTTGTGCAGTTTCCATGCACCCTTGTAAGTTTGCAAATTATTAATATATTCACACCAGATTTTCAACACTGGCATTTGTTCACATCTCCTTATTAACAGTACAGCTGTCTTTTTTCACATCATGGCCAAAATGCATTTCCACTCGTCCGGCACAGAATACTGCAGTCGCTGTCGGAAATCAGTGTTTGGGACAGATTAGGACCGAACGACCGGTGGGGGTGACAGAGCTCAATGGAGAGCTGCGAATTTCTTTGTGGGCAGGAAAAGGTGCCAAGGCAGGCATAAGCCCAGTACAAAAGGCCACCCTGCAGCGCTGGGAGAAACAGAAAGAGCAAGTGAGAGGGGGAGTGAGCTCAATGGAGCTCTGTCGGAACAGCTGCAGATTTCTTTGTGGGCAGAAAAAGGTGCCAATGTAGGCAGATGCCCAGTACAAAAAGGCAACCTGCAGCGCTGGGAGAAACAACTAGCGAGTGAGCGAGCTCAGCTGAGCACTATAAAGCTGCTGCGGATTTCTTTGTGGGAAGAAAAAGGTGGCAACGCAGGCAGGAGCCCAGTACAAAAGAGCAGCCTGCAGCACCAAGAGAAAGAATGAGCGAGTGAGCGACCTCAACAGAGCTCTGTCGGGACAGCTGTGGATTTCTTTGTGGGCAGAAAAAGTCGCCAGAGGCAGGAGCCCAGTACAAAAGGGCAGCTGGCAACGCCAGCAAAAACAGAATGAGCGAGTGACAGAGGGGGAGTGACCCACCTCAAAGGAGCTCTGTCAGGACAGCTGCAGATTTCTGTGTGTGGCAGAACATGCCAACGCAGGCAGAAGCCCAGTACAAAAGAGCAGCCTGCAGCACCAGGAGAAACAGAATGAGTGAGTGAGACAGGCTGAAAGAACGACCTCAACATAGCTCTGTCGGGACAGCTGCAGATTTCTTGTGAACAGAAGCCCTCTACAAAAGGGCAACCTGCAGAGCCGGGAGAAACACAACGAGAGAGTGAGAGAGGGGGAGTGAGCGAGCTCAGACCTCTATCATGACTGCTGCGGATTGCTTTGTGGGTAGAGAAAGGTAGCAATGCAGGCAGGAGCCCAATACAAAAGGCCAGCCTGCAGCGCCGGCAGAAACTGAACGAGCGAGTGAGAGAGGGGGAATGAGCTAGCTCAACAGACCTGTGTCAGGACTGCTGCAAATTTCTTTGTGGGCAGGAAAAAGGTGGCAACGCAGGCAGGAGCCCAGTACAAGAGAGCAGCCTGCAGCACCTGGAGAAAAAGAATGAGTGAGAGAGGCTGAGAGAGCAACCTCAACAGAGCTCTGTCGGGAGAGCTGCAGATTTGTGGGCAGAAAAATGTGCCAATGCAGGCAGGAACCCAGTACAAGATGGCAGCCTGCAGCACCGGGAGAAACAGATCGAGCGAGTGACACAGGGGCAGTGAGCGAGCTCAATGGACCAATGCCATCAACATTCAGCATCGACAAATGCTTGTTTGTTTTGTATCAGTTTGTCAGGCAGCACATAGTATTACCCTCTTGTACAGTCCTTACTATGCAATGTATGGCAATGTTCTGTGTAATAACTTATGTTTGTTTACTGAAATTTCAGTAGTTGAACATTAAAAAAATTAATTTCCATCTGTTGGGAGAACACTTCATACTACACAGTACCTCACCTGGATCAACAAAGCGGTGAAACTCCCCAAGAATGCCATCTTGTAGAGAGTATCTGATGCAACCAATCTCGCACGGTAGAAAACGCCGTTCACACGGAGGAGGCATCTCACCAAGACTGAAAATCTCTAGGAAATAGATGACATGGCTAAGCACAGCTGCAAAGAATAAAAACACCACACACAAGTCAGTGAAATGTCTGGGGCTGTTAATAGCAGATGTTGAAAACCCATTTAAATTATCTCCAAGTGCCATCTACTGGTCACTATGCAGATCTACAGCATACAGTGCAAACTACAACTGGCAGATAGTTTTATTTATGCATCTGGTAACCAGGCAGGTGCACTGATCCAAGGGATCTTTTTCAGCCATGACCCAGGTCATGGAGATTGCACAGGACATACAATACAAATACTTCAGATACAATACAGAACATAGGGAAAATAACATTGGAGATTATAATAGTGTGAAACAGCAGACAAGGAGAGTGGGGTGAGGATAATTATACTCCACAACTGCATGAAGACAACTGAATATATACTACAAGGGCAACAACTTAGGACAAACAGACTCATGGTTATCATTAAGATCAATACAACTGTCACGTGCTATCGTAGGGTTTTATTATTTAGCATTTGTTTACCAGGTAAGCACACTAGACAGTCACGTGCCTATTTTCAGGTGCAACCCAGGAGAGTTAGAGATACAAACAATAACAGAGGCTAGCATCAAGTTACACAAAGGTACAGTCATAATACAAGCAAGAAGGACCAGCCGAAACAAAGTACAAAGGCTTGGGTCCAACTGTCAGGCAAGGTACAGACAGGTATAAGCAATAATCTACAGTCAGGTAACAGGCAGAGAACAATTTTAGTGCAGTTCAGTATGAGGCAGAGCCACCCAGGAAAAATTAGAGCCAGTATCAGCAGCAACAATATTTGTGAATATTGCTTATTTGTTTAATTTTGGAACAAGTGCACGCCTGCAGCCAATAATTTCTTTTTTTTTTTTTTTATAATTTCAGGCATTTCATGGAGGGAGGGACTACAGGTGACAGGCAGCTTGTTTTAGGTAACCCCAAAAGGAGGACCTGAAACTATGGGTGTGGGGGGGGGGGGGCGGTTCTTACGTGAGGAGGTAGGAGGTTCCAGGTTTTTGGGGCAAGAGCTGCAAATGCTCGATCTCCCGCAAAGGAGTGAGTCTTTGGAACCATCAGCGCCTGGGATTCTGTGGACCTCAACTGATAGCCAGAGGGGACAGGCTGGTGGAGGTCAGCAAGTGCTGGAGGAGTAGATGATCAGACGGTGTTATCCGTAAAGTTGCCCATAACAAATGAGCGATGATTGCTTGGGGAAAGCCAACCCAGTCTAGAGTAAAGTAGACACAGACTGGTGAGAGGAGGAGCTAATAGGGCGAACCGACATGTTATACGAGGTGTCCCTTTTGGAGAGCCAGGCTTTGGGAGCATTCATGAAGGAGGTAAGCCCGTAACAAAACGGGAGTAGGAAGACCCCTTTTGCCAGGGCAAGTCTGGCAGCTGGGGTGAGGCAACTTTTTGCTCTGTACGCAAGTCCTAGTTTGCAGCCGGTTGCCTTACAGGAGTTAAGTATGTGCAGGGTGAGATCCACTTGTGGGTCAAGAGGCACCCCAAGTACTTAAACAGTTCCACCACCTTTAAAAAGGTGCAGTCAGTGCCATCGACTGAGCACGGCCTGGCACGCTCTCACCTTGGGAAGGGAGTCGAATAACATTGCCTGCGTCTTCTGAAGGTTGATGACCAGCTTACTTGCCTTGAGCCAGGATTTGGATGCGACTGAAATCCAAGTGGAGTCCATAGTTAATGTCATCAATACTTTGTGAACTGGCAAGGAGCACCAAATCATCTGCATATAAAGTAACTTGTCCAAAGGTTGGGATTGAGGGCAACTGGTTTATAAAGAGGGAAAACAGGAGGGGACCAAGGACCGACCCCTGAGGAACCCCACAGGCTACTGGTGATAGGATGGATATGGCATTGTGGAACCTCATGTACTGTTTCCTACCCGAGAGATAGAGAAGCAGGCTAGGACGGAAGGGGAAGACCAAAAGTCTGGAGAGCAGTGCCCAGGAGGGTGTGATCGACCAAGTCGAAGGCCTTGGACAGGTCTATGAAGACAACCCTCGTGAGTTTGCCTTGATCAGTCGCGGTTCTAATATTGGAGGTGACCTGTGCTAGGGCAGTGGAGGTGCTATGTCCTTTTCAGAACCCATGCTGCTCAGGGGGAGAGAAGGCCATAGATTTGGATAAGAGAGCAATCTGGGAGGCCACTACTTTCTCGAGCAGTTTGTTGACTGCGGATAGAATCGCTATGGGGCGATAGTTCTTAAATAATTTGGGACTGCCGTGCTTGAGGACAGGGGTCACACGGGCCACCTTCCAAATGGGAGGGACAGACCCCATCGTGAGCGAGGAGTTTAGAATATGGGAGATCGGGCAGGCCAAGAAGGGGGCCCCAAAATTTAGCAGGTTAGGCACAAGGTTGCCGTGCCCAGCACTGGAGTAAGGGGAGAGACTTACTAGAAGCTTCTGGGTTTCTTTGAAGGAGACAGACAAAGTAAAAGGGGAGGGAGGAGCACTAGGAGCAGGACCCATATCCTTAGAAACTCAAGGCATAGAGATATAATCAGACAGGTCTGAGAACAGGTCATTGAATGCATTGGCTATCATTTGGGGATTACTGCAATTGACAGTTTATTTGCAGGTCAGGGACCTGCTGGCAGGCCGGACCATTTACTGTGTGCTTTATAGTGCGCCAGAAACTCCTCAGGTTCTTAGCGGACACTTAGAGGAATACTTTGCAGAAATCACACTTTGCCGAGCGGACTGCCCGTTTACATGAATTTCTAAGCTCCCTGTAGACCTCGAAGTCTGATCTGTTCTCAGAGGCTTTGTATGTTAGCCAACTTTTGTCCCCGAGCTTCATCAGGGCAAACAGTTCCCCTTGTAACCATTTAGTGACCGTGCCCCTCACTCTTCTTTTAATGACTGGAGCACGTCTGTCTTGTAGTGAGGTGAATACGGTCAGGAAGCAGTCTAGAGCAACCGAGGGGTCCGGGTCTGCATATACCAGGGACCAGTCTGTCAGGCTGAGGTCAGTATGGAAGTTGTTTAGGTCAAAGTTTGAATAATCTCTCATCTGTAAGACTTTTGGTGAAACCCTGGAATTTTGAACCTTCCAGATGTAGTATGTAGGGCAATGGTCAGAGATCGAATCGGGGAGGAGGCCTGAGGTGGTAATTCAGTCAGGCCTACTACACAGCATCCAGTCAAGCAGAGAGCCATTTTCCCCAAAGGAGGAGGAGGGTCTGGTGGGTTTGATAAGTTGGCTGAGGGCAAGGCCAGATAGAAGGGGTTCATAGATTTTTGCATTCCCACTCAGCCAGTTAAGGCTGAAGTCCCCAAACATTAGGAGTTCACTAGTCCTCACCTTGGGGCTAAGGCAGTCAAGCAGGTAGGAGAGCCCACGAACACCACCTTTTGGGGGGCTGTATACACAGGCGAGGTGCAGCTTCTTAGTGTTACCTAATAGGAGGAGGGCATGTATAAACTCACAGGAGGGGAGGGGGGTGAGGTATGTCAGTCACTTTTAAATTAGATTTGTAATAGAGCACCAACCCACCACCACACTTTTTGCCCGCCCTGTCCTGTCTAATCTCAAGGTAGCCAGGGAGAGCACAGTCAGGGTGCGCAGGTTTGAGCCAGGTTTCGGAGACCCCAAGGATGTCAGGTTTGTAGTAGGTGACCCATGCCATTAGATTTGAGTGATTAGCAAGGATGCTCCTTATACTGAGGTGGGCAATCTTTAGACCCTTTACCTCTTCCCACTGTGGGGGCAGCATGATGAGTTATGTATATGAGGGGGTTGGAAGTAGGTTTCGGGCTGTAACCTCAGTACCAGTCAGCTCAGTTAGGAAGTAAGTGTGCTAAGTGAGAATCACCAAGCAAATTTAGCTGTAGTTGATTTGGTAGGATAATGTGCTGGGAGACTACAGGCAGGGATCAGGTTAAGAACAGGGCTAAGTATATTCAATATTGTTTGGCCACCTCTGGGGGTTCAGAGGAGAGTGAAGCAGGCTGAGCACAGTATGATTTAGGTTCAGAGTAGTTTGTTGCCACGAGTCCCCAATCTAGACATGGCAGGGCCGCAGCGAGCTATACTTGTTTTGCAAAAGTTGTTTTGCAGGCTTTTCCTACCGCCTGCTCCAGTGCGACAGAAACTGCAGCCAGAAATGTGAAGGGACAAAATGTCCTGCCTGTTTAGCCAGCTGATATGGGTTAGAGCGAACAAGAGATGTGAGATGCACCCACTAGTGGAGGAAACTGAGAACCTGCAAATGGTAAAGTGAGCTGATAGGTTCTGCAGCTCACGTGATCTCAGCTATATAAGTAGATGCTCACCAAGGATGGTGGTGGGGAGCCAGCACACAGCACCAGCGGGGCCTCCACTGGCAGCAGTCCACCATAGTACGTAGGCACAGCTGAGCTCCTTGTGTGCGTACTTGTTCCTTTTTCCCTGCGGGGAGACACTGAAAACAATGACATTCACCCAGGGGAGCAGGAGCAGTTTACCGTGGCGATAAAGTGCATCTAGAAGGAGGAGCGGAATTGCTGGTGGGAGTCAACAGCCCTCAGGGAGGTCGGCAGGCTATTTCACAGGGTGGGGCAGCAGAAGAGAAGGCCTTTTGACCCACACATGTGAAGACCTACAGGCATTCCGGCAAGAGTCTAGAGGAGCAGCGGAGGTCACGGCAACACTGTTGGAATAAAAAGGAGGGGGGGAGGCAACATGTTCTCAACAGCCTTATCAATAGTACAACCAGGGAGGAAGGCACATCTGTCCTGAGGGGGGAAGCCAACCTAGGGCCTGATGAGCAGTGATGGGTGGTGCAGAGCAAATCTACAAATATTGTTAGGCAGTGTTTAATTTAAACTAGACCAGTGGAGAAGATTTGAAAGCAAAATGGGGCAACTGTAATCCATTAGGGGAGGAGGTTACAATGGGCAATGGTGAGCCAGGTTTCAGGGGTAAGGTAGTGGACGAACCTGTAACCGATCCAGTTTCTGATTTATGCAACAGGCAGCAATTTTGATGTGGTCTAAGGTCAGAGTGGGGCTGAGGGTGATGCAGAGGTATTTAAAGGAGCAGATGTGTGTCTCAGGGAGAGTTATCAGAGAATGCCACCATGACTGGCATAACTTAGTAACTGCTCTTCCCCTGTTAAATAAGCTTTATAAAACCCTCAAAGCTGCACTGTGGTTCTCTTTCTCCACAGCAGCTACTACTCGACAAATTTCTATGTCACATCATTCACTAAACCAACAGCTTAAACCTGATTCAATGTCACTTTGCATCTATACCCCCCGATGTCATGTGACAGTCAGTGTAACCCCTTATAGTGGGCGGTCCCCATGCCTGCCTTCCAGTTCTCCCACCGGAGACCTCCGAGGAGAAGCGACAGGAGAAAAGGAAACAGAGGCTCCTGGAGCCCTGAATGAGCTCAAAGAAAGAGCAAGAAACCAAATTGGGGATGGATGGAGGGAGGGGAAAAAGGTTACCTACTGCAACAGCCTCTCAAAGATCTACTGTTACAGTAAGTTCTTGGGTAACTGTACTATCTTATTTCAAGAGGGCTCCTGCAGTAGATAATCACCTTGAGGACGGAGTCCCAAGCAGTGTGAATCAGAAGAAACAAACACAGGAGGCAGGGAAAAACTGCTAAATGCACACAGATCGGGATAGGAGTCCCTGAAGCACAGTTAGGACAAAACCTGCCATACACCGAGAAGCAATGTCCAGACTGTAATGCTTTGTGAAAGTGTCGACTGAACTCCAGGTAGCCACAGCACAAATGTCAGCAGCTCACACATTCCTGAAACATGCAGTAGAGGCAGCCATACTCCTGGTGGAATGCCCCTTTACCTCCCCCGGAAGGGCTTTACCATGCTTCTGGTAACAGAAAACAATGCAGTTTGCCAACCATTTGTATAAACACCGTTCGGAAAATGTGGCGCCTTCTTCAGGTGCAAAGGAAAAAAGCCGATCCGTTTCCGGACAGACTTTGTTCTGTTAGTGTAATAGCGCAAGATTCTACGTACATCTAAAGTATGAAGACTTGCTTCTCCTGGATTAGAATGCTCAAGGTAATGTACTGGAAGTTGAATTAACTGGTTTTAAGTAAACTCAGAAACCACCCTGAGTAAGAACTTAGTGTTGGTACGAAGAGCCACCCGGTCTCTATGAAAAATCAAAAAAAGCTCCTTACAACATCAGGACTTGAAGTTCTGAAATCCTTTGCGCTGAAGTAACTGCCACTAAGAAAAGCACTTGCCAGGACAAGTAGCGCATATCACAGGAACCAGCAAGTTCAAAGGGAGGCAGAGTCAATTTTTCTAAAACAAAATTAAGATCCCAAGGTGGCACGGGACTGTGCACCGGGGATCAGAGATGCAGAATTCCCCTTCAAGAACGTCTTAGAAACATCTAGTTTAGCTACTGTCCTGCCATCTACCAATGAACAGGCAAAGACAGCCAACAGATGGACCTCCAAACTAGTAACTCTGGCCCAAACCTCCACATGTGCAGGAGATGCTCCATCATAGATGGAACACTGCATGAAAAGGGGTCCCCAACCCTTTGAAGTGGCCCATATGGAAAAATGTTTCCACTTCATAGAATGTTTTTCTCGTAGGTGGTTTTCTAGTCTCTATGAGGACTTGCACCAACCTGGAGAAAAACTCCAAAGCGCAAAACTGCTACATCCTGTGGTACCATGCATGAAGGTGAAGGGATTTCAATCCCAGATGGACCAGTGTGCCCTCCTGAGTCAGATCAGTGCAGAGGGGCAGGGGAACCAGGGGTTCCACTGCTAGTTGCTGAAGGAGCGGAAATCAAACTTGGCAAGGGCCCAAACGGGGCAATAAGAACTATATAGGCCACCTCTGCCTGAAGCTTGAGCAGAACTCTGCATAACTGCAAAGGGAAGGAAGGCGTACAAAAACCTCCCTGTCCAACAAACAGCACATCTCGCCAGAAAACACAATGCCCTGGAGCGAGCAAAACCTGGATAGTTTTGCGCTGTATGGGGATGTGAACAGATAAAGTTCCGGTCGACCACGCAGGTTGAAAATGTGGTTGGCCACCTCTTGCCCGAGCTCCCATTCATGGGATCTTACTCTGGTGCAGCCGAGACTGTCCGCTAGATGTTTTGCACGCTCGGCACGTCAACAGCTGTGAGGTGAATTAGGTGCAGAACAGCCTAGTTCCACACTCGCATCACCTCCCTGCATAGGAGATAAAAAGGAGTGCCTCCTTGCTTGCTGAGAGATTAGCCTACACACGTCTAACTGGACTAACAGTGTACGCTGGTGAAGCAGGTGCTGAAAGGCCTGAAGAGCACACAGCCCTACCCTCATCTCCAACATGTTTATGTGAAGAGAAAGCTCTGCTTGGGACCACATTCCTTGAGATTTGTGGTCCGTCTCCCAGATGAGCACCCCAACCCATCCCCGACACCATCTGTTAGAGTCTGGGAGGAAGGAGAGGACTAAAAAGGGATCCCCTTGGTTAGATTGGAGATCCTGCCACCATGAGAAATCCCTCTGCATCAAATCGGCAACCATGACCATCTGGTCCAGGTCGTCCAGTCTGATCCCACTGTGCCCCAAGCGTCCACTGAGAAATTCACATGTGAAGCCTGTCTAAAGACACTGTGGGGGATGGCTGCCACCATAAGGCCCAACAGTCGAAGAATCTACCTGGCTGAGACCTTCCTGCTGGAGGCCACCAAATGGGCCTGCCTCTGCAAGGTGTCCGCCCTGTCTAGAGAGAGTAAAGCCGTACCCTATACAGTATCCACCAGTCCTCCAATAAACTGGAGACATGAAGGGGCAAGTTGAGATTCTGGGAAATTCTCAGTGATCCCAACTTGTGTAAAGAGATCAAGGGTAGCTGACAGGGATAGTTCCAGTTGCTCTCCCTCGACAAAGCTGACAAACTAGTCATCGAGGTAGGGGCACACAGTGGCCCCATACCCCCCCAAAACACCTCAGGGTCGCTGCCACTACCGCTGGGTACTTGGTGAAAACCCGAGGTGCCAAGCACAGGCCAAAGGGAAGGGCCTTTTATTGGTAATGTTCACCTCCGAAAGGAGAACTGGAGATATAGAGGATGGGCCTGAAGATCAGAATGTGCAGGCAGGTATCCTGCATATCTAGATCGCAGAGCCACTGTCCCTCGTGCATAAGGGGTAGCAAACCTAGGAGGGTCAACGTTCTAAATCTTTTGTACCCTATGTACAGATTTATAGCACCGAGGTCCAGAATGGGATGTAGATCTCATCTTTCTGGGGACCAGAAAGAAGTGAGAGTAATACCCCTTTCCTTCTTGGTGGGATGGGCTCCACTGCTTTTTATGTTGCTTGCACGCATGTGCAAGAAACATAGTGCCTTCAGAGTTTTCGGAGGTGTGGCACCCGTCTTCCAGTTCAGTCAGTGTGTTTGCAGGCGCAGCCCCAGTTCCCCAATCACTGCTGCAGCTGTCAGAGCAGTTGAAAGCGAGCTCCGCTTCAGTGAGCAGAGCCCCCCCAAACACACATACTGCGTGCTATGTGCCCCCCCCACACATTGTATGTGCGACGGGGTGCCCAACTTGCCTGCCACGCCCCCACCACCAAAAGCTGTCCAGGTGCCATGCTAGCAGCCTATCTCAGCATGGCAAAAACTTGTAGTCGGTGGGGTGCCCAATCCCACGCCCAGCTGCACACCCCCCCAAAAAAAGTTTCCAGGTGCCACGCTGGTGCCCACCCCAGCGTGGCAAGCTAGTTATGGCTGACGGGTGCCCAATCTGTCGGCTCCAGTCCCCCAAACAACTTTTCAGCTGCCACGCTGGGAGCCCACCCTAGTGTGGTGAACGTCCGCGATGTAAAAAAAAAAAAAAAAAAAAGACCCTGTAAACCAAAAAAAAAAAAAAATGTCCCTCGTGGTCTCCCTGCCCCCCACAGCACCCCCACCCATCATGCACCCTGCCTCCCCCACACCCCCACCCACTCACCACATACTATGCGTGCGGAGTCCGGCGCAACGATCTTCAGTGGACCGGGAACACGTCTGCACTCTTCAAAGCCAACTGCAAACTGAGGAAATGCCGGTAAGCTGTATAATGGAATAAATAGGGTTTTTTTCAGCTTTGTTGCATATCTCTGGCATTTTGGGGCCCAAATTTTCAACAAGGGGTTTTTAGGACCCCTCATGAATTCATGCACTGTCATGGCATTAATCGGGACTGAAGGGTGATTTCATGGTCACTGCATGAAATCACCTTTCGGGACCAATTAACAAAACTACACTGCCAGTGTTTATAAGGTGGGCTCTCAAAGTCTTAAAAATTTGGTGAAAAAATTCCTAAAAATGACTTACGAATGTACGTTGCGTAGTTCCTATGCACGCTTGTAAGTTCACAAATTTTCAATATTTTCACTCCAGATTTTCAACATTACCATTTTACCACACCTCCTTTTGAGCAGTACAGCTGTTATTTTTCACATCTCGGCCAAAACGTGTTTCCACCCATGAAGCGCACAATGGCGCAGTCGGTGTGTGAAATCAATGTATGGCACACATTAATAAAATCAGTGATACTGTTCATGAGCAGAGGTCTTAAAATGGCTATGTTGAAAATTTGGTGAAAAAATTCCTAAAAATGCCTGTTTTACGAGCATGCGTTGCGCAGTTCCTACCCACTCTCGTAAGTTCGCAAATTTTTAATATTTGCACTCCAGATTTTCAACATTGCCATTTTACCACACCTCCTTATGAGCAGTACAGCTATAATTTTTCACATGTCGCCCAAAATGTGTTTGTGCATGTAGCGCACAATGGTGCAGTCAGTGTGCACAATCAATGTTTAGGACAGATTAAGAAAATTACAGTGACGCTGTTCATGAGCAGAAGTCTTAAAATGACTATGCTGAAAATTTGGTGAAAAAATTCCTTTCAGCCGTTCTGCAATGTTACTAATGAAGACCCTGCAGCACCCCATTGGTCACCCCCTCTCCAGACTGCACCCCATTTACCACCACTCTGCCTCCCATTAGCCAGTTTCTAACCCAGTTTGCCATCCTTTCCCCCATGCCCAGCCTACCCAGCTAGTTTATCAGCCTCCTATGTGGGATGGTGTCAAAGGCTTTGCTAAAAATCAAGGTAAGCGTTGTCCACTGGCCCACACTGATTCACTTCCTTTGTCACCCAGTCAAAGAAATCTACCAGATTTGTCAGACATGGCCCCACTGTGAATCCATGTTGTCTATGGTCCTGGGCTCCGATAGCTTCTAGATGCCCCACTATCCTTTCTTTATGCAATGCCTCCATGATCTTCCTCACTACTGAGGTGAGGCCGAACGGCTTATTGTTCCCTGCCTCCTCCCTGCTGCTGCATTTGTGTAGAGGGATCACACGTACCCTCCTCCAATTCACTCATGTTGAATGACTCTGAACATGGCGGCCAGAGGTATTGCTATCTCTTTGCAGTTCTCTTAATATCCTTGGGCATATGCCATCTGGTTCCATTGCTTTGTCCACCTTCAATTTAGTGAACTCCTGCAGGACTCTTGCCTTTGAATGGACTATTGTCCATCTCTTCACCCCCTTGGCAACTGCTGTATTGCTGTGGCCCTTGCCCCTCCCACTCTTCTGTGAATACTGAACGGAAAGACACAGTGGATGACTTGGGAGGAAGGCATGGAACTATCACTTCCAAATACCTACACAGCACATACAAGCAAGCAACATTCGGCATTGACAAATGCTTGTTTTATAAGAGCCTGTATTTCCTCTCGAAGAGGGACGTGCGCCTTTGGATAATAATGTGACTGCACCAGAGGCCTGTCTGGGGGTTTTCCCAGAAACTCAAGAGTGTGGCCTTCCTCCATGAGCTGAAGGAAGCATAGGTCAGTTGTCACTGCTCCCCACCTTGGCAGGTGACAGGCAAATCATCCGCCCACCTGTTCCTCCAATGGACCCCCCTCCAGACGGAGGGCAGACCGCGACTCAAGCAAGGGAGGGGGTGTTTGGGAGATCTGCATCTGAAGCTCTCTGGTATTTCGCTGGAAGGGTGGCTGCGGCCAACTGAGCCAGACATTTGGGCGGATGCCTGGCCGTCTCCTGCTATTTAGTCTGCCTTTTACCTTGCACACGAAAAGGCTTCTTTGCCTGGAACCTGGGTCGGTAAATGGTATGCAGTGACCCAAGAGCCTGGCCCTTGTCTTACAAGCCAATGATTATGTCCAGTGAGCCTCCTCCTAACAGGATGAAGCCTCTAAAAAGGGGCATCCTGGATGGCCGGTTGGATATCTTGAGCTAGACCAAGGTATAAATTAGTGCTGGAGAGTTAATTAGCGGTCTTTGCTAATCAAAATGAAAAATGATTAGCAGTTTTCTAACATGGGTATTTTACTTTAAATCATACAATTACTACTTATTGTAAAAATTAGCTACTCTATCACAGTACCTTCTCCGGGGGGGGGGGGAGACTGAAGCTAAGGCAACACCAATCATTTTCCACACTTCAGCTCTGTCACTTTCAAGACCATGGTTCCTGAGTGCATCTCCACAACAAACTACTGCTCTGTCCCTCCACAATGCCTAACAGCTTAACCAGGATACATCTTGTTGCAGTCAACCCTCGTCCCTTCTCAGCTACGCGGCTCAACAGCCGCTTCCAAAGGACTTCTCAAGCCACAAAAAAAAAAAATTACAGTAAAGTCATTGCACTGAGTGTGCTGCTGCGCTTCTAGCTCCCCTATGCAACTGATCTGAGCCTGCCAAAATGGAGCCTCTTCTCCCTCTCTCCACGATTCCTCAGTGCTGTTGCCCACATCAGCAGCACAGACACGTGGCACACAACCCACGGCAAAAGTGCACTGAACTCTCTTAGGGGAATATATAAAATAGATCATAAATGAGCAGAGAAGAGAAAAATGAATCAAGTCTAAAAATTTTCATGGTCACCACATTTAGCACTTACTGCAAGGTGCAGAATTGGCGTCATTTGGTCGCACCAACACTCGCACCATGTGCCACTTAACCCACACTTCCTTTAATCCCACAGCGTGCCACTTTTCGGTCGATTTCCTGCATTGCATAGAGGAAATCAGGCAGTAGTCAGAGCAAGGGGGGGATGGGTGGACTCATGCAAGTTCAAGGGAGTACAGAAAAGTACTGACAAGCTGCCAAAACATAACAAAAGTTATTTATTTCAAGTACACCAGAATTAGTAATGATCAGCAATGACTGCTAATCAAGCCCACAGCTGACTCGTGAGCAGTCTCTTTTGGGTCGTAAACTGCAATGCGAGCCAGCTTAATTTATGCCTTGCAGACCCGAAACCCTCAGCCACAAGAAGTGTCAGAGGCGAACAGCCACAGCGGCCCCCCTTGACAAGGAGACCACTGCATCGTTTGTGTCCCTAAGGGAGCGCCTGCAAGCCACTTAGGCTGATCGGATGGAGTCCGCGAAGATGGACTGATTCAGAGTCCAGTGGAGCCTCTACAGCCGGTTCTAGTTGTGCGAACAGCAATTTTTGATAGATCAGCATGTGGCCCACATAATTTAATGCCCTCATGGCCAATGTGGAAGAAAAAAAAAAAATTACTCACCTTAGTAACTATGTTTCTTCTAATGGAGTCTTGCTGTATTCCGACAATTGTAGTGATTTCCAACCTTTGAACTGCCCCAGAGAACAAAGAGTTAACTTTCTATGCAGGGCATAAAATGCTGAGCACGATCTCGGTTGAAGTCTCTGGAGTATTTCAAATTTAATAGTCAGATTTTTTACAAGCCCAACTAACTAGAAATTTTATGTGGAAATTGTAAAACTTCCTACTAGCCAACTGGCTGAAAAAAGTTTTGGATTCCCAAGGAATACTCAAGTCAGGAAACCCAAAAACCAAAAACCATATCTACTACAAATAATAAATCAGCACCCAAACAAAAAGGAGGAGGGTGCAAGCAAAACACACCCCTGGGGTGCAACACTGCACCTGCCCACCCCAACTTCCCAAAAACGGGTTCTGAGAGGGGAGGCAGGTCAGAATACAGCAAGACTCCATTAGAAGAAACAATTACTACGGTGAGTAATTTTTTCTTCAAACATGAAGTCTTGCTGTATTCTGACAATTGCAGACTACCAAGCAGTACCTCCATGGAGGAGGGACAGAACCTACTTTGGGAATAGGCTCTGAAGTACTGCTGTGCCAAACCGAGCATCACTCCTAGCCTGGATATTGAGAGTAATGCTTGGTAAAGGTATGGACAATTTTCCAGGTGGCTGCTTGACAAATTTCTAAGAGAGGGATATCCCTGGCAGCAGCCAGGAAAGCAGCTGTACCTCTTGTGGAATGAGCCCTCAGGACTGAGGGTGGAGTTTTTCACAGCACAACTGTATACAAGACACAATCCACCTGGTAACAGATCTTTTGGTGGCAGGTTTGCCCTTTCCCACTTCTCCACAAGTGAGGAACAACTGGAGGGGAGTCAAACCTGTGACCCTTGGTACGCTCTATGTAGCAACTAAGGGCTCTTTTGACATCTAAACTGTGTAGCCTCCTCTTTCCTGAGGAAGAATGATCAGTGAGGAAGAGGCAGACTGGTTTAAATGGAAGTCTGAAACCACTTTGGGCAAGAACCTTCTATTGGTTCCAAGGACCACTTTATCCCTGTTAAATGAGATAAAAATCAGGTTCTGCTGACAGGGCTTGCAATTCACTGATACGCCTGGCAAGGGTAATGGCTAACAGGAACAGTTTTCCAAGTCAAGTACTTAAGCTCTGCTGAAGACATAGGCTCAAAGGGGGGAGGGGAGGGGGGGTTGAATAAGTTGAGCAATACAAACATTCAAATCCCAGGCAGGGGCAGGTGCTCTAAAAGGAGGACTGGTGTGAAACAATCTTTTAAAACATTTACAGAACACAGGATGGGAAGATAGTGAGGAAGACTTCCCCACAGACAAAAACAGCTGACAAGTGTACCTTGAGAGTAGCTGGTCCGAGGCCTAGGCCATTAAAATGGACCATATAATCCAGAACCGTAGGCAATCCAGTAGCGTCTGGAGAAATATGCTTCTTAGAACACCAAATGCTGAATCTCTTCCATTTGGAGTTACAAGTCTTTCTGGTGGAGGCCTTTTGAGAAGCCTTGAGGATATTCAGAACCCCTTGGGAAAGATGCAGATCTGCAAACTCTTAACTCTTCAAGAGCCATGCCTTGAGATTGAGAGACTGAAGATACGGGTACCAAATTCTTCACTGAGAGAACATTAACAGGTTGTAATTCCTAAGAGGAGACAGGGGAAGATGAACTGCTAGGGGCAGCAACAGGGGGTACCAGGGTTGTCTGGCCCAATCTGGAGCAAATCAGAATTACCTTGCAAGGCTGAGACCTTATTTTGACCAAAACTGAACAGGCGTGGGGAGGGGGAGAGGCATATATACACTTCCTTCCCAATTCAGAATCAGGGCATCTAGGGGGACTGAGCCCAATACTGGTGGTCTGCAACAAAAGAGGGAGTTGGTGATTGTCTGGGGATGCTAAGAGATCCATCGCTGGAGTGCCCCACCTTGAAAAAATCAGTTTCAACACCTGAGGTCCAGGGACCATTCGTGATGGCACCGAGAGATCCTGCTCAGTGCATCTACTAGCACATTGTCCTTTCCTGGAAAGTGAACTGCTACAAGAAAGGTTTGCAGGGAATAAGCCAGGGATCACAACTTCATGGCTTCTGTGCACAAGGCCGTGGACCAGGTGCCTCCATACTTGTTGATGCACCACATGGTGGTGGTGGTGTTGTCCGTTCTGACTTGAACCACCTTGTTCTGTACTGACAGAGAAAGCTTTTAGGGCCAGAAAACCACCCTGCGCCTAGGAGACTGATGTGAGAAGGGATTCTTAGGGGTTGGGGGAGAGAGAATCACAGCCCCTGGGCAGCGAGGATCCCAGATGGGCTCCCCAGCCCAGAAGAGAAGCATCCGTGGTAAGGACCACTGAACAAGGCTGAGTAACAAAAGGAACACCTTCCTTAAATTGTCCTGATCCTGCCACCATTGGAAGACCTGGATCAAGGTCAGAGTCACTGGGATCAGTTTGGTAAGGGAATCTTTCCTCCGAGACCAAAACGCTCTCAGGTGGAACTGAATATCCCTCATCTGGAATCCTGCCCCTTGGACCACTGCTGTTGAAGCTGCCATGTGCCCCAAGAGCTGGAGGAAATGCCTTGCTGGCCGAGATACCTGAAGGCTGAAAGAAGAGGCTAGTTCCATAAGAACCCTTGCCCTTTCTAGAGGAAGAAAGGCTCTTGCTCCGAGTATGTCCAGTTCTGCCCCTATAAAGGTAAGAAGCTGGACTGGTTCGAGAACGGACTTGGGAAGGTTGAGAAAAAATCCTAGAGAAGTGAGCACTTGCTGGGTCACTTGCAGGTGAGACTTCACTTTGTCTGGAGACTGACCCACTATTAGCCAATCGTCCAGATATGGAAAATTGGAAATCTTTTGCCTTCTTAGAAAGGCAACTACTACTGCCAGGCACTTTGTGAAAACCCTTGGGGCTTAGGTTAGGCCAAAGGGCATTGCTCTGAACCGATAGTGGCTTGAGGGCAACTCGAACCCGAGGTACTTTCTGTGTGGGAGCACCTGATGGGAATGTGAAAGCAGGCATCTTTGAGGCCCAGGGAGGGAAGAAAAAATTACTCACCTTAGTAATGTTGTTTCTTCTAATGGAGTCTTGCTATATTATGACAGTAGCAGTTTGTCCCACCACTAGAACTGCTCCGGAGGTGAAATGGTTAATACCATTCCAGAATGGAACTTTGAGCACGAGCTCCAAGAAGCAGCTCTGTCTGTGATATTTCAAAACTGAACTGTCAGATCTTTACGAGCAAAACTCACTAAGGTCTGTGTGGAAGCTGTAACCTACACTAGCCAAATGGCTACCTAAATATTAACAATCATTGCTGGTCCCAACACCCAAGACTCAAGTCAGGGGACCAGAACTACTAATACAATTCTAACAAGAGAATAAAACAGGATAATAAAACACACCCCCAAAACCCCCAAAAGGGGGGAGAAACGCTAAAAGGGCATAAAAAATAGTGCCCACACTAAATTGCCCGCACCCCACCCAAGTAGAGGTTCTGAGAGGGGCAGGCTGGGGGGGAGGTCATAATATGGCAAGACTCCATTAGAACAAACATTACTAAGGCGAGCAATTTTTTCTTCAAACAACATGAAGTCTTACTATATTATGACAGTAGCAGACTACACAGCAGTACCTCCATGGAGGAGGGACAGAACCTACTTAGGGAATAGGCTCTGAAGAACAGCTGTGCCAAACCGAGCATCTCTCCTGGCCTGGACATCCAGGGAGTAATGCTTGGTGAAAGTGTGTACCGTTTTCCAAGTAGCAGCCTGGCATATCTCTAATATAGGAATGTCTCTGGCAGCAGCTAGAGACGCAGCTGTACCCCCTGGTAGAATGAGCCCTCAAGCCAGAGGGGGTGGATCTCTGCCCAGCTTCTGATAACAAAATTGGATACAAGAGACAATCCACCTGGCAACTGATCTCTTAGTGGCAAGTTTGCCTTTCCCAACTTCACCATAGGTGAGGAAAAGTTGGAGGGGGATTCGAACCTGTGACCTTTGGTATGCTCTATATAATAATTAAGAGCCCTCTTAACATCCAGGCTGTGCAACCTCCTCTCACCAGAAGAGGAGTGATCAGTGAAAAATACTGGAAGGGAGACAGATTGGTTGAGATGGAAATCTGAAACCACCTTAGGTAAAAATTTCCTATTAGTCCTCAGGACTACCTTATCCCTGTGGAAAGAGATAGTCAGTTTCTACTGACAAGGCTTGCAACTCTTATGCGTCTAGCAGAAGTGATAGCCACCAGAAAAAGAGTTTTCCAAGTTAGATACTTAAGCTCTGCAGAAAACAGAGGTTCAAAAGGGGGTTGCATTAACTGGGCAATGCAAACATTAAGGTCCCAGGCAGGGGCCGGTTCCCGAAAGGGAGGATTAGTATGGAGTAACCCCTTAAAAAACTTGGAAAACACAGGGTGAGTGGAAAGAGGGGGATGACTTTCCTGCTGAAACAAAAGCAGACACAGCTGCCAAATGAACTCTCAGGGTAGCTGGTCCGAGACCCAAGTAATTAAGATGGGCCATGTAATCTAATACAATGGGCAAATCAGCAGATTCTGGGGAAATATTTTTCCCAGCACACCAAATGGAAAACCTTTTCCATTTAGAACTATAAGTAGCCCTAGTGGAAGGCTTTCTGGAAGCCTTTAGGATTTCAAGAACACCCTGAGAGAGAGGTGTAAATCAGCAAACTAACTCCTCAAGAGCCAGGCCTTGAGGTTGAGGGATTTGAGGTCCGGGTACCAAACCCTTCCCTGGGCACAAGTTAATAGGTTGTGATTCCTGGGGAGATAAAGGGGAAGATGGATTGTCGGTGACAGAACGAGTGAGTACTAGGGCTGCCTGGCCCAATCCGGGGCAATCAGAATCACCTTGCGAGGCTGGGATCTGATTTTGACTAATACTTTGAATAGGAGAGGGAAGGGGGGGAAAGCATAAAGAAACTTCCCCTCCCAATCCAGGAGAAGGGCATCCAGGGGGACTGAGCCCAACACTGGAGGCCTGCAACAGAACAGAGGAAGTTGGTGATTGTCTGGGGCTGCAAAAAGATCTGAGGAGTGCCCCATCTGGCAAAGACTATCCCCAGCACTTTAGGATCTAGGGACCATTTGTGATGGCCCTGGGAAATCCTGCTGAGAGCATCCGCTAGGACATTGTCCTTCCCTGGAAGATGAACTGCTATGAGGGAAGTGTTCAGGGAATAGGCCAGAGACCACAACTTCATTGCCTCGGTGCACAAGGCCGAAGACCGAAAGTGCCGCCTCTGTTTGTTGATGTACCACATTGTTGTGGTGTTGTCTGTTCTGACTTGTATCACCTTGTTGTGGACAGATGCAGAAAATGCTTGAAGAGCTAAAAAGACAGCTCTGAGTTCCAGCAAATTGATGTGGAGCAGAGATTCCTGGGAGACCCCCTCCTGAGTGGAAAGGTGGCCATGTCAGCTCCCAACCCAGAAGGGAAGCATCTGTAGTGAGAGTCAAATTGTGAGCAGGGGAATGAAGGGACCCCCAATCTTAATTGTTCTGATCCTGCCACCACTGGAGGGCCTGGATCAAGGTTCGAGTCACTGGGACCAACTTGGAAAGTGGGTCTCTTCTCTGAGACCAATAGGTTCTTAGTGAAACTGAATGTCTCATCTGAAATCTTGCTCCCTGCACAACAGCTGTGGATGCAGCCATGTGCCCCAGGAGCTGCAGAAAGTGTCTTGCTGGCCGAGACCTGCAGAGTGAAGGAGGAGGCCGAGCCACTAAATTCCTCACCCTTTCCAAGGAAGAAAAGCTGGTTAGCTTTGTGTCCAACTCTGCCCCTATAAAGGTGAGTAGCTGGACTGGTTCCAGAACAGACTTTGGTAGATTTAGCAGAAAGCCCAGGGAGGTGAGAAGCTGCTGGGTGACTTGCAGGTAAGATTTTACCTGTTCTGGGGACTGGCCTACAATGAGCCAATCATCTAGATAGGGAAAAACAGCAATCCTTTGCCTCCTTAAGTGAGCGACTGCTACTGCCAGACACTTTGTGAATACCCTTGGGGCAGAGGTAAGGCCGAAGGGCATTGCTCTGAACTGGTAATGACCTGAGGGTAGTTCGAATCTGAGGTACTTTCTGGGAGCTTCTGATTAGGACGTGAAAATAGGCATCCTTGAGGTCCAGGGAGGCTAGCCAGTCCCCTGGCCTTAGGGAGGGTAAAATCATTGCCAGAGTTACCATTTTGAACTTTGGTTTCAAAGATGCTTGTTCAGATATCTGAGGTCTAATATGGGCCGCCATTCTGTCTTTTTTGGGGTAAGGAAGTATCTGAATACAGACCCCTGCCCTGGTGCAGGGAGGAACCTTTCTACTGCTCTGAGAGCCAACAGGGTTGAGACCTCTGCTTCCAGAGCAAGGGTCTCTGAAGCACTTGCAGGTAGGAAAAATCTGGCTCTCAACTTGGGAAACTTTTTGAAGCCGAGAACCAGACCCTGGCTTACTACTTCCAGAACCCACTTGTCTGAGGTTAAAGAAGCCCAGTTCTGACTGAAGTAAGCCAACCTGCCCCCTACCGGTAAAGGAAAATCGGCCCTGGGCACCCCATCAGGGTGCCTGCTTAGCAGGTGTTTTAGGCTGAGGGGTGGGAGCAGGCCTGCCCACCCCTCGGCCTGCCTCTGCAAGCAGCCTCCTGAGCATAGGCAGAGGAGGCCAGAGTCTGATAAAAGGCTCTGTGAAAAGGCTACCCCACCCCTGGGGATATGCCTCTGGGGAGTGGCTTGCCGCCCTTAGCTTGGCACTTTTGTAAGTAGTCCCATATTCATCCATCTTTTTCATGTAATTCCTGTCTGCTCTCCAAACAGAGAATTTCCCACCACAGGAAAATCCATAGCCTTAGTTTGGGTATCCTGTGACAGGCTAGTACACCTGAGCCAGGCCAACCTACAAAGCTCAGATGTGGCCATGACCCTAGAGGCAACATCATTAACATCCACAGCAGCATGAAACTGTACCTTAGAAGCCTCAATGCCATCAGCAGCCACCTGTTCTAGTTCGCCATGCCAGCTGGCCATGGGCTTGCTTGGCTAATTCCATAACAGTATCCCATCTAGATTTCTGATACCTAGCTACATAAGCCATATAATTTGCTTGCCTGAGTCCCAGAGAGGCTGCCATATACTGTTTTTTGCACATGGCATCAATCTTCCTGGAATCCTTGTCAGGAGGATGTGAAGCTAGGGGAATATTAGCTTTATCACAGGCTGCAGCCTGAACTACCCCAACATGACTGCATTGCTGAGAAAGGAATTCTGTATCAGGACCTGACAATGTGTACCTCCTGTCCACCTTTTTATCTACAGGAGGCACAGAATTAGGAGTTTTTAAAATTTTTATTGTTTGCTTCCTAAAAGACTTATGCAAAGGAATAGACAATCTCCTAGACTCTGGAATATCCATCATTTCTACAAAATCAGGCTCCTCTTGCTCATCCACAGCTTCTTCCAAGGGAAGCTGGAGAGTTTCAGCAACTTTTCTGTAAAACATAAAATGAGATGGGGACTCAGATAGCATAGGGGGAGATTCTAAAGGTCTGTCTGGGGAAATGTCCGGTTCAATGGGCACACCCAGACCTTCACAGCCACATTCATACTGTTCATAATCATCCTCCCCCTCCTCTGGTTCATAAAACTCCTCAACATCATATTCCTGAACCACTGGAACCGGACAAACCGACCTTTTGCCAGATAGTGGAGGTTCGGACGGAACCTGAGACAGTGACTGGACAATTTGTATGGCTTTTGTTATCTCTGCAGCAGTTGGAGAAGGGTTTTGGACTCCAAACCTGCTGACTTTCTTGTTTTCTTCACTGGAACTGGTTCCTCAGAACCAGCTTTTCTTTTGCCCGAGGAAGTCTTGCCCTGGTCAGAGCGCACTCCCTCCGGTTCGGTTGGCACCGAACTGGGCTGGACATCCGGGTCAGCGGACTTTTTGGCCTCTCGTTCCCTGAGCCTGCCCAATCTCTTTCCAGGGTGGCTGCAGGAAATTCTTACTATCTGGCAGTCTGACTGAGGTGGTCAAACCTCAGACAATAGACACATGGTGTGTGGGTCAGCCTTAGCAAAGGCTTCCCCACAGACATCACAGTGTTGAAACCCAGTGGGCCCGGTTTTTCTTTTGGGTTTCTCAGACAATGCCAGCCTAACCAGAAAAACTTGCCCTTTAAACGGCAGTGCCAGGCAAGACACCCTTATCGGTTCCTAACCGTGTCACGGGTATTTGAAAACCGTAATAAAATCCGTTTTTTTTTTTAGAACCGATAAGAACCGGGAACCGCACTCTAAAATGCTAAACTTTAAAGTTAATGAGTTTTAAACCCGGCTGATCGGTTCAAAACCGAACCGATAAACTTACAAGTTCCACACAGACAACCTTTTAAATTACTTACGATTACCACAGACAGAGCTTGAACCGAACGGTTTTGCAGTTAAAATAAAGCTATTCTCGGTTGAATCGGACAGAGAAAACACTGTTTGAACAGAGAAATGAACCGAGCAGAAGGAGAAATCTCTGGAGCGACTGTTCACTGAGGCGGAGTAAAGAATCTGACAGTTCAGTTTTGAAATATCACAGACAGAGCTGCTTCTTAGAGCTCGTGCTCAAAGTTCCATTCTGGAATGGTATTAACCATTTCACCTCCGGAGCAGTTCTAGTGGTGGGACAAACTGCTACTGTCATAATATAGCAAGACTTCATGTTTGAAGGAGTATTCCCAGAGTTACCATCTTGAACTTTGGTTTTAAGAGATGTTTGTTTAGATATCTTAGGTCTAGGATGGGTTGCCATTCCCCTGTCTTTTTGAGGGTCAGAAAGTACCTGGAGTACAGTCCTTTGCCCCAGTGTAGGTAGGTATTCTCTCTCTCTATGGCTCTTAAAGCTAGGAGAGAAGAAACCTCTGCCTCTAGGGCAAGGGTTTCCAAGAGATTTGCAGGTGGAAAAGATCTGGCCCTCATCTTTGGAAATTTTCTGAAGCTGAGAACCAGTCCCTGGCTTACTACTTCTAGGACCCACTTGTCTGATGCAGACATCCAGTCCTGGACAAAGTGAGCCAGACTGCTCCCTACTGGAATAGGAGAGTCAACCCAGGCAGGACCATGAGGGTGTCTGCTTGGCAGGGGCTTTAGGCTGAGGAGTGGATGCAGCTCTGCTCATCCCCCTTCTGCCTCTCCCTCTGAAGAACCCCCTCTGAGAAAAGGAAGAGGCCTGTGCTTGGTAAAAAGGCCTTTGAAAAGACCTGCCCCTAGACTGCTGCCTTTGAGGAGTCGCTTGCCTCTCCTTGGCATGAACGCTCCTGTAAGTGGTCCTGTACTCGTCCATTTTCTTCTTGTAATTCTCTGTCTGCTCCCCCAAACAGAGAATTACCCACTACAGGAAAATCCATGGCCTTAGCCTGGGTGTCCAGCAAGAGGCTAGTACATCTGAGCCAAGCCATCCTCTGAAGAGCCACAGATGTAGCCATGACTCTTGAGACATCATTAGAGTCTCCAGCAGCATGAAACTGAACCTTAGATGCCTCAATCCCATCTGCAGCCACCGCCTCCAGCTCCTTGGCTAGCTTAGTGGAGGCCTGTTTAGCCAGTGCCAGTACAGTGTCCCACCTGGACTTCTGGTACCTAGCTGTATAGGCCATGTAATTTGCCTGCCTCAGTCCCAAAGAAGATGCCATGTACTGCTTCTTTGCCATGGCATCAATCTTCCCGGAGTCCTTGTCTGGGGTGTGTGAAACCAAGGGAATATTTGCCTCATCACAGGCAGCAGCCTGCACTACCCCAACATGGCTGCACTGCCGATACAAGAACTCCGTGTCTGAGCCTGAAAGTGTATACCTCTTGTCCATTCTTCTATCCACAAGAGGTATAGTGTTAGGAGACTTTAGGATTTTTTGTGTCCATTTCCCAAAAGATTTGTGGATGGAAATAGTCTCCTGGACTCTGGGATGTCCATCATCTCTACATAATCAGGCTCCTCTTGATCTTCCACAGCCTCCTCCTCCATAGGAAGCTGGAGGGTTTCAGCCACCTTCCTGTAGAACATAAAAGTAGAAGGGGACTCAAAGCCTGGGAGGGGAACACTTGAAGGTCTAGGGAGATGTCCGGTTCCACATGCACATCCAGACCCTCACTTCCATCATCATCCTCAAATTCCCCTTCCTCTTCAAATTCCGGTTCATAATAATCTTAGAGGGTATAATCTTAGAACAGAGGGAACCAACCGAACCCCTGCCAGAAGGAGCCGGATCGGTAGGAACGAGAAGGAGCGATTCCACAATCTGAATCGCTCTGGCTATCTCTTCAGCTGTCGAAACATGAACCTCTGGATCCGAACCGGTCGATTTGTCGTGTTTTCTTTTTGTCAGAACCGATCCCTCAGAATCGGCTCTCCTTTTGCCCGAAGTAGTATTGCCCTGGTCAGAGGGCACTTTCTGGTTCGGTCAAAACCGAACCAGGCTGGCCATCCGGGTCAGTGGACTTCTCGGCCTCCTTTTCCCTCAGTCTACCTAATCTCTTAGAGGGTAGATTTGGGAAAGTTTTTACATGTTTGGCAGTCTGAATCGAGGTGGTCAAACCCCAGACAAACACAGGTGATGCGGGGATCAGCCTTAGCAAAGGCCTCTCCACACTCACTGCAGTGTTGAAACCCAGTGGGCCCAGGTTTTTTCTTGGGTTTCCTCAGACATGGCCAACCTAACCAACTTACCCTTTTTATGGCAACCACCAGGCAAGACTTCCTTATCGGTTCCTAACAGTGTCACGGGTATTGGGAAAAAAAAAATAAAACACTAAAAACACTTTAGAACCGATAAGAAGCGGTAACCACACACTAAGTAAAAACACCACAAACACAATATTTCACTATCAATTGGCCGGTTCAGCCGAACCGAGCCACACTTTTACAAGTTCCACACAGAAAAAACAGAACAATTCCTATCTAGTACTCATGGCACCACAGAGAGACAACCAGCTGTGCGGATAACTTTTGCGGTTTAAAAAGCAGATGAAAACTGAAACTTTAACAGACTTTTGAACCGAGCTGAAGGAGAAATCTCCGGAGCGACCACTCAGTGAGGCGGGGTAAAGAATACTGGACACGACCCTAGGCAGGGCCTTTCTGCCTCCGGACAGGGCGGCCACACTATAGACTCAAAGCCTGTTGTCTGGCCGCAGACTGGTAAGTGCAAGGTCAGTTCTTCGCCTCCTTGGGCTTAAAGCAGCTATCCCGATAGTCCCTCGTGCTTGGCTCCACATGAGCGTCTCTCAGTGGACGCTTCGCCCTCAATGGGATCAGTTGGTAGACGACTTGGACCACTTGGTCCTAGTATCCTCTCCCATGATTCGAGACTTACAATGGTGGATGGTTCGAGAGAACCTTCTTCGGGGAGTTCCTTTCTTTCTTCCTCCTCCTCCCTCCCAGACTCTGACCAGACTCCTCGGGCAAAGGCTGGGGAGCCCATCTCGGTCCACATTGGACCCAGGGCTCTTGGTCCAAGCTCGAGCAGTCACTGCACATCAATTTGCTCAAGCTTTGGGCAGTGCTCTACGCTCTCTAGGCCCTCAGCCTGCATCTTCTTCCAGGCCAGTTAGCCATCCAGATGGACAATGTGTGTGTGGTATGGTACATCAACAAACAGGGCGGGATTCGGTCCTACCCTCTCTGCAGGGAAGAGACGAGTCTGGGATTGGGCAGCACAGCACGACCTTCACTTCATGGTGATTCATGTTCTGGGGGTCGAGAACTCCTTGCAGACAGACTTGTCACTCGTGTGCTCAAGCTCACGAATGGGAGCTGGATCAGGGGGTCCTAGACAATATCTTCGTACATTGGGGAACACCTCAGGTGGACCGGTTTGCTTCACCTCTAAACGCAAAGTTTCCCAACTTCTGCTCGCTCGTTCAAGAGCGAGGCATTTTCTGGAGAGAGACTCTCTCTAGATTGGAGGAACAGATTTGTCTATGCCTCCCCACCAGATTCCTCCGATCCTGCGTGTGTTGCAGAAACTAGGTTCAGAAGGTGCACGAATGATTCTGCTCGCTCCTTTCAAACATGAAGTCTTGCTGTATTCTGACAATTGCAGTGATTCCCAACCTTTGAACTGCCTCGGAGAACAAATTAACTTTCTTTGCAGGGGATAGAATGCTGAGCTCTAGCTCGGTTGAAGTCTGTCTGGAGTGTTTCAAACCTAAAAAGTCAGATTCTTTACTCCTCCTCACGGTCGCTCAGGAGATTTTTCCTTCAGCTCGGTTCGAAAGTCTGTTAAAGTTTTCAGTTTTTCGTCGGTTTTTAAACCGAAAAAAGTATCCGCAGAGTCTGTTCAGTCTGTCTGTGGTGCCGTGAGTACTAGATAGGAATTGTTCTGTTTTTCTGTGTGGAACTTGTAAAAGTGCGGCTGAACCGGCCATTTGATAATGCAAAAAAAAGGAATCGCCTTCCTAATTCTTTTGGCAGATAATGGTGTTGTGACACGCATCACCTGTAACTTGACTGTGCCTATTGTTAAACTGTGTTGCTGATCGTCTCGCATTGCTTGCAACTTGCCTGTGCCTTACTGCTGTACTGTATTTCTGATTGTCTCACGCATGTATGTTTTGTCTTCCTTATGACGAGGTACCTTTGTAAATGAGCCTCTGGCTCAAAGGTTGTTAAACTGATGTTAAAATAAATAAATTTGTTTGTTTACTTAGTGTGTGGTTACCGGTTCTTGGTTCAAAAAAAAAAAAAAAATGTTTTGAACCGTTTTTTTCCAAATACCTGTGACACGGTTAGGAACAGATAAGGGAGTCTTGCCTGGTGGTTGCCGAAAAAAGGGTAAGTTTGGTTAGGTTGGCCATGTCTGAGAAACCCAAGAAAAAAAAAAAAACAGGCCCACTGGGTTTCAACACTGCAGTGAGTGTGGGGAGGTCTTTGCTAAGGCCGATCCCACACCGCCTGTGTGTGTCTCGGGTTTGACCACCTCGATTCAGACTGCCAACTACGTAAAAACTTTCCCAAGTCTACCCTCTAAGAGATTGGGTAGACTGAGGGAAAAGGAGGCCAAGAAGTCCGCTGATCCGGATGGCCAGCCCAGTTTGGTTTTGACCACACCAGAAGGAGTGCCCTCTGACCAGGGCGGTACTACTTCAGGCAAAAGGAGAGCCGATTCCGAGGGATTGGTTCCGACAAAAAGAAAACGCAAAGATAAATTGACCGGTTCGGATCCAGAGGTTCATGTTCTGACCGCCGAAGAGATAGTCAGGGCGATTCAGATTGTGGAATCGCTCAGTCTGGTTCCGACCGATCCGCCTCCTTCAGGCAGGGGTTCAGTTCGGTTGGTTCCCCCGGTTCAAGAGTATACCCTTGAAGATTTTTATGAACCGGAATTTGAAGAGGAATGGGAATTTGAGGATGATTTAAGTGAAGGTCTGGATGTGCCTGTGGAACTGGACATCTCCCCAGACATACTTTCAGGTGTTACCCCTCCTAGGCTTTGAGTCCCCTTCTCACTTTGTTTTACAGAAAGGTGGCTGAAACCCTCCAGCTTCCTATGGAGGAGGCTGTGGAAGATCAAGAAGAGCCTGATTATGTAGAGATGATGGACATCCCAGAGTCCAGAAGATTGTCTATTCCTTTCCATAAATCTTTTGGGAAACGGACACAAAAAATCTTAGTCTCCTAACGCTATACCTCCTGTGGATAGAAGAATGGACAAGAGGTATACACTTTCAGGCTCAGACACGGAGTTCTTGCATCAGCAATGCAGATATGTTGGGGCAGTGCAGGCTGCTGCCTGTGACTAGGCAAATATTCCCTTGGCTTCATACCCCCCAGACAAGGACTCCAGGAAGATTGATGCCATGGCAAAGAAGCAGTACATGGCATCTTCTTTGCGACTCGGACAGGCGAATTACATAGCCTATGCAGGCAGGTACCAGAAGTCCAGGTGGGACACACTACTGGCACTGGCTAAACAGGCCTCCCCCCAGCTAGCCAAGGAGCTGGAGGCAGTAAGTGCAGATGGGATTGAGGCATCTAAGTTTCAGTTTCATGCTGCTGTGGACTCTAATCATGTGTCCTCAAGAGTTATGGCTACCTCTGTGGCTCTTCGGAGGATGGCTTGGCTCAGATGTACTAGCCTCTCGCAAGACACCCAGGCGAAAGCCATGGATTTTCGTGTAGTGGGTAATTCTCTGTTTGGGGAGCAGATAGAGAATTACATGAAGAAAATGGATGAGTACAGGACCACTTACAGGAGTGCTCAGGCCAAGGAAAGGCAGGCAACTCCTCAAAGGCAGCAGTCTAGGGGCAGGCCTTTTCAAAGGCCTTTTTACCAAGCACAGGCCTCTTCTTCCTTTTCTCAGAGGGTGAGGCAGAAGGGGGATGAGCAGGGCTGCAGCCACTCAGCCTAAAGCCCCTGCCAAACAGACACCCTGATGGGCCTGCCCTGGTCGACTCTTCTGTTCAAGTAGGGGGGCAGGCTGGCTTACTTTGTCCAGGACTGGATGTCTTGTTACATCATACAAGTGGGTCCTGTAAGTAGTAAGCCAGGGACTGGTTCTCTGCTTCAAAAAACTTCCAAAGATGAGAGTCACACCTTTTCCACCTGCAAATCTCTCGGAATCCCTTGCCCTAGAGGCAGGTTTCTTCTCTCCTAGCTTTAAGAGCTATAGAGAGAATACCTACCCTACACTGGGGCAAAGGACTGCACTCCAGGTACTTCCTGGCCCCCAAAAAGACACGGGAGTGGCAACCCATCCTAGACCTACGATATCTAAACAAACATCTCTTAAAACTAAAATTCAAAATAACTCTGGGAATAATCCTTCCCTCTCTAAGGCAAGGGGACTGGCTAGCCTCCATGGACCTCAAAGATGCCTACTTTCACATTCCCATCAGGTGCTCCCACAGAAAGTACCTCAGGTTCGAGTTGCCCTCAGGCCATTATCAGTTCAGAGCAATGCCCTTCGGCCCAACCTCAGCCCCAAGGGTTTTCACAAAGTGCCTGGCAGTAGTAGTTGCCTTTCTAAGAAGGCAACAGATTTCCATTTTTCCATATCTGGACAATTGGCCAACAGTGGGTCAGTCTCCAGACCAAGTCAGGTCTCACCTGCAAGTGACCCAGCAAGTGCTCACTTCTCTAGGATTTCTCAACCTTCCCAAGTCAGTTCTCAAACCAGTCCAGCTTCTTACCTTTACAGGGGCAGAACTGGACACACTGAGCAAGAGCCTTTCTTCCTCTAGAAAGGGCAAGGGTTCTTATGGAACTAGCTTCTTCCTTCAGCCTTCAGGTATCTTGACCAGCAAGACATTTCCTCCAGCTCTTGGGCCACATGGCAACTTCAACAGCAGTGGTCCAAGGGGCAAGATTCCAGATGAGGGATATTCAGTTCCACCTGAGAGCTTTTTGGTCTCAGAGAAAGGATTCCCTTACCAAACTGATCCCAGTGACTGACCTTGATCCAAGCCCTCCAATGGTAGCAGGATCATGACAATTTAAGACAAAGTGATCCTTTTGTTGCTCAGCCTTGTTCAGTGGTGCTTATCACGGATGCTTCTCTCCTGGGCTGGGGAGCCCATCTGGGGTCCCTTACTGCCCAGGGGCTGTGGTCCCCCCAAGAATCCCTTCTCCACATCAATACTCTAGAGCTCAGGGCAGTTTTTCTAGCTCTAAAAACGTTCTCAGTCAGCACAGAACAAGGTGGTTCAAGTCAGAACAGACAACACCACCATCTGGTACATCAACAAGCAGGGAGGCACGCAGTCTACGGCCTTGTGCACAGAAGCCATGAAGTTATGGTCCCTGGCTTTTTTCCTGCAAACCTCTTGTAGCAGTTCACCTTCCAGGCAAGGACAATGTGCTAGCAGATGCACTGAGCAGGATTTCTCAAGGCCATCACGAATGGTCCCTGGACCCTCAGGTGTTGAAAGCGATTTTTTTTTTCAAGGTGGGGCACTCAAGAGATCGATCTTTTTGCAGCCCCAGACAATCACCAAGTCCCCGTCTCTTGTTGCAGACCTCTGGTCCTGGGCTCAGTCCCTCTGGATGCCCTAATCCTGAATTGGGAAGGGAAGTTTCTGTATGCCTTTCCCTCCTTCCCACTGCTGTTCAAAGCTTTGGTAAAAAATAAGGTCTCAACCTTGCAAGGTGATTCTGATTGTTCCAGATTGGGCCAGACAGCCCTGATACCCCCTGTTGCTGTCCCTAGCAGTCCATCTTCCCCCATCTCTCTTCCCAGGAATCGCAACCTGTTTACATCCTCTCAGGGAAGGATTTGATACCCCCGTCTTCAGTCTCTCAATCTCAAAGCATGGCTCTTGAAGAATTAGAGTTTGCAGAACTGCATCTTTCCCAAGGGGTTCTGGATATCCTCAAGGCTTCTCGAAAGCCCTGCACCAGAAAGACTTAAAACTCCAAATGGAAAAGATTCAGCATTTGGTGTTCTAAGAAGCACGTTTCTCCAGACACTGCTGAATTGCCTACGGTTGTGGATTATATGGTCCATCTTAATGGCCTAGGCTCAGACCAGCTACTCTCAAAAGCACACCCGTCAGCTGTTTCTGCGTTTGTCAGTGGGGAAGTCTTCCTCACCATCTTCCCATCCTGTGTTCTGTAAAAAATTTTTTTAAGGACTGCTTCACACCAATCCTCCTCTTAGAGACCCTGCCCCTGCCTGGGATTTGAATGTTTGCATTGCTCAACTCATGCAACCCCAACACCCCCCCCTTCCTTTGGATCCATGTCTTCAGCAGAGCGTGAGTACTTGACTTGGAAAACTGTGTTCCTGGTAGCCATTACCTCTGCCAGGCGTACCTGTGAATTGCAAGCCCTGTCAGTGGAACCTGATTTTATCTCATTTCACAGGGATAAAGTGGTCCTTAGAACCAATAGGTTCTTGCCCAAAGTGGTTTCAGACTTCCATTTAAACCAGTCTATCTCAGTTTTCTTCACTGATCATTCTTCCTCAGGAGAGAGGAGGCTACACAGTTTAGATGTCAAAAGAGCCCTTAGTTACTACATAGAGCATACCAAGAGTCACAGGCTTTACTCCCTCCAGTTGTTCCTCACTTATGGAGAAGTGGGAAAGGGCAAACCTGCCACCAAAAGATCTGTTGCCAGGTGGACTGTGTCTTGTATACACTTCTGCTACGAAAAACTGGGAAAAACTCCTCCACCCTCAGGCCTGAAGGCTCATTCCACAAGAGGTACAGCTGCTGCCAGGGATATCTCAGAAATTTGTCAAGCAGCCACCTGGAAAACGGGCCATACATTCACCAAGCATTACTCTCTGGATATCCATGTTAGGAGTGATGCTCGGTTTGGCACAGCAGTACTTCAGAGCCTATTCCTAAAGTAGATTCTGTTCCTCCTCCTTGGAGGCACTGCTTGGTAGTCTGCAATTGTCAGAATACTGCAAGACTTCATGTCTGAAGAACAAATTACTCACCTTAGTAAATATGTTTCTTCTAATGGAGTCTTGCTGTATTCTGACCTCCTTCCCTGCCTCCCCTCTCAGAACCTGTATTTGGGAAAAGGGTGGGCAGGTGCAGTGTTGCACCCCTGGGTTTTTTTTTTTTTTGCGTGCACCCTCCTTTTTGTTTGGGTGATGATTTAAATTTATAGTACATTGGATTTTGGTTTTTGGGTTTCCTGACTTGAGTCTTCCTTGGGAATCCAAAACTTTTTTCAGCCAGTTGGCTAGTAAGAAGTTTTACATTTTCCACACAGAATTTTTAGTTGAGTTGGGCTCGTAAAAATCTGAGTTTAGGTTTGAATCACTCCAGACAGACTGCAACAGAGCTCGAGCTCCGCATTCTATGCCTTGCATAGAAAGTTAACTCTGTTCTCCGGGGCAGTTCAGAGGCTGGGAATCACTGCAATTGTCAGAATACAGCAAGACTTCATGTTGTTTGAAGAGTACAGTTTCCTTCCGAATTGGTCTAGCTGCGACTCCTTGTCAGGAGGAGAGATGCCTTTGTGCCAGGACTTGGGAGACCGGTCATGGGGTGCTGCAATAATCATGGAGTCTGCCTTGGGATGGGCACTTGGGTAGTCTTTCCCCTCTGGCATCTGGTAAGTGCGGTGTGCTTTCATGGCCACCGCCGGAATTTTATCTATTTTAGTCTTTGGTAACTGGGTAAGGCCAACTAGGCACAAGTACCCGTTTTCAGGGGTGACCAGGGAGCACTGGGCAGTTAAATTACTTGCTTAAAGTCGCACAGTATGCAAGTGGAGGCTGTGAGTATCAAACTCCAGTCTGGTCTGCTGGATCCATCATGCTCGTTCACACCTCGTTCCTCTAGACTATACTGCCAGCCCAACTGAATTGAGGTGGGTCAAATCCATATGGTTGATGCCATGTCCTCACGCTGCTCCAGCCCGGGGGGGGAGAAGAGTAAGAAAAGGAGCTACCTCCTGCACGTCCAGGTGTTCGGCCAGTCTGGCATTTTGTATCGTGGGCGTCTTTTCCGTTATTTTGTGGAGCAGGTCTGCGAATGAAAGGTCCTCTGGGGAAGGGGGGATGACTCTGGGCTCCCCAACAGGCAAGGTTTGAAACCCTGAGGCCCCCCCCAAAAAAAAATGAGGAGTGGATGTCAAAATGACTTTTCACCAGAGTCCAGAGGCAGCCTCTCTAGCATCCAGCCTGATGTCAGTTCCTTCAGAAGAGCCAGTTTCAGGTGATGCTGCGGTGTCTGTGCTGGCCTAACCAGCTGGACCCCTGGGCTTCTGGGGACCTCCCTGGGAGGTTGACAGCTGTCCAGCTCCAAAATGAGCAGTGCCTTGGTTTCTGACCACCAGGACTGAAGAACAGATTTAAAGTCCGATAGGGTCAGAGGACGAGGCAGGGGCTGGTAGGCCCACGTATTGCCGGAGGCAAAGCCCAGCACCTGGTACCCCAGCGATGAGACATTGTGTACCCTGGCGAAGAGTAGGCATGCGCATACCCTGGCGCAAGAAACCCTGATGGACGGTAGCCTAAAGGTTTATACGCATAGAAACAAGGCATCCGCTATCCCAACAGCGGGAACCCCAGAGGGTAACTTGATGGAGGGTAGCCCGGCATAAGGCCAGACTGTGGTGACAGGGACCCTGCAGAGCTCTGAAGTCTGCACCTGAGAGGTCCAGAAGAACCAAGTCCAACGTCGGGCCGGCAGGTGGCAGAGGCAGGGGAGTCCGGGGCGGGTGGGGCAGGTGGCTGGGTTCCATTAAGACTGCCAGAGGCACCGGGTCCGGAGGTGAGCTAGGCGGGAAACTGCCTGCCAGAGGCCACTCATCCTCCATCCCTCTATAAATAGGGGAAGGCGGAGGGACTACTTCCAGTGGTGAGGAGGGGAAGACCCGAATGGGAGAACCTTCTGGGGGAGGCCGAGAAAGGTCCAGTGACTGGGATTTGTCTGGGCAGTCTCTGCCAACGCCCAACTTATCAGCCAGAAACGACTGTGCAGACGTCGGACAAGTAGACGTCCATGTATCAGTCGAAGACTGGCAGCTGCAAAATCTCCAGAGCCCGATGAAACAGCATGAGATGGGCATTCAGTGGGCCCAACGAGCAACTTAGCCCCACACTGTGCGATAGACCCAGCAGATGAGATGGGTCTAAATGCAGCAGAGGTGCCTGCAGTCACCAAGACTAGTGGTGGCAGGAGGCCAGAAAACTGCTCCTTCGATGGGGCAGGCTGGGCCGCGGCTGCCCAAGGAGCCTGCAGGCAGCCTCAGGTGGGAGAGGGACCTGTCCTGGTCCCGGTTCTTTTTGTGCCTGGATTCGGTGGGTGAGGATGAAGCTGTGCAAAGTTTTTGCAGCTTTCCCCTCCCGGTGGCCATTCATTGCTTCAGGAGGTGAGCTTCAAGGGCCTGCTGGCGGTGCTTCTGTGTGGCCGGACTTAAACTCGCGCAGGCTTCACAGTCCTCAACCTTGTGCTCCAAGCCTAGGAGGAAGAGGACAAGAGAATGCAAATCCTTGTGCGGTAGTTGCACGCTGCAATAAGCACTTATTTTTGTGCTAGATGTTTAACAGCATGCACAAAATTACAATAATTCAATAAAAAAATAAAGATATGATCAGGTCAGCAGCAGAAAAGAACCGGAAGGCGGGTGTGGGGCCCTCCCACTATACAGGGCCATGTGACATCAGGTGGGCAGTCCCCTGTCAAGACACTACTGGCTAAAGTTTTCCGTGTGTTTCTGATGCCAGTGGGCACAGTCCTCAATGTGATTACCTACTGAAAGAACCTTCACGAAGTAAGATCTGCCTATCCCTTTATCAAAAACAAAGTTTATCGGAAGGGTAGAACAGATGTCATACGCAAGTTCATGTAGTGTGAAGCGAGACCAGTGTGTGGTAAGGAGGGATTTAAAACAGCATCTTTTAAGTTAGCGAAGATTTTCATCTTACATTTTTTGTTCTCTCTCCCCCTTACCACCTCTAACCCTTCAAGGGTGGAATCTGCAGTGAGCCGGTGCGCCAAGGCTCCCTGATGGAACAACTCTGTTGTATAGTTAGTTAAAAATGTATTTTTTGACAGACAAAACTTTAGACCAAAAGGCCCATTTAGCAAAACAACTCTCTTCTAGGTTGTCAGTTTAAACAGGCCCCAAGAGTGCATCAAATCACTAATACAAGGGCTTTCTGTTGCTGCTTTCCTCCCTCATTGTGCTACATAACTTTTTCATCCCCAGGATGCCAACTTGAGAGACACCAATGCAGTCAAATACATTACAGTATGCAGACATGCTGGAGCATGTCTGCTTCGTCCTGTCCCTCTCGAACAGCTCCAATTGCACCACCTGCTGTCACCCAGGTGGCGTGGCAGCAACATGATGGAGTCAAAGGCCCACCCTCCTCAAACAAAAGCACCTTTTGGGATGCTTGATCCTTCTCCCACCTGCTGCCCCTGACCACTCAGGCTCGTTCTCCAACCTGGATCACTGGCCTCACGAGCAGTAATGCTGCCACTGCACCAACAGGCTGGCCTGTGCTATTTTTAATCCCCTCAGGATGCTATTTTTGTAATTAAGGACTTAAGACATTAAAGACATCTTCAACTATAGCAGCAATTACCAGTATCTATTTTACTGTACAAATTAATTTCATATTGGGGATATATTACGATGCAGATAAATAATTCTAGTGCTTGCACCACTGTGCATGTACAGGAGAAAGTTACATGCACCAGGTGTCTGGTTACCTAGTCTGCAAATAATTTTCCCCCCACATAACTAAAATGATTAAAAAATAAATTATATCAAGACTTACCGTTATTTATTGTTCTGTTACTTCCAGTGCTGTCAATGGCCAAGACTTACACTTGGGTATAGATGCACCCTAACCAGGGCTACCAGTACAACTATAGCTTTTCTTGTTTAAATATCTTTATTGAATTACTGAAAATTATTCAAACATGAAACAGAATACTTGCAGCACAAAATACAAGCATTCACCAATACCAAATTCATACATCTAGGAATTTTTTATTTATTTGACTAGGTGGGTGCACTAGACAAATGAAAGACTACAAATTTCAGGCACGACACAGGAGAGTCTGCAGTGAGCCCAAATGTATACAAATCATTGCAGGAAATGAAAAAAACATGGTAATGACAGTTTTAAGCAGATAAATGTCACGGTTACAAAACAAGGATCAGTACACAGAAAGGTCTAGCAAATGTATGTGTGATAAGCTTATGCAGTCAAGAGGAGAGAAGAGGGGGATATACAGTTTAAAACAATGGTTCCTGAAAAAATAAATTAAAGCATATTGGTAAACACACCGGGGCAGGATACAAACAAGCAAAAGGTACAAATAAAGTACAGTTACACAAGAACTTACCCATCACAGCAGATCTTCGAAAGACGCTCTTGCAGCAAGTAACATTGGACTGTAGCCAGTACGTGTCAGGACCCCACTAGCTAGCAGTGTGTGCGCGAGGACATAACCTTACGTGTATAAAGGGTGGGCGGGGTCCCAGCATGCCCCCGTTCTCCCGCCGGAGACTCAGGCATCAGGATGGAAGGTGATCAGTGAGACATTTGGACAGCTGGTTCCGATTAATCTATGATTTTTGTAATATAAAAAATGTAGTGCGATTGTCATGAAAAATCCTGTGCCTGGGATGACAACAACCCCCCCCCAAAGTATCAGTTCAAAAGACAGGATATATGTTAAACAGCAGATCTCTGTGATGAGATTAACTCCTAAGAACTCTTATTTTATAGCGCCTTATTTAGGATATGGGTTGTTTGTAGCCAAGCCCCTTAATACTAATTTTATGGTGTCCTCAGGAAGGTGAGTTAATTGCAGCTGGTGTCAAAAGAATATTGTACAATAGCAAGAAAGAACCTTGAGCCGTCACTGGTCACTGTGGGACTGGACCCGTGGTGTTATCCTGGCACAACACCATGGCTCTAGTGCCAACACAGGGATGACCACATCTCACTGTAAAACATACATCTCTCCACTGCCTACAAGCAGCTTTCGTGGTACAGTACCTGCTTTGCCAGTTGGCACTTCCCACGCACACCCGGAAACCCACCCCCCCCACAGACGATAACCCCGGAAACGAAACCCACACACATCACATCAAAACAAGTACTCATTCTCTCTTTTAAAAAAACAAATTGTAGCCCCATACAGAAAGCGAGCGAGTGCCCAGTTAGCGACAGAGTCAGCAACTGCATTTTCACAAAGTCACCGCACCTCTCACTCGCTCACTCGTAAATACTCTTTCCTTACCAAATTGTAAACAGAGTCAACACTAAGAGGATGGTTTGTAAACAGAGTGAACACTAAAAGATAGTTACATCTCCACCTACTGGCTAAAGTAGAAATCTGCACTATTTTGTCAATGTAACCCTACTCACTGCAAAAACAGTAAAAAAATATATATTTTTTTGTGTTTTCTATCCTTTTCCACTTTTTACAATAGAGATATTAACAATAGGAATAATGTTCAGGGTGTGGAAGGTTGGATAACGCCACGCCTGGCATGTTGGACGCACTGCCCGCGCTCGTGCCCAACCACGCCAGGCGTGGTGTTATCCCAGCACAACACACACCCTGGAGTGCATTATTCCTTTATTACACCTCAGTGAGAACAGAGAGAGAGAATCAAAAGTTCTTTGATGTCTGAAGAGCAGGATGCGGCTCATGAAAGAAAGAACTTTGAAAATTACAGACTTACTGTACAAAACAAACTGCGCTATCATTTTATTTGCGCTATATTCACTGATTGAATAAGTCAGCAAAATTTAACTTCTTTGCCTAGCTCGCGCTGCTCCCCCCCCACCGTCGTTACCAGTGTGTTTCCTGTCCCTGTTTCCTCAGAGCAACATTGCAATTAACACCAGAAGACTTACTGCTGTAAAAAAATACTTTAATGTTTAATCCAAAAAAGCACTTGATGGCTGTTTTTAATCGGCATTTCCTCATATCTTGTCGGACACGTGGTCACATTCTTCACCCGTCTCCATGGATGCGTCTTTCGGCGTGATGACATCAGGCGATACAGATACCTACGTTGTGGGAATCTAAAAGAAAACAAATCAGAAATGGGATAACCAATGTGAATTTCTGTAAATAATTCATTAAACCTACCAAGTTCAGGCTGTTACTGTGGGCATTTAGTATCCCAGCTTCAGAAAACCCACGGATACAATCTTGTCGCAAAGATAGCTCTGCGAAGCTAGCCTCTAGCCAGGCGGCATGACGCTCCTTCAAGTGATGCTGCTTAAAGTCGATGCTGTACTCTTCACTACCCTTGGCCAGACTGTCTGCTATTATTCCAGCATACCAAGCAGTGAACTGCTTTCGCAGACTGTCCTTAACCAGCTTATTCACAGCAATATCCAAGGGCTGCAATAGGTCAGTGCAAGAGGCTGGGATGAATATAGGCACGGTATTGTTCAACTCTAGTGCCTTCAGGACTTCAGGCGTAGAATGAGCTCTAAAAAAGATCCAGGAGCAGGAGAGCTTTTTGTTCGCTGGGCAGTTCAAGCGTCTCTAATACACTCAAAGTAAGGGACAATAACATTTGAAATGTATTGCAGGGTGGTGGTTTCATTGGCCCAGTGATTAGGTGACTGTGTAATATCCCAGTCCCAAGGGAATCTGTATACTGGGTTGCACACATGGGTTTTACCCTTGTAGATTACCTGTGGTGGTAAATAGCAACCTGCTAATGTGCATGCCAACAACATGGAGACTTGTCGCTCGTCCTGCTACAGACACCTGTTTTGAGCCAGTAGCAGCCATGGTCCACTCAGACACAGGCACCATACTGACACCGGTCTCATCTAGGTTAATAACTAGCTCCGCTGGAATAAGTTCTTGGGCCACACAATTTGCTATATGTGTCAAAAATTATGCTTTTAAATGAGGGAAATCAGATGGTGTCTTACGGGCTGTTTTAGTGTCTTTTCGTTTACTATAGCCCATTCGATTAAGAAACTGCCAAGCCCATTTCATGGACAGTTCAACAGTGCCACCGTTTGCTTTCAGGAGGTGTGGGGCATCAGGCGTAACAATCCTTAGGCAACAGGTAAGTAACACGGGCATGCAGTACCACCTCACTTCTCAGCGCTACCACAATCTTCTTGCAACTTGGCTGTGACATCTGACATTAAAAGTAGGTCTGCTCTTCAGCCATGGCAAGGCAGGGGACAGCTGAGGACTCAGGCGTTTTCTTAAGCTGTTCCATATAATCTTTTTTTAAATTTCCTGACAGTGCTCTGGTTAATTTCAGTCTGACTTTTCTTGCGGTAATACCTGACCGCAGATATTATGCCATGCTGAGTTGCATATTGCTCCAATTCAGACCTCAGCTCGGGGGGGGGTGTAATGTGCATAAGTATTCAGCCACTTTTTGGCTGGTGGAGGGTTGGACAGCTCCTTAGCAACCGCTGATAAAACTTGCAGTTGTACACCTGAGGTCTGAGCGAGCACCTCGGGGTTCACATTGGACACCTCGAGTGGGTACTCTGTCTTCATTGCCTTAGGTTTCAACCAGGATAGAAGCGACATTGTGAGGTAAAGATCAAAAATCTGCAGAAAAGAATTGTGAAGAAATGAGTCTTATTCGTTGTAATCGTGCTAATTTATTCCGACATGAATACGTAAGCGGGATTATGATCGCAAAATTTTTCTGCCGCGAATTCAAAGTCTTATACAGTAATTGGAAAGTCATATGGGGAAAAATTTTTTTTTTTTGCTCATGTCACCTATTAATTTACCTCCCGACACAAGACATCCCGATTGTATAATTTTTAAACAGAGGAGCTGGGTGACATCATGTAGAAGGCAGGATCAAGACAGTTTTTTAATTATGCTGTGAGTGACCTGTAGAGACACGCACATTTGGACTCAAAAAAGAAACAGTCACTGTTAGGAGATAAGTATACATTAGAAAAGAAATTCTAAGTGTACTGTTGTAGGAGATTTTGTCTGCACCATTAATTTTTTTTTTTTTTTTTTTTTTTTTAAGTGATTTGTATGTTTTGTGATATACAGTATGGTTCTGTATTTACATTTTAAATTGTTATCTATTTTTAAGTAAACATCTCATTTTTAGAGACTACTTGGTGTGCCTTTGAAATTTGACAAGTGAAGCATACATGGTTAAAGCTGACACTGGGCATAGCTTACTGGTTTACCAAACTAGAAAAGGTAAGAGTTTATTCTGAGGTCTTTAATAGAGTTTAAGGGTTCATTTTGTACACCTGGTTAATGCATGCAGGAGAAAGATATCTGCCCCTAGAAGAGTAGAATTATCAGAGTCTGTACATTGGGTACACTAGCAACAGATTCACAGTTTGATTCCCTCCAGAACTTGAGACCAAAGTTTGATTCGAACCCACGAAACAGACAGGAGGGTCACCCTGTTAACTGTTCACTATACTGCACTTGGAGGTTGGCACTGTGGGAGCAGAGGGCCTCACCAGGGTTGTGACAATGAGAACCAGGGCCAATAACTCAGAGCAATCAGGATGTTGCCAATGTAAACAGATTGCAGGAGAGAGAACCTTTAGGGGGAAGGAGGGCGGGAAGCAAACCTGCTGCAAGAGCTTCTCTCGAAAATCTACTGTTACGTAAGTTCTTATGCAACTGTACTGTCTTACTTAGAGTGTCCACTCTTGCAGTAGGACTGAGTCTCAAGCAGTACAGGAGACCAGATTAGTCTAGGGTGGAGGCAAGGAAAGAGTGAAAGGGGAAGTTCCCTTATGAGAGGAGTCCCTGCAAAACTGCAAGACCAAAACCTGCTCTACGTCGAGAGGCAATGTCCAGACTGTAGTGTCTGATGGTGTGGACTGTGTGCCATGTGGCTGCAGCACAGACGTCCACTGCAGACACATTTCTAAGGGCAGCAAAGGAGGCCGCTACTCCCCTCATGGAATGACCCTTAACAGAGCCCTGTAAGGGTTTGTTGTACTTCTGCTAGCAAAAGGAGATGCAATTTACGAGCCATTTCAAAAGGGTCTGTTTGGCTACGGACACCCCTTGGTTCCTAGGAGCAAAGGAAACAACTGGTCAGAACGTCTAAAGTCCTTTGTTCTGGACAAACAAAACCACAAAACATGGTGATCATCAAGAGTATGGAGAAGAGGGCGCCCCCCCCAGTTTGAGTGATCGGGATAATCTATTGGGAGATGGATGTCCTGATTGAAGTTCAGCTCGGACACCACCTTTGGTAAGAACTTACACTTGGTTCTCAGTCCTTGTGACACATCAAATAAGGCTCCTTGCACATCAAGGCCTAAAGCTCAGAAATCCTTCGACCCCAAGCACCTAAAAATAATGCTTTCAGGAGAGAAAGGAAGCTCTCAATCCATGGCTGGCTCGAGGCAGGGAGGGTAAGGTCAACTTCTCCAAAAGAAATCCCAAGGAGGGACTGGGTCCCTTATGGGAGGCTTTATGTGCAGAATCCCTCAGAAAGGTACAGGTTACCTCCATCTGTGCCACAGTTCTGCCTTGGACAGGAAGAAGGTAGGCAGAAATGGCTGCTAAATGCACCCTGATGGAGGAATACCCCAATCCAGAGTCCAAAAGTGACAACAGGTACTCTAGGAGCAAGTTCACCGGACAGGCCAAGGGATCCAGGTGTCGAGCCATAGCCCAGAGACAAAAGCGTTTCCACTTCATGACGCAAGCTGTTCTGGTGGAGGGTTTCCAGGCAGCCACCAGAATGTCAGAGACCCCAAAACAGTCTAGCTAGGTCCTCAGAAGCCATGTGTGTAAGTGCAGGGACTGAAGGTTCAGATAAACCAAGGTCCCGTCATCCTGGAACAGCAGATGAGTGCTCAATGGAATCTGAGGTTCCACAAACAATTGTTGAAGCAATGGGAACCAGATCTGTCGTGGCCATAGTGGTGCCACGAGGATCATTGTTGCACCCTCCACTTGCAGCTTGAGAAGGATCTTCTGAAGGAGTGGAAAGGGTGGGAAGGCGTAGAGGAATCTCCCCTTCCAGGAAAGGGGCAACGTCTCTTGCCAGAAAACATCAGGCTTTCGATCTAGTGAGCAAAACCTGAGTAGTTTTGTGCTGATGGGGGAGGCAGAGAGATCCATTTCTGGCTTGCCCCCTCTGTTGGAGAGTCTCTACGACAGACTGAAAGATTCTATTCGTGTGTTCTGGACTGAGGGCAACAGAGCAGCTGCCAGAGTATTCTGGATCCCTGCGATGTGAACTGCTGAGATCTCTAGATGGTGGGATATTGCCCAATTTCACACCCTCGCTGCTTCTCAGCAAATGGGGTAGGAGCGTACACCTCCCTGACTGTTGAGGTAGAACACAGATAGACTGTCTGTATGATGAGATGTCCTGGGCATAGCATGGTGCCCAAGGCCTGCAGGGCATACAGAACTGGTCTCATCTCCTGGATATTTTTGTGGAGGGTCTCCTTATTCGCGGACCAGAGATCCAGAGTCCTGTGAATGCTGAGGTGTGCTCCCCATCGCGTGCCTGAGATGTCGGATGTCAAGACTTGGTCCAGTGCTGTTTTTTGAAAGGGCATCCCCTCCTGTAGGGAAGGGGATGTCATCCACCACTGCAGTTCTTGGCAAACTGGATTTGTGATGGAAACCAGTTGGTCCAAGTCATCCCATCTTTGGTCCCACTGAACACGCAGTGTCCACTGGATTGTTCTCATATGCAGCCTCGCTAGGGTGACTGCGATGGGTGCTGCCATATGGCCTAGCAGCTGTAACAGGGTCCTGGCTGGTACAACTGAGGTAAAAGATGTGACGAGCTAAGGCTTGAAGCCAAAGAGCTCTGTCCTGAGACCAATAAGCCCTCCCTCGAGTACTATCTAGTAGGGCCCTGATGAACTGGAGGCTTTGGGACTGTATCAGGGAGGATTTCAGGATGCTGACCATGATACCCAGTTCTCCGAAGAGAGAACAGGTGTCCTGAATGGACCTCTGAAGTTGCCCTTTGAACAGTACGGTCATGAGCCAACAGTCCAATTAAGGGAATATATAGTGTCTTATCCTTCGAAGGGCCGCTACCACCGTGAGGCACTTGGTGAAGACCCTTGGGGACGATAAGTCGAAAGGTAGCACCCTGAATTGGTAATGCCTTCCCTGAAAGAGTAATCCAAGGAAACTCCTGTGGGGCTTTGCCACTAGGATGTGGAGGCAGGCAATCCTGCATATCCAGTGATGGTAGCCAGTCCCCTTGATTTATCATGGGGAGCAGGCCCTGGAGGGTGAGCATCCAAACCCTCTTCTACTCTACAGTAGGTCTAGCGAGGTCCAGAATGGGTCGCAGGCCGCCAGTCTTTTTTGGCACTAGGAAAAAAGTGCGAGTAGCCAGCCTGGTGGCGCTGGGGGCTGAGGCGCTGGACGCCTTACCCGCCACGCCCGGGCAACCTGTGTTTGGAACCAGCACAGTAGTCCAGGGTTGGGGAAGATCGAGAGTCCAAAGGACTACTTGCCTCTCCAGGGAGGGGGGGACATCAGTGGGTGGCATGTGGCTGGCCCCTTGTGGAGACTGGGGGCAGTGCACTGTCGCTGCAGAAAGAGGGGCAGATGCCGGGAAGCGAGCATGAGGATGCGTGCACGCTCCTCTCACTAGCATCACTGCACACGCCTCCCTGCAGGGGAGAACCAACACAGGAAACTTCTTAGCAGCATGAAGGCTGCCTGATGGCGCCGCCTACAGTTCGCGCAGAAGCCTGCTCCTCTTGGTCTCCGTGTGAGGTAGGTACTGCTGCAATGCAACCAGAGGGGGTAATGACCATGAGGTCAGAGCCTGTCCGCAACCAGGGCAGCAGCTGGGATGGTTGGCTGGACCGGGGAGGAAGAAGAGAGAACGACCAAAGGCACAACCTCCCCAGTCTAGGAAAGTACAACTAATAACGACACCCCCAAAAAAAAAAAAAAAAACTGGGCGAGTTGAAGCCTGTGCCCCTCTGTGCTGGGGGACAGGTTCTTTGGAGTTTTGAGCAGTAGGGCTTGGATTTCTGCTTGTATCTGTCCCGTATGCACTGGTGAATAATGGGATTGGGGGTCTGTCCAGTGGAAACTGGATGAGTGTCTTGTCTACGAGCCGATGGACCCACTGATCGAGATAATCTTCGCCAGGCTTCGGCAGTAGCAAAAGCAGTCTCCACCACCCTCGCCGGGTCGCAAAGGCAGTGGGTCCAACAGGGAGTCCAGCTGTAGGTGGAGGGTGACTTGGGCAGACTTCACTGAGTGAGCGGTGGGCCCTGCAGAACCCCTAGGGGCACCTCTGCGCTATAGCCTCCTCACTGAGGCTGTTGGTGCTGAAAGTGAGGATGTGGCTGCTGTCCCCCATGGTCTCGAAAATGAGGTTTTCAAATGGCAGTTTCGGACAGTACATAGACTGAACTGTCCAAACAGCTTTGCCAGAGACCTGTAGTCTGGTTAGACTTCTCTGTGCCATCACCAAAGAGGACTGAGCCTTCAAAAGGTGTATCTAGGAAGTTGGACTGCACATCCTACGCAGACCTGGAGCAAGGAGTGTCTACGTAAGCACACTCCTGTTGCAGCCACCCTTGCAGCTGTGTCCGCCGAGTCATATGCTGACTGGAGGACACGAGTACCCAACCCTGAAGCTGTCTGCAGAAGTTTAACTAGTTCGGCCTTCTGCAGGCATTCAGAGATATCTTTAATGATGTCCATCCCCTGTTCCCAGAGAGCATTCTGGAACTGTACCATGTGTATTAAAAAGTTCAAGCTCCGAATGCTGCAAGTGGTGGACGAGTATATTTTATGCCCCATGGAGTCCAATTGCTTGGATTCTTTGTCTGGGGGTTGTGTGCTGAGGTGTTATTCGGCCTCTGGGATCTATCATGAGCAGCCAAAATCCCCACCGAGTCAGCCAGTGGGTGTTCCACCAAGAAAGTCTGTTCCTTGTGAGCACTAGAGAGGCAGTCTGGCTTCTTAGGGATGAAGCATACGTGTGGGGGAGCTTCCAAGCTGCATTTTTGACGTCCATGAAGGTGTCCACTAATGGTGGTAAAACCACCAGCTTAGGGTCCTTCTGGCGTAAATATTTAGCCAGGCGGATCCTCTCTGGGTCCAAGTCCTCCATTTCCCACCCCATATTTGATGGAATATGTCTCGTGACCTCCATGAAAGACGGGTCATCAGATGGAGATTTTGGGCATCTCTCGGATCCAAAGGAGGCAAGTCCTCAATAGACGAATCCGAGTAAGAAGCATCAAAGGACTAAGAGTCCGTGAAAGAAGGAAAATGGGACCAATGGCGTTGCTTCTTGCGTCTAGGACGGTCAGAACTGGAGGAACTCTGGCTCAGTGACCTATACTGCCGTTTGCGAGGAGCCTCCCCCTCTTTTTTTTTTTCCAGAAGGAGGGGGCTCTTTGCCGGTGTTCTTGTCTGAAGGAGAAGTAGAGACCTTGGCAGTACCTGGAGATGGGGTAGGAGCCTTGGCAGGAGCCCCAGCATCCGGCATGGTAGTTACCACTGTTTGTGGCTTAGAAGGGGGGAAATCAGTGCGAATGGTCTCCAAGTAGCCAGTAAGGTCCTTGACCTGGGACAGATTCAGTATGGGATCTGAATCAGTAGTTCAGCCCAACACCGGTCCAGCACCTGTGTCTGGCAACAGTGGGCAGGTCGGAGGAGACGGGGCAGCGTTAGATGACCCAGTGCAGGTATCTGGCATCTGCTGACAGCAGTCTGCCCTCCGTAGGGCTGGCACCCGACCTGTCATCCAGTGATGAAGGTGCCTGTATATGTGGTGCCGGTGTTTGGGCAGCTGCAGTAGCAACATCAGTAGGCTGACTGTGCTGGTTAGACATGTGCTTTGATGGATGTTTATCAGACGGCAGTTTGTGTTCAGTCGACTGTTTTGAATGGCTGTGGGGCTGAGAAGCCGATCTCCCTGCGGAGTGCCCAGAGATCCTATGCCCATCCTGGGAGTCTGCACCGGAGATCGAGGCCAACCAGGAAGGTACCAACTAACTCTTACCGATGTCAGTAGTGCAGTCTGATAGAAGGTCCGACAGCCAGAATTTTTAAAGGCTTGAGAGAGTAGGGCCTGAAGACCAAGATCATCTGTCCTTCGTGCCAGATGCCTAAACCATGGCAGGGGGCTTAACCACAGTTGGCCTGGAGGGAGAGTATGTTGTCTGTGAAGCAGAATCCGAACTACCCCTGGAGCAAAGTGGGACCCCGAGGATCTCAATCTTGAAGGGGACCTCTTTCTCGCTCCTCTTATCTTTATGCTTTCCTGTAGATTTTTTATGGTGGGAAGAGCCTTTTTCAGAAGAGGAGTCCCGCTACATGTTGGTCAAGCGTTACCCTGAGAGATAGGCCCAGAGTGTCTTCTGGCATCGGATCCGCGTCCAACTGTTCAACTTCTGGCAGGTCGGGCAATTCTGGATGTTGTGGTCTGGGCCCAGGTGCAGCGGACAGGCAGAGTGGCCATCTTTGGATGGGATCAGTTTCCCACAGAACACTTGGATGTGTGCCCCCTTAGAAGGCGGAGTCAGGGAAGACAACATGCAGAATACTGTTGCTGAAAAGTGGAACTATGATAGAGAAATCAAATAAATTTCAATTAAGTCTTATTACAAATATAGCAGTAGAGCTAGTGAGAGGCATTCTGTGGAGCAGATGAGCACGAGTCAACGGCGGGAAAAGAACTGGGGCACACTGGAACCCACCCACCCTTTATACCATACTGAGACATCGGGGGGGCAGGCATACGTTGGGGCAGTCCCCCCTACAGACTGCTGCTAGAAGTTTTCCGTGGGATCCTGTCGCCTTCCAGCTACAGTCTTGTGTGTTATCTAATGCAAGAGCAGACTCTCAAAGTAAGATCAATGGATACGCTTCTAGGTCTACATAGTAGACAACAGTAGATACCATAGATGTCCACAGTCATTGGAGGATCAGAGACAGGACAATAGTAGGTTATGGGCACACACTTTCACACCCTGAGATGTTCACGAAACATTCTTCATAAAGAGGATACAGTGGGACATTGCCCAATACCAGTTGGAATGGAATTCCACAGCACTGAAACAGAGCATCAAAAGGATGATTCCTCTACCCTGGTTATAATTTTAGGGATTTCCATCAGGGCATTACTTTCAGACCTTGGAGGATATTTGCTGCCAACTATATTTAGTAGGGAGATAAGAGCCACAGGCATGCGTTTTTGTAAAACTTTATAGGCAACACCCCCAACACAAGATCACGAGCTCGGGCTGGGGGAGCCAGCCAAGCCATTCGCAGAGGGAGCAGTGGTGAGCCTGTTTGAGACTGAAGAGCAAATTGGCCGATGTTATATGCAACATCCCACTTGGAGAAGGTGGTTTTGGAGGCTTACATGAAGACTGGAACGTCATACAGAAGGTTAGGCAAGAGGATACCTTCAGCAATAGCTAGCCTGGCCTGAGGGGTGAGAGCTTTACTAATTTGTAGAAGACCCCTAGCATGGTGCTAACTGATTTGCAAGTGCTCATGATACGCAAGGAGAAATCAAGTGAGGGGTTTAGGCAAACACCGAAGTAGGTGAACAAGGTGACCACAGGGACAGATGTACCATCCTGGTATGAGACAGTTAAAGGCACTAGACAGTTTCAGGGTGTTCCACAGGGCACAGACTGTACTGGCACAGTGTCATTTTACACATTACGATGGATATTAATAGTAGTCAATGACAGAATACAATGATACTAGTATAGCTTTAAAGAGGCAGTCCTCAACTTATTCTGTATACCTGTGTAGTCTGCAGATAAGGATTGTCTCTTGCATTCCCCCAATTTCATCCTGATGTAAATATCAATGAGGTTGTTTCACTATTCTGCACGGTTCCATGCAATATCGGCGACAATATGGCGAACGTCAACAGCGAAAATAAAATAGTGACTGCAATATAGGCGACCATCACTGTTGGCGAATTTAGTACTACCAACAATGAAAGATGAGGTATTCACACATAAAATGTCAAACTGTATGCTAGCCCTCACAAATATTCCACACGATTGCCCAGTAACAGCATCTCAGGCTTGCAATGTGCTCTGCAGCACGACATGTGCGGCAATCTTAACACTGGTGCGGGCACGTTCTCAGCGATCCCCCATAAACTTCCTTGCACAAACATCCCCTGCATCAGCAGCATGGCTGTGCAATTTCTTCACACACACACACACACACACACACACACACACACGAGCAACTCCAGAAGTGCGAATCCTCACACAGCACTTTAATCTATGGGATTAAACGAATCGCCAGCATACCTTTTCCAGCCACTCCTTATCCTGGTGATAGAGAAACCCTCTACACAGCAAGAGCCCCTTGCCCTTCCGAGACACCAGGTACTCCAAAGCAGCCATTACTACTAGTTACCTACTATTAGTTGGGCCCTTTTATATACGTGGGTGGCTCTGCTATCTCCAAATATCCAACACAGAGGAGCTTTTTGATTGTGGGTGTAGGCTACAACTCTGTCACCACACTAGTGTTCCTTATTTGTGCCGTCGCCATTAGTTGCCAGTCACCATTTATTCATAGACAGTTTCAGTAGTCACCTTAAGTTAGTTCTTGTGTCACCATTATCACGTGCTGCCATTCTGCACTGGTTTGAGCAGAAGAAGAAAAAAAAAAAGCATTTTCCTAACTCAGACACACTTTAAACTACAGGGCACTTACAAGGCCTTGAAAATTCTCATGGCCAGTGTAAGAAGAACACAGGGACTGCAGAGGAGAACAGCAGCACTGACTAATACAGTACAACTCCTGCAGGCTTTAGCAATAAATCCCAAAAATGCCTTACAAGAGTTGTGCCATGACCACTGCAATGAAATCAAGCAGGTTTTCACACCAGACTGTTAGTTACTTCATTTACATTTAACTCATTCCTTCCTGATGACGCCATATGGCGTCATAAAAAATCATACCTCTTTTTCCTGATGACGTCATATGGCGTCCATATCTTTCTCTTGGTGCAGCTCAAGCATTTGTTTACATTTGATGAATTGAGTTGTACCAGCTAATAGGGAACATCGTACCCTTACTGATTTTACCTAATATAACGTGTTCCCATTGGCTATTTTTGAGAAAACAAGCCTTAATACATAAATAAATAAATTTACTATTTTTTGCATGTGCTGTGAAAAATGTATTATGTTCATTCTGCCATTAGTTTGTATCATAACAACAAATCATCTTGTTTTAGTGTAACATGTTAAGCTGATCAGGTTTACACTATAATTAATTTAATAATTTTATTTTTTTTTATTTATTCGAGCAATCCGATTGGCCGTCACCACTTTGGTGTATTTTTTTGTCTTTTGGGGTATTTTTCTACAACAACATGTTGTCACTGATATCATGATTGTTATAACTATTAGTCCATTTATACGACTAAGTGAGCTGAATATTTCTGTATTTAAAAATAGAGCTCTGTGATTGGTCGGATTGTCTGACATCATCAATTCTGAATTTAACTGGTATAAAGGGATTGTCTTAGATGCAGACACCATCCCACTGACGAAGCCTTAGTTGTCGAAGCGCCAGGGAACCTGCACGCAGATCTTTTGTTGTGTCTTCCACTATTCTATTCAATGTGTGTGCCTGAAACGTTAGACTAAATCCTTATTTAGCATTCAAGCAAGGACTCGTATTTTTTTTTTACAACCGTCACTGGAGGGAAAGTGGCTCTCTGTGCTCTGGAGTGTACAGTGATTTTTTTTTTTTTTTTTGATGTTTCAGTTAGGGGTGACAGCCCTCACCTGCACCCGCCCTAGCTCTGTAGTGCGTCACCATTTGGTCATATTGATCCTCACTGTTGCCATGCTTGCTCTATGCTTATTGTACACGTCACTATTTCCACTAACCAGTCAGAGCACACTGGGGCAGGAAGAGCATGGTGACTAGAAACTTAGTTTCAAGATGGAGGTGCTGCTCTTATCCTAAAATACTCACTTCATTTCGGTGCCAAAACCTCGATTTGTAATCTGTATTTACTTTGTTTTTATTTTTATTTATGATAAAAGTTTTCATAGTTGTTATTTTGTTCATTTTGGGATAATTTCTGGTCATCCTGTGTGATCACATCTTATGGATCCGGCTGGCATTCCTGATGGGAGAGTGTGTTTCTTGTGCATGTACTAGATGAGGTCACATGAATTGAGCACCTTTGTTACTTTTTAAAGAGTTTATGTTCGGATTATGGCTATATTAAAATCTATGTGGCATGTTGCTCCCTGCTTATGGATGATAAGTGGTTAAGGTCAGTAGCATGTTTGTCTCATGCTCTGCACTTGAGTTTTCTCCCATACGCAGTTGCTGATGGTTTAAAATGAAAAATAATGGTGTTGCTTCAACTTATCTGGCATCAGTCCAGCCCCAATCTCTGATGCATTGTAAAGGCCAAATCAGTTTTGAATCCCTCACAGTCACTGGTGTTGTCCATCGACTGTATGACGTCAGTCCAGACTCAACCTCTGATGCACTGTAAAGTGTTCTTCAGGTTAAAATCCTCCACAGCCACTTGTAAGATCTAGCTCCTTACCATGCATCAGTCGAGCCCCAAACTGTAGTGAACAGTGAAGTGCATTTCAGGTTCAGATCCCTCCTGAACTGATGGTGTTGTCCATCGACTTACCATGCATCAGTCCAGACCAATCCCATAATGCACTGTGAAGTGAATTTCATGTTCAAAACCCTCCAGGTCCACTGGTGTAGTCCATCAGTTCAGCCCCAATCTGTGATGCACTGTAAAGTATTCTTCAGGTTCAAATCCCTCCACAGCCACTTGTAAGATCTGTCTCCTTATCATGTGTCATTCGAGCCCCAAACTGTAGTGAACACTGAAGTGCATTTCAGGATCAGATCCCTCCACAGCTGATGGTGTTGTCCATCGACTTACCATGTATCAGTCCAGACCAATCCCATAATGCACTGTGAAGTGCATTTGATGTTCAAACCCTCTACATCCACTGGTGTAGCCCATCAATTCATATGACATCAGTTCAGCCCCAATCTCTGATGCACTGTAAAGTATTCTTCAGGCTCAAACCTCCACAGCCACTTGTAAAATCTATCTCCTTATCATGCATCCATCGAGCCCCAAACTGTAGTGAACAGTGAAGTGCATTTCAGGTTCAGATCCTCCACAGCCAATGGTTGGTCCATTGACTGATCTGGTGTCAGTCCAGCCCCAACCTCTACTGCACTGTAAAGTGCTGTTCAGGTTCAAATCCCACCAGAGTCACTGATTTAGTCCATCTGTTCATCAGTCTTCAGTCCAACCTTTATCTCTGACACTCTGTGATGTGCATTACTGATGTGGATCCCTCCTCAGTCACCATGGTGTAGTCCATTGTGCACATCAAGATTCATTCCAACACTACCCTCAGATGCACTGTAATGTTCTATTCAAGTTTGAATCACTCCACAACCACTTTAGTCCCTTGTGCTCATAATGCTTCAGACCAGCCCTTACCTCGGATGCACTGTGATGTGATCAGTGCTAGTGTATGACTTATACAGTCCATTCAAATGAAACATAGCACACAGTACCCATGTGCACCAATGAGCATCACTCCATGGTGCAGGCACACCCACACTCCTTCCCACCCACACAGTGAGTTATACTGAATGTTCCAACATATCACATGTGTATGCAGGCAAACCATGTGACAGCACATAGTACACAACCTTTACAGGTGCCCATGTAATCACCCTCTGTGTACCCACAATGTTTCTGCATGGCATATGAACACCATTACCAGGTGCAGGCAGCCCCACCTGCTTCCCTACAACTGAGTATATCCCAAGGACAGGTGCCAATTCATGATGCAAAATGACTGCAGTGCCTATGAGCATCATTCCTTGGTACAGGCACACCCACACCCTTCCCCATGACACAGTATGCCCCAAATTACCAGTGCCTTTTCAGCAATTTCATCATCCTATACGTATACCCATAATGTATCTACAGTGTCTGTTAGCACCATTATTACATGCATACAGCCCCTCTCATTTCCCCAGAACACATGAAGTGCATCTGAGCCTGTACTATGAATGCAGGACCCCCCCCCCCGCCACTAACACACAGTGCTTCTTCATAGAGTCATTCCTCACCTTAAGCCATCCCATAATACAAACCTAAAAAATAAACTATGCCAGGAAATTAAATACACAGATTTATGTAACATGATGTTTACTGAAAGACTGTGAACTTTTACATGAACAACATCATGCTTCATTTACAGTATGATAAAGCAAACACCACAAATAAAATACAGTTTCCTATACTTATTATGGGATTTTGTTACAAAAATAAAATAAAACAGTTTATTTCAATGAAATTACACATTTTAGCTACAGCACATATGCAATTAATCATAGAGACCTCCAGCACTAACACATGTCTCCAGTTCCTGTGTCAGCTCACTGACCCACACTGTAACTGTTCTTCCTATTTACATCACTTGACCTCACAAAGCACTTCCTTCCTGCATCACTTCCTGATATGTCCTTCTAAGGTAATGTTATGTTCTTACTAAACTAGGGGAAAAACAAAAAAATTGATAATCAGATTCATAAACTAAAATCAGTGGGTAAGAAGAATTAAACACTGCAAAAATTCCAACCAGTGGAGTGGAACAAAAAACTCAAGCTGTAATAACAAGAGATTCAGATATTGATTTCTGACTAAAAAAAGGGTAAAAAACTTGCAAAATTTATATTTAGACAATTACAGATGTTTATTGTATATTTGTAACAATTTTAATCAACAATTTTACAGAAATTTAATATGTTTACATGACTAAGTAAACAGAGCATAATTATTTTTAGATAAAATCATCAGAATTTATTAAAATATAAAAACAACCTTACACAACATTAAATCCAGTTAAATAGGCATTACCAAACCTCAATCATTTTCAAAAACATTTTGTCCTGAAAAACTTTTCTTTTTACAGTTTTAAAATCGGATGTATGGTTTTTAAGATATGTAGGTTTAAGCACAGAGTGTGTATGAATGCTGCAGATCTAAAACCCCTTCAGGCACACAGGTGTTCTAGTAGCAGGCAGAGGGTACCTGAACATTCTAAATGACAATAGGATAGAATGAGTTAAACTCCGATGAAATTAGGAGGGTGCAATAGAGGCTATTACTATTCATGCCTACAAACCACAAGTAAACAGAATAAAAGGCTGAAGAGACCTTCCCTTTAAAAAGCTATGCCAGTAGATTGAACCCTATTCCTAGCCTCCAATTTCCTCAGTCAACCTATATTGCAAAGCGCTACTAGTAAGACACCAAAATGCTCTCAGATGTTTACAAAACACAATAAAAAAATCAAGACATGTCTACCTTGCTGGAGGCAGCGTTACCTCAGGTCCCTTCATCTACGGAGTGTGCCTCAGTGATGTTCTAAATCAGATTCCAAGCATGGACATATATAGTCTCAAATTTTCCGCCAATTTAGTTATCCAAGGAGATAAACTGGTTTTACACAATGGCAAGCACTGGCTGCTTACTAGTAGTGGCCATTAACATACTGGGACTGTAATCCTTGTAAATGAAGTTTCTGACCTATCTTCTAGTGAAACTTATCTGGCAGTATCCTCTACAAGAACAACTCTCGGGTGTAGCCCAATTACCAATACTGGAGCTAACAGAAAATGAAATTATGAAGTTTGCTAGAATTTTCTCTTTCTGTTTCACTCCACAATGTCAATGGGCAAGACTTGCACATGGATTCTAAAAAGCAGTATTCATCCTGAAATCCCAGAGAATACCAGCCCATATATAATCACATAGGGACACATGTTCTGCCATTACATGCAGGGGCAGAAACAAGTTTTTGCCAATGGGGAGCCATGAATAGCTCCTAGTCAGAATTTTTGGTCGCCCAGGAGCTATTGTCTTAAAAAAAAAAAAAGTTTAGTATGAGAAAATATTTATGTTGGTTTTGCTTTGGCAGAGAAACAGCTAAGTACAGTACTAGGCAGAGCAAGAGTAGAGTACCAAGAAGAGGAAGCAGAACACCAGATTCAAGCCAGAAAGACCGACATAAAACAGTAGAAGACAGCAAGCGAGCAAAGGAACAGTTACTCAGAAATGCTGTTTTGCATATAAAACAAACTTCTTACCCTCATTCATTAAATAAGGAATATTCCAACTGTGGCGTCAATTTGTTTGCATATTGTAATTTACACATTTTGTGTAATGCATGCTGTGTGGGGGGGAGGAGAGAAGAGGGTAGAGTCGCGTTTAAAAAAAAAAAAAGCAAGTATCAGCAGCTAAAAAAATTCCTGGTTTAGTCTTCATCTGAATTTTGTTCAAAATGATGGAGGTCCTCATTCTCGCCTTCACTACATGAGATATGACCTTCCTCCACTACTGAGACTTTGCTTTGGCCTTGTGAGGTTTTGCTCCCAACCTACGTTTTGTTTCTATGAACCACTCTTACTGATGGTGCATGGCAAACATCCTGTGGTTCTGGGCCCTCCATGGAGAAAGCAAGTCCACTATGATGCAGGTCTTCGGGTTAGCTCTCCAGTCAGAAAATCTTTATAAAGCTGAAAATGCCCTTTTTAGTGTAGCATTAGGTATTGAATACACAAGTACTATAGCCATGACATGAAGAATGTTTCTGAAATACTGAAATTCTCTCAGGAATATTACACGCCATACCTCAAGGAATGAGAGCTGCCTGTGATACTTGCCAATATTCTGCTTCAACAGTACCCATTCTGTCATTGCAGTATGCACGTCACATCTATTCTGCAGCAAGACAGGAGGAAGTGATTAATAAGAAACTGGATCTCCTAATTTCCAAATTCCAAAACTCGTGATCATTGTCAAGCCAGTTCGCAGAGTCAATGGGCATGCCACTTTTTAACAGTGGGTCTTCTGAGAAGCCCAAGAACCGTGGGTTGAAACAGTCCATACCACTGTTTACAATCACTTCACATCCCTTTGCAAGGGCTGAAAGAGCATCCCTTATTTCCCCTTGGAGCACAATTTCTTTTAACACTGCTGTCCCTTCCTCATTAAAAAACACTTCTCTCCTGAACTTGGCCAGTGTGCTTCCATCCTCTGCCATTAAGATTTTCCATTTCAGAGTACACTGTACTGACAAGTGTCCATTACGATGGTAAGGGATACATGGGTATCCTGAAATGCATGTGAGACTGTTGAAAGACCCTCGAGTATTTCAAGATAGAAGTGTTAAGAGTAGCAAAAATTTTACATTGCATATTTGTTTTCTAAATCCCTTAACTTTCGCCTTGTCTACTGCTGGAATATCCCACCTGGTGTCATACAAGCTCATCCCAGTGACCCAATATGCTGCTGTAATTATGAAGCACAGCATGGAAAGAGTCCTTTTTATGAGAGCCATCGCATTCCTTGAGATTTTTTTTTTTTTTTTTTTAATATAAACATGTTGCAGGCGTTTGATTAGCTTCAGCCACTAACTCTGGGGAGTTCTCAAAAACATAATATTGTTATTAATATTCCATCAATGGTCTGCGAAAGAGATGTGTTTTTAAAAAGCATTTTTTGCTGCCAATTCAAGCCTGTGAGAAACGCAATGAATGACAAGAAGCCATGGGCACTCTTTCAATAATGCCATCAAACCCTTATTACGTCCAAAGTTGACAGACGCACCATTTGCTCCTGCACCAATGCAGGATGACCATTTTACTGTAGGTCGACAGTGTCCTGCCCAAACAACTGAGTATGCAGAAGTCACTGCAGACCTCAAGACAACTTGCATCAGCAGATTCAACATCAATTAATCATATAAACTTCATAGTAGGTTGCCCATCTTCGAGAATTTTGGCATAAACTATCTCCTTCTCCATGGTGGTCCAGTCAGCGGTCCCATCCATAGAGACAAAATGTTATCTGTATGGTGCTGCTTCTCCTGTAAAATGACTCCATTTGTTTTCCTAAGTGATCGGCAATAGCTGCGATGAATGTGGCACATGCTTTCCCATGGGCATAAGCTTTGCCAAGTTCAACACCATGTCTTTTCCAGTGATATTAGTCCCTTGAATTTTAGGAAGGAATCCTCTTTAGCCAGGTAATAGGCAATATCAAAAAGTTTCTAACATTTGTACAGGAGATGTTTCATTCATTTTTAAGATGCATTTTTTCTATTTCACCGCATGAGGGCATATTATCAGCTAAAGTTGCAGCCAGTGCTCGTTTATGGCCGCCTGATATAGCATGCCAGTTTTTTTCCATATTGTTGATTCCACTGATGTACGAATCTACACTGCTCATTTTACCAGCTCTAGCTGCCCACTTTCTGAATAAATCTGGGTTCTCTCGGCAATACTTACACCAGATTTTGACTGCAATCTTGTCTTTTGCTTCAAATTGTAACCATGACAAATCTGGATTTTCCTTTTGGCACTGCCACAAGCGCAATGTGGATAACAGGACAGGAATGGTCATGTTTTCTTTTCCTTAGTGTTAGGAGCCATAGTAGTACTATCTGGTGGTGTTATGGTCAAGGACATCAAAGAAGAGGGTGGTCGCTCTGTTGCATCAGGTCCAGGCTGCTTCAGCTTTTTGTGAAGTGCTGATTCCAAAACTTAGAAGTAACATGACGACCACCACAGGAAGGGGATAGGTTGGGCCTAGAGTTATTTTAATACTAACTGCTTAACAGGATGATAAAGATGTTTGTTTCAGGTCACAGTACAATAAAATGAAGAAAATTACTTCTCGGTCTCATGTCACTTTTTTGTTAAAGTACAAAGGGCAGGGATTTATCACATCACAGGAACCTCAGTGCTCACAGGGGACATCCAGAGCAGACTAAACTTTTAACATGTAGAATTACAAGAACAGGCAGGGACTGGGTTAAAGGCCAAGGCATCTGTGTGGGACTCTGCTCACAGGGTTCAACTAGAGTCAAGGGACGTCCAGAGCAGACTAAACTTCATAAAATATATATTTTTTTATATATGGAGTCTTAAATTATTTAATACCATTGTAAAGCATATAAAAAAATTCCTGTAATACCATTGGTGCTGCACTGATAATAGTACTGTTCATGACTGATACCATAGTTTGGGTCCAGTAACAGTATCATTGGGGACCCGAACGATAGCATCACAAACTTAAATATGCAACCTCAAGTCTGCCCCCGTGCTCTCAGATTGGCGCTCTTCTGTGTGGGCAGGCAGAACAAGGTCTGAGCCATGACTACTCGCTCAGAGAGAAATCCTCAAACCTACAAGCAGAGTTTTTTTCCTGCTGCTTCTCCAACTTCATCTGCCCATTCAGACATGCAGTTCATAGATCCACCTTGTTCTCCCCAGCTCCTCTTCCACTACTCGGCCAACTGATACCGCTGGACACCAAGGGGGAAAAAATGAGGCTAAGCAGAGCCCACACTACCGAACATTCACAGAAGACCACAGACACTCACACAGACCCACCGACTGGACCAGTGAACCGAGGCTAGTCAATTCACCTCGGATCCATATATTAAATAAATTAATAGCTTAGTGTGCATCTCAAGGCAGTAAACCCATCTCAAGGTTCTGGGGCATGGGAACCATCTATTCTATTTTAAACATGTAGAATTACAAGAACAGGCAGGGATTTTGTTTCCAAGGCTAAGGCACCTTTATCAGAATGTGCTCACAGGGTCCAAATAGTATCAAGGGACGTCCAGAGTGGACTAAACAGTCAAAGAAATTGTGTTTTTTTATTACTATTAACATGCAGAAGTACAACAACTACATAGCACTGCTGTGTGCCTTTCTTAACTACAGCAATAAATCCAACTGATGTTTTTTTCAGACCAACATAAGATTAGAGCAAAAAACTGGCAAATTCAAACTCTCCTTGGTCAGAATCAATTAGCACCACTGCCTACTGCTGAACTATATATTACCACGCAAACTTTCAATCGCAGGTTCTTACTTTCTGGACCATAACAATTAACCACGCTCTGCCACTGGCCTAGAACGGTCAGCTGCCGTATTAAATACAGTGACAGAATGCAGGTCAGTTTGTCAGTTTCTCACTTGGTTACTATACTTCCAACCTGAAGCACAAGACGTCCTTGTTACAGTAGCTCTACACACCTCCACAAAAGCCAGCCTAGCATGATTTTTCGGTGCCAACAGCAGATACTGATGCCGAAATTCTGCCACGGCTGGTTTCTCAGCTTATGGCTGAAAATGTGTCAGAACAGCTGAAAACCATAGACACCTCCAAAGAAATGATGCAGTACCCATACTGTATGCCCCAGAGGTGAGATATGAAATAGGTGAATATGCCTGCCAACATGGAGTGACGAATTCTGCCCAATTCTAGGAGGGGAAGTACAAAAATAAAATAAATGACAGTACTGTACATACCTTCAAATGGGACTACCCGTTAAAACTCAGGACTCCCAACCCCGAAAACCTTAAACACATTGCCAATAAAACCTCAAGGTCGTCTCTCCACTACTGACGGCTGATGTGGAGTTAGAATTGAAGAACATTATCTGTTCTGAGGGCGGAGGGTGCAGTAGTAAATGGAAGAGTTCTGGAAGTTACTGCCACAGGCATTGTAAAGACCACTCACCCACACATGCTTGCAGAGAAAGGTGGCTCACTAGCATTCTCCCAGCAGTAGTCATGGCTTTCTTTTTTTTTTTTTTTTTAAAGAATGGGGTACAGTAAAAGGAAGGGGACCAAAGCTGCCCTGAAAACACCAGTCAAGTTCCCCATTTAATAGATCAGTTTTTGCAGTATAAAACTAGCATCAATGCAAGAACTGCGCCTCGAACTGCTGTTAAACCTTGATCAGACGGTGGTAAACCCGATACAGATGGAGGTCTTCGAGACAACAGGTCACAGTCATGTTGTGTTGTTCATTATTTGGGCAATACCTGCCTCTCTGGTCATTACCAAGGCAAGCCCGATCAGTGTCAGTCATTAACATTCCTATGTTTCCAACTGGTAGTATCCACACAGATAACCACTAGGTTCACTCCAACACCACAATCCGTACACAAACAGTAATTGTACCATACATCAAGAAAGTTAAACTATAGGCCCCCTGATGTTCAGCATTCCATATTAGTGCTGGATTTGTTCAAGGGACACAATGCAAGATGTGATTCAGAACTTGACCACCATCACATCCCTATTTTTGTGCCAGTTTCATGCACTGATCTGCTGCAACCCCTAAACACTGCTATCAATAAGCTATTCAAAGATTAGCTTAAGATTCAGTTTACAGAGTGGTATGCTCAGCAAATCTCCAAACAACTAAGATATGGTTGCAACAGTTCTGAGATTTCAGTTGATTTACAGTTTGCATCTCTGAAAGGCAGACATGCAAAATGGCTGGAGCTGTCCACAAGACTGGAGAAATGTGTTCAGGATTTCTGCAAGTTGGGACACCACACACAGGCTTGAAGGTAGGTTCATTAATCTGATTCATAGTACTTGCCTAGTACAGTAATCATTTGCTGATTTGCAGTCACTTTTATTTTAGAGACAACCTGTACAAGCGCGAGAACCTGAACAAGAGCCAGTAACTGCACCAGAAAAAAAAGTGACAATACTTGCACCCAAGCCTGAAGCTGCCTGCTCATCCAACAGACTGTCACAACAAAAGATCAGTTTGCCACAGAAACGAGGTTATACCCGATAAAGTGGATTAATTTATTACTGTGTTGCAGTATCTTTTTGTAATACACTCGAATAAAAGTTTGCATGTCACACCAGCATAAAAACTTCCACGTTTGCTCACTCGGTAGCCTTGCAACCAACACCACGTGGTATCTTACTTGTACATGCCCAACTCCTCCCAACGTTTCCTTTCCTTCTGAATAAGTGGCGGCTTTAACATTACAGACCATGTGCAGCAGGTAAAATAATTGCTTTTTACACAAGTGGGGTGTCTGAATGAGAGGAAAGAAAGACGATTTGCTCGGTCGCCATGCAGCCAATATCACGTGGCATCTTAGTACTCAGGCACGCCAGATTGCTCTCACATGTACTGAAAGAAAATGAATGAGAAGGTTGCTTTGGAGAACTACAGCACTGTTACTGTTTACCAGGTAACACTTTTGCTGATATACAGGAATATCACACGAATGTAACGCTGTAAAACTAGTATCGCACTTCAGCAGTCTAGCATGATTTTTTTTTTTTTGTACAGTTAATTCTAGTTCTACAGTAGGTGCCTTTAAAATACAGGGTCTTGAGAAAATAGCAAAAGGCTAGGTCTCATTTTCAGGTGTTCACAGGAGGGTCAAGACAAATTAACTTATTTTTAAACCCAGGTTAACCAGAAGACAAAGCAAGGGATTCTGATCTCCCCAATGTGCATAACAAAAAGCCTCATCAAGGCTCCTAAGAAACATAGAAGTTGACAGCAGAAAAGGACCGCAAGGCCCATCCAGTCTGCCTATTTCTTTTTCTACCTTATAAATGTGCCATCGGCCTTTGCTCTGTCAGTGGCCTATCTATTCATACTCATTTGTATTGCTCCCTTATGTCTATCCCATGCCTGTTTGAAGCCCTGCACTGTATTCATAGTCACCACTTCTTGAGGCAAGCCATTCCATGCATCCACCACCCTTTCTGTGAAAAAGAATTTCCTCACATTCCCCCTTAATCGGCCCCCCTCTAATCTCATGCTGTGTCCTCTTGTCCTGCTATTTTTCTTATATTTAAAGATGTTAGACTCCTTCACCTTGTTAATGCCCTTAAGGTGTTTGAATGCCTCGATCATATCACCTCTCTCCCTCCTTTGCTCAAGGGTATACATATTGAGCTCTGTTAATCTGTCCTCATGTGTCTTCTGATGCAGTCCTTGCACCATTTTGGTTGCCTTTCTCTGGACTGCCTCAATTTGGTTAATGTCCTTGTGAAGGTGTGGCCTCCAATACTGCACGCAGTACTCCAGATGGGGCCAAACCAGTGTCTTGTAAAGAGGGATTACCACCTCCCTCTTACAACTTGTGATACCCCTACTAATACACCCTAACACCCCCTAGCCTTACCTACTGCTTTAGAGGTCTGCTTGGATGATTTCAGGTCATCAGTGTTGATGCCCAAGTCTGTCTCCCTTTGTGACTGCTAGCAACTCCCCTCCCAGCCTATAGGTGGCTTCAGGGTTCCTCTTCCCTATATGCATGATCGTGCACGTCTTTGCATTAAATCCCAGTTGCCACTCTTCTGACCATTTTGCTAGCTTATCCAGATCTCTTATTCTGCCCACCCCATCTGGATCATCTACTCTGTTGCAGATCTTGGTGTCATCTGCAAACAGACAAGCCTTACCCTCTAGTCCATCTGCAAGGTCACTAATGAAGATGTTGAAGAGGTGCTAAGGTTAGCACTGTTGCATGCCTTTAACTACAGCAATAAAAATCAAACTGCAATGTTTTTTCCAGACGAAGACAAGTCTGCTCTCTCCCTTCCCCCAAAGCAATTCACTTTATATTTGCTTAACCAAGAATAAAGAAAAATATGGGCAAATTCAGTCTCTCCCTGGTAACAGCTGATCAGAATTAGCACTACAGTGTGCCTTTATGTTTAATATATCAAATATTTTAGAGTTTAAAACGATTTCTGTCAGGTACTGCAAAGTATAACCAACACAACTATTCTAATTAAATGGCCAAATTTCCTTCATTCACGAAAAATACCACCAACAGCTTCATCTGGTTCAAGGTCAGTTGGCATTCATCTGTATCCCCCTCCCCCAGGTCGTGCCTGAAAATAGGCAGGATGTGTGTAGTGCGCTTACCCGGTCAACAAGAACAAAAAATATTCTCAGTCTCTCCACCCCCCCTTCTCAACTGCTATGAGGCAAAGCTGCCTCCATATTAGCACACATGTCCTGCCCTCAAAGCACACAGATTAGCTAAAGGATCTAGCGTGTGACAGACAGGTACACCCATCATTTGCCAGACACCATCTTTAGCCGGCTGAACTGGCACCCAATTGACCTGTTCAATAGGCAGTCATGTGATTACATAGTTCTCAGCTCTTGCACACCCGCCACTCAAGCTTCTCTGGGCAGGTCTTAATCAAGTTCTCTGTTCCACTCTGAGAATGTACTGAAGCACATAACATTCCGGATCAGAGTGGCGAGTCAGGTGACAGTTCTCCATATGGATCAGTATCATGAAACTGAAACAGTTTGACTGCTGCAGAACTTGTCATTGGCAACAGTAAGATCAGACAATCTAATTAGCAGTGGAACGAGATTTGTGTACAGATTGATTTCTAATTCGTTATTAAGGACCTGAAAGCTTGTGACTCTACTTTGGATTTAAACTCCCATTAAATTCTTGCAGCATCAAGTAATGAAGCTGGGAGCACAAGATGTTGCCTTGTTTAAAATTAATGCAAATCTCGTTCCCCTATTGAAGATCAGAGTCAGATCCCATTTTACGTAGACAAGTCTTCTAGGAGGGTTCTGAGACGGTTTTTGGCAAATAAACTAAGGTTTATTTAAAAGGTGGAGCAGTCACCTTTTTCAGTGCATGTTGCAGAGTTTAAGATCGCTGCAGTCAACCCCCCCAAAAAAAAAAAAACACACACTTGCACCAGGGATTTTGTTAAATACATTGGCACATACTCTGCAGTCCAAAATGAATCTGCCCTCGCTCCTTCACAACACCCAGTAGAATAATTTACCACTCCACCACTCACTCTCCAGCTTCAGACTGCTGATTGTTCCCGGATAGTGTCATCACTGTGACACAGACAGGGATTTACTGCACTGAGAGCTGCTCGGGATCACCGAGGTGCATGCAAAACCAGTAGTTTAGATGAGGAGCAGACTTTTTTTTTTTTTTTTTGAAGTTTGGCATCTAGGGCAGCAGTCAGAGCCCCCCCCCCCCCCGCACACTCCAGATATTTAGCAAATAAAATGGGCACAAACTCCACAGTCCAGAATAAATCCTCCCTCGCCCTTCACCCTGCCCTTCAGGATTAATTCACCACCCTATGCTCCAGCAGTAGACAGCTTGGTGAGCATCTCGGACTTGTGCCTCATCCATCTCGCCTTGCACAACAGCCACACTCTTTCCATGACTGAGTGCTTCTAACCACTCCCTCGCCCAATCACTGCTCAGCTCTGCATGATTGTGCTGTTCTGCAACACCATCACTCTCGACAGATTCCCGATTAGGTGATAACACCTTACCACTCCCCCACGCCCCCCTATTCTGACACTTGAGCAGCACCCCAAGCAACACCCACGCTTCACAGTGAAATCAGAGAAGCAGGTGACGAATGAAACTGTAGAAATGCTATTCAGCGCTCGGCACCCCTTTATTTTGACCCTTGTAGAGGTGGCGTCATTAACATCCACTGCCATGTGGAAAAGTTATTTGGTAACATCAATAGCAGTTTTGGCAGAATCCGCCAAATCTTGTGCTGGATCACCCAATAACTTCTCCATCAGAGCCAGTACAGAGTTTCAGAGGGTTTCCGATACTGGGCAATGTAAGCTATACAAGTAGGCTGCCTTAACAGTAAGGAGGTAGCTCTATATACCTTCTTACCTATACCGTCCAGCTTTTTGAAACTTTTCTCCAGCAGCTGGTTAATAAGGGCTGTGTTAAGTGAGTCTCTGAACAGATCAGTTGTCCCTGTGGCAGAGGGGAAGATCTAACTCGACTTTGCATTCCTGGTGTAAAATGAGCTCTCTTAAGAGCCTGCAACATCTGGGGCATCAGATAACACAATCAGGGAATTACAGCCTGCTTCTGTATGACTCAGTGTTTGTTCTTGAACCTGGAGCCGAGATTCTACATTCTGTGATCAGTTTTCTACCGGTCAGATTGTTTCTGGAGTAGCCCATTGTGGCCCCCCAAACACACACACACACACACACACACACACACACACACACACACACACACACACACACCACTTCTTTATACCCATAGCCTGTGACATCATACGTGTACCAGCTAACTTCATACAATACTGTTAGCCATCATATTTCAGTACATAACACGGCCACACACCACACCCTCTACATAAATCTTGATACGTTATACCACTAAAGTCTATTGAGAGTGCAGAACTGTAAAGTAAACAGCAAATAAGAAAAAAATGGACCAGACAAGGGGCTGGGAAGGGGCATCTCTGTTGCTTTAGGTGGCAGGGCAACATCTACAAAAGGAGCTGTGACACTAGATTTCTTCCAGAGCTAAATTTCTTCTGTGCAAAAGTACTGTGGCATATTTTTCTTTCCAGAGCTAAATTTCTGCTGTGCTAAGGTACTGGGCATATTTTGTGGACTGCTCAAAAACTTCAGAACTAAGGTACTGTGGCATTCTTGGAGCAGAACAGTGGTACTGTGGTATAACTGGGATTTCTTTGTGCTCATAATCCTCAAAACTAAGGTCCTGTGACACTTATGGGGCTTCTATGGTTATAAATGGTTCTGAGAAACCAGGGAAAATCATGGGAATTTCTGAAATCTAAAGCTCAAGTACTGGGTTTTTAAGGCACTGTTTATAAGGGTATATCTGGGTCTGGGATCTAAAAAGCTCAAAGCAACGTGTGTTTAGGGTATTGTTTATTTGGTTCTGCAGTATATATAGAACTAAGTTGCTTCGGAGCCTGAAATCCTAGCCACAAGAGTTTCTGGGTCTGGACACTGATACTGAGTGGGAGGAATTTCACACTAGGGCCTGAAAACTAAAAGCTTGCGATAAGCCATAGGAAAATGAAGGGACATACAAATTGGAGGGGTCAATGGAGCAGGGTAGGGGCAGGTCAGGCATGGTCCCCAGGCTAAAATGGCTGGGGACATCTTTGGGAGGATAGTGGGTGCACTGGTTGTGGGTCAGCCGTGGTACTATATATAGTTTGGAAAGTGGGGTTGCACAGTATGTAGGCAGCTTGGCTGGGAGGAGGTGAGATGGCGAGATGGACGCTAAACTGGGAAAGGCAGAGGAGTATAGTGGAGGACAGGAGGGCTCCGCTAAGGGAGCAATAGAGATTAGAAGCGGAGGTTGGGGGGGGGGAAGAGAAGAGATGAGACAAGGAACAGTTAAAAGGGGAGCTATAAGGAGACAAAGAGCAAATACAAAAATAGGCAGAGGAGGATGCCATGGAGAGTGGAGGAAAACAAGGGAGTACGGAAACAGAGCAAAAGAGCAAGAGGATGGCCCTAGTGGGGCTACAGGAATCCTAAAGGCTGCAAGGGACACAAAGGAAACCAAAGAGAATGGGAAAGGTCCAAAGCCCGCACAAAGGGCAAGGGAGGAGGAAGCAAGAGGTGAAGCCCCAGCCGGGGCATACAGGCAGTGGGCTTGGAGCAGAAACACATATATGCTCCACTAGGGGCACTAAATGGGGGAGAAAGTCAGGAAAGGAATTGAGAAGTATCGGTGGGGTGGGGGGGGGGAGAGACATAGGAGAAGCAAGCACGAAGAAGATGAAAGAAAACTGGTAAAGGGGGACACCCTTTCGGGAAAGAACAAGGAGGATAGTAAACATAGGGATAGAGGCACAGGATGAACACACCAGAGAGGGCAAACCCAAAAGGAGGAGGAGGAGGAAACAGGGAGCTCAAACTCAAAAGAGCTAGGGCTAGACAGGACTGGGAAAGGGGAAAATTCTCTGGGAATTCAAGCAGGGCATGGCTAGGGGCAAATCACAGGGGAAGGAAAAAGCTTGAAGATGGGGGGCAGAGGCGGGCAGCCCAGCAGTAAATGCCTGCGGGGAGCATGGAGCTAGGGAAGTGCTGGAGGAAGACAGTACACCGGGAGATGATACGGGCAAAGGGGATAGTGAGAATAGGGTGGGAAATGAAATGGAAGAAAAAAAATTACTCACTTTAGTACTATTTCTTCTAATGGAGTCTTGCTGTATTCTGACATATGCAGTTAGGTCCTGCCTTTCAACTGCCCCGGAGAACAAAGAAAGTTAAACTTTCCATGGCAAGCACGGAATGTTCACCGCAAGCTCGGCTGAAGCCCCCCCGTCTGCTGCTGTTTAAAACTCCAACCGTCAGATCTTTAAGAACAATACTCACTAGAAGTTCTGTGTGGAAATTATAAAACTCAAAACTAGCCAACTGGCAACTATATCTATATAAAAGGGTTTTTTGGTTTCAAAGCAAAGACTCAAGTCAGGAAACCCAAAAAACAAAACATCACTCACCCAAAATAAAGGAGGCTGAAAAAGGGACACCCCTAGGGTGCCAACGCTGCTTCTGCCCACCCACATCCCAAAAACTAGGTTCTGAGACGGGAGGTCAGAATACAGCAAGACTCCATTAGAAGAAACATTACTAAGGTGAATAATTTTTTCTTCAAACATGAAGTCTTGTTGTATTCTGACATATGCAGACTACCAAGCAGTACCTCCATGGAGGAGGGATAGAACCTACTTTGGAAACAGGCTCTGAAGTACTGCCGTGCCAAACAGAGCATCACTCCTAGCCTGGATATCCAGAGAGTAATGCTTGGTGAATGTATGGACTGTTTTCCGGGTGGCTGCTTGACAGATTTCTAAGATAGTAATATCCCTGGCAGCAGCCAGGGAAGCAGTTGTACCTCTAGTAGAGTGAGCCCTCAGGCCTGAGGGTGGAGTTCTACCCAGCTTCTCATAGCAGAACTGTATACAAGAAACAATCCACCTGGCAACAGATCTTAGTGGCAGGTTTGCCCTTACCAACCTCTCCATACATGAGGAACTGGAGGCACTCAAACCTGTGACCCTTGGTACGCTCTATGTAGTAGCTGAGGGCCCTTTTAACATCCAAGCTGTGCAGCCTCCCCTCTCCAGAGGAGGAATGGTTAGTGAAGAAAACAGGGAGACAGACTGGTTGATGTGGAAATCTGAAACCACTTTAGGCAAAAGCTTCCTGTTAGTTCTTAGGACCACTTTATCTCTATGGAAAGAGGTGAAATCAGGTTCCACCGACAGGGCTTGCAATTCACTGCTACGCCTGGCAGAGGTAATGGCCACCAAAAAACAGTTTTCCAAGTCAAGTACTTAAGCTCTGCAGAGGACAAAGGCTCAAAAAGGGGGTTGCATAAGCTGAGCAATGCAAACATTAAGGTCCCAAGCAGGTGCAGGGTCCCTAAAGAGGGGATTGGTGTGCAGCAATCCCTTGAAGAACTTACAAAACACAGGATGGACTGACAGAGGGGAAGGCTTGCCTACTGACAGGAAAGCAGAAACAGCTGCCAAATGAACTTTAAGTGTAGCTGGCCTAAGGCCTAGGCCATTGAGATGGACCATACAGTCCAGAACTGTAGGCAACTCAGCAGAATCTGGAGAAATATTCTTCTTAGAACACCAAATAGTGAACCTTTTCCATTTGGAATTGTAAGTCTTTCTGGTGGAAGGCTTTCAAGAAGCCTTAAGGATATCCAGAACCCCTTGGGAAAGATGCAGGTCAGCAAACTAACTCTTCAAGAGCCATGCGTTGAGATTGAGAGACTGAAGATTCGGGTACCAAATCCTCCCCTGAGAGGATGTCAACAGGTTCTAATTCCTGGGAAGAGACAGGGGAAGGTGGACTGCCAAGGACAGCAACAGGTCTGTCTTGCCCAGTCTGGAGCAATCAGAATCACACTGCATGGTTGTGACCTTATCCTGACTAACACTGAACAGGAGAGGGAAGGGAGGAACAGCATACAGAAATTTCCCTTCCCAATTCAGGATCAGAGCATCCGGGGGACTGAGCCCAAGACTTGGGGTTTGCAACAAAAGAGAAGTTGGTGACTGTCTGGGGCTGCAAAAAGATCTCTGGAGTGCCCCATCTCGAGAAAATCACTTTCAAAACTAGGGGATCTAGGGTCCATTCATGATGGCCCTGGGATATTCTGCTCAGAGTGTCTGCTAGGACATTGTCCATTCCTAGGAGGTGAACGGCTATCAGAGAGATTTGCAGGGAATAGGCCAGAGACCACAACTTCATTGCTTCTGTGCACAAGGCGAGACCAAGTGCCTCCTGCTTGTTGATGTACCACATGGTGGTGGTGTCTGTTCTGACCTGGACCACCTTGTTCTGTATAGATTTGGAAAAGGCTTGCAGTGCCAGAAACAGTGCTCTGAGTTCCAGAGACTGATGTGAAGCAGATTCCTGAGGTCACCACAGTCCCTGGGTGGTAAGATTCCCCAGATGGGCTCCCAGCCCAGCACGAAGCATCTGTGTTGAGTATCACTGAATGAGACAGTGACAAAAGGAACTCCTTGCTCAAATTGTCCTGATCCGACACCACTGCAATGCCTGGATCAGGGTTCTGAGTCACTGGGACTAGTTTGGTAAGGAATCCTTTCTTTGGGACCAGAAGGCTTTCAAGTGGAACTGAATGTCTTTGGGACCAGAAGGCTTTAAGTGAACTGAATGTCCCTCATCTGGAATCTTGCTCCCTGGACTACTGCTGTGAAGCTGCCATGTGGCCCAGAAGCTGAAGGAAATGCCTTGTGATCGAGACACCTGTAGGGTGAATGAAGAGGCAGTTTCATAAGGGTCCTTGCCCTGTCCAGAGGAAGGAAGGCACTTGCCCTTATTGTATCTAGCTCCGCCCCTATGAAGGTGAGGAGCTGTACTGGTTCGAGAACCGACTTTGGCAGGTCAAGAAGGAACCTTAAGGAAGTGAGCATTTGCAGAGTTATTTGCAAATGTGACTTGACTTGGTCTGGAGACTGACCTACTATGAGCCAGTCGTCAAAGTATGGGAAGATGGAGATCTTTCTTCTCCTTAGGAAAGCAACCACTACTGCCAGGCACTTTGTGAAAACCCTTGGTGCTGATGTTAGGCCAAAGGACATTGCTCTGAATTGATAGTGGCCTGAGGGCAACTCGAACCTGAGGTACTTTCTGTGGGAGCACCTGATGGGAATGTGAAAATAGGCATCTTTGAGGTCCAGGGAGGCTAGCCAGTCCCCTGGCCTTAGAGAGGGAAGGATTATTCCCAGAGTCACCATTTTGAATTCTGGTTTAAAAGGTGTTTGTTCAGATATCTTGGGTCCAGGATGGGCCGCCATTCTCCTGTTTTTTGGGGGGTTAGGAAGTACCTGGAGTACAATCTTTTGCCCTTGTGTAGGGTGAGAAGCCTCTCTATAGCTCAGAGCTAGGAGGGAAGAAACCTCTGCCTCCAAGGCAAGGGTCTCTGATGGATTTGCAGGTGGAAAGGATCTGGTTCTCATCTTGGGAAATTTTTTGAAGCCGAGAACCAGTCCCTGGTTTACTACTTCCAGGACCCACTTGTCTGATGTCAGAGACTTCCAGTCCTGGACAAAGTAAGCCAGCCTGCCCCCTACTAGTATTGGAGAAAATCTGCCCGGGCAGACCCATCAGGGTGTCTGCTTGGCAGGGGCTTTAGGCTGAGGGGTGGATGTAGGCCTGCTCATCCCCCGTCTGCCTCCCCCTCTGAAGAACCCCCTCTGAGAATAAGAGGAGCGGGCCTGAGCCTGGTAAAAAGGCCTTTGGAAAGGCCTGCCCCTGGACTGCTGCCTTTGAGGAGTAGCTTGCCTTTCTTTGGCCTGAGCACTCCTGTAAGTGGTCCTGTACTCATCCATCTTTTTCATGTAGTTCTCCGTCTGCTCCCCAAACAGAGAATTACCAACAGGGAAATCCATGGCCTTAGCCTGGGTATCCGAGATAGGCTAGTACATCTGAGCCAAGCCATCCTCCAAAGAGCCTGTGATGTAGCCATGACTCTTGATGAATCACTGGAGTCACAGCAGCATAAAATTGCACTTTGGATGCCTTAATCACATCTGCAGCCACCTGCTCCAGCTCCTTGGCAAGCTGGTCAGGGGCCTGTTTAGTCAGAGCCAGCACAGTGTCCCACCTGGACTTCTGGTATCTAGCTGTGTAGGCCATATAGTTAGCCTGCCTCAGTCCCAAAGATGCTGCCATGTACTGTTTCTTAGCCATGGCATCAATTCTCCTGGAGGCCTTATCTAGGGGGTGTGATGTCAAGGGGATATTTGCCTTATCACAGGCAGCAGCCTGCACTACTCCAACATGGCTGCATTGCTGGGAAAGGAACTCAGTGTCTCAGCCTGAAAGAGTATACCTCTTGTCCATTCGTCTGTCCACAGGAGGTATGGAATTAGGAGTTACGAATTTTGTGTGTCCGTTTCCCAAAGGATTTGTGGAGGGGAACACAGTCTCCTGGACTCTGGGATGTCCATCATTTCAACAAAATCAGGCTCCTCCTGATCCTCTATTGCTTCTTCCATAGGAAGCTGGAGGGTTTCAGCCACTTTTTTGTAAAACAAAGCGAGAAGGGACCCAAAGCCTAGGAGAAGAAACACTGAAGGTACGCCTGGGGAGATGTCTGCGCAATAGGCACATCCAGACTTTCATAATCACCATCATCTTCATACTCCTCCTCCTCATAAGGTTCATAAAATTCTTTCATGGTGTAATCTGGAATCGGAGAACCGCCCAAACCGAACCCCTGCCAGATGGTGCCGTTTGGCCAGAACCAAAGTTAGTGACTGCACTATTCTTATCGCCTTGGCTATCTCATTGGCGGTCAGAGTATGAATTTCTGGGTCCGAACTGGACGATTTCTTTCTTTTACCAGAACCAACTCTCAGAATCGGCTCTCCTTTGCTCAAGTAGTATCGCCTTGGTCAGAGAGCACTCCTTCTGGTTCGGTCGGAACCGGACTGGCCATCCGGGTCAGCGGACTTCTCTGCCTCCCTTTTACTCAGTCTACCTAATCTCTTTTCCAGAGTAGATCTGGGAAAATTCTTACAAATTTGGCAGTCTGAATCGAAGTGGTCAAACCCCAGACAATAAACACAGGTGGTGTGGGGATCAGCCTTGGCAAAGACTTCCCCACACACACTGCAGTGTTGAAACCCAGTGGGCCTGGTTTTTTCCTTGGGTTTCTCAGACATGGCCAATCCTAACCAAAACTTACCCTTTTTCCGGCAATCCACCAGGCAAGACTCCCATCGGTTCCTGACCATGTCATGGGTCTTGGAAAAAAGGTAATTTAAGAACCAATACAGACTGGTTACCACACTAAGTAAATACAAGCGTACTTGAAACTGATCGGTTCAGCCAAACCGATCCACAATTTACAAGTTCCACACAGACACTATACAGAAAACCTACCTAGTACTCACGGTACCACAGACAGAGACTTAGACAGATCGGTAGCAGCAATTCAGTAGAAACCGAGCGAAAACAACACCACCAAAACTTTTCTGAACTGAGCAAAGGAGAAATCTCCGGAGCGACTGTTCAGTGAGGCGGAGTAAAGAATCTGACGGCTGGCGTTTAAACAGCAGACAGGGGCTTCAACAGAGCTCGCGGTGAACATTCCATGCTGGCCATGGAAAGTTTAACTCTGTTCTCCGGGGCAGTTGAAAGGCAGGACCTAACTGCATATGTCAGAATACAGCAAGACTTCATGTTGTTTGAAGGTGTTGGGAGAAGGATAAAAGGGAAAAGCAAACAGGTGATGGAAAACAGGGTCCTACTTTTTGGGGACTCTAATAAAAGGAATTAGAGGGACAGGGGGGCAAAAGTAGCGCAGTATGGGTTGAGTCTGCCAGTCATAACGGCAGCAGAAGTCATTCACTATATCCCCTCGGGGAGAAGAGAACAGGATGAGAAAAACATGTTGCACCTGGGAACAAATGACAAGACTGAGAAAGCCTGTTGGAAGTGCAGGCAAGATTTAGAGCACTTGCTAGATACTGTTGTAACCCCTGTTACCCGGGGTTACTAGGATCCTAGTAAGACCTAGTGGTAGGCAGGGAAGGCAGCTTGTGAAACTCCTGTTAAATGGATTTCACTCTGTCTCACTCTGTTCTCCGTTTCAGCTGAGACTGAGGGATGACATTTTAGAACTGTCACAGCTGCATAAGCTACACTGAAATGTTGCAGTTGGAGGTTAGAGTAGAACGCTGGGGAATTTGAAGCCAGTATGTGTGCAATCTTAGAGTCTGTAGTGCAGCAGTGTGTGTGCAGGCACTCAGAGCTTTAAGCTCTGTTGCAGAGCTACTTTTTATGTTTTTGGTGTGTGCGTTTCCACCTGAAGAGGAACACAGGAACGGTAACTGAAGTGGTGAAGACCCTCTCAATGAGTTCAGGAGCCCTATCCCTGCGGGATGGGGGAGGAGGTGTCTGCCTGTTTTCCAGGGCAACCCCTGGGTCCAGCTAAGGAAAGAAGCTGCCGCACAATTGTGCTGAGGCACCAGAAGCTGAGAGGAAAACTCCTTGAGGAGGAAACACCTGTGGGGCACCTGCAACAAAAGGGTGAGCTCGCCCTGAAAAAGGGCCAATGTTTTCACTTGAAACATAAGGAAACTAAAAGGACTGTTACTGTGGGGTCAGGAAAAGACAGCCAAGTACAGCTGGAAGACGATAGGGATTGGACTGCTTAACTCGGGGGTCTAGAGTAATGGACAAAGCCACTTATAAGGCTGGCCCCTTTTTCTGCAATTCAGGGTGTGGCAAACCGTGGAAATATCAGCAGAATTTGCCGTCCTGGCGGAATAGCAGCCGCCTCAGAACAAATGACCTTAAGCAACGGGTGCCCAATCCCCTGTCTGCTTCCACACCCCCTTCAAATGTGTCTGTATGCCAGGCTGGAGCCCACCCCAGTGTGGCAAAAGCTTCCTTGCCGACAGAGGTACCCAATCCCCGTCTGCTTCACTGCCCCCAAAATGTTTGGATGCCATGTTGGGAGCCAACCCAGCACAGCAAAAGCTTCAGTTGCTGACGGGTGCCCAATCCCTCATCGGCTTCACTGTCTCTCGCCCGCCTGCCTGGTGCCAGTGGAGCTCATTCTAAGCGTGGCAAAAGCCCCGTGTCTAAAAAATCAAAATAAAACCTAGAGAAAAAAAACTCTGCCGATTCTTCTACCTCCTCCCCAACCCACACCGACCCCTGTGCACCCACCTCCCTCACACCACCATCTCAACCCATACTTGCCTCCGGAGCCCATGGAGACCATCTCTGTGGACTGGAACACGTCTGCACTCTTCAAAGCAGACCGCGAACTGAAGAAATGCCAGTAAGCTGTATAATGGCATAAATGGGATTTTTTTTTCAACTTTAGTGCATATCTCAGCCATTTCTGGGAATTTTTTCACCAAATTTTCAACATGGGGTTTTTGGGGCACCACCTCATGAATTGTGACAGTTATTTAGTTAAATCGGTCCTGAAAGGTGGTTCCGCAGTCACTGTGTGGAACCACCTTTCCGGAATGATTAATGAAATGACAGTTTCACACTTCATGAGGTAGTCTTCCAAAAACCCTATGTTGAAAATCTGGTGAAAATATTCACCAAAATTACAGTTTCATGAGCGTGCGTTGCGCAGTTCCAACGCATGCTCATAACTTCAAGCATTTTTAGTATTTTCACTCCAGATTTTCAGTATTGCCATTTTAACACCTCCTTACGAACAGTACAACTCATTTTTCACATCTCGCCCGAAATGCGTTTTCACACATGTAGCGCACAATGGTGCGGTCATTGTGCGAAATCAATGTTCGACAGATTAATAAAATCACAGTGACACTGTTCATGAGCAGTGATCTTAAACTGGTTATGTTGAAAATTTGGTGAAAACATTACACAAAATGACTTACGAGCGTGCACTGCGCAGTTCCTATGCACGCTCGTAACTTCGAGCATTTTTAATATTTTCACTCCAGATTTTCAGTACTGCCATTTTACCACACCTCATGAACAGTACCACTGTCATTTTACTCATCTCACCCAAAATGTGTTTTTGCACATGCAGCGCACAATGGCGCGCTCGGTGTGCAAAATCAATGTTCGGGACAGATTAAGAAAATCTGATTGTTTATGAGCAGAGGTCAAACTGACTATGTTGAAAATTTGGTGACAAACGCCCATAAAATTACTGTTACGAGCGTGCACTGTGTCAGATATGGCAGAAAAGGAAAAAAATGAAGGATAAAGATGTGCCGCAGAATTGCCGTCTAGTGCCGCATAAGTTCTGCGGCAAATGAGAACCCTGCCGCAGAACTTTGCTGTGATGTGCTGCAGAAAAATCGGGCCCTGCTTGTAAGTATGTTCAAGGCCAGCACAAAATGGAAAGAATGTGGCGATTGACTGCTTAACCTGGGAGGTCTCAGAGTAACGGACAAAGCCACAATTTTAAGCATGTTCAAGTCCAGCACAAATGGGAAGCAAGACAAGTAGACTGAATGTGAAATACTTTTTAGCAAGAATCTACACAGCAAAGTGCTAAAGATGAGGTGTTTATAGTCCGAGAAAAGACCGGTATGAATTGTGGGAGGAGAGGTGGAGATCCCTCCCCATCACTAATAACCAAATTCACCTCTACAGATTTGCTCCGGACACCTGTTGCTTTCTCAGGTACTTGGCCAGTGTCTGAGGAAAGTACCCAGACGTGGATTAAAAGGAGGATTCCTGATGGAGCAGAGGTGCTCTTTGGTGGTTTAGGGAGCCACCAGAAAATGTTTCATTAAGTATGGAAGGTGTCCAATTGGCTGGCAAGGGAGCCGAGCCAGGGAAAACCCAAAGTAGTGTACAAGTTCAGGCTGTGTAACCAAAAGCAGCGTACAAGTCCAGGCTGTGTGCCCAGTGTGTTGTAGAGCCGGAGGGCTAAAGTGATGTGGATGTGTTCTGGTCTCCTTTAATCTGTATTACCAGTAATGTAGCCCCATGGGCGTCCATCTATGCTTTGTTTATTCTGTTTGGATGTCAATAAAAACCACACTTTAGAATCCTACTTCTGGTATTGGACATTACAGTTACTGCTTCCTGTGTTCGAGTTACCTGGGTGCCCCTGTGCAGAGTAGCCAAACCTAGCCTTTGTGCAGAGTAACCTATTCCTCCCCGAACCCAGCCCACCTGGTACAGCTGTCAGATACAAATGGCATACCGGGCCGGGGTTATACTACAGCAGTCTGGTGTTCAAATCAGTAGCTTTCTCCAAGGTGTTGCCAGTACCAAAGGCAAGTACCGATAGGAGGCCGAGGATTAAGGAGTTCAATGAGTGACTGGGGGTGGCGCAGCAAATGGGGTATGGGTTAGTAGAGGACTGATATCCACGTTTTGGGGTGACTATTTGCTCCAGACAGACTATCTGAATAAGGAGGGCAGCAGTTCATAGAAGAAACCTACAGTTTAAGCTAGACTGGGGTAGGGTGGTTAAAATCCACATCACAAGGCAAGAGAAGTGGAGGGCTACCAGCCTCCTCCCCAGGACAGTGCTAAAATACTGAGTATGAGGGAGAATGGGGGATGGTGAGGGAACCTGGTGAAAGGCTTAGCAGCAAACGCCAGGAGCTATAAATAAGATGGTGGATCTGAGGCCACCATGGGGTGGAAGGACTAGATATAATAGCTATAAGTGAGACCTGGTGGACACAACTGCACACCTGAGAAACTATTATCCTAGGTTACAGACTGTTCAGAAGGGATAAAGAGGGTAAGGGGGCGAGGAGTTGCTTTATATATCAGGGAAGGCATAAGTGTAACTGAAGGACAAGAGGACGGGGAGACTGAGCTACTGTGGGTAATGCTAGGCAGGAGGACGGGAGAATACTTGCGACTGGGGGTGGTTTACAGGCCTTCTACGTAAGGGAGGAGGGTGATCAACAGTTAATTCAGGCAGTCACAAGGCTGGCCTCTAGAATGAGAGCTACCGTGGTAGGGGACCTCAAACCTCCCAGACGAGACTGGGGAAATCCCAGATGCAGCATCAAGGAGCAGGGAGATGCTAGCTGCGCTTCTGGGGGTATTCCTTCAACTGCTAGTCAGAGAGCAAACAAGGGGCAACAACCTGCTGGATGTGGTCCTGACAAATAGGGAATGCGTGGGGGAGCTGCAGGTGGGAGAAGCCTTGGGCAACAGCGACCACAGCATGGTAATGTTCAGGGTCAGGGCAGGGAGGGAGGGAGACAAGTAAACCAGTACTACAGTCATGGATTTCAGACGACAGACTGACAAGATGAGAAGGATAGTAAGACAATGGAGGGCACAGAGAATACAGGGCAGTGGAGGAGTTATGGCAAGCCATTAAGAGAGGAGTACTGAAAGCTGCAAAAATGTGCATAAAAAGGTTAGGAAGAGCAAAAGGGAGAGACCACCGTTTTGCTTTACAAAGGTGGTTGCAGTGGCAGTCAGGGAAAGGGGAAGGCTTTCAGGAAATTCAAGAGGACACTCAAGGAGGAAGATAAGGAAGAATATAGGGAAAGAAAAGTACGTCAGGGAAGAAAACCAGAAGGGCAAAAAGATACGGAAGAGAAAATAGCAAAAAAAGGCCAAAAGAGAAGATAAAACCTTTTTCAGATATGTGAGGGAGATGAGAAGGACAAGGCAGGGGATTACTAGGCTGAGGGGGAAGGGAGAAATAAAACTGGAAAGGGACTGAAAAAGCATAGTTATTAAATAAGTACTTTAGCTCGGCATTTGTGGAGGACGATTGTAAGGGACCTGTGCTCAAGTCAAATGGGAAGGAGGGCAAATGGGTGGATCTGAGCCTAATCACTGTGTATAGGGTCAGGGCAGAGCTAGATAGAGTGAGGGTGGACAAGGCAATGGGCCTGACTGGTTACACCCCAGGGTGAACAGGGAATTGAAGGAGTAGTTGGTCGCACTTGATGAGGCTCTTCATCTTGGCCCTGGATACGGGAGAATGTCAGAGGACTGAAGAGGGCAGATGTAGTGCCTTTACACAAGGGAGGTAGTAAGGAGGAAGGGGAACTACCAACCCATCAGCCTCACATAAGTTGTGGGAAGGTAATGGAGGCATTAATCAACGAGAGGGTGGTGGATTATCTGGAGGAGAGTGGCTTGCAGGACAGCAGACAACATGGCTTCACAAAGGAGAAGTCTTGCCAATCAAATCTAATTCAGTTCTTCAACTGGGTGATCAACGTGGGGGGTGGACGTGGCCTATCTGGACTTCAGTAAGGCCTTTGACACTGTCCTCCAGGAGGCTGGTGAGCAAGATGGATAGCCTAGGGTTGGGTGGGAAAATAAGCTGGGTGGAGCCCTGGCTGTCAGGAGAAGCTCGGAGAGGAAAGCAAACGGTGTGCACTCTGGGACAGCGAGGGTGAAGAGTGGCATACCGCAGGAGTCAGTTTGGGTCCGCTTTCAATATCTACAACAGTGATATTACTGAGAGTTTGAGGAGGAGGTGTGCCTATCTGCCGATACAAAAATATGCAATAGGCTGGACACCCCAGAGGGAAGACATCAAGATACTTGAAAAATGGTCTGGAACGTGGCAGCTGAAATTTAATGTCAAGAAGTGTGCTGTGATGCACTTGAGTAGGAACAGAATAGCAGGGTACACCCTAGGTAGGGAGGAAATTACAGTAACAGAACAGAAGAGGGATCTAGGGATCACAGTCTCCTCGAACCTCAAGAAAAAATTACTCACCTTAGTAATGTTGCTTCTTCTAATGGAGTCTTGCTATATTAGGACATATGTAGTATAACCCCAGGTTATAACTGCTCCAGAGGTGAAAGAGTCAACTTCCATGCAGAGCATGGAATCTTGAGCACGAGCTCGGATGAACACTGTCTGTTGAAGCTAACAAACAAACTGTCAGATCTTTATGAGCAAAAACTCACCAAGGTTCTGTGTGGAAGTCAGAACCTACACTAGCACTGGCTACTAACTACAAAAATACTCTTTTGATCTTGATCCCAAAACAAAGACTCAAGTCGGGGGATTCAAGAAGAAACTCAAGCATAACACCTAAGCACCCAAGGAGGGTGAAATAAAGTGGTCATCAAGAAGTGCCAACATTGCATTGCCCACCCACCTCCCAAAAACAGAGGCTCTGAGAGGGGCAGGCTGGGGGGGAGGTCATAATATAGCAAGACTCCATTAGAAGAAACATTACTAAGGTGAGTAATTTTTTCTTCAAACATGAAGTCTTGCTATATTATGACATATGCAGACTACACAGCAGTACCTCCATGGAGGAGGGACAGAACCTACTTGGGAAATAGGCTCTGAAGCACAGCTGTGCCAAAATCGAGCATCACTCCTAGCCTGGATATCCAAGGAGTAATGCTTAGTAAAAGTGTGAACTGTTTTCCAGGTAGCTGCTTGACATATCTCTAGGATAGCAATGTCCCTGGCAGCAGCCAGAGATGCAGCTGTACCTCTGGTAGAGTGAGCCCTCAGGCCTGAGGGAGGAACCTTACCCAGTTTTTCGTAACAGAATTGGATACAAGAGACAATCCACCTAGCAATGGATCTTTTAGTGGCAGGTTTGTCTTTACCAACCTCACCATAAGTGAGGAACAATTGGAGGATTCGAACCTGTGACCCTTGGTACGCTCTCTATATAGTAACTAAGCGCTTTGACATCTAACTTGCAATCTCCTCTCACCAGAGGAGGAATGGTCAGTGAAGCTACACAGGAAGAGACATGGATTGATTAAGGTGAAAGTCTGAAACCACCTTAGGCAAGAACTTCCTGTTAGTTCTGAGGACTACCTTATCTCTATGAAAGGAGATAAAATCAGGCTCCACTGACAAGGCTTGCAGCTCACTTGTGCGCCTGGCAGAGGTGATGGCTACCAGAAACAGTTTTCCAAGTCAAGTACTTCAGCTCTGCTGAAGACAGTGGCTCAAAAGGGGGTTGCATAAGCTGAGCGATGCAAATATTAAGATCCCAAGCAGGGGCAGGATCCCTGAACGGGGGACTGGTGAGAAGCAACCCTTTAAAAAACTTGGAGAACACAGGGTGAGCTGATAAAGAAGAGGGCTTACCTGCTGACAAGACGACAGACAGCTGCCAAGTGCACCTTTAGGGTAGCTGGCCTCAGCCCCAAGGAATTCAAATGCACCAAATAATCCAGGATCGTGGGCACACCAGCAGATTCTGGGGAAATATGTTTACCAGCACACCATTTGGAAAATCTCTTCCATTTTGAATTATAGGTAGCCCTGGAGGAAGGCTTCCTAGAGGCCTTCAAGATATACAATACACCTTGAGAAAGGTGTAGGTCAGCAAATTCTAACTCTTCAAGAGCCAAGCCTTGAGATTGAGAGATTTGAGGTTCGGATACCAAACTCTCCCCTGGGCACAGGTTAACAGGTTGCGATTCCTGGGAAGGCATAGGGGAGAGTGGACTGCTAAGGACATGAGGAGTGGGTACCAGGGCTGCCTGGCCCAATCTGGAGCGATCAGGATCATCTTGCAGGATTGAGATCCGATTCTGACTAGCATTTTGAAAAGAAGGGGAAAGGGGGGGAAAGCATAGAGAAACTTCCCTTCCTAACTGAGAAGGAAGGCATCCAGAGGGACTGAGCCCAACACTGGGGGCCTGCAACAAAAAATGGGAAGTTGGTGATTGTCTGGGGCTGCAAAGAGATCTATTTGCAGAGTGCCCCATCTGGCTAATATTACTCCAGTACTAGGGGATCCAGTGCCCATTCGTGATGGCCCTGGGAAATCCTGCTGGAGCGATCCGCTAGGACATTGTCCTTGCCTGGGAGGTGAACTGCCGTAAGGGAAGCGTCCAGAGAAAATGCCAGAGACCACAACTTCATTGCTTCGGTGCACAAGGCCGTAGACAGAGTGCCCCCTTGCTTGTTGATGTACCACACTGTAGTGGTATTGTCTGTTCTGACCTTAACTACCTTGTTCTGGAAAGCTGTGGAGAAAGCCTGAAGTGCTAGAAAAAACTGTTCTGAGCTCCAGCAAATTGATGTGGAGCAGAGATTCCTGAGGGAACCACAGCCCTTGGGTGGAAAGGTCGCCCATGTGAGCTCCCCACCCCAAGAGGGATGCATCTGTAGTAAGGGTCAGGGAATGAGACTGGGGAGTGAAGGGAAACCCCTGTCTGATTGTTCTGATCCTGCCACCACTGGAGGGCCTGGATCAGGTTCGAGTCACTGGAATCAATTTGGTTAGATCCGTCCTTGAGACCAAAAGGCTCTCAAATGGAACTGAATGTCCCTCATCTGAAATCTCGCTCCTGCACTACTGCTGTAGAAGCAGCCATGTGCCCCAGGAGCTGTAGAAATGCCTTGCTGGTCGAGAGACCTGCAGGGTAAAAGAGGAGGCCAGAGACCAGGGTCCTTGCTCTCTCCAGAGGAAGGCAGGCTCTGGTTTTGTGTTCAGTTCTGCGCCTATAAAGGTGAGAAGCTGGACAGGCTCCAGAACTGACTTTGGAAGATTGAGAAGGAAACCTAGAGATGTAAGCAGGTGCTGGGTTACTTGTAAATGAAGTTTGACCTGTTCTGGAGACTGGCCTACAATGATCCAGTCGTCCAGGTAAGGAAAGATGGCAATCTTTTGCCTTCTTAAATGAGCAACTGCTACTGCCAGGCATTTTGTGAATACCCTTGGAGTCGAGGAGAGGCCAAAGGGCATTGCTCTGAACTGGTAATGGCTTGAGGGCAGTTCGAATCTGAGGTACTTTCGATGGGAGCTTCTGATAACATGGAAGTAGGCATCCTTGGGGTCCAGGTAGGCTAGCCAGTCCCCTGGCCTTAGATGGTAAAATAATCCCCAGGGTCACCATTTTGAACTTTGGTTTTAAAAGGTGCTTGTTTAGATACCAGAGATCCAGAATGGGCTGCCATTCTCCTGTCTTTTCTGGGGTAAGGAAGTACCTGGAGTACAACCCTTTGCCCTGGTGTATGGGTAGAACCCTTTCCACGGCTCTGAGAGCCAGGAGGGCAGAAACTTCTGCTTCCAGGGCAAGTGCCTCTGATGGGTTTGCAGGTGGAAAAGATCTGGCTCTCATCTTCAGAAACTTTTTGAAGCCGAGAACCACTCCCTGGCTTACTACTTCCAGGATCCACTTGTCTGATGTTAAAGACTTCCAGTCCTGGACAAAGTAAGCCAGCCTGCCCCCTACCAGTAGTGGAGGATTGGCCCTGGCTACCCCATCAGGGAGCCTGTTTTGCAGGGGCTTTGGGTTGAGGGGTAAAGGCAGACGTACTAGAGCCCCTTCTGCCCCTTCCTCTAAAGAACCCCCCCTCTGGGCATAAGCAGAAGAGGCCTGGGCTTGTTAAAACGGCCTATGAAAAGGCCTCGCCTCTGCCCCCGACATGCTACCTTTGAGGAGTGACTTGCCTTTCTTTGGCCTGTGCACTCCTATACTCATCGATTTTCTTCATATAATTCTCCGTCTGCTCCCCAAACAGAGAATTTCCCACAACAGGAAAATCCATAGCCTTACACTGGGTATCCCGTGACAGGGCAGTACATCTGAGCCAGGCCATTCTGCGAAGAGACACAGATGTAGCCATAACTCTAGATGAAAGTCTACAGCAGCATGAAACTGCACCTTGTATGCCTCAATACCGTTTGCAGCCACCTGCTCCAGCTCCCTGGCAAGCTGTTCAGGGGTCTGTTTTGCTAGGGCCAGGACAGTATCCCACCTGGATTTCTGGTACCTAGATGCGTAAGCGATATAGTTTGCCTGTTTGAGTCCCAAAGATGCTACCATGTACTGCTTTTTTGCCATGGCATCCATCCTCCTGGAATCCTTTTCAGGAGGGTGAGAGGCTAGAGGAATATTAGCCTTGTCACAGGCTGCAGCCTGCACTACCCCCACATGGCTGCACTGCTGAGACAGGAACTCTATCAGAGCCTGATAAAGCATACCTCTTGTCCATCCTTTTATCCACAGGGAGGATAGAATGAGGAGTTTTCAGAATTTTTACAGTCTGTTTCCTAAAAGATTTATGCAAGGGAATAGACAGTCTCCTAAACTCTGGAATATCCATCATTTCCACAAAGTCAGGCTCTTCTTGATCAACAGCTTCCTCAACAGGGAGTTGCAGAGAGTCAGCAACTTTCTTGTAAAACAAAAAATGAGAAGGGGACTCAGATAGCCTGGGAGGGGATACTCCCGAGGGTCTGTCTGGAGAGATGTCCGGTTCAATGGGCACATCCAGACTGTCAAAAAATCACACTCACTCTCCCTCACCCTCCTCCCTTCCCTGGCTCATAAAAATCTTCAAAATCATAATCCTGAACAGAGGAACCGAACGAACCAGGCGCTGTTCGATGGTGCCAGTTCGGACGGAACTGGGAAAGAGACTGGACAATTTGATAGCTTTGGCTGTCTTCCCTCAGCGTTGGAGAAAGAACTTTTGGCCCCAAACTAGCTGGACCTAGCCCTTTAGTTGGAACCAGCTCCTCAGAGCTGGCTCTTCGCTTGCTCGAGGAAGCATCACCCTGGTCAGAGGGCACTCCTTAGGTTCTGCTGAACCTGAACCGGCTGGCCATCCGGTCAGCTGGACTTTTGGTCTCCCTTCCTGAGCCTACCACTCTTTTTCCACGGTGGCAGCAGGAAAATTCTACAAATCTGGCAGTCTGCATTGGGTGGTCAAACCCCAGACAATATACACAAATGGTGTGTGGGTCAGCCTTGGCAAAGGCTTCCCACAGAGGCTACAGTGCTGAAACCCAGTGGGTCTGATTTTCTTTGGGTTTCTCAGACATAGTGCCAGCTAACCAAACTTGCCCGTTAATGGCAATCCACCAAGCAAGACTCTTATCGGTTCCCAACAGTGTCATGGGTCATGGAAAAATGTAATAAGTCCGTTTTTTTTTTTTTTAGAACCGATAAGAACCGGAACCGCACTCTAAAGGCTAGAAAGTATTTTAAACCCTCTGATCGGTTCAAACCGAACAGAAAAGACGTTACAAGTTCCACACAGAAGAAAATAATAAATAAGCCTATCTATTACTTTCATATACCACAGACAGCTTGAACCGATGATTGCGGTTAAATTTCAGTAAAATAAACAGAATTACACTTTAAAACTGACAAACCGAGCAGCAGGAGGAATCTCCGGAGCGACTGTTCAGTGAGGCGGTGTAAAGAATCTGACGGTTTAAGTTTGAGCTTCGACAGACAGTGTGTTCATCCGAGCTTGCGCTCAAGATTCCATGCTGTGCATGGAAGTTAACTCTTTCACTTCCGGAGCAGTTCTAACCTGGGGTTATACTGCATGTGTCATAATATAGCAAGACTTCATGTTGTTTGAAGGTAGAAATCCAATGTAGCAGGGTGGCGGGAAAGACCAATGGAATATAGGTAGGGGCATTACTAGCAGAAAGAGTGAGGTAATAATGCCCCTGTACAAGCCATGGTGAGGCCGCACCTGGAGTATGGGGTTCAGTTATAGAGGTCACATGTCTACAAGGATATAGATGCATTGGAGAGGATTCAAAGAAGGGCAACCAAGATGGTGCAGGGTACACAGGAAAAAAGTCATACCAACAGAGGTGCAAGGAGCTGGATCTGTACACGCTGGACACAAGGAGGGAAAGGGGAGACATGACAAACTTAAATATGTAAAAGGACCCAATAAAGTGGGAGAAGAGGGTTTACTGAAGAGGAAGGAGGGGGTCAAAACTAGAGGGCACAGCCTCAGACTGCAAGGAAAAAGATACAGGGGCAATGTGAGGGCATTTCTTCACGGAGAGGGTGGTGCAGCCCCGGAACAGACTACCAGAGTGGTGGGGGCTAAATTGGTGGAAGAATTCAAGAGTGCATGGGACAAGCATGGGCTGGGCTGGCAGGGAGGGGAGGTGCAGGGGAAAAGGGCAGACTAGATGGGCCAACATGGTCCTTTTCTGCCATCAAGCTTCTATGATTCTCAGCCTTGTCACAGGCAGCCGCCTTGACTACCCCTTCATGATCCGGTGCACAAAGAGGTACTCAGCATCACGCCTGACCAGCTAGTACTTTCAACTTTTTGTTTAGCCCTGGAGTTTAAGTAGGGTTCAGCAAGACTCTGCAGGTCATTCTTCTAGAAGATTTATGCACAAGTAGAATCAATTTCTTAGTGGGAGGTAACCCCATCATATCCAAACAGTCCAGTTCCTCCTCCTCCACATCCTCCTGGGTTACGAGGTAGAGGATGTCAACCATTTGCCTCACAAAATCAGTGGGAGGAAAAATCCTCCATCCCACAAGAACTGGAACCAAATTCATGTTGCAAGTAGCCCTTAGGCTCCATGTGGTCCTAGTCCTCCTTCTCAGAAAAATTTGGCTCCCTGGGCATAAAGAACCAGAGGAGGGACATGAGCTCTGGAGGCATGTTCATGAAGGAATCCATGGCTTGAAAAGCCTTAAAAAAGTTTGCCAAAGTTTTGACATGTCCTCCACAGAGGGCATTTTCATTGCGTCCACTGACTGCTCCTTATTCTTCAGCAGGAGGGGAAGGAGACATGTTCCTTTTGCAGATCCCAGTTCTATAGCCTGTTTTGTTGCTCTTGTGTTTAAGCACATTTGAATTCCCTTTCCAGAATTCCTATTTCCGGGGGTCCTTCCTTATGTTTGTTATGAGAGGAAGGACCTCCTCAGTATGCTTCCAATGACAAGAGGGAGATCAAGAAGCTTTAAAGAATTTAATGTCCTTTGCCCTGTAACAAAAGTTCTAGGCAATTTCCATATCAGACACAATCAGATAGAAAAATTAATGACCCAAGAGTCTGGAAGCAACTTGTGACTATCTGCCCTCACCACAAGTCAAGGTAGTTCTCTTCCCTTCCCGTTAAGCTCCTAAACTCTTTGGGTCTGTCAGACATGCCAAAATTCAGACAGACCCTGAAGGAGTTCCCAGTCAAAGCATTACTAGATCTTATTCGCTTTATAGATGGGGCCTCATGGCACTCAAGAAAGAGGATCGAGGGTATACCCATAGGCAGTGAGACTATGTTAACATGCTCCGAAGGGCAAAAGTTGCATCCTTTCCAAAACTGATTCTTTCCTTTGCCACTGGGTCCAAATTGATGCACCTACTCTAACAAGATCTAAAGGAATGGAACGTGAACTGGTCAGAATCTGCCACTGATTATGTTTTGACCCAGTAGCTTCCTCTTTAGACCCACATTTTACACACCAGCAGGTAAAATTTGACCCATGTTTTTAAACCCCCCAGCGCTGTCGCTGACCATAGGCCAATCCAACATAAGATAGCGCTGTTCGCGGATGATGTGCTTCTTCCTTCGCTATCACTGGAACAGTCTGTTCCCAGATTATGGAAAAGGTTCAAACTGAACATCAATAACACGGGTGTCTGGACATATACATTTTACCCCCTTAACATTAAAAAAAACTGCTAGCCGGCCTGGTGGCGCTGAGGGCTGAGGCGCTGGACGCCACACCTCGAGCTGCGCCAGTGACCCGGGTTCGCAAAGGACTAGTGTGGCCGGGGTCGGTAGGGGAGGGAGGATAGAGCGTCCCAACGGATGCTCTCCTCCCTCAGGGTGGGAACCTGGGCAGCAGTACGTTCTACATCTCCTCGTGGCGGTGGAAGCACAGACAATAGAGGGATGGAGGTGGCTCCATTCAACGGAGTTGGGAGGGGACGTCAGCCGATGCATTTAGGGTTTGGGCGGTATTAGCATCGCCATCACTGGACATACGCCCCAGTGTTCAACGTCCCAGAGGGTAGGGGACACAAGGGAGAAAACTGAAAATCTCTCCGGGCAGCCCTAGATGAAGGTCACTTCTAAGTCCACCCGGACCACCTACAGGACAGACCCCACTGTGCAACGAGAGGTGGATGGGCACTCTAGGGAAGATCCTTTACAGGCAAGGGGGAAGGAGCGGACGGAAGAGGGGGTACTGAGGTAGAGGAAGAAGGATAAAGATGAAAAGTAAAAAAACTGCACCTGGGTTGGCAGAAAAAACTAAATATCTAGGCATTACCATTACACAAAACAGATTATTTAAACCTTATGAATTATGAACCCCTCACCCTTCAGATTCAGCAAGATTTCTAAACTTGGGGCTGACTACATCCATCACTTTTTCAGCAGGTAGAGACTGTTCAAACGAACATCCTCCCATGAATGTTATACAGATTTCAAAATCTGCTAATCCACCCCTTTCACTATTTTACTTCATGGAATAAGCTCATTTCTAACTTTGAAGAGGTCAGCGCCTCAGAGTTACTCAGTATTGCAACTACCCCGGCTTTAGGAGGCATTAACCTACCCAACAAGTGGTATGCCAAGGCGGCCTGCCTCAAAACTACCTTCCAGTGGATTGCTCACTATTCTGCACCCTGAAAGGCTATAGACTACTCAATGACTTACATGACACTCAGTCAATACTATTCTCATTGAGAAATTAATCTCCCTCTTTCCGACAAGTCACAAAATTGGCGGTAGAGCTACTATGTTGTCCGGAATTCGGTCAAATTTTATCCAAAATTTGCAGAAACCTTTTTCACCTACAATTAATAGAGATTAAAACTTTACTCCATGATCTAGCCTTAAATAGATGGAGACTAATAAGGATTCATTATATATTTCAAATACTGAGATGGGATTCAGTCATTCCTCTGAGTAACTACAGGCACTATACAGGTTTCCCTCTGGGGACCATTTCAGTTTTCTGCAATTAAGGACTTGTATATAGAATCAACCAATAATTAGAACCAAGCTACTCTACCCCAGACCACCTCTTATGAGTTTTTTTTTTTTAGTAGAGACCATTGATGGAAACTTAGGGGGACATGGGATAGTGCATATATACAAAGTAATTTCTAGAGACGCTTGGGGATAATACCTTATTTCGGTACTGAAATGGAATACATAACTACAACCGACTGTCACACCAGAGGTCTGGCAGGCTAGCACCATACCAGCAGTTAAAAATCACCCATTCCAATATATGGAGACAGTACGCCTGTAAGTGCTGTTAGATTTTTTCTAGCACCAGCTATTTTGGTTAAATATCTTCCTCAGAGTTATGGTCAGTGCTGGCATGGTTGCAACTGTATGGAAGCTGCCCTAGGCCACATCTTTTGGGAATGCCCCATGTTGACCCCCCCTGGCGCACACTACAGGTTATGTTGCAGGACTGCCTAGGACAGGACACTGAACAGCAGAAATGGCACTCTTGTCAATTATGCCACCTCATAGCCTGCCCTGGGGATGTACCTTATTGCAGATTTGCTAGCGGCTAAAAAAAAAAAAAATACCATCCCTACTGGAATGGAGGCAAACTGTGTTAACCATATAGCAAATGGAAAAACACACAGCATTCCTTCACGATAAACTTGGACAAATGTTAATGGGTACTGTACATGATGCAGCTTGATGCATCTTTTGTTCCCTAGGAACTTGGCTAATGGGGTGGTCAAGGGGCGCTGCTTTCACGGGGAAGAGGGAGGGTGGTTCTGTTTGATAGAAAATGTGCAATAACAGTGTTTAAATATTACATATGGACCTGAAAAGATGTCTAGAGACATAAAAATTGACAACGTAAGAGAATGGACATGATAAAGATGTAATTGCACTGTGACTGTAAATTTCAACTTAAGGTGCTTCTGCACCTCTGCATAGACAATATGAAACGTGCATCTCGTTTGTACACAAAATAAGATCTTAAAAAATAAAGCGTTACCAAAAACAGTCTGATTCTACCAAAGACGAGATCAGCGTACAAAAGCTTAACGTCTTTTTTGTTCTAAGAGCTGTGACAAAGCATTTCCACTATCAGTAGCAAGGAGAAAACTAGGGGAAAACACAAATCACTGTGACCGAAACTAAAATGCAGTTACAGACCACTAAAAGAAGCAGAGCGGTTTCCCTGGTCCTAGGGAACCAGAGAAATGTCACTTTTTTGTAAATAAATTTACTGTGAGAAGAAACGAAGCCAATTCAAACTGCCAAGAAAAACATGGAAAATAAAAAGAAAAAGCCAAATTGAGTGGAAGAGAGCTCACAGGGAAACATGCTTGCTCAGATGGAGAAATTGATCTGCCACTGACAGCAGAGTACAACGCCACCACAAGGTCAGAGTCCGAACAGCGTTCCAAGGTCTACCAATCTACAAACATTCTACGTGCTCCGGGGCACTCAAGACATCAGGCTGGCTGCAAAGTAAGCATAGTGAGGGATTCCTGGGGTTAGAAAGGACTTTATCTGCCAACTGCATCCTACACAACTCTACAACCAAACGCTGCTGAATTTTGAACATTCAATTTGTAGCGCCTGATGAATGAGAGAGACTTAAGATTGCGTGACCGCCTTACTCAACTGAAAAACAGACAATGCCTCATTTTTCCACCCAGAAAGTGGCCACAGTTCTGGAGGACTGAGCATTGAGGGCCGGAGGCCTCTTTACAAAATTGCCTCACTAAACATAGGGAGCCTACTTCCCAAATTCTCACTATTCCAGGCCTGGGTGGAGATGCTTAAGCCTAAAATCATCGTTCTCGCAGAGACCTGGCTCTCCAATAAGGACTGCCAAGTTGACAGTTTCTTTGGATGGCTACACCTCCTTCCACCAGGGCAGACTATCCAAACGAGAGGGTGGTTGCATGGTCTACCTCAGGAGCAACCTTAAAGGTCAGATTCTGCCCAGCAGCCTGAACTCCAAGAAAGTCCAAATCCTAAACTTAAAACTCTCCATAGACCAGCAAAATAAAGTCCTACTGCTCTCCACTTTACATACCCTTGGGTAAATGCTACTCTGGCTTGGAACAGTGTTGTCAGCAACCAACAGCAGCTGGGGCACAGCTGGGAACACAATTGTCGGCAACTTTAACATCAACTGGTAATCCTAAGTTGAAGCATCAGCCAGAGACCACACTTCTGGGCTCTACCTCACACAGATGGTTATGTAGTCCACTAGGCAAAATTATAGTCGTGGCTAAAATATTACGCCTGTGCCCTTTTTCAAATAATTTCAACTTATTTTAGAGGAAATTGAGTTAACAGTACAGTATTTGGTCTCCACAATTCTTTATTTCTCTTAATATTACAGAACCTTTGTTTTTTATTCAGAATTTAATATATCCTTTTAAATCAGAAAATGAAAAGAAATGGCATTGACAAAATTATTGACACCCTAGACTTAATATTTGGTAGCACAGCCTTTGGTCAAAATAACTCGATCAACAGCTTCCTATAGCCATGGAAGAGCTTCCTGCCTCTCTACTGGCAGTTTGTGCCCTCTTGCAAACTGCTCCAGTCTCCCAGATTTGAATGGTGCCTTCTCCCAGCTGTCGTTTTCAGATCTTTCCACAGGTTTTCAATGGGATTTAGATGTGGACTTATTGCTGGCCACTTCAGAACAGTCCAGCGTCATGTCTTGAACCATTCCTGGGTGCTTTCTGAAGTGTGTTTGGGGTCATTGTCCTGCTGGAAGACCCATGACCTTCAACAGAGATCCAGCTTTCTGACACTGGGTTCAACATTGCGCTCCAAAATGGCCTTGTAATCTCCAGATTTCATGATGCCACACACACATTCAAGGCACCCAGTGCCAGAGGCAGCATAGCAACCCCAAAACATCACTGAACCTCCTCCATGTTTGACTGTAGGAAAGGTGTTCTTTTCTTTGAAGGCTTCATTTTGTTTTCTGTAAACAGAGATGATGTGCTTTACCAAAAAGCTCTAATGTGGCCTCATCTGTCCACAGGACATACTCCCAGAAGGATTTTGGCTTGTTCAGGTGTATTTTGGCAAACCCCAGTCGGGCTTTCTTATGTCTCTCTCTTTCTCAGCAGTGGGGTCCTCCTGGCCTCCTACCATAACCCCTTCACCAAGTTGGCGACGGATGGTGCGAGTTGAAACTGTCGTACCTTGTGTTCTGAAGGTCAGCTTGAATCTGTTTGGCAGTTGATCGAGGTGCTTTCTCCGCCATTCAAACAATCCCGCCTGCAATCTTCGATCAAGTATTCTCTTGCGGCCACGTCCAGGGAGGTTGGCTACAGTGCCATGGGCCTTAAACATCCTGATAACATTATGTACGGTGGAAATAGGAACATCAAGGTGTCTGGAGATTGATTTGTAGCCTTGAGATTGTCCATGCTTGGCTACAATCTTCTGTCTGACCTCCTCAGACAATTCTCTGCCTGTCTTTTCTCCATGCTTATTGCAGTATACACAGTGACACAAAACAGGAGAATGAGTCCTTTTCTCTATTCAAACTGGTTGAATGAGTGATTTTTATATTGCAGGCATCAGCAACTCGCCACAGGTGAGTTCAATTCCAAAGTGAAGGAGAATCACCCACTTGAAATCTAATTATTTCTAACTACTTATAAAAGGTGCCAATAATTTTATCCCGGCCATTTAAGGATTTCTGTGTGGAATAAGCCAAGACTTAGTAAATTTTTCTGCTTTTTGTGTTTTATTCCACTGCAAACCAAAGAAATACATATGTGGATGATAAAATATTTTTTATTTCAACAATTTTCTGGAAGGAATGGTGCATTATTAGAAAGAACTGCAAGGGCAATATTTTGGCCACGACTGTACAGCACAGATACAAGCACCCTCTGACTCTGCTCCTCCTGCCTAGACCATATCATTCGGGTCTCCGTCCTACCACACTCCCTCAGTGACCATTCTACAGTAATTTTTTTCATGGATGAATAAGTTTAACAACTGCCCCCGCAGGTCCTTAGGAATCGTTCTACATGGCCCGCATTACTGCCAGCCTTTAAGCAGTACCTGAAAACACACCGACTGGTCCCCACTGGATGACGCAAAAGACGGGAACGAAGTCCTGAAATACGTCAAGATTTTTACGCTGGCTTGAGATATCTTTGCCCCATACCAGACCAAAGACGTGACAGGGACTGCCAACCCATGGCTCTCTGGCCCCCTGATCAGGCTCATGCATCTTAGGGACAATCTATGGCACAAGGCCAAGGCTACTCAGGCATAGGTGGACATCTCCACCTACAAGGCTGCCAGAAACAAATGTACCAAGCTCATGATCAGCAAAAGCCTCCTGCTATACCGAACTCAAACAGAAACTGGGGATCGGGTAGCAAGTTCTGGAATTCCTTGAACTCTCACTGGAAGGGCCTCAAGAGCACCCCTGACCTGATTATAACCACATCTGGGACACTCCAGGACCCAGCAAAATCACTGATGCTTTAAATACAGCATTCACTGACCTTACCGCAGTGCTCCCAGCATGCCTCATGCCCCTCCACCAGGTCTGCCACCAAGCCCGAATACTTCCCACCAAACAATGGTATAGCGCCATTCTATTTTAAACAAGTTACCAGGTCCGAAACAATTAAATGTCAAGCAGGTCCTTAGCAAGACTAGGATGGGGAGTGACCTAGTCAACATGAAGCTAGTAAACACTCACCTTAAATGAACTAGCCGATCCACTAAGTGTTCAATGCCTCACCAAGATCAGGCGTTTTCCCTGACAGATGGAAGGAAGCAACTGTCCACCAGTTTTCAAAGCTGGCGACAGAGCAAACACTTCCAACTAGAGCCCATCTCCATTCTACCCCCCCCCCAGGCTCTGGAGCAGGTGGTCTGTGACCAACTTACAGAGTACCCGGAGAAGTAGAGCCCACTCTGCACCAAGCAACATGGTTTCCATAAATAGAAATCACTCCACCGTAACCGCCTTGGTCGACTATACCTTCCAGATCTACGATTCTTTGGAAAAGGGGTTGGCAGTGGGGTCCAACTTCAGACCTCACCAAGGCATTTGACACAGTCAGCCACCAGTATCTCCTTAACTGCCTGGTGTTGGTAGGCCTGTCCACAGACACTGCTGCATGGTTTAATAGCCATCTTGCCCACAGAACACTTAAAATCAGCGGCGCACGCTCGAAACCCAGGGAAGTGAATATTGGAGTCTCCAAGGGTCCATTCTAGGACAACTCCTCAGCCTCTTCATAAATTCGCTGCCTACCATCTGCTCAGCTCACACTGTGCTCTATGCGGACGATACAGTCATCTCCACCTCCGGCAAAGAATTATTCACAATTACCAATGAGCTGCAACACAGCTTCCTAAAACTTGACACGAGTTCAAGAATACACTCCTACTCAACCACAAGATGACCAAATGCATGCTCTTCACTGTACCACAGAGTAAGAAGAAATATGGCCTGCTGCTGATACAGAACCACAGGGGTAACACTACTTTCAAATACCTAGGTGTACACCTGGACGACAATCAACTTCAATGCCCATTCTAATCATGTTACAACCACCAACATGAAACTGGGTGTCCTCTATTGGCACAGAAGAAAAAATTACTCGCCTTAGTAATGTTGTTTCTTCTAAATGGAGTCTTGCTATATTATGACATATGCAGTTTGTCCCAGCCTTAGAACTGCTCCGGAGGTGAAAGTGTTAACTTTCCATGCCAGGCATGGAATCTTGAGCGTGAGCTCTGTTGAAAACTGTCTGTTCTTCACACTCAAACTGTCAGATCTTTAAGAGCAAAACTCACTAAGATCCTGTATGGAGGCTGTAAACCTACACTAGCCAACTGGCAACTAAAATATTAACACTTTTTTTGTCCCAAAACAAAGACTCAAGTCAGGGGATCCAAAAAATAAAATACAACACCCAAACACCCCAAAAAGGAGGGGTGAAAAACCCAAGGTCGGCATCACTAAGTGCCAATACTGCACTGCCCACCCACATCCCAAGAGCAGAGGTTCTGAGAGGGGCAGGCAGGGGAGGTCATAATAGCAAGACTCCATTAGAAGAAACAACATTACTAAGGTGAGTAATTTTTTCTTCAAAAACATGAAGTCTTGCTATATTATGACATAGCAGACTACACAGCAGTACTCCATGGAGGGACAGAACCTACTTAGGAATAGAGGCTCTGAAGCACAGTTGTGTTGAAAACCTGAGCATCACTCCTAGCCTGGATGTCCAGGGAGTAATGCTTGATGAAAGTGTGTACTGTTTTCAGGTAGCTGCTTGACACATCTCTAAGATAGGGATGTCCCTGGCCGCAGCTAGGGACGAGCTGTACCTCTGGTAGAGTGAGCCCTCAGGCCTGAAGGGGGAACCTTACCCAATTTTTTATAAAACTGGATACAGGAGAATCCACCTAGCAATGGATTCTTTACTGGCAGGTTTCTTACCAACCTCACCATAAGTGAGGAACAGTTGGAGGGAGTCAAACCTGTGACCCCTTGGTACGCCCTATGTAGTAACTAAGGGCTCTTTACATCTAATCTGTGCAGCCTCCTCCCTCGCCAGAGGAGGAATGGTCAGTGAAGTACACTGGAAGACATATAGATTGATTAAGGTGGAAATCTGAAATCACCTTAGGCAAGAACTTCCTGTTAGTCCTGAGGACTGCCTTATCTCTGTGAAAGGAGATAAAATCAGGCTCCACTGACAAGCTTGTAATTCACTTATGCGCCTGGCAGAAGTGATGGCTACTAGAAACAGTTTTCCAAGTCAAGTACTTAAGCTCTGCTGAAGACAAAGGCTCAACATGGGGTTGCATTAGCTGAGCAATGCAAACATTAAGATCCCAGGCAGGAGCAGGGTCCCTGAATGGAAGGTTGATGTGAAGCAATCCCTTGAAAAACTTGGAAAATACAGGGTGAGCAGAAAGAGAAGAGGGCTTTCCTGCTGAAATAAAAGCAGAGACAGCTGCCAAATGCACTTTCAGGGTAACTGGCCTCAGCCCCAAAGTATTTAGATGGACCATATAATCCAGGACTGTGGGCACATCAGCAGATTCTGGGGAAATATGCTTTCCAGAGCACCATATGGAAAACCTTTTCCATTTAGGATTATAAGTAGCCCTGGTGGAAGGCTTCCTAGAAGCTTTCAAGATATCGAGTACACCTTGAGAAAGGTGTAGGTCAGCAAACTAACTCCTCAAGAGCCAGGCCTTGAGGTTGAGGGATGAGATTCGGATAACAAACTCTCCCCTGGGCACAGGTTAACAGATTGTGATTCCTGGGAAGACACAGGGGAAGGTAACCTGAAGGTGTAATTTGACTTGGTCTGGAGACTGACCTACTATGAGCCAGTCGTTCAGGTAAGGAAAGATGGCAATCTTTTGCCTTCTTAAGTGAGTAACTGCTACTGCCAGGCATTTTGTGAATACCCTTGGGGCAGAGATGTGGCCAAAGGGCATTGCTCTGAACTGGTAATGGCCTGAGGGCAGTTCGAATCTGAGGTACTTTCGTTGGGAGCTTCTAATGAGAACATGGAAATAGGCATCCTTGAGGTCCAGGGACGCTAGCCAGTCCCCTGGCCTTAGGGAGGGTAAAATAATTCCCAGAGTCACCATTTTGAATTTTGGTTTTAAAAGGTGCTTGTTTAGGTATCTGAGATCCAGGATGGGCCGCCATTCTCCTGTCTTTTTTGGGGGGTAAGGAAGTACCTTGAGCACAGTCCTTTGCCCTGGTGTAGGGGAGGAACTCTTTCTACAGCTCTGAGAGCCAAGAGGGTTGAGACTTCTGTTTCCAAAGCGAGAGCCTCCAATGGATTTGCAGGTGGAAAGGATCTGGTTCTCATCTTTGGAAGTTTTTTGAAGCTGAGAACCAGTCCCTGGCTTACTACTTCCAGGACCCACTTGTCTGATGTTAAAGACTCCCAGTCCTGAACGAAGTAAGCCAGCCTGCCCCCTACAGGTAATGGAGAATCGGCTCTGGCCATCCCATCAGGGTGCCTGTTTGGCAGGGGCTTTAGGCTGAGGGGTGGGAGCAGGCCTGCTCGCACCCCGTCTGCCTCTCCCTCTGAAGAGCCCCCTCTGGGCATAAGCTGAAGAGGCCTGGGCTTGGTAAAAAGGCCTGCCCTTGGAAAGCTACCTCTGAGGAGTGGCTTGCCTCTCCTTTGCCTGTGCACTCCTATAAGTGGCCCTATACTCATCCATTTTCTTCATGTATTCTCTGTCTGCTCCCAAACAGAGAATTACCACAACAGGAAAATCCATGGCCTTAGCTTGGGTATCCTGTGACAGGCTAGTACACCTGAGCCAAGCCATTCTGCGAAAAGCCACAGATGTAGCCATGACTCTTGAAGATGCATCATTAGAGTCCACTGCAGCATGGAATTGCACCTTGGATGCCTCAATACCATCAGCAACCACCTGCTCCAGCTCCTTGGCAAGCTGGCCAGGGACCTGTTTCGCTAAAGCCATAACAGTATCCCATCTGGATTTCTGGTATCTTGCAACATAGGCCATATAATTTGCCTGCCTGAGTCCCAAGGATGCTGCCATGTATTGTTTCTTTGCCATGGCATCAATCCTCCTGGAGTCCTTGTCAGGGGGGTGTGAAGCCAAGGGAATATTTGCCTTATCACAGGCTGCAGCCTGCACTACCCCAACATGGCTGCTTTGTTGTGAAAGGAACTCCACATCAGAGCCTGACAATGTAGCACTTTGTCCATTTTTTTTTTTTTTTTTTTTTTTTTTATCCACAGGAGGTATAGTGTTAGAGCTTTAAAATTTTGTTGTCTGTTTCTAAAAGATTTATGCAAAGGAATAGACAATCTCCTGGACTCTGGGATATCCATCATTTCCACATAGTCAGGCTCCTCCTGTTCATCCACAGCTTCTTCAAAGGAAGCTGAGGGTTTCAGCAACTTTTATAAAACATAAAATGAGAAGGGGACTCAAAGCCTAGGGGAGACGTCCGGTTCAATGGGCACATCCAGACTTTCAAAATCACATTCACACTCTTCATAATCCTCCTCCGGTTCATAAAATTCCTCTATATCATTCTTGAACCGGTGGAGCCGACCGAACAGACCGCTTACCCGATGGTGCCGGTTCGGTCGGAACCGGGGAAAGAGACTGGACAATTTGGATCGCTTTGGCTATCTCTGCAGCGGTTGGAGAAGGAAATTTTGGCTCCACACCTGCTGATTTTCTAGTCCTCTTTGCTGGAACTGGCTCCTCAGAGTCGGCTCTTCGTTTGCCCGAGGAAGTCTCGCCCTGGTCAGAGGGCACTCCCTCTGGTTGGCACTGAACCGGGCTGGCCATCCGGGTCAGCGGACTTTTTGGCCTCTCGTTCCCTGAGCCTACAAACTCTTATCCAGGGTAGCTGCAGGGAAATTCTTGCAAATCTGGCAGTCTGCATTGAGGTGGTCAAACCCCAGACAACACACACATGTGGTGTGTGGGTCAGCCTTGGCAAAGGCTTCCCCACAGACACTACAGTGCTGAAACCCAGTGGGCCCGGTTTTTGTTTTGGTTTCTCAGACATAATGCCAGCCTAACCAAAAACTTGCCCTTTTATGGCAAATCGTTAAGCAAGACACCCTTATTGGTTCCCAACCGTGTCACAGGTCGTGGAAAAAAGTAATGAAATTTTTTTTTTTTTTTTTTAGAACCGATAAGAACCGGGAACCGCACTCTAAATGCAATTTAATAAAGTTTAACAACCTCATCGGTTCAAACCGAACCGATAACGCTTGCAAGTTCCACAGAGAAAATGTAAAACCTATTCATTACCAGGGCCCTGATTTTTCTGCGGCACATCGGAGCAAAGTTCTGGCGGTAGGAATTTTACTGCCGCAGAACTTCATGGCACTAACACCAATTTCAAGTGCAATTCTGCAGCACATTTTTACCCTTAATTTTTTTTCCTTTTTGTTTTTTTTGCCATATCTGACAATGCACGTCAGAATAGTCATTTTATGGTGTTTGTCACCAATTTTCAACATAGCCATTTCAAGACCTCTGCTCATGAACAGTATCACTGTGATTTTATTAATCTGTCCGAACATTGATTTCAAGACAATCGACCTGCGCCATTCTGGCGCTACAAGGGTGGAAACATTTTGGGTGAGATGTGAAAATGACAGCTGTACTACTCATAAGACAGTGTGGGAAATGGCAATGTTGAAACTCTGGAGTGAAAATATTGAAATTTGCGAACTTACGAAGGCTCGTAGGAACTGCGTAACGCTAGTCGTTAAACAGTTTATTTTTGATTTTGCATAACTAATTTTCAACATGGGTTTGGGCCCCTTCATGAATGATGTCACTGTCATGGCGGTATTCAGTCCCGAAGGGTGATTTCGCAGTCACTGCGCGAAATCACCCTTCGAGCCCGAATAACGCCATGACAGTGACATCATTCATGAGAAGGGGTCCCAAAAACCCCATGTTGAAAATTTGGCGCAAAAATTCCCAAAAATGCCTGAGATATGCAATAAAGTTGAACCCCTCCTATCTAGCCATTATACAGCTTACCGGCATTTCCTCAGTTCGCGGTCGGCTTTGAAGAGTGCAGACGTGTTCCCGTCCACCGAAGAGAGTCACCGGAGTCCGGAGGCAAGTATGGGGTGGGGTGTGGGGAGGCTGGGGCGCGTGGGTGCAGGATGTGGGAGGGGGCTCGAAGACGCACCGCGGGACAGTTTTTGTTTTACTAGGGAAAAAGACGCTGGACGCTTTGCCACGCTTGGGGTGTGCTCCCAGCGTGGTACAACGACTTTCGAAGTTTCAACACGGGATTGCACCCCAGTCGGCAAAAAAATAAGATTTTGCCATGCTGGGGTGGGCTCAGCGGCATATAAGCATTTGAGGGGGGACAGTGAAGCCGACGGGGATTGGGCACCTCACGTGCAAATGAAGCGACGCTTGTTCCGCTGGGCGGCCGTAATTCTGCGGGTGATGGCAAATTCCATGGATATTTCTTGCGCTTCATACGATCCAAGGAAAACTCGGGCCCTATTACTTACGATACCACAGAGAGAGCTTGAACCGACCAGTTGCGGTTAAATAAGACAAATGCGGTTTAAAAAACGAAATTACACTTTTAACCGACAAATGAACCGAGCAGAAGGAGAAATCTCCCGGAGCGACTGTTCAGTGAGGCGGAGTAAAGAATCTGACAGTCTGAGTGAAGAACAACAAACAGTTTTCAACCGAGTCCGCACTCAAGATTCCATGCCTGGCATGGAAAGTTAACTCTCACCTCCGGAGCAGTTCTAAGGCTGGGACAAACTGCATGTGTCATAATATAGCAAGACTTCATGTTTGAAACTCTCAGTCACCTGCTGCCCTGAATCTTGCCATGAGCAGCTCAGTCCTAGCAACCACAGACTATGGTCTGCCGAGCTATAGGGCCGGCTCAGACGGCCCTAAAAGGCGTCAGAACAATCCTGAATAAGGCCTGCCAGCTTGTCCTAGGGGTCGAACACCTGATGTACCCTGTATTAGCAAGACGGGGTGGCTACCTCCACCTCAGGGCACAATACCAGACATGCCTGCTGGTTATTAAAAAAAAAAAGTGTTAGGGCTCATACCTGAATCTACCAGCAGCCTCTTCAAAGCTTGGCAGCCCACAAAACACACTAGAAATGCAAATTAAGGAGCCTCAGGTACCTGTTAGGCATACCAAGCTAGCTCAGAAATCCCTGTCCTCCAGAGGACAAGCTTAGTTTAATGAATTACTCATCGCCTCTATAGAAAGCACGGGCTCAGCTCTTTATAAAACAAGGGCTGTGCTCACATCAGACACTGAATATGGTCTATGAATGCTTCATCTAACAGCACCTTGAGTACTCCTGCTCTTCCCTCCCCACCCTAGTTCCACCTCCTCCCACCCCTTAGCCTCACCCCACTACCCTCCCACTCTACCCCAGCTCCTCCCTTCCCATTTCCCCACTAACCCTCCAGTCTCCTCCCAACTACTGACCAGTCTCCTCCTGCCCTGCTCACCTCATCCTACTCTACCTCCCTAATAGCCAACCCCAGCTGTATCGCCTCCACTTGTCCCTCTGACTTAATCCGCCTGGCCGCACCCTGCCAACCCTCTCCCCACCCCGCTTATTCTTCTTTTCATCCCTCTCCATAAACTGCAACCTGCATCTATCGCGAGCCTCTAATCCAGTCACCCCCCACATACCAACCTCCTTGTAACCCTAGATAAAGCCCCATACTGGCTGCTAATACGCACACCCATGCTACCTTGAACTTGCCTAACTAGATGAATCTTGAAATTTCTTAAACACTGTGCCACACCTGGGTACAATTTCATCTTCACCTTAGCACTTACACGACTGATATAACCAAGGTATTCTATGTCTAGAATAGTTAAAGAACTACCTTGTTACCGCCAGTATTCCCACCCTCTATGTGGGTGCTGATGTAATCTTCTCCAGGGCACTTATGGAACCAAAATAACCAATGTATCATGTTTTTACTGGCTGTATAAAACTTACTTGTATCCACCTGTAACCCCCACCCTCTGTAATCAGACTAGTATATGTTACCATATATGCTACTACCCGTTTTCAAATATCTGAACCCGTTTTCATATATTGTGCTGCACGTCACTGACTTGGAACCTCTGTAAACGAGCCTAATTGGTTCAAAGGTATTAATCTGATTCTGAAATAAATAAAAATAAACAAACATGGGTATTGACAATGCAAGCCCTCACCCACCTAGCTAGATCAGCCTTGGAGGCTTTTTGTCCTCTCCAGGAAGGACAAACAACCTACCTGAATTCCAGAACTCTGTAGTCAGTCTTAGATGCATCTATGGCCTGTAGCAAATCCAACTTGTGCCACTCCTTTCGGTGAGAAGGTAGCAGACAGAGAGACAGATTTCCTGGCTCATATGGAATGCTGTGAGAGCCTTCGAGATGGACAGGACTATTCAGAGTACCACCTTGTCCTTAAAAATGACAAGGTATGATACCTTGTGCAAAAAGGCCTGGAACTCACCAATCTTCTTGGCTGAACACACAGCAACCAAAAAGACACCTCTGAGAAAACCCCAGGGGCTGTTACCAGCCCAAATGAGTGCCCTGTACTAGAAGAGCTGTCCCAGGACTGAACTTAAAGAATTTTAGATGAGACTATCTGATGGGGAAGGAAGATATGCATTCCTCAGATTTATGGAAGCTAGGATTCCCCCCTGCTGGGCAGCTCTGAAGATCAATGCAAGGACTGCATCCAGAAGGTTGCTGTGATGCAGAAACATGTTTAGGCGATTCAGATGTAGGACGGGCCTGAAGTGTCCCCCCAAAACTTCTTGAGACTACAAAATCTATTGAATAAAACCCCAGGCCTAGCTCACTGGAGGTACCAGCACAATCGCCTGACGAAAAGAGGCGCCCAGGTCTGACAGCTTGCGCTCTTCACAGGGTCCTTCAGAAACTGGGACAGCAGAAGTGCCCCTTCAGGAATTAAAAATTCTATAGCATAACCCAAGGCCAGAATTTCCAAATCCCACTCATCCTACATTATCTGAGGCCATCCTGTGCAAAAATTGTGCAGTCCTCCACAAAAGGGAAGAGGGGCAGAGATGGACCAGCGTACCCTCATTGTGATGAGCCCACTTTTCGTCCTGGCCTCGGTTGACCCTTTGGGCAAGGGCCCCTCTGTTACAATTCCTCCTGTGACCTGAATAGGCTTACTCATCTGGTTTATGAAGTTCTGAAAGGAGGGAAAACCCCTCAAAAATGCCTGTCGGACACTCCTTGATCGTTTGGGCTTGATATGGCCTTTGCTGTTGCTTTGACACCGACAGGAAGATTTTTCTATCCTGGCTAGCCTACAAAAATATCCAACTGAACAAAACCTCCCAAGAAATGAACAGCTTGGTCTTTGAAGCATGATCAGCCACCCAAGGCCCAAGTCACACCTCACAGCTGACCCAATGTTATAAGCGGAGGTGGCAGACACGCATGTTTTCCACTGTAGTATCCCTCAGGAAAGGTGGAGGCCATGGATGTCTGCTGTAAAATGCTCGACCCCTGCAAAACTGGAAGAATGAAGCCACCCAAGGTTACAACACACAAGATAAAGGATCTGGAAACAATAAAAGGAGGCATAGGAGGTGCACAGATGTGGGCCGCTGGAAGCAAAGGCTCTTCTGGACACAGCATCCAATTGCTTGTCGTGCAAATCCATTAAGGCAAAGGACCCTTCAATGAGAATAGGTGTGCCTGACCAAATTATGAACTACCCCGAATTATGAACCACCCTTAACCACTAGGAGTGGTTTCCCACTTACGAGAATTCTTCTATAAAAGGGAAATACCATGCCTTCGGATCAGAGGTATTTTCCTTTGGTCTTCACCTGCCCATTCCTGTGCAAAGATTTCATTATAGTGAGTAAACTAAGAAAAACACTTTGGAGCAGAGAAGGATGTGGACAGGATAGGACTGAACCACTGCCTCCAAGGAGGATTCTCTCTGAGCTGCCTGCAATGATCTACATGCCTCAGGTAGGACAAATGCTTAACAGACAGGGGAAGGACAGACATTCTCCTCTCCGGCTCCGTCCACTCCCCTTCCTCAGAGAAGATGTCCTCATCCAGTAACTTCTTTTGGTCAGCCAAGATCCCAGGTATCCTCACATCCTGACTCTGTATGGTCAGGCTTGGGGTATTCCCTGCATATTCAGAATCGTAGCTGTATCCTGCTGCGCCATACCTGTGTGAGCCACCCAACCCGAGGGGCCCAGTTTGGGGTTGGGTGTCATCTGACTAGATGTCCTGTGGATTATCAAAGCCCAAAAGTTCTCCCAAGACCAACAATAAAGATTTATGCAATTCTGCCCATCACTGCCACCTAGTACTCTAGATATCTCCCCCCCCCCCAACCCCACCCGGGAGGGGGAGGTGCAAGACATATTAGCTTGAGAAAGAAGGGGCAATAGGAACTTACCCTCTTGCAGGTCTTTCCTCTTAAGCATTAGGGGCCTCTGATAAGCCATGGTGTCACGTAAAGTCAGCAAGCCGTTGATCCTCACCAGTATTATCCCTCTGATGTTCCATGGCAACGAATAGGATGACAAAGATTAATCTGAATTTTGAGCCAACAGTGTCCAGAGATCAGAAACCGCACTCACGTGGCACAAACCCACCAACGGACAGTGACTGCTGCAGAATGCCACACCATGCACAAAAAACAAATAAAAAACACTGGCAAGGATGCCAGTGACTATCACATATTTACAGGCTTAAGTCAAGGCGGATTTACAAACCTAACAGCACAAATGACCCATCTTCAGACCATCATAAAAGTCTGTCCAAAATAATGGTGGTTCATGCTCTCCCGCTTAGCTGAAGCAAAGTGGTGGGGAGCTTAGACACCGTCGAGAAATCAGTAAGGACAAAGATCGAAGCTGCACCCCTTCGGGGAGGTCTTAAAGCAAAATCAGATGAGCAGGAAATTAGGTCTAAAAGATTTAACATGCAATTGATTGGCTCTCAGGAGGGGACTGAGAAGGAAATACACATGGTTAGTAAAGCACTTAAGATCAGATCCCAAACCCATTATTACAAAATGGAAAGAGTACACCACAGTGGTCCCAAGCTGAAACAGGGGTCAACCAAAGACATGTTATGATGAAATACTTCAGATATACTGATGAGAGAAGCCTGCAAGCAGCCAAGGTGGTAGGTCCTAAAATGTGAGCAGAGGTTCCATCTTCCAGGACTTTAGTGTGACCTGCTGTTGAAACAGCAGTTCAAGAAAGTCCAGGTCAAAATGCTCCCAAAGAGGTAGGAGCTCACCCATTCTACCCATCCAGACTCAGGTATCCCACCCTAGGAGGCCAGTGAGATTTTCACAAACCAAGCTGTAGCAGAAATACAGGTTACTCACCTGTAACAGGAGTTCTAGGAACGGTGTATATATGTATATAGAGACACACACACACACACACACACACACACACACACACACTTACTGGCAGGTTCCTTGCCGCTTTAAATCTTGCCAGAAGGTCTTCAAGCTGGCTCCTCCCACCCACCTGGGTGGTAAAACTCTCGGCTCTGCCCCATGATGCCAGATCTAGCCCGCTGGAAGCCAGGTTGTGTGTCAATGAACATATACCATTCCTAGAACTCCTGTTACAGGTGAGTAACCTGTATTTCTAGGGACATGGATATGTTATTCTATCCACACTTACTGGCAGACTCCTAGCAGTTCTCCAGAAGGAGGGAGGCAAGGCGCACACCCTCTACTTAGGAAATAAGGACTGGAGAACAGAGGTCCCAAAACCAGAATCCCAGCATGACTCAAGGTCGATGTGGTAGTGGGTAATGAAGGTGTGTGCCGACTTCCAGGTAGCAGCCCTGCATATTTCCTGGATAGGAACGTCCCTGGAAGCAGCCACTGAAGCAGTGGTATGGCAGGTAGAATGAGCTCTTATCCCTCTGGGAGGCTCCATGCCCGCCAACCTATAGCAGATATCTATGCAGGAGGTGACCCACCTGTCTATCGTCCGCTTGGCTGCAGGTCTGCCAGGTGCAGCTTCAGTGTAGGTGACAAACAGCTGGCGAACCTCTCCCTGAACTGCAGCCATCCGCTCCTTATAATGAGAGCGCTCTTCTAGTGTCCAGAGTATGGAGCCTGTATTCGGCCTCCGAAGTGCGACTGGGGTAGAACACCGGCAGAGTCAACACCTGGTTAAGGTGAAACTCAGACACCACCTTCGGAAGGAATTTCGAGTGGGGGTGCAGGACAACCTTGTCCCTGTGGAAGACCAGATAAGGAGAATCTATGGAAAGCACCTGGAGCCCTCCCATCCTTCTGGCTGACGCAATAGCCACCAAGGAGGCAGTCTTCCACGACAGGTGGGAGATATCGCACCTGTGCATCAGTTCTAATGGCTTGCCCATGAACTTGGCCAATACCAGCAGTAGATCCCACGGAGGTGGAGGTTCTCGCACCGGAGAGGATATGTGATCAAGGCCTTTGAAAACACCCGACCACATATATAAGCCAGTAAGCAGAGATGGCTGCCAGGCACACCTTAAGGGTCGTCAACCGAAGCCCTTGCTAAGGCAGGGACCACAGGTAGTCCAGAATGCTGGCCAAGAAGCAGGAGGAAGGATCCGACCCCTTATCCCGACACCAAATGGAGAATCTCTTCCATTTGAAGGCATAGCATTTTCTGGTAGACTCCTTACAGGATGCCTCAACAACGTTGAGGACCTCGTCGGAAAGACCCAAGGCCTGGAACTCTAGCCACTCAAGAACCAGGCCATCAGGTGCAGGGATTGAAGGTCCGGTTGGAGTACCTTCCCTGGTTGACAGAGATCAGGTCCAGGTGGGCTGGAAGCCGCCTCAGGAGCCTGGAGGAGACAGAGGAGATCTGGATACCAGAACCGGGGGCCAGTCTGGGGCTACCAGAATCACCTGTGCCTTGTCCCTCTTTCCTTGAGAAGCACCTTGTGGATCAAGGGAAATTGGGGCAAGGCGTAGAAGAGGCCGGGGGTCCACGGCCTCGAGAAGGCATCCCCCTGCAGCGAGCCCTGCTGAGGGGGGCAGGCATGAAAACAGCCTCAGCTTTGCATTCTCCCTGGAGGCGAACAGGTCCACCTGAGGTGTGCCCCAGTGGAAGAAAAGATCGTGTACTACATCTGGCAGGAGAACCCACTCGTGAGATGCAGCACCTATCTGGCTTAGGGCATCAGTCAGAGTGCTGGAGGCTCCCGCCACATGGATGGCTAAGAGATCTGCCTCCAATCTGCTCACAAGGGACCAAGTGCGGAGAGCTTCCTTGCACAGGGGCAAGGAGCGCCTCCTGCCTTGGTGGTGTAGGTAGTACATGGTCGTGATACTGTCCATCTGGACCTGGACCACTTGAACCCGTACAAATGGAGCAAAGGCAGTGAGGGCTAGTCAGACCACTCGAAGCTCCAGCAGGTTGGTGTGGCATGGAGACTCCCGAGGGGACCAGAGACCATGCAGTCTGTGCTCCCCCCGATGGGCACCCCAACCCAGAGAGGCATCGGTTGTTAGAATGACTGTCTGCTCAGGGCGGACAAACGGGATGCCCTCCTGCAGATGAGCTGGAACGATCCACCACTGGCTGATCCAGAGGACCAGAACGTTGTGACCACTGGCACGCCAGCCCCCACTGAAGGGGACGCATGTGCCAGCGGGCCCAATGGACCAGGCTGCCATGAGGCGCAGGAAGTTCCGGGCAGGGTGCAATTGCCCAACCAGAAATGATTGGGCAAAGGAGGAAAGAACCTCGGCCCTGTCCGCCAGGAGCCGTGCTCTGGCTTGAAGAAAGTCGAGCTCTGCCCCGATTAATTGAATCACCTGTGTTGGCACGACTTCCGATTTGGCCTCGTTGAGGAGGAGGCCAATCTGAGAGAAGACCTGGAGGGCCAGATCCCTGGACTGCTCCAACTCCAGCCTGGAGGGGGCTGCAATCAGCCAGTCCGGGTAAGGGTACACCTGAACCCTTCTGCGCCACAGGAATGCTGTCACCATTGACATGCATTTGATGAAGACCCTGGGAGCTGGAGAAAGGCCGAAGGGCATGGCCCGGAACTCATAAAGGTACCCCCCCCCCACTCTGAAGAGAAGGAATGGCTGGTGGGACGGATGGATCGGGACATGAAAGAACACGTCCTGGAGGTCCAGAGAACAGAACCACAGGCCACGTTCCAAGGATGGAATGATCTGAGCCAGAGTGACCATCCTGAAGGTTCGAGACCTTAGGAACTTGTTCAGGTGTAGGTCTAGAATGGGGCGCTAGCCCCGCGTCCGTTTCGGGACCAGGAAATACCTGGACACAAACCCTGGGTCTGGTGGAGGATCCACCACCTTCTTGATCACCTCCTTGGAGGAGAGAGAACAATGCCTGACGAGCCGACCAGAGGGCTGCGGATCACAGCCCCTGTGGGGAAACAGTCAGGGTGGGGCCTGCTCGACCCTAGAGGCAGACCTTTCCCTACCACTTCCAACACCCAGCAGTCCGGGCGAGCAGTGGACCAGGTGGAAAGGAAGGGCGGAGCAGTCTCTCACGGGAAGAGAGACTAGGCTGAGGCGACACCCTCAGCCAGTCACTGGGCAGGCTTGGAGGAAGGACCGGCCGAGGGACCTCCTGGGCCTTTTCCTCACGGCTTCCTGCTGAAGGAAGCTGCAGGCTTGGTTTGGGGTGCCAAGTGCAAGCCTCTGGCCCTGATGCTGGTGTTGCTGGGCTGGACATGCCACAGGCCAGAAGGCTGAAATGGCTTATGCTGCTGCTGGCGCCTTTGTCCTCCTGGGCAGACGTGACAGAGTCCAAGGTGGAATTGAATTCTTGCAGCCCTGAAATGACCTCACCGGACCGAACAGTGCCCAGGTAGAAGAACATCTACCAACATGCTGGGTATCCGCAGTGAAGGTGAGAATCCGACCAAGCTCACACAACCAACTCCAGGCACCGACCGGGCACAAGGTTCTCCAAATGTCAAGAGCAGTTTGGAGCTGTTGCTTTGCCACCGCCTCTTCCCTGATCTTGCACCTGCTTGACTGTAGTCTGCAGGTCAGCTGGGAGATGAGGAATCACCTCATAGAGGGAGCCCAAAAGAGCGTGGGAAAAGTGTGCAATCAGTACGGCCGAACTGGCCTGATGAAGGCCTAAGGAGGATGCAGCATAACTTTACGCCCGGAGTAGTCCAGTTTCTTGGACTCTATCCGGTGGCATGTCCACGTCCTGAGCGTTTCCGGAGGACCGGAACACACCGTCTGTCACCAACCCCTCCGTAGAGGGGTGCTCCGAGAATCCGGAGAGTGAGCTGGTGGGAACGGCATACTTCCTGGCTGAGGGAGCTGGACAAGAAGCTGGCCGCTGCCACAGCTCCAGGGCCAGGCCAACAATGGCTTCAGCCATAGGAAAGGCCTCCGTAGGAGAATCCCCTCGGTCCAGTATCTCCGTGAGGGGATACTTTGCCAGCGTTGACACAGGTTCGAGCTTCATCCCAGTAGATTTTAAGATGAGCCGAAGTAATCCCATGAACGAGGATAGGCTCTCGTCCACAGACCATCCCCCAGAGGACTCCAGGTCGAGAGGCCTGGAGTACAGGGAAGAATCATTGTCAGACTCTGAGGAGTCTGCAAACAGTTGCCGAGGGCCTGAGCCACCCTCCACCTGCCAAGGGCGATCGGGAGTGAGGGTGACAGATAACAGATGGGGCAACCCATGACTCGACCAAGAATCCTTGGTCGGAGCCCGAGTTTTTGGTTGTGGAGGCGGGGGTTCCACCACGATGGGTGGCACAGCTGGTTTCAGCCGAACTGGTGCCAGCTTCGGCTCGACCACGAGGGGTTGTTTCAGCCACTCAGGTGACAGCCACTTAATGGCCGGGGAAGGTGACCGAGTCTGCTCGCTCCCGGACAAAAGGAGCTCGCCACTACAAGATCCTCCGTAGTGCCGACAACTTGCGCGCTGGAGCCTATCCTCCGATGAGGAGAAGTGATGAGGATGAGCAGTGCTACTTCCCTCGGTGCCAAGACAGACTGCCGATGTCTGTGGAACCAGCTGGACCGAGAGGAGGTCCGAGACAGAGATCCTCGGTGTTTGAGGGTGGGTCTGGGAGGAGCGGGGTAAACCATTCCTCCCTGGCTCAGGGACCTTAACTGGGGACTCCGGCACAGGAAGGCACAAGCAAGTCTCCAGTTTCCACCGGGGAACGGTGAAGATGGGTTGTCGGCTTCTCCAGTCGACAGCCCATCCGACCGTTAGAGAAAAATCTCGACTGCATCGATGGGTGTCTCAGATGACCGACCTGATGGGGACACCGTGAAGCCAGCGGCCTTAGCCGCAACCTCAACTGAAGTAGAGTGTCGACTATCCGGGGAAGGGGACCTCTCCCACGAACGTCGATGGTGGGACCAATCTTTAGAGTCCTTTTTCTTGGACCAAGAGGAGTGTCCCTCTCCTTTAGTAGAGAGGGACTGACAAAGCTCCTTAAATGAAGGAGAGTAGGAGGAGCCAAGGAGAGCAGGATAAATGCCGTGACCGAGAAGAAGATGCAGCCTGGGTCACCTCCTCCTCGAAGCGATCATTTCCTCAAGTTGCTCAACCGAGACCGCCCGGACACTGCCGAACGGGCCTTCCTGACTTAACTGGAGGAATAAGTCCCATGGGGCTCTCAGTTGAAGTCTGGCAGCACGGTCTTCAAGAACGCTGACCGAGAAGGACTTTCACAATTCACAGGCCTACGATGTGTTCGAGCCCAAGACAGTAAACGATATGGAGCGCGGATTGGTAGAGACATCTTCGCCCACAAGGGCACCACCGAAATCAGTCGACTGTCCATCGATCCTGAAGGAAGAAAAAGACCGAAGTCTAGAAAATTTATGAATAAAGTTTCAGTTTAACCGACGAGTTAGGATCCAAGCCTAAAAGCAGAGTGCTAAGGAGGGAACCCAAGCTGGCGGTGAGGAAGATCTGGCGTCATGGGAACGAGAGAGTTTTACCACCCGGTGGGTGGGAGGAGCCAGCTTGAAGACCTTCGGCAAGATTTAAAGGCAAGGAACCTGCCATGAAGTGTGGATAGAACATATCCATGTCCCTAGAATCTCCATTTCCAAGAGATGGACAACGTCTCACCAGAAAACTCCAGGCCCTGGAGCAAGCGAGCAGAAAAGCAGCAATTTTGCAATGGGGATGCAAAAAAAGGTCCAACTCTGGATGACCCCAGTGGTCAAACAGATCTTTACCATGGAGATCAGGAATTCCCCACTCATGAGCTTGTGACTAAAACTGGCTTACGCTGTCCACCAAGACGTTTTGGTTACCAGGAATGTGGACGGCTGAAAGTTGCAGGCCGTGATCTACTGCCCAGTATCGGACCATCGTTGCTTCCCGACAAAGATATGAATGAATGAATGAATGAATGAGCACCTCTGTTAATGGAAGTGACCACACTGGTATCTGAATCAGCAGTGGGCCTGGGGACAGCAGAGTCAAGAATGTCTAAGGCATACAGAACTGCTCGCATCTCCAAGACGTTTAAGGCAAGGTAAATTTTATTTTTCCAGGCCCAATCACGGAGGCTCTGGGCACGCATACGCTAATACAACTATCAAACAATAAAATTATCAGCAATAAAACAGTCTAACACTGGAATAGATAAAATCAATTCAAACAATACTGGCATGGCTATCGAACTAAGATTTAATACAGTGTCCAAGAAGGCCAAGTTAAACAAGTGGGTCTTAAATGCCTCCACTGAGGGGGGGCCTCCCATACAAATGGTGGTAGTGAATTCCACAGGACAGGGCCGGCAACACTAAACATCCCGTCGCTGGCAGTTTTCAACCTCATTTTGGGAATCGCAAAGAGGCCCCTAGAGAAGGAGCACAGGGAGCGGACCGAGGCAGCGGGTTATAGGTCAGACAGGTAGCCAGGGCCCTGTTCATGTAGGGCATTAAAGGCGAGCAGCAAGCCCACCTTGAAGAGGATCCTCCACCTGACTGGCAGCCAGTGCAATTCTGCAGCACCGGGTGACATGGCAGTACTTAACTGCCCTGTCAAAGCAATGTGGCAGCTGTGTTCTATGCTAGCTGCAGCCTGCAAAGGATACCTCCCAAGACCCCAAGGTAGAGCTCATTAAATTAATCCAGCCTTGATGTCAAGAAAGCATGCACCAATGTGGGAGGTCCAGGGCGAACTAGGGCTTGATCCCGCAATATTCCTAAGCTGGTAAAGCTGTTCTGGACAACAGATGACACCCAAGCTTCACATGTCAATCTGCTGTTTAGGGGACACCAAGATCTCGCACCCCAGAGGAGGCCTTCAAAGGCACAGATCCCAGAAACACACTCGTCTCTGCACCCGAGGCCCTCCCATCATTCCCTCCGTTAGACTCCACCACTAGCACCCCTTCTTATCAGAGTTCAGTCACAACCAGCTGGAGGCCATCCAGTTAGTTTATCTCAGCGAGACATGCATTTAGCACTTCCATCACATTTGATGTTCCAGGGGGAAGAAAAATACAGCTGGGTGTCATCCGATAGAAATAGAAACCCAAACTGTACTTCCTAATGAGTTCACTCAGGGGCAGCATATACACAGCAAACAGCACTGGCAACAAGACCAAACCCTGAGGAACTCCACACGACAGGAGGCTAGGGGAGGACGAGGAATTCCCCCATCACTACCCGTTGCCTCCTATTCATGAGGAAGGACTCAAACCAGCAGATAACAGTGCAGGTGAGTCCACAATTCTCTCAGGTGGCCAAGCAACACACAATGGTCTGTGTCAAAGGTTGAGGAGCGATAAAGAAAGAGTATTGTCCCCTCACCTCAATCTCTCGCCCCGAGGAGGTCACTATGCACCCAAACTAATGCGGTTTCTGTACTATGTCTCGTACGAAACCCCGTCTGGAAAGGATTATACAAATCAAAGGCCACAAGGTGTGCCTCAAGCTGAAGTGCCACAATCTTCTCAACAACCTTCCCTAAAAATGGGAGTCTGGATGGTAATTCGCCTCGACATCAGGGTCCAAAGATGGTTTCTTCAGAAGGGGCCTGACCAGTGCCTCCTTCAAAGCATCTGAGAAGACCCCTTCAGACAGCGAGCACCAGACAATCAAGGTGAATACCGGGCTGACTGTCAACACATCTCATTAATAAACTCGTCAACACCAGGTTCAGCTCACACTGTGTGCCTCAGCCAGAGAACAATCAGAGTGACCTCAGTAGCATCCACTGGTTTAAACTCCCCTCAAACAAGCAGAGTGCTCTCCGGACGCCCAAGGCACCCACCATCAGCCATGTTATGGCTCACTGGCTGTACACCCAGCTGGGCAGTGGACACCCGTCTTAGAAGTGAACAAACACTTTACATAAAAGCGTCAGAAAAAGCTTTCTTGGGCTGTAGACAGGCTGGATTTAAGAGCCTGTCCACAGTCCGAAAAGCAGAGTTTGTCAATTCTTCCCAGCAGCAATCTCCCTGTACAGAAGCTGCTTCACGGAGATTGCCCAGATACTACTGTAATGGGAGCCCAGGGCCAATCTGTCCACCTCCGACCCGGACCTCCGCCAGCAGCACTCTAACCTCAGACTCAAAATCTTCAGTTTCCCATCAAATCAATGTGAAGTTCTGTCTACTGCAGACCACGTCCCTAGAGTCTGGTGGGCACCCAGGTGAGCCCCCCAACCAAGACCCAAGACAATCCATTGTGAGGATTTGCAGCAGGGGTGGAATGAAGACCAGCACCCCTCTCATAAGGATGCAGGGCTTGATCAGAGACCAGGACTGACTGTTCCAGGTAGTCTATACTCTGGTCCCACTGGACCCACACAGTCCATTAACTCACCGTCTCCTAGCAAACGCCTGTAGTTGGCAGTAAAATATACTGGTGTGTCCTGGGGACAACTACAGAAGTCAGCTACAGAGTTTGTGTGCGCCCTTGCAACGTCTGGAGAAGTCACATATTTTAATATACAACACAATAGATTAGAATATATATTTGATTGCATACCACCATTGGAAAGTTAATTTTGTGCTGAATAACTGCCAGTGATATTTTGTGTATATGAGGTATACTTTGAGTTATTCACATTTGTTTATGGTATGGTGTGCATGGGTTATGTTGCTTTTACTGAAAATATGATTGTTTCGAGCAGCATAGAAAAACCAAAAACAAAAGTTACTTATTACTTGCATACCACCATTGGAAAGGTAATGCTGTGCTGAACAACTTTGCCACTCATAGTTTGTGTCTAGCACTTATGGTTCTTGAGATATTAGGACTCGTTTGTGCCATGCTGACTGACTTGATTTTGCTTAGAAAGGCCCAGAATTCACTGTTAACAGTGTACAGGAGACTCGTGGTGCAACTTCAGAGAGCTCCTGTGGAGACAATGAGTTAAGGAATTCTCATATGCAGCCTGGCAAGGGAACCATGTGATGGCTGCAGCCTGAGTCCCAGGAGGCTCAGAAAGACCCATGCTAGGACAGGACAGCTGGAATGGAGCCGACTGCTTTGATCTATCAGGTGCTCCAGCCCTGTCTTGTGGAAGAAAGGCCATCCCTTGGGCTGTATCCAGTACAGTCCAATGCACTAAAGTCACTGGCAGGGGTCAGAACTACTTCAGCAAGCTGATCGTGATCCCAAATCCTGGAACAGGCAGCAAGTGTGGTCCAGGATTTGAAGCAGATACTCCCGGATGGTGCTGCTGCAGCTAATCGCCCACATAAGGAAAACAGAAGCCCTGCCGCTCAGAGGGCAGCTGCCACCACTGTCAAGCACTTAGAACACTTTGGGCGCGGCTGGGGACTGAAGATAAGCCAGAAACAGCATAGCCCTGAACTGGATATGGGCTCCCTGAAAATGGAATCCAAGGGAAGCACCAGTGGGAGGTGCATACTCCGATTTGCAGATCGGCATTCTGCATGTCAAAGGAGCAAATCCAGTCCCCTTGGTGTAATGGGGCAGCAGACCCTGAAGGATAGCCATCCTGAACATTCTGTATTGGACTAACCAGGTTCAGCTCACCAAGGTCCATAATGGGCTAAAGGTCCCCTGCATGCCTGAGAACCAGGAGTAATGGGAGTAAAACCCTTTCCTTGCTTGGACTGTGGAATGGGTTCTATGGCCCTTTGTGAAGTAGGGCATGGTTTCTTGCCAGATCAGAGGATATGATCGGGAGGATATGAGGATGGAACTGGACAATTATCCTGAGGCCACTCCAGGAGTTCTAAGGAGTGCCCTTACTCTATGGGCTGCACCAACCAACTGTCCGAAGTTATTTCCCCACCTGTCCAGGTGGTGGAGAAGTGACCCCCACAGCCACCTCCGATTGCTTGGGAAGGAGGAGTGAGGAAAGAGGGAGCAGCTGCAGCCGAGGCTGCGGGACCTCCCCAAGAGCCCTTTCTGTCAGAGGGTGCAGGGGTGGGCAGGGCCACTGCTTTCCTTAGGGCTTGGCAGATGCGCAGGTTTGCTTATGAAACATAGAAACAGACTGACGGCAGATAAGGACCGCTAGGCCCATCTAGTCTGCCCATTTCCCTACCTACAGGATAGGCCGCAGATCCTAGTTAACCAGCCTATTTCTTCCTACCCACCACAAGAATTGCCTTATGTCTGTCCCATGCATTCTTGAATTCTCCCACAGTTTTAGACCCCACAACCTCCTCAGGAAGGCTGTTCCATGCATCCACTACCCTCTGTGAAAGAATACTTCCTCACATTGCCCCTGAACCACCCTCCTATCTTTAAATTGTGTCCCCCTTGTTCTTGCAAGTCTCTTTCTGAAATATGCTACCCTCTTGGACTGTTGATTCCACTGAGGTACTTAAAAGTTTCTATCATGTCCCCCCTCTCCCTTCTTTCCTCAAGGGTATACATATTAAGCTCCTTTAGTCTCTCCTCATACGGCTTCTCTTGCAGACTCTGCACCATTTTAGTTGCCCTCCTCTGGACTGCCTCTATCCTGTCTATGTCCTTGCGGAGATGGGGTCTCCAGAACTGGAGACAGTACTCCAGATGGGGTCTCACCAACTGTCTGTACAGAGGGATAACAACTTCCTGTTTTCTGCTGCTGATGCCTCTCTCTATACATCACAGTATACCCCCAGCCCTCCCTACTGCCTTCTCACATTGCTTGCTAACCTTAAGGTCATCTGATACGATTACCCCCAGGTCCCTTTCCTTTTGTTGTTACTACCTCCCCACCCATTGTGTATTCTTCCCCAGGGTTCTTGTTTCCCAGGTGCATTATTTTGCACTTCTTTGCATTGAATCCTAGCTGCCATTCTTCTGACCATTCCTCCAACCTTGCCAAGTCCTTTTCATCCTTTCCACGCCTCCTTGTGCATCAACCCTGTTGCAGATTTTGTGTCATCTGCAAAAGACATACTTTCCTTCAGTCCCTCTGCAATGTCACTGATGAAGACATTAAAAAGGACTGGACCCAATGAACCCTCACGGTACCCCACTAGTAACCCCTTTCTTCAGAATGGACTCTGTTTACAATGAGTAGCCTGATGAAAGGGTGCCCTCTGCAGACTTTGGCAGTGTGCGATACTATATATGGACAGACTTTAGGGTCTTATGGTGCATCCAGACACCTGAAGCTGGGAGCAGCTATCTTCCACATCTCCTTTAAACAGTCTGTACCTTCTGTAGAGGGCATTCATGATTGACAACTAGACATCCTAGGTGAACCCAGACAACCCAAAGCCATGAGTGCCGGTGCACGATATGCTAATGCTCAATGCTGCCCAGGCAGACGATCTACAGTGGCATAAACTACCTGGAATAAGTGGGTACAGACATTGGAGGCTGCCTTATAAGTACCCAGGGCTGGCCTGGCAGGGTCATCTAGCACGGACTGACAGTGTCCCTGGCCTGGTCCCACAGGGCATTTTGGTACTGGAGCATGTGCACCAGTTAACTGAGGGCATGGATTGTCAAGGTCTGAAGTAAATGTCCATTTGTTTAGAAGGCCCAACCACAACATGATTAATGTGGCAGGAGCTCAAATGCTTAGGCCATTTAGTACAGTCATTGAGCAGCGTTTATCACCATTAAATCTGCTAGCGCATGCTCCTCAAGAGACAGTTTACCTGCTTGGGCATGGTACAGCCTATCAGCCTTTCTGGATATGGCTTACCTGGTTGGGCCTACACCAGGAACCAATGGTGGCCTCCTTGTAGGTATCTACAAAGAGAGGAACCACCCACAGGAGTGTCCGGCAGCTCAAAGTGTGTAGCAAGCTAGCACCGCATCAGGTCCTGCTCTTCAGTCTAACCCCATGGTCTCCTGAATAGGTCACATGATTGCTGAAGGAGGGGGTTGTCCGGTGGAGATTTGGGGACATACAAAGGAGTCCCGTCCCCTTCAGACGGGCCCGTGGAGAAGGTAAATGAACCACTGATGGACATCTCCCTAACCTCGCCTTGATGTCATCCGGAGACGAGGTCTGGGTGATATTCATCCCCCTCAGCAGGCCACCGGTGGGTAAAAGTCTGATTAGGTGGCGGGGGTCGGCCACGAGGGCACAGGAGTGGACAGTCCCAGAGAAGGTCCCTGGGGAGTGGGAGGTACCTGGTCCTGCCAGGGGGGGCCTGTGACTGCATGAAGCCCCAAAGGAACGAAAGCAGGCCTCGAAAATACAGTAATAGCCGTCAGTCCAGCAGGCGTCTGATAAGGATAGACTGCTGCAGGTGTCTGCTGTGGATAGACCAGCGCAGGCCTGACAGACACGGGCTCCGGGTAGCCTGGCGTAGGCCAGACAGGCACCGGCTGTGGGGAAACTGGCACAGGCACAGTCAGAGGCAAAACCAGTGAAGGACCAGCAGGAGCCGGTTGCAGAAAGACTGGCAAGGGCCAACAGAGGTAATACAGGCACTGGAGAGAGAGAGAGGCACCCTGAAAGACGAGAGATGTGATGGACTTGGACCAAAGCAGGAGTCTGTGTCCTGCAGTGCCAGACCAGAGGCCAAAGGATGGGTGTTGGTCCCTAAGAAAAGGAGACCAATGCCTGAGTTGTGAGCAGAGCGTACAAGGAGCCCAATGTCCAAGCCTGTGCCAGCTGAAGATATGTCTGCCACCATGCTGTCGCCAGACATGATCAAGGGCCTAAGCAGCAGGGGCTGAGGGGCAGGGAGCAAGCCCTGGCCCAAAAGGCCTCCGCCCAAGACTAATACTGGCGTGAGGCAGTGCTGTCAGTAGCCCTGTGGGTGATGGGGGTGTGCATGGCTGCCCTCCCTCCACCGGAGGATGAAAACTCTTTGGCAGTCAAAGGATGGTGGGGAGACAGTCAACAGGAGGAGAAGAGGTCAGGAGCCTATTTTGGTCCTTGTTCCGGTGTTTCTTTGCCCTTGGACTTCAAAGACTGGGAGCCTGAAGACTGGGCTGGGGAGACAGTACCTCCTGGTCTGCAGCTCTTGTTCCATGAAGGCATCCTCCTGCTCCAGGAGAAAGTTCTCTAGGGTCCACTAGCAGCAGCATCAGGTGGCCTGGTTGAATTTCTGGCAGACCTCGCAGGCTTGGACATCGTGGGCTGGATAAAGGTAGCCAACTCGGGACAGAATGGCCATCCTTCTCCGGGATATTTTTTACTGCAGGCACTCTGTTTTTGGAACAATCAGAGGTCAAGGATGGTTTAGAAGACATTAAAAGAAAAATGAAGTAAGAGCTACGGTGAGAATTTAGAAATAAAAATGCTTACAGCACACAAAAATGGAGGTCGACTGAAGCTGCATCATTTTCCAGAGGTCCGACATGCATTGTTCGATGAGAAAAGTAGTGAGGCAGCTATGGGGGCTCCCCACTCTTCTAGGATAAGCAAACGTCTCAGGTAGACTGCTAGCTAGAAAGTTTCCGTGTGGATTCTAGTGCCTGGCGGTCCACGTCCTACCTGTGTGGCTTGCTGCACTGGATAGCCTCGAAGAAAGATCACCCTGAATTAAATGGCAGATCCTCTAATCCAAACACAAGCATTGGAAATGGGGAGAGCAGGTTAGCCAATCTGAAAGCCACAGCTTAACAGGGACAATTTTAATTTAGGGATGCTCCCGGTTACCAGGTAGCCCAAACCTGCTATACAGAGTTGCAGCCCCAAGGTCTAGAAATTTAAAGTTTCTTCAGAGAAGCTTGAGAAGGCTAGGGAGTTGCAGTCCAGAATACTCTTATGCCCAACATTCTAAGACTCTGGGCTGTGCCATTTCCTATAGTAAAGGTGCACAACACTCGGTTGAAATGAATACCAATGGACAATGTGGTACGCTATGAAAAATTCTATCTTTCAGAACTCTATGTTGCTACCCATCTTAAGTGATACAGCTGAAATTGGGTGGCTGATGCAACCGAAGTCTCATGTCCTCAGGGTTCTATACTGAGGTCACAGCTTTAAGCTGTTCTACCACCCCAGTGGGGAAGCACATTATCCATATGTAATTATTCCACACTGACAACTGACATTTACAGAAATGCAATACAATCTCAGTATTAGGCTTGAGCATACCAAGCGTTCACTGCACAATCTCTCCTTACAAGTTTTTTTTCCATCAAATGTATTTTCCATGCACCTCTCCTTCGAGGCAAGTCCAATGCCACAATGCCCCCTTCAACTATCGACCTCTGCCACCAACATCCTCAGACTGCCACTGCCATCTGCCCCTCCACCAAGGGAGTAAATCTAGCCTGGTAGTGAAGAGTTATGCACCCTGGGTGATCAGGTGGCATGAGAGGAAAACTGTCAGCCATCAGTGTCCAAATGAGCCCACTTTTAATTCTGCTTTAAGGTCCCCACCAATTTCCTAAACATGCACACAGAAGTGGATATGGTATGTTAAGTATGCCCTGTGGCACATGGTCACCCATGCTGCCAAGGACACCACCCAAGACTTCATCAGTGGCTGCAAGGAGAGTGACATGGCACTATCCCTACCACAGGACATCATACAATGGTCGCTCTTTAGTCATCCCTGCCAGCCTCTGCTCTTGAGTCCAAGACACAAGACCTGAATCCTAGTCACCAGAATGGTCCCTCACCAATGGGTACCATAAATCCATTTCATAGTATGCAGGTTTTATACACTAGCTTTACAGGACACTGTCAACTATTTTATTTCTAGATGAAAATACACATTTATGATTGCTTATCTTCTCTAAAATTCATTGATGCTGCTGATTGCTGTATCTGCTTCCTTTCTTAAGCGGAACTGAAATGCATACGAATGGTACAGTACTACTCAACCTTGCTTAAAGTCCTTAATTTACTTTTATGACATACTCCAAACCTGAAGACAGATTTAGTATGAGAAAATATTTATGTTGGTTTTGCTTTGGCAGAGAAACAGCTAAGTACAGTACTAGGCAGAGCAAGAGTAGAGTACCAAGAAGAGGAAGCAGAACACCAGATTCAAGCCAGAAAGACCGACATAAAACAGTAGAAGACAGCAAGCGAGCAAAGGAACAGTTACTCAGAAATGCTGTTTTGCATATAAAACAAACTTCTTACCCTCATTCATTAAATAAGGAATATTCCAACTGTGGCGTCAATTTGTTTGCATATTGTAATTTACACATTTTGTGTAATGCATGCTGTGTGGGGGGGAGGAGAGAAGAGGGTAGAGTCGCGTTTAAAAAAAAAAAAAGCAAGTATCAGCAGCTAAAAAAATTCCTGGTTTAGTCTTCATCTGAATTTTGTTCAAAATGATGGAGGTCCTCATTCTCGCCTTCACTACATGAGATATGACCTTCCTCCACTACTGAGACTTTGCTTTGGCCTTGTGAGGTTTTGCTCCCAACCTACGTTTTGTTTCTATGAACCACTCTTACTGATGGTGCATGGCAAACATCCTGTGGTTCTGGGCCCTCCATGGAGAAAGCAAGTCCACTATGATGCAGGTCTTCGGGTTAGCTCTCCAGTCAGAAAATCTTTATAAAGCTGAAAATGCCCTTTTTAGTGTAGCATTAGGTATTGAATACACAAGTACTATAGCCATGACATGAAGAATGTTTCTGAAATACTGAAATTCTCTCAGGAATATTACACGCCATACCTCAAGGAATGAGAGCTGCCTGTGATACTTGCCAATATTCTGCTTCAACAGTACCCATTCTGTCATTGCAGTATGCACGTCACATCTATTCTGCAGCAAGACAGGAGGAAGTGATTAATAAGAAACTGGATCTCCTAATTTCCAAATTCCAAAACTCGTGATCATTGTCAAGCCAGTTCGCAGAGTCAATGGGCATGCCACTTTTTAACAGTGGGTCTTCTGAGAAGCCCAAGAACCGTGGGTTGAAACAGTCCATACCACTGTTTACAATCACTTCACATCCCTTTGCAAGGGCTGAAAGAGCATCCCTTATTTCCCCTTGGAGCACAATTTCTTTTAACACTGCTGTCCCTTCCTCATTAAAAAACACTTCTCTCCTGAACTTGGCCAGTGTGCTTCCATCCTCTGCCATTAAGATTTTCCATTTCAGAGTACACTGTACTGACAAGTGTCCATTACGATGGTAAGGGATACATGGGTATCCTGAAATGCATGTGAGACTGTTGAAAGACCCTCGAGTATTTCAAGATAGAAGTGTTAAGAGTAGCAAAAATTTTACATTGCATATTTGTTTTCTAAATCCCTTAACTTTCGCCTTGTCTACTGCTGGAATATCCCACCTGGTGTCATACAAGCTCATCCCAGTGACCCAATATGCTGCTGTAATTATGAAGCACAGCATGGAAAGAGTCCTTTTTATGAGAGCCATCGCATTCCTTGAGATTTTTTTTTTTTTTTTTTTAATATAAACATGTTGCAGGCGTTTGATTAGCTTCAGCCACTAACTCTGGGAGTTCTCAAAACATAATATTGTTATTAATATTCCATCAATGGTCTGCGAAAGAGATGTGTTTTAAAAGCATTTTTTGCTGCCAATTCAAGCCTGTGAGAAACGCAATGAATGACAAGAAGCCATGGGCACTCTTTCAATAATGCCATCAAACCCTTATTACGTCCAAAGTTGACAGACGCACCATTTGCTCCTGCACCAATGCAGGATGACCATTTTACTGTAGGTCGACAGTGTCCTGCCCAAACAACTGAGTATGCAGAAGTCACTGCAGACCTCAAGACAACTTGCATCAGCAGATTCAACATCAATTAATCATATAAACTTCATAGTAGGTTGCCCATCTTCGAGAATTTTGGCATAAACTATCTCCTTCTCCATGGTGGTCCAGTCAGCGGTCCCATCCATAGAGACAAAATGTTATCTGTATGGTGCTGCTTCTCCTGTAAAATGACTCCATTTGTTTTCCTAAGTGATCGGCAATAGCTGCGATGAATGTGGCACATGCTTTCCCATGGGCATAAGCTTTGCCAAGTTCAACACCATGTCTTTTCCAGTGATATTAGTCCCTTGAATTTTAGGAAGGAATCCTCTTTAGCCAGGTAATAGGCAATATCAAAAAGTTTCTAACATTTGTACAGGAGATGTTTCATTCATTTTTAAGATGCATTTTTTCTATTTCACCGCATGAGGGCATATTATCAGCTAAAGTTGCAGCCAGTGCTCGTTTATGGCCGCCTGATATAGCATGCCAGTTTTTTTCCATATTGTTGATTCCACTGATGTACGAATCTACACTGCTCATTTTACCAGCTCTAGCTGCCCACTTTCTGAATAAATCTGGGTTCTCTCGGCAATACTTACACCAGATTTTGACTGCAATCTTGTCTTTTGCTTCAAATTGTAACCATGACAAATCTGGATTTTCCTTTTGGCACTGCCACAAGCGCAATGTGGATAACAGGACAGGAATGGTCATGTTTTCTTTTCCTTAGTGTTAGGAGCCATAGTAGTACTATCTGGTGGTGTTATGGTCAAGGACATCAAAGAAGAGGGTGGTCGTTCTGTTGCATCAGGTCCAGGCTGCTTGCATTTTTGTGAAGTGCTGATTCCAAAACTTAGAAGTAACATGACGACCACCACAGGAAGGGGATAGGTTGGGCCTAGAGTTATTTTAATACTAACTGCTTAACAGGATGATAAAGATGTTTGTTTCAGGTCACAGTACAATAAAATGAAGAAAATTACTTCTCGGTCTCATGTCACTTTTTTGTTAAAGTACAAAGGGCAGGGATTTATCACATCACAGGAACCTCAGTGCTCACAGGGGACATCCAGAGCAGACTAAACTTTTAACATGTAGAATTACAAGAACAGGCAGGGACTGGGTTAAAGGCCAAGGCATCTGTGTGGGACTCTGCTCACAGGGTTCAACTAGAGTCAAGGGACGTCCAGAGCAGACTAAACTTCATAAAATATATATTTTTTTATATATGGAGTCTTAAATTATTTAATACCATTGTAAAGCATATAAAAAAATTCCTGTAATACCATTGGTGCTGCACTGATAATAGTACTGTTCATGACTGATACCATAGTTTGGGTCCAGTAACAGTATCATTGGGGACCCGAACGATAGCATCACAAACTTAAATATGCAACCTCAAGTCTGCCCCCGTGCTCTCCAGATTGGCCGCTCTTCTGTGTGGGCAGGCAGAACAAGGTCTGAGCCATGACTACTCGCTCAGAGAGAATCCTCAAACCTACAAGCAGAGTTTTTTTTTTCCTGCTGCTTACTCCAACTTCATCTGCCCATTCAGACATGCAGTTCATAGATCCACCTTGTTCTCCCCAGCTCCTCTTCCCACTACTGCGGCCAACTGATACCGCTGACACCAAGGGGGGAAAAAAATGAGGCTAAGCAGAGCCCACACTACCGCCGAACATTCACAGAAGACCACAGACACTCACACAGACCCACCGACTGGACCAGTGAACCGGAGGCTAGTCAATTCACCTCGGATCCATATATTAAATAAATTAATAGCTTAGTGTGCATCTCAAGGCAGTAAACCCATCTCAAGGTTCTGGGGCATGGGAACCATCTATTCTATTTTTAAACATGTAGAATTACAAGAACAGGCAGGGATTTTGTTTCCAAGGCTAAGGCACCTTTATCAGAATGTGCTCACAGGGTCCAAATAGTATCAAGGGACGTCCAGAGTGGACTAAACAGTCAAAGAAATTGTGTTTTTTTATTACTATTAACATGCAGAAGTACAACAACTACATAGCACTGCTGTGTGCCTTTCTTAACTACAGCAATAAATCCAACTGATGTTTTTTCAGACCAACATAAGATTAGAGCAAAAACTGCAAATTCAAACTCTCCTTGGTCAGAATCAATTAGCACCACTGCCTACTGCTGAACTATATATTACCACGCAAACTTTCAATCGCAGGTTCTTACTTTCTGGACCATAACAATTAACCACGCTCTGCCACTGGCCTAGAGCGTCAGCTGCCGTATTAAATACAGTGACAGAATGCAGGTCAGTTTGTCAGTTTCTCACTTGGTTACTATACTTCCAACCTGAAGCACAAGACGTCCTTGTTACAGTAGCTCTACACACCTCCACAAAAGCCAGCCTAGCATGATTTTTCGGTGCCAACAGCAGATACTGATGCCGAAATTCTGCCGCGGCTGGTTTCTCAGCTTATGGCTGAAAATGTGTCAGAACAGCTGAAAACCATAGACACCTCCAAAGAAATGATGCAGTACCCATACTGTATGCCCCAGAGGTGAGATATGAAATAGGTGAATATGCCTGCCAACATGGAGTGACGAATTCTGCCCAATTCTAGGAGGGGAAGTACAAAAATAAAATAAATGACAGTACTGTACATACCTTCAAATGGGACTACCCGTTAAAACTCAGGACTCCCAACCCCGAAAACCTTAAACACATTGCCAATAAAACCTCAAGGTCGTCTCTCCACTACTGACGGCTGATGTGGAGTTAGAATTGAAGAACATTATCTGTTCTGAGGGCGGAGGGTGCAGTAGTAAATGGAAGAGTTCTGGAAGTTACTGCCACAGGCATTGTAAAGACCACTCACCCACATGCTTGCAGAGAAAGGTGGCTCACTAGCATTCTCCCAGCAGTAGTCATGGCTTTCTTTTTTTTTTTTTTTTAAAGAATGGGGTACAGTAAAGGAAGGGGACCAAAGCTGCCCTGAAAACACCAGTCAAGTTCCCCCATTTAATAGATCAGTTTTTGCAGTGCATAAAACTAGCATCAATGCAAGAACTACGCGCCCGAACTGCTGTTAAACCTTGATCAGACGGTGGTAAACCCGATACAGATGGAGGTCTTCGAGACAACAGGTCACAGTCATGTTGTGCTGTTCATTATTTGGGCAATACCTGCCCTCTCTGGTCATTTACCAAGGCAAGCCCGATCAGTGTCAGTCATTAACATTCCCTATGTTTCCAACTGGTAGTATCCACACAGATAACCACTAGGTTCACTCCAACACCACAATCCGGTACACAAACAGTAATTGTACCATACATCAAGAAAGTTAAACTATAGGCCTCCCTGATGTTCAGCATTCCATATTAGTGCTGGATTTGTTCAAGGGACACAATGCAAGATGTGATTCAGAACTTTGACCACCATCACATCCCTATTTTTGTGCCAGCTTCATGCACTGATCTGCTGCAACCCCTAAACACTGCTATCAATAAGCTATTCAAAGATTAGCTTAAGATTCAGTTTACAGAGTGGTATGCTCAGCAAATCTCCAAACAACTAAGATATGGTTGCAACAGTTCTGAGATTTCAGTTGATTTACAGTTTGCATCTCTGAAAGGCAGACATGCAAAATGGCTGGAGCTGTCCACAAGACTGGAGAAATGTGTTCAGGGATTTCTGCAAGTTGGGACACCACACACAGGCTTGAAGGTAGGTTCATTAATCTGATTCATAGTACTTGCCTAGTACAGTAATCATTTGCTGATTTGCAGTCACTTTTTATTTTTAGAGACAACCTGTACAAGCGCGAGAACCTGAACAAGAGCCAGTAACTGCACCAGAAAAAAAAGTGACAATACTTGCACCCAAGCCTGAAGCTGCCTGCTCATCCAACAGACTGTCACAACAAAAGATCAGTTTGCCACAGAAACGAGGTTATACCCGATAAAGTGGATTAATTTATTACTGTGTTGCAGTATCTTTTTGTAATACACTCGAATAAAAGTTTGCATGTCACACCAGCATAAAAACTTCCACGTTTGCTCACTCGGTAGCCTTGCAACCAACACCCGTGGTATCTTACTTGTACATGCCCAACTCCTCCCAACGCTTCCTTTCCTTCTGAATAAGTGGCGGCTTTAACATTACAGACCATGTGCAGCAGGTAAAATAATTGCTTTTACACAAGTGGGGTGTCTGAATGAGAGAAAGAAAGGACGATTTGCTAGGTCGCCATGCAGCCAATATCACGTGGCATCTTAGTACTCAGGCACGTAATTGCTCTCACATGTACTGAAAGAAAATGAATAGAAGGTTGCTTTGGAGAACTACAGCACTGTTACTGTTTACCAGGTAACACTTTTGCTGATATACAGGAATATCACAGATATAGCAGCTGTAAAACTAGTATCGCACTTCAGCAGTCTAGCATGATTTTTTTTTTTGTACAGTTAATTCTAGTTCTACAGTAGGTGCCTTTAAAATACAGGGTCTTGAGAAAATAGCAAAAGGCTAGGTCTCATTTTCAGGTGTTCACAGGAGGGTCAAGACAAATTAACTTATTTTTAAACCCAGGTTAACCAGAAGACAAAGCAAGGGATTCTGATCTCCCCAATGTGCATAACAAAAAGCCTCATCAAGGCTCCTAAGAAACATAGAAGTTGACAGCAGAAAAGGACCGCAAGGCCCATCCAGTCTGCCTATTTCTTTTTCTACCTTATAAATGTGCCATCGGCCTTTGCTCTGTCAGTGGCCTATCTATTCATACTCATTTGTATTGCTCCTTATGTCTATCCCATGCCTGTTTGAAGCCCTGCACTGTATTCATAGTCACCACTTCTTGAGGCAAGCCATTCCATGCATCCACCACCCTTTCTGTGAAAAAGAATTTCCTCCATTCCCCTTAATCGGCCCCCCTCTAATCTCATGCTGTGTCCTCTTGTCCTGCTATTTTCTTATATTTAAAGATGTTAGACTCCTTCACCTTGTTAATGCCCTAAGGTGTTTGAATGCCTCGATCATATCACCTCTCTCCCTCCTTTGCTCAAGGGTATACATATTGAGCTCTGTTAATCTGTCCTCATGGTCTTCTGATGCAGTCCTTGCACCATTTTGGTTGCCTTTCTCTGGACTGCCTCAATTTGAGTTAATGTCCTTGTGAAGGTGTGGCCTCCAATACTGCGCAGTACTCCAGATGGGGCCAAACCAGTGTCTTGTAAAGAGGATTACCACCTCCCTCTTACAACTTGATACCCTCTACTAATACACCCTAACACCCCTAGCCTTACCTACTGCTTTAGAGGTCTGCTTGGATGATTTCAGGTCATCAGTGTTGATGCCCAAGTCTGTCTCCTTTGTGACTGCTAGCAACTCCTCCCAGCCTATAGGTGGCTTCAGGGTTCCTCTTCCCTATATGCATGATCGTGCGTCTTTGCATTAAATCCCAGTTGCCACTCTTCTGACCATTTTGCTAGCTTATCCAGATCTCTTATTCTGCCCACCCCATCTGGATCATCTACTCTGTTGCAGATCTTGGTGTCATCTGCAAACAGACAAGCCTTACCCTCTAGTCCATCTGCAAGGTCACTAATGAAGATGTTGAAGAGGTGCTAAGGTTAGCACTGTTGCATGCCTTTAACTACAGCAATAAAAATCAAACTGCAATGTTTTTTCCAGACGAAGACAAGTCTGCTCTCTCCCTTCCCCCAAAGCAATTCACTTTATATTTGCTTAACCAAGAATAAAGAAAAATATGGGCAAATTCAGTCTCTCCCTGGTAACAGCTGATCAGAATTAGCACTACAGTGTGCCTTTATGTTTAATATATCAAATATTTTAGAGTTTAAAACGATTTCTGTCAGGTACTGCAAAGTATAACCAACACAACTATTCTAATTAAATGGCCAAATTTCCTTCATTCAGAAAATACCACCAACAGCTTCATCTGGTTCAAGGTCAGTTGGCATTCATCTGTATCCCCTCCCAGGTCGTGCCTGAAAATAGGCAGGATGTGTGTAGATACGCTTACCGGTCAACAAGAACAAAAAATATTCTCAGTCTCTCCACCCCCCATCTCAACTGCTATGAGGCAAAGCTGCCTCCATATTAGCCACACATGTCCTGCCCTCAAAGCACACAGATTAGCTAAAGGATCTAGCGTGTGACAGACAGGTACACCCATCATTTGCCAGACACCATCTTTAGCCGGCTGAACTGGCACCCAATTGACCTGTTCAATAGGCAGTCATGTGATTACATAGTTCTCAGCTCTTGCACACCCGCCACTCAAGCTTCTCTGGGCAGGTCTTAATCAAGTTCTCTATGCCCACTCTGAGAATGTACTGAAGCACATAACATTCCCGATCAGAGTGGCGAGTCAGGTGACAGTTCTCCATATGGATCAGTATCATGAAACTGAAACAGTTTGACTGCTGCAGAACTTGTCATTGGCAACAGTAAGATCAGACAATCTAATTAGCAGTGGAACGAGATTTGTGTACAGATTGATTTCTAATTCGGTATTAAGGACCTGAAAGCTTGTGACTCCTACTTTGGATTTAAACTCCCATTAAATTCTTGCAGCATCAAGTAATGAAGCTGGGAGCACAAGATGTTGCCTTGTTTAAAATTAATGCAAATCTCGTTCCCCTATTGAAGATCAGAGTCAGATCCCATTGTACGTAGACAAGTCTTCTAGGAGGGTTCTGAGGCGGTTTTGGCAAATAAACTAAGGTTTATTTAAAGGTGGAGCAGTCACCTTTTTCAGTGCATGTTGCAGAGCTTAAGATCGCTGCAGTCAACCCCCAAAAAAAAAAAAAACACACACTTGCACCAGGGATTTTGTTAAATACATTGGCACATACTCTGCAGTCCAAAATGAATCTGCCCTCGCTCCTTCACAACACCCAGTAGAATAATTTACCACTCCACCACTCACTCCAGCTTCAGACTGCTGATTGTTCCCGGATAGTGTCATCACTGTGACACAGACAGGGATTTACTGCACTGAGACTGCTCGGGATCACCGAGGTGCATGCAAAACCAGTAGTTTAGATGAGGAGCAGACTTTTTTTTTTTTTTGAAGTTTGGCATCTAGGGCAGCAGTCAGAGCCCCCCACACTCCAGATATTTTGCAAATAAAATGGGCACAACTCCACAGTCCAGAATAAATCCTCCCTCGCTCCTTCACCCTGCCCTTCAGGATTAATTCACCACTCCTATGCTCCAGCAGTAGACAGCTTGGTGAGCATCTCGGACTTGTGCCTCATCCATCTCGGCTTGCACAACAGCCACACCCCCATTCCATGACTGAGTGCCTCTAACCACTCCCTCGCCCAATCACTGCTCAGCTCTGCATGATTGTGCTGTTCTGCAACACCCATCACTCTCGACAGATTGCCCGATTAAGGTGATAACACCTTACCACTCCCCCACGCCCCCCTATTCTGACACTTGAGCAGCACCCCAAGCAACACCCACGCTTCACAGTGAAATCAGAGAAGCAGGTGACGAATGAAACTGTAGAAATGCTATTCAGCGCTCGGCACCCCTTTATTTTGACCCTTGTAGAGGTGGCGTCATTAACATCCACTGCCATGTGGAAAGTTATTGTAACATCAATAGCAGTTTTGGCAGAATCCGCCAAATCTTGTGCTGGATCACCCAATAACTTCTCCATCAAACCAGTACAGAGTTTCAGAGGGTTTCCGATACTGGGCAATGTAAGCTATACAAGTAGGCTGCCTTAACAGTAAGGAGGTAGCTCTATATACCTTCTTACCTATACCGTCCAGCTTTTTGAAACTTTTCTCCAGCAGCTGGTTAATAAGGGCTGTGTTAAGTGAGTCTCTGAACAGATCAGTTGTCCCTGTGGCAGAGGGGAAGATCTAACTCGACTTTGCATTCCTGGTGTAAAATGAGCTCTCTTAAGAGCCTGCAACATCTGGGGCATCAGATAACACAATCAGGGAATTACAGCCTGCTTCTGTATGACTCAGTGTTTGTTCTTGAACCTGGAGCCGAGATTCTACATTCTGTGATCAGTTTTCTACCGGTCAGATTGTTTCTGGAGTAGCCCATTGTGGCCCCCAAACACACACACACACACACACACACACACACACACACACACACACACACACACACACCACTTCTTTATACCCATAGCCTGTGACATCATACGGTACCAGCTAACTTCATACAATACTGTTAGCCATCATATTTCAGTACATAACACGGCCACACACCACACCCTCACATAAATCTTGATACGTTATACCACTAAAGTCTATTGAGAGTGCAGAACTGTAAAGTAAACAGCAAATAAGAAAAAAATGGACCAGACAAGGGGGCTGGGAAAGGGGCATCTCTGTTGCTAGCAGGTGGCAGGGCAACATCTACAAAAGGAGCTGTGACACTAGATTTCTTCCAGAGCTAAATTTCTTCTGTGCAAAAGTACTGTGGCATATTTTTCTTTCCAGAGCTAAATTTCTGCTGTGCTAAGGTACTGGGCATATTTTGTGGGACTGCTCAAAAACTTCAGAACTAAGGTACTGTGGCATTCTTGGAGCAGAACAGTGGTACTGTGGTATAACTGGGATTTCTTTGGTGCTCATAATCCTCAAAAACTAAGGTCCTGTGACACTTATGGGGCTTCTATGGTTATAAATGGTTCTGAGAAACCAGGGGAAAATCATGGGAATTTCTGAAATCTAAAGCTCAAGTACTGGGTTTTTAAGGCACTGTTTATAAGGGTATATCTGGGTCTGGGATCTAAAAAGCTCAAAGCAACGTGTGTTTAGGGTATTGTTTATTTGGTTCTGCAGTATATATAGAACTAAGTTGCTTCGGAGCCTGAAATCCTAGCCACAAGAGTTTCTGGGTCTGGACACTGATACTGAGTGGGAGGGAATTTTCACACTAGGGCCTGAAAACTAAAGCTTGCGATAAGCCATAGGAAAAATGAAGGGACATACAAATTGGAGGGGTCAATGGAGCAGGGTAGGGGCAGGTCAGAGGCATGGTCCCCAGGCTAAAATGGCTGGGGACATCTTTGGGAGGATAGTGGGGTGCACTGGTTGTGGGTCAGCCGTGGTACTATATATAGTTTGGAAAGTGGGGGTTGCACAGTATGTAGGCAGCTTGCGCAGCTGAGGGAGGAGGTGAGATGGCAGAGATGGACGCTAAACTGGGAAAGGCAGAGGAGTATAGTGGAGGACAGGAGGGGCTCCGCTAAGGGAGCAATAGAGATTAGAAGCGGAGGTTGGGGGGGGGGAAGAGAAGAGATGAGACAAGGAACAGTTAAAAGGGGAGCTATAAGGAGACAAAGAGCAAATACAAAAATAGGCAGAGGAGGATGCCATGGAGTGGAGGAAAACAAGGAGTACGAAACAGAGCAAAAGAGCAAGAGGATGGCCCTAGTGGGGCTACAGGAATCTAAAGGCTGCAAGGGACACAAAGAAACCAAAGAGAATGGGAAAGGTCCAAAGCCGCAAAAGGGCAAGGGAGGAGGAAGCAAGAGGTGAAGCCCAGCCGGGCATACAGGCAGTGGGCTTGGAGCAGAAACACATATGCTCCACTAGGGGCACTAAATGGGGAGAAAGTCAGGAAAGGAATTGAGAAGTATCGGTGGGGTGGGGGAGAGACATAGGAGAAGCAAGCACAAGAAGATGAAAGAAAACTGGTAAAGGGGACACCCTTTCGGGAAAGAACAAGGAGGATAGTAAACATAGGGATAGAGGCACAGGATGAACACACCAGAGGGCAAACCCAAAGGAGGAGGAGGAGGAAACAGGGAGCTCAAACTCAAAGAGCTAGGGCTAGACAGGACTGGGAAAGGGAAAATTCTCTGGGAATTCAAGCAGGGCATGGCTAGGGGCAAATCACAGGGGAAGGAAAAAGCTTGAAGATGGGGGCAGAGCGGGCAGCCCAGCAGTAAATGCCTGCGGGAGCATGGAGCTAGGGAAGTGCTGGAGGAAGACAGTACACCGGAGATGATACGGGCAAAGGGATAGTGAGAATAGGGTGGGAAATGAAATGGAAGAAAAAAATTACTCACTTTAGTACTATTTCTTCTAATGGAGTCTTGCTGTATTCTGACATATGCAGTTAGGTCCTGCCTTTCAACTGCCCGGAGAACAAAGAAAGTTAAACTTTCCATGGCAAGCACGGAATGTTCACCTCAAGCTCGGCTGAAGCCCCCCCGTCTGCTGCTGTTTAAAACTCCAACCGTCAGATCTTTAAGAACAATACTCACTAGAAGTTCTGTGTGGAAATTATAAAACTCAAAACTAGCCAACTGGCAACTATATCTATATAAAAGGGTTTTTTGGTTTCAAAGCAAAGACTCAAGTCAGGAAACCCAAAAAACAAAACATCACTCACCCAAAATAAAGGAGGCTGAAAAAGGGACACCCCTAGGGTGCCAACGCTGCTTCTGCCCACCCACATCCCAAAAACTAGGTTCTGAGACGGGAGGTCAGAATACAGCAAGACTCCATTAGAAGAAACATTACTAAGGTGAATAATTTTTTCTTCAAACATGAAGTCTTGTTGTATTCTGACATATGCAGACTACCAAGCAGTACCTCCATGGAGGAGGGATAGAACCTACTTTGGAAACAGGCTCTGAAGTACTGCCGTGCCAAACAGAGCATCACTCCTAGCCTGGATATCCAGAGAGTAATGCTTGGTGAATGTATGGACTGTTTTCCGGGTGGCTGCTTGACAGATTTCTAAGATAGTAATATCCCTGGCAGCAGCCAGGGAAGCAGTTGTACCTCTAGTAGAGTGAGCCCTCAGGCCTGAGGGTGGAGTTCTACCCAGCTTCTCATAGCAGAACTGTATACAAGAAACAATCCACCTGGCAACAGATCTTAGTGGCAGGTTTGCCCTTACCAACCTCTCCATACATAGGAACTGGAGGCACTCAAACCTGTGACCCTTAGTACGCTCTATGTAGTAGCTGGGGCCCTTTTAACATCCAAGCTGTGCAGCCTCCCTCTCCAGAGGAGGAATGGTTAGTGAAGAAAACAGGGAGACAGACTGGTTGATGTGGAAATCTGAAACCACTTTAGGCAAAAGCTTCCTGTTAGTTCTTAGGACCACTTTATCTCTATGGAAAGAGGTGAAATCAGGTTCCACCGACAGGGCTTGCAATTCACTGCTACGCCTGGCAGAGGTAATGGCCACCAAAAACAGTTTTCCAAGTCAAGTACTTAAGCTCTGCAGAGGACAAAGGCTCAAAAAGGGGGTTGCATAAGCTGAGCAATGCAAACATTAAGGTCCCAAGCAGGTGCAGGGTCCCTAAAGAGGGGATTGGTGTGCAGCAATCCCTTGAAGAACTTACAAAACACAGGATGGACTGACAGAGGGGAAGGCTTGCCTACTGACAGGAAAGCAGAAACAGCTGCCAAATGAACTTTAAGTGTAGCTGGCCTAAGGCCTAGGCCATTGAGATGGACCATACAGTCCAGAACTGTAGGCAACTCAGCAGAATCTGGAGAAATATTCTTCTTAGAACACCAAATAGTGAACCTTTTCCATTTGGAATTGTAAGTCTTTCTGGTGGAAGGCTTTCAAGAAGCCTTAAGGATATCCAGAACCCCTTAGGAAAGATGCAGGTCAGCAAACTAACTCTTCAAGAGCCATGCGTTGAGATTGAGAGACTGAAGATTCGGGTACCAAATCCTCCCTGAGAGGATGTCAACAGGTTCTAATTCCTGGGAAGAGACAGGGAAGGTGGACTGCCAAGGACAGCAACAGGTCTGTCTTGCCCAGTCTGGAGCAATCAGAATCACACTGCATGGTTGTGACCTATCCTGACTAACACTGAACAGGAGAGGGAAGGGAGGAACAGCATACAGAAATTTCCTTCCCAATTCAGGATCAGAGCATCCGGGGACTGAGCCAAGACTTGGGGTTTGCAACAAAAGAGAAGTTGGTGACTGTCTGGGGCTGCAAAAAGATCTCTGGAGTGCCCCATCTCGAGAAAATCACTTTCAAAACTAGGGGATCTAGGGTCCATTCATGATGGCCCTGGGATATTCTGCTCAGAGTGTCTGCTAGGACATTGTCCATTCCTAGGAGGTGAACGGCTATCAGAGAGATTTGCAGGGAATAGGCCAGAGACCACAACTTCATTGCTTCTGTGCACAAGGCCGTAGACCAAGTGCCTCCCTGCTTGTTGATGTACCACATGGTGGTGGTGTCTGTTCTGACCTGGACCACCTTGTTCTGTATAGATTTGGAAAAGGCTTGCAGTGCCAGAAACAGTGCTCTGAGTTCCAAGAGACTGATGTGAAGCAGATTCCTGAGGTCACCACAGTCCCTGGGTGGTAAGATTCCCCAGATGGGCTCCCCAGCCCAGCACGAAGCATCTGTGTTGAGTATCACTGAATGAGACAGTGACAAAAGGAACTCCTTGCCCTCAAATTGTCCTGATCCGGACACCACTGCAATGCCTGGATCAGGGTTCGAGTCACTGGGACTAGTTTGGTAAGGGAATCCTTTCTTTGGGACCAGAAGGCTTTCAAGTGGAACTGAATGTCTTTGGGACCAGAAGGCTTTTAAGTGGAACTGAATGTCCCTCATCTGGAATCTTGCTCCCTGGACTACTGCTGTGGAAGCTGCCATGTGGCCCAGAAGCTGAAGGAAATGCCTTGCTGATCGAGACACCTGTAGGGTGAATGAAGAGGGCCAGTTTCATAAGGGTCCTTGCCCTGTCCAGAGGAAGGAAGGCACTTGCCCTTATTGTATCTAGCTCCGCCCCTATGAAGGTGAGGAGCTGTACTGGTTCGAGAACCGACTTTGGCAGGTCAAGAAGGAACCTTAAGGAAGTGAGCATTTGCAGAGTTATTTGCAAATGTGACTTGACTTGGTCTGGAGACTGACCTACTATGAGCCAGTCGTCAAAGTATGGGAAGATGGAGATCTTTCTTCTCCTTAGGAAAGCAACCACTACTGCCAGGCACTTTGTGAAAACCCTTGGTGCTGATGTTAGGCCAAAGGACATTGCTCTGAATTGATAGTGGCCTGAGGGCAACTCGAACCTGAGGTACTTTCTGTGGGAGCACCTGATGGGAATGTGAAAATAGGCATCTTTGAGGTCCAGGGAGGCTAGCCAGTCCCCTGGCCTTAGAGAGGGAAGGATTATTCCCAGAGTCACCATTTTGAATTCTGGTTTAAAAGGTGTTTGTTCAGATATCTTGGGTCCAGGATGGGCCGCCATTCTCCTGTTTTTTGGGGGGTTAGGAAGTACCTGGAGTACAATCTTTTGCCCTTGTGTAGGGTGAGAAGCCTCTCTATAGCTCAGAGCTAGGAGGGAAGAAACCTCTGCCTCCAAGGCAAGGGTCTCTGATGGATTTGCAGGTGGAAAGGATCTGGTTCTCATCTTGGGAAATTTTTTGAAGCCGAGAACCAGTCCCTGGTTTACTACTTCCAGGACCCACTTGTCTGATGTCAGAGACTTCCAGTCCTGGACAAAGAAGCCAGCCTGCCCCTACTAGTATTGGAGAAAATCTGCCGAGGCAGACCCATCAGGGTGTCTGCTTGGCAGGGCTTTAGGCTGAGGGGTGGATGTGAGCCTGCTCATCCCGTCTGCCTCCCCTCTGAAGAACCCCTCTGAGAATAAGAGGAGGGCCTGAGCCTGGTAAAAGGCCTTTGGAAAGGCCTGCCCCTGGACTGCTGCCTTTGAGGAGTAGCTTGCCTTTCTTTGGCCTGAGCACTCCTGTAAGTGGTCCTGTACTCATCCATCTTTTTCATGTAGTTCTCCGTCTGCTCCCCAAACAGAGAATTACCAACAGGGAAATCCATGGCCTTAGCCTGGGTATCCCGAGATAGGCTAGTACATCTGAGCCAAGCCATCCTCCAAAGAGCCGCAGATGTAGCCATGACTCTTGATGAATCACTGGAGTCCACAGCAGCATAAAATTGCACTTTGGATGCCTTAATCACATCTGCAGCCACCTGCTCCAGCTCCTTGGCAAGCTGGTCAGGGGCCTGTTTAGTCAGAGCCAGCACAGTGTCCCACCTGGACTTCTGGTATCTAGCTGTGTAGGCCATATAGTTAGCCTGCCTCAGTCCCAAAGATGCTGCCATGTACTGTTTCTTAGCCATGGCATCAATTCTCCTGGAGGCCTTATCTAGGGGTGTGATGTCAGGGGATATTTGCCTTATCACAGGCAGCAGCCTGCACTACTAACATGGCTGCATTGCTGGAAAGGAACTCAGTGTCTCAGCCTGAAAGAGTATACCTCTTGTCCATTCGTCTGTCCACAGGAGGTATGGAATTAGGAGTTACGAATTTTGTGTGTCCGTTTCCCAAAGGATTTGTGGAGGGGAACACAGTCTCCTGGACTCTGGGATGTCCATCATTTCAACAAAATCAGGCTCCTCCTGATCCTCTATTGCTTCTTCCATAGGAAGCTGGAGGGTTTCAGCCACTTTTTTGTAAAACAAAGCGAGAAGGGGACTCAAAGCCTAGGAGAAGAAACACCTGAAGGTACGTCTGGGGAGATGTCTGCGTCAATAGGCACATCCAGACTTTCATAATCACCATCATCTTCATACTCTCCCTCCTCCTCATAAGGTTCATAAAATTCTTTCATGGTGTAATCTGGAACCGGGGGAACCGCCCAAACCGAACCCCTGCCAGATGGTGCCGGTTTGGCCAGAACCAAAGTTAGTGACTGCACTATTCTTATCGCCTTGGCTATCTCATTGGCGGTCAGAGTATGAATTTCTGGGTCCGAACTGGACGATTTCTCTTTTCTTTTTACCAGAACCAACTCCTCAGAATCGGCTCTCCTTTTGCCCGAAGTAGTATCGCCTTGGTCAGAGAGCACTCCTTCTGGTTCGGTCGGAACCGGACTGGCCATCCGGGTCAGCGGACTTCTCTGCCTCCCTTTTACTCAGTCTACCTAATCTCTTTTCCAGAGTAGATCTGGGAAAATTCTTACAAATTTGGCAGTCTGAATCGAAGTGGTCAAACCCCAGACAATAAACACAGGTGGTGTGGGATCAGCCTTGGCAAAGACTTCCCCACACACACTGCAGTGTTGAAACCCAGTGGGCCTGGTTTTTTCCTTGGGTTTCTCAGACATGGCCAATCCTAACCAAAACTTACCCTTTTTTCGGCAATCCACCAGGCAAGACTCCCCATCGGTTCCTGACCATGTCATGGGTCTTGGAAAAAAAGGTAATTTAAGAACCAATACAGACTGGTTACCACACTAAGTAAATACAAACGTACCTGAAACTGATCGGTTCAGCCAAACCGATCCACAATTTACAAGTTCCACACAGACACTATACAGAAAACCTACCTAGTACTCACGGTACCACAGACAGAGACTTAGACAGATCGGTAGCAGCAATTCAGTAGAAACCGAGCGAAAACAACACCACCAAAACTTTTCTGAACTGAGCAAAGGAGAAATCTCCGGAGCGACTGTTCAGTGAGGCGGAGTAAAGAATCTGACGGCTACGCTTAAACAGCAGACAGGGGCTTCAACAGAGTCATGTGAACATTCCATGCTGGCCATGGAAAGTTTAACTCTGTTCTCCGGGCAGTTGAAAGGCAGGACCTAACTGCATATGTCAGAATACAGCAAGACTTCATGTTGTTTGAAGGTGTTGGGAGAAGGATAAAAGGAAAAGCAAACAGGTGATGGAAAACAGGGTCCTACTTTTTGGGGACTCTAATAAAAGGAATTAGAGGGACAGGGGGCAAAGTAGCGCAGTATGGGTTGAGTCTGCCAGTCATAACGGCAGCAGAAGTCATTCACTATATCCCTCGGGGAGAAGAGAACAGGATGAGAAAACATGTTGCACCTGGGAACAAATGACAAGACTGGAGAAAGCCTGTTGGAAGTGCAGGCAAGATTTAGAGCACTTGCTAGATACTGTTGTAACCCCTGTTACCCGGGGTTACTAGGATCCCAGTAAGACCTAGTGGTAGGCAGGGAAGGCAGCTTGTGAAACTCCTGTTAAATGGATTTCACTCTGTCTCACTCTGTTCTCCGTTTCAGCTGAGACTGAGGGATGACATTTTAGAACTGTCACAGCTGCATAAGCTACACTGAAATGTTGCAGTTGGAGGTTAGAGTAGAACGCTGGGGAATTTGAAGCCAGTATGTGTGCAATCTTAGAGTCTGTAGTGCAGCAGTGTGTGTGCAGGCACTCAGAGCTTTAAGCTCTGTTGCAGAGCTACTTTTTATGTTTTTGGTGTGTGCGTTTCCACCTGAAGAGGAACACAGGAACGGGTAACTGAAGTGGTGAAGACCCCTCTCAATGGTTCAGAGCCCCATCCCTGCGGGGATGGGGGGGAGGAGGTGTCTGCCTGTTTTCCAGGGGCAACCCCCCTGGGTCCAGCTAAGGGAAAGAAGCTGCCCGTCAATTGTGCTGAGGCACCAGAAGCTGAGAGGAAAACTCCTTGAGGAGGAAACACCTGTGGGGCACCTGCAACAAAAAGGGTGAGCTCGCTCTGAAAAAGGGCCAAGTGTTTTCACTTGAAACATAAGGAAACTAAAAGGGACTGTTACTGTGGGGTCAGGAAAAGACAGCCAAGTACAGCTGGAAGACGTAGGGATTGGACTGCTTAACTCGGGGGTCTAGAGTAATGGACAAAGCCACTTATAAGCGTAGGCCCGTTTTTCTGCAATTCATGGTGTGGCAAACCGTGGAAATATCAGCAGAATTTGCCGTCACCTGGCGGAATAGCAGCCGCCTCAGAACAAATGACCTTAAGCAACGGGTGCCCAATCCCCTGTCTGCTTCCACACCCCCTTCAAATGTGTCTGTATGCCAGGCTGGAGCCCACCCCAGTGTGGCAAAAGCTTCCTTGCCGACAGAGGTACCCAATCCCCGCCTGCTTCACTGCCCCCAAAATGTTTGGATGCCATGCTGGGAGCCAACCCAGCACAGCAAAAGCTTCAGTTGCTGACGGGTGCCAATCCCTCATCGGCTTCACTGTCTCTCCCCGGCTGCCTGGTGCCAAGCGAGGCTCATTCTAGCGTGGCAAAAGCCCCGTGTCTAAAAAAATCAAAATAAAACCTAGAGAAAAAAAACTTCGTCGATTCTTCTACCTCCTCCCCCAACCCACACCGACCCTCTGCGTACCCACCTCCTCACACCACCATCTCAACCCATACTTGCCTCCGGAGCCCATGGAGACCATCTTCTGTGGACCGGGAACACGTCTGCACTCTTCAAAGCAGACCGCGAACTGAAGAAATGCCAGTAAGCTGTATAATGGCATAAATGGGATTTTTTTTTCAACTTTAGTGCATATCTCAGCCATTTCTGGGAATTTTTTCACCAAATTTTCAACATGGGGTTTTTGGGGCACCACCTCATGAATTGTGACAGTTATTTAGGTAAATCGGTCCTGAAAGGTGGTTCCGCAGTCACTGTGTGGAACCACCTTCCGGAATGATTAATGAAATGACAGTTTCACACTTCATGAGGTAGTCTTCAAAAACCCTATGTTGAAAATCTGGTGAAAATATTCACCAAAATTACAGTTTCATGGCGTCGTTACGCAGTTCCAACGCATGCTCATAACTTCAAGCATTTTTAGTATTTTCACTCCAGATTTTCAGTATTGCCATTTTAACACCTCCTTACGAACAGTACAACTCATTTTTCACATCTCGCCCGAAATGCGTTTTCACACATGTAGCGCACAATGGTGCGGTCATTGTGCGAAATCAATGTTCGACAGATTAATAAAATCACAGTGACACTGTTCATGAGCAGTGATCTTAAACTGGTTATGTTGAAAATTTGGTGAAAACATTACACAAAATGACTTACGAGCGTGCACTGCGCTAGTTCCTATGCACGTCAGTAACTTCGAGCATTTTTAATATTTTCACCCAGATTTTCAGTACTGCCATTTTACCACACCTCATGAATAAGTACCACTGTCATTTACTCATCTCACCCAAACATGTTTTTGCACATGCAGCGCACAATGGCGCTCGGTGTCAAAAATCAATGTTCGAGACAGATTAAGAAAAATCTGATTGTTTATGAGCAGAGTCAAACTGACTATGTTGAAAATTTGGTGACAAACCATAAAATTACTATTACGGCGTGCACTGTGTCAGATATGGCAGAAAAGGAAAAATGAAGGATAAAGATGCCGCAGAATTTTGCCGCCTAGTGCCAGAGCAAGTTCGGCGGCAATGAGAACTCCTGCCGCAGAACTTTGCTGTGATGTGCTGCAGAAAAATCGGGCCCTGCTTGTAGTATGTTCAAGGCCAGCACAAAATGGAAAGAATGTGGCGATTGGACTGCTTAACCTGGGGAGGTCTAGAGTAACGGACAAAGCCACTAATTTTAAGCATGTTCAAGTCCAGCACAAATGGGAAGCAAGACAAGTAGACTGAATGTGAAATACTTTTAGCAAGAATCTACACAGCAAAGTGCTAAAGATGAGGTGTTTATAGTCCGGAGAAAAGACCGGGTATGAATTGTGGGAGTGAGAGGTGGGAGATCCCCCCTCCCCATCACTAATAACCAAATTCACCTCTACAGATTTGCTCCGTGACACCTGTTGCTTTCTCAGGTACTTGGCCAGTGTCTGAGGAAAGTACCCAGACGTGGGATTAAAAAGGAGGATTCCCTGATGGAGCAGAGGTGCTCTTTGGTGGTTTAGGGAGCCACCAGAAAATGTTTTCATTAAGTATGGAAGGTGTCCAATTGGCTGGCAAGGGAGCCGAGCCAGGGAAAACCCAAAGTAGTGTACAAGTTCAGGCTGTGTAACCAAAAGCAGCGTACAAGTCCAGGCTGTGTGCCCAGTGTGTTGTAGAGCCGGAGGGCTAAAGTGATGTGGATGTGTTCTGGTCTCCTTTAATCTGTATTACCAGTAATGTAGCCCCATGGGCGTCCATCTATGCTTTGTTTATTCTGTTTGGATGTCAATAAAAACCACACTTTAGAATCCTACTTCTGGTATTGGACATTACAGTTACTGCTTCCTGTGTTCGAGTTACCTGGGTGCCCCTGTGCAGAGTAGCCAAACCTAGCCTTTGTGCAGAGTAACCTATTCCTCCCCGAACCCAGCCCACCTGGTACAGCTGTCAGATACAAATGGCATACCGGGACGGGGTTATACTACAGCAGTCTGGTGTTCAAATCAGTAGCTTTCTCCAAGGTGTTGCCAGTACCAAAGGCAAGTACCGATAGGAGGCCGAGGATTAAGGAGTTCAATGAGTGACTGGTGGGTGGCGCAAGCAAATGGGGTAAGGGTTAGTAGAGGACTGATATCCACGTTTTGGGGTGACTATTTGCTCCAGACAGACTATCTGAATAAGGAGGGCAGCAGTTCATAGAAGAAACCTACAGTTTAAGCTAGACTGGGGTAGGGTGGGTAAATCCACTCACAAGGCAAGAGAAGTGAGGGCTACCAGCCTCCTCCCCAGGACAGTGCTAAAATACTGAGTATGAGGGAGAATGGGGGGGATGGTGAGGGAACCTGGTGGAAAGGCTTAGCAGCAAACGCCAGGAGCTTAGCAAATAAGATGGTGGACTTGAAGGCCACCATGGGGTGGAAGGACTAGATATAATAGCTATAAGTGAGACCTGGTGGACACAACTGCACACCTGAGAAACTATTATCCTAGGTTACAGACTGTTCAGAAGGGATAAAGAGGGTAAGGGGGCGAGGAGTTGCTTTATATATCAGGGAAGGCATAAGTGTAACTGAAGGACAAGAGGACGGGGAGACTGAGCTACTGTGGGTAATGCTAGGCAGGAGGACGGGAGAATACTTGCGACTGGGGGTGGTTTACAGGCCTTCTACGTAAGGGGAGGAGGGTGATCAACAGTTAATTCAGGCAGTCACAAGGCTGGCCCTAGAAGGAGAGCTACTGCTGGTAGGGGACCTAAACCTCCCAGACGTAGACTGGGAAATCCCAGATGCAGCATCAAGGAGCAGGGAGATGCTAGCTGCGCTTCTGGGGGTATTCCTTCAACTGCTAGTCAGAGAGCAAACAAGGGGCAACAACCTGCTGGATGTGGTCCTGACAAATAGGGAATGCGTGGGGGAGCTGCAGGTGGGAGAAGCCTTGGGCAACAGCGACTCACAGCATGGTAATGTTCAGGGTCAGGGCAGGGAGGGAGGGAGACAAGTAAAACCAGTACTACAGTCATGGATTTCAGACGCACAGACTGACAAGATGAGAAGGATAGTAAGACAATGGAGGGCACAGAGAATACAGGGGCAGTGGAGGAGTTATGGCAAGCCATTAAGAGAGGAGTACTGAAAGCTGCAAAAATGTGCATAAAAAGGTTAGGAAGAGCAAAAGGGAGAGACCACCGTTTTGCTTTACAAAGGTGGTTGCAGTGGCAGTCAGGGAAAGGGGAAGGCTTTCAGGAAATTCAAGAGGACACTCAAGGAGGAAGATAAGGAAGAATATAGGGAAAGAAAAGTACGTCAGGGAAGAAAACCAGAAGGGCAAAAAGATACGGAAGAGAAAATAGCAAAAAAAGGCCAAAAGAGAAGATAAAACCTTTTTCAGATATGTGAGGGAGATGAGAAGGACAAGGCAGGGGATTACTAGGCTGAGGGGGGAGGGAGAAATAAAACTGGAAAGGGACTGAAAAAGCATAGTTATTAAATAAGTACTTTAGCTCGGCATTTGTGGAGGACGATTGTAAGGGACCTGTGCTCAAGTCAAATGGGAAGGAGGGCAAATGGGTGGATCTGAGCCTAATCACTGTGTATAGGGTCAGGGCAGAGCTAGATAGAGTGAGGGTGGACAAGGCAATGGGGCCTGACTGGTTACACCCCAGGGTGAACAGGGAATTGAAGGAGTAGTTGGCCGCACCCTTGATGAGGCTCTTCATCTTGGCCCTGGATACGGGGAGAATGTCAGAGGACTGGAAGAGGGCAGATGTAGTGCCTTTACACAAGGGAGGTAGTAAGGAGGTGAAGGGGAACTACCAACCCATCAGCCTCACATAAGTTGTGGGGAAGGTAATGGAGGCATTAATCAACGAGAGGGTGGTGGATTATCTGGAGGAGAGTGGCTTGCAGGACAGCAGACAACATGGCTTCACAAAGGAGAAGTCTTGCCAATCAAATCTAATTCAGTTCTTCAACTGGGTGATCAACGTGGGGGGGGTGGACGTGGCCTATCTGGACTTCAGTAAGGCCTTTGACACTGTCCTCCATAGGAGGCTGGTGAGCAAGATGGATAGCCTAGGGTTGGGTGGGAAAATAAGCTGGGTGGAGCCCTGGCTGTCAGGAGAAGCTCGGAGAGTGGTGCTAAACGGTGTGCACTCTGGGACAGCGAGGGTGAAGAGTGGCATACCGCAGGAGTCAGTTTTGGGTCCGTTTCTCTTCAATATCTACAACAGTGATATTACTGAGAGTTTGAGGAGGAGGGTGTGCCTATCTGCCGATACAAAAAATATGCAATAGGCTGGACACCCCAGAGGGAAGACATCAAGATACTTGAAAAATGGTCTGGAACGTGGCAGCTGAAATTTAATGTCAAGAAGTGTGCTGTGATGCACTTGAGTAGGAACAGAATAGCAGGGTACACCCTAGGTAGGGAGGAAATTACAGTAACAGAACAGAAGAGGGATCTAGGGATCACAGTCTCCTCGAACCTCAAGAAAAAATTACTCACCTTAGTAATGTTGCTTCTTCTAATGGAGTCTTGCTATATTAGGACATATGTAGTATAACCCCAGGTTATAACTGCTCCAGAGGTGAAAGAGTCAACTTCCATGCAGAGCATGGAATCTTGAGCACGAGCTCGGATGAACACTGTCTGTTGAAGCTAACAAACAAACTGTCAGATCTTTATGAGCAAAAACTCACCAAGGTTCTGTGTGGAAGCCGTAAACCTACACTAGCCGCTGGCTACTAACTACAAAAATACCTTTTTGATCTTGATCCCAAAACAAAGACTCAAGTCGGGGGATTCAAGAAGAAACTCAAGCCTAACACCTAAGCACCCAAGGAGGGTGAAATAAAGTGGTCATCAAGAAGTGCCAACATTGCATTGCCCACCACCTCCCAAAAACAGAGGCTCTGAGAGGGGCAGGCTTGGGGAGGTATATATATAGCAAGACTCCATTAGAAGAAACATTACTAAGGTGAGTAATTTTTCTTCAAACATGAAGTCTTGCTATATTATGACATATGCAGACTACACAGCAGTACCTCCATGGAGGAGGGACAGAACCTCATACTTGAAATAGGCTCTGAAGCACAGCTGTGTTAAATCGAGCATCACTCCTAGCCTGGATATCCAAGGAGTAATGCTTAGTAAAAGTGTGAACTGTTTTCCAGGTAGCTGCTTGACATATCTCTAGGATAGAATGTCCCTGGCAGCAGCCAGAGATGCAGCTGTACCTCTGGTAGAGTGAGCCCTCAGGCCTGAGGAGGAACCTTACCCAGTTTTTCGTAACAGAATTGGATACAAGAGACAATCCACCTGGCAATGGATCTTTTAGTGGCAGGTTTCTTTTACCAACCTCACCATAAGTGAGGAACAATTGGAGGATTCAACCTGTGACCCTTGGTACGTTCTATATAGTAACTAAGGGCTCTTTTGACATCTAAACTGTGCAATCCTCTCACCAGAGGAGGAATGGTCAGTGAAGTACACAGGAAGAGACATGGATTGATTAAGGTGAAAGTCTGAAACCACCTTAGGCAAGAACTTCCTGTTAGTCCTGAGGACTACCTTATCTCTATGAAAGGAGATAAAATCAGGCTCCACTGACAAGGCTTGTAGCTCACTTGTGCGCCTGGCAGAGGTGATGGCTACCAGAAACAGTTTTCAAGTCAAGTACTTCAGCTCTGCTGAAGACAGTGGCTCAAAAGGGGGTTGCATAAGCTGAGCGATGCAAATATTAAGATCCCAAGCAGGGGCAGGATCCCTGAACGGGGGACTGGTGAGAAGCAACCCTTTAAAAAACTTGGAGAACACAGGGTGAGCTGATAAAGAAGAGGGCTTACCTGCTGACAAGACGACAGACAGCTGCCAAGTGCACCTTTAGGGTAGCTGGCCTCAGCCCCAAGGAATTCAAATGCACCAAATAATCCAGGATCGTGGGCACACCAGCAGATTCTGGGAAATATGTTTACCAGCACACCATATGGAAAATCTCTTCCATTTTGAATTATAGGTAGCTCTGGAGGAAGGCTTCCTAGAGGCCTTCAAGATATCCAATACACCTTGAGAAAGGTGTAGGTCAGCAAACTCTAACTCTTCAAGAGCCAAGCCTTGAGATTGAGAGATTTGAGGTTCGATACCAAACTCTCCTCGGGCACAGGTTAACAGGCTGTATTCCTGGGAAGGCATAGGGAGGTGGACTGCTAAGGACATGAGGAGTGGGTACCAGGGCTGCCTGGCCCAATCTGGAGCGATCAGGATCATCTTGCAGGATTGAGATCCGATTCTGACTAGCATTTTGAAAAGAAGGGGGAAGGGGGGGAAAGCATAGAGAAACTTCCCTTCCTAACTGAGAAGGAAGGCATCCAGAGGGACTGAGCCCAACACTGGGGGCCTGCAACAAAAAATGGGAAGTTGGTGATTGTCTGGGGCTGCAAAGAGATCTATTTGCAGAGTGCCCCATCTGGCTAATATTACCTCCAGTACTAGGGGATCCAGTGCCCATTCGTGATGGCCCTGGGAAATCCTGCTGAGCGCATCCGCTAGGACATTGTCCTTGCCTGGGAGGTGAACTGCCGTAAGGGAAGCGTCCAGAGAAAATGCCAGAGACCACAACTTCATTGCTTCGGTGCACAAGGTCAGAGACGAGTGCCCCCTTGCTTGTTGATGTACCACATTGTAGTGGTATTGTCTGTTCTGACCTTAACTACCTTGTTCTGGAAAGCTGTGGAGAAAGCCTGAAGTGCTAGAAAAAACTGTTCTGAGCTCCAGCAAATTGATGTGGAGCAGAGATTCCTGAGGGAACCACAGCCCTTGGGTGGAAAGGTCGCCCATGTGAGCTCCCCACCCCAAGAGGGATGCATCTGTAGTAAGGGTCAGGGAATGAGACTGGGGAGTGAAGGGAAACCCCTGTCTGATTGTTCTGATCCTGCCACCACTGGAGGGCCTGGATCAGGGTTCGAGTCACTGGAATCAATTTGTTAGGATCCGTCCTTGAGACCAAAAGGCTCTCAAATGGAACTGAATGTCCTCATCTGAAATCTCGCTCCTGCACTACTGCTGTAGAAGCAGCCATGTGCCCCAGGAGCTGTAGAAATGCCTTGCTGGTCGAGAGACCTGCAGGGTAAAAGAGGAGGCCAGAGACCAGGGTCCTTGCTCTCTCCAGAGGAAGGCAGGCTCTGGCTTTTGTGTTCAGTTCTGCGCCTATAAGGTGAGAAGCTGGACAGGCTCCAGAACTGACTTTGGAAGATTGAGAAGGAAACCTAGAGATGTAAGCAGGTGCTGGGTTACTTGTAAATGAAGTTTGACCTGTTCTGGGAGACTGGCCTACAATGATCCAGTCGTCCAGGTAAGGAAAGATGGCAATCTTTTGCCTTCTTAAATGAGCAACTGCTACTGCCAGGCATTTTGTGAATACCCTTGGAGTCGAGGAGAGGCCAAAGGGCATTGCTCTGAACTGGTAATGGCTTGAGGGCAGTTCGAATCTGAGGTACTTTCGATGGGAGCTTCTGATAACATGGAAGTAGGCATCCTTGGGGTCCAGGTAGGCTAGCCAGTCCCCTGGCCTTAGATGGTAAAATAATCCCCAGGGTCACCATTTTGAACTTTGGTTTTAAAAGGTGCTTGTTTAGATACCAGAGATCCAGAATGGGCTGCCATTCTCCTGTCTTTTCTGGGGTAAGGAAGTACCTGGAGTACAACCCTTTGCCCTGGTGTATGGGTAGAACCCTTTCCACGGGCTCTGAGAGCCAGGAGGGCAGAAACTTCTGCTTCCAGGGCAAGTGCCTCTGATGGGTTTGCAGGTGGAAAAGATCTGGCTCTCATCTTCAGAAACTTTTTGAAGCCGAGAACCACTCCCTGGCTTACTACTTCCAGGATCCACTTGTCTGATGTTAAAGACTTCCAGTCCTGGACAAAGTAAGCCAGCCTGCCCCCTACCAGTAGTGGAGATTGGCCCTGGCTACCCCATCAGGGAGCCTGTTTTGCAGGGGCTTTGGGTTGAGGGGTAAAGGCAGACGTACTAGAGCCCCTTCTGCCCCTTCCTCTAAAGAACCCCCCCTCTGGGCATAAGCAGAAGAGGCCTGGGCTTGTTAAAACGGCCTATGAAAAGGCCTGCCTCTGCCCCCGACATGCTACCTTTGAGGAGTGACTTGCCTTTCTTTGGCCTGTGCACTCCTATACTCATCGATTTTCTTCATATAATTCTCCGTCTGCTCCCCAAACAGAGAATTTCCCACAACAGGAAAATCCATAGCCTTACACTGGGTATCCCGTGACAGGGCAGTACATCTGAGCCAGGCCATTCTGCGAAGAGACACAGATGTAGCCATAACTCTAGATGAAAGTCTACAGCAGCATGAAACTGCACCTTGTATGCCTCAATACGCTTGCAGCCACCTGCTCCAGCTCCTGGCAAGCTGTTCAGGGTCTGTTTTGCTAGGGCCAGGACAGTATCCCACCTGGATTTCTGGTACCTAGATGCGTAAGCTATATAGTTTGCCTGTTTGAGTCCCAAAGATGCTGCCATGTACTGCTTTTTGCCATGGCATCCATCCTCCTGGAATCCTTTTCAGGAGGGTGAGAGGCTAGAGGAATATTAGCCTTGTCACAGGCTGCAGCCTGCACTACCCCACATGGCTGCACTGCTGAGACAGGAACTCTATCAGAGCCTGATAAAGCATACCTCTTGTCCATCCTTTTATCCACAGGGAGGATAGAATGAGGAGTTTCAGAATTTTTACTGTCTGTTTCCTAAAAGATTTATGCAAGGGAATAGACAGTCTCCAAACTCTGAATATCCATCATTTCCACAAAGTCAGGCTCTTCTTGATCAACAGCTTCCTCAACAGGGAGTTGCAGAGTGTCAGCAACTTTCTTGTAAAACAAAAATGAGAAGGGACTCAGATAGCCTGGGAGGGATACTCCTGAGGGTCTGTCTGAGAGATGTCCGTTCAATGGGCACATCCAGACTGTCAAAATCACACTCACTCTCCTCGTACCCTCCTCCCTTCCCCTGGCTCATAAAAATCTTCAAAATCATAATCCTGAACAGAGGAACCGAATCGAACCAGGCGCTTGCCCGATGGTGCCAGTTCGGACGGAACTGGGGAAAGAGACTGGACAATTTGGATAGCTTTGGCTATTTCCTCAGCGGTTGGAGAAAGAACTTTGGCCCCAAACTAGCTGACCTAGCCCTTTTAGTTGGAACCGGCTCCTCAGAGCTGGCTCTTCGCTTTCGAGGAAGCATCACCTGGTCAGAGGGCACCTTAGGTTCGGTTGAACCTGAACCGGCTGGCCATCCGGTCAGCGGACTTTTGGTCTCCCTTTCCTGAGCCTACCACTCTTTTTCCACGGTGGCAGCAGGAAAATTCTTCAAATCTGGCAGTCTGCATTGAGGTGGTCAAACCCCAGACAATATACACAAATGGTGTGTGGGTCAGCCTTTGCCAAAGGCTGCCCACAGAGGCCACAGTGCTGAAACCCAGTGGGTCTGATTTTTTCTTTGGGTTTCTCAGACATAGTGCCAGCCTAACCAAACTTGCCCGTTAATGGCAATCCACCAAGCAAGACTCTTATCGGTTCCCAACAGTGTCATGGGTCATGGAAAAAAATGTAATAAAGTCCGTTTTTTTTTTTTTTAGAACCGATAAGAACCGGGAACCGCACTCTAAAGGGCTAGAAAGTAATTTTTAAACCCCTCTGATCGGTTCAAACCGAACAGAAAAAGACGTTTACAAGTTCCACACAGAAGAAAAATAATAAATAAGCCTATCTATTACTTACAATACCACAGACAGCTTGAACCGATGATTGCGGTTAAATTTCAGTAAAATAAACAGAATTACACTTTAAAACTGACAAACCGAGCAGCAGGAGGAATCTCCGGAGCGACTGTTCAGTGAGGCGGTGTAAAGAATCTGACGGTTTAAGTTTGAGCTTCGACAGACAGTGTGTTCATCCGAGCTTGCGCTCAAGATTCCATGCTGTGCATGGAAGTTAACTCTTTCACCTCCGGAGCAGTTCTAACCTGGGGTTATACTGCATGTGTCATAATATAGCAAGACTTCATGTTGTTTGAAGGTAGAAATCCAATGTAGCAGGGTGGCGGGAAAGACCAATGGAATATAGGTAGGGGCATTACTAGCAGAAAGAGTGAGGTAATAATGCCCTGTACAAGCCATGGTGAGGCCCGCACCTGGAGTATGAGGTTCAGTTATAGAGGTCACATGTCTACAAGGATATAGATGCATTGAGAGGATTCAAAGAAGGGCAACCAAGATGTGCAGGGTACACAGGAAAAAGTCATACCAACAGAGGTGCAAGGAGCTGGATCTGTACACGCTGGACACAAGGAGGGAAAGGGGAGACATGACAAACTTAAATATGTAAAAGGACCCAATAAAGTGGGAGAAGAGGGTTTACTGAAGAGGAAGGAGGGGTCAAAACTAGAGGCACAGCCTCAGACTGCAAGGAAAAGATACAGGGGCAATGTGAGGGCATTTCTTCACGGAGAGGGTGGTGCAGCCCCGGAACAGACTACCAGAGTGGTGGGGGCTAAATTGGTGGAAGAATTCAAGAGTGCATGGGACAAGCATATGGGGCTGGGGGCTGGCAGGGAGGGGGAGGTGCAGGGGGGAAAAAGGGCAGACTAGATGGGCCAACATGGTCCTTTTCTGCCATCAAGCTTCTATGATTCTCAGCCTTGTCACAGGCAGCCGTCTTGACTACCCCTTCATGATCCGGGTGCACAAAGAGGTACTCAGCATCACGCCTGACCAGCTAGTACTTCTCAACTTTTTTGTTTAGCCCTGGAGTTTAAGTAGGGTTCAGCAAGACTCTGCAGGTCATTCTTCTAGAAGATTTATGCACAAGTAGAATCAATTTCTTAGTGGGAGGTAACCCCATCATATCCAAACAGTCCAGTTCCTCCTCCTCCACATCCTCCTGGGTTACGAGGTAGAGGATGTCAACCATTTGCCTCACAAAATCAGTGGGAGGAAAAATCCTCCATCCCACAAGAACTGGAACCAAATTCATGTTGCAAGTAGCCCTTAGGCTCCATGTGGTCCTAGTCCTCCTTCTCAGAAAAATTTGGCTCCCTGGGCATAAAGAACCAGAGGAGGACATGAGCTCTGGAGCATGTTCATGAAGGAATCCATGGCTTGAAAAGCCTTAAAAAGTTTGCCAAAGTTTTGACATGTCCTCCATAGAGGGCATTTTCATTAGTCCACTGACTGCCCTTATTCTTCAGCAGGAGGGGAAGGAGACATGTTCCTTTTGCAGATCCCAGTTCTATAGCCTGTTTTGTTGCTCTTGTGTTTAAGCACATTTGAATTCCCTTTCCAGAATTCCTATTTCCGGGGGTCCTTCCTTATGTTTGTTATGAGAGGAAGGACCTCCTCAGTATGCTTCAATGACAAGAGGGAGATCAAGAAGCTTTAAAGAATTTAATGTCCTTTGCCCTGTAACAAAAGTTCTAGGCAATTTCCATATCAGACACAATCAGATAGAAAAATTAATGACCCAAGAGTCTGGAAGCAACTTGTGACTATCTGCCCTCACCACAAGTCAAGGTAGTTTCTCTTCCCTTCCCGTTAAGCTCCTAAACTCTTTGGGTCTGTCAGACATGCCAAAATTCAGACAGACCCTGAAGAGGTTCCCAGTCAAAAGCATTACTAGATCTTATTCGCTTTATAGATGGGGCCTTTGGCGGTGGCACTTCGCAAGAAAGAGGATCGAGGGTATACCCATAGGCAGTGACTATGCTAACATGCTCCGAAAGGGCAAAAGTTGCATCCTTTCCAAAACTGATTCTTTCCTTTGCCACTGGGTCCAAATTGATGCACCTACTCTAACAAGATCTAAAGGAATGGAACGTGAACTGGTCAGAATCTGCCACTGATTATGTTTTGACCCAGTAGCTTCCTCTTTAGACCCACATTTTACACACCAGCAGGTAAAATTTGACCCATGTTTTAAACCCCCAGCGCTGTCGCTGACCATAGGCCAATCCAACATAAGATAGCGCTTGTTCATGATGATGTGCTTCTTCTTCGCTATCACTGGAACAGTCTGTTCCCAGATTATGGAAAAGGTTCAAACTGAACATCAATAACACGGGTGTCTGGACATATACATTTTACCCCTTAACATTAAAAACTGCTAGCCGGCCTGGTGGCGCTTGAGGGCTGAGGCGCTGGACGCCACACCCTGGCTACCAAGCGCTTGCAGTGACCCGGTTCGCAAGGACTAGTGTGGCCGGGGTCGGTAGGGGAGGGAGGATAGAGCGTCCCAACGGATGCTCTCCTCCCTCAGGGTGGGAACCTGGGCAGCAGTACGTTCTACATCTCTCGTGGCGGTGGAAGCACAGACAATAGAGGGGATGGAGGTGGCTCCATTCAACGGAGTTTGGGAGGGGACGCCGGCGCATTTGAGTTTGGGCGTATTACACGCCATCACTCGACATACGTCCCAGTGTTCAACGTCCCAGAGGGTAGGGGACATAAGGGAGAAAACCGGAAAATCCCCTCCGGCAGCCCTAGATGAAGGCCGCCCTAAGTCCACCCGGACCACCTACAGGACAGACCCCACTGTGCAACGAGAGGTGGATGGGCACTCTAGGGGAAGATCCCTAAGGTAGGCAAGGGGGACATGAGCGGACGGAAGGAGGGGGCACTGGAGGTAGAGGAAGAAGGATAAAGATGAAAAGTAAAAAAACTGCACCTGGGTTGGCAGAAAAAACTAAATATCTAGGCATTACCATTACACAAAACAGATTATTTAAACCTTATGAATTATGAACCCCTCACCCTTCAGATTCAGCAAGATTTCTAAACTTGGGGCTGACTACATCCATCACTTTTTCAGCAGGTAGAGACTGTTCAAACGAACATCCTCCCATGAATGTTATACAGATTTCAAAATCTGCTAATCCACCCCTTTCACTATTTTACTTCATGGAATAAGCTCATTTCTAACTTTGAAGAGGTCAGCGCCTCAGAGTTACTCAGTATTGCAACTACCCCCGGCTTTAGGAGGCATTAACCTACCCAACAAGTGGTATGCCAAGGCGGCCTGCCTCAAAACTACCTTCCAGTGGATTGCTCACTATTCTGCACCCTGAAAGGCTATAGACTACTCAATGACTTACATGACACTCAGTCAATACTATTCTCATTGAGAAATTAATCTCCCTCTTTCCGACAAGTCACAAAATTGGCGGTAGAGCTACTATGTTGTCCGGAATTCGGTCAAATTTTATCCAAAATTTGCAGAAACCTTTTTCTACCTACAATTAATAGAGATTAAAAACTTTACTCCATGATCTAGCCTTAAATAGATGGAGACGAATAAGGATTCATTATATATTTCAAATACTGAGATGGGGATTCAGTCATTCCTCTGAGTAACTACAGGCACTATACAGGTTTCCCTCTGGGGACCATTTCAGTTTTCTGCAATTAAGGACTTGTATATAGAATCAACCAATAATTAGAACCAAGCTACTCTACCCCAGACCACCTCTTATGAGTTTTTTTTTTTAGTAGAGACCATTGATGGAAACTTAGGGGGACATGGGATAGTGCATATATACAAAGTAATTCTAGAGACGCTGGGGGATAATACCTTATCGGTACTCCAGAAATGGAATACATAACTACAACCGACTGTCACACCAGAGGTCTGGCAGGCTAGCACCATACCAGCAGTTAAAAATCACCCATTCCAATATATGGAGACAGTACGCCTGTAAGTGCTGTTAGATTTTTTCTAGCACCAGCTATTTTGGTTAAATATCTTCCTCAGAGTTATGGTCAGTGCTGGCATGGTTGCAACTGTATGGAAGCTGCCTAGGCCACATCTTTGGGAATGCCCATGTTGACCCCCTCAAGACACTACAGGTTATGTTGCAGGACTGCCTAGGACAGGACACTGAACAGCAGAAATGGCACTCTGTCAATTATGCCACCCCATAGCTCACCCTGGGGATGTACCTTTTATTGCAGATTTGCTACGGCTAAAAAAAAAAAAAATACCATCCCTACTGAATGGAGGCAAACTGTGTTAACCATATAGCAAATGGAAAACACACAGCATTCCTTCACGATAAACTTGGACAAATGTTAATGGTACTGTACATGATGCAGCTTGATGCATCTTTTGTCTCTAGGAACTTGGCTAATGGGTGGTCAAGGCGCTGCTTTCACGGGAAGAGGGAGGGTGGTTCTGTTTGATAGAAAATGCAATAACAGTGTTTAAATATTACATATGGATCTGAAAAGATGTCTAGAGACATAAAAATTGACAACGTAAGAGAATGGACATGATAAAGATGTAATTGCACTGTGACTGTAATTTCAACTTAAGGTGCTTCTGCACCTCTGCATTAGACAATATGAAACGTGCATCTCGTTTGTACACAAAATAAGATCTTAAAAATAAAGCTGCTACTAAAACAGTCTGATTCTACCAAAGACGCAGATCAGCGCACAAAAGCTTAACGCCTTTTTGTTCTAAGAGCTGTGACAAAGCATTTCCACTATCAGTAGCAAGGAGAAAACTAGGGAAAACAAAATCACTGTGACCAAACTAAAATGCAGTTACAGACCACTAAAAGAAGCAGAGCTGCTTCCTGGTCCTAGGGAACCAGAGAATGTCACTTTTTGTAAATAAATTTACTGTGAGAAGAAACGGGTCAATTCAAACTGCCAAGAAAAACATGGAAAATAAAAAGAAAAAGCCAATTGAGTGGAAGAGAGCTCACAGGAAACATGCTTGCTCAGATGGAGAAATTGATCTGCCACTGACAGCAGAGTACAACGCCACCACAAGGTCAGAGTCCGAACAGCGTTCCAAGGTCTACCAATCTACAAACATTCTACGTGCTCCGGGGCACTCAAGACATCAGGCTGGCTGCAAAGTAAGCATAGTGAGGGATTCCTGGGGTTAGAAAGGACTTTATCTGCCAACTGCATCCTACACAACTCTACAACCAAACGCTGCTGAATTTTGAACATTCAATTTGTAGCGCCCAGAATGAGAGACTTGATGATTGCGTGACCGCCTTACTCAACTGAAAAACAGACAATGCCTCATTTTCCACCCAGAAAGTGGCCACAGTTCTGGAGGACTGAGCATTGAGGGCGGAGGCCTCTTTACAAAATTGCCTCACTAAACATAGGGAGCCTACTTCCAAATTCTCACTATTCCAGGCCTGGGTGGAGATGCTTAAGCCTAAAATCATCGTTCTCGCAGAGACCTGGCTCTCCAATAAGGACTGCCAAGTTGACAGTTTCTTTGGATGGCTACACCTCCTTCCACCAGGGCAGACTATCCAAACGAGAGGGTGGTTGCATGGTCTACCTCAGGAGCAACCTTAAAGGTCAGATTCTGCCCAGCAGCCTGAACTCCAAGAAAGTCCAAATCCTAAACTTAAAACTCTCCATAGACCAGCAAAATAAAGTCCTACTGCTCTCCACTTTACATACCCCTGGGTAAATGCTACTCTGGCTTGGAACAGTGTTGTCAGCAACCAACAGCAGCTGGGGCACAGCTGGGAACACAATTGTCGGCAACTTTAACATCAACTGGTAATCCCAAGCTGAAGCATCAGCCAGAGACCACACTTCTGGGCTCTACCTCACACAGATGGTTATGTAGTCCACTAGGCAAAATTATAGTCGTGGCCAAAAATATTGGCGCCCTTGCACTTTTTCAAATAATTTCAACTTATTTTAGAGGAAATTGAGTTAACAGTACAGTATTTGGTCTCCACAATTCTTTATTTCTCTTAATATTACAGAACCTTTGTTTTTTTATTCAGAATTTAATATATCCTTTTAAATCAGAAAATGAAAAGAAATGGCATTGACAAAATTATTGACACCCTAGACTTAATATTTGGTAGCACAGCCTTTGGTCAAAATAACTGCGATCAACCGCTTCCTATAGCCATGGAAGAGCTTCCTGCACCTCTCTACTGGCAGTTTGGCCCACTCTTGCGCAAACTGCTCCAGTTCTCCCAGATTTGAATGGTGCCTTCTCCCAGCTGTCGTTTTCAGATCTTTCCACAGGTTTTCAATGGGATTTAGATGTGGACTTATTGCTGGCCACTTCAGAACAGTCCAGCGTCATGTCTTGAACCATTCCTGGGTGCTTTCTGAAGTGTGTTTGGGTCATTGTCCTGCTGGAAGACCCATGACCTTCAACAGAGATCCAGCTTTCTGACACTGGTTCAACATTGCGCCCAAAATGGCCTTGTAATCTCCAGATTTCATGATGCCACACACACATTCAAGGCACCCAGTGCCAGAGGCAGCATAGCAACCCCAAAACATCACTGAACCTCCTCCATGTTTGACTGTAGGAAAGGTGTTCTTTTCTTTGAAGGCTTCATTTTGTTTTCTGTAAACAGAGATGATGTGCTTTACCAAAAAGCTCTAATGTGGCCTCATCTGTCCACAGGACATACTCCCAGAAGGATTTTGGCTTGTTCAGGTGTATTTTGGCAAACCCCAGTCGGGCTTTCTTATGTCTCTCTCTTTCTCAGCAGTGGGGTCCTCCTGGGCCTCCTACCATATAACCCCCTTTCACCAAGTTGGCGACGGATGGTGCGAGTTGAAACTGTCGTACCTTGTGTCTGAAGGTCAGCTTGAATCTGTTTGGCAGTTGATCGAGGTGCTTTCTCCGCCATTCAAACAATCCTGCGCTGCAATCTTCGATCAAGTATTCTCTTGCGGCCACGTCCAGGGAGGTTGGCTACAGTGCCATGGGCCTTAAACATCCTGATAACATTATGTACGGTGGAAATAGGAACATCAAGGTGTCTGGAGATTGATTTGTAGCCTTGAGATTGTCCATGTTGTTACACCTTCTGTCTGACTTCCTCAGACAATTCTCTGCCTGTCTTTTCTCCATGCTTATTGCAGTATACAGTGACACAAAACAGGAGAATGAGTCCTTTTCTATTCAAACTGGTTGAATGAGTGATTTTTATATTGCAGGCATCAGCAACTCGCCACAGGTGAGTTCAATTCCAAAGTGAAGGAGAATCACCCACTTGAAATCTAATTATTTCTAACTACTTCTAAAAGGTGCCAATAATTTTATCCCGGCCATTTAAGGATTTCTGTGTGGAATAAGCCAAGACTTAGTAAATTTTTCTGCTTTTTGTGTTTTTATTCCACTGCAAACCAAAGAAATACATATGTGGATGATAAAATATTTTTTTATTTCAACAATTTTCTGGAAGGAATGGTGCATTATTAGAAAGAACTGCAAGGACGCCAATATTTTTGGCCACGACTGTACAGCACAGATACAAGCACCCTCTGACTCTGCTCCTCCTGCCTAGACCATATCATTCGGGTCTCCGTCCTACCACACTCCCTCAGTGACCATTCTACAGTAATTTTTTTCATGGATGAATAAGTTTAACAACTGCCCCCCCCCCCCCGGCAGGTCCTTAGGAATCGTTCTACATGGCCCGTGACATGCCAGCCTTTAAGCAGTACCTGAAAACACACCGACTGGTCCCCACTGGATGACGCAAAAGACGGGAACGAAGTCCTGAAATACGTCAAGATTTTTACGCTGGCTTGAGATATCTTTGCCCCATACCAGACCAAAGACGTGACAGGGACTGCCAACCCATGGCTCTCTGGCCCCCTGATCAGGCTCATGCATCTTAGGGACAATCTATGGCACAAGGCCAAGGCTACTCAGGCATAGGTGGACATCTCCACCTACAAGGCTGCCAGAAACAAATGTACCAAGCTCATGATCAGCAAAAGCCTCCTGCTATACCGAACTCAAACAGAAACTGGGGATCGGGTAGCAAGTTCTGGAATTCCTTGAACTCTCACTGGAAGGGCCTCAAGAGCACCCCTGACCTGATTATAACCACATCTGGGACACTCCAGGACCCAGCAAAATCACTGATGCTTTTAAATACAGCATTCACTGACCTTACCGCAGTGCTCCCACGTGCATGCCTCATGCCCCCTCCACCAGGTCTGCCACCAAGCCCGAATACTTCCCCACCAAACAATGGTATAGCGCCATTCTATTTTAAACAAGTTACCAGGTCCGAAACAATTAAATGTCAAGCAGGTCCTTAGCAAGACTAGGATGGGGAGTGACCTAGTCAACATGAAGCTAGTAAACACTCACCTTAAATGAACTAGCCGATCCACTATGTTCAATGCCTCACCAAGATCAGGCGCTTTCCTGACAGATGGAAGGAAGCACTGTCCACCAGTTTTCAAAGCTGGCGACAGAGCAAACACTTCCAACTAGAGCCCATCTCCATTCTACCCCCCCAGGCTCTGGAGCAGGTGGTCTGTGACCAACTTACAGAGTACCCGGAGAAGTAGAGCCCACTCTGCACCAAGCAACATGGTTTCCATAATAGAAATCACCCAATCAGAACTTTGGTCGACTATACCTTCCAGATCTACTTATCTTTGGAAAAGGGTTGGCAGTGGGTCCAACTTCAGACTCACCAAGGCATTTGACACAGTCAGCCACCAGTATCTCCTTAACTGCCTGGTGTTGGTAGGCCTGTCCACAGACACTGCTGCATGGTTTAATAGCCATCTTGCCCACAGAACACTTAAATCAATGACAAAGCTCGAAACCCAGGGAAGTGAATATTGAGTCTCCAAGGGTCCATTCTAGGACAACTCCTCAGCCTCTTCATAAATTCGCTGCTACCATCTGCTCAGCTCACACTGTGCTCTATGCGGACGATACAGTCATCTCCACCTCCGCAAAGAATTATTCATAATTACCAATGAGCTGCAACACAGCTTCCTAAACTTGACACGAGTTCAAGAATACACTAACTACTCAACCACAAGATGACCAAATGCATGCTCTTCACTGTACCACAGAGTAAGAAGAAATATGGCCTGCTGCTGATACAGAACCACAGGGTAACACTACTTTCAAATACCTAGGTGTACACCTGGACGACAATCAACTTCAATGCCCATTCTAATCATGTTACAACCACCAACATGAAACTGGGTGTCCTCTATTGGCACAGAAGAAAAATTACTCGCTTTAGTAATGTTGTTTCTTCTAAATGGAGTCTTGCTATATTATGACATATGCAGTTTGTCCCAGCCTTAGAACTGCTCCGAGGTGAAAGTGTTAACTTTCCATGCCAGGCATGGAATCTTGAGCGCGAGCTCTGTTGAAAACTGTCTGTTCTTCACACTCAAACTGTCAGATCTTTAAGAGCAAAACTCACTAAGATCCTGTATGGAGGCTGTAAACCTACACTAGCCAACTGGCAACTAAAATATTAACACTTTTTTTGTCCCAAAACAAAGACTCAAGTCAGGGGATCCAAAAAATAAAATACAACACCCAAACACCCCAAAAAGGAGGGGTGAAAAACCCAAGGTCGGCATCACTAAGTGCCAATACTGCACTGCCCACCCACATCCCAAGAGCAGAGGTTCTGAGAGGGGCAGGCAGGGGGGGAGGTCATAATATAGCAAGACTCCATTAGAAGAAACAACATTACTAAGGTGAGTAATTTTTTCTTCAAAAACATGAAGTCTTGCTATATTATGACATATGCAGACTACACAGCAGTACTCCATGGAGGGACAGAACCTACTTAGGAAATAGGCTCTGAAGCACAGCTGTGCCAAACCGAGCATCACTCCTAGCCTGGATGTCCAGGGAGTAATGCTTGATGAAAGTGTGTACTGTTTTCCAGGTAGCTGCTTGACACATCTCTAAGATAGGGATGTCCCTGGCCGCAGCTAGGGACGCAGCTGTACCTCTGGTAGAGTGAGCCCTCAGGCCTGAAGGGGGAACCTTACCCAATTTTTTATAAAACTGGATACAGGAGAATCCACCTAGCAATGGATCTTTTACTGGCAGGTTTCCCTTTACCAACCTCACCATAAGTGAGGAACAGTTGGAGGGAGTCAAACCTGTGACCCTTGGTACGCTCTATGTAGTAACTAAGGGCTCTCTTTACATCTAAACTGTGCAGCCTCCTCCTCGCCAGAGGAGGAATGGTCAGTGAAGTACACTGGAAGACATATAGATTGATTAAGGTGGAAATCTGAAATCACCTTAGGCAAGAACTTCCTGTTAGTCCTGAGGACTGCCTTATCTCTGTGAAAGGAGATAAAAATCAGGCTCCACTGACAAAGCTTGTAATTCACTTATGCGCCTGGCAGAAGTGATGGCTACTAGAAACAGTTTTCCAAGTCAAGTACTTAAGCTCTGCTGAAGACAAAGGCTCAACATGGGGTTGCATTAGCTGAGCAATGCAAACATTAAGATCCCAGGCAGGAGCAGGGTCCCTGAATGGAAGGTTGATGTGAAGCAATCCCTTGAAAACTTGGAAAATAGGTGAGCAGAAAGAGAAGAGGGCTTTCCTGCTGAAATAAAAGCAGAGACAGCTGCCAAATGCACTTTCAGGGTAACTGGCCTCAGCCCCAAAGTATTTAGATGGACCATATAATCCAGGACTGTGGGCACATCAGCAGATTCTGGGAAATATGCTTCTAGAGCACCATATGGAAAACCTTTTCCATTTAGGATTATAAGTAGCCCTGGTGGAAGGCTTCCTAGAAGCTTTCAAGATATCGAGTACACCTTGAGAAAGGTGTAGGTCAGCAAACTAACTCCTCAAGAGCCAGGCCTTGAGGTTGAGGGATGAGATTCGGATAACAAACTCTCCCCTGGGCACAGGTTAACAGATTGTGATTCCTGGGAAGACACAGGGGAAGGTAACCTGAAGGTGTAATTTGACTTGGTCTGGAGACTGACCTACTATGAGCCAGTCGTTCAGGTAAGGAAAGATGGCAATCTTTTGCCTTCTTAAGTGAGTAACTGCTACTGCCAGGCATTTTGTGAATACCCTTTGGGGCAGAGATGTGGCCAAAGGGCATTGCTCTGAACTGGTAATGGCCTGAGGGCAGTTCTAATCTGAGGTACTTTCGTGGAGCTTCTAATGAGAACATGGAAATAGGGCATCCTTGAGGTCCAGGGACGCTTAGCCAGTCCCCTGGCCTTAGGGAGGGTAAAATAATTCCCAGAGTCACCATTTTGAATTTTGGTTTTAAAAGGTGCTTGTTTAGGTATCTGAGATCCAGGATGGGCCGCCATTCTCCTGTCTTTTTGGGGGTAAGGAAGTACCTTGAGCACAGTCCTTGCCCTGTGTAGGGGAGGAATCTTTCTACAGCTCTGAGAGCCAAGAGGGTTGAGACTTGTTTCCAAAGCGAGAGCCTCCAATGGATTTGCAGGTGAAAGGATCTGGTTCTCATCTTTGGAAGTTTTTGAAGCTGAGAATCAGTCCCGGCTTTACTACTTCCAGGACCCACTTGTCTGATGTTAAAGACTCCCAGTCCTGAACGAGTAAGCCAGCCTGCCCCTACAGGTAATGGAGAATCGGCCTGGCCATCCCATCAGGGTGCCTGTTTGGCAGGGGTTTTAGGCTGAGGGGTGGGAGCAGGCCTGCTCGCACCCCTGCCTGCCTCTCCCTCTGAAGAGCCCCTCTGGGCATAAGCTGAAGAGGCCTGCTTGGTAAAAAGGCCTGCCCTGAAAGCTACCTCTGAGGAGTGGCTTGCCTCTCCTTTGCCTGTGCACTCCTATAAGTGGCCCTATACTCATCCATTTTCTTCATGTAATTCTCTGTCTGCTCCCCAAACAGAGAATTACCCACAACAGGAAAATCCATGGCCTTAGCTTGGGTATCCTGTGACAGGCTAGTACACCTGAGCCAAGCCATTCTGCTAAAAGCCACAGATGTAGCCATGACTCTTGAAGATGCATCATTAGAGTCCACTGCAGCATGGAATTGCACCTTGATGCCTCAATACCATCAGCAACCACCTGCTCCAGCTCCTTGGCAAGCTGGCCAGGGACCTGTTTCGCTAAAGCCATAACAGTATCCCATCTGGATTTCTGGTATCTGCAACATAGGCCATATAATTTGCCTGCCTGAGTCCCAAGGATGCTGCCATGTATTGTTTCTTTGCCATGGCATCAATCCTCCTGGAGTCCTTGTCAGGGGGGTGTGAAGCCAAGGGAATATTTGCCTTATCACAGGCTGCAGCCTGCACTACCCCAACATGGCTGCTTTGTTGTGAAAGGAACTCCACATCAGAGCCTGACAATGTGTACCTCTTGTCCATTTTTTTTTTTTTTTTTTTTTTTTTTTTTAATCCACAGGAGGTATAGTGTTAGGAGCTTTCAAAATTTTTGTTGTCTGTTTCCTAAAAGATTTATGCAAAGGAATAGACAATCTCCTGGACTCTGGGATATCCATCATTTCCACATAGTCAGGCTCCTCCTGTTCATCCACAGCTTCTTCCAAAGGAAGCTGGAGGGTTTCAGCAACTTTTTTATAAAACATAAAATGAGAAGGGGACTCAAAGCCTAGGGGGAGACGTCCGGTTCAATGGGCACATCCAGACTTTCAAAATCACATTCACACTCTTCATAATCCTCCTCCGGTTCATAAAATTCCTCTATATCATTCTTGAACCGGTGGAGCCGACCGAACAGACCGCTTACCCGATGGTGCCGGTTCGGTCGGAACCGGGAAAGAGACTGGACAATTTGATCGCTTATATATCTCTGCAGCGGTTGGAGAAGGAAATTTTGGCTCCACACCTGCTGATTTTCTAGTCCTCTTTGCTGGAACTGGCTCCTCAGAGTCGGCTCTTCGTTGGCCCGAGGAAGTCTCGCCCTGGTCAGAGGGCACTCCCTCTGGTTGGCACTGAACCGGGCTGGCCATCCGGGTCAGCGGACTTTTTGGCCTCTCGTTCCCTGAGCCTACAAACTCTTATCCAGGGTAGCTGCAGGGAAATTCTTGCAAATCTGGCAGTCTGCATTGAGGTGGTCAAACCCCAGACAACACACACATGTGGTGTGTGGGTCAGCCTTGGCAAAGGCTTCCCACAGACACTACAGTGCTGAAACCCAGTGGGTCTCGGGTTTTGTTTTGGTTTCTCAGACATAAATGCCAGCCTAACCAAACTTGCCCTTTATGGCAATCGTTACAAGACACCCTTATTGGTTCCCAACCGTGTCACAGGTCGTGGAAAAAGTAATGAACTTTTTTTTTTTTTTTTTAGAACCGATAAGAACCGGAACCGCACTCTAAATGCAATTTAATAAAGTTTAATAACCTCATCGGTTCAAACCGAACCGATAACGTTTGCAAGTTCCACACAGAGAAAATGTAAAACCTATCTATTACCAGGGCCCTGATTTTTCTGCGGCACATCGGAGCAAAGTTCTGGCGGTAGGAATTTTACTGCCGCAGAACTTCATGGCACTAACACCAATTTCAAGTGCAATTCTGGCAGCACATTTTTACCCTTAATTTTTTTTTTTGTTTTTTTTTTGCCATATCTGACAATGCACGTCAGAATAGTCATTTTATGGGTGTTTGTTACCAATTTTCAACATAGCCATTTCAAGACCTCTGCTCATGAACAGTATCACTGTGATTTTATTAATCTGTCCGGAACATTGATTTCAAGATACCGATCGTGCCATTCTGGCGCTACAAGGGGTGGAAACATTTTGGGTGAGATGTGAAAATGACAGCTGTACTACTCATAAGACAGTGTGGTGAAATGGCAATGTTGAAACTCTGGAGTGAAAATATTGAAATTTCGCGAACTTACGAGCTCTGAGGAACTGCGCAACGCAGCTCGTTAAACAGTCATTTTTGATTTGTACACACCAAATGTTTTAGCTCATGAATAAACATTGTCATGGCGGTATTCAGTCCGGCGGGTGATTTTGCAGTCACCGCGCCAAATCACCCTTCTCGAGCCCGAATAACGCCATGACAGTGACATCATTCATGAGAAGGGGTCCCAAAACTCCATGTTGAAAATTTGGCAAAATTCCAAAATGCCCGAGATATGCAATAAAGTTGAACCCTCCTATCTAGCTATTACAGCTTACCGGCATTTCCTCAGTTCGCGGTCGCTTTGAAGAGTGCAGAGTGTTCCCGTCCACCGAAGGAGTCACCCGGAGTCCGGAGGCAAGTATGGGGTGGGGGTGGGGAGGCTAGCGCGGTGGGTGCAGGATGTGGGAGGGGGCTCGAAGACGCACCGCGGGACAGTTTTTGTTTTATAGGGAAAAAGACGCGACCGCTTGGCCACGCTTGGGGTGCTCCCAGCGTAGTACAACGACTTTCAGAAGTTTCAACACGGGATTGCACCCCAGTCGGCAAAAAAATAAGATTTTGCCATGCTGGGGTGGGCTCAGCGTGCATATAAGCATTTGAGGGGGGAGGTGAAGCCGACGGGGATTGGGCACCTCACGGCAAATGAAGCGACGCTTGTTCCGCTGGGCGGCCGTAATTCTGCGGGTGATGGCAAATTCCATGGATATTTCTTGCGTTCATACGATCCAAGGAAAACTCGGGCCCTATTACTTTACGATACCACAGAGAGAGCTTGAACCGACCAGTTGCGGTTAAAATAAGACAAATGCGGTTTAAAAAACACGAGAAATTACACTTTTTAACCGACAAAATGAACCGAGCAGAAGGAGAAATCTCCGGAGCGACTGTTCAGTGAGGCGGAGTAAAGAATCTGACAGTCTGAGTGAAGAACAACAAACAGTTTTCAACCGAGCTCGCACTCAAGATTCCATGCCTGGCATGGAAAGTTAACTCTCACCTCCGGAGCAGTTCTAAGGCTGGGACAAACTGCATGTGTCATAATATAGCAAGACTTCATGTTTGAAACTCTCAGTCACCTGCTGCCCTGAATCTTGCCATGAGCAGCTCAGTCCTAGCAACCACAGACTATGGTCTGCCGAGCTATAGGGCCGGCTCAGACGGCCCTAAAAGGCGTCAGAACAATCCTGAATAAGGCCTGCCAGCTTGTCCTAGGGGCCGAACACCTGATGTACCCTGTACAGCAAGACGGGTGGCTATCACAATCTCAGGGCACAATACACAGACATGCCTGCTACATAAAAAAAAAGTGTTAGGGCTCATACCTGAATCTACCAGCAGCCTCTTCAAAGCTTGGCAGCCCACAAAACACACTAGAAATGCAAATTAAGGGAGCCTCCAGGTACCTGTTAGGCATACCAAGCTAGCTCAGAAATCCCTGTCCTCCAGAGGACCAAGCTAGTTTAATGAATTACTCATCGCCCTCATAGAAAGCACGAAGCTCAGCCTTTATAAAACAAGGGCTGTGCTCACATCAGACACGTAATATGGTCTATGAATGCTTCATCTAACAGCACCTTGAGTACTCCCTGCTCTTCCCTCCCCCCACCCTAGTTCCACCTCCTCCCACCCCTTAGCCTCACCCCACTACCCTCCCCACTCTACCCCAGCTCCTCCCTTCCCATTTCCCCACTAACCCTCCAGTCTCCTCCCAACTACTGACCAGTCTCCTCCTGCCCTGCTCACCTCATCCTACTCTACCTCCCTAATAGCCAACCCCAGCTGTATCGCCTCCACTTGTCCCTCTGACCTTAATCCGGCCTGGCCGCACCCTGCCAACCCTCTCCCCACCCCGCTTATTCTTTCTTTTCATCCCCTCTCCATAAACTGCAACCTGCATCTATCGCGAGCCTCTAATCCAGTCACCCCCACATACCAACCTCCTATGAACCCTAGATAAAGCCCCATACTGGCTGCTAATACGCACACCCATGCTACCTTGAACTTGCCTAACTAGATGAATCTTGAAATTTCTTAAACACTGTGCCACACCTGGGTACAATTTCATCTTCACCTTAGCACTTACACGACTGATATAACCAAGGTATTCTATGTCTAGAAGAGTTAAAGAACTACCTTGTTACTGGCCAGTATTCCCACCCTCTATGTGGTGCTGATGTAATCTTCTCCAGGGCACTTATGGAACCAAAATAACCAATGTATCATGTTTTTACTGGCTGTATAAAACTTACTTGTATCCACCTGTAACCCCCACCCTCTGTAATCAGACTAGTATACGTTACCATATATGCTACTACCCGTTTTCAAATATCTGAACCCGTTTTCATATATTGTGCTGCACGTCACTGACTTGGAACCTCTGTAAACGAGCCTAATTGGTTCAAAGGTATTAATCTGATTCTGAAATAAATAAAAATAAACAAACATGGTATTGACAATGCAAGCCCTCACCCACCTAGCTAGATCAGCCTTGAGGCTTTTGTCCTCCAGGAAGGACAAACAACCTACCTGAATTCCAGAACTCTGTAGTCAGTCTTAGATGCATCTATGGCCTGTAGCAAATCCAACTTGTGCCACTCTTTTCGTGAGAAGGTAGCAGACAGAGAGACAGATTTCTGGCTCATATGGAATGCTGTGAGAGCCTTCAGATGGACAGGACTATTCAGAGTACCACCTTGTCCTTAAAATGACAAGGTATGATACCTTGTGCAAAAAGGCCTGGAACTCACCAATCTTCTTATTGAACACACAGCAACCAAAAAGACACCTCTGAGAAATCCTAAGGGGCTGTTACCAGCCCAAATGAGTGCCCTGTACTAGAAGAGCTGTCCCAGGACTGAACTTAAAGAATTTTAGATGAGACTATCTGATGGGGAAGGAAGATATGCATTCCTCAGATTTATGGAAGCTAGGATTCCCCCCTGCTGGGCAGCTCGGAAGATCAAATGCAAGGACTGCATCCAGAAGGTTGCTGTGATGCAGAAACATGTTTAGGCGATTCAGATGTAGGACGGGCCTGAAGTGTCCCCCCCCCCAAAACTTCTTGAGACTACAAAATCTATTGAATAAAACCCCAGGCCTAGCTCACTGGAGGTACCAGCACAATCGCCCCGATTTAAAAGAGGCGGCCCAGGGTCTGACAGCTTGCGTCTTCACAGGGTCCTTCAGAAACTGGGACAGCAGAAGTGCCCCTTCAGGAATTAAAAATTCTATAGCATAACCCAAGGCCAGAATTTCCAAATCCCACTCATCCTACATTATCTGAGGCCATCCTGTGCAAAAATTGTGCAGTCCTCCACAAAAGGAAGAGGGGCAGAGATGGACCAGCTGCACATGCTGTGATGAGCCCACTTTTCGTCTCTGGCCTCGCTGACCTTTGGGCAAGGGCCCCTCTGTTACAATTCCTCCTGTGACCTGAATAGGCTTACTCATCTGGTTTATGAAGTTCTGAAAGGAGGGAAAACCCCTCAAAAATGCCTGTCGGACACTCCTTGATCGTTTGGGCTTGATATGGCCTTTGCTGTTGCTTTGACACCGACAGGAAGATTTTTCTATCCTGGCTAGCCTACAAAAATATCCAACTGAACAAAACCTCCCAAGAAATGAACAGCTTGGTCTTTGAAGCATGATCAGCCACCCAAGGCCCAAGTCACACCTCACAGCTGACCCAATGTTATAAGCGGAGGTGGCAGACACGCATGTTTTCCACTGTAGTATCCCTCAGGAAAGGTGGAGGCCATGGATGTCTGCTGTAAAATGTCGACCCTGCAAACTGGAAGAATGAAGCCACCCAAGGTTACAACACACAAGATAAAGGATCTGGAAACAATAAAAAGGAGGCATAGGAGGTGCACAGATGTGGGTCATTGGAAGCAAAGGCTCTTCTGGACACAGCATCCAATTGCTTGTCGTGCAAATCCATTAAGGCAAAGGACCCTTCAATGAGAATAGGTGTGCCTGACCAAATTATGAACTACCCTAATTATGAACCACCCTTAACCACTCAGGGAGTGGTTTCCCACTTACGAGAATTCTTCTATAAAAGGAAATACATGCCTTCGGATCAGAGGTATTTTCCTGGTCTTCACCTGCCCATTCCTGTGCAAAGATTTCATTATAGTGAGTAAACTAAGAAAACACTTTGGAGCAGAGAAGGATGTGGACAGGATAGGACTGAACCACTGCCTCCAAGGAGGATTCTCTCTGAGCTGCCTGCAATGATCTACATGCCTCAGGTAGGACAAATGCTTAACAGACAGGGGAAGGACAGACATTCTCCTCCGGCTCCGCCCACTCCTTCCTCAGAGAAGATGTCCTCATCCAGTAACTTCTTTGGTCAGCCAAGATCCCAGGTATCCTCACATCCTGACTCTGTATGGTCAGGCTTGGGGTATTCCCTGCATATTCAGAATCGTAGCTGTATCCTGCTGCGCCTATACCTGTGTGAGCCACCCAACCCGAGGGGCCCAGTTTGGGGTTGGGTGTCATCTGACTAGATGTCCTGTGGATTATCAAAGCCCAAAAGTTCTCCCAAGACCAACAATAAAGATTTATGCAATTGCCCATCACTGCCACCTAGTACTCTAGATATCCCCCAACCCACGGGAGAGAAGGTTAAAGACATATTAGCTTGAGAAAGAAGGGGCAATAGGAACTTACCTCTTGCAGGTCTTTCCTCTTAAGCATTAGGGGCCTCTGATAAGCCATGGTGTCACGTAAAAGTCAGCAAGCCGTTGATCCTCACCAGTATTATCCCTCTGATGTTCCATGGCAACGAATAGGATGACAAAGATTAATCTGAATTTTGAGCCAACAGTGTCCAGAGATCAGAAACCGCACCACGTGGCACAAACCCACCAACGGACAGTGACTGCTGCAGAATGCCACACCATGCACAAAAAAAACAAATAAAAAAAAAACACTGGCAAGGATGCCAGTGACTATCACATATTTACAGGCTTAAGTCAAGGCGGGATTTACAAACCTAACAGCACAAATGACCCATCTTCAGACCATCATAAAAAGTCTGTCCAAAATAATGGTGGTTCATGCCTCCCGCTTAGCTGAAGCAAAGTGGTGGGGAGCTTAGACACCGTCGCAGAAATCAGTAAGGACAAAGATCGAAAGCTGCACCCCTCCCCCCGGGGGGAGGTCTTAAAGCAAAAATCAGATGAGCAGGAAATTAGGTCTAAAAGATTTAACATGCAATTGATTGGCTCTCAGGAGGGGACTGAGAAGGAAATACACATGGTTAGTAAAGCACTTAAGATCAGATCCCAAACCCATTATTACAAAATGGAAAGAGTACACCACAGTGGTCCCAAGCTGAAACAGGGGGTCAACCAAAGACATGTTATGATGAAATACTTCAGATATACTGATGAGAGAAGCCTGCAAGCAGCCAAGGTGGTAGGTCCTAAAATGTGAGCAGAGGTTCCATCTTCCAGGACTTTAGTCGTGACCTGCTGTTGAAACAGCAGTTCAAGAAAGTCCAGGTCAAAATGCTCCCAAAGAGGTAGGAGCTCACCCATCTCTACCCATCCAGACTCGAGGTATCCCACCCTAGGAGGCCAGTGAGATTTTTCACAAACCAAGCTGTAGCAGAAATACAGGTTACTCACCTGTAACAGGAGTTCTAGGAACGGTGTATATATGTATATAGAGACACACACACACACACACACACACACACACACACACACACTTACTGGCAGGTTCCTTGCCGCTTTAAATCTTGCCAGAAGGTCTTCAAGCTGGCTCCTCCCACCCACCTGGGTGGTAAAACTCTCGGCTCTGCCCCATGATGCCAGATCTAGCTCGCTGAAGCCAGGTTGTGTGTCAATGAACATATACCATTCCTAGAACTCCTGTTACAGGTGAGTAACCTGTATTTCTAGGGACATGGATATGTTATTCTATCCACACTTACTGGCAGACTCCTAGCAGTTCTCCAGGAGGAGGGAGGCAAGGCGCACACCCTCTACTTAGGAAATAAGGACTGGAGAACAGAGGTCCCAAAACCAGAATCCCAGCATGACTCAAGGTCGATGTGGTAGTGGGTAATGAAGGTGTGTGCCGACTTCCAGGTAGCAGCCCTGCATATTTCCTGGATAGGAACGTCCCTGGAAGCAGCCACTGAAGCAGTGGTATGGCAGGTAGAATGAGCTCTTATCCCTCTGGGAGGCTCCATGCCCGCCAACCTATAGCAGATATCTATGCAGGAGGTGACCCACCTGTCTATCGTCCGCTTGGCTGCAGGTCTGCCAGGTGCAGCTTCAGTGTAGGTGACAAACAGCTGGCGAACCTCTCCCTGAACTGCAGCCATCCGCTCCTTATAATGAGAGCGCTCTTCTAGTGTCCAGAGTATGGAGCCTGTATTCGGCCTCCGAAGTGCGACTGGGGTAGAACACCGGCAGAGTCAACACCTGGTTAAGGTGAAACTCAGACACCACCTTCGGAAGGAATTTCGAGTGGGGGTGCAGGACAACCTTGTCCCTGTGGAAGACCAGATAAGGAGAATCTATGGAAAGCACCTGGAGCCCTCCCATCCTTCTGGCTGACGCAATAGCCACCAAGGAGGCAGTCTTCCACGACAGGTGGGAGATATCGCACCTGTGCATCAGTTCTAATGGCTTGCCCATGAACTTGGCCAATACCAGCAGTAGATCCCACGGAGGTGGAGGTTCTCGCACCGGAGAGGATATGTGATCAAGGCCTTTGAAAAAGCACCCGACCACCTTCGCGTGCGCCCAGTAAGCAGAGATGGCTGCCAGGCACACCTTAAGGGTCGTCAACCGAAGCCCTTGCTAAGGCAGGGACCACAGGTAGTCCAGAATGCTGGCCAAGAAGCAGGAGGAAGGATCCAACCCCTTATCCCGACACCAAATGGAGAATCTCTTCCATTTGAAGGCATAGCATTTTCTGGTAGACTCCTTACAGGATGCCTCAACAACGTTGAGGACCTCGTCGGAAAGACCCAAGGCCTGGAACTCTAGCCACTCAAGAACCAGGCCATCAGGTGCAGGGATTGAAGGTCCGGTGGAGTACCTTCCTGGTTGACAGAGATCAGGTCCAGGTGGCTGGAAGCCGCCTCAGGAGCCTGAGGAGACAGAGGAGATCTGGATACCAGAATCAGGGCCAGTCTGGGGCTACCAGAATACCTGTGCCTTGTCCCTCTTCCTTGAGAAGCACCTTGTGGATCAAGGGAAATTGGGGCAAGCGTGAAGAGGCCGGGGTCCACGGCCTCGAGAAGGCATCCCCTGCAGCGAGCCCTGCTGAGGGGGGCAGGCATGAAAACAGCCTCAGCTTTGCATCTCCCTGGAGGCTAACAGGTCCACCTGAGGTGTGCCCAGTGGAAGAAAAGATCGTGTACTACATCTGGCAGGAGAACCCACTGTGAGATGCAGCACCTATCTGGCTTAGGGCATCAGTCAGAGTGCTGGAGGCTCCCGCCACATGGATGGCTAAGAGATCTGCCTCCAATCTGCTCACAAGGGACCAAGTGCGGAGAGCTTCCTTGCACAGGGGCAAGGAGCGCGTCCTGCCTTGGTGGTGTAGGTAGTACATGGTCGTGATACTGTCCATCTGGACCTGGACCACTTGAACCTGCATAAATGGAGCAAAGGCAGTGAGGGCTAGTCAGACCACTCAAGCTCCAGCAGGTTGGTGTGGGCATGGAGACTCCCAGGGACCAGAGACCATGCAGTCTGTGCTCCCCGATGGGCACCCCAACCCAGAGAGGCATCGGTTGTTAGAATGACTGTCTGCTCAGGGCGGACAAACGGGATGCCCTCCCGCAGATGAGCTGGAACGATCCACCACTGGCTGATCCAGAGGACCAGAACGTTGTGACCACTGGCACGCCAGCCCCCACTGAAGGGGACGCATGTGCCAGCGGGCCCAATGGACCAGGCTGCCATGAGGCGCAGGAAGTTCCGGGCAGGGTGCAATTGCCCAACCAGAAATGATTGGGCAAAGGAGGAAAGAACCTCGGCCCTGTCCGCCAGGAGCCGTGCTCTGGCTTGAAGAAAGTCGAGCTCTGCCCCGATTAATTGAATCACCTGTGTTGGCACGACTTCCGATTTGGCCTCGTTGAGGAGGAGGCCAATCTGAGAGAAGACCTGGAGGGCCAGATCCCTGGACTGCTCCAACTCCAGCCTGGAGGGGGCTGCAATCAGCCAGTCCGGTAAGGGTACACCTGAACCCTTCTGTGCTACAGGAATGCTGTCACCATTGACATGCATTTGATGAAGACCCTGGGAGCTGGAGAAGGCCGAAGGGCATGGGCCGAACTCATAAAGGTACTTCACTCTGAAGAGAAGGAATGGCTGGTGGACGGATGGATCGGGACATGAAAGAACACGTCCTGGAGGTCCAGAGAACAGAACCACAGGCCACGCTCCAAGGATGGAATGATCTGAGCCAGAGTGACCATCCTGAAGGTTCGAGACCTTAGGAACTTGTTCAGGTGTAGGTCTAGAATGGGGCGCTAGCCCCCCGTCCGTTTCGGGACCAGGAAATACCTGGACACAAACCCTGGGTCTGGTGGAGGATCCACCACCTTCTTGATCACCTCCTTTTGGAGGAGCAGAGCAATGTCGGCTCGACGAGCCGGCAGAGGGCTGTGGATCACAGCCCCTGTGGGGAAACAGCTCGACAGGGTGGGGCCTGCTCGACCCTAGAGGCAGACTTTTCCTACCACTTCCAACACCAGCAGTCCGCGCGATAGTGGACCAGGTGGAAAGGAAGTGGCGAGCAGTCTCTACGGGAAGAGAGAGACTAGGCTGGAGGCGACACCCTCAGCCAGTCACTGGGCAGGCTTGGAGGAAGGACCGGCCGAGGGACCTCTTGGGCCTTTTCCTCACGGCTTCCTGCTGAAGGAAGCTGCAGGCTTGGCTTTGGGGTGCCAAGTGCAAGCCTGCTGGCCCTGATGCTGGTGTTGCTGGGCTGGACATGCCACAGGGCCAGAAGGCTGAAATGGCTTATGCTGCTGCTGGCGGCCTTTGTCCTCCTGGGCAGACGTGACAGAGTCCAAGGTGGAATTGGAATTCTTGATCCTTTACAAGTGACCCTCCACCCCGGGACCGAACAAGTCGGTACCCAGGTAGGGAACATCTGCCAGCTTGTGCTGGGTATCCGCAGTGAAGGTGGAGATCCGCAGCCTAGCTCTGCAGCGCATGGCGACTGCAGCCGCTACTGACCGGGCACAAGAGTCTCCCAATGTCAAGAGCAGTTTGGAGCTGTTGCTTTGCCACCGCCCTTCCCTGATCTTGCACCTGCTTGACTGTAGTCTGCAGGTCAGCTGGGAGATGAGGAATCACCTCATAGAGGGAGCCCAAAAGAGCGTGGGAAAAGTGTGCAATCAGTACGGCCGAACTGGCCTGATGAAGGCCTAAGGAGGATGCAGCATAACTTTACGCCCGGAGTAGTCCAGTTTCTTGGACTCTATCCGTGGCATGTCCACGTCCTGAGCGCTTCCGGAGGACCGAACACACGGCTTGTCACCAACCCTCCGAGAGGGGTGCCCGAGAACTGGAGAGTGAGCTGGTGGGAACGGCATACTTCCTGGCTGAGGGAGCTGGACAAGAAGCTGGCCGCTGCCACAGCTCCAGGGCCAGGCCAACAATGGCTTCCAGCCATAGGAAAGGCCTCGAGAGAATCCCCCGTCCAGTATCTCCGTGAGGGATACTTTGCCTGCTGACACAGGTTCGAGCTTCATCCCAGTAGATTTTAAGATGAGCCGAAGTAATCCCATGAACGAGGATAGGCTCTCGTCCACAGACCATCCCCCAGAGGACTCCAGGTCGAGAGGCCTGGAGTACAGGGAAGAATCATTGTCAGACTCTGAGGAGTCTGCAAACAGTTGCCGAGGGCCTGAGCCACCCTCCACCTGCCAAGGGCGATCGGGAGTGAGGGTGACAGATAACAGATGGGGCAACCCATGACTCGACCAAGAATCCTTGGTCGGAGCCCGAGTTTTTGGTTGTGGAGGCGGGGGTTCCACCACGATGGGTGGCACAGCTGGTTTCAGCCGAACTGGTGCCAGCTTCGGCTCGACCACGAGGGGTTGTTTCAGCCACTCAGGTGACAGCCACTTAATGGCCGGGGAAGGTGACCGAGTCTGCTCGCTCCCGGACAAAAGGAGCTGCTGCCATACAAGATCCTCGTAGTGCCGACAACTTGCGCCGGAGCCTATCCTCCGATGAGGACGATGATGAGGATGAGCAGTGCTACTTCCCTCGGTGCCAAGACAGACTGCCGATGTCTGTGGAACCAGCTGGACCGAGAGGAGGTCCGAGACAGAGATCCTCGGTGTTTCCGAGGGTGGGTCTGGGAGGGAGCGGGGTAAACCATTCCTCCCCTGGCTCAGGGACCTTAACTGGGGACTCCGGCACAGGAGGCACAAGCAAGTCCTCAGTTTCCACCGGGGGAACCGGTGAAGATGGGTTGTCGGCTTCTCCAGTCGACAGCCCATCCGACCGGTAGAGAAAAATCTCGACTGCATCGATGGGTGTCTCAGATGACCGACCTGATGGGGACACCGTGAAGCCAGCGGCCTTAGCCGCAACCTCAACTGAAGTAGAGTGTCGACTATCCGGGGAAGGGGACCTCTCCCACGAACGTCGATGGTGGGACCAATCTTTAGAGTCCTTTTTCTTGGACCAAGAGGAGTGTCCCTCTCCTTTAGTAGAGAGGGACTGACAAAGCTCCTTAAATGAAGGAGAGTAGGAGGAGCCCAAGGAGAGCAGGATAAATGCCGTGACCGAGGAAGAAGATGCAGCCTGGGTCACCTCCTCCTCGAGGGCGATCATTTCCTCAAGTTGCTCAACCGAGACCGCCGCCGGACACTGCCGAACGGGCCTCCTTCGACTTAACTGGAGGAATAAGTCTCATGGGGCGCCCAAGTTGAAGTCTGGCAGCACGGTCTTCAAGAACGTTGACCGAGAAGGACTTTCACAATTCACAGGCCTACGATCGTGTTCGAGCCCAAGACAGTAAACGCATATGGAGTGCGGATTGGTAGAGACATCTTCTGCCCACAAGGGCACCACCGAAATCAGTCGATTTGTCCATCGCATCCGTGAAGGAAGAAAAAGACCGAAGTCTAGAAAATTTATGAATAAAGTTTCAGTTTAACCGACGAGTTAGGATCCAAGCCTAAAACGCAGAGTGCTAAGGAGGGAACCCAAGCTTCCAAGCGGTAAGGAAGATCTGGCGTCATGGGACGGAGCAGAGAGTTTTACCACCCGGGTGGGTGGGAGGAGCCAGCTTGAAGACCTTCCGGCAAGATTTAAAGCGGCAAGGAACCTGCCATGAAGTGTGGATAGAACATATCCATGTCCCTAGAATCTCCATTTCCAAGAGATGGACAACGTCTCACCAGAAAACTCCAGGCCCTGGAGCAAGCGAGCAGAAAAGCAGCAATTTTGCAATGGGGATGCAAAAAAAGGTCCAACTCTGGATGACCCCAGTGGTCAAACAGATCTTTACCATGGAGATCAGGAATTCCCCACTCATGAGCTTGTGACTAAAACTGGCTTACGCTGTCCACCAAGACGTTTTGGTTACCAGGAATGTGGACGGACTGAAAATTTAGGCCGTGATCTACTGCCCAGTATCGACCATCGCTGCTTCCCGACAAAGATATGAATGAATGAATGAATGAATGAGCACCTCTGTTAATGGAAGTGACCACACTGGTATCTGAATCAGCAGTGGGCCTGGGGACAGCAGAGTCAAGAATGTCTAAGGCATACAGAACTGCTCGCATCTCCAAGACGTTTAAGGCAAGGTAAATTTTATTTTTCCAGGCGCCCAATCACGGAGGCTCTGGGCACCGTACACAAGCAATACAACTATCAAACAATAAAATTATCAGCAATAAAACAGTCTAACACTGGAATAGATAAAATCGAATTCAAACAATACTGGCATGGGCTATCCCGAACTAAGATTTAATACAGTGTCCAAGAAGGCCAAGTTAAACAAGTGGGTCTTAAATGCCTCCACTGAGGGGGGGCCTCCCATACAAATGGTGGTAGTGAATTCCACAGGACAGGGCCGGCAACACTAAACATCCCGTCGCTGGCAGTTTTCAACCTCATTTTGGGAATCGCAAAGAGGCCCCTAGAGAAGGAGCACAGGGAGCGGACCGAGGCAGCGGGTTATAGGTCAGACAGGTAGCCAGGGCCCTGTTCATGTAGGGCATTAAAGGCGAGCAGCAAGCCCACCTTGAAGAGGATCCTCCACCTGACTGGCAGCCAGTGCAATTCATGCAGCACCGGGGTGACATGGCAGTACTTTAACTGCCCTGTCAGCAATGTGGCAGCTGTGTTCTATGCTAGCTGCAGCCTGCAAAGGATACCTCCCAAGACCCCAAGGTAGAGCTCATTAAATTAATCCAGCCTTGATGTCAAGAAAGCATGCACCAATGTGGGGAGGTCCAGGGGCGGAACTAGGGGCTTGATCCCGGCAATATTCCTAAGCTGGTAAAAGCTGTTCTGGACAACAGATGACACCCAAGCTTCACATGTCAATCTGCTGTTTAGGGGACACCAAGATCTCGCACCCCAGAGGAGGCCTTCAAAGGCACAGATCCCAGAAACACACTCGTCTCTGCACCCGAGGCCCTCCCATCATTCCCTCCGTTAGACTCCACCACTAGCACCCCTTCTTATCAGAGTTCAGTCACAACCAGCTGGAGGCCATCCAGTTAGTTTATCTCAGCGAGACATGCATTTAGCACTTCCATCACATTTGATGTTCCAGGGGCGAAGGAAAAATACAGCTGGGTGTCATCCGCATAGAAATAGAAACCCAAACTGTACTTCCTAATGAGTTCACTCAGGGGCAGCATATACACAGCAAACAGCACTGGCAACAAGACCAAACCCTGAGGAACTCCACACGACAGGAGGCTAGGGGAGGACGAGGAATTCCCCCATCACTACCCGTTGCCTCCTATTCATGAGGAAGGACTCAAACCAGCAGATAACAGTGCAGGTGAGTCCACAATTCTCTCAGGTGGCCAAGCAACACACAATGGTCTGTGTCAAAGGTTGAGGAGCGATAAAGAAAGAGTATTGTCCCCTCACCTCAATCTCTCGCCCCGAGGAGGTCACTATGCACCCAAACTAATGCGGTTTCTGTACTATGTCTCGTACGAAACCCCGTCTGGAAAGGATTATACAAATCAAAGGCCACAAGGTGTGCCTCAAGCTGAAGTGCCACAATCTTCTCAACAACCTTCCCTAAAAATGGGAGTCTGGATGGTAATTCGCCTCGACATCAGGGTCCAAAGATGGTTTCTTCAGAAGGGGCCTGACCAGTGCCTCCTTCAAAGCATCTGAGAAGACCCCTTCAGACAGCGAGCACCAGACAATCAAGGTGAATACCGGGCTGACTGTCAACACATCTCATTAATAAACTCGTCAACACCAGGTTCAGCTCACACTGTGTGCCTCAGCCAGAGAACAATCAGAGTGACCTCAGTAGCATCCACTGGTTTAAACTCCCCCTCAAACAAGCAGAGTGCTCTCCGGACGCCCAAGGCACCCACCATCAGCCATGTTATGGCTCACTGGCTGTACACCCAGCTGGGCAGTGGACACCCCGTCTTAGAAGTGAACAAACACTTTACATAAAGCGTCAGAAAAAGCTTTCTTGGGCTGTAGACAGGCTGGATTTAAGAGCCTGTCCACAGTCCGAAAAAGCAGAGTTTGTCAATTCTTCCCAGCAGCAATCTCCCTGTACAGGAACGCTGCCTTCTTACGGGGAGATTGCCCAGATACTCACTGTAATGGGAGCCCAGGGCCAATCTGTCCACCTCCGACCCGGACCTCCGCCAGCAGCACTCTAACCTCAGACTCAAAATCTTCAGTTTCCCATCAAATCAATGTGAAGTTCTGTCTACTGCAGACCACGTCCCTAGAGTCTGGTGGGCACCCAGGTGAGCCCCCCAACCAAGACCCAAGACAATCCATTGTGAGGATTTGCAGCAGGGGTGGAATGAAGACCAGCACCCCTCTCATAAGGATGCAGGGCTTGATCAGAGACCAGGACTGACTGTTCCAGGTAGCTATACTCTGGTCCCACTGGACCCACACAGTCCATTAACTCACTGCCTCCTAGCAAACGCCTGTAGTTGGCAGTAAATATACTGGTGTGTCCTGGGACAACTACAGAAGTCAGCTACAGAGTTTGTTGCGCCTCTTGCAACGCCTGGAGAAGTCACATATTTTAATATACAACACAATAGATTAGAATATATATTTGATTGCATACCACCATTGGAAAGTTAATTTTGTGCTGAATAACTGCCAGTGATATTTTGTGTATATGAGGTATACTTTGAGTTATTCACATTTGTTTATGGTATGGTGTGCATGGGTTATGTTGCTTTTACTGAAAATATGATTGTTTTGTAGCATAGAAAAACAAAACAAAAGTTACTTATTACTTGCATACCACCATTGGAAAGGTAATGCTTGCTGAACAACTTTGCCACTCATAGTTTGTGTCTAGCACTTATGGTTCTTGAGATATTAGGACTCGTTTGTGCCATGCTGACTGACTTGATTTTGCTTAGAAAGGCCCAGAATTCACTGTTAACAGTGTACAGGAGACTCGTGGTGCAACTTCAGAGAGCTCCTGTGGAGACAATGAGTTAAGGAATTCTCATATGCAGCCTGGCAAGGGGAACCGTAACGATGGCTGCAGCCTGAGTCCCAGGAGGCTCAGAAAGACCCATGCTAGGACAGGACAGCTGGAATGGAGCCGACTGCTTTGATCTATCAGGTGCTCCGCCCTGTCTTGTGGAAGAAAGGCCATCCCTTGGGCTGTATCCAGTACAGTCCAATGCACTAAAGTCACTGGCAGGGGTCAGAACTACTTCAGCAAGCTGATCGTGATCCCAAAATCCTGGAACAGGCAGCAAGTGTGGTCCAGGATTTGAAGCAGACACTCCCCGGATGGTGCTTCCAGCAGCTAATCGTCCACACAAGGAAACAGAAGCCCTGCCGCTCAGAGGGCAGCTGCCACCACTGTCAAGCACTTAGAACACTTTTGGGCGCGGCTGGGGACTGAAGATAAGCCAGAAACAGCATAGCCCTGAACTGGATATGGGCCCTGAAAATGGAATCCAAGGGAAGCACCAGTGGAGGTGCATACTCCGATTTGCAGATCGGCATTCTGCATGTCAAAGGAGCAAATCCAGTCCCCTTGGTGTAATGGGGCAGCAGACCCTGAAGGATAGCCATCCTGAACATTCTGTATTGGACTAACCAGGTTCAGCTCACCAAGGTCCATAATGGGCTAAAGGTCCCCTGCATGCCTGAGAACCAGGAGTAATGGGAGTAAAACCCCTTTCCTTGCTTGGACTGTGGAATGGGTTCTATGGCCCTTTTGTGAAGTAGGGCATGGATTTCTTGCCAGATCAGAGGGATATGATCGGGAGGATATGAGGATGGAACTGGACAATTATCCTGAGGCCACTCCAGGAGTTCTAAGGAGTGCCCTTACTCTATGGGCTGCACCAACCAACTGTCCGAAGTTATTTCCCCCCCACCTGTCCAGGTGGTGGGAGAAGTGACCCCCCACAGCCACCTCCGATTGCTTGGAAGGAGGAGTGAGGAAAGAGGAGCAGCTGCAGCCGAGGCTGCGGGACCTCCCCAAGAGCCCTTTCTGTCAGAGGGTGCAGGGGTGGGCAGGGCCACTGCTTTCCTTAGGGCTTGGCAGATGCGCAGGTTTGCTTATGAAACATAGAAACAGACTGACGGCAGATAAGGACCGCTAGAGCCCATCTAGTCTGCCCATTCCCTACTAGGATGGGCCGCAGATCCTAGTTAACCAGCCTATTTCTTCCTACCCACCACAAGAATTGCCTTATGTCTGTCCCATGCATTCTTGAATTCTCCCACAGTTTTAGACCCCACAACCTCCTCAGGAAGGCTGTTCCATGCATCCACTACCCTCTGTGAAAGAATACTCCTCACATTGCCCCTGAACCACCCTCCTATCTTTAAATTGTGTCCCTTGTTCTGCAAGTCTCTTTCTGAAATATGCTACCCTCTTGGACTGTTGATTCCACTGAGGTACTTAAAAGTTTCTATCATGTCCCCTCTCCTTCTTTCCTCAAGGGTATATATTAAGCTCCTTTAGTCTCTCCTCATACGGCTTCTCTTGCAGACTCTGCACCATTTTAGTTGCCCTCCTCTGGACTGCCTCTATCCTGTCTATGTCCTTCATGGAGATGGGGTCTCCAGAACTGGAGACAGTACTCCAGATGGGGTCTCACCAACTGTCTGTACAGAGGGATAACAACTTCCTGTTTTCTGCTGCTGATGCTCTCTCTATACATCACAGTATACCCCAGCCCTCCCTACTGCCTTCTCACATTGCTTGCTAACCTTAAGGTCATCTGATACGATTACCCCAGGTCCCTTCCTTTTGTTGTTACTACCTCCCCACCCATTGTGTATTCTTCCCCAGGGTTCTTGTTTCCCAGGTGCATTATTTTGCACTTCTTTGCATTGAATCCTAGCTGCCATTCTTCTGACCATTCCTCCAACCTTGCCAAGTCCCTTTTCATCCTTTCCACGCCTCCTTGTGCATCAACCCTGTTGCAGATTTTTGTGTCATCTGCAAAAAGACATACTTTTCCTTCCAGTCCCTCTGCAATGTCACTGATGAAGACATTAAAAAGGACTGGACCCAATACTGAACCCTGCGGTACCCCACTAGTAACCCCCCTTTCTTCAGAATGGACTCTATTTACAATGAGTAGCCTGATGAAAGGGTGCCCTCTACCCAGACTTTGGCAGTGTGCGATACTATATATGGACAGACTTTAGGGTCTTATGGTGCATCCAGACACCTGAAGCTGGGAGCAGCTATCTTCCACATCTCCTTTAAACAGTCTGTACCTTCTGTAGAGGGCATTCATGATTGACAACTAGACATCCTGGGCGAACCCAGACAACCCAAAGCCATGAGTGCCGGTGCTCGCATATGCCAGCCACTGCTGCCCAGGCAGACGCATCTACAGTGGCATAAACTACCTGGAATAAGTGGGTACAGACATTGGAGGCTGCCTTATAAGTACCCAGGGCTGGCCTGGCAGGGTCATCTAGCACGGACTGGACAGTGTCCCTGGCCTGGTCCCACAGGGCATTTTGGTACTGGAGCATGTGCACCAGTTAACTGAGGGCATGGATTGTCAAGGTGGCTGAAGTAAATGTCCATTTGCCTAGAAGGCCCAACCACAACATGATTAATGTGGCAGGGAGCTCAAATGCTTAGGCCATTTAGTACAGTCATTGAGCAGCGTTTATCACCATTAAATCTGCTTACGCATGCTCCTCAAGAGACAGTTTACCTGCTTGGGCATGGTACAGCCTATCAGCCTTTCTGGATATGGCTTACCTGGTTGGGCCTACACCAGGAACCAATGGTGGCCTCCTTGTAGGTATCTACAAAGAGAGGAACCACCCACAGGAGTGTCCGGCAGCTCAAAGTGTGTAGCAAGCTAGCACCGCATCAGGTCCTGCTCTTCAGTCTAACCCCATGGTCTCCTGAATAGGTCACATGATTGCTGAAGGAGGGGGTTGTCCGGTGGAGATTTGGGGACATACAAAGGAGTCCCGTCCCCTTCAGACGGGCCCGTGGAGAAGGTAAATGAACCACTGATGGACATCTCCCTAATCCTCGTCTTGATGTCATCCGGAGACGCAGGTCTGGGTGATATTCATCCCCCTCAGCAGGCCACCGGTGGGTAAAAGTCTGATTAGGTGGCGGGGGTCGGCCACGAGGGCACAGGAGTGGACAGTCCCAGAGAAGGTCCCTGGGGAGTGGGAGGTACCTGGTCCTGCCAGGGGGGGGCCTGTGACTGCATGAAGCCCCAAAGGAACGAAAGCAGGCCTCGAAAATACAGTAATAGCCGTCAGTCCAGCAGGCGTCTGATAAGGATAGACTGCTGCAGGTGTCTGCTGTGGATAGACCAGCGCAGGCCTGACAGACACGGGCTCCGGGTAGCCTGGCGTAGGCCAGACAGGCACCGGCTGTGGGGAAACTGGCACAGGCACAGTCAGAGGCAAAACCAGTGAAGGACCAGCAGGAGCCGGTTGCAGAAAGACTGGCAAGGGCGCCAACAGAGGTAATACAGGCACTGGAGAGAGAGAGGCACCCTGAAAGACGAGAGATGTGATGGACTTGGACCAAAGCAGGAGTCTGTGTCCTGCAGTGCCAGACCAGAGGCCAAAGGATGGGTGTTGGTCCCTGAAAAGGAGACCAATGCCTGAGTTGTGGGCAGGCGTTACAAGGGAGCCCAATGTCCAAGCCTGTGCCAGCTGAAGATATGTCTGCCACCATGCTGTGCGCCAGACATGATCAAGGGCCTAAGCAGCAGGGGCTGAGGGGGCAGGGAGCAAGCCCTGGCCCAAAAGGCCTCCGCCCAAGACTAATACTGGCGTGAGGCAGTGCTGTCAGTAGCCCTGTGGGTGATGGGGGTGTGCATGGCTGCCCTCCTCCACCGGAGGATGAAAACCTTTGGCAGTCAAAGGATGGTGGGAGACAGTCAACAGGAGGAGAAGAGGTCAGGAGCCTATTTTGGTCCTTGTTCCGGTGTTTCTTTGCCCTTGACTTCAAAGACTGGGAGCCTGAAGACTGGGCTGGGAGACAGTACCTCCTGGTCTGCAGCTCTTGTTCCATGAAGGCATCCTCCTGCTCCAGGAGAAAGTTCTCTAGGGTCCACTAGCAGCAGCATCAGGTGGCCTGGTTGAATTTCTGGCAGACCTCGCAGGCTTGGACATCGTGGGCTGGATAAAGGTAGCCAACTCGGGACAGAATGGCCATCCTTCTCCGGGATATTTTTTACTGCAGGCACTCTGTTTTTGGAACAATCAGAGGTCAAGGATGGTTTAGAAGACATTAAAAGAAAAATGAAGTAAGAGCTACGGTGAGAATTTAGAAATAAAATGCTTGAAGCACACAAAAATGGAGGTCGACTGAAGCTGCATCATTTTCCAGAGGTCCGACATGCATTGTTCGATGAGAAAAGTAGTGAGGCAGCTATGGGGGCTCCCCACTCTTCTAGGATAAGCAAACGTCTCAGGTAGACTGCTAGCTAGAAAGTTTCCGTGTAGTTCTAGTGCCTGGCGGTCACGTCCTACCTGTGTGGCTTGCTGCACTGGATAGCCTCGAAGAAAGATCACCCTGAATTAAATGGCAGATCCTCTAATCCAAACACAAGCATTGGAAATGGGGAGAGCAGGTTAGCCAATCTGAAAGCCACAGCTTAACAGGGACAATTTTAATTTAGGGATGCTCCCGGTTACCAGGTAGCCCAAACCTGCTATACAGAGTTGCAGCCCCAAGGTCTAGAAATTTAAAGTTTCTTCAGAGAAGCTTGAGAAGGCTAGGGGTTGCAGTCCAGAATACTCTTATGCCCAACATTCTAAGACTCTGGCTGTGCCATTTCCTATAGTAAAGGTGCACAACACTCGGTTGAAATGAATACCAATGGACAATGTGTACGCTATGAAAATTCTATCTTTCAGAACTCTATGTTGCTACCCATCTTAAGTGATACAGCTGAAATTGGTGGCTGATGCAACCAAGTCTCATGTCCTCAGGGTTCTATACTGAGGTCACAGCTTTAAGCTGTTCTACCACCCCAGTGGGGAAGCACATTATCCATATGTAATTATTCCACACTGACAACTGACATTTACAGAAATGCAATACAATCTCAGTATTAGGCTTGAGCATACCAAACGTTCACTGCACAATCTCTCCTTACAAGTTTTTTTTTTTTTTCCATCAAATGTATTTTTCCATGCACCTCTCCTTCCGAGGCAAGTCCAATGCCACAATGCCCCCCTTCAACTATCGACCTCTGCCACCAACATCCTCAGACTGCCACTGCCATCTGCCCCCCTCCACCAAGGGAGTAAATCTAGCCTGGTAGTGAAGAGTTATGCACCCTGGGTGATCAGGTGGCATGAGAGGAAAACTGTCAGCCATCAGTGTCCAAATGAGCCCACTTTTAATTCTGCTTTAAGGTCCCCACCAATTTCCTAAACATGCACACAGAAGTGGACATGGTATGTTATGTATGCCCTGTGGCACATGGTCACCCATGCTGCCAAGGACACCACCCAAGACTTCATCAGTGGCTGCAAGGAGAGTGACATGGCACTATCCCTACCACAGGACATCATACAATGGTCGCTCTTTAGTCATCCCTGCCAGCCTCTGCTCTTGAAGTCCAAGACACAAGACCTGAATCCTAGTCACCAGAATGGTCCCTCACCAATGGGTACCATAAATCCATTTCATAGTATGCAGGTTTTATACACTAGCTTTACAGGGACACTGTCAACTATTTTATTTCTAGATGAAAATACACATTTTATGATTGCTTATCTTCTCTAAAATTCATTGATGCTGCTGATTGCTGTATCTGCTTCCTTTCTTAGCGGAACTGAAATGCATACGAATGGTACAGTACTACTCAACCTTGCTTAAAGTCCTTAATTTACTTTTATGACATACTCCAAACCTGAAGACAGATTTGAATCCAATTAGCCTCCACATGCATACTGTGACACCCTGAGCAAGTCACAACTTCCTTGTGTTCCCAGATTGCACCTGGAAACTAGCTCCAGCTTAGTATGCCTTTCCTGATTAAACAATTTCCCTTTATAACTTACTCCTGGAACATTGCAACACCCCCAGATAGTGCAGCCACACATGAAGCAACAGTCTTCTCCTCCCACTGCATCATGAGTGGCTAGAATTGTGTTGTGGGTGCTCCCAAGTACAAGAAAGCTACAGTGCAAATTGATCAAGGACTGTAAACAAACCTGTTTCTGTACAGTAACACCAGTATGGTGGGCAGTCTGCTTTTCACTTAAAAAAGAAAAGAATCAAACTACCAGATACAGCAGTAATATCTATAGAAAGTGACCAACAAGCATGTGTCAATCCTGAAAGTTTGCAGTGTTTCTAAATGAACAGCGCGGGGAAGCACTCCATAAAGTTTAATGGGGGCAATGTTTAAAAAGTTGCTTTCATATTTTCCGGTGACTATTTTGTCAAAGAAAGGCAGTCGCTTAACTAACAAGGACCTTGATAGGCAAGTGACTGCCTTTAACAAAACAGTCACGGAAAAGTATAAAAATAAGCTTTTAAAAAGTGCCCCCATTAAATTCTATGCAGTGCGTCTCCGCATTGTTAGTTTCCGCACAAGCGCAGATGCAGTGGCGGTACTGTGCATGTGCGGAATCTGCCACATTCCACACATATCTTTCATGACTGTTTGGCGGCTTTTTCATGTTTTCACACTGGCCACTCTTGGCAATAAGCAGGCAGCGTGCAGGTGCGGCGAACTAAATAAAATCTGTTCTTTAAACTAGGAACACTGAATTCTAAGAGGGGTTGACTGTGTCCCTTTAATGTAAAAAAATAAAATAAGGCACACCAGTCAGAGCAGTGAGAGGGTGAGGAGCTGGACGCCCTTTCCTTTTGCTATGCCAGCAACGCAGTTTCAGAAACTGACCAGGTCACTCATGAGCATCTCAAGGAATGCTCTCCTTATTTAGAAATGGGGGTTACGGTGTCTTACTGCACCTTCTTCATCTAGGAGACACTAGCTTGTATGACAAGCAAGCCCATTGGGAAGGGGAGCAGACATGGATGCCCATATTTTATACATGGGTCAGCAAGCATGTGTCTCTGCATGAGACTCTGCCTCAGGGGAAAGCCACAATGAAAAATGGAACTACACACTGTGCCAGCAGGATGATTCCACGGTGTCTGCAGCTTCCACACCACCTACAGGGCCACAATGAGAAATATGGATTGTGATTCAGGGTGGGTAGGACAGCCCTCCCACTGACCCCGTCACAAGGGGTATATCCATGGGGGGGGCCGCTCTCCTCAAGGCAAGTCCCTGAGACACTGGGTGATGAGGGTGGGAGACCGGTGGAAGGTAGCAACTGCGCAGAAGAGGAAGAAAAAAAAAGGCACAGTACCCTGATCATTCGGCCATGAGGTTTTGACAACACGTGGCACAACGGTCTCCAGCACTCTCTCCACAGCTGCAGGGGTGGCCCTTATCGGATTCTGGGGATATAAAAAAACACAATAGATTAATAGTAAAGTATTGGTACCAGTTTTTGTTTTAGGTTTAGAAGGGAACAGGACAGAGTGTGCTGTAAATTCTCCACTAACTGCAAGTTCTGGGTTTTGAGATAGGAGTTGCTGCACAGAACTTCAACCGTTAAGTGCAGTTATTCAAATCATAAAGCATTGCAGGCTTGCAACAATTTACAATGCAAAAAATCGGCCTTCCGTTCATCAAAGCAGAAATCAGTCCCTAGCAGTAACTGAGAAGGTGCAAAGTGCAAAACAGACCCAAACTGAACAGAAGGGTGGGGGGCAAAAGCATGCTGAGAGTGTACATGGTCTTAGCTGTCCAAATACCTAACCAAAAGGCTGCAAAAGGTCCCCTGGATGTTCTTGTGATGTTTCATATGTGCTGTAGAGGAATTCTGATGCAAGGCTAATTCTACGAGACTATGAAAATCCTTGCATAATGTTTTGTACCCTGCAATGTTGAACAAACAAAAATAATACAAAAAAGATGCAAAAGGTGTTTGATAAGATACAGGACACACTGAAGCTCAAAGGTGATGAGTTCAAGGGCAATGTTTGTCAGCACTTCTATAAAGTGTTGAACCTGTGAAACACCCCACCAGCAATGATGACAGACAGGAAGACAGCGCAGGCTTTCAAAGCAAGCAGGGTAAAATTTCCAATTCCTAAAGGGAAAAAAAAAAAATCACAAGGTACCCTGTGTACTAGTGTGTGTTTTATTCATTGACATACACTGATAATACTATCATTCAGGTCCCAAACGATACTATTACAGCACCTGAACGATAGTATGATCACTCCTGAAGTGTACTAAAGAATTTCTTGAATGCTTTAGTGCGAGGATTGCAATCGAAATCCATACACTAAAATGCATTTATATACCAGAAGATGCATCAGGAAAGTATTAATGTTGAAAAATTACTGACAGCAATAAGTAGGATTTAGCTGTGGCAAATGTAATAAGGGGAAAGTAATTTCCAAATCGAGAGGGGGGGGAGAGAAGAGTAATTCTGTAGGTACTGAAGTCAAGAAAGAAAAAATACATGTTACTCACCTGTTGCAGCACATCTTCCACAGTATGATCTCTTGCAGCAGGTAACACACTTGGGTCATTGCCAGAGCTCGTTGTGTCGCACTGCAGCTCTTCTAGCAGTTTTCCAGGGACCAACCACATATGACATCTTCCTGCTTCCTATATGAAAGAGTGGGCAGTCCCCGGTATACTCCAGTCATTTTCCCCACAGTCTTCTGCTCACACCCAGCAGTCAGACGAGAACTCAATCCAGAAGCGGAATTTTCAGTTTCACTTCCTGCATCGAATGTCAAAAGAATCTACAAGCAAGACAGTGCTGTTTCGTTCTTGTAATTGCAGTAGAAGAACTTACCGTAACAGCAGATCTTCGAGAGAGAGAGGCTCTTGCAGTAGGTAATTACATATAGGACTGACGCCGGCAGGACACCACGGAAAAATTTCTAGCTAGCAGTCCCTGGCGAGGGACCGCCCTCATGTCAGGTGACCGGCGTCAGGAGAAGTCGGTATAAAGGGGTGGTCCCTCTCACCCGCCTTCCAGTTCTTTCCAGCCACGGGCCAGAAAGACCAGACGAGAGAGGAGCAGATATTTCCCTCACTGGAAAAGCTGAAAAAGCCTAGGGGGATGGAGGGCAGGAAGGTATTACCTACTGCAAGAGCCTCTCTCGAAGATCTACTGTTACAGTAAGTTCTTATGCAACTGTACTATCTTACTTCGAGAGGGCTCTTGCAATAGGCAGTTACACATAGGACTGAGTCCCAAGCAGTCTGGAATAAAGAGGCACACCGGGAGGAGGAAAAACTACTTCAAAAAGCAGTTCTAGCAGTGCAAGCCTCAAAACAAGAGGCCTTGCAGAACAGCCAGCCCGAAGCCAGCTCTACGGCGAGAGACAAGATCCAAACTGTAGTGTTTAGTAAAGGTATGGATAGAAGTCCAGGTGGCGGCAGCACAAATGTCTGCCGCAGACACATTTTTGAAACAAGCCGCTGAGGCAGCTGCTCCTCTGGTGGAGTGACCTCTTACTTGACCCGGAAGGGTCTTGTTGTATTTGTCATAACAGAAAGTGATGCAATGAGCCAACCACTTAGGCAGGCATTGCTTGGAAATAGCATTACCTTCCCATTTATGAGCAAGAGAGACGAACAATTGATCAGTCTTTCTGAGATCCTTTGTCCTGTTGGTGTAGTATCTCAGAATCCGGTGAACATCCATAGTATGGAGTAAATACTCCCATTGATTAGAGTACTGCGTAAAAAAGGCAGGTAACTATGGACTGATTTAGAGTAGACTCAGATACTACTTTAGGGAGAAACTTAGGATTTGTGCGAAGAGCAACATGTTCCTTGTGAAAAATCAAGTATGGGATTTTACACATCAGGGCCTAGAGCTCGGAAATTCTCCAAGCAGAAGTGATGGCCACCAGGAAGAGAGTCTTCCGCGAAAGGGAGGGACAGTAAATTTCAAGAACAAAGTTCAAGTCCCAAGGGGGAGCACGAGTACAAATGGGGGGCCTCAGATGGAGGACCCCTCTGAGAAAGGTCTTGGAGACCAAGTTGAGCGAAAGCTTCGTCTGCTAAGGGAACATGATAGGCCGAGATGGCCGCCACATGTACCTTCAGAGAAGAATGACAGACCCAGGTCAAACAGATAACGTAGATACTCCAGCAGAAGCCGGCTGAACAGGAGAAGGGTTCCACGTTCTTGGAAGCAGCCCAGATAGTGAATCTTTTCACACATCATGGCATAAGTGGATCTGGTGGAGGGTTTTCTGGCCTCCAGCACTTTGGGAGACACTCCAAAACAGGACTGGGCTAAGTCTGCAGGAGCCATGCGTGCAGTTGAAGAGATCCGAGGCCTGGATGGACCAGGGTCCCTTGATCCTGGGTTAGTAAACCTAGAGATAGAGGAAGGGGAGGATCTTCTGAGTATTTTTGTAGAAGAGAGAACCAAACTTGCCTGGGCCAGAAAGGATCAGAATCATTCGCACTCCTTCTGAAGCTAGTTTCTGCAAGACTTGTGGGATAAGTGGAATTGGGGGAAAGGCATAGACGAATCTGTCCTTCCAGTCTAGAGACAGAGCGTCGCTCCAAAATCTGCCTCGCTCTGGAACGAGTGAGCAGAAGATGGGAAGTTCTGCGTTTAGAGGGTATGTGCACAGGTCGACCTGTGGTGTTCCCCAAAGTCGGAAGATATTGTCTAGGACCTCTTGGTCCAGTTCCCACTCGTGAGTCAGAACAGAAGAGCGACAGCTTGTCAGCCAGGGTGTTGGCTACTCCCGGAATGTGAACTGCCATGAGGTTAAGGTCGTGTTGTGTTGCCCAATCCCAAACCCTCATTGCTGCCCTGCAAAGAGGGTAGGACCGAGTCCCTCCCCATTTGTTGATGTACCACACCATGCACCTGTCCGTCTGGACAGCTAGGTGGCCGGGAAGGATGTATTGGTGAAGGGCTTGGAGAGCGTACAACACTGCTCGAAGCTCGAGCACACAGATGTGGAGAGCTTGTTCTAGCTTGGACCAGGAGCCCTGGGTCCGATGAGGGTCTAGATGGGCTCCCCAACCTTTACCTGAGGAGTCTGTGGTTAGAGTCTGGGAGGGGGGAGGACAAAAGAAAGGAACTTCCCGAAACAGGTTCTCTCGATCCATCCATCATTGCAAGTCTCGAAGCATCAGCGAGGAGACCATAACTGGGTGATCTAGATCGTCCACTAGCTGATTTCATTGACAGCGTAGAGTCCACTGAGAAATTCTCATGTGGAGTAGAGCACGAGGAACCGTCAGGATAGCAGCCATGAGCCCAAGGAGGCGAAGGACCGACCTCATAGAGACCATCATGCGGTCGGACAGCAGACTTATTTGGGTCTGGAGAGTGGACGCCCTGTCTGGAGGCAGGAAGGCCTTGCCTGTGGTCGTATCGAGAATCGCCCCAATAAATTGTAGTCTCTGGGATGGGACCAGATGAGACTTGGAATGGTTGATGGTAATAACTAGGCAGGCAAAAACCTGCTGGGTAAGGGAGAGGCAACGCAGGAGTTCCTCCCTGGATGAGGCCGCATGGAGACAATCGTCCAGGTACGGGAAAACCTGCACTTCCCTGGTACGCAGGTGGGCCGCCACTACCGCCAGGCATTTGGTAAACACTCGGTGGGGCAGAGGACAGTCCAAAACAGGAGCACCTTGAACTGGTAGTGGTCCCCCTGGAATGCAAAACGAAGGTATTTGCGATGAGATGGACGAATGGTAATGTGCAGATAAGCATCCTGCATATCCAGAGCACACAGCCATTGACCCGGCCGGACGAGGGGCAGAAGGCTCTGTAAAGAGAGCATCCTCAACAGTTTGTATTCTACGAAAAGATTCAGGGAACTGAGATCCAAAAATCGATCTGAGATCTCCCGTTTTCTTTGGGACCAGGAAGAAATGGGAATAGTAACCTGTCCCTTGCAGATGAAGGGGGACAGGCTCTATTGCTTGTTTCAGCAGGAGAGACAATTTCCTCCTGGACCAAGAGAAGATGTTTCCGTGAATAAGACTGAGCTGGAGCACCCAAGAATCTGGGGTTATCTCCCATCCCGGAAGAGGGGTGGAGGGAAAACCTCCCTCCTACCGGTTCCTCCGGGAAGTCCGGAGGCAGTGGGAGAGGAAAGGAGTCAGGTGGTGTGGGGCAGCGCCACAGCTGAAGCACCCACTGCTTTTTTGGGCAGGAAGGCTTAGCAGCAGTGGGGGCCCGTTTTGTGGCCCGCCTTCCCTGGGGTTTCGCCTTTGGCCAATTCTGTCCGAGAAAGGGACGGCGCTGCTGCTGATGGGGATGGTACATAGAATCAACCAACTTCAGTGCCGTCCCAGTCTCTTACAAATCAGTGATGTCCTTGACATCACTCCCGAAAAAGCACCGACCCCTGGAAGGGTGCTTCCTAGATAGCAGATTTCGCACCTCCGGAACCAACCCTGACACACGGAGCCAAGCATGACGCCGTAGGCATACAGCGAAAGCCGAGCTCCGCCCAGCAGTGTCCACTGCATCGTTTATCGCACGAAGCATGTGTCGACTGGCTGAATGAGCGGACAAGATCAGCCAACTCCTGCTTGAGTTGGGAGTCAGGCAAGGAGTCCAGTTTGGCTTCCACCCAAGTCAGAAAGGCATTCTGGCAGTCCCCCCATATGGCTGACAGTTTAGGGCCCTGATCCCCAGTGTGGAGGAAGCGTAAATCTTTCTCCCATACTGGTCCAGAAGGCGTGATTCCTTATCAGGTGGTGACGAGCCAAGATGTTTGGGGTTGGCTGACTGGCCGTGAGCGGCGCTAATCACGACCGAGTCGGCACGAGGGTGAGAATCCACGAAATCAACACCCTCTGGAGCATGATATAGCCTGTTCGACTTCCGAGGAAGTGGGGCTAAAGCAGATGGCCGTTTCCATATAGTGGTAGGTAACAAGGTCTGCCTGAGGCTCTATCCAGGGCGGCACCAAGGTAGGAGCTGTCACGGGCAGATCCAGATGTTAAGTGAGTTTCAGACGCTGAGGATCTGGTTCCAGGGAGTGCCACTGATGAACCTCCTGGATTTTCCTAATTAACTCCGTAAAAGGATCCTCCGGAGGAAATCTTGGCCTGGGCTTCGACGGAGAGCGTGGCTCGTCGTCTCTCACAGAGTAACTGTCGGAAGAATCAGAGGGTGAAGAGGAGGATGAAGAGGAAAAAGACTCCCTTTCCCCACCCGGGGGAGGAACAGACCCCTTGGGAAGTCCCCGGGGAAGCGTATCCTGCCCTTCTCTGGATCCAGACAGAAGAACCCTGGAATCCGGAGGTGGTGAGGAAGTGTGCCGACTCGGATGTACGGGAACCTGGGACAGCACAGTCATCGGAAGGCGGCTCTCTACCTCTTTGGTGAGCTGAGCCTTGGCCTCAGCCCACCAGGAGGCCAGAGTCTCCTGCAGGTCCACCAGCGGCCGTGAGGGCGGTGGAGGAGGCGGCGGCGGGGGATAAGGATATGGGCTATAACCGTATGGAGCGTATCCAAAACCCAGCTGCGGGTAGCCCTGGGTCAGGTAGCCCAGCGCCTGGTACTGTGGCACTGGATACTGCAGTCCCGGGTAAGTCGGCATCTGATAGGACGGAGGATACCCGGGAGCGGGGGGGCTGCCAGAGCAGATGGCCTGGCCAGTGGCCTCACGGGGAGGTCCACAACGGAGGGCCCGACGGGAGCGGGATGTCTCCCAGAGTTGGTAGGCCCAGCGTCAGGGCCGGAGGTACCGGCATCCGGGGAGCAGACGTCAGATCCGGTGCACCAGGTGGTGGAAGGACTGACAGAGGAGGAAGATCTCCAGCTTCGCCCGGGGATGGAGGGAAGAAATCCTCAGGGTCGTGTTGGGGAGACTCTGGGTCCCCATACGGCAGCGAAGGCAGGGAACCGGGTACGACGGACGTGAAGAAGGGGGTCTGTCTGTTCCTTCGCCAGCCGGACGGACAAGCCGACGTGAGGCTTAAGGGCAAGCTTCCGGCTGGTGCCGAAGGAGCCAGCATCCGACTTATGAGAGCCATCACCGGAGGCAGGTAGAGTAGAGGGATCGGCCTGGTCCAGTGGAGTGGAGGCCGCGCGCTGCCCCGAAGGGCTTCTTACCGGCCCCCTCTGGGCAGACATCTGAGGAGCTGACGCCCGACTTACCAGAGTCTCCCGCAGTGGTAAGCCGCAAGCCTGCAGCCGAACCAAGGGCGGAGGCCTCCAATTGCCCGAAGGCGCCTGCAAGGCCCGAGCCAGACGGGCGGGCTGACGCCCTCTTGGAAACCTCCGAAGTGGCAGTCGAGGAGCGGTCCCCCAGACGGGACACTACCAGTGTCCTCGCAACTCCCGAGGGAGACGTGGTACAGGAGCCCTTGTCCCGGTGCCTCTCCTTCCGATGGCCTTCGGGAGAAGTGGACGCCTGTCTCCATGTTTTAAGCTCCTTTTCCACTGAACTCATTTTCTTCAGAATATGTGCTTTCAGGGATTGCTGCCGCCTTTTCCAAGTAGCCGCGTTGAAACTGAGGCAGTGCTGGCACTTCTCGACCGGGTGATCGGGGCCTAGGCAGAACAGACACAGGGAATGGCAGTCCTTGTGCGGTAGTTGGGTGCCACACGAATCGCACTTATTTTTGTGCTCGGAGGGTGTAGAGGAGGACATACACAGACGATGGTACTAACGTTAGTCAAAAAAAAGCAATTTGGTAAAAAAAAAAAAAACCACGAAAACAGGGCTGACGAAGCACAAACTTTTCCGCAAGGCGCTGCACGAGCCAACGTCGGGAAAGAACTGGAAGGCGGGCGTCAGGGACCGCCCTTTATACTGACGTCTCCCGATGCCGGTCACCTGATGTGGGGGTGGTCCCTACGCCAGACCACTAGCTAGAAGTTTTTCCGTGGGGTCCTGCCGCCTACTGGCGGCATCAGTCCTATATGTAGTTACCTACTGCAAGAGCCCTCTCAAAGTAAGATCTACCATTTCGACAACCACCCCACTTGTGTAAGGTGTCTGGGACTCGCACGACACCACCTCCTGCACTCACTGGCAGGATTTCAATCAGGCAACCCATCGACGACGGCTGCAGGAGATAGAATCCTACCTTATGGAGCAGAACTTCTCTACTAGAGCATCAGGTGGCCAGTCCCAAGGGTTCCCCGTCCACAGATTCTCATAAGCGGCACAAAAGTGAAGCTCTCCTCATCCTCTTTGGGCAAAAGTTAGTAGACGGCCACCATTACAGGTGCTCCACTATAGATGCCCTAAAAGACTGCCTCATCAACGGTGGTTTCCAGCGCCCTTTTGGGAGTTCCTGATGAACCCTTTGTTGCTTCCATTGATGTCCCGTTGATGGGGGCTCACTTCCCATAGACTGCTTCATTTAAACATTCTACTGCTTCTTCCCTCATTGCCCTGTCAACGAGGGGTCACGTTCCTATGGGGAAGCTTACTGCATTTGCCATTCATACTGCCCCTCCTTCCTCACAACGATTCTATCATAGGGGTCAGGCAGACAGGGATCGAGACCCTGGGCTTTATTACCCAGGTGCTAGACCTGCTCATTACCTTGTGTCCAATTTCCTCCACAATTCCCCTGGTTTCTTAGAAACCCCCTCCTTCCTACCCCCCCCAAGTAGATCCATCAGTGGTACAGCAGGTTCTACAGGTCATTAGGCATGCTCAGCCTCCCAATCCAGGGGAGCCAAGTCATCCATCCCGTTCCCCTACTCTGCCAAAACGTTTCCAGGGTGATGGACCCTTCACCTTGGTCACCCTCCCTCCCCATATGCCGACTACCTATCAGACAAGGAAGAATTTCTGGGAGATTTCAGAGATTTGGTGTCATGAGAATTTACCAGACTTGGACTTCCAACCTCAGTTCCCTCTTTCTAATACTTCTTTTAACGAGGACCTATCCCACCACACAGCTGCCTCTCCTCCAGAGGAACCATCCTTTCATGAGAAGGTCTAAAATCCAAGAAGTCATGGAATTTTCAACTACTGAACATGAAACAAAAGGATATGGCAGACCATTTAAAAAGTACAGTTACATAAGAACTTACCGCAACAGTAGATCTTCAAGAGAGGCTCTTGCAGTAGGCTATTACACATAGGACTGACGTCTGCAGGTGGCAGGACCACACGGAAAAATTTCTAGCTAGCAGTCTCTGGCAAGGGACCACCCCCACATTAGGTGACCGGCGTCAGGAGACAGCGGTATAAAGGGGCGGTCCCTCACGCCCGCCTTCCAGTTCTTTCCCGCCACAGGTCACAAGAAACCAGAAGAGACAAGCGTATATTTTCCTCCCTGGAAAAGGAGCTGAAAAAGCTTAGGGGGATGGAGGGCGGGAAGGTATTACCTACTGCAAGAGCCTCTCGCGAAGATCTACTATTAAGGCAAGTTCTTACATAACTTACTATCTTAGTTCGAGGGGGCTCTTGCAGTAGTAGGTAATTACATATATGACTGAGTCCCAAGCAGTCTGGAACAAGCAGCACACGGGAGAAGGAAAGCTACTCAAAGCAGATCCTCTAGCTGTGAAGGCCTTAAGAAAGAAGACCTTGCAGAACAGCAAGCCTGAAGCCTGCTCTACAGCGATATCCAAACTGTAATGTTTTGTAAATGTATGTACAAAAGTCCAAGTGGCAGCAGCACAGATGTCTGCCACTGACACGTTCTTGAAACATGCCGCATCGGCAGCGAATCCTCTGGTGGAGTGGGTGGAGTGTCCTCTTACTTGACCGGGAAGGGTCTTGTTGCACTTATAACAGAAGGTGATGCAATGAGCCAACCAGCTAGACAGGTATTGCTTAGAAACAGCACTGCCTTCTCTTTTGGGTGCAAAAGAGACAAACCTTTGATCAGTCTTTGAGATCCTTTGTTCTGTTAGTGCAGTATCTCAGAATGCAGTGAACGTCCATAGTGTGAAATAAATACTCCCGCTGACTGGAGTACTGCGTAAAGAATGCGGGTAATTCTATGGACTGCTTCAATGTAGATTCCGCTAGCACCTTGGTGAGAAACTTTGGACTTGTGCGCAGAGCCACGCGTTCCTTGTAAAAAACAAGTACGGAATTTTACACATCAGGGCCTGGAGCTCAGAAAATCCTCAGAGCAGAGGTAATGAACACTAGGAACAGCATCTTCCATGAAAGGAACTTCATGTCTGCCGAGGCCGCCGGTTCAGAAGGAGGCAAAGTAAGTTTCTCAAGAACGAAGTTCAAACCCCAAGGAGGGGCAGGAACTCTGATAGGGTGTCTCAAGTGAAGAACCACTCTGAGGAAAGTCAGACTTCCAGTTGAGAAAACATCCCATCTGCGAAGGGAATGTGGTAGGTCAAAATTGCCATGTCTTGCTTTAGAGACGAGTAAGACCCAGGTCGAAAAGATGGTGCAGGTACTCCAGCAGTCACCCAACTGAGCAGGAGAAAGACTCAAAGCAGTTTGAAGCGGCCCAGATTGAGAACAGTTTCCACTTCATAGCACAGGTAGACCTAGTGGAGGGTTTCTTAGCCTCCACCAGGATCTCAGCAACCTGGGGAGAAATCCCAAAGTGGGCTTGAGCTATGTCTGCAGGAGCCACGCATGCAGTTGAAGGGACTTGAGACCTGGAAGAACCAGGGTCCCCTGATGCTCGGTCGACAGAATCTGTGACAAAGGAAGAGGAGGCTCCTTTGAGTATTGTTGCAGTAAAGAGAACCAAACTTGCCTGGGCCAGAAGAAAAAGTTACTCACCTTAGTAATTATGTTTCTTCTAATGGAGTCTTGCTGTATTCTGACAATTGCAGTGATTCCCAACCTTTGAACTGCCCCGAAGAACAAAGAGCTAACTTTCTATGCAGGGCATAGAATGCAGAGCTCAAGCTCGGTTTGCAGTCTGTCTGGAGTGATTCAAACCTAAACTGTCAGATTCTTACGAGCCCAAGTAAGAAAAAAATTACTCACCGTAGTAATGTTGTTTCTTCTAATGGAGTCTTGCTATATTATGACAGGTGCAGTTTGTCCCACCATTAGAACTGCTCCGGAGGTGAAAGAGTTAACTTCCATGCATAGATACATAGACAGTGTCGGCAGATAAGGGCCTATGGCCCACCCAGTCTGCCCACATGCAGAGCATGGAGCTTAGAGCGCGAGCTCGGTTAAAGCAGCTCTGTTAGGGTGGTTTCAAACCGAAACCATCAGATCTTTACGAGCAAAACTCACTAAGGCTCTGTGTGGAAACTGTAACCTACACTAGCCAACTGGCTACTAACATATTCACACATTTTCCTGGTCCCAACACCAAGACTCAAGTCAGTGGACCAGAAAAATAAGATAAAATACCTAAATAAAACACCCAAACATGAAAGAGGGCATCAATAAATGCCAACAGTGGACTGCCCACCCCATACCCAAAGTAGAAGTTTGAGAGGGGCAGGCTGGGGGGGGGGGGGTCCATAATATAGCAAGACTCCATTACAAGAAACATTACTAAGGTGAGTAATTTTTTCTTCAAACATGAAGTCTTGCTATATTATGATAGGTGCAGACTACACAGCAGTACCTCCATGGAGGAGGGAGAGAACCTACTTAGGGAATAGGCTCTGAAGCACGGCTGTGCCAAACCGAGCATCCCTCCTGGCCTGATATCCAGGAGTAATGCTTGGTGAAAGTGTGTACTGTTTTCCAAGTAGCTGCTTGACATATCTCCAAGATAGGGATGTCTCTAGCAGCAGCTAGAGATGCAGCTGTACCTCTGGTAGAGTGAGCCCTCAGGCCTGAGGGGGGAACCTTACCCAGCTTTTGATAGCAAAATTGGATACAAGAGACGATCCACCTGGCAATGTATCGGTTAGTGGCAGGTCGCCCTTTCCCAACCTTACCATAAGTGAGAAATAGTTGGAGGGAGTCAAACCTGTGACCCTTGGTACGCTCTATGTAGTAACTTAGGGCCCTCTCAACATCTAAGCTGTGCAACCTCCTCTCACCAGAGGAGGAATGGTCAGTGAAGAACACTGGAAGTGAAAGATTGGTTAAGGTGGAAATCCGAAACCACCTTAGGCAAAAACTTCCTGTTAGTCCTGAGGACTACTTTATCCCTGTGAAAGGAAATAAAGTCAGTCTCCACTGATAAAGCCTGTAACTCACTTATGCGCCTGGCAGAAGTGATAGCTACTAGAAGAAAAAATTACGCACCTTAGTAATTGCTTTTCTTCTCATGGAGTCTTGCTATATTATGACAATTAGCAGTTAGCCACAGCACTTGAACTGCCCCGGAGAGGAAGGAGTTAACTCCAGGCTGACTGGAGTTCCAAGCGCGAGCGCTTTGCTGAAAGCTCTGTCTGGCTAGTTTCAAACTGAAACGGTCAGATCTTTACGGAGCCAACGCTAAGCAAAAGTCTGTGTGGAAAAAAACCCTACACTAGCCAAATGGCTACCAACACCAACACCAACACCAACACCAACACCAACACCAACACCAACACCAACACCAACACCCCTCCCCAAAAGACATAAGTCCAGGAGGGGGGCCAAACAACCAAAAACAGAAACACCTAGTTTTCCTAATCCTAAAGAAAAGGGAAAAAGGGAAAAAGAGCTATAACGGCATGACACAGTGCTTGCACTAATTTGCCAACCCCTTACCCAAGTAGAAGTTCTGAGAGGGGCAGGTTGGGGGGGGTGGTCATAATATAGCAAGACTCCATGAGAAGAAAAGCAATTACTAAGTTGAGTAATTTTTTCTTCAAACACCATGAAGTCTTGCTATATTATGACATTAACAGATTACACAGCAGTACCTCCATGGAGGAGGGCCAGAACCTACTTAGGAAATAGGCTCTTGAAGCACGGCTGTGCTAAACAAACATCTCTCCTGGACTGGACATCCAGAGAGTAATGCTTGGTAAAGGTGTGAACTGTTTTCCAGGTAGCAGCTTGACAGATTTCCAGAATGGGAATATCTCTAGCAGCCGCTAGAGATGCAGCTGTACCCTGGTGGAATGGGCCCTCAGTCCTGAGGGGGTTCTCTACCTAGTTTTGGTAGCAAATTGGATACAAGAGACAATCCACCTGGCAATTGTCCTCTTAGTGGCAGGTTTCCTTGCCAACCTCGCCATAGGTAAGGAAGAGTTGAGGGATTCAACCTGTGACCCTTGTGCGCTCCAAATAGTAGCTTAAAGCTCTTTTGACGTCCAAACTGTGCAATCTCCTCTCACCCAGGAAGAATGCTCAGTGAAAAATACTGGAAGGAGATGGATTGGTTAAGATGGAAATCTGAAACCACTTTAGGTAAAAACTTTCTGTTAGTCCTGAGGACTACCTTATCTCTGTGAAAAGAAATAAAATCCTTTTCCACTGACAGGGCTTGTAACTCACTTATGCGTCTGGCAGAAGTGATGGCCACTAGGAAAAGAGTTTTCCAAGTTAGGAACTTAAGGTCTGCTGAAGACAGAGGTTCAAAGGGGGGTTGCGTTAACTGAGCAATGCAAACATTAAGGTCCCAGGCAGGGGCTGGGTCCCGAAAAGGAGGGTTAGCGTGAAGTAACCCCTTAAAAAACTTGGAAAACACAGGATGAGAAGAAAGGGAGGCAGGCTTTCCTGCTGATATAAAAGCAGAGACAGCTGCCAGATGAACCTTTAAGGTAGCTGGCCTGAGGCCTAAGGAATTAAGATGGACCAGGTAGTCCAGCAAAATGGGCAAATCAGCAGATTCTGGGACAATTTGCTTCCCAGAACACCAGATTGAGAACCTCTTCCATTTGGAATTATAAGTGGCCCTAGTGGAAGGCTTCCTAGAGGCCTTTAAAATATCAAGGACACCTTGAGAAAGGTGTAAATCAGCAAATTCTAACTCCTCAAGAGCCAAGCCTTGAGGTGGAGGGTTTGAGGTCCAGATACCAAACTCCCCTGGGCACAAGTCAGCAGGTTGTGGACCCTGGGAAGGTCCAGGGAGGGTGGACTGTCGGGACAGAAGCAGTGGGTACCAGGGTTGCCTGGCCCAGTCTGGTGCAATCAGAATCACTTTGCAGGGCTGGGATCTGATTTTTACTAACACCCTGAAGAAAAGGGGAAAGGGGGGAAAGGCATACAGGAACTTCCCTTCCCAATCCAACAGAAAGGCATACAGGGGGACTGAGCCCATTACTGGAGGCCTGCAACAGAACAGAGGAAGTTGGTGGTTGTCTGGGGCTGCGAAAAGATCTGAGGAGTGCCCCATCTGGCAAAGACTGACCCCAGCACTAGGGGATTCAAAGACCATTCGTGATGACCCTGAGAAATCCTGCTGAGGGCATCTGCTAGGACATTGTCCTTCCCTGGAAGGTGAACTGCTACTAGGGAGGTGTTCAGGGAGTAAGCCAGAGACCACAACTTCATTGCTTCGGTGCACAAGGCTGATGACCGAGTGCCCCCCTGCTTGTTGATGTACCACATTGTTGTGGTATTGTCTGTCCTGACCTACTTTGTTCTGGACAGATGCTGAGAAAACCTGAAGAGCTAAAAAGACAGCTCCGAGTTCCAATAGGTTGATGTGGAGCAGAGATTCCTGGGGGGACCACACTCCCTGAGTGGAAAGGTCGCCCAAGTGCGCGCCCCACCCCAGCAAGGAGGCATCCGTGGTGAGGGTGAGGGAATGAAAATGGAATGAAGGGGACCCTTGTCTTGAATTGCTCTGATCCTGCCACCACTGAAGAGCTAGAATCAGAGTTGGGGTCACTGGGACCAATTTGGTAAGGGGTCCCTCCTTTGGGACCAATAGGCCCTCAAATGAAACTGAATGTTTCTCATCTGGAATCTTGCTCCTTGCACTACAGCTGTGGAGGCAGCCATGTGCCTAGAATTTGCAGAAAGTGCCTTGCTGGTCCGAGACCCATGAGGGTGAAAGAGGATGCCAGAGCAATCAGCTTCTCTACCCTTTCGAGGGAGAAATGCCCTGGCAACTTTGTGTCCAATTCCGCACCTATGAAAGTTAGTACCTGAACTGGTTCTAGAAACTGACTTTGTAAATTCAGCGGAATCCCAGGAAGTGAGAAGCTGCTGGGTGACTTGCAAGTGGGATTTACCTGATCTGGGGACTGACCCACAATGAGCCAGTCGCCAGGTAGGGAAACACAGCAACCTTGCCTTCTTAAATGAGCCACTACCACAGCTAGACATTTTGTGAATACCCTTGGAGCAGAGGTAAGACCAAAGGGCATTGCTCTGAACTGGTAGTGACCTGAGGGCAGTTCGAACCCGAGGTATTTTCGTGAGAAGGCCTGATCAGAGACATGAAATAGGCATCCTTGAGGTCCAGGGAGGCTAGCCAGTCCCTGGCCTGAGGAGGGCAAAATCATTGCCAGTGTTAACATTTTGAACTTTGGTTTCAAAAGATGCTTCTTCAGGTACCTTAAGTCTAGAATGGAGCCATTCTCTGTCTTTTTGGGGTAAGAAAGTATCTGAGTACAGCCCTTGTCCTGGTGACAAGGAGAAACCCTTCCACTGCTTTGCAGTCCTAGAGGAAGAGACTCTACTTCAAAGCAAGGGCCTCTAAGGACTTGCAGGTGGAAAAATGTCTGGTTCTCATCTTTGGAAACTGTTTGAAGTTGAGAACAGACCCTGGCTACCTCCAGAACCCATTTGTCCGAGTTAGGGAACGCAGTTCTGGCTGAAATAAGCCAACCTGCCTCCAACTGGTACAGAGAGATCGGCCTTGGGCACCCATCAAGTGCCTGTGTGTAGCAGGCTGAGTGGTGGGGGAGCCAGTTTTTATAAGCCCCTTCTACCTCTGCCTCTACTGAAAAACCCCTCTGTGCAAAAAGCAGAGGAGGCTTGGGATTGATAAAAGGCCTGTGGAAAGGCCTGCCCTACCTCGGAGTGCCTCTGTGGAGTGGCATGCCGCTCCTTGGCCTGAGCACTTTTGTAGGTAGTTCTGTATTCATCCATTTTTTCATATAATTTTCCGTTTGCTCTCCAAACAGAGAATTTCCCACAAGAAAATCCATAGCCTTTGACTGGTATCCTGACAGATTAGTGCACCTGAGCCATGCCAACCTACTGGAAAGCTACAGAAGTGGCCATGACCCTAGAGGAAACATCATTAACGTCTATAGCAGTATGAAATTGAACTTTAGAGCTTCAATCCCACTCAGCAGCCACCTGTTCCAATTCACTAGCCAGCTGGCCATGGGCTACTTGACTAACTACAACACTGTATCCCATCAAGATTTCTATCTCAGCCACATAAGACATATAATTTGCCTGCCCGAGTCCCAAAGAAGCTGCCATATACTGTCTTTTTGCCATGGCATCAATCTTCCCGCAATCCTTCTCAGGAGGATGTGAGGCCAGGGGATATTAGCCTTGTCACAGGCTGCAGCTTGTACCACCTACAGTCACACTGATCAGAGAGAAGTCAATATCAGGGCCTGATAAAAAAAAAAAAAAAAATGGACAGAAGGTATGCTTGTCTACAGGAGGGACAGAATGAAGATTTTTTAAAATTTTGTTGTTTGCTTCCTAAATGACTTATGCAAAGGAATAGACAACCTCTAGACTCTGGGATATCCATCATCTCAACATAATCAGGCTCCTCTTGCTCATCCACAGCCTCTTCAAGGGAAGCTGGAGGAGTTTCTGCACACCTTTTGCAAAACATAAAATGAGAAGGGACTCCAGACAGCATAGGGGAGATTCAAGGTCTGTCTGGAGAAATGTCGGTTCAATGGGCACGCCAGACCCTCCCAGCCACATACATAATGATCAAAATCTTTCCCACTCCTGTGGTTCATAAAAATTCCTCAACATCACATACTTGAACCACTGGAACCAAGCAGACCAACCTTTTGCCAGCTGTTGGTGGTTCGGCCGGTCCTTGAGACAGTGACTGGACAATCTGTATGGCTTTAGCCATCTCTGCAGCAGTTGGAGAGGCAATCTTGCACTCCAGACCTGCTGATTTCTTAATATTTTTTTACTGGGACTGGTTCCTCAGAACCAGCCTTCCTTTTGCCCGAGGAAGTCTCGCCCTGGTCAGAGGGCACTCCCTCTGGTCCAGTGGGTGCTGGACCTGGCTGGCCATCCGGGTCAGCGGACTTTTTGGTCTCTCGTTCCCTGAGCCGGCCCAATCTTTTCTCCAGGGTGGCTGCAGGGAAATTCTTACACACCTGGCAGTCTGACAGGAGGTGGTCAGCCCCCAGACAAACACATGTGGTGTGTGGGTCAGCCTTAGCAAAGGCTTCCCCACAAACATCAGTGTTGAAACCCAGTGGGCCCGGTTTTTCTTTTGGGTTTCTCAGACATAATGCCAGCCTATCCAAAAACTTGCCCTTTTTATGGCAGTGCAGCAGGAAGATACCCTTATCGGTTCCTAACCGTGTCACGGGTATTTGAAAAACCCAATTTAAGAGAGTGTTTTAGAACCGATAAGAACTGGAACCGCCTCTAAAAGCCAAACTATTTAAAATTGTTTTTTGTAAGCCGATCGGTTCAAAACCGAACCGATAATTTTCCACAGACTTTAAAATCCTGTCCTTACGGTTTACCAGATAGAGCTTTGAACCGAAATACGGTAAAATAAATACTTTGCCGGTTAAAATGAACGAAAACACTAGTTTGAACCGAAATGAACCGAAGCTGAAGGAGCAGATCTCGGGCGACTGTTCAGTGAGCGGAGTAAAGAATCTGACAGTTTCAGTTTGAAACCTTAGCAGATAGAGCTTTCAGCAAAGCGCTTTCGCGCTTGGAACTCAGGTCAGCCTGGAGTTAACTCCTTCCTCTCCGGGGCAGTTCAAGTGCTGTGGCTAACTGCTAATTGTCATAATATAGCAAGACTTCATGGTGTTTGAAATACAGTTTTCCAAGTCAAACACTTAAGCTCTGCCGAAGACAGAGGCTCAAAGGGGGGTTGCATCAGCTGAGCAATGCAAACATTAAGATCCCAAGCAGGGGCAGGGTCCCTGAATGGAGGATTGGTATGAAGCAATCCCTTAAAAAAAACTTGGAAAATACAGGGTGAGCAGAAAGAAGAGGCTTCCTGCTGCATGAAAGGCAGAGACAGCTGCCAAGTGCACTTTCAGGGTGGCTGGTCTCAGTCCCAAGAATTAAGATGGACCATATAGTCCAATACAGTGGGTAGATCAATCAGATTCTGGAAATATCAACTTCCCTAGAACACCATAGGAAAAACCTTTTCCACTTGGTTATAGGTAGCCCTGGTGGAAGGCTTCCTAGCAGCCTTCAGGATTTCGAGAACACTTTGGAAAGTTGTAGATCAGCAAATTAACTGCTCAAGAGCCAGCCTGGAGGTTGAGGGATTGAGATTCGGATACAAACTCTCCCTGAGCACAGGTGTAGCAGATTGTGGTTCCTGGGGAGAACAGGAGAGATGGACGTAAGGACAGAAGGAGTGGGTACCAGAGCTGCCTGGCCCAGTCTGGAGCAATCAGGATCATCTTGCAGGGCTGAGACCTGATTTTGACTAGTACTTTGAACAGGAGAGGAAGGGGGGAAAGGCATAAGGACTTCCCTTTCCCAATCGGAGAAAGGCATCCAGGGGACTGGGCCCAACATGGGGGCCTGCAACCAAGGAGTGGAAGTTGATGATTGTCTGGGGCTTACAAAGAATCTATCTGAGGTGCCCCATCTGGCAAACACTATCCCAGTACTAGGGATCCAGTGACCATTAAGTGATGGCCCTGGAAATCCTGCTGAGAGCATCTGCCAGGACATTGTCCTTGCCTGGGAGGTGAACTGCTATGAGGGAAGTGTTCAGGAATAAGCAAGAGACCACAACTTCATGCCTCGATTGCACAAGGCCAAGACAGAGTGCCCCCTTGTTTGTTGATGTACCACATTGTAGTGGTGTTGTCGTTCAGCCTGTACCACCTTGTTCTGAACAGATGCAGAAAAAACCTGAAGTGCTAGAAAAAACAGCTCTGAGTTCCAACAGATTGATGTGGAGCAGAGATTCTGAGGGACCATGACACCTCTTGGGTGGAGAGGTCGCCCATGTGAGCTCCCCATCCCAAGAGGGATGCATCTGTAAGTAAGGGTCAAGGTGGGACAGAGGGATGAAAGGCACTCCCTGTCTCAGATTGCTCTGATCCTGCCACCAGTGAGGGGCCTGGATCAGGGTTCGAGTAACTGGGATAACTTGGATAGGGATCTCTTTGAGAACAGAAAGCTCTCAAATGGAACTAAATGTCCCTCATCTGAAATCTTGCTCCTTGCACTACAGCTGTAGAAGCAGCCATGTGCCTAGGAGCCTGGGAAATACCTTGCTGGGCGAGAGACCTGCAGAGTGAAGGACCGAGCCCAGAACCACTACGATCCTTACCCTTTCAGGAAGGAAGGCTCTGGCCTGCTTTGTGTCAGTTCGCGCCTATAAAGGTGAGTACCTGGACAGGTTCCAAAACTGACTTTGAAGATTGAGAAGAAAGCCCAGAGAGGTAAGCAGCTGCTGGGTAACTAGCAGGTGTGATTTGACCTGGTCCGGAGACTGACCCACAATGAGCCAGTCGTCAGGTAGGTACAAATGGCAATCTTTTGCCTTCTTAGATGAGCAACTGCTACTGCAGACATTTTGTGAACACCCTTGGGGCAGAAGTGAGGCTGAAGGGCATTGCTCTGAACTGATAATGGCCTGAGGCAGTTAGAATCTGAAGTACTTGATGGGAGCTCTGATAAGAACATGGAAGTAGGCATCCTTGAGGTCCAGGGAAGCTAGCCAGTCCCCTGGCCTTAGGAGGGTAAAATCATTCCCAGAGTCACCATTTGGAACTTTGGTTTTAAAGGTGCTTTTTGAATATCTTAGATCCAGGATGGCCGCCACTCCGTCTTTTTTTACGGGAAGGAAGTACCTGAGTACAGACCCTGCCCTGGTGTGGGGAGAAACCCTTTCTACAGCTCTGAGCCAGGAGGTTGAGTTCTGTTTCAAAGCAAGTCTCTAAAGGGGTTGCAGGTGGAAAAGATCTGGCACTCATCTTTGGAAATTTTTTTGAAGCCGAGGAGCAGACCTGGCTCACTGCTTCCAGGACCCACCTGTCTGATGTTACAGACTCCCAGTCCTGGATGAGTAAGCCAGCCTGCCACCTACAGGTAATGGAGAAACCGACCCTGGGCATCCATCAAGGGTGCCTGTTTGGCAGGGGAGCTTTAGGCTGAGGGGTGGGGAGCAGGCCTGCTGCGTCCCACCCAGTCTGCCTCTCCCTCCTGAAGAACCCCCTCTGGCCGGGATATCCATCATCTCAACATAATCGGGCCCTCTTGCTCATCCAGCCTCTTCCAAGGGAGCTGAGAGTTTCTGCAACCTTTTGTAAAACATAAGTAGAGAAGGGACTCAGACAGCATAGGGGAGATTCTAATGGTCTGTCTGGAGAAATGTCCGTTCAATGGGCACGCCCAGACCCTCCCAGCCACATACATAATGATCAAAATCTTCCTCCCCTCCCTGTGGTTCATAAAATTCCTCAACATCATACCTTGATCCACTGGAACCGAATCGAACCAACCTTTTGCCAGCTGTTGTGGTCTTGGCCGTCCTTGAGACAGTGACTGACAATTTGTATGGCTTTAGCTATCTCTGCAGCAGTTGAGAGGCAATCTTGCACCCGGACCTGTTGATTTTTAATATTTTTTTACTGGGACTGGTTTCTCAGAACCAGCCTTCTTTGCCCGAGAAGTCTCGCTCTGGTCAGAGGGCACCCTTCTGGTCCAGTGGGTGCTGGACCTGGCTACATCCGGGTCAGCGGACTTGGTGTCCTCGTTCCCTGAGCCGGCCCAATCTTTCTCCAGGGTGGCTGCAGGGAAGTTCTGCACACCTGGCAGTCTGATCAGGGATGGTCAGCCCCAGACAAACATTAGTGGTGTGTGGGTCAGGCCTTGGCAAAGGCTTCCCCACAAACATCAGTGTTGAAACCCAGTGGTCCGGTTTTTCTTTTGGTTTTCTCAGACATAATGCCAGTCATCCAAAACTTGCCCTTTTATGGCAGTGCAGGCATGATACCCTTATCGTTCCAACTGTATCATTGGTATTTGAAAAAACCCAATTTAAAGAGAGGTTTTTAGAACCGATAAGAACTGGAACCCATCTAAAGCCCAAGCTATTTAAAATTGTTTTTTTAGTAAACCGATCGGTTCAAATCGAACCGATAATTTCCACACAGACTTTAAAATCCTGTACTTACGGGTTTACCAGATAGAGCTTTGAACCGAAATGCGTAAAATAAATACTTATTGCCAGTTAAATGAACTGAACACTTCGTTTGAACCGAGAAATGAACCGAGCTGAAGGAGCAGATCTCCGGAGCTACTGTTCAGTGAAGTGAGTAAAGAATCTGACAGTTTCAGTTTGAAACTAGCCAGATAGAGTTTTCAGCAAAGCGGTCGCGCTTGGAACTCCGGTCAGCCTGGAGTTAACTCCTTCCTCTCCGGGGCAGTTCAAGTGCTGTGGCTAACTGCTAATTGTCATAATATAGCAAGACTTCATGGTGTTTGAAATACAGTTTTCCAAGTCAAACACTTAAGCTCTGCCGAAGACAGAGGCTCAAAGGGGGGTTGCATCAGCTGAGCAATGCAAACATTAAGATCCCAAGCAGGGGCAGGGTCCCTGAATGAGGATTGTATGAAGAAATCCTTGAAAAAACTTGGAAAATACAGGGTGAGCAGAAAGAGAAGAGGGCTTCCTGTTGAAAATGAAGGCAGAGACAGCTGCCAAGTGCACTTTCAGGGTAGCTGGTCTCAGTCCTAAAGAATTAAGATGGACCATATAGTCCAATACAGGGTAGATCAGCAGATTCTGGGGAAATATGCTTCCCTAGAACACCATATGGAAAACCTTTTCCACTTGGAGTTATAGGTAGTTCTGGTGGAAGGCTTCTTAGCAGCCTTCAGGATTTTAGAACACTTTGAGAAAGTTGTAGATCGAAGAATTAACTGCTCAAGAGCCAAGCCTTGAGGTTGAGGGATTTGAGATTCGGATACCAAACTCTCCCTGAGCACAGGTTAGCAGATTGTGGTTCCTGGGGAGACACAGGGAAGATGGACCGCTAATGACAGAAGGAGTGGGTACCAGGGCTGCCTGGCTCCAGTCTGGAGCAATCAGGATCATCTTGCAGGGCTGAGACCTGATTTTTTGACTAGTACTTTGAACAGGAGAGGAAGGGGGAAAGGTATAAAGGAACTTCCCTTCCCAATCGAGAGAAAGGCATCCAGGGGACTGAGCCCAACACTGGGGGCCTGCAACAAAAAAGTGGAAGTTGATGATTGTCTGGGGCTACAAAAGAGACTCATCTGAGGAGTGCCCCATCTGGCAAACACTATCCCCAGTACTAGGGGATCCAGTGACCATTCTGTGATGGCCCTGGAAATCCTGCTGAGAGCATCTGCCAGGACATTGTCCTTGCCTGGGAGGTGAACTGCTATGGGGGAAGTGTTCAGGAATAAGCCAGAGACCACAACTTCATCGCCTCGGTGCACAAGGTCAAGACAGAGTGCCCCTTTGTTTGTTGATGTACCACATTGTAGTGGTGTTGTCTGTTCTGGACCTGTACCACCTTGTTCTGAACAGATGCAGAAAACCCTGCAGTGCTAGGAAAAACAGCTCTGAGTTCCAACTAGATTGATGTGGGAGCAGAGATTCCTGAGGGGACTGCAACTCTGGTGTGGAGAGGTCGCCTATGTGAGCTCCCCCCATCCCAAGAGGGATGCATCTGTGGTAAGGGTCAAGGAGTGGGACAGAGGGATGAAAAGTTGCACCCTGTCTCAGATTGCTCTGATCCTGCCACCAGTGAAGGGCCTGGATCAGGGTTCTAGTAACTGGATTAACTTGGATAGGGATCTCTTGAGAACAGAAAGCTCTCAAATGGAACTAAATGTCCCTCATCTGAAATCTTGCTCCTTGCACTACAGCTGTGGAAGCAGCCATGTGTCCTAGGAGCTGCAGGAAATGCCTTGCTGGTCGGGAGACCTGCAGAGTGAAGGCGACTCCAGGCCAGGGCCACTATGTCCTTACCTCCTTTCCAGGGAAGGAAGGCTCTGGCCTGCTTTTGTGTCCAGTTCTGCGCCTATAAAGGTGAGTACCTGGACAGGTTCCAAAACTGACTTTGAAGATTGAGAAGAAAGCCCAGGAGGTAAGCAGCTGCTGGGTAACTGGCAGGTGTGATTTGACCTGGTCTGGAGACTGACCCACAATGAGCCAGTCGTCCAGGTGGGACAAATGGCAATCTTTGCCTTCTTAGATGAGCAACTGCTACTGCCAGGACATTTTGTGAACACCCTTGAAGTAAGAAGTGAGGCTGAAGGGCATTGCCTGAACTGATAATGGCCTGAGGGCAAAGTTAGAATCTGAGGTACTTTCGATGGGGAGCCTGATAAGAACATGGAAGTAGGCATCCTTGAGGTCCAGGGAAGCTAGCCAGTCCCTGGCCTTAGGGAGGGTAAATCATTCCCAGAGTCACCATTTTGAACTTTGGTTTTAAAAGGTGCTTGTTTAGATATCTTTAGATCCAGGATAGCCGCCATCCTGTCTTTTTGGGTAAGGAAGTACCTGGAGTACAGACCTTGCCCTGGTGTGGGAGAAACCTTTCTACAGCTCTGAGAGCCAGGAGGGTTGAGACTTCTGTTTCCAAAGCAAGAGTCTCTAAAGGGGTTGCAGGTGGAAAAGATCTGGCTCTCATCTTTGGAAATTTTTTTGAAGCCGAGAACCAGACCCTGGCTCACTACTTCCAGGACCCACCTGTCTGATGTTACAGACTCCCAGTCCTGGATGAAGTAAGCCAGCCTGCCACCTACAGGTAATGGAGAGCCGACCCTGGGCATCCCATCAGGGTGCCTGTTTGGCAGGGGCTTTAGGCTGAGGGGTGGGAGCAGGCCTGCTCGTACCCAGTCTGCCTCTCCCTCTGAAGAACCCCCTCTGAGCATAGGCTGAGGAGGAGGAGGCCTGGGTCTGGTAAAAGGCCTGTGAAAAGGCTCCCCCACCCCTGGGGGGCTTGCCTCAGAGGAGTGGCTTGTGCCCCTGGTCGTGCACCCTATAAGTGGTTCTATATTCATCCATTTTCTTCATATAATTCTCTGTCTGCTCCCAAACAGAGAATTTCCCCACAGGAAAATCCATAGCCTTAGACTGGGTATCCTAGATGAAAGTACTACATCTGAGCCAGGCCAATCTACTAAAAGCCACAGAGATGTAGCCATGACCGAGGATACATCATTAGAACCACTGCAGCATGGAACTGCACCTTAGATGCCTCAATACCATCAAGAGCCACCTGCTCCAGCTCCTTTGCAAGCTGGCCAGGGACCTGTTTTGGCCAAGGCCATGACAGTATCCCATCTAGATTTCTGGTATCTCTCCAACATAAGCCATATAGTTTGCTTGTCTGAGTCCCAAAGATGCTGCCATGTATTGTTTTTGCCATGGCATCAATCTTCCTGGAGTCCTTGTCAGAGGATGTGGCCAGGGAATATTAGCTTTATCACAGGCTGCAGCCTGAACTACCCCAACATGACTGCATTGCTGTGAAAGAAAATCTGTATCAGGATCTGATAGGTACGTCTCCTGTCCATCTTTTATCTACAGGAGGCACAGAACTAGGAGCTTTTAAAATTTTTATTGTTTGTTTCCTAAAAGATTTATGCAAAGGGATGGACAATCTCCTGGACTCTGGGATATCCATCATCTCATAGTCAGGCTCCTCTTGCTCATCCAAAGCCTTCTCTAAGGGAAGCTGGAGGGTCTCAGCAACTTTTTTATAAAACAAAAAATGAGAAGGGGACTCAAAGCCTAGGGGGAGATTCACCTAAAGGTCTGTCTGGGGAGATGTCCGGTTCAATGGGCACATCCAGACTTTCAAAGTCACATTCACACTGATCATAATCATCCTCCCCCTCCTCTGGTTCATAAAACTCTTCTATATCATATTCTTGAAACGGTGGAACCGACCTTTTGCCAGATAGTGGCGGTTCGGAAGGAACTGGACAGTGACTGGACAATCTGTATTGCCCTGGCTATCTGCAGCAGTTGGAGAAGGAATTTTGACTCCAAACCTGCTGATTTTTAGTTTTGCTGGAACTGGCCCTCAGAGCCAGCTTTTCATTTGCCCGAGAAGTCTCGCGCTCTGGTCAGAGGGCATCCCTCTCGTCTGCCACCAACCGGCTGGCCATCCGGTCAGCGGACTTTTGGCCTCCTCTCCTGAGCCTGCCCACCTTGTCCAGGGTGGCTGCAGGAAATTTTTACAAATCTGGCAGTCTGAATTGAGGTGATCAAACCCCGGACAATAGACACATGTAGTGTGTCAGCCTGGCAAAAGGCTTCCACAGACACTAGTGTTGAAACCCAGTGCGCCCGTTTTTCTTTTGGTTTCTCAGACAGGATGCCAGCCTAACCAACAACTTGCCTTTAACGGCAGTGCCAGGTAAGATACACCTTATCGGTTCCCAACCGTAATACGGGTCGTGGAAAAAACGAATAAAATATATGTTGTTTTTTTTTTTTTTAGAACCGATAAGACCCGAACCGGGTGACTTCAACAAGTCCTTTAAAAGGCTTTAAAACCAAGCGAATATAATTTGATCGGTTCAAACGAACCGATAAAAATTTACAAGTTCCACACAGAAAACCTATTACTTACAATACCATAGACAGAGCTTGAACCGATCGGTTTGCGGTTAAAATAAATATCGCGGTTAAGTTCAACCGAGAAAAGACGTTTTAAACCGAGGAAATGAACCGAGCAGCAGGAGGAATCTCTGGAGCGAGTGTTCAGTGAGGCGGAGTAAAGAGTCTGACGGTTTCGGTTTGAAACCGCCCTAACAGCTTCTTTAACCGAGCTCACGCTCTAAGCTCCATGCTCTGCATGGAAGTTAACTCTTTCACCTCCGGAGCAGTTCTAATGGTGGGACAAACTGCACCTGTCATAATATAGCAAGACTTCATGTTTGAAACTAAAAATTCTATGTGGAACATGTAAAACTTCTTACTAGCCAACTGGCTGAAAAAAGTTTTGGATTCCCAAGGAAGACTCAAGTCAGGAAACCCAAAAACCAAAATCCAATGCACTATAAATTTAAATCACCACCCAAACAAAAAGGAGGAGGGTGCAAGCAAAAAAATAAAACCCCAGGGGTGCAACACTGCACCTGCCCACCCTTTTCCCCAAATACAGGTTCTGAGAGGGGAGGCAGGGAGGGAGGTCAGAATACAACAAGACTCCATTAGAAGAAACAATTACTAAGGTGAGTAATTTGTTCTTCAAACATGAAGTCTTGCAGTATTCTGACAATTGCAGACTACCAAGCAGTGCCTCCATGGAGGAGGAACAGAATCTACTTTAGGAATAGGCTCTGAAGTACTGATGTGCCAAACCGAGCATCACTCCTAACCTGGATATCCAGAGAGTAATGCTTGGTGAATGTATGGCCCGTTTTCCAGGTGGCTGCTTGACAAATTTCTGAGAGATATCCTTGGCAGCAAGCTGTACCTCTTGTGGAATGAGCCTTCAGGCCCGAGGGTGGAGGAGTTTTTCATAGCAGAACTGTATATAAGACACAATCCACTTGGCAACAGATCTTTTGGCGGCAGGTTTGCCCTTTCCCACTTCTCCATAAGTGAAGAACAACTGGAGGGAGTCAAGCCTGTGACCCTTGGTATGCTCTATGTAGTAACTAAGGGCTCTTGACATCTAAACTGTGTAGCCTCCTCTCTCCTGAGGAAGAATCATCAGTGAAGAAAACAGAGACAGACTGGTTTAAATGGAAGTCTGAAACCATTTTGGGCAAGAACCTATTGGTTCTAAGGACCACTTTATCCCTGTGAAATGAGATAAAATCAGGTTCCACTGACAGGGCTTGCAATTCACAGACACGCCTGGCAGAGGTAATGGCTACCAGGAACACAGTTTTCCAAGTCAAGTACTTGCGCTCTGCTGAAGACATAGATCCAAAGGAAGTGGGGTTTGCATGAGTTGAGTAATGCAAACATTCAAATCCCAGTCAGGGCAGGGTCTCTAAGAGGAGGATTGGTGTGAAGCAATCCTTTAAAAAATTTACAGAACACAGGATGGGAAGATAGTGAGGAAGACTTCCCCACTGACAAACGCAGAAACAGCTGACAGGTGTGCTTTGACAGTAGCTGGTCTGAGCCTAGGCCATTAAGATGGACCATATAATCCACAACCGTAGGCAATTCAGCAGTGTCTGGAGAAACATGCTTCTTAGAACACCAAATGCTGAATCTTTTCCATTTGGAGTTTTAAGTCTTTCTGGTGCATGGCTTTCGAGAAGCCTTGAGGATATCCAGAACCCCTTGGGAAAGATGCAGATCTGCAAACTAATTCTTCAAGAGCCATGCTTTGAGATTGAGAGACTGAAGACTGGGGTATCAAATCCTTCCCTGAGAGGATGTTAACAGGTTGCAATTCCTGGGAAGAGAGATAGGGGAAGATGGACTGCTAGGGACAGCAACAGGGGTATCAGGGCTGTCTGGCCCAATCTGGAGCAATCAGAATCACCTTGCAAGGTTGAGACCTTATTTTTTTTACCAAAGCTTTGAACAACAGTGGGAAGGAGGGAAAGGCATACAGAAACTTCCCTTCCCAATTTAGGTTCAGGGCATCCAGAGGGACTGAGCCCAGGACCAGAGGTCTGCAACAAGAGACGGGGAGTTGGTGATTGTCTGGGGCTGCAAAAAGATCGATCTCTTGAGTGCCCCACCTTCAAATAAAATCGCTTTCAACACCTGAGGGTCCAGGGACCATTCGTGATGGCCTTGAGAAATCCTGCTCAGTGCATCTGCTAGCACATTGTCCTTGCCTGGAAGGTGAACTGCTACAAGAGAGGTTTGCAGGGAAAAAGCCAGGGACCACAACTTCATGGCTTCTGTGCACAAGGCCGTGGACCGTGTGCCTCCCTGCTTGCTGATGTACCAGATGGTGGTGTTGTCTGTTCTGACTTGAACCATCTTTTGTTCTGTGCTGACTGTGAGAACGTTTTTAGAGCCAGAACAACTGCCCTGAGCTCTAGAGTATTGATGTGGAGAAGGGATTTTGGGGGACCCACAGCCCCTGGGCAGGACCCCAGATGGGCTCCCAGCCCAGGAGAGAAGCATCCTGGTAAGCACCACTGAACAAGGCTGAGCAACAAAAGGATCACTGTCTTAAATTGTCCTGATCCTGCTACCATTGGAAGGCTTGGATCAAGGTCAGAGTCACTGGGATCAGTTTGGTAAGGGAATCCTTTCTCAGACCAAAAAGCTCTCAGGTGGAACTGAATATCCCTCATCTGGAATCTTGCCCCTTGGACCACTGCTGTTGAAGTTGCCATGTGGCCCAAGAGGTGGAGGAAATGCCTTGCTGGTCGAGATACCCGAAGGCTGAAGGAAGAAGCTAGTTCAATAAGAACCCTTGCCCTTTCTAGAGGAAGAAAGGCTCTTGCTCCGAGAGTGTCCAGTTCTGCCCCTATAAAGGTAAGAAGCTGGACTGGTTTGAAAACTGACTTGGGAAGGTTGAGAAGAAATCCTAAAGAAGTGAGCACTTGCTGGGTCACTTGCAGGTGAGACCTGACTTGGTCTGGAGACTGACCCCACCATTAGCCAACTGTCCAGATATGGAAAAACGGAAATCTTCTGCCTTCTTAGAAAGGCAACTACTACTGCCAGGCACTTTGTGAAAACCCTTGGGGCTGAGGTTGGGCCAAAGGGCATTGCTCTGAACTGATAACGGCCTGAGGGCAACTCAAACCTGAGGTACTTTCTGTGGGAGCACCTGATGGGAATGTGAAAGTAGGCATCTTTGAGGTCCATGGAGGCTAGCCAGTCCCCTTGCCTTAGAGAGGGAAGGATTATTCCCAGAGTTATCTTGAATTTTGGTTTTAAGAGATGTTTGTTTAGATATCGTAGGTCTAGGATGGGTTGCCACTCCCGTGTCTTTTTGGGGGTCAGGAAGTACCTGGAGTGCAGTCCTTTGCCCCAGTGTAGGGTAGGTACTCTATAGCTCTTAAAGCTAGGATAGAAGAAACCTGCCTCTAGGGCAAGGGATTCCAAGAGATTTGCAGGTGGAAAAGGTCTGACTCATCTTTGGAAGTTTTTTTAAAGCAGAGAACCAGTCCCTGGCTTACTACTTACAGGACCCACTTGTATGATGTAACAAGACATCCAATCCTGGACAAAGTAAGCCAGCCTGACCCCCTACTTGAACAGAAGAGTCGACCCGGGCTGGCCCATCAGGGTGTCTGCTTGGCAGGGGCTTTAGGCTGAGTGGCTGCAGCCCTGCTCATCCCCCTTCTGCCTCTCCCTCTGAGAAAAGGAAGAAGAGGCCTGTGCTTGGTAAAAAGGCCTTTGAAATGGCCTGCCCCTAGACTGCTGCCTTTGAGGAGTTGCCTGCCTTTCCTTGGCCTGAGCACTCCTGTAAGTGGTCCTGTACTCATCCATTTCCTTCATGTAATTCTCAGTCTGCTCCCCAAACAGAGAATTACCCACTACACGAAAATCCATGGCCTTAGCCTGGGTGTCCTGAGAGAGGCTAGTACATCTGAGCCAAGCCATCCTCCGAAGAGCCACAGATGTAGCCATAACTCTTGACGACATGATTAGAGTCCACAGCAGCATGAAACTGAAGCTTAGATGCCTCAATCCCATCTGCACTTACTGCCTCCAGCTCCTTGGCTAGCTGGGGGAGGCCTGTTTAGCCGGTGCCAGTAGTGTCCCACCTGGACTTCTGGTACCTGCCTGCATAGGCTATGTAATTCACCTGTCAGAGTCCCAAAGAAGATGCCATGTATTGCTTCTTTGCCATGGCATCAATCTTCCTGGAGTCCTTGTCTGGGGGGTGTGAAGCCAAGGGAATATTTGCCTAGTCACAGGCAGCAGCCTGCACTGCCCCAACATGGCTGCATTGCTGATACAAGAACTCCATGTCTGAGCCTGAAAGTGTATACCTCTTGTCCATTCTTCTATCCACAGGAGGTATAGCGTTAGGAGACTAAGATTTTTTGTGTCCGTTTCCCAAAAGATTTACGGAAAGGAATAGACAGTCTCCTGGACTCTGGGATGTCCATCATCTCTACATAATCGGGCTCTTCTTGATCTTCCACAGCCTCCTCCATAGGAAGCTGGAGGGTTTCAGCCACCTTTCTGTAAAACAAAGTGAGAAGGGGACTCAAAGCCTAGGAGGGGTAACACCTGAAAGTCTGTCTGGGGAGATGTCCAGTTCCACAGGCACATGCAGACCTTCACTTAAATCATCCTCAAATTCCCATTCCTCTTCAAATTCCGGTTCATAAAAATCTTCAAGGGTATACTCGAACCGGGGGAACCAACCGAACCGAACCCCTGCCTGAAGGAGCCGGATCGGTCGGAACCAGACTGAGCGATTCCACAATCTGAATCGCCCTGGCCATCTCTTCGGCCGTCAGAACATGAACCTCTGGATCCAAACAGGTCAATTTATCTTTGCGTTTTCTTTTTGTCGGAACCAATCCCTCAGAATCGGCTCTCCTTTTGCCTGAAGAAGTATCGCCCTGGTCAGAGGGCACTCCTTCTGGTTCGATCAAAACCAAACTGGGCTGGCCATCCGGATCAGCAGACTTCTTGGCCTCCTTTTCCCTCAGTCTACCCAATCTCTTCCGAGGGTAGACTTGGGAAAGTTTTTACTTATTTGGCAGTCTGTGTCTGGGGTTTGACCACCTCGATTCACACAGGCGGTGTGGGATCGGCCTTAGCAAAGACCTCCCCACACTCACTGCAGTGTTGAAACCCAGTGGGCCTGTTTTTTCCCTTGGGTTTCTCAGACATGGCCAACCTAACCAAACTTAGGATTTTTTCGGCAACCGCCAGGCAAGACTCCCTTATCGGTTCCTAACCGTGTCACAGGTATTTGGAAAAAAACTGTTCAAAACATTTTTTTTTTTTTTTTTTTTTTTAAGAACTAATAAGAACCGGTAACCACACACTAAGTAAACAAACAAATTTATTTATTTATTTTAACATCAGTTTAACAACCTTTGAGCCGGAGGCTCATTTACAAAGGTACCTCGTCATAAGGAACACAAAACATACATACATGAGACAATCAGAAATACAGTACAGCAATAAGGCACAGGCAAGTTGCAAGCAATGCGAGACAATCAGCAACACAGTTTAACAATAGGCACAGTCAAGTTACAGGTGATGCGTGTCATAACACCATTATCTGCCAAAAGAATTAGGAAGGAGATTCCTTTTTTTTTTTTTTTCACTATCAAATGGCCGGTTCAGCCGAACCGAGCCGCACTTTTACAAGTTCCACACAGAAAAACAGAACAATTCCTATCTAGTACTCACGGCACCACAGACAGACTGAACAGACTCTGCGGATACTTTTTCGGTTTAAAAACAGACGAAAAACTGAAAACTTTAACAGACTTTCGAACCGAGCTGAAGGAAAAAATCTCCTGAGCGACCGTTCAGTGAGGAGGAGTAAAGAATCTGACTTTTTAGGTTTGAAACACTCCAGACAGAGACTTCAACCGAGCTAGAGCTCAGCATTCTATACCCTGCAAAGAAAGTTAATTTGTTCTCCGGGGCAGTTCAAAGGTTGGGAATCACTGCAATTGTCAGACTACAGCAAGACTTCATGTTGTTTGAAAGAAGCGATCAGAATCATTCGTGCACCTTCTGAACCTAGTTTCTGCAACACACGCAGGACCAGAGGAATCTGTTGGGGAGGCATAGACAAATCTGTCCCTCCAATCTAGAGACAGTCTCTCCAGAAAATGCCTCGCTCTTGAACGAGCGAGCAGAAGTTGGGAAACTTTGCGTTTAGAGGTGAAGCAAACCGGTCCACCTGAGGTGTTCCCCAATGTACGAAGATATCGTCTAGGACCCCCTGATCCAGCTCCCATTCGTGAGCTTGAGCACACGAGTGACAAGTCTGTCTGCAAGGAGTTCTCGACCCCCAGAACATGAGTCACCGTGAAGTGAAGGTCGTGCTGTGCTGCCCAATCCCAGACTCATCTCTTCCCTGCAGAGAGGGTAGGACCGAATCCCGCCCTGTTTGTTGATGTACCATACCACACACATATTGTCCATCTGGATGGCTAAGTGGCCTGGAAAAAGATGCAGGCCGAGGGCCTAGAGTGTGTAGAGCACTGCCCGAAGCTCGAGCAAATTGATGTGCAATGACTGCTCGAGCTTGGACCAAGAGCCCTGGGTCCAATGTGGACCGAGATGGGCTCCCCAACCTTTGCCCGAGGAGTCTGGGAGGGAGGAGGAAGAAAGAAAGAAAGGAACTCCCCAAAGAAGGTTCTCTCGAACCATCCACCATTGTAAGTCTCGAATCATGGGAGAGGATACTAGGATCAAGTGGTCCAAGTCGTCTACCAACTGATCCCATTGAGAGCGAAGCATCCACTGAGAGACCCTCATGTGGAGCAGAGCACGAGGGACTATCGGGATAGCAGCCGCTATGAGCCCAAGGAGGCGAAGAACTGACCTTGCACTTACCAGTCTGTGGCCAGACAACAGGCTTTGAGTCTATAGTGTGGCCGCCCTGTCCGGAGGCAGAAAGGCCCTGCCTAGGGTTGTGTCCAGTATCGCCCCAATAAACTGAAGCCTCTGGGATGGGATCAAGTGAGACTTGGAATGGCTGATGGTAACACCCAGGCAGGCAAAGACCTGCTTGATGAGGGAGAAGCAACGAAGGAGTTCCTCCCTGGACGAGGCCACCAGCAGCCAATCGTCCAGGTACGGGTAAACCTGTACCTCCCGGGTATGCAGGTAGGCCGCCACCACCACAAGGAATTTGTTAAAAACTTGAGGGGCCGAGGAGAGGCCAAATGGAAGTGCCTTGAACTGGTAGTGGTCCCCCCTGGAAAGCAAAACGAAGATATCTGCGATGAGACGGGCGAATAGTTATGTGCAGGTAAGTGTCCTGCATATCCAGAGCGCACAGCCACTGGCCCGAGCAGAGGATGGGAAGAAGGCTCTACAGTCAGAGCATCCTGAACCTTTTGTACTCCACGAAAAGGTTTAGGGAACCGAGATCTAGAACAGGTCTTACATCTCCTGTCTTCTTCGGGACCAGGAAGAAGTGGGAATAGTAATCCGTTCCTTGCAAGGGAAGGGGGACAGGTTCTATAACCTCTTTCAGCAAAAGTGTCGAAATTTCTTCCTGGACCAGATGTTCCCGAGAGTACAACGACCTTGGGGGAGGTCGACGAGGCAGTTTCTGCAGAAACTCTGTCGAGTGTCCTTCTGTGATTAGCTGGAGCACCCATGAATCTGATGTTATGCTCTCCCAGCCCGGAAGGTAGAGGGAAAACCTCCCCCCTACCAGTTCCTCCGGGAAGCCCAGAAGTAGTGGGAGATGGAAGGAGTCAGGTGGTGTGGGGCAGCGCTGCAGCTGAAGCTCCTGCTGCTTTTTTGGGCAGTGGGGCTTGGCAGCTGTGGGCGCCCCCCCCCATTTAGTGGTCCTCTTTCCCTGTGGTCTCACTTTAGGCTTATTCAGTCTACGAAAGGGATGGCGCTGCGATTGATGGGGATGGTACATAGAGTCAGAGTTTAGTACAGTCCCGTTCTCCTGCAGGTCGGTGATGATGTCCTTGACATCACCCCCGAACAGCACCTAACCCTGGAAGGGCACATCCTGGATAGCGGACTGCACTTCTGGGACCAACCCTGACACTGAGCCAAGCGTGACGCCGTAAACCTATGGCGAAAGCTGAGCTCATCCCAGCAGTGTCCACTGCATCGTAGGTCGCACGAAGAATGTGCTGGCTGGCCAAACATGCAGAGCGGATGAGGTCAGCCACTTCCTGCTTGACCCTAGAGTCCAGAAAGGAGCCCAATTTAGATTCCACCTCACTAAGGATTGCCTTCTGGTAATCCCCCACGTGGCCAACATAGTTCAGGGCCCTAATACCCAGAGTGGAAGAAGCAAAAATGTTCTTGCCATACTGCTCCAGAAGACAATTCCTTGTCAGGTGGAGACAAGCTAAGATGTTTGGGTTGAGCTGACTGGCCATGAGCGGCGCTAATCACAACCGAGTCAGCACAAGGGTGGGAGTCTAAAAAGTCAACACCCTCTGGAGCCTGGTATAGCCTGTTAGACTTCCTGGGAAGTGGCGCTAAGGCAGACGGTTGTTTCCACATGGTGGTAATAAGGTCTGCATGTGGCTCTATCCAGGGTAGCACCAAAGTGGGAGCTGTCATGGGCAGATCCAGATGCTCAGCGAGTTTTTTTGCACTGGTGGTCTGGCTCTAAGGATTGCCACTTATGAACTTCCTGGATCTTCCGTAGCAAATCCGTAAAGGAAGGATCCTCCGGTGGGGACTTTGGAAGAGTCCTTTGCCGGGGCTTGGACGGAGAGCATGGCTCGTCGTCTTGCTCGGAACAACCGTTGGAAGGATCCGATGTGTCCAAGGAAGAAGAGGATGAGGAAGAGGCAGACCCTCTCCCCACGAGAGGGAGAAACTGACCCTTTGGGAATCCCTCAGTAGAGTGTGTCCTGCCCCTCTCTGGACCCAGAGGGTTGAGCCCTGGTGTCCGGAGGTGGGGAAGGAGTGGGTCATCGTGGACGTACGGGAAACCGGTACTGGCACAGTCGTCGGAAGACGACTCTCCACGTCTCTGGTGAGCTTAGCCTTGGCCTCAGCCCACCAGGAGGCTAGAGTCTCCTGCAAGTCCACCGGCCGCTGAGGGGGCAGTGGAGGAAGAGGGGGATACGGATATGGACTATACCCAAAGGGCACGTATCCATAACCGGACGTTGGGAAGCCTGGCGTCTGGTATTGAGGAGCAGAGTACTGTGGCATATATGTTGGCACCGGATACTGTGGTCCCAGGTATGGCAGCGTCTGATACGACGGGGCCGGGTACCCGGGAGCCGGAGGTGCTGCCTAAGCAGATGAACCGGCCGGAGGCCCCACGGGCAGTTCTGGAGCAGAAGACCCAGGGGGCCAGCCGTCGGGGTGACATCGGGGGGTGGGATGTCATCTGCCATCGGCAATACTGGCGTCTGAGCCAGCGTCCGGGGAACAGAAGTCAGATCAGTTGGACCAGAAGGTGGACGGTCTGACTGAGGTGAAACAGAAACCTCAGTGTCACCCGGGGATGAGGGATAAATCCGAGGGGTTGGGCTGAGGAGAATCAGGGTCCCCGGAGGGCAGCGAAGGCTGCGGGGAGCCGGGGACGACAGATGCGAGGAGGTCCAGCGTCAGCTCATCCACTGTTCGGACGGACGAATCGATGTGCTGCTTAGCAGCGGGATCCAGGCGGACGCTGGAGGGGCTGGCATCCAACTTAGACACTTCGCCGGAGACCGACCGCGATGGAGGGGCGGCCTGGTCGGCGGAACAGGGGCCCGCGCCGCCCCGAAGGGTCAGGGCGACTTATTGACCTTTCAAGGCGGACGGAGTAACATACGTCCGGCTTATTGGAGCTGCTCGCACCAGCAGGCTGCGAAACCATAGCTTTACTGGGAGCGGAGGCCTCCACGAGCCCGGAGGCGCCTGAAGGGCCCGAGTGCAAGCCAGACAGGCGGGCCAATGCCACATTAGAAGCCTCTAAGGTGGCAGTTGTGGAGCAGTCCCTGGGGGGAGGGGGACGTTACCAGTTTCACGGCGACTCCCGAGGAAGAGGCGGTGGAGAGGCGCCCTTGTCCTGGTGCCTTTCCTTATCCTTCTTGCGATGGCCTTCGGGGAAGCAGATGCCTGCCAAAGCTTTTTCAGTTCTGTCTCCATGGAGCTCGTTTTCATTTTTAAAATGTGGGCTTCCAGGGACTGCTGCTGCCTTCTCCGGGTGGCCGCGTTAAAGCGGAGGCAGTGCTGGCATTTCACCAGATGGTCGGGGCCTAGGCAAAAAAGGCACAGGGAATGACCATCCTTTTGCAGGAGTTGGGCACCCGAGTCGCACTTGTTTTTTGGGCTCCGAGAGTGTAGGTGATGACATACACAGATAGGTACCAGACGATGGCTGAGAAAAAGTAGCAGTAGAAGGAAAAAAATAATCGAAAATACTTGGTAAAACTACCGAAGGAGCCCGACGAGCAGGGAACTTTTCCGCAAGGCGCTGGCATAAGCCAATGGTGGGAAAGAACTGGAAGGCAGGCGTGAGGGACCGCCCCTTTATACAGACATCTCCTTGACGCCGGTTACCTGACATGGGGCAGTCCCTCGCTAGAGACTGCTAGCTAGAAAAATTTTCCAGGAGGGTCCTGCCGCCTGCCGACGTCAGTCCTATATGTAATAATCTACTGCAAGAGCCCTCTCGAAGTAAGATCTACCAGAAGAGCCAATAATAGTGATTCCCCCACTTATACAAACCTGCCAAAATGCTATCCTGGCAGCCTGGAACCAGCCTTTGGCTGTTCCGGCTTTTCCCCACAAAGTAGATCACTTTTACCAGGCTCCTCTGGATCACTTTCTCTCCACTATTCCTGAAGCAGGTTCAGTAGTAATTGCTGCCAGTCAATTGTACAAAATGACCAAAGCACACAAGCTCCTTACCTCCTGATAAAGAATCCCGTAGGATTGATTATCTGGGGTATTCAAGCAGGTACCATGAATCTCTAGTATCCTGAACTATTTGGGGCATATGGTTAAGTACCAGTGTACATTCTGGTCATCTGCAATAGATGCAGTCAAACGCCCTCTCTCAGGAGAAAGACCAATTATTGGCTACAATATCTACTGCCAAGTTTATCTCCCAACATCTACTCCGTTCAAGATAATGATGCAGTCGATACTTCGGCCGCATGTCGGCAACCGGCGTTACCCTACGCCGCCATGCTCGACTCCACGTTTCAGGCTTTACAACATACGTACAGTATAACAAAGTGGTCATTGCCACCTTTGATGGGTCCAAACTTTTTGGCCAAGTACCCAAGCACTTATAGATCTCCAGTCTATGGGACAGACTACACACAGTACATTGTACTATACTTCACAACCATCTTACCATCCCCAAACCAAGAGGTGGTAAATACAAAGGCTCACAAATAAGCACATCCCATGGTCTCTCCCAGCCTTCTTCCACGACCGCCACCAAGGGCTCCTGCTCCCACCCTCTGGGTGGGCATGGTCAGTCCACCTCCCAGTGACCAACTGGGGCACTGCCCATGCTTCCTCTATCAGGCCTCGGAAGCCGTGGGCAGTCGCTGTGCCTTCCATTTAGAGGCCTGGCAAACGATCACAGACGAGTGGGGACTTCAGATCATTCAGAGGGGTCACAAACTCACCTCCATGCCTCATCCTCCCCACTCCGTCCATTACCCACCCAACCATATTCCTATTCTCCAAGAGGAACTTCAGGCTCTTCCAACCAAAAAGGCAGTTTATCCAGTACCTCTTTCAGAGCATCAAAAGGGATTTTATTCCCATTACTTCATGGTGTCCAAACGAACTGGAGATCTCAGCCCTATACTAGACCTCAGACAACAATCTACACATTCAGTACAAAACGTTCTAGATGGTCACACTAATCTCCATCATGCCAATGTTGAAACAAGGGGATTGGCTATGTGCCCTAGATATGAAGGATGCCTACCTACATATCCTCATCCACCCAGCCCACCACAGGTTACTTCACTTTCACCTGCTGGGACAGCATTACCAATTTCAGGCACTCCTGTTTGGTCTCATCTGCCCAGAAAGTATTTACCAAATACCTAGTGGTAGTAGCAACCCTACGACGGGAAGGGCACTGCGTCTTCCATATCTGGACTGAATTATCAAGGCAGAATCCAAAACCTCTACTTTCCTCCCTCCAAGCAACACTTACTCTGTTTCACTCCCTAGGATTTAGTCAACTGGTCGAAGTCCAATCCAACCCCTACATAGTCGCTCCAATATATAGGAGTGGTCCGTGGTCCTAGATAGTCTCCACCAGGGCTTACCTTCCGGCCAACAGAAAAAGTGACTCCAATCTCTGGCTTCCCAGATACAAGCTCAAAAACGTAGTCACAGTCAGACATATGGTACACTTCCTGGGGCACATGGCCGCTACCATCCCTACTGTGGCGTTTGCCAGTGGTCATACAAAACCAGTCCAATGGGTTCTCCAAAACCAATTGTCTCAAATGACTGGAGACTTTGAAGACAAAGTCAGTCACTCCCACTGTGGACAGCCCTATCCTGGTGGACCAAACATGCCAATCTCTCTCAAAGCATGCCCTTCCACTCTTCCCCATCTCAGCAGACATTAACCACAGATACTTCTTTAGAAGGGTGGGGTGCGCACCTGGGTCCCTACAGGACAAGGCAGGTGAGCCCACTCCCCCACATAAATCTGGCATGAGGGCAGTCCATCTGGCCCTGCAGGCCTTTCAACCCCACTTGTCACCAGGGCCACTGCTGATTCAATCGGACAACACCTCAGTGGTTTACTGTGTCAACAAACAAGGAGGTACGAAATCCCGGACTCTATGCAGAGAGAAGACAGTTTAGGAGGAAGCCATACAGCAACACCTTTCATTGACAGCCGTCCATTTAGCAGGACACCACAATATCCTGGCAGACATTGTCAATTGCCAGTCTTCCATGCACAAGTGGACACTTCAAAGTTCTTCAAAGAATCTTTCACTTGTGGGGGACTCCGCAACTCGACCCACATGCCTCCCAGTCAATCACAGTCACCCCAGATACTATTCCATTATCCCGAGCAAAAACAGACGGTCTATACATCCCTGTCCCAACCATGGACAGGACTCTACTTATATGCTTCCCCCATCCCTGCGACAGACTCTACTGAAACTGCAACTCGAACCTGCCACCATGATTCTCATAGCTCCTATGTGGCCTTGGCAGGTGCGGTTTCCCCTACTCTCAAATGGAGAGAGGATCACAAACTTAGAAGTCAGCAGACACCTGGGAACAAGCGACCACTGCACAGTGTGCTTCACAATAAACAACCATGGAGACAAGCCATACAAATACAAGGATACTGGACTTTAGAAGGGCCGACTTTGGCAAAATGGGTGAATACCTGAGGAATGCATTAGCAAATGGCGAGAAAGGAGGGGTTGAAGAGCAATGGAGAAAAATCAAAACTGCCATCATGGAGGCAACAAGCCTTTGTGTGAAACAAATAAAGAAAAAGCGGAATAAAAAAACACTATGGCTCTCAAAAGAAGTGTCAGGGAAGGTTAAGGAGAAAAAGGCTGCATTCAAAAAGTATAAGGAATCACAGAGAGCACGACAGGGAACTGTATCAATTAAAGCACAAAGAAGTGGGGAAGGCAGTCAGAAAAGCAAAGGCCCAAACCGAGGAAAGGATAGCCAACTCAGTTAAGAAGGGGGATAAAACCTTTTATAGGTACATTAGGGAACATAGAAAGGTTAAGGGAGGGATAGGGAAGATTAATAAAGGAGAGGGGAGGTGGGCAGAAGGAGACAGTGAAAAGGCAGAGATAATGAATGAATACTTTTGCTCAGTATTCACAAAAGAAGAAGAGGAGGAGTTACCTAAACCAAACAGTAGAAGCACTCTGGATAGTGGGGTTGATACCAGTCCATTTAAAGAAGAAAGTACTGAAAGAACTTCTAAAACTCAAGGTGGACAAAGCAATGGGGCCTGACGGGATTCACCCTAGAATCCTAAAAGAGCTAAGGGAGGACCTAGTGACACCACTAACCACACTTAAATCATGGGAAGATGGGGTGGTACCGGAGGACTGGAGGAGGGCAGATGTGATTCCCTTCACAAAAGTGGGAGCAAGGCAGAAGCAGGAAGCTACAGACCTGTTTGACCTCAGTGGTGGGGAAAGTGATGGAATCACTTCTGAAAGAAAGAATTGTTGAGTACCTAGAGGCCAGCGGGGCACTGTACCCAAAGCAGCATGGATTCACAGCAGGAAGGTCATGTCAGACAACTCTAATAGATTTCTTTGACTGGGTGACCAAAGTAATAGACCAGGGAGGGGCTGTGGATATGGCCTACTTAGACTTTAGCAAGGCATTTGACACAGTCTCGCACAAAAGATTAATAATCAAGTTAGCCAGCCTGGGAGTGGGTCCCAGGGTGGTAGCCTGGGTAGAAAACTGGCTGCACAACAGGACACAGAAGGTAATAGTGAATGGCACACATTCTGAAGAAAGGGGGGTTACTAGTGGAGTACCTCAGGGCTCAGTACTGGGTCCAGTCCTCTAACGTCTTTATAGGTGACATTGCAGAGGGTCTGGAAGGAAAGGTATGCCTCTTTGCGGATGACACAAAGATCTGTAACAGAGTTGATACACAAGGGGGGGTAGAAAGGATGAGAAGGGACTTGGCAAGGTTGGAGGAATGGTCACACATATGGCAACTTAGATTCAATGCAAAGAAGTGCAAAGTAATGCACCTGGGAAATAAAAATCCAGGAGAAGAGTACACAATAGCAGGGAAGGTACTAACAACAACAGTAATGGAAAGGGATCTGGGTGTAGTCATATCAGATGACCTAAAGGTGGGTATGCAATGTGAGAAGTCAGTAGGGAAAGCCAGGGGGGATACTGGGATGCGTAGGGAGGGGCATCACAAGTAGAAAATTGGAAGTGGTTATCCCTCTAGACAGAAAGTTGGTGAGAACCCATCTGGAGTACTGCGTGCAGTTTTGGAGACCTCATCTACGCAAGGACATAGACAGGATGGAAGCAGTCCAGAGGAGGGCAACTAAAATGGTGCCAGGTCTACATCAGAAACCATATGAAGAGAGAGAGCTCAATATGTATACCCTTGATGAAAGGAGGGACAGGGGGGAATGATAGAAACTTTTAAGTACCTCAAGGGAATCAACAAAGTCCAGGAGGGTAGCATCTTTCAGAAAAAGATGTGTAAGAACAAAGGGGCACAAGTTAAAGTTGAGGGGGGACGGCTGAGGGGTAATGTGAGGAAATTCTTTTTCATGGAAAGAGTGGTGGACGCATGGAACCGCCTTCCGGGAGAGGTTGTGGGGTCTAAAACAGTGAAGGAACTCAAACATGCATGGGACAGACATAAGGCAATTATAGTGGGGGGTTGCAGGAAATAGGCTGTTGGTTAACTAGAATCTGCAGCTTATCCAGTAGCTAGGGAAATGGGCAGACTGGGTGGGCCAAGTGGTCCTTATCTGCCGTCAAAGTCTATGTTTCTATGTTACTTCAACAGTTCTCAGTGACTGAACCCATTCCATTACCAAATCAGACCAGACCTGTTGACTCAATCAGGGGACCCTTCTACATACCAAAATGAAATCTATACCTTCACATGGGTCTCCTGGGATGCTTTCATAGCTCATCTCCAAGTGTCTTCCCCCTATGGCCAGTATTCCACTTGCCTCACATAAACCAGTGACCACAGAAACTTGTGCCAAATGGAAACACTTTTCCATTTGGGCAGCTTCCCGGTCATTGGATCCTTACTCATGTCCACTGACGAAAGTGTTGGACTACCTGGCCTCGATTGCTGAGACAGGATTTAGCTATTCCTCTATCAAAGTCCATTTGGCCTTCATTTCAGCATTCCATGAACCTCTTGATGGCAGATTTCTGTATGTACATCTGGAAAAAAGTTTCTAAGGAATGTTACATATTAAACCACCCATTAGATGATACTCCCCCATGGGAACTCAATTTTCATGGAGAAACTGACCCTTGAAGCCTTTGAACCTGCAGCCACTTGTGACCCTAGTTTCCTTTCTTGGAAGACATTTTTAGTGGCTATCACTTCTGCTTGGCAAATCTCAGAGCTTCATGCCTCGTATGTAAAGAACTGTACTTAATTTTTCACATAGAGGGGCACTTCAAACCAATCCTTTCTACCTAAGGTGGTATCAGAACACATCTTAAACCATTCCTTGGGAGTTGCCAGTCTATTACCCTGAATGCTCCAATTGAGTAGAATACCTCCAACATACCTTAGAAGTACATCATATATTATATTATACTAATCAAACTAAAATAGATTAGAAAGACCTCTCAATTTTGTTACCTTTGCCTCAAACAGACAAGGTCTCCCAGTCACTAAACGGACCTATCCAATTAGCTAGCACACTATCAGATTTTGTTACAAGAAACAAACCATTACCTGAACCTGTCCAAGCCCATTCTAACTGAGCTATGGCCACCACAGTGGCCCGCTTCAACGGAGCTTCTATCGCAGATATCCGCAACGCAGTTACATGGTCCACAATATATACTTTCACAAAGCACTACAACTTAAGACGTTGCTTCACGCCATAGGACAGCTTTTGGCTGAGCTGTCCTACAAGGCCCATCATGATTCCACCCTTCTTGGGTATAGTACTTGGGATTCCAAGTGTATCACTTGCTGCAAGAGATCACCTCGTCTAAGATGGTACAGTTACGTATCAATTTACCACAGCAGTACATCTTTGAGGGGTATCTCTTGCAGCAGGTGCTATCCCACTCTCCCTCCTTCTCTAGAACAACTTCTAGTTCAATTATTTATGGGTTTGGATACCCAAGGACCTCAGATCTCCCTCAGTCCTCGCTTAGCAGGCTGAATCCAGCGGGGAATGGAGGATACTAGGGACCGCCCACTCATATAGGGAGCAGGAAGATGTGTGGGAGGCCCCTGGAAGACTGCTAGAAGAGCTACCATGCGCCAAAGTGACCTCTAGCGACAACCCAAGTGTATAAACTGCTGCTAGAGATACCCCTCAAAGATCTACTGTTGCGATAATTTCTTACGCAATTGTATTTTCTACAAGTGGGCTTGAACAGGTCCAGGCAATGGTTGTCTCATATTAGAACACAACATGATAGTATGCTAGCCAACTGGAGAGGGTCCATTTAGTGACCGGGAGACCTTCCCTGGAGACAAAGGTGACAAAAAGCTGAGAGATCTTTCTAATCAATTTGGTACAATTAGTATAATGTCCATGGTATATTACAACATCTAAGGTCTGTAGGAGGTATTCTCCCCAGTGTTCAGGGTAATATACTGGCATCTCTATGGACTGATTTAAGGTGTGTTCAGAGACCACTTTAGGCAAGAAGGAGGAATTTGCCCTAAAGTGCCACTCTCTCTCTGTGAAAGATTAAGTAAGGCTCTTAACACATGAGGGAATGAAGCCCAGGGATACGCCAAGCGGAAGTGACTGCCATTAAAAAAAAAAAACCCAGGTTACTCACCTGTAACAGCAGTTCTAGGAGTGGTATATGTTGTTCATCCACAGTTATTGGCATGTGCCCCTTCCATTTTAAATCTCACCCGAAGTCTTCAAGCTGGCTCCTCCCACCCAGGGGGAGTACCATCCCTACTGTGGCGTTTGCCAGTTGTCATACAAGACCAGTCCAACGGGTTCTCCAAAACCAATGGTCTCAAATGACCTTGGCTCCACCCCATGATGCCAGATCTTAGTCCGCTGGAAGCCAGGCTGTGTGCATCTGCAGCCAAGGTGGTCGGGTGGATCCACGTGGATGAACATAAGCCACTCTAACTACTGTTACAGGTGAGTAACCCGTTTTTCTAGGATTGTGGATATGTTGTTCATCCACACTTATTGGCAGACTCCTAGCAGTTCTCCGGGAGTAGGGAGGCAAGGCGCACACCCCCTACTTAGGGAACAGATTTGGAGAACTGAGGCCCCAAAACCAGCATCCCAGCGTGACTCAAGGTCGATGTGGTAGTGGGTGATGAAGGTGTTTACTGACTTCCTGGTAGCAGCCTGACAGATTTCCTGGATAGGAATGTCCCTGGAAGCAGCTACCGATGCAGCAGTATGGCAGGCAGAATGAGCTCTTTTCCCTCTGGGAGGCTCCTTGCCTGCCAACTCATAGCAGAGACCTATGCAGGATGTAATCCACCTTGCAATGGTCCATTTAGCAGCAGGTCTGCCAGAATCGGCTTCAGCGTAGGTGACAAACAGCTGGCAAACCTCCACAAATTTCTGCAATCCTCTCCTCATAATAGGAGAGCACATCGCAGGTCCAAATTATGGAGCCTGTACTCTGCCTCCAAGGTGTAATTATGGTAGTATACCGGCAGTGTCAACACCTGGTTAAGGTGAAAGATACCACCTTCGGAAGGAATTTCGGGGCAGTCCACCGAAAGCACCTGGAGTTCTTGTCCTTCTGGCAGACGTGATAGCCACCAGGAAGGCAGTCTTCCACAAAAACTGACTAGGCACACTTGTGCATTGGTTCAAATGGCTTGCCCATGAGCTTTGCCAGTTCCAGCAGTAGATCCCAGGGAAGTGGAGGTTCATGCACCAGAGGGGATATGTGATCCAGGCCTTTGAAAAAAGCACCAGACCACTGTCTCCTGCACCACTGTCGGCTGACTGGCCTGCACCCGGTAAGCAGAGATGGCTGTCAGGTGCACCCCAAGGGTCGATGTCTGTAGACCCCCTTTGAAGAGACCAAAGGTAGTTGAGAATGTCAGCCACTGGACAGAACGGAGGGTCCAGGCCCTTGCCCAGACTCTAAATGGAAAACCTTTTCCATTTGAAAGCATAACATTTCCTGGTAGATTCCTTTCTGGATGCCTCCACCACGGTATAGACATCTTCGGAAAGACCCAGAGTCTGGAACTCTAGTCACTCAGGTACCAGGCTGTGAGGTGCAGGGATTGAAGGTCCAGATGGAATATCTTCCCCTGACTGAAGGGTATCAGGTCCGGGTGTGTGCAAAGCCGCTCCGGGGGCCTGCAGAGGATGAGGAGATCTGGATACCAGAACTGGCACGGCCAGTCTGGGGTTTCCAGAACCACCTTCGCCTTATCCCTCCTCACCTCGAGGTAACACCTTGTGGATCAAGGGAAATGGAGGGAAGATGTAGTGGAGGCCTGGTGTCCATGTCCTCGAGAAGGCATCTCCCCTACAGTGAGCCCTGCTGAGGGGGGCTGGGCATGAAAACAGCCGCAGCTTGGCGTTTTCCCTCGAGACAAACAGGTCCACAATCGGTTTGCCCCAGTGGGAGAACAGACTAAGCTACCTCTGGATGGAGAGACCACTCGTGGGATGTCTGGCCTAAGCTGCTGCGAGCATCCACCACATGGATGGCTAGGAGATCTGCTTCCAATCTGCTCACGGGGGTCCAGATGCGGAGTGCCTCCTTGCACAGCAGATGGGAGTGCATGCCGCCCTGTCTGATGAGGTAGTACATGGTCAAGGTATTGTTTGTCTGGACTTGAACCACTTGACCCCAGAGCTGAGACGCGAAAGCAGACAGTGCCAGTCCGACTGCTCTGAGCTCCAACAGGTTGATGTGGCATCGGGACACCTCGGGGGTCCAGAGCCCGTGGGCCCTTTTGTCCCCCTTGTGGGCTCCCAGCCCATGAGAGGCATCGGTCGTGAGGACAACCATCTGCTTGGGGTGGACAAACTGGATCCCTTCCTGCAAGACGTCTGGGGCAGTCCACCACTGGAGAGCGTCCCACATCTTCTGGGTTACAGTGATCAGCTGGTCGTAATAACAGTGGTATTAAGTCCACTGGGTGGCCAGCTCCCACTGGAGGGGGCGCATCTGCAACCAGGCCCAACAGACCACTGAGGTGCATGCCACCATGTAACCCAGAAAGCACAGAAAGTCCCAGGCAAGGCGCAAGTGCCCAACCAGAAATGACTGGGCAAAGGAGGAAAGAACCTACGCCCTGTCCACCGGGAGCCGAGCTCTAGCTTGACGAGAGTCTAGCTCTGCACCGATGAAGCCCATCACCTGAGAAGGCACAAGTTCTGACTACCTCGATCAGTAGGCAGAGTTGAGAGCAGGTCGGGAGGGCCAGGTCCCTGGACCTCTACCTCCTGTTGGGTGGAACTTGCTAGGAGCCAATCGTCAAGGCAGGGGTAAATTCTGACCCACTGACACCGGAGATGGGCCACCACCACTGCAATGCATTTAGTGAAGACCTGTGGAGCTGATGACAGGCCAAATGGCATGGCTCAGAACTCGTACAGGGTCCCTTCAACCCTGAAGCGGAAGAACCGCTGATGGGACGGACGGATTGGGACATGAAAGAACGTGTCCTGCAGATCCAGTGAACAGAATAAGCAGCTTTATTTGTTGAGCGCCTTTCAAGTGCGAAGGCACTTTACAATGTTAAAACCAGATTCCATAAAAATTACAAATAATAAATAAAGCCTTCAATAAAAATCATGACAGTTCAGTAAACATCTGACTCCACAAAAAAGTCTTAAGTGCCTGTTTAAAGTTCCCCATGGTTGTACATTCCCGAAGTGGACGGGGCAGAGAATTCCAGAGGGTGGGGGCTGCAAACAAAGGCACAGGCCCCGGAAGATTTCCAAGTAACCCTCGGAATCTCCAGCAACCCCTAGTCAGCCGAGCAGAGCTGTTGCACAGGGGTGTAAGGAATCTGAAGCTCTTTCAAGTAGTCGGGGCCAAGTCAGTGTAGGGCTTTGTAGGTCAAACCTATCTTAAAGGTGATCCGCCACTGTATCGGCAGCCAGTGCAGATCGTGCAGCACAGGGGTGATATGCAACCTCTGACACCCCTGTCAATCTAGCAGCAGCATTCTGCACAGGCTGCATGCGGCTGATATCAACCCCAGGAAGCCTCAAGTAAAGGGAGCTGCAGTTGTCAAGGCGAGAAGCCACAAAAGCATGGACCAACACACGCGGATCGCTGGACGGAACAAGGTGTTTGACCCTGGCAATGTTCCCAAGATGATAAAAGGCTGACTTGATGACTGCAGACACCTGGTAACGAAGGGTCAACCCATCAAGTACCACTCCCAAGTCACACACCCGTTCAGAGGAAAGTATCTGAGCACCCCCCAGAAATAATCCGGAGGGCTGGTCAGTCCGCAACCCCTCTATCTTGCGACGCGGGTCCACAACCATAAGCTCGTTCTTTCACGCGTTCAACTTTAACCAGCTCGAATTCATCCAGTCATGGATTTCAACAAGGCAGTTAAATATTGAGAGCATGAACCTGGTCGGGGGCAACAAAAAAAAAAGACAGGTAGAGCTGGGCATCATCAGCATAGTAGTGAAACCACAGCCCATACCATCTTACAATGTCTCAGAGTAGTAGCATGTACACTGCAAACATGGGGGACAGCACCAAGCCCCGAGGAACCACACAAGACAGAGAGAAAGAGTTGGAACAAAAAATCCTTGACAACTCTGTGTTCTACCAGTTAGTAAAGATGTAAACCATCTGTTTCTCTCCAAGGATGGTATGATCTGGGACAGAGTGACCATCTGAAAGGTGCGTGACCCGGGATATTGATTCAGGTTGTGCAGATCTAGAATGGGGTGGCAGCCCCCCCATCCACTTGGTCACTAGGAAGTACCTGGAGACAAAGCCTGGGTCTGCTGGAGGATCCGCCACTGGAGCTACTGCCTCTTTGAGGAGGAGCAGAGTGATGTCTCGAGGAGCTGATGGGTCTGAGCGGATACTCTTTCGTCCCAAGGGGCTCAGCTTGGAGGGTACTGCTCAAATTCCAGGGGCAGTCCCTGACAGACCACTTCGAGAACCAACCTGTCTGAAGTGACAACGGATCAGGCAGAAAGGAAGTGGCAGAGCCGGCTCCCCCATGGAAGAACAGAGCTGCCGTGACAAGAGGGGTGGCAACCCCCGGCCCTGAGCAGGCTTGGAGGTGGCGGTTCCGGGACCTGAGCCTCTGCCTCCTTTACAGGCCTGCTGGGGTCCGGAGTTGGGCCGAAGGAGACAAGCTTGAGCCTGCTGCTGATGCTGCTGTCCACCATGAAAGGACTGCTGAGCCGCAGGGGAAAAGTGCCGAAAAAGCTTTTTCTTCTGTTGGTTCTTGCCCAAAGAACCCTTGGCAGAAGTAGTGTCCAAAGTGGCACTGGACTGCTCAATGAGCTGAAGGTGACCAGACATTCCTGGGCCAAACAAGTCTGTCCCAAGGAAGGGACAGTCAGCTAGTTTATGCTGGGTACCACCAGAAAGGAGGAGAGCCTCAGCCAAGCCCTGCGACGAGAGGCAACTGCAGCAACCATCGAGCAGGCACAAGAATCCCCAAGGTCTAGGGACGTCTGAAACTGCTATTTGGCGACAGCTCGGCCCTGATCCCAGACTTGCTTGACTGTGGTCTGCAGGTCTGTGGGAAGATGTGGGAGGACTTCATCTAGCGACCCCATAAGGGCATGAGAAGTGTGTCATGACAGCCGAACTTGCCTGATGAAGGCCCAAGGATGAGGCTGCACAGACGTTCCTGACGGAATGGTCCAAAAGTCTGGACTATCAGGAGGTCGGTCAGTGTTGGCAGAACTGCCAGTACGCCTGAACACATAGGCGGTCACCAGGCTCTCGGACAAAGGGTGCTCTGTGAACCCCGCAAGGGACCCCATGGGTACCGCGCACTTGCGGGCCATGCAGGCAGATGGTGCTGGGCAAGAGGCAGGATGCTGCAAAAGTTCTAGGGCTGGGCCAACAATGGTCTCGGCTGCAGGAAAGGCCTCCGTCGGGGTATCCCCTCTCTTAAGGATGTCCTAAGAGGGTACTCCGCCTTTTTTCTGGATTGGCTCCAGGGGCATCCCTAGAAAAGACGAGGGACCTTCCTCAGTCTCTAAGCCAACAGTCTACTTATCCCCTGGATGTGAGCGCAAGCTGGTGACATCCAAATCAGAGGAATCCGGATAAGACTGCCTACTGCCCGGGTCACTCTTGACCCGCCGAGGGTGGTCCAGGGTGACCGTGACCGACAATTGCCGGGGAAGCCCAGTGTCTGGTCTGTCTTCCTTGGAAGAAGCCCCTCCCACAGGCTGTTATGTGGTGGAACCGCTGCCCACTGGTGGAGAGGCAGTTTTGGGCCAAACTGGTAGTTTTGCCGGCTCCACGGGCTGGGAACAGATTTGGTCGGCTCAGAGGGAGTCTGCTTTGGCCTAGGAGGCAAAAGCCAAGTAATGGTTGGTGTGGAAGCCAGGGTGGGCTTGTGCCCGGACAAAATCTACTGTTGCCACATGAGGTCCTCATAGCGCCAGAGTTTCCGTCAAAGCCTCTCCACATCAGAGAGCCAATGAGGACGACCGATGGAGTCTCCTCTTTTTAGAGCACTTATGGCCCTTCCCTGGCCTGTCAGTCAAGGGGGTCCAACACCTCGGTTGAGATTGGGCAGGCCAACTATCACTTGGGAAACACCGGTAGGACCGGTGATTTCCCTGGGTCAGGGACCACATCTTCAAATCTGAGTCACAGCAGGCTGGGTCTCGTCTGGAAAAATCAGACTGGGTGTTCGATCAAGGGAATCGACTGGAGTCTGCGACATCGGATCGCTAGATCGACCATGATTTCAACCTCATCAGATAATTGTCGACTGGCCTGACTGAAAAGCAGAGAAGCCAGCGGCCGAAGAAGCAATCTCGACCCAAGTCGAGACCGCATACTCAGGACCTAGCTCTCTCCCGCTCCCAAGAATGTCTCAGTCGAGACGAAGATGCACCAGAGTCCTCCTTCCGCTTACGGGATTGAAAGGAATGAGAGCCCACAGGTGCCTCTCCCTTGGTAGGGAGAGACTGGCACAACTCCCGGAAGAAGCCAGAGAAGGTGGAGCCTAGGTTGAGTGGAACGAAAAAACTCAAAAGCAATCCATGGCCAGGCGCCGCTTCCTCTCGAATGCTTGCATCTTCAACTGCCGGCAGATCCCGCAGCTGTGGAAACCGCCCACTGGGCCTCTCTGGACTTCACCAGATGGTTCCTCTTCTCCGGCCTCCCCAGCTTCAGTCGTGCAAGACGGTTGTTGAGGAAGTTGGGATGAAAAGCCAAGCACAGACTGCACGAAGAGGTGTCATGGCAGAAATCGAGGCAGTAGACACGCGGTGTGGGGATCAGTGCGCGACATCTTCTGGCCGCAAGATCAGACGAAATCTGGGGGGAAGACTTGTCTTCCATAAAAGAAGTGACAAACGCGAGTAATGCAAATTTTCAGTAAAACCAAAGGTTTAAAAGCCAGGGCCTACGACATGTTTAAGCACGAGGGAGGCAACCTGAAAGGAAGATATGGCGTCATGGGGCAGAGCCGAGAGTGGGTGGGAGGAGCCAGCTTGAAGACTTCCAGTGAGATTTAAAGCAGAAGAGGACATGCTAATAAGTGTGGATGAACAACATATCCACGATCCTAGAAATAATGTTTCCAAGAAAGAAAACTGAAGTCACAAGTTGCTGCCAGTTCAAAAGGTTCAAGGGTCAGTTTTTCTAAAAGAAAAATTCAGATCCCAGGGAGGTGTGGGTCATCTAATAGGAGGTCTGATATGCAACATTCCTCTTAAACATTCTGGCTAAATGATGTGGATACAGTAATCTTCCATCCAGAGGTTCATGGAAGGCTGTAATAGGCCAGATGGACCTTAATAGGAGGAATAGCTCAACCCTGTCTCAGCAAAGGATGCCAGGTAATCAAGGACAGTAGTCTGTGGACATGAGTAGAGGTCCAACGACCAAGAAGCAACACCAAATGGAAAAGCGTTTCCATTTAGCGTTATAAGTTTCCCTAGTTGCAGGTTTACATGAAGCTAACAGAATGTTGGCTACCAGTGAGGAAACCTGGAGACAGGCTATGAAAGTGTCCTCAGGAGCCAAGCATGAAGGTGTAATGATCTCAGATTGGGATGAAGGAGGGTTCCCCAATCCCGAGTCAACAGGTCTGACCTGACTGGTAATGGAATGGGTTCCACCACTGAATTATTGAAAGGGAAACCACATCTGATAAGGCCAAAGGAGCTATGAGGATCATGGTGGCAGGTTCAAGTTGTAGTTTCAGAGTTCCTTGTAGGAGTGGGACAGGGAGAGAGAGCATGCAAGAAGAGTCCTGTCCATGGTTGGGAGGGCATCTGTAGATGGTCCCTTTTTGCTTGGGATAATGGAATAGCATTTGGGTAGATGGTCACTGATGGGGAGGCAAATAGGTCCAGATGTGGGGTCCCGCACAAGTGAAAGATTCTCTGAAAAACTTCTTGATGAAGTGTCCATTCGTGCATGGAGGACTGGCCACTGAAAACATCGGCCAGGATATTGTGGCGTCCCGGTAGATGGATGGCTGTTAATAGGTGCTGCTTCCTGCCAACATTGCCTCTCTGCAGAGAGTGCGGGACTTCGTACCTCCTTGTTTGCTGAAGTAAAATATCACAGAGGTGTCTGACTGGATCATCAGGGGTCCCAGGGAAAGGTGAGGTTGAAAGGCCTGAAGGGCTAAGTGGACTGCCCTCATTTCCAGATTTATGAGGGACAGTGGATCAGGACCACCTGCCCTGCATCCCGCAGGGACCCAAGTGCGCACCCCACCTTTCGAGGGAAGCATCCGTGGTCAACCGTCGGCCGGGTTGGGGAAGATTGAAATGGCATGCCTTGAGAGAGGTGGGCACATTAGGTCCATCAAGACAGGGCCGACTGCAGAGTGGAAGTGACTCAGACCGTCTTCGAAGTCTCCAGTTCTTTGACACCATTGGTTTTGGACAGTCCATTGGACTGGTCTATGTAGATGGGCAAACGCTATACTGTAGGGATGGTAGCAGCCATGTGCCCTAGAAGGCATAAAAGTAGTCTGACTGAACTTTGAGTTTGTATCTGGGAAGCCAGTAACAGAAGCATGTCTTGCCGGGCGGCAGGGAGGTAAGCCCTGGCGGAGGCAGTATCTAGGACCGCTCCTATATACTGGAGCAACTGGGTACGGGTCGGGTTGGACTTAGGCCAGTTGACCGTAATCCCCAGGAAGTGAAACAGAGTAAGGGTTGCTTGAAAGGTGGAAAGCAGAGAAGATCTGGACTCCGCTTTTATGAGCCAGACATCTAGATATGGGAAGACAAGTGTCTGTCTCGTCGTAGGGCTGCCGCCAATACCGCTAGGCACTTAGTGAACACTATCGGAGCAGCTAAAGATCTGAATGGGAGTGAATGGAATTGGTAATGCTCTAGCATCTAGAGAGAAAAAACAAGTGGTGGGCGAGGTGGATGGCAGTATGTAGGTAGGCATCTTTCATGTCTAATGCACATAACCAATCTCCTTGCTTTAACATCGGCATTATAGACATTAAGTAAGGTGATTATCCGGAACCTTTTGTACTGAATGTGTAGATTCAGTTGTCTGAGGTCTAGTATAGGTTGGAGATCTCCAGTTTGTTTGGGTACCAGGAAGAAGTGGGAATAAAATCCCTGTTGGTGCTTTGATGGAGGGACTGAATAGACGGACTTCTTGATCAGAACAGCCTGGAATTCTTCCTGGAGAATAGGAATGTGATCAGGTGGGTAACGAACAGAGCAGGGAGGGGGAGAAATGGAGGAGAGTTCCAGTGTATGACCCCTCTGAATAATTTCAAGTACCCACCCGTCCAAAGTGATAGTTTGCCAGGCCTCTAAATGGAGGGCAAAACGACTGCCCACGGCTTACAAGGCCTGGTCAAGGAAGCCTGAGCAATGCCCTAGTAGGTCACTGAGAGGCAGACTGGCCGGCTCCACCCGGAGGGTGAGAGCATGAGCCGCTGGTGGCGGAAGTGGTGGTCCTGGAAGACAGCTGGGAATGACCATGGGATCCGCCTCTAAGATCCTCTGTATTTACCACTTTGAATGAAAGGCGGATTGGGGACGGTACGATTGTTGTGAGGTATAGTACATGCCATGTACTGTACATGTAGGGTCCATCCTGAAGGCTGGAGATAGTCAGAGTGTTTGGGTACATGGATTAAAAAGCTTGGACCCATTAAAGGGGGCATTAACTATGTTGTACATCTGTAGTGAACCCTAAGACAAAACCAAACATGGAGTCTGAGGGTACTCCCCGTAGCAGACATGCGGGCTGAAGTATCGACCACCTCATAACCTGAATGAAGTACACTACCAGTCAAAAGTTTTAGAACACCCCCATTTTTCCAGCTTTTATTGAAATTTAAGCAATTCCAGTCCAGTGAATAACCTGAAATGGTACAAACGTAAGCGGTAAACTGCTAGAGATTAAAAAAAGTTTACGTTAGCAAAAACTGCTTTAGAGAAATTGCAAAGAAAGCCAAGGTGTCAGTGAGTACAGTTTCCTACACCATCAAAAGGCACTTGGAAACTGGAGGAAACTCGGACAGGAAGAGGTCTGGCAGACCCAAAGCCACAACAGAATCAAGAGACAAGTTTCTGAGTCAACAGCTTGCGTGATAGGCGGCTCACAGGACAACAGCACAGAGTGACTGGCACCCTGAACCAAAAGGGCTACCATAGCATTTTGCAGCGCCATGCAATACCCTCTGGTCTACGCCTAGTTGGTCTGGGGTTGATCCTACAGCAAGATAATGACCCAAAACATACCTCCAGGCTATATCAGAACTACCTTCGAGGAAAACAACAAGACGGTAGGCTTCAAATCATGGAATGGCCAGCACAGTCTCCAGACTTAAACCCCATTGAGCTGGTTTGGGATGAACTGGACAGAAGGGTGAAAGCAAAGCAACCTACAAGTGCAACACATTTGTGGGAACTTCTGCAACAGTGTTGGGAAGAACTTCCCGAACAATATTTGATGTCCATTGTAGGAAGAATGCCACAAGTGTGTTCAGCGGCTACAGTATATCTGTAAAAGGTGGCTACTTTGATGAGTCAAAAATTTAGATTAAATTTTGTTAAACACATTGATTCTATGATTTCTGTTTTATCTCAGTTTGTTCTATGCTTTAATTTCAGAGTACACTGAGACATTAACCTGCGTAAATTTCAATAAAAACTGGAAAAATGGGGGTGTTCTAAAACTTTTGACCGGTAGTGTAGGTGTCGGGCTATGGAATTGCCAGTACATACAGTAGCCAACAACTGGTCCTCCTGAGAAGAAGCAAGTTTGTTGACTAGTTCTAAAGCAGAAGACCATAGAGTACGCTAGTACTTGACCATGTGTCCCATATAGTTTAGAATCCTAAGATTCATGGCACCTCCTTGGAATAACCCCCAAAGTAATCAATCCTATGGGAGTCCTTATCAGGAAAGAGCTCATGTGCTTCGGTCATTTAGTATGATCATGAGCCACAGTGATTACTACCAAATCTGCTTCATGGTTAGTTGAAAGAAAAGGATGATCCAAGACGAGCCTACTACAGGCGATCTGCTTTCCTAGGAATGACCGGGACAGCCAAAGCCAGATTCCAGGCTGCTAGCATTGCATTTTGGTAGGTTTGTATAAGTGGGGGTACCACTATTACAGGCTCCTCTGGCAGTTCTAGATAGTCTGCCATGTTCTGTCTGTCATGCTCAGTAGTTGAAAATCCCATGACGTTTTGGATTTGAATCATCATCTCGTGAAAAGATGGGTCATCAGAAGGAGAGGCAGCAGCCTGGTGGGAGAAGTTGTTTAATTAGGAAATAGTGGAAAGAAGGGACTGAGGATGGGAATCTAGGTCCAGTAAGTCCACATCTTCAAAATCTCTGGTGAAATATGCCAGAAATTCAGCCTCATCCGATAGGTAATCTACTTTTTTTTTTGGGGTGGGGGGACCAGGTAGAGGAAGTGTCCCTGTTCCCCTGGAAGCAATTAGGCAGAGGAATAGGAGAATGGGAAAGATAACTCTGCTCCCCTGAAGCGGGGGGGATGAGACCGCCTAATGGCTTGTAGAACCTGCTGTACCACTGTGGCCACGTCCATTGAAGAAGGTGGGGGGGTTAAGAGGTGGTTTCTGAGAAACCAGGGGAATCGTGGGAGAGATAAGACAGGTGTTATGTGTAGGTCTAGAACCCGGGTGGTAGAGCCCAGGGTCCCGAACTCTATCCACCTGGCCCCTGTGAAAGAAAGGCTGAAGGAGAAGGGGCAGTATGCACTGCAAAGGAAGCAGGCTTCCTCATGTGAGCGTGATCCGTCCTCAATGGGGAAGCAATGGAAGCAGCTTTAGAATGCCTAAATGAAGACATCGACAGGAAACGATCCCCCCCATAGACAGAACGTCGATGGAATACACAAAGGGATCATCAGGAACTGGTGAAAGAGTGCTGGAAAGTGCAGTCGACAACAGCGTGAAAACCCCCGTCGACAAGGAGGCAGTTTTGGAGGGCATCATCGATGGAGCACCAGTGACTGTGGCAGTCAAACATTTGCCCGATGAGGATGGCTTCTCTTTTTATGCTATTTATGAGAATCAGTGGATGGGGAGCCCTTGGGACGCCCCCCACCAATTCTCCAGTACAAACCATTTCTGCTCCATAAGGTAAGATTCCATCTCCTGGAGCCATCGACTGGTTGAATTCCTGGCAATGAAAGTAGGAGATGGTGTCCTGTGTGGGTCCCAGACACTGAACACAGAGTGGTTGTCAAAGCAGTAGATCTTCCTACCACAACGACAGGAGGCAAATAATGCAGACTTGCTTGTAGATTCTTTGGACATTAGTCTGTTAGTTGAAATGGAAAATTTCTCCTAGCTCAAGTTCTCGTCGATGACTGCTGCTCTCTTCACTAGCTGCTGTGTGCAAGCCGAAGACTGCGAGGAAAATGAACCAAGGATACCAGGGACCACTCACTACTATAGGAAACTGAAAAGTATGTGTGGGTGGCCCCTGGAAGAAAAAAAAAAAAGACTGCTAGAAGAGCTGCCGTGCACTACAGCATCCTCTGGCTATGACCCAAGTGCATTACCTGCTGCAAGAGATCACTCCATGAAAAATCTACTGTTACAGGTGAGTAACCTGTATTTCTAGGGACATAGATATGTTTTGTTCCATCCACACATCTGGCAGACTCCTTGCAGGTCTCTGGGAGGAAGTAAGCAAGGTGCACACACCCCCATTTAGGCAACAGAGATCAGAGAACCGAGGCCCTAAAACTAGCATCCCGGTGTGAATCTAGGTCAATGTGGTAATGGGAAATGAAGGGGCGTGTCGACCTCCAGGTCGCAGCCCTGCAGATTTCCTGGATAGGGACGTTCCCTGGAAGCAGCCACCGATGCAGCAGCATGGCGGGTAGAATGAGCCCTTCGGGAGGCACCCTACCCGTAAACCAATAGCGGAGATCAATGCAGGATGTGATCCACCTGCCAACTGTCCCATCTGGCTGCACGTTTGCCAGGTGTGGCTTCAGCATAGATGACAAACAGCTGACAAACCTCTCCCCTAGCTCCAGCCGTGCGCTCTTTGTAATAAGCGAGCACTCGCTTCAGGTCCAAAGTATGGAGCCTGTGTTCGGCCTCAGATGTTTGATTCGAGACAAAAACAACACTGGTACATTCATCACCTGGTTAAGGTGAAACTCAGACAACCTTCTAAAGGAACTTCGGTTTGGGGCACAGGACAACCTTGTCCCTGTGAAGATCAGATAAGGAGACTCCGAGAGCACCTGGAGTTCACCGATCCACCTGGCTGACGAGATAGCAACCAAGAAGGTGGTCTTCCACGACAGGCGAGACATCTCATCTGTGTATCAGTTCGAATGGCTTGCCCATGAGCTTTGCCAAAACCAAAGAGCCTCACAGTGGTGGTGGTGGAGCCTCACAGTGGGGAAATGTCATCTAGGCCTTTGAAAAAGCACCAGATCACCTTCTCCTGTGTCAACTGATGACTAGCCTATGCCTAGTAAGCAGAGATTGCTGCCAGATGCACCCCAAGGGTCGCTGACCAAAGGCCCCCCTTGGAGAGGGATCACAGGTAGTCCAAAATGCTAGCCACCGGGCAGGTCAAGGAGTCCAACCCCCTTGCCCTGACAGCAAATGGAGAATCTCTTCCATTTGAAGGCACAGCATTTTCTGGTAGATTCCTTTCTAGGAGGCCTCCACCGCAGTGATGACATCTTTGGAGAGACCCAAAGCCTGGAACTCTATCCACTCAGGAACTAGCTGTCAGTTGCAGGGATTGAAGGTCCGGGTGGAGTACCTTCCCCTGATTGATGGACAGCAGGTCCGGGCGTAGTGGTAGACGCCTCGGGAGCCTGTTGCTGCAGAGATTGGGGTACCAGAACTGGCGTGGCCAGTCCGGAACCACCAGGATCACCCGTACCTTGTTCTGCCCGACCCTGAGCAGCACCCTGTGGATCAAGGGAAGTGGAAGGAAGGCACAGAAGAGGCCTGGGCTGCAAGGCATCAAGAAGGCATCCCTCTGCAGCAAGCACTGCTGAGGGGTGCGGCACCGAACAGCCTCAGTTTTGCATTCTCCCTGGAGGTAAACGGGTCCGCCTGGGGGTGCCCCCACTAGGAGAATGGGCTGTATACTATCTCTGAATGGACAGACCACTCATGAGATGCTACACCCACCAGACAGAGCATCTGCCAGCTGACTAGAGGCTCCTGCCACATGGATAGCTAGGAGATCCGCCTCCAGGCTGCACACAGGGGTCCATACGCAGAGAGCTTCCTTGCACAAAGGCAGGGGGTGTGTCTTGCCCAGTTTGTTGAGTTAGTACATGGTCATGGTGTTGTCCATCTAGACAGACCACCTGACCCCAAATATGCAGAGTAAATACAGTCAGCGCCAGCTGAACTGCCCAGAGCTCCAGCAGACTGATGTGGCATCGGGACTCCACGCATCTAGAGCCCATGGACTCCGTTCCCCCAGATGGGCACCCCAGCCTGTGACAGAGCTGGTTGTCATCATGAAGATGGCAGTCTACTCGGAGCAGACAAAATGGATCCCTTCCTGCAGATGCTCTGGAACTAGCCACCACTGGAGGGAGTCCCACATCTTCTGGGTCACAGTGACCAGCTGGTCGAAGTGAGCTTCGGGCTGAAACCATCTTCCAATGGGCCCATCTGACCACGCTGGTGCAGGTCACCATGTAACCCAGAAGGCACAGGAAGTCCCAGCCAGGGTGAAATTGCCCAACCCAAAGTGATAGGGCAAAGGAGGAGAGAACCTCCGCCCTGTCTGCCAGGAGCTAGGCTCTGGCTTGGCAAGAGTCTAGCTCTGCCCCAATAGAGCTGATCACCTGTTAATGTACGAGTTCCGACTTGGCCTCACTGACCAGGAGGCCAAGGGAGGTGCAGGTCTAGAGGGCCAGATCCCTAGATCGCTTTACCTCTAGCCTGGAGAGATCCGCGATCAGCCAGTCCAGGTAGGGGTACACCTTGACCCCTTGGCACCTCAAGTAAGCTACCACCACTGCCATGCATTTGAAGACCCTGGGGGCAGAGCAGAAGTCAAATGGCATGGCCTGGAACTCTTAGAGGGTGCCCTCTGCCCAAAAGAGGAGGAACCTTTGGTGGGACGGACATATCGGGATATGGAATAACTAGTCCTGAAGACCCAGGGAGCAAAACCACATGTCTCGCTTGAGAGATGGTATGATCTGGGACAGAGTAACCATCCAAAAGGTGCGCAACTTGAGAAACCTGTTTAGGCTGTACAGATCTAGAATGGGGCACCAGCCCCCATCCATTTTTGCATCAGGAAGTACCTGGAGACAAACCCTGGGTGTTTCGGATGATCCATCACTCTTAAACCACAACCTCCTTGAGGAGGAGCTGGCCTATGTAATCTCAAAGAACAGACAGTGTCTGCGGATACAGCCCTCCCGTGGGGCATGGGCTCGGCAAGAAGGGTACTGCACGAATTCCAGAGGCAGACCCTAACCGACCACTTCTAGAACCCACCTGTCTGGTGACAGCAAACCAGACGGGAAGGAAGTGGCGGAGCCGGCCCCCCACAGGAGGACCTTGTGGGTATGCGACTACCATGAGGGTGGCACCCCCATCCCACCCCTGGGCAGGCTTGGAGGAGAGCCCAGCTGAGATGCCACCGAGCCCCTTCCCTCTGGGCTTACGGGCCACCGAGGCCACTGACTTGAGCTGGGGTCACCAAGACTGAGCCTACTGGCGGGCTGGTTTTGCTGGAGTGGAGGACCGAAAGTGCTTTAGATACTGTTGCCTGGGGTCCTTGGGTCCTTCTGTGCAGATGTTAAGAGTCCACAGTGGCACTGGATTTTTCAATGCTCTGGAGGTGACCCTCCATACCAGGGACCAAACAGGTTGGTGCCCAAGAAAAAAACATCTGCCAGCTTGTGCCGAGCGTCTGCTATGAAGGTAGAGATCCGTAGCCAAGCCCTATAGTGCACTGCTACTGCGAACACCACTGAGCAGGCACAGAAATCTCCCGGATCCAGAGCAGTTTGAAGCTGGTGCTTGGCCACAGCCCGGCCCTAATCTCGGACCTGTCTGACCGAGGTCTGGAGGGCCGAGGGCAGGTGAGGAAGCACCTCATCCAAGGAGTCCAAGGGCATGGGAGAAGTGTGCCATCAAGGTGGCGAAGCTTACCTGTCCAAGGCCAAGCGAGGAAGCAAAATAAGACTGACCCGCATGGTCCAATTTCTTGGACTATTTGTCCGATAGCTTGTCGACGTCCCCGATATTGCCCAAGCGCCGAAACAGTCTGCCACCAACCCCTCGGTCAAGGAGTGTTCTTTGAAACCAGAGAGGGCACTGATGGGCGCCGCATACTTGTGGGCCATCTGGGCAGAGGGCACAAGGCAGGACGTGGGGTGCTGCCAAAGCTCCAGGGCTGGGCAGACAATGGCCTCTGCCACTAGAAAAGGCTCCAGAGAGTTCCCTTGTCCAGAATCTCTGTAAGGGGATAGACAGCCTGCTTCTTAACAGGCTCCATTTTCATCCCTGTGGACTCCAATGAGGCAGAGGATACCCATGAAGGAGAAGGGCCCCTCCTTGTTGATAGCGCCTAGTTGACCGGACAGGCGCGCAGGGAGGAATCTTCGGACTCTGAGAAGTCCACATAAATAGTCAGACGGCCCGAAACACCTTCAACCTTCCACGGGCAGTCAAGTGTGATGGTGACAAACAGATGGGGAAGTCCCTTGGCCAGTTAAGACTCCCTGGTTGGCACGCCAGTCGATGGCTGCTTGGGCAGCAGACTTCAGACAAACCGGAACAGTTTTGACTGGTCCCACAGAAGTAGTCAGTTGGCCTTCTGGGCGACAGCTAAGTGACTGCCAGTGTGGAAACCGGGGTCAGTTTAGTACCAGCCAGTTCCAACTGATGCCACATAATATCTTCGTAGTGCCAATGCAACTTGCGTCAAAGCCTCTCCCCACCGCCGGCCCGGTGGCGCTGAGGGTTGAGGTGCTGGACGCCACACTCGCACCACGCCGAGCACTCCAGTTTCGGGAGCGGACTCGGGTAGTCGGTGGTCGTGGCCGGGAGAGAATAGCATCCAACGACAGCCGCTTCTCCGGGAGGGATTCGGCCGATGCCCGACACTTGCATGACCCTGAGCGGAGGCTCAAGGAACTGCAAGCTCCACTTGGGGATAGGCCGCCATTGAGCAGCATGGACGTCGGCGCATGCGCCATGACGTCGGGGGAGGTTACCTGCTGCTCGGGGAAGGAGAAAAGCGCGGAAACAAGCCTGCCTCAGCCGGGAAGATGGGAGGACCATGGCGTGCCCACGATTTGCCTGTGCCCCCAGCAGACCTCAGACCGGAACGTAAGTAGCAGCGGGTTTGAGCCCCTCACTGCCCGGGGGTAACTAAGTGGCTCCATGGGACCAGGGGTCTGCTTGGGTAGGGTTCCAGGCAGTGGGTTGTCCAGTTGTCCCCCCTGAAGGGACAGAGGTGGCAGGCTAGGGAGGAAGAATAAACAGAAATTTCAAAAAAAAAAAAAGCCTCTCCCCACCAGAGGACGAAAATGAGACGTAGCAGCACCGCTTCCCATGGTGTAGAGAGCAGGCGCGATAACGGCAGGAACCGCTCGACCCACTGGCTGAGGACCAAGACCTCAACCGCAGGGGCAGACTGTCAGGGCTCCTCCTGGTCTGGGTCAGTGACTAAGGGTTCTGGTCAGTGGACTGAGCAGCTCCTATGGTCACAGGCAGGACCAGAGTCCTGAAGAGAGTTATTGGCCTCTTCAGAAGACAACCTGTTGACTGGGTCGAGAAACATCTCAGCCGCATCATCTGTTGGCATCTCAACCGACTGGCTCAACAGGGTCTCCTGTGAAGCCAGCGGCCAAGGCTGCTGTTTCGACTGCAGTCAAAACCGGAGAGTCGTGAGACAGAGCGCCCCCGGTCCCACAACAGTAGACAAGGAGTGTCTTTTAACGACTCCTTTCGAGGTCCAGAGTTGTGTTTCTCAGAAGGCCCCCAACCCTTAGTCGGGAAGGACTGGCACAGCTCCCTGACGGAGACTCTAAAAGTGGCGCCCACTGAAGCGACACGAAGGCAGAAGCCTAAGAGGAGCAAGAGGCAGCCCGAGCCACCACCTACTCTAAGGCTGCAATCTGTTCAGCGGACCCCGCAGCCACGGAGACCACCCATCGGGCATCCATACCTTTTACTGGCAGATGCCTTTCCTCCAGTCAGCCTAACAAGGCGGGTGAGACTGTCCGAGAATCAGAGTGGAATAACTGACAGAAATCACAGGCCTGGGTATCATGCTCGTGGCCCAGGCGGTATACGTACATGGCAGAGGTTTGTACACATCTGCCCACATGGGCACTGGCAGAATATGGGCATGGACTTGTCCATCATGGTCATGTCAAAAACCGAGCTCCAAGAAGAGAACAGAAAAGGCTGTGAAAGTTTTGGAGTAATCGAAAAGGTTTCAGAACACGCTCGTGCCTACAATGCGAAAGCACAAAGGAGGGAACCTGCTTCTTCCAGCAGAAAGAAAGATCTGGTGTCATGGGGCAGAGCAGAGGGAGATACCACCCCAGTGGGTGGGAAGGAGCCAGTTTGAAGACTGTCTGGCAACAGTTTAAAAGGAAAGGACATTGCCAGACATGTGGATAGATCATATCCACATCCCTAGAAATTATGATTTCCTTACCGTTAGCTCCGGTTAAGTGTAGGCTCAGTCCACTGGCAGGAGAACTGGTATGGGCTGTCCTCCTGATCAGCTGGAACTGACTGAAAAGTTTGACAGTATAAGGACACACCCCACATCCCATCAGCTTCAGTCAACCCTTCTGTCCAAGTCTGTATTCCGAACCCTGTAAAACGATCAGAAGCCGTCAGTAACATAAGCCTACATATGTACCAATGATGTAGTACTAAAAACAGGGAGGGCCTGCCTGCATATAGAGGACACATACAAACAACTGGAATTGCCAGTAAGGAAATAATTCCATTCATATGTCCACTCCTAAAGGCAGGCAGAATTAGTACTGGTCGTAATAAGCAGTCCCTAACCAGGAGGGTCAGTACTACATAAATAAGTACAACACACCTGCTGAACACAGCAGTAACAAGGCTAAGCATGTCAAAGCTGAAATGCCTTGTGACCCAGTACCCAAGCAGCAGCCTTTTAGATGTCATCCAGAGATTCAGAGGCACACTTGGCATAAGATGCAGCCATAGCTCTCGTAAACTGAACTTTAAGGCCCAAGAGAGCAGACAGGCCCAGAGATGATAAAGTCAGGTTAATGGCCACATAGAACCACTCTGCTAGGGTACATTTAGCTGGGGCCACCCTGTTCCTTGGCCCAAGAAAAATGAATTCTGTCAGTGCTACAAAAGGAAGTGGTGTGATAGTAAATACTGAGGGCTCTCTTAAGGTCAGAGAATACAGACACTTCTTTTCATTCTTGGGTTCTAAGCATATAGATGGCAAGGCAATCTCCTGCTGCCTATGAAAGGAGGAAGAGAGTTTTGGAATGAAAAAGGTCACACACGTGGAGAAGCATCTTTTCCTTAAGAAATACCAGATAGGGTTCCTTGACAAACAGTAACCCCCCCCCGGTACTTCTTGACGATCAAACAGCCAGAAGGCCTTTTTGGGTGAGAAGCCATTGGGAAACTTCTGCAAAGGGTTCAAATAGGGAATCAGCATCTAGGACTGCATTTAGTTTCCAGAGGTGTAACCTGCTGGCTGCAAGGGTGATATTCGTGACAGGCTTTAATGAAGGGGACAACACCCAGATGAAATCCTGGGGGGATGTTAGGATCACTGAACAGAGGCAGCAGAGGGTCTGATCCCCAAAGGGGAGCACCAGGAGTATAGCGCGTCCTAGACTACTGTAACTTGTTTACACAAGTCTTCCTGGAGTGCATCAAGGTATGGATCACACCTTTGGAATATCCAGCCCTTATGCATCTTCTGCACTCGAGAAAAGCCAAAAGATGAAACTTTAGGATCTGGGCGCAGGACTGGATCCAGATGAAGGTCTGGCTTAAGTGGAAGCAGAATTAGGTCGCACAGAAGCCTGTTGCAAGTACCACGCTCTCTGGGGCCATTTCTGAACAATACTATGTTGATGGCTCCATTGTTTGGTGGCGATCTGCAGCACATCATAGGATGCATCTGCCTGAAAAGCCACACCCACAGTCAAGAAAGACAGTTAAGCCAAGATGTCTGTGAGCCAACAGGCCATGGATACGGACACAAGCAAATGCTAGGGCCATCCGCATCACCGTACAGGACACTTCATAAGACATCTTCATATGAAAGTTTGAGCTAAAGTGGGTCCTTGATTTCACCTCCCTGGGCTGGGCGTAGGCTCGATTTCTTTATGGCAGCTGAAGCAGGTGCATCCCCCTTCATGCTTGTATCACAGGCCTTCACATCCTGAACCTTGCAGTCTGATGTGTGCCGTGGACGAAGTTTTGCGGTCTGTGCAAGACCACTCCTGTGTGAATTTCCTTCACCGTGTTGCACACCAGAAAGGGAAGTGGTGGAAAAAGTGAGGGAAGAGAGTGCCTTTCAACAGGTACAAGAAATCAGGGTAACAGAACAAAAGTGTACTCTAAGAAATATAAGGAATTGAGTAAGGGAGCAGAGATTGGCTCAGGATCAGAGAGTGGGATAAGGATTTCATCAAGTACATAAGGGAGATTGTGAGACTCAAGTGGGGGGGGGGGAGAAGAGAGAAGATGCCTGGGCAGAAAAAGGGGGAAGACCAAGCGGAGGCACTCTAGTACTTTTGCTTTGTGTTCACGAAAGAAAAGGATGGGCCAATACCACAAGGGAAAGGTGTGAGGGGCAGGGGTAGCAAGAGGTAACAGACAAGGTCATCCAGGATAGGATTCTAAGAGGCATTAAAGCCTTGCAGATGGAAAAGGCACCGGGACCCGGATGCTGCACATCCAAGAGTCCTGAAGGAACTGGCAGAGACACTGGCAGGCCCTCTGGCAGACCTGTTTAATACACCCTTGGAGACAGGGAGTGTGCCCAGGGACTGGAGCATGGCTCACGTGGTGCCCTTCCACAAGAGGGGGCTCAAGGACGAACCAGGCAGTTACAGACCGGTAAGCTTGACGTCTATAGTGAGGAAGCTGATGGAGACCATTCTGAAGGAGAAGTTGATAAGCTTCCTTGTTAATAATGGATTCCAGGATGAGAGAGACAGCATGGGTCTGTCTTGGGAAGATCATGCCAGACTAACCTAATAGACTTTTTAACTGGGTCACAAGAGCAGTTAATGGCCATGCCATGGATTTCTTGCATCTGTACTTCAGCAAGGCTTTCAACTCTGCTACATGGAAGGTTATTGAACAAGCTGAGGGACCTGGGGACAAGGGAGAAACTGGTGGGGTGATTAGGAGCTGGCTTCAGAGCAGACAGCAGAGAGTATCCATAAGGGTGGAGACCTCCAAGTCAAGACCCGTGACTAGTGGAGTACCACAGGGTTCAGTGCTAGGCCCAGTTGTATTCAATGTCTTCACAAGACACATTGCAGAGGGGGTCAAGAGCAAGATCAGCCTGTTCGCCGATGACAGATGTGTGCCAAAGTGGACACTGAGGAAGGCACGAGGCAGTGGGGGTTCTAGCTAAGCTCAAGCACTGGTCATGTGTGTGGCACTTGGGGTTTAATGCCAGGAAGTAAAGGTCATGTACCTCAGACAGAAACCCCGCGACCAGCTATTGGCTAGGGGGAGTGCAGGTATCAACTTCAGAGGAGAAGGACCAAGGGATACTAGCCACAAGGGACAAAGATATCAGCACAGTGCAGAAGTGCAGCAGCAAGGACCAACTGGATACTGGGGAGCGCTGCCAGGGGGTATCACTTCCAGGAAAGAGGTTATCCTGCCCTTGTATAGATCACTACTGAGGCTGCACTTGGGAGTACTGTGTGCAATACTGGTGCCTGTACTTGAAGGATATGAGACAGCTGGAAGGGGTGCAGCTTAGGGCGACAAATTTGATCATGGGGCTCAGGAAGAATTCTTATAACAAAAGACTGAGGGAGCTCAACATGTACTCCCTGGAGGACAGAAGAGAGGGGTGGGGACATGAGACATACTTAAAAGGCATAAACAAAGTTCATACTAAGGAGGTAGGAACTAGAAGGCAGTGTGTGCCCATACATGCTACATTGGAATTTAGTTATATTTTAAACTACCCCCCATTTAGTATATATATTTATCCAATCTAGACAAACAGGTTTTTGGTTTCACTGATAAACTACCTGTAGATACAGTTATTCCATAGGTTGACAACTCAGACTATAGAAGCATTTCTTTTTATTGGTCTTAGTTTACCCAAAATTAATAATGGGTGGCCTCTGGTTTCCCCATCTGTTGATTTAAACTCTACTCCCATTTCAATCATAAGATAAGGGTCATTAATGATGTTAAACAGTAACAATAGGTCTCATTCTTCTCGTCTCCAGAGTTGTCAAGTTCAGATGGTGTAACCTTTCCTCATAAGGATGATTTTTTTTTTTTTTTTTAAATAAGTTATATTTTAGTAAGGTATAAGTGCACACATACACATATACACACACACACACACACACATATATACACACACACACACACATATATACACACACACACACACATATATACACACACACACACACACACACACATATACACACACACACACATATATATACACACACACACATATATATACACACACACACACATATATATACACACACACACACACACATATATATATACACACACACACACACACACACACACATATATATATATATATATATACACACACATATATTATATATATATACACACACACACACACACACACACACACACACACATATACATATACACATATACACATATACACATATACACATATACACATATACACATATACACATATATACATATACACAAAATTTGGTCCCAGTTGCCTTCTGTACAGGTTCTCCTGACATCTCTCCCCCCCAACCCCCCGGCACACAGCTGTGTGAGCATGTGGAGGTATGCCATGTGCCCTGTGGCATCAGCTCAGCCCCTTCCACCTCCTGTAACTGTCTGCCGCCCCCTCTCCACCTATACTATCCACTGGACCACCACCCAGTGGTAGCGGAACTATGTGGGGCACGCCAACCCACCCTCAGGAGAGCTGCCCATCGGCACTGCTTGATCCTGCTCCACCACCACGCTGGCACCATAACGACCCAAGGTCATTCCTGAACCCGTGTCGCCAGCGTGGCACAAGGTGTGGCGTCCAGCCCCTCAAATCTCAGCGCCACCGGGCCAGCTCACCCTTTCATTTTGAGACCGTTTCTCTTGATAGACGGTATGATTTTTCTAGTTTTATTTACTGTTTGGTTTGTCGAGTTGTTCAAATCATTTGTTATATAAATGCCTAAATCTTTTTTCCTTATCAAATACTAGCTCTTTACCATTTAGGAAATACTTGCGTCTTGCATTTTTGTTTACCCAAGTGGACTATTCTACATTTATCCATGTTCAACTTCATGTGCCATTTTATAACCCAAGTAGTCATTTTGTCCAGGTTGCTTTGTATGTCATGAATGTCAGACAGTGAAGCACATGGTCCACCCAGCTTTGCATCAGTAAATTTTATTGTCCAATTCAGTACATCACTTGTTAGATCACCAATAAAAATCTGAAATAGTGTAGGTCCCAAGACGGACACCTGAGGGACGCCACTAGTCACCATACCAATGGCTGACATATACCCAATTATGATAACTTTTTGGGTTCTGTCAGTCAGTTCTCACGATCCAATTAATATTCCCACTAAACCTGTACTTCGATAATTTATCAACCAAGGCCTAATGTGGCATTAAAGCTAAAATCTAAATAATAATGTCAGAGTCGACTTATCCAAAAGATTTTTTCACAGAAGCACAATCAGATTAGTAGTTGTGCTTCTACCTCTCTGCTGGCCTAGGTCTATATTAGTAATTGCATCCGATGTTTCCTTGATAAGTGTCTCGAAAACCTTGCACACAGTCAAGGTGAAGCTAATAGGTCTATAGTTACTGTCATGCTTTGGTCCCTTCTTATGAAGAGGCACAGCATTTGCAGTTTTCCAATCCGATCGAACTGGTCCTTCATGTATGGATTGTTGAAAAATAGTTTTGTAACAGTTTTAGTGAGTAAACTAACATCTGCTATTATATGTAACATTTGCTCAGATATTTGGTCTGGTCCTGGGGACGTTTTACCAGTTTTATTCTCAAATTTTATAACATCTTAATTGGGTATGTCCTGACTTATGATTGAGTGGCCCATAAATAACTACAATTATATCACAAAAATGAGCTGTAGGCATGTCTAGGTTGTCCTGAACAGATACTCCACCAGCAGTGAGGGGGACCAACTTTATTTGCAAAATTTTTTTTAAGGAGTTTATGTATGCATAAAATGTTTTACTGTTATCCTCACTAGCATGTTGTGTTAAGTTCATAATTTCTTTTTTTTTAATTTCATTTTTACATTTTTTTTCTATGCTTCTAAAAGCTCCCCAAGTATTAACATTTGGATTTTTTAGGTATACTCTGTGTGTGTATACATTTTTTTTTTTTATTGAGACATTTATTGATGTTTCTGTTTAACCACTTACGTTTGTGTTTTGTATTAGAATATTTAAGATATGTACGTGTTTGACCACTCTACATACCTTCAGTATTTGTCAAACTCCCTATCCCAATTTAATTATTCGAGTTAGTCCATGACTGTCAATATTCACTCTACTGTATTGCATAATAGAAGTTTTTCCATAGCTTCTGCTGCAGTTGAGACAAATTGAATGAGACTATTATGGTTGCCATTTCCCATCGGTGGGGTTTGGGGGCAGTCGTACAGTTTTCGATGTCTAGTTGGTCAGTACCCACGACAGTATCAAGGATATTCCCCCACGTTAGCTCCATAACATGTGATAATTGTAGTCCATCACATACTGATAGTAGTGCCTTACCACATTAACTGATGTTAACTGGAAGGATGGTTCAGGCCATCTCCTAAATTGAAATCCCCCAAAATCTGAAGGTCACCTAGTTCACAAGCTACCTCTTTCTGCAAGTAGATCCCGATATATATTATAAGGACAGTTCAGTGGGCGGTACCCTGTAGCTGCTATTAGTGGATCTTGGTTCTTAACATTTAGCTTAATCCAGATCTTTGTTTTTGGAAATATCCATGGAGGGCAAATGGTTTTCGACTAGGAGCACTACACCCCCTCCTATTTTATTCGATCTATTGCATGCGTAGCAGTTGAACCCACCCAATTTCCATGCTCCTCAGGGTTTTAAATAATTGATTAGCAGCTTTTTTCTTGGGACAATGCTAATTGTACAGAAAGCATTTATATAGGTTTTCTAGAAGGGTTATGTTTGCTAAACACAGTGAGGCAAGTGCTATGCATTTTCACAATGTTTTTGCACTTTTATGAGCAAAACGCTAATCAATTTTTGGAGTTAAATAAAACCCTGCTCCTTTATTTCACATCCAGGTTTCTGCAACAGCCACAATATCAATATTTTCAGTGAAAAGTGCTGTTAATTCATCCATTTTATTAGGCTTCTAGCATTAAATAGTAATTACTAAGTTTTTAGTTGTAAAGTTTCCATTATTTTTTTTTTTTTTTTATCTAGCGAGTATTTGGAGGGGAGGTAGACTCATGTTTTCCCCATTATTAGGTATATTACTACTACCTCTGTATGCACATTTAGTGTCCATTAACATTTCCGTATTCCCCTGCGATTTCAATTTAATGAAATGTTTTATTTTCATGCCAAGGACTTTGCTCCCCAATTTGCTCAGGTGTAGGCCATCCCAGTCAAAGTAGTTGTATTTGTTCTCAAATACTTCCCAATGTTGCAAGCATGCTATGCCATTCATGAGTGACCATTTTTGTATCCACCTCATTAAAGAGCTACTGATACCGCAAAGAAAAAAACTTTAAAAACACAATTCTGCTTGCATTTTATTTATATTTTGTAAATTTCTCCTCCCCATTACTAAAGAAATGTGCATGAATATGACTTTTCCCTTAGAGTTCATAGAGTTTATCTGCCTCTATAGCTTACTCCCTACCCTGTGAAAGTTTACCATAGCCCAATTCCCTACAATGCTTCATTCCCTGCCTCGTTTCCTGATGTCAGATTTGTCTGTCGCTTAACTTTAGATTTTACTGCATTTTAGATATTTAGTGTTTAATTAGTTTTACGTAAAAGCACTTTGACCACTGTGAACTGTGCTTTTATAAATAAAGCTTTGATGGACTGATTGAATATTCAAAATAAAATGGACATCCAAAAATGGCTGATACATCTGTTGTGTTTTTTTCCATTTTTCTATCAGATGGAATCTCTCCGCTGCCTCTTGATCCCACCTGCCACTTTCTTCCTATGCACTAACTTGAGAAAATGAAATCCTAAAGATGTTTTAAAATTGTGTTTTTCAGTTTTCATCCACTACGATCTGCTACCCAACCCCACTGATCTCCGACCCACCACTCACATCCTGCCTGCCACTTTTTTACCTGCACTGGCAATTGTTTTCCCCCCCCCCTATTAACTGGGGTTCTGGCACCTGTTGGCTCACCAGCATTTTCTGCTGACCTCCTGGAGAGAGAGAGAGAGAGAGGGGGTTACTGGTACACATTTAGAAGCAGCCTAGCTGGAAGAGAACAGCATCTTAAGTTGATATCTGGAGAGAGAGAGAGAGAGAGAGAGAGAGTTCACAACTGCTCATTTTTCTTTCGATAAGTCCAAGCTCGTCAGCGGCACATAGAGAAAAATGGTATGGTTGAGAGAGGCAGTCCGAACAGCAGATAATCTGGCAGAACCAGAAGCCGTGCTGAGCAAGTCGGACCTAGCAAGACTGCCCACAGTAGCAACCCCCCACCCTGCAGGCAGCCCAGAGAATGGCCTGGTCAGTTTCTGCAGCAGCACCATCAGGGCAGGTGCTGACTGCAATTTAAACAAAAGAATTTTGGGTTTTGTGTTTTAATTAAAAAGACCCTGCAGGCAGTAGCTCAGGCCACCGAGGGGGGCAGTAGGACAAGGCAAGCCTAAAGCCAAGGAACACCCAGTAAGGGAATGGGGATAAAGGAAAGAACAGAGCAAGGCAATCCCTAGTCAACAGGACAGGGGCAGGGTACACATGCTGAACTACTAATGGACTCTGGAAAAACTACAGTTATGGAAGCCCTGGTAGGACAGATGTCCCAAGTGTTAGCAAAACTGTATCCAGCTCATGCAGGAGAAGAAACTTTTATGCCAAATCTATACAAACTTCAAGTCCTATTTTATAAGCACAATAAGACACTCCAGGGATATGCACAAGGCAGTTCTAACCAGGGCTGAAGGCATTAAGCCTGCGAACATGTGCCTTCCTACCCCCCTTCCCCACCCATGAGCTAGAACAGTCTACTGCACGTGTCATTTCTTACTGCTTTAACAGTCGAGTATGAGGCTATCCCCGAGATGCTGCAGCCTTTTCATTTTATTTTTTTAAAATGCAGGACAAAGGGAGATGCAGCCTATAAGTACTACATGGCTGATCAGGTGCCCCAGTTGCCAGGAATCCTCCAGCAGTATGGGCAGTCCTGAAGCAGTTTACACAGTTTTGCAATACTAAAGCAGATTACAGTTTTGAAGCAAGAAATGAAGCCTCCCAGATTAAAAGCTCAAACTAATTATTTCCACTTGACTGGATAGTCTCATATCACAAATGACTGTCCATTTTGAGTCCTACTCCATCGTTCGCTCTTTGGTGCAGACCAAAATGGGAAATAGCCAACTCTTAGAATTGCACATGTGCAGCCATGCACAAAGGAAAATTACGTACCTACCGTAATTCTTGATCTTCTTGGACGAGTCTCCACCACTCATTCACACTAGTGGGATTGGCGCCGGAGGCACTAAGACCCATCGGGAGCAAACTTTTTGCTGGAGGGTCGGTAGCGAGATGACGCCGCAGAGACACGGCGCCCATGAGCAGCGCTCGAGCGGGTAATGACCATCTCGGCACGACCCTCCAAACTGCCTCAGTACCTTACCAAGGAGGTGCAGCGCAACTAATCTAAAAGGGTAAACTCCAATGATTAAAAACGGACATAAGATAGTCCGTATGACCCGTGTAAGAAGGGTCAGCAAAGAAGTCCTCACGGCCTAAAGATTTGAGGGAGTGAAGACCAATACAGCGGTGAGCTCGGGGATGGAGGGTAGGCATGAGTGAGTGGAGACTCGTCCAAGAAGATCAAGAATTACGGTAGGTACGTAATTTTCCTATCTTCCTGGACATAAGTCTCCACCACTCATTCACACTAGTGGGAGAGTACCAAGCTGATAATCCCCCAAAAGGGCGGCAGAAAAGCCAGAGCTCACGCGTCTAAGATAGAAGCCCATTAAGGATAGTTCTGCCGAATGCGGAATGCCGCCTGGCATGAACATCCAGTGCATAGTGCTTAACGAAAGTATGCACTGAGCTCCAGGTAGCGGCGTTGCATATATCTGCAATTGGAACATTGCGACTTCCGCTAGGGATGTCAGTGATCACTTCTAGTAGAGTGAGCGACACTCTACCTTCTAATTTAACTTGAGCCATGGAATAGCAATGACGAAGGCATGCCACTAACCATAAGAGATACATCTAATAGCGACAGGTTGACCCAGCCGGGTGTCGCTGAAAGAAACGAACAGTTGCTGAGTCTTATGAATCATCCTTGGTTCTATCTAAATAGAACGCAAGGCTCTCTTAACATCCAAGGAATGAAGAGCTCGTTCCCTTCATTTTGGAAATTAGCGAAGTAAGCGGGAAGTACCAGAGGTTGGTTCAGATGGAATTCTGACACAACCTTGGGAAGAAATTTAGGATGAGTACGGAGAACTACCTTGTCCTTATGGAATACAGTATACGGAGGTCCGTAACCAGTGCATGTATCTCAGAGACCCTATGGCTGAGGTAATGGCCACCAGGAAGGCAGTCTTCCAGGTAAGAAATTTTAGCTCACAGGTAGCTAAGGGTTCAAAGGCTTCCCGAGTGAGCATGTCCAGCACCAGGTTAATGTCCCAGGCTGCAACTGGACGCTTAACAGGGGTCTGGTATGGAGAATCCCTTAAGAAATCTCTTCACCATAGGTAACTGGAGCCAGAGTTAAGGAAGAAACCGGCTCATGGAACGCTGAGATGGCACTAAGGTGAACTTTAACTGTGGAGTATTGAAGACCTAAGTTTGATAGGTCCAAAAGATACTCCAGAACTCGCCAGGAGGACAGGAAAAGGGATTCCAAGAGGATTTTGCACACCAGAGAGAAAAACGTCTCCATTTGAGGCGTCGATGTGGTGGCTGGCTTCGAGCAGCCAGAAGGATGTCTGAGAACTCGAGAGACGTTGAACCGATTCACTTCTATCTCTTCAGGAGCCAAGCATGAAGGTGAAGTGATTTCAGGTTGGGATGGACCAACGAACCCTGAGTCAGAAGACTGATTTGCAAAGGAAGTGGTCTCGGAGAGGCTGCCAACATACTGTTGAGTAGAGGAAACCATAGTTGCGAGGCCAGGAAGGAGCAATGAGAATCATCTTGGTCCCTGAGACTCGAACTTGAGGAGTACTCTCTGGATTAGAGGAAGTGGTGGAAAGGCGAAGAAAGCGTTTGTCCACCGCAGCCTGAAACGATCCTGACAGAAAATGCCAGGCCCTGGATTTCTGGAGCAGAAGAGAGCAGTTTGCGTTAGTGGGGATGCAAAGGTCCAGGTCTGGAGTCCCCACTCTTTGAACAGGGACCGAGCTACGGCTGGATCGAGAGCCACTGTGAGGGTCTGCCTCCTGTTCTGCTGAGGTGATCTGCTCAGGTCGTTTTGTATACCTGGCAGATAAACCGCTTGAATCAGAGACTCATGCTCCAAGCACCACTCCCACACCCTCATTGCTTCCTGCAAAGGGATAAGAATGAGCACCGCCTTGCTTGTTGATGTAATACATCACTGCTTTGTTGTCCGTTTGAAGGAGAATGTTCTTGTGACAAAGGACATCCTTCAGAGCTCGGATTGCATAGAGGACCGCTCTCATCTCCAGGACATTTATGTGGAGATGAGTTTCGAACTGAGTCCATACACCTTGAGTGTGGAGGGAGAGACAGTGAGCTCCCCATCCCATTAGCGATGCATCTGTGGTGATGGAGATCTGATGATCCGGGGGAGCAAAGGGGAATCCTTCCAGGAGATTGCTCTCTTGAGACCACCAGGTGAGAGACCTTCGAAGGGGCTCCGTCACCTTGATGGGATAAGACTGGGGTGAGGAGGTCGGGACCACTGAGTGGAGAGCATCCACTGGGTGGTTCTCAGTGCGGGCCAGAGGGACAGTGAAGACCGAGGACGCCATGAGACCCAACATGCTGCATGAGAGAGCTGTAACGATTGGTTCTCCCTGATGTAACAGGACCATATGAAGGATGTCGAGTCTTCTGTCCTCTGAAGGAAAGCCTTCGCTGAAGAGGTGTCTAGAAGCGTCCCTATGAAAAGGAGCCTCTGGGAGGGTTGCAGTTAGAGATTTTTCAAATTCAGCAGAACTCCCATGGGACGTGGAGAAGATAGGAAGTCGCTTGTAACGGCTCTGAAAAGTCCCTTGGCCGAAAGGGCTTGCAGAAGCCAATCGTCCAGGTAGGGAAACACTGAAGTCCGACTTTCCTGAGATGCGCCATGAGAACTGCACAACACTTTGTAAAATAACATGCCGAGGATAGCCCAAAGGGCAGGACTCTGAACTGATAATGCTGACCCAAAGCTACAAACCTGAGGAATTTGCGGTGGGTCGGTGGACGGGATATGCTGGTAAGCATCCTGCATATCCAGAGAGGCCAGCCAGTCGTGCTGATGCAGCAAGGGTAACAGGGTACCTAGGGAAATCATCTTGAATTCTCCCTGGGAGAATTTGTTTAACTTTCTGAGGTCTAGAATGAGCGCATCCCCCAGATTTCTTTGGAACCAGAAAGTAATGGAAGTAGAACCCTGTGTTTCGGTGAGATGCGGGGCACCAGTTCTATTGCCCTGTTGTTCAGAAGGCCCTGGATCTCCGCGGTGAGGAGATCTGACTGAGAGGCCGACAACCTGGGTTGTCGTATGGGAGGACAATTCGGGGGGGGTTCCAAGAAATTGAGAGAGTAACCCTCGCGAATTATCCGAAGAACCCATTTGTCTGAGGTTATGGACTTCCACTGGTTGTAGAAGTACATCAGACGACCTCCCACCGGAGGAGAAAGTTCCACCTCGGGCAGAGTGGATGGAACTTGGGCCAACGACTCATAAGGTAGCGCTGGGAGCTTTAGGTCCCTGCGCTTTCTGCTGCGTCTTCTTTTGAGGTTGGGCAGGTTGGCTTTTATGGAAGCTTCCCCTGCCTCTGCCTCGAAAGGACTGTGGCGCCTATGAAACTGACGTCTGTTCACATGCCCGAGGAGGGGCAGGCGGAGTCTGGCCAACAATGGCGATCTAGTCTTCTGAGTGGCCTCTAAAACTTGCTCCACCTGAGGACCAAAAGAAAGAGCCATCAAAGGCAGCGCCATCACCTGCTTACTGAGCATCATTCGTGAAGCCAGAGTGCGCAGCCAGGAATGGCGCCCGGTACAAATCCTTGACTGCTGGGCGAGGAAGCAGTGTCTAAAGCATCCATGGCAGCTTTGACCTGTTGGTTATTGGACTCAATACCTCTAATAACGGTCAGAAGAAGCTCTGACTTGGAATCCGAATCTGGAAGAGCTTCAACCATTCTTTTCATAGAGTGCCACAGGATATACTCATACTGAGAAAAATAGCCTTGATAACTGTCACTAGCATACTTAGAGTGGAGGCAGCAAAGACTCTCTTACCTAATGTATCAATCTTACCAGACTCTTTGTTAATAGGTCGAGCTGTAGTAGTTTGAGGAAGAACGACCTTGTCATTCTCTGCCAGGACTACAATAGGATCCGCAAGGCTTGGGATGCCAAAATGGGACGATCCTTGGGAGCTGAATACTTCTTATCAATGGATTTAGCCACTGAGGGAATAAGAGCAGGGTTATTCCATACCATTTGAGACAGCGTCTCGAAGGAAGGCTGGATCGGAGGAGTCAAATCCGTAGGGATCTCCGAAGCATGAAGATACTGGAGTCTTAATATCTTCCCAGGATCGATGTCTGTAGTCTGGAGAAGAGTGGATCCCAGGTTCTTCAACAGAGACTTAAAGGACAGGTCCCTCGACCACAGGCTCTGTAGCAAAAGAAAGATCCTGTTTCCTCCACTTCATCACCCAACGCAAGGTCTGGGTCAGGCTCAACATCATCTCCTGATGGTCCAGAAAGGACTGTGGACAGGAAAGGAGTGAAAATTAGGAGAGGAGGAAATGGCAGAAAAACAAGGAGAGTCCCCAAGGGCTGCCGTGGCAAGAACATCAAGCAGACGAAGAAGGCGGCACCGAGGAGGCGCCACGGCGCCGAAGGCCTGTAGCCCCTCGCGCTCCAGCGGCGCCTTCAGACGACGCAGCGCCAGCGCAGCCAGCAGCGCCACAGACAGCGCCGCGCCCGACAGCGCCATGAGGCAGCGGCAGAGCGGCGACCGCCCGATCAACAGCACCACGCGCGGCGCCCGCGAAATAGCAGGCGCCACCAGCGCCCGAGGACCAGGCGCCCATGCGGCGCCGCAAGCTCCAGCGGCCCAGCCAGCGCCGACACGACCACAGACCCTCAGAAGGCGCCGAGCCGGAACCTGGAAAACAAGAAGAAGGAAAAATACCAGGAGATAAGGACATCGGTGAGGCCCTGCGCCCGCAGCCATGTGAGGGGAAAAACCTAAGCAGCGGATCGCTAGCACCGAAGAAGGCGCCGCGCGACTAGGAAAGTCAACCGCCCTACCTGATCGCCGGAGGAGCCGAGGCTCCGAGGTAACGAACCAGACAGAAGAACCAACCTCCGAGCCCATCGCTCCACAAGGCGGCCACTGATGAAACTGCTCATCTGGACCCTACCTATAGGCGGGGAGGGCTCCGATGTCGAGGCGACGATTATCGGAAGCTGGCGACTCGAAGAGGAGACCGCAACTAGCAACGATAACCGACCGTCAGACGCGAACACATACCAGAGGGCGCACTGGTGATGCCTTCTCTTTTGACCTGTGGGTCAAGAAGAGTTTCGAGCCGAACGCCGAGAACGCGACTGGTTATTTTATGTCGGGGCGGGGACCGCCCACCCCGGGCATCGGACTGACCGTAGTCGGAACCCCGCTGAGGAGAAGGAGGCTGACCGGACCCAGCCCGGCTGACTGAACAGCTTTCATACGAAGTCTCCCTACCGTCACCTGACCTGCTCATGGTCGACTCCGTCCAGTAGGCCGAGACTTCTTCAAGTAAGTTAAATTTAAATATTAGAAAAATTTTACGAAAAATAGAATAAAACTAAGCGATACTACTATCGTGATAATGTTACAAAAAAACAAACTGAAAACTATGCGCTAGTTTGAAGTTTGACTCCCGACAGGCGAGCGACGTCGTCACTGAAGCGCACTCGACGGCGGGAAAAAAGGAACTGAGGCGGTTGGAGGGTCGTCGCCGAGATGGTCATTACCGCCGAGCCGCTGCTCGCGGGCGCTCGTGGTCTCGCGGGCACCGCCTCTCGCGCCGACCCTCCAGCAAAAAGTTTGCTCCCGATGGGTCTTAGTGCCTCCGGCGCCAATCCCACTAGTGTGAATGAGTGGTGGAGACTTATGTCCAGGAAGATCATGGCTGCTGGTTTACCAAACAAGCAATTTCACTCCCAAGATGGCACTTCCGCGCAATTATCGCAGTCTGAGGCATAGGACCCACACAGATTGCAATGTCCTGCAATGGGGTATTCCCTCTCCATAAAGACTAGCTGGTGTTACCTTTAAGCAGACTTCAACAGCGGTAGGGGAACAAACATTTCAACCAAACATTAAAGGGGTGCTATTTATTGCAGCCCTGCTAAGCAATGAAGCCCTGGATTGGTCATGGCAATAAGAAGTTTCCAATTTGCCACTTCTCTCTCTAGCAGGTCCTCTAGAGGTTTAGGGCTGATCTAAGCTGCCCAAGTCAATGAACCACAGAAAAAGTAGTGTTGGTTTCCAGAAAGAAACCCTGCTGAGCAGAGGGGAAATCTCTCAACTAGACTGGAAGACTTAAGGTGATGGGATAAGGAGCATGTACTTGCACTCCATCTGTCCCAACTGACAGGACAGTCCATAGTAACTGCCTACAGTACCTAAAGAGGCACACATACACTGTCCCCCACCCCCCACCACCAAACACTGGTCTAGCAACATAGCAGTAATGGTATTCGCTGCGTCGGCAATATGGTTCTGGGAATGGACTCTGGTTGCTCAGGTGCTGGCAGGGGGAAGGGGAACCAAGCATATCTAGCACTGCTGTCCTACCCTGTGGAAAAAATATGCTGTGCCCTGCTCCTTGACTGTCACCTGGTGGAGGCTAGGTGGCAATACAACAGGATCACCTGGAACTAGTGAGAAGCAGCCACTAGATGCCAAGCATGCATGCATGTGGTGACATGTACAAGTCATTGCATGACAGCACCTTCGGAGAGAAGACCAGGAACTGTAGGAAAAGCCCTGGTCAGCTGCATACAAACACTCTGCAGGCCCATGAATGAGAGACATGGTTGGCCACCCACCACTGTTATGGTCCTGGGCAAGTGGTGGACAACCAGTGAGTCCATGAGAAGGTAAGTAACCGGGCTGGAGAGGTGCCATCGGACGCACTGTGGGGAAGACAAAAAGCTTCATGAAAACAAACAAAAGGGTATTTCACCAATATAACAACAACAACTAGTTTTTCAGAATACCACTTCCAAAATACTAGAATAACTTCAAAATTTGAACTTGTGTAAGTTTGACTTCTACTTACAAACTGCAACCATTCCTGGTGGGTTTATCATTTTGCTTCCCACAAAATCCCCCCCCTTCCCACTCCAAGACAATGCTGCTCATCTGTCAGGCTACATCCCAGCCCCACCTGCTCCCATCTTTGTCACATGCCTAGTACTCGGGAGGTGCATGCATGGAACTTCCTACATGATGGGCTTCCATAGGAGTGTTAGCCATGAGCTCCTTTGGGCCCATCCAATGTGTGGGAAATGGGTCAGAGATGTAGGCAGAAAGTGACAGCTTCATGCTGCCTCGCATCGGGGCTTTCCTTCCATTTCTCCCAGCCTCAAGGATGCCGAAAACAGCACCCACTGCCATCTTGAAGGGTATTAACAGACAGCACCACCCTGCACCCTCTCTCATTGCTTCAACTGCACTGCCACCTGTGACCACCTAGATGGCTGTACAGCAGTGGAGCCTGCATAGTAGTTACGTTAGAACTCACCGTAACATTAGATCTTAGACTCTTGCAGCAGTTCACAAACTAGAAATCTCTGCCATTAGGCACCAGGATCACACTGAAGCTTTTTCACCGACAGTCTATTTGGGGCCACCCATAACAAGGTCACCATGTCCATACCACTACATACTCATAGGCAGACCCATGTACTCTTCAGTTCCCTGCCACAGACTGGCCTGTGAGGGTAAGCTCTTGAGAGCCACGGAGAGCTACAGAAACCACCAAAGCACAGAGGAAACTTTCCAGGAAAGGGAGACCAGGAACACAGGGAGAAAGGGGGGGAAGGAAAGTGGACCCGATACAAGAGATTCTCTCGAAGATCTACTGCTATGGCAAGTTCTTAACATAACTGTTCTGCGTTTGAGGAAATCTCTTGCAGCAGGTCACACTAGGAACGAGTCCCAAGCAGTGAAGCAGCGGGAACAAGAAAGGGGTATGGAAGGTAAAGGCCCAAGAGAGAAGGCCTTGTAAAACAGCAAGGCCGAAATTTGCTCGTCTCCGAGGTACTATCCAGACCATGTCAGGTGAATGTATGGACAGTACTCCAGGTAGCTGCCGCACAAGTCTCGGCTGCAGACACCCCCCCAAAAACATGCAACCAAAATGGCCATACTGTTGAAGAATGACCCTTGACCACCCCTGGAAGGTCCTTGTACTTCTGGTAACAAAAAATGATGCAGTCTGCCAACTATTTGGACAGACACTGCTTAAAAAAAAAAAAAAAAGGAAAAACTTACTAGGGTGAAAAAAACCAAAAGCTGCAAGGACTTTCTGCAGTCCCTCGTGCAGCTAATCTATTATCCAAGAATTCTATGCACATCCAAAGTGTGGAGCAATGCTTCCCCTGGACTGGCATGCTCTGGATAATAGGCATGTGGATGGCTTGATTTTAAGCTGAATTCAGACACCACCTTGTGTAACAATTTAGGATTAATGCGCAACGACAGTCCTTGTGAAAAACCAAAAAAGGTTGCTCACACAAGAGCTTGGAGCTCGAAAATCCTCCGAGCAGAAATAACTGCAACCAAAAAAGTAGTTACATAGGAACTTACCATAACAGTAGATCTTAGACAGAGGTTCCTTTAGTAGGTCATCACATACAGGACTGTGCCACCTGGCGTTGGGATGCAAAGCAGATGTTTCTAGCAATACCAGATAGGGGACTGCCCACCCGACATCACGTGACCAATGTCAGCGTGACTGTATATAGTGGACGATCCCCACACCCGCCCTCCAGATCTCCCGCCAGAGCCAGGAAGAGGCCTGACAGCAGGAGCCAACAGGATTTGGAGTCCCTGTAAAACAGAAATGAGGGGAAGGAGTGAGGAGGAAAATATGATCTAGTGAAAGAACCTCTCTCGAAGATAGTACAGTTACGCAAGAACTTACCGTAACAGTAAATCTTCGACAGAGGCTCTTGCAGCAGGTAATTACATATAGGACTGACAGCAGGCGGTAGAACCCCACGGAAAAATTTCTAGCTAGCAGTCTGGCAAGGGACCGCCCAGTCAGGTGACAGATGTCAGGAGAAGTCAGTATAAAGGGGCGGTCCCTCACACCCGCCTTCCAGTTCTTTACCGCCACAGGCGGCCGGTTGAGAGAGAAGCGGATATTTCCCTCACTGGAAAAGGAGCTGAAAAAGCTTAAGGAGATGGAGGGTGGGAAGGTATTACCTACAGCAAGAGCCTCTCTCGAAGATCTACCGTTACGGTAACTTCTTACATAACTGTACTATCTTACTTCAAGAGGGCTCTTGTAGTAGGTAATTACATGGAGGACCGAGTCCCAAGCAGTCTAGAACAAGAAGCACATGTGAGGAGGAAAGCTACTCAAGTAGATCCTCTAGTTGTGAAGGCCTTAAGAAAAGGAGGCCTTGCAGAACAGCAAGCCCGAAGCCTGCTCTACGGCAAGAGGCAATATCCAAACTGTAGCGTTTTGTAAATGTGTGGACAGAAGTCCAAGTGGCGGCAGCACAGATATCTGCCGCTGACACGTTCCTGAAACACGCTGCTGAGGCAGCGACTCCTCTGGTGGAGTGTCCTCTTACTTGACCCGGAAGAGTCTTGTTGTATTTGTCGTAACAGAAAGTGATGCAATAAGCCAACCATTTCAACAGGCATCGCTTAGAAACAGCATTGCCTTCTCTTTTGGGTGCAAAAGAGACAAACAGTTGATAGGTCTTTGAGATCTTTTGTTCCCTTAGTGTAGTATCTCAGAATTCGGTGAACGTCCATAGTGTGCAATAGATATTCCCCGACTGGAGTAATGCATAAAGAAAGCGGGTAACTATGGACTGGTTCAATGTAGATTCCGCTACCACCTTGGGGAGAAACTTGGGATTAGTGTGCAGAGCCACACGTTCCTTATGAGAAATCAAGTAAGGAATTTTACACATCATGGCCTGGAGCTCGGAAATCCTCCAAGCGGAGGTAATGGCCAACAGAAGAGTGTCTTCCATGAAAGGAACTTCAAGTCTGTGGAAGCTGCCTGTTCATAAGGAAGCAAAGTAAGTTTCTCAAGAAAAAAGTTCAAATCCCAAGGAGGGGCGGGGACTCAGGGGGTCTCAGGTGAAGAACCCCTCTTAGGAAAGTTTTAGAGACTTCCAGTTGAGCAAAGTCCTGTCTGCAAAGTGAACGCGATAGGCCAAAATGGCCGCCATGTGAACCTTCAGATAGGAGTGACAGACCCAGGTCCAAGAGATGGTGCAGGTACTCCAACAGCTTCCCAATGGAGCAGGAGAAAGGCTTGAAGTCTTTCGAAGCAGCCCAGATTGTGAACCTTTTCCACTTGATGGCATAGGTAGGCCTAGTGGAGTGTTTCCTAGCCTCCACCAGAATCTCCGCCACCTGGGGAGAAACTCCAAAGCAGGCTTGAGCTATGTCTGCAGGAGCCATGCATGTAGCTGAAGGGACTAGAGTCCTGGATGGACCAGGGTCCCCTGATCCTGGAAGAGCAAAATTCGTGACAGAGAAAGAGGTGGTTCCTTTGAGTATTGTTGCAGAAGAGAGAACCAAACTTGCCTGGGCCAGAAAGGAGCGATCAGAATCATTCGTGCTCCTTCTGAGCAGAGTTTCCGCAAGACTCGCGGGCTCAGAGAAATTGGGGGAAGGCATAGACGAATCTGTCCTTCCAATCTAGAGACAGAGCATCTCTTCAGAAAATGTTTCGCTCTTGAACGAGCAAGCAGAAGTCAGGAAGCTTTGTGTTTTGAGGGGAAGCGAACAGGTCGACCTGTGGTGTTCCCCAGCGTAGGAAGATATCATCTAGGACCCCCCTGATCCAGTTCCCACTTGTGAGCTTGAGCAGACGAGAGACTTATTCTGCTAAGGTGATCGACCCCCGGAACATGAATCGCTGTAAGGTGAAGGTAGAGTTGTGCTGCCCAGTCCCAAACTCTCATCGCTTCCCTGCAAAGAGGGTAGGACAGAGTACCTCCACGTTTGTTGATGTACCATACCACACACATATTGTCCGACTGGACAGCTATGTGGTTGGAAGAAGATGCAGATGAAGCACTTGGAGAGCGTAAAGCACCACCCGAAGCTTGAGCACATTGATGTAAAGTGTTTGTTCGAGCTTGGAACAAGAGCCCTGGGTCAGATGAGGACAGAGATGGGCTCCCAAACCTTCGCCCGAGGCGCCCGCGGTCAGAGTCTTTTTGTGGGGGAATGGAACTCCCCGGAGAAGGTTCTCTCGAACCATCCACCACTGCAAGTCTCGAACCATGGGAGAGAATACTAGGACCAACTGGTCCAAGTCATCCACTAACTGATCCCATTGGGAGCGAAGCGTCCACTGAGACCACCTCATGTGGAGCCGAGCGCGAGGGACTGTCTGGATGGCAGCCGTCACAAGCCCGAGGAGGCGAAGAACCGACCTTGCACTGACCCACCTGCGGCCGGACAACAGGCTTACCAGAGTCTGGAGAGTGGCCACCCTGTCCAGTGGCAAGAAGGCCCTGCCCAGGGTCGTGTCCAATATTGCCCCGATAAGCTGGAGCCTCGGGGATGGGATCAAGTGAGACCTGGAATGGTTGATGGCAATACCCAGACAGGCGAAAACCTACTGGGTGAGGGAGAGGCAGTGCAGGAGTTCCTCCCTGGACGAAGCCGCCAGGAGCCAATCGTCCAGTTACAGGAAAACTGGTACCCCCCCGGTACGCAGGTAGGCCGCCGCCACCGCAAGGCATTTGGTAAATACTCGGGGAGCCGAGGAGGCCAAATGGAAGTGCCCTGAACTGGTAGTGGTCCCCCTGGAAAGCAAAATCGGAGATATCTGCGGTAAGATGGGAGGACAGATATGTGCAGGTAAGCGTCCTGCATATCCAGAGCACACAGACACTGGCCCAAGCAGAGGAGGGGCACAAGGCTCTGCAGTGAGAGCATCCTGAACCTCTTGCACTCCATGAATAGGTTCAGGGAACAGATCCAGAATAGGTCTTCCATCTCCCGTCTTCTTCAGGACCAGGAAGAAGTGGGAATAGTAACCAGTTCCTTGCAGAGGAAGGGGGACAGGTTCTATAGTCTTTTTCAGCAAAAATGCTGAAATCTCTTCCTGGACCAGAAGATGTTCCCAAGAGTACAACGACCTTGGGGGAGGGTGACAAGGTGGTTTCTATAGAAACTATTCAGTGTCCTGCGATTAGCTGGAGCACCCGTGAATCTGATATTATCCTCTCCCAGCCCAGAAGGTGGAGGGAAAACCTCCCTCCTACCGGTTCCTCTGGGAAGCCCAGAGGCTGTGGGAGAAGGAAGGAGTCAGGTGGTGTGTGGCAGTGCTACAGCTGAAGCTTCCGCTGCTTTTTTGGGCAGGGGCGCTTGGCAGCTGGGGTGCCTGATGTTTAGTGGCCCTCCTTCCCTGTGGTCTCACTTTGGGCAGATTCAGTCTGTGAAAGGGATGGCACTGCGATTGATGGGGATGATGCATACAGTCCACAGACTTTTGTGCCATCCCCTTTTCCTGCAGGTCGGTGATGTCCTTGACATCACCACCGAACCCCAGAAGGGCGCTTCCGGGACGGCGGACAGCACTTCCGGGACCAACCCTGACATTCTGAGCCAAGCATGATGCCGTAGGCCTACGGCGAAAGTCTAGCTCCTACCAGCATTGTTCACTGCATCATAGGTCGCACGAAGGATGTGCCGACTGGCTGAACGTGCAGAGCGGACAAGGTCGGCCACTTCCTGCTGGACCAGAGAGTCCGGGAGTCCAATTTAGATTCCACCTCACTGAGAATCGCCTTCTGGTAATCCTCCATGTGACAGACCTAGTTCAGGGCCCTAATACCCAGACTGGAAGAAGCGAAAATCTTCTTGCCATACTGGTCCAGAAGGTGGGATTCCTTGTCAGGTGGAGACGAGCCAAAGTGTTTGGGGTGAGCTGACCAGCCATGAGCGGCACTAATCAGAGTCAGCTGGAGGGTGGGAGTCTAAATAGTCAATACCCTCGGGAGCCTGGTATAGCCTGTTCAACTTCCTGGGAAGTGGGGCTAAGGCAGACTGCTGTTTCCATATAGTGGTAATAAGGTCGGCGTGAGGCTCGATCCAGGGTGGCACCAAAGTGGGAGCTGTCACGGGCAGATCCAGATGCTCAGGGCTTTTTTTTTTTTTATATAACGCTGGGGGGTCTGGCTCCAAGGACTGCCAGTTATGTACCTCCTGGATCTTTCGTAGCAACTCCATGAAGGAAGGATCCTCTGGAGGAGTCCTTGGCCGGGGCTTGGTCGGACAGCGTGGCTCGTCATCTTGCTCAGAACAGTCGGAAGTGTTTGAGGTGTCAGAGGAAGAAGCAGACTCCCCTCTCCAGACGAGGGTGAGGAACGGACCCCTTGGGAAGCGTGCCGGAGCAGACGGCCCGGCTGGAGGCCCCATGGGCAGATCTGGAGCAGAAGGCCCGGGGTGTGGAGGGCCTGGCGTCCGGGCGGCATCTGGGAGCGGGAAGTCACCTGGACTCAGCAACACTGGCGTCAGAGCCGGCATCCGGGGAGCAGACATCAGATCGGTCAGACCAGCAGGTGCACGATCTGACTGAGGAGGATCAGGAACCTCAGCGTCGCCCAGAGATGAGGGAGGAGAAATCCTCAGGGTCGGGCTGAGGAGACTCACGCTCCCCAGAGGACAGCAAAGGCTGCGGGTAGCCAGGAATGACAGGCTTGGAGGGTCCGGCATCTGCTCATCCGCTGTGTAGACGTCAGGCGAACAGACGTGCGGCTTAGCAGCGGGATCCGGGTGGGTGCTGGAGCAGCCGGCGTCCGACTTAACGGATCCATCGCCGGAGGCAGGCCGTGATGGAGGGGCAGCCTGGGCGGAAAAGGGGACGCATGCCACCCTGAAGGGTCGGGCAACTTAAGACATTCTCTGTGCAGGCGGAGGAGGAGCCGATGTCTGGCTTATCTAACCCGCTCGCACCAGTAGGCTGCGAAACCACGGCTTTACCGGGAGCGTAGGCCTCCAAAAGCCCGGAAGTGCCCGAGGCCCAAGCCAAACAGGTGGGCGACACCTTGTAGCTCTAAGGCGGCTGGTCAGGAAGTTATCTTACCACGGTGACTCGGTGAAGTCGCTGTGATGAGAAGCCCTTGTGCCGGTGCTTTTCTTTATCCTTTTCTATGGCGGCCTTTCAGGGAAGTTGACGCTTGTCAAGCTTTTTCGATTCTTTCTCCATGGAGCCATTTTCTTTTCAAAATATGGGCCTCTAGGTACTGCTGCCGCCTTCTCCGTGCGGCCGCTTTAAAACTAAGGCAGTGCTGACACTTCTCTACCAGATGGTCAGGTCCTAAGCAAAAAGGCACAGGGGATGGCCGACCTTGTGCGGAGTTGGGTGCCGCACGAGTCGCACTTGTTTTCGTGCTCAGAGGGTGTAGGGGACAACATACACCGACGAATACTTGACGGATGATAGGAGAAATCAAAAACACTTAAAAAGCCAACGAAAGAGCCTGACGAACAAGGAACTTTTCCGCGAGGCGCTGGCATGAGCTAATGGCAGGAAGGAACTGGAAGGCGGGTGTGAGGGACCGCCCCTTTATACAGACCTCTCCTGACACCGGTCACCTGACATGGGGCGGTCCCTCGCCAGAGGCCGCTAGCTAGAAATTTTTCCGCGGGGTCTCTGGTTGCCTGTCGACGTTGTCCTATATGTAATTACCTACTGCAAGAGCTCTCTAAGATTTACTGTTACGGTAAGTTCATACATAACTGTACTATGTTACTTAGAGAGGGTTCCTTCATTAGGTCATTATAGGACAGAGTCCCAAGCAGTCCCTTTAAGGGGAGAGAGAGGGAGAGGGAGAGGGAGAGGGAGAGAGGAGAGGGGGGAGAGGGAGTAACTAGGGAAGAGGAAAACCAACTCCAATGGAAAAAACTGAAATCCAAAATGGACCCAGTCTTACGACAGAAGGCACTGTAGGATGGCAAGGCCAAAGCCAGCCCTCCGCCTAGAAGCAATGTCCAGTCTGCAATGCTTGATAAAGGTATGAAGAGAACTCCAAGTAGCATCAGCACATATGTCGGCCATCGAAACGTTCCATAGGAAGGCCGTGGAGGCAGCCATGCCCCTGGTAGAATAACCTCAGATAGAACACGGCAGAGGCATTTCATACTTCTGGTAACAGAATCTAATGCAGTTGCCTAACCACTTGGACAGGTACTGCTTAGAAACTGGTTTGCCCTTGATCTCGGGGCAAAGGAAACAAAACAACTGGTCGCGAGAGTGGAACTCTGGTCCAGTGAGTGTAGCACTGGAGAATCCGATGGACATCCATCGTATGAAGGGAGTGCCTCATCTCTGTTAGAGGGGGGATGTATAATACACCGGACGCTCCGATTTAGCGTGGCTTCTGACACCACCTTGGGAAGAAATTTCAGACAAGTTCCGAGAACCACCTGGTCCCTATGGAAAAATCAGAGAGCTCCTTGCAGACTAGAGCGTGAAGTTCCAAAATCCTTCGGGCTGACGTAATAGCCACAAGAAAAAGCACCTTTCAAGACGGGAAGCGCAAATCACAGCTCATAGCCGGCTCGAAAGGAGGAAGGGTGAGCTTTTCCAGAACGAACTTAAAGTCCCAAGGCAGAGTTGGGCTGCGGATTGGGTGGGGGGGGTTCAAATGGAGAATCCCTTTCAGAAAGGTTTGAGACCTTCAACTGAGCCACGGGTTTACCATCCACTAGCTCATGGTACACTGAGATAACAGATATGGACCTTCAAAGAAGATTAGGACAGACTGATAAGTGGACGAGGTATTCCATGACTTGTGGGGCCAAGCAAGAAAAAGGGTTCAAACTCTTAGAGGTCACCCAAATGGAAAACCGCCTCCACTTCATGGCATAAGTGGAACGGGTAGAGAGCTTTCTAGCCTCAATGAGGACTTGAGCAACCCGGGAGGAAACCCCAAAACTGGAGATCGCTAGGTCTGCAGAAGCCACACATAAAGATGCAGGGTGCTGAACCCTGTGTGCAAAAATCAACCTTGGTCCTGGGTCAGGAGGTCGTGAATCACTGGAAGTGGAAACTGTGGTTCCCTGTAATGCTGCAGCAGCAGGAACCAAATCAGTCTCGGCCAGAGAGGAGCGATGAGGATCATCTTTGCCTTCTCTGCTTGAATCTTGAGAAGAATCCTCTGCAGAATGGGAAGCGGAGGGAATGTGTACACAAATTTCCCTGCCCAAGATAGAGACAATGTGTCGTTCCAGAAAGCACCGTGCCCTGGAGCAAGTGAGCAAGAGCTGGGAAGCGTTGCGTTGGATTCGGTGGCAAAGAGGTAGCTTTCCGGATGCCCCCAACACCGGAAGATAGAATCCGCCACTTTCTGATATAGTTCCCATTCATGAGCTAGGGTCAGAGATCTGCCGAGACTGTCCGCCAGGACGTTTAAAATGCCCGGAACGTGCATGGCTACGAGGACCAGATGGTGCTGGACTGCCCAGTTCCACATCTGCATCGCCTCCCTGAACAGGGGGTACGACCGGGTTCCTCGTTTGTGGATATACCAAACTACAGACATGTCTGTTTGGATTAGCAGTGATCACTTTGAAAGTAGGGTCTGTAAGGCGTATAGGACCGCCCTCAACTCCAGAACATTGATGTGCAAAGGAGTCTCCATGCCAGACGATAGTCCCTGGGCTTTCTGTTCCCCAAGATGAGCTCCCCAACCCATATTCGAGGTATCCATGGTAAGGGTAGCAAGTGGTGCAGGGCTCCAAAAGGGATGTCCCACAGAAACTGCGAAAATCACTCAACATAGAAACACAGAATTTGACAGCAGATAAGGACCGCTTGGCCCACCCAGTCTGCCCAATTCCCTACCTAATGGATAAGCTGCAGATCCTTGTTAACCAGCAGCCTACTTCTTCCTACCCCCACCCGCTAGAATTGCCTTATGACTGTCCTATGCATGCTTGAATTCCACCACTGTTTTTGACTCCACAACCTCCTCCAGAAAGGCCGACTCCATGCATCCACAACCCTCTGAAAAAATACTTCCTTAAAATTACCTCTGAGCCACCCCTCTATCTTCAAATTGTGCCCCTTGTTCTTGCATACCCTCTTTTTGAAAGATGCTACCCTCTTGGACTTTGATTCCCTTGAGGTACTTGAAAGTTTCTATCATGTCCCCCCTCCTCCTTTCCTCGAGGCTATACATATTAAGCTTCTTAAGTCTCTTCATGTGTCTTCCGGTGCAGACCCTGCACCATTTTAGTTGCCCTCCTCTGGACAGCTTCCATCCTGTCTGTGTCTTTGCGGAGATTGGGTCTCCAGAACTGCACGCAGTACGCCAGATGGGGTCTGACCAGCTGTCTGTACAGAGGAATAACTTCCTGTTTTCTACTGGTGATGCCTCTCCCTATGCAGCCCAGTATCCCCCCAGCCCTCCTTGCCACCCTCTCACATTGCTTGCCCACCTTTAGGTCATCTGATGACGCTACCCATGGGTCCCTTTCCATTTCTGTTGTTGGTATCTTACCCCCCACTGTGTACTCTTCCCCTGGGTTTTTGTTTCCCAGGTGCATTACCTTGCACTTCTTAGCATTGAATCTAAGCTGCCATATATTTGACCATTCCTCTAACCTTGCCAAGTCCCTTCTCATCCTTTCCACCCCACCTTGTGCATCAACTCTGTTGCAGATCTGTGTCATCTGCAGAGAGACATACTTTTCCTTCCAGTCCCTCTGCAATGCCGCTTATAAAGACATTGAAGAGGACCGGTCCCAATACTGAACCCTGTGGTACCCCACTAGTAACCCCACTTTCTTCAGAGTGGACTATTTACTATTACTGTGTCCTATTCTCCAGCCAATTCTTTACCCAGGCTGTCATCTTGGGACCCACTCCCAGGCTTGTTAACTTGTATATTAATCTTTTGTGTGGGACTGTGTCAAACACCTTGCTAAAGTCTAGGTAGGGTATGTCCACAGCCCCTCCCTGATCTACTACTTTGGTCACCCAGTCTAAGAAATCTATCAGATTCGTCTGGCATGACCTTCCCACTATGAATCCATGCTGCCTTGGGTCCTGTGCCCCTCTGGCCTCTAGATACTCGACAATTCTTTCCTTCAGAAGTGATTCCATAATTTTTCCCCATCACTGAGGTTAAACTAACGACTGCAATTCTTTCTGAACCGCAGAGGAGACCAGAACCGGATGGTCCAGGTCGTCCAGGAGCTGATCCCATTGCACCTGCAATGACCACCGAGTGACCCTCATGTGAAGTCTTGCTAGGTGAACGGTTGTGATGGCGGCTGCCATCAGGCCCAGAAGGTGTAGGAACTCCAGAGCTGGGATGGTTCAAGCCACCTTGGAGGCCTGAGAGATGAGGGTCTCCACCCTGTCTGGAGGCAGGAAGGTTCTGCACTAGACCGTATCCAGGACTGCCCCAATGAATCAAAGTCTCTGGGCAGGGATAAGGTGAGATACCTTTACCCTGGACCTTTTCAGCAGACTAGGTAATGGCCTCCAACAAAGAATCCCTGGACAGGGCTGAAATCAACCAATTGTTCAGATAAGGGAAGACCGCAACACCCCTATAGCGTAGGAATGCCACGACCACCGCCAGGCACTTGGTAAAAACTCGTGGTGCCGAAGACAGACCAAAAGGGAGCGCTCAGAACTGGAAGTGTTCCCCTAAAGCACAGGAATCTGTGGTGGCTGGGGAAGATAGGGGATGTGCAAGTAGGCATCCTGCATATCCAGTGCGCAAAGCCAGTGGTTCTCCATGAGGAGAGGGAGGAGGCTCTGGAGTGTCAGCATTCAACATTTTTTGTACTCAAACTGATTTAGTTGGCTTAGGTACAGTATGGGTCTGAAATCCCTAGTCTTTTTTGGAACCAGGAAAAAAGTGGAAGTAAAATCCCTTTCCCTTTGCCCGAAGTGGACCCACTCGATTGCTTCTCTGAGTAAGAGAGAGAGTTTACCTCCTCGCGAAGTAGGAGAGCCTGGTCCAGAGAATAAGGACTTTGACAGAGTTTCTGGAGAGATTTCCTGAAATTTTTATTTTATTTTATTTTAGTCTTTGGTAACCAGGCAAGGCCCACTAGGCACAAGTGCCTGTTTTCAGGGGCGACCTGGGAGCACTGGGTGGTTAAGTGACTTACTCAAGAGTCACAGTATGCAAGAGGAGGTTATGAGAATCAAACCAAAGTCTGGTCTGCTGGATGTACCAAGCTCGTTCACAGCTCATTACTCTAACCCCTAGGCTATACTGCCAGCCCATAATTACATGCGTGTCCAATGGACACTAGTTGCAGGACCCATTCGGAGGTGCACTCCCCACTCCTGCGCGTGGCAGGCAAACCTGCCCCCACCTGCTCCCTGTCGCGAGACTGAGGAGGCAGTGGGGCCGGGGAGTCAAGTGGCAGGATGCTCAGGGGCAGGACCTCCTGAACGTCTGATTTTTGGAGGCAGGAGGCGTGGCTGTACCTGTGGCCTTCCGTTTCTCTTGGTTGCGCGCTGAGTATTCTTTCTCTGCCTCTAGGTACTTTTCCGAAAGGGCCGCTGGTGCTGTTGGCAGCCTGATCGGTACACTGACCTCACGACCTAAGTGCAAGGCCCTTGTCCTGTAGGTCTGTGAGAACGTCTTTAGTGTCCCCACCAAAATGTACCAAGCCCCTTAAAGGGGCATCCTGAATCACCAACTGGACTGCGTTGGAGAGTCCAGAAAGGCGAAGCCAGGAATGCCATCTAAGGGCAACGGCAGCTGCCAAGGTATGAGCCACCAATCGACGGAGTCATAGGTGGCGCTTAAGGCATGCCTACATGCAACTTTGGAGAGGCAGAGCTCCTTGGCAAGTTCCTCCTTCAAAGGAGAGGGGTCCATGGACTGTACTCTCGCTTCTAGCCTGACCAAGGCAGCCTTTTGATGGGACATCATGTGGGCCATGTAATTGAGGGACTAAAGGGCGCACGTGGCCGACTAGTATCTTTTTTCCGAACTGGTCCATCTGCCTCAACTGTCAGGAGGAGAGGTGCTCATGAGCTTTGGTGTTGAGGAGCTAACATGAGCCACAGAGATGACCACAGAGTCAGCCTTGGGATGAACCTTCCTTCAGGAACGGGACATCCTTTGGTGCCTGGTAAAGTCTGTCTGCCCGTTTGGCAACAGCCAGGAGGGTATGAGACATCTGCCAGATAGTGGTGAGGTGTCATCCAGGGAGGAATACGGACTGGAGACAGATTCTAGGTAGAGATGCTCCACCAGTCTGTCTCATGGGGTCCTGTTCCTCTGTCTCCCAGCTGAAGAAATCCTTCATAGACCTCAACAGATCTGAAAAAGCAGGGTCCTCTGGTGGAGACTTCGTGGACTCCTTGCCTATCGTGTCTTCAGCATCCTCCAGAACTTCTCTGAAGACTCTTCCGCCCCCTCTGAACTATCGTCGTCCGCCTTGACAAGACTATGTCTGGTATCAGGGATGGAAACATCCTGCCGAGTCTTCCAAGATATGGACAGTGGTGATGGATGAACTGCTCCGAGAAGGGGACCTGGGAGACCATGGATGTGGGAGCCTAGTCTCCAGGTCCGGGACCAACTCAGACTGTGCCCCCCCGCCACAAAGACTGGATTAAAGCCTTGAAATCCGGGGTGACCGGAGGAGGAGGGTGGGTGGCGGAGTATGCAGAGGCTGAGTGGGAGGAAGAGGAGCAGGAATCTGTGGAGGATAACAACCCTGGAATCCCTGAAAGTTCAAGTAGGGACTAGATCCAGGGTAGACCTGCCCAAAATTACTCCAGTCTGGAGTGCCCCCCCTCGGGTAGTAGCCCCATGGATACCCCTGCGGTAATGCGGGACAGTTCTGGGTCTGGTATAAATCCCAGTCAGATCTGGCATTGGAGGTACCCACGTGGACCCGCCATAGTATAAATAGGTAGAGGATCTGCATCTGGACAGCCCACGTCAGGGGAAGCGACGCTGGAACCGCACCACCCAATCCAGCGCAGGAAGGGGTCCAGTGTCAGAGGGGCCGCGCCTGATCCGACGGCGTTCTTTGGCAAGGGACCCGATCTGGTATCAGGTCCACAGGCACAGGCCTGACAACCGGTCCCAGCTGTGGAACTGTTGGGACAACCAGCGTCGGAAGCACCGGGAGCCCACCAGAAGGCGGAGGAGGGACCCCTACAGTAAGGCCGGATGGCAGAAGAGGAGCCTCCTTCTTGACCCTGAGAGAGGAAAGAGGAGCAGACCCCGAGGCATCGACAGAGTGGAGGGGCTCTCCGTTGTCAACTCCGGATGTACCCACCAGGGAACTGGAGGGTACCGGCGAAAGAGGAGGAGGAGGGGCTTTCTCCCTCTGATTCTGCCAGACGTCAGGTGAGGCGCCATCAGGCCCCAACGGGGGAACCGCACCCATGGAGTCCTCAGGAACTGCAGACTTACTGGGTGGAGTCGGGCGGGTTGGGGAGAAGCCCCCGGCCGACTTATCGACTGTTGCCGGGAGAGTACCTACAGCCTGGGTAGTCATCCTACTGGCCGCCGCGCAGTCCCCAGAGGAGCTGGGGCAGACTTATTGGCCGATGCAGTGCAGTAGGAGAAGTCGGCCAACTGACCCACCATGGATTTACCAGACTTACAGTCCTGGCTGGGCCTTGCTCGTCGAGGGCCTGGCATAGTCCTTGGAGCACTGCCGCTCCCTAGATTTCTCCTTATGTTGTTTTTTTTTTTTTTTTTAGGAGGAGTTTTTTCAGACAAAGAATGTCTAAGCCGATCCATCATCTTCTCGAGGGAAGCCAAACGGGCTTTTAGCAGATGGGAGTCCAAAGCTTGCCGTCTGCTCTTTTGTGGCCTGGTTAAAGGTTTCGCACTCAGGGTAGGAGGAGGAGACCGGATGGTCCGTGCCTTAACAGAGGACGCACTTGAGGTGACAGTCTGTGCAGGATTTGCGTGCCACAGGACAAGCACTTCTTTGGTGATGACATCAATAAGAAACAAAAAAAAGTTGGAAAAATTAGCGAAGGATATTCCGACGCAAAACACTGTTCGACTATCACTATATGGAAGTCTGCAAAGCAACAGACACGAGGAAACGGCGGGAAAGAACTGGAGAGCAGGCGTGGGGACCACCCACTACATACAGTCATGCTGATGTCGGTCACGTGACGTCAGGTGGGTGGTCCCCCATCAGGTATTGCTAGGAAAGTCTGCCATGCGGTCAGACATCAGGTGGCGCCACTCCCATATGTGATGACCTACTGAAGGAACCCTCTCGAAGTAAGATCAATGCTTTCCACGACAAAGTGTAGCATGCAAGACGCAGTAAGGCTCAAAAGGAGCCAAAGCAAGTTTCTCTAGGATGAAATTCAGATCCCATGCCAGGACAGAGTTATGGATGGGAGGCTTTAGGTGAAGAATGCCCCTCATAAAAGTACGGGGTCACATCCAACTGGGTCACCGTACACCCATAGACAAAGACATGGAAGACCGAGATGGCAAACAAGTATATTTTCAGGGAAATTACCTTACTAATGTTTCTTTTAATGGAGTCTTGCTGTATTCCGACTATTGCAGTGATCTCCATTTGAACTGCCCCGGAGAACAAAGAGTTAACTTTCCATGTAAGGCATGGAATGCTGAGATAGAGCTCGGCTGAAGCCTCTGTCTGCTGTTTGAACCCCAGCCATCAGATCTTTACGAGCTGTACTCACTAGGTGTTCTGTGAGGAAACTGGAAACTGTAAACTCACACTAGCCAAAAAGTTTAATAAAAAGGGTTTTTTCAGTTTCAAAGTAAAGACTCAAGTCAGGAAAACAAAACACACTCAAAATAAAGGAGGGTGAGAAAAAGGGGCACCTCTAGGTGCCAACACTGTTCCTGCCCACCCACATCCCAAAAACAGGTTCTGAGACGGGAGGTGGGGAGATATGCAGCAAGACTCCATTAGAAGAAACATTACTAAGGTGAATAATGTTTCCTTCAAACATGAAGTCTTGCTGTATTCTGACTATTGCAGACTACCAAGCAGTACCTCCATGGAGGAGGGACAGAACCTACTTTGGGAATAGGCTCTGAAGTACTGCTGTGCCAAACCGAGCATCACTCCTAGCCTGGATATCCAGAGAGTAATGCTTGATGAAAGTATGGACTGTTTTCCAGGTGGTTGCTTGACAAATCTCAGACAGGAATATCCCTGGCAGCAGCAAAGGAAGCAGCAGTACCTCTAGTAGAATGAGCCCTCAGGCCTGAGGGTGGGATTCTACCCAATTTTTCGTAGCAGAATATACAAGAGACAATCCACCTGGCAATAGATCTTTTAGTGGCAGGTTTTTCCCTTACGACCTCTCCATAAGTAAGGAACAACTAGAGGGAGTCAAACCTGTGACCCTTGGTGCGCTCTATGTAGTAGCGAAGGGCCCTTTTTTTATGTCCAGGCTTTGCAGCCTCCTCTCTCCAGAGGAGGAATGGTCAGTGAAGAAAACAGGAAGAGACAGACTGATTAAGGTGGAAATCTGAAAATACCTTAGGCAAAAACTTCCTGTTAGTTCTTAGGACCACTTTATTTGTATGGAAAGAGATAAAATCAGGCTCCACTGACAGGACTTGCAATTCACTGATGCGCCTGGCAGAGGCAATGGCTACCAAAAACACAGTTTTCCAAGTCAAGTACTTAAGCTCTGCAGAGGACAAAGGCTCAAAAGGGGGATGCATAAGCTGAGCAATGCAAACATTAAGGTCCCAAGCAGGAGCAGGGTCCCTGAAGGGAGGATTGGTGTGCAACAGTCCCTTGAAGAATTTGCAAAATGCAGGGTGGGCTGAAAGAGAAGAGGGCTTGCCTACTGACAGAAAAGCAGAAACAGCTGCTAAATGTACTTTGAGTGTAGCTGGTCTGAGTCCTAAGCCATTGAGATGAACCATGTAGTCCAGGACTGTAGGCAACCCGGCAGATTCTGGAGAAATATGCTTACCAGAGCACCAAATAGTTAGCCTTTTACATTTGGAGTTGTAAGTCTTTCGACAAGCCTTTAGAATATCCAAAACCCCTTGAAAGAGGTGCAGATCAGCAAACTCTTAACTCTTCAAGAGCCAGGCCTTGAGATAGAGAGATTTGAGATTCAGATATCAAACCCTCCCCTGAGAGGATGTCAACAGGTTGTAATTCCTGGGAAGAGACAGGGGAAGGTGGACTGCTAAGGACAGCAACAGTGGGTACCAGGGCTGTCTGGCCCAGTCTGGAGCGATCAGAATCACTTTGCAGGGTTGAGACCGGATCTTGACTAGCACCTTGAACAGGAGGGAAGGGAGGGAAGCATACAGGAACTTCCCTTCCCAATGGAGAACCAAAGCATCCACGGGGACTGAGCCCAAGACTGGGGGGTCTGCAGCAAAAGAAGAGAGGAAGCTGGTGATTGTCTGGGGCTGCAAAAAAGATCCATCTGTGGAGTGCCCCATCTGGAGAAAAATCACTTTCAAAATTAGGGGATCTAGGGCCCATTCGTGGTGGCCCCGAGATATCCTGCTGAGAGCATCTGCCAGGACATTGTCCTTCCCTGGCAGGTGAACTGCTGTCAAAGAAGTCTGCAGGGAAAAGGCCAGACCCCACAACTTCACTGCTTCTGTGCACAAGGCCGTAGACAGAGTGCCCCCTTGCTTGTTGATGTACCACATTGTGGTGGTATTGTCTGTTCTGATCTGGACCACTGTTCTGAACAGACTTGGAAAAAGCTTGTAGTGCCAGAAACACTACTCTGAGTTCCAAGAGACTGACGTGAAGCAGAGATTCTTGGTGACCGCAGCCCTTGGGTGGTAAGATCTCCCAAGTGGGCTCCCCAGCCCAAGAGGGAGGCATCTGTGGTGAGGACTAGAGAATGAGACTGAGTGACAAAAGGAACTCCTTGCCTTAAGTTGTCCTGATCCTGCCACCACTGCAAAGCCTTGATCAGGGTTCAAGTCACTGGGACTAGTCTGGTCAGGGAATCCGTTCTCTGGGACCAGAAGGTTCTCAAGTGGAACTAAATGTCCCTCATCTGAAATCTTGCCCCCTGGACCACTGCTGTAGAGGCTGCCATGTGGCCCAGGAGCTGCAAGAAGTGCCGCTCTGGTCGAGACACCTGAAGGGTGAAAGAAGAGGCCAGTTCTATTAGTGTCCTTGCCCTGTCCAGGGGAAGGAAGGCCTTTGCTCTTATTGTATCCAGCTCCGCCCCTATAAAGTGAGGAGCTGCACTAGCTCTAGAACCGACTTTGGAAGATTTAGGAGGAATCCTAAGGAAGTGAGCAGTTGCAGAGTTATCTGAAGATGTGACTTGACTTGGTCTGGAGACTGACCCACTATGAGCCAGTTGTCCAGGTATGGGAAGATGGAAATCTTTTTTCTTCTTAGGAAAGCAACCACTACTGCCAGGCACTTTGTGAACACCTTTGTCGCTGATGTTAGACCAAAGGGCACTGCTCTGAACTGATAGTGGCCTGAGGGCAACTTGAACCCGAGGTACTTTCTGTGGGAGCACCTGATGGGAATGTGAAAATAGGCATCCTTGAGGTCCAGGGAGGCTAGCCAGTCCCCTGGCCTTAGAGAGGGCAGAATTATTCCCAGAGTCACCATTTTGGATTTTGGCTTTAAAAAGGTGCTTGTTTAGATATCTCAGATCCAGGGTGGGCCGCCATTCTCCTGTCTTTTTGGGGGGGTTAGGAAGTACCTGGGGTACAATCCTCTGCACCTGTGTAGGGTAGGAACCCTTTCTATGGCTCAGAGCCAAGAGGGAAGAAACCTCTGCCTCTAGGGCAAGGGTCTCTGAAGGATTTGCAGGTGGAAAGGATCTGGTTCTCATCTTGGAAAATTTTTTGAAGCCGAGAACCAGTCCCTGGTTTACTACTTCCAGGACCCACTTGTCTGATATTAAAGACCTCTAGTCCTGGACAATGTAAGCCAGCCTGCCCCCTACAGGTGGTGGAGAATCGGCCTGGGCAGACCCATCAGGGTGTCTGCTTGGCAGAGGCTTTAGGCTGAGGGGTGGAAGCAGGCCTGCTCATACCCTGTCTGCCTCTCCCTCTAAAGAACCCCCTCTGAGCAAAAGCATAAGAGGAGACCTGGGCTTGATAAAAAGGCCTATGAAAGGGCCTGCCCCTGGAATGCTGCCTCTGAGGAGCGGCTTGCCTTTCTTTGGCCTGAACACTCCTGTAGGTGGTCCCGTACTCGTCCATCTTCATGTAGTTCTCCGTCTGCTCCCCAAACAGAGAATTACCAATGACAGGAAAATCCATGGCCTTAGCCTGGGTATCCTGTGACAGGCTAGTACATCACTGCCAAGCCATCCTCTGAAGGGCCACAGAAGGGCATGACTCTAGATGAATCATCATTGGAGTTCACAGCAGCATGAAATTGCACCTTCGATGCCTCAATCCCATCCGCAACCACCCGCTCCAGCTCCTTGGCAAGTTGGTCAGGGGCCTGTTTAGCTAGAGCCATCACAGTGTCCCACCTGGACTTCTGGTATCTAGCTGTGTAGGCCATATAGTTAGCCTGCCTGAGTCCCAAAGATGCTGCCATGTACTGTTTCTTTGCCACGGCATCAATCCTCCTGGAGTCCTTGTCCAGGGGGTGTGAAGTCAAGGTAATATTTGCCTTATCACAGGCAGCAGCCTGCACTACCCCAACATGGCTGCATTGCTGAGAAAGGAACTCCGTGTCTGAGCCTGAAAGAGTATACCTCGTCCATTCTTCTGTCCACAGGAGGTATGGAATTAGGAGTTTAGATTTTTAAATGTCTGTTTCCCAAAAGACTTATGGAGTGGAATAGACAGTCTACTCCATCTCAACAAAATCAGGCTCCTCCTGATCCTCTACTGCTTCTTCCATAGGAAGCTGGAGTGTTTCAGCCACTTTTTTGTAAAACAAAGTGGGAAGGGGACTCAAAGCCTAGGAGGAGAAACACCTGAATGTCTGTCTGTGTAGATGTCCAGGTCAACAGGCACATCCAGACTTTCATAACCACCACCACCACCACCACCACACTCTCCTCCTCCGGTTCATAAAATTCTTCTAAAGTATAACCTGGAACCGAGGGAACCGACAGAACAGAGCCCCTGACCGATGGTGCCGGTTCATCCGGAACCGAAGTTAGCGACTGAACTATCCTTATCGCTTTGGCTATCTCAGTGGTCCGAGAAAGAACTTGTGGATCCGAACCGGATGATTTATCCCTTTTTCTTTTAACCGGAACAGACTCCTCAGAATCGGTTCTCCTTTTGCCCCAAAAAGTTTCGCCCTGGTCAGAGGGCACTCCTTCTGGTTCGGTCGGAACCGAACCGGGCTAGCCATCCCGGTCAGCGGACTTCTCGGCCTCCCTTTCCCTCAGTCTACCTACTGTCTTATCCAGGGTAGCTTTGGGAAAACTTTTACAAAATTTGGTAGTCTGAACTGAGGTGGTCAAACCCCAAACAATAAACACAGGTGGTGTGGGGATCAGCCTAAGCAAAGGCTTCCAGACACACACCCACCCACCCCTCCACCCCAGTGGGCCTGGTTTCTTCCCCCTTTGGTTTCTCGGACATGGCCAATCCTAACCAAAACGTACTCTTTTTTTAGCAATCCGCCAGGCAAGACACCCCTATCAGTTCCTGACCGTGTTACAGGTCTTGGAAAAAACCGTAATGAAATCCGGTTGTTTTAGAACGAATAATGGACCAGTTAGCACACTAATAACGAACAAAGTTTTTTTTTTTTTTTTTTTTTTTTTTTTTTTTTTTACACACACACACACACACACACCCCAAATCGGTTCAAACCGATCCAATGTTTACAAGTTCTACACAGAAAACTAATATAGAAAACCTATCTAGTACTCACGGTACCACAGACAGAGACTTAGACAGGTTAGAAGCAGAAATTCGGTAGAAACAGAGCGAAAAAAAACGACACTAAGACTTTTTTGAACAGAGGGATGGAGAAATCTCCGGAGCGACTGCTCAGTGAGGCGGAGTAAAGAATCTGACGGTTGGGGTTCACACAGCAGACAGAGGCTTCAACCGAGCTCAAGCTCAGTGTTCCATGCCTTGCATGGAAAGTTAACTCTGTTCTCCGGGGCAGTTCAAAGGTTGGAGATCACTGCGATAGTCAGAATACAGCAAGACTTCATGTTGTTTGAAGGGCAGTAGACAGCCCAGATCTGGTTCACTGGACAGGTGAAAGGGTCCAAGCTATGGGAGGCAGCCCACAGGGCAAAACGTTTTCACTTCATGGCACAGGTTGCCCTGGTGGGAGGCTTTCTGGCAGCCACCAGGACATCAGCAAACTGAGACGACACCGAACCAGGCAATGGCTATGCCCTCAGGAACCAGGCATGCAGATGGAAGGACCAAAGGTTCGGACTGACTAGGTCACCCAGTCTTGATCGTAGGTCTGAACACAAGGGGAGTAGGACCAGTGCCTCCACCGCCAGCTGTTGTAGCAGTGGAAACCAGATCTGCCACAGTCAAAAGGGAGCCACTAGGATCATGGTGCTCCCTCCACGTGAAAGCCACACCAGCACCCTCTGAATTGGGGAATGAGGAAGACTTGAAGAAAATACAGGTTACTCACCTGTAACAGGAGTTCTAGGAGTGGTATATGTTGTTCATCCACACTTCTTGGCAGGTACCTTGCTGCTTTAAGATGGTCCAGAAGTCTTCAAGCTGGCTCCTCCCACCCACCCGGGTGGCAAAACCCTCGGCTCCACCCCATGACGCCAAATCTAGCCCACTGGAAGCCAGGTTGTGCGTCGAAGCCAGGGAGGTTGGGTGGGTCATGTGGATAAACATATACCATTCCTAGAACTCCTGTTACAGGTGAGTAATCTGTATTTCTAGGGACATGGATATGTTGTTCATCCACACTGTCTGGCAGACTCCTAGCAGTTCTCCGGGAGGGGGGAGGCAAGGCGCACACCCCCTACTTAGGGAATAGAGACTGGAGAACAGAGGCCCCAAAACCAGCATCCCAGCGTGACTCAAGGTCGATGTGGTAGTGGGTAATGAAAGTATGTGTCGACTTCCAGGTAGCAGCCCTGCGGATATCCTGGAGAGGGACATCCCTGGAAGCACCTACCGATGCAGCAGTATGGCGGGTAGAATGAGCTCTTATCCCTCTGGGAGGCTAGATGCCCGCCAACCTACAGCAGAGCTCTATGCAGGAGGTGACCCACCTGCTTATCATCCATTTGGCTGCAGGTCTGCCAGGTGCGGCTTCAGCGTAGGTGACAAACAGCTGGCGAACCTCTCCCCAAACTTCAGCCGTCCGCTCCTTATAAGCCAGCGCCCATCTAGGGTCCAAAGTTTGGAGTCTATTCGGCCTCCGAGGTGTGATTGGGGTAGAACACCGGCAGAGTCACACCTGGTTAAGGTGAAACTCCGACACCACCTTCGTAAGGAATTTCGGGTGAGGGCACAGGACAACCTTGTCCCTGTGGAAGACCAGATAAGGACTATGGAAAGCACCTGGCTCTCTCCCATCCTTCTGGCTGACGTGACAGCCACAAAGGTGGCCTTCCACGACAGGTGGGAAATATTGCGCCTGTGCATCGGTTCAAATGGCTTGCCCATGAGCATGGCCAATACCAGCAGTAGATCCCACGGAGGTGGAGGTTCTCGCACTGGAGAGGAAATGTGGTCAAGGCCTTTGAAAAAGCACCCGACCACCTTCTCCTGCGCCACAGACTGCTTCCCAGCCCACGCCCGGTAAGCAGAGATGGCTGCCAGGTGCATCTTAAGGGTCGTCTACCGAAGCCCTTGCTGAGAAAGGGACCACAGATAGTCCAGAATGCTTGCCAAGGGACAGGCGGAAGGGTCCAAGCCCTTCCACCGACACCAAATGGAGAATCTCTTCCATTTGAAGGCATAGCATTTCCTGGTCGACTCCTTACGGGACACCTCAACGACGTTGAGGACCTCGTCAGAAAGACCCAAGGCCTGGAACTCTGGCCGCTTCAGGAACCAGGTTGTCAAGTGCAGGGATTGAAGGTCCGGATGGAATACCTTACCCTGGTTGACCGAGATCAGGTTCTGGCGGGCTGGAAGCCGCCTCAAGAGCCTGGAGCAGAGGCCAAGGAGATCTGGATACCAGAACTGGCGGGGCCAGTCTGGGGCTACCAGAATCACCTGCGCCTTGTCCCTCCTTGCATTGAGAAGCACCTTGTGGATCAAGGGAAATGGGGGAAAGGCGTAGAAGCAGCCCGGGGTCTACGGCCTCGAGAAGGCATCCCGCTGCAGCAAGCCCTGCTGAGGGGGCCGGCATGGAACAGTCTCAGCTTCGCATTCTCCCTGGAGGCAAACAGGTCCACCTGAGGCGTGCCCCAGTGGGAGAACAGAACTTGTACTACCTCCGGCAGGAGAGACCACTTGTGAGACGCAGCCCCTATCCGGCTTAGAGCATCAGCCAAGGTGTTGGAGGCTCCTGCCACGTGAATGGCTAGGAGATCTGCCTCCAGGCTGTGCACGAGGGACCATATGCGGAGAGCTTCCTTGCATAACAGCATGGAGCGCGTCCCACCCTGGCGGTTTAGATAGTACATGGTCGTGGTATTGTCCATCTGGACCTGAACCACTTGACCCCGTAGAAACGGAGCGAAGGCGGTGAGAGCTAGGCGGACCGCTCGGAGCTCCAGCAGGTTGATATGGCAACGGGACTCCAGAGGGGACAAGAGGCCGTGCGCTCTGTGCTCCCCCAGATGGGCACCCCAACCCATCAGAGATTCATTGGTCGATAGACAGTCGGCTTGGGGTGGACGAACAGGATGCCCTCCTGCAGATGTGCCAGAATGGTCCACCACTGGAGAGCGTTCCACATCTCCTGGGTCACTGTCACAGGCTGGTCCAACGGATCACAGCATTGTGACCACTGGCTGGCCAGTCCCCATTGAAGGGGACGCATGTACCAACGGGCCCAGCAGACCACACTGGTGCAGGCTGCCATGAGGCCCAGGAAGTCCCGGGCAGGGTGCAATTGCCCAACCAGAAATGATTGGGCAAAGGAGGAAAGAACCTCTGCCCTGTCCGCCGGGACCGTGCTCTGGCTCGAAGAGAGTCAAGCTCTGCCACGATGAATAGTATCGCCTGCTTCGGCATGAGTTCCAACTTGGCCTCGTCGATGAGGAGGCCAATCTGAGAGCAAACCTGGAAGGCCAGATCCCTGGACCGCTCCACTTCCGCTCTGGAGGGGGCTGCAATCAGCCAGTCGTCCAGGTAGGGGTACACCCAGACCCTTCGGTGCCGCAGGAATGCTGTCACCACTGCCATGCATTTGGTGAAGACCCTGGGAGCTAAAGAGAGGCCGAAGGGCATGGCCCGGAACTTGTAAAGGGACCCCTCCACTCTGAAGCAGAGGTATCTGATGAGATGGATGGATCAGGACGTGAAAGAACGCGTCCTGGAGGTCCAGGGAACAGAACCACACGTCTCATTCCAAGGATGGTATTATCTGAGCCAGAGTGACCATCCCGAAGGTCCAAGACCTTAGGAACATGTTCAGGTTGTGCACATAGAGGATGGGGCGCCAGCCCCCTGTCCGTTTCGGGACCAGGAAATACCTGGACACAAACCCCGGGTCTGGATGAAGATCCGCCATCTTCCTGATCCTCTTTTTCAAGGAGCAGAGCAACATCGGCTCGGCGGGCCGACAGCGAGGCTGCGGACCCCATGGCCCCCCCGAGGGGTGACTGCTCGAAAGGGTGGAGCCTGCTCGAACTCAAGAGGCAGGCCCTTTCCTACCACCTCCAACACCCAGCGGTCCATGGTGACAGCGGACCAGGCGGAAAGGAAGTGGCGGAGCTGTCCCCCCACTGGGGGAACCCGGGGGGAGTGACGAGGCTGGGGGTGGCACCCCTCAACCCATCACTGGGCAGGCTTGTAGGAGGAACCGGCCGAGGGACCTCCTGGGCCTTTACCTCCTCGATTCCTGTTGGAGGAAGCCGCCGGCTTGGATTTGGGATGCCATGCGCGAGCCTGCTGGCTCTGTTGCTGGTGGGGTCAAGCTGCAGGGGCCGAAGGACAAAAGGACTTCTGTTGCTGACGGCGGCCTTTGTCCCTCTGGGCGGAGGTGACAGAGTCCAGAGTGGCACTGGACTTTTCGATCCGCTGGAGGTGCCCCTCCACTCCAGGGCCGAAGAGGTCAGTCCCCAAGAAGGGGACGTCCGCCAACTTGTGCTGGGTATCCGCCGTGAAGGTGATATCCTCAGCCACACCCTGCGGCGCATGGCCACCGCAGCCGCTACTGACCTGGCACAGGAATCACCTATGTCCAGAGCAGTCTGAAGCTGCTGCTTCGCCACCGCCCTACCCTGGTCCCGCACCCGACAGACCGTGGTCTGCAGGTCGGCCGGGAGATTAGGGACAACCTCATCCAAGCAGCCCAAGAGGGTGTGGGAGAAGTGTGCCATCAGCACGGCTGAGCTGGCCTGTTGGAGGCCGAGGGAGGACGCAGTGTACACCTTGCGCCCGGCAAAGTCCAGCTTTTTGGACCGTCAGCGGGGCTTATCCACGTCCCAAGCATTGCCGGAAGACGCTGTCGGTGACTAATCCCTCAGCAGAGGGGTGTTCCAAGAAACCGGGCAAAGAGCCGGTAGGGACCGCATACTTCCTGGCCATCCTGGCAGAGGACACAGGACAGGAAGCAGGCCGCTGCCAGAGCTCCAAGGCTGGGCAGACAATGGCCTCAGCCACCGGAAAGGCCTCTGTGGGGGAATCCCCTCGGTCCAGTATCTCCGTCAGGGGATACTTGGTCCGTTTGGATACGGGCTTGAGCTGCATTCCGGTGGACTCCAAGATGAGTCGAAGCAGACCCAAGAAGGACGATGGGCTATCGTCCAACGACTGGCCCCCGGAGGACTCCAGATCAACCTGCCTGGAGAACAGGGAGGAGTCGTCTGATTCCTAAGAGTCTGCGAAGAGCTGCCTCGGCCCTGAGCCACCCTCTACCTGCAGAGGACGGTCGGGAGTGAGGGTGACAGACAACCCGTGGGGGCAGGCCGTGACCTGACAGAATTCTTGGTCGGTGCCCCAGACTTCGGTTGTGGAGGTGGAGGTTCCACCACAATCGGTGGCGCAGACGGTTTCAGCTGAACTGGCCCTGAAACTGGCAACTTGACTGGGCGGCGAGTTGGTTGATTCAGTCGCAGCCACTTGATGGCTGAGGCTGAACCGAGTCGGTTTAGACCCGGACAACAGTAATTGCTGCCACATAAGTTCCTCGTAGCGTCAACGTAATTTACGTCGAAGCCTCCCCTCATCTGAGGAAGAGGACGAGGAGGAACAGTGTCGCCACTTACTTCGGTACAGAGACCGTCAATGTCGGCGGGAACAGCTTGACCGAAGATGAAGTCCGAGACCCTCGGGGAGACAGAGGGCGTGTCTGGGAAGGGGTTGGGGACACCCACTCTTCCCTTGGCTCTGGCACTAACTGGGGACTGTGGCCCCGAAGGTGTAGGCAGATCCTCGGTCTCCACCGGGGGAACCAGTGAAGGTGGGTTGTCTGCTTCACCAGTCGACAGCCTGTCCGACGGATCGAGAAAAATCTAGACTGCGTCGACGGGAGTCTCAGTAGGCTAGCCTGACACGGACACCATGAAGTCAGCGGCCTGAGCCGCAACCTCGACCGAAGTCAACTGTCGGCTGTCCGGGGAAGAAGACCTCTCCCGCTCCCACGAATGCCAACGGTGGGACTTACTCAGACTCCTTCTTGGGCCGAGAAGAATGTCCCGATGGCCCCTCTCCCTTCGTGGAAAGGGACCGACAAAGCTCCATGAACGAAGCAGAGTACGAGGAACTCAGAGCGTGGGATAAATGCCGCGGCCAAGGAGGAGGAAGATGCGGCCTGGGCCGCCTCCTCAAGGGCGATCATCTGCTAGAGCTGCTCAGCCGAGCCAGCCGCCGCGGACAGTGCCCAATGAGCCTCTTGATTTTACCAGCGGGAAACGCTTCTCCGCGTGCCAGAGCTTCAATTGGGCAGCGCGATCATTCAGGATGTTGGCAGAGAAAGAGTGGCACAACTCGCAGGCCTGCGGGTCGTGATCTAGGCCTAGGCAGTAGACGCACATGGAGTGCGGATCCATCCTGGACATTTTCTGCCCGCAAGGGCACCTCTGAAAGCCGGGAAGAAATTTGTCCATTGCAGCCGCGATGAAAGAAAGACCGAAGTTTAGAAAACTTCAAAACTAGTTTCGGACAAACCAAAGAGTTAGGATCCAGTCTAAAACGCACAGCGCTAAGGAGCGAACCTGAGCTTCCAAGTGGTAAGGAAGATCTGGCGTCATGGGGCGGAGACGAGAGTTTTACCACCAGGTGGGTGGGAGGAGCCAGCTTGAAGACCTTCCGGCAAGATTTAAAGCGGCTAGGAACCTGCCAATAAGTGTGGATTGAACAACATATCCATGTCCCTAGAATCTGTATTTCTGGGGTTGTGGATATGTTGTTCATCCATACTTCTTGGCAGACTCCTAGCAGTTCTCCAGGAAGGAGGGGAAGCAAGGGGCACACCTCCTACTTAGGAGAAAGGAACTGGATAACTGAAGCCCCAAAACCAGCATCCCAGCATGACTAGAGGTCGATGTGGTAATGGAAAATGAAGGTGTGTGCAGACTTCCAGGTAGCAGCCCTGCAGATTTCCTGGATAGGGACATCCCCAGAAGCAGCGGTATGGCGGATAGAATGAGCTCTCATCTCTCTGGGGGGCTCCTTGCCCGCCAACCTATAGCAGAGATCAATGCAGGAAGTGAATCATCCACTTGGCTGCAGGTCTGCTAGGTGCTGCTTAAGTGCATCTGACAAACAGCTGGCAAACCTATCCCTGAACTTCAGCCGTATGCTCTTTATAGTAGGCGAGCACTCTTCTCAGGTTCAAGGTATGGAGCCTGTATTCGGCCTCGGAGGTGTGATTCGGGTAGAACACTGGCAGAGTCAACACCAGTCAGGTGAAACTCTGACACCACTGTCTGAAGGAATTTTGGGTGAGGCGTAGGACAATCTAGTCCCTGTGGAAGGCCAGGTAAAGGAGATTCTAGGAAAGCATCTAGAGCTCCCCAATCCTCCTGGCTGATGAGATAGCCACCAAGAAGGTGGTCTTCCACGACAGGAGAGAGACATCACTTGTGCATCAGTTCAACTGGCTTGCCCATGAACTTTGTCAATACCAGCAGTAAATCCCACGGAGGTGGAGGTTCACAAATCACACGTGATATGTGGCCTAGGTCTTTGAAAAACCGCTAGACCACCTTCTCCTACACCACCAAATGCTTGCCAGCCCACACTCTACAAGCAGAGATGGCTGCCAGGTGCACCTTAAGGGTCGTCGACCGAAGCTCTTGCTGAAAAAAAAAAAAAAAAAAGGGACCACAGGTAGTCCAAAATGTTAGCCAACAGGCAGGACGAGGGGTCCATCCCCTTGGCCCAGCAACAAATGGAGAATCTCTTCCATTTAAAAAGGAACAACATTTTCTGGTAGACTCCTTACCGGACACCTCAATGACGTTGAGGATTCAGTCAGAAAGACCTAAGGCCTGGAACTCTAGCCGCTCAGGAACCAGGCTGTCAGGTGCAGGGATTGAAGGTCCTGATGTAATACCTTCCCCTTGTTGACAGAGCAGGTCCGGATGGGCTGGAAACCGCCTCGGGAGCCTGGAGAAGAGGCAGAGGAGAGCTGGATGCCAGAATCACCTACACCTTGTCCCTCCTCGCCTTAAGAAACACCTTGTGTAGCAAGGGAAATGGGGGGGGGAGGTGTGAAAGAGGCCTGAGGTCCACGCCTCGAGAAGGCATCCCCCTGCAGCGAGTCCCATTGAGGGAACAGCCTCAGCTGTGTATGCTCCCTGGAGGCAAACAGGTCCACCCGAGGAGTGCCCCAGTGGGAGAACAGATCTTGCACTACCTCCAGCAGGAGAGACCACTCGTGAGATGCATTGCCTATCCAGCTGACAGCATTGGCCAGACTGTTCGATGCTCCTGCCACATGGATGGCTAGGAGATCCACCTCCAGGCTAAGCACGAGAGAGAATATGCAAAGAGCTTCCTTGCACAGAGGCAATTAGTGCGTCCTGCCCTGTCAGTTGAGATACTACATGGTCGTGGTGTTGTCCGTCTGGACCTGGACCACTTGACCCCTGATAAATGGAGAGAAGGAGGTCAGGGCTAGCTGAACAGCTCAGAGCTCCAGCAGGTTGATGTGGCATCAGGACTCCTGAGGGGACCAGAGACTGTGGGCCCTGTGCTCCCCCAGATGGGCACCCCAACCCAGAGTGGTGGTCGTCAAGATGACAGTCTGCTCAGGGCGGACAAACTGGATACCCTCCTGCAGACGAGCTGGGACGAGCCACCACTGCAGGCCATCCCACATCTCCTGGGTCACAGAGACTGGCTAGTCTAGAAGACCACGGCGCCGAGACCACTGGTGGGCCAGCCCCCACTACAGGGGCGCATATGCCAGTGGGCCCAACAGACCATGCTGGTGCAGGCCGCCATGAGACCCAGAAGGTGCAGGAAGTCTCGGGCAGGGGGCAGCTGCCAAACCAGAAGTGACTGGGCAAAGGAGGAAAGGACCTCTGCCCTGCCTGCTAGGAGCCGGGGCTCTGCCCCGAAGAGTGTCGAGCTCTGCCCCGATTAACTGGATCGCCTACGAAGGCATGAGTTCCGACTTGACCTCATCGATAAGGAGGCCTAGTTGAGAGCAAACCCGGAGAACCAGATCCCTGAACCGCTCTGCCTCCAACCTGGAGGGGGCTGCTATCAGCCAATCATCCAGTTAAGGGTAGACCCGGACCCCTCACCTCAGCGCCACATGAATGCTGCCACCACTGCCATGCATTTGGTGAAGACCCTGGGAACTGAAGAAGGCCAAGACCCTGGGAAATGAAGAAAAGCCGAAGGGCATGGCCCGGAACTTGTAACAGGATCCCTCTGCTCAAAAGCGGAGGAACCGCTGATGTGACAGATGGATTGGTACGTGAAAGAATGCGTCCTGAAGATCCAGGGAGCAGAACCACATGCCTAGTTCCAGGGATGGTATGCTCTGAGCCAGAGCAACCATCCGGAAGGTGCATGGCCTTAGGAACTTGTTCAGGTAGTGCAGATCAAGAATGGGGCACCAGCCCCCTGTCCATTTTGGGACCAGGAAATACCTTGACAAACTCTGGGCAAGGAGGAGGATCCGCCACCTTGCTGACTACCCCCTTTCAGAGGAGCACGGTTGTGCCGTCTCAATGAGCCAGGAGGTGCTGCAAATCCGGATGCCCCCCGCGAGGCATGGGCTCAAAAGGGAGGCGTGTGCTCGAATTCTAGAGGCAGGCCCCTGCCGACCACCTCCAGCACCCAGCAGTCCGTGGTGATAACGGACCAGGCAGAAAGGAAGTGGCTGAGCCAGCCCCCTGCGGGGGGAGTCCTAGGAGAGGTGTGAAGGGATTGGGGGCGGCAACCAGTCACTGGGCAGGCTTGGAGAAAGAACCCACCAAGGGGCCGCCCAGAACTTTTCCCTTGGCTTCTTGATCGAGGAAGCGATGGACTTGAGGTGCCAAGAATGAGCCCGCTGGCTCTGCTGCTGGTGTTACTGGGCCGGACGTGCCGCAGAAGCAGAGGGACTAAAGGGCTTACACTGCTGATTGCGGCTTTGTCCTTCTGGGCAGATGCGACAGAGTCCAAGGTGGCACTGGCCTTCAATGCACTGGAGGTGACCTTCCACCCCAGCCCGAACAAGTCAGTGCCCAAATAGGGGACATCTGCTAGCTTGTGCTGGGTATCCGCCACGAAGGTCCAGATCCACAACCAAGCCCTGTGGCGCATGGCTACTGTGGCCACTACTGACCGGGCACAAGAGTCTCCAATGTCCAGAGAAGTCTGGACCTGTTTAGCCACCGCCCTTCCCTGATTCCAAACCTGCTCGACTGTGGTCTGGAGGTCAGCCTGGAGATGAGGAAGCACCTCATCCAGGGAGCCCAACAGGGCGTGGGAGAAATGTGCCATCAGAACAGCCAAGCTAGCCTGGCGAAGGCCTAAGGAGGCGGCAGCGCAGACTTTCCTCCCAGAATAGTCCGGCTTTCTGGAGACTCTATCCGGGGGCTTGTCCACGTCCCTAGTGTTTCCAGAGTGCCGGAACACACCATCTGCTACCAACCCTCAGCCGAGGGGTGCTCAAAGAAACTGGAGAGGGAGCCAGCAGGGACCGCATACTTGCAGGCCATCCTGGCTGAAGGTGCAGGACAAGAGGCTAGGTGCTGCCAGAGCCAGACCCACAATGGCCTCAGCCACAGGGAAGGCCTCAGAGGGGGGAGTCCCCTTCATCCAGGATCTCAGTGAGAGGGTATCTGGCCCACTTTTGCACTGGTTTGAGCTTTATTCCGGTGGACTCAGACGAGTCGAAGAATACCCAGGAACAAGGATGGGCTCATCCACAGACAGACCCCCTGAAGATTCCAGGTCGACTGGACGGGAATACAGCAAGGAGTTGACTCTGAAGAGTCCACAACCAGCTGCCGACCGCCTGAGCCACTCCACCTCGCAGGGTGAAAGTGACAGACAACTTACAGGGCAAACCTTGACCCCAACCAAGAATCCTTGGTCGGCGCTCCAGTCTTCGGCTGAGGAGGCGGGGGTTCCACCACTATGGGCAGAGCAGCTGGTTTTGGCAGAGCAATCAGCGCCAGGACTGGTTCTTCAACCGAGGAGGGAGACTGCTTCGGATGATCAGGCAACCGCCACTTAAATCGCCGGGGTGGGAGCTGGTACCGGTTGACCACCAGCTAAAATTAAGTTGCTGCCACACAAGGTCCTCATAGCGTTGACGAAATTTGCATCTAAGCCTCTCCTCGGTCGAGGAGAAAGAAGAGGATTAGCAGTGATGCTGTTTCCATGATGTCGGGACCAGAACCGCAGTCGGCGAAACTGACCTGATGCAGAAAAGGACCGAGACAGTCGACATCTGCAGTGAGCCGAAGAAGGTGTGGGGGAAACCCGCTGATCCTCCGGTTCAGGGTCCTTGGTCGGGGACTTCAGCTCAAGGGTCAAGAGGGCACCCGGGAGTACCGGTGTCCAAGGAAAAGAGATGTCAGCCTCTTCAGTAGACAACCTGTCGGGCTCGAGAAAGATCTCTGCCTCATCAACAGGAGTCTCGGCCGGCTGGTTCAACGGGGACTCCGTGAAATCAACGGCCCGCAACCTCGATCGAAGGAGAGGAGACCATCTGGGGAGCGAGAGCTCTCCCACTCCCAAGAACATCGATGCTGGGACATACCTTTGTGATCCAGTTTCTTGGATCGAGCGGGAAAAGACCCAGAAGGACCCTCTCCTTTAGTCGAGGGGGACTGAAAGCTCCCAAAAGGAAGCCAAACAAAAGGAAACCAGGGGAAGCAGAATAAACGCCAAGGAGGAAGTTGCCGCAACCTGTGCAGCCTCTTCCTTGAGGGCCGTAAGCTGTTTCAGTTGCTTCGTGGAGCCTGCCGCTGCGGAGCCCACCCAGCGAGCCTCCTTCGATTTAACAGTCTGGAACCTCTTCTCCGCTCGCCCCAACTGAAGACTGGCAGCACGGTCCTCCAACACTAGACTGAGAAAAAGTAGAGAAGTCACAAGCCCGCGGATTGTGGTCATGCCCAAGGCAGCAAATGCACATGGCGTGAGAGTCTGCAGGAAATCTTCTGCCCGCAAGGGCACCGGCGGAACCTGGGGACGGGACTGGTCTTCCATCGCAGCCGCAATAGGGAAAGACCTAACTAGAGTGAGTTTTAAAACATTTTAAGAATATCTGAAGATTCAGAATCCAGGCCTACAGAAATGCGGAAGCGCTAGGAAGAGACCCAAGCTTCCAAGCTGTAAGGAAGATCTGGCATCATGGGGCGAAGTGGAGGGTTTTTGTCACCCAGGTGGGTGGTAGAAGCCAGCTTAAAGACCTTCCGGCCCATCTTAAAGCGGCAAAGTACAAGGCCAAGAAGTGTGGATTGAACAACATATCCACGTCCCTAGAATCTCCCTTTCCACGAGAGGAACAATGAGATGTGCCAGAAAACTCCAGGTACTGGATCAAGCGAGCAGGAAAGCGGCAGTTCTGCATTGTGTGGGGAAGCAAAAAAGTCCAGCTCTGTGCAACTCCACCTGTCAATCACGTGGTCGCGACAAGAGTTCAGCAGCTCCCACTCGTGTGTACTGGACTGGGACCAACATAGGCTGCCTGCCAGGATGCTTTGGGTGCCGGGAACATGAACGGCTGATAGTTAAGAGGCTGTGATTCAGAGCCAAGTACCAAACCCATCGCCCTCCTGGCACAAGGAGGGAGAGTGGGTCCCTCCAGCTTGTTGATATAGTTGACCACACTGATGTCCGATATGCACAAGCAGTGGTCCCAGGGACAGGTGAATCTGAAAAGACTGCAGGGCATACAGCCCTCATCTCCAGGATGCTGATGTGGAGAGAAGTTTCCATGTCTGACCATGTCCCTTGCGTCTGCAGAGGGCCCAGATGCACACCCCCACAAGCCCATCCCCGAGGCGTCCCACTGTGCCCTGGCAGTCCACTGGGGGAATGTGCATGTGTAGACTCACCAGGGGTACCATTAGGATGGTAGGTCTGATGGCGGCAGCCATCTCGACAGCTGTCCTGGCCATTACATGTCTGCGGTCGTAGAAAACCCTGGCCTGTGCATGCAACATTCTGCCCTGTCTGGAGGTAGGAATGCGTAACCACAGGCTGTGTCCACTATGGCCCCGATACACTGGAGACGCTGGCCGGGGTTTACGCTAATTTGGAGAGGCTGACCGTGATCCCCAGATTGGTAAACAACTGAAGGTTATCAGTCACAGACAGTTCCTTGGACTGGGCTTTCAACAGCCAGTCGTCCAGATAAAGGAAGATAAGAGGCCCCTTCCTCCTGACAGCTGCTGCCCCTACTGCCAGGGGCTTGGTAAAGACTTGTGGTGCCAAGGATAAGGCAAAGGCCCGGAACTGGAAATGCCATCCCTGAAACTGGAACCTGAAAAACCTCCTGTGTGCTGAGCAAACCTTGACGTGCAGAACACATCCTGCATACCCAGGGAGCAGACCTGGCCCCTTGTCTGAGCAAGGACTACAGACCCGGAACTTCTTGTACTGAAGATGTTCAGATTGCACAGGTCCAGGATGGGCTGCAGGTCCCCAGTGCATTTTAGGATGAGGAATATGGGAATAGAACCCCTTGGTCTGCTGGTCTTCCAGGACCGGTTCTATGGCCCGTTGTAGCAACACACTGATCTCCCACAGCACAGAAATGTGATCAGCGGGTAAGAGGAGGCCTGGGAGGGAGATCTGGAGGCATGTTTAGGAGCTCCAGTGTGACCCTGCTCCATCAGCTAAAGGGCCCAGGAATTCGGAGTGATTTCCCGCCACTCTTCAAGATGAAGTGAGAAGCCACCCTCGACCATCACATCCTGGGGCACTGAGTGGATGAGGTTGGGGAAAGCCAAGTGGTGGCAGAGTCTGTAGCCAGGCCAGCACCTGCACCTATGCAGGACTTTACGGAGGTGGAGGAGGGGGTGGGCAGGGTTGCTGGGGCTTTATACCTGGCAGGCTGCTTGAAAGCAGGCTGTAGGCAGCACGCCAACAGGACACCCTCTGTCTGCTTTTCTGCAAAGTATGCTCTAAACAGAGAAGGGTTCAGCCAGAAGCCTAAAGGTCATCACGGATGTCCTGCAACTCCACCCCCCCCCCAAAACTTGTGGCCCATAAAGGAAGCATGTAGGATGGACTCCTGGACATCTGTTGCGAACCCCAACACTCTAAGCCAAGAGTAGTCTCCTACGGCAAATTCCCACCACCAAATCCCTTGCTGAGGCGACCACTGCATCACAGGCAGCCCGCAGTAGGTGTCTACCCATGTGCACCACTGACAAGTGATTAAGTAGATCCTACTTCTGTGACCAGTCTGGAAGAGACTGTGCGACAGCTCTAGCAAAGTCCCAGAGGTAATTTTAGTATCTGAATTGGCAGACATAATTTAACACTTATTGCCAGAGTGGAGGAAGCAAATTTTCTTTTGCCCATCTGGTCCAGCTTCCTGGACTCCTTATCAGGAGGGAGCCAAGGTGCTGCAGCTTTCTGGATTGATCATGAGCCACATCACAATGGAGTCCACCCAAGGGAGCTTGGAGAAGAAAGGTCTCTCCAAAAAGGAACCTCATACAGTTTTTGTCCGCCATTTGAAGCATTAAGGGGACTAGGTGAGGTCCGTGCTGGGCAGACAGGATGGGAGAAATGAGGGGCGGAGCCTCTGGGAGGTGCAGGGAATTTACCAGGTTCCACCTAGAAATGTCTTGTTATGACTCATGGTGACCTGGAGTTGCCTCATCACCTCCAGGAGAGAGAGTGAGAGAGTGAGAGAGTGAGAGAGTGAGAGAGTGAGAGTGAGAGAGTGAGAGAGTGAGGAGTGAGAGAGAGTGAGAGAGTGAGAGAGTGAGAGAGTGAGAGAGTGAGAGTGAGAGAGTGAGAGAGTGAGAGAGTGAGAGGAGAGAGTGAGAGAGGAGAGAGTGAGAGAGTGAGAGAGTGAGAGAGTGAGAGAGTGAGAGAGTGAGAGAGAGTGAGAGTGAGAGAGTGAGAGTGTGAGAGTGTGAGAGTGTGAGAGTGTGAGAGAGTGAGAGAGTGAGAGGTGAGAGAGTGAGAGTGTGAGAGTGTGAGAGTGAGAGAGTGAACGACGCAAGGTCAAGAACATACTTGGACGAGTCCTCCCCTCCGAAGAGGCCATGGAATAGTCGTTACCCTAGTAGTCGGAGGAGAAAATCAGGGGCAATAGTCATCCTCAGGGTCAGAAGGGGGAAAATAGAGAACTATGACTGCGAAGGAGCAGGTCTGGACGTGTGCTGTGCGATGGTGCTGCCAGGAAGAGAGAAAGAGGAGCCCGCCAAGGTGGGGGGTTGGCAGGGGGAACCACACTCTGCACCAGGTTCAGGGCCTGGACATCCATCGTCAAAGCTGAAAGGCCACTTTGGGGAGGAGGCTACTGGGTCCCCGGAGTAACAAGAAAGGTGGAGGGAGGACGAAATGGGAGCAGGCTGAGGAGTCAATAGCAGGGCCTGTATCCCCATCATCGACTGAAAGGCCAAGGGCGTTGATAGTGCCCAACAAGGAATGGCCGTCGCCGGCCACAGAGAAGCCCACACTACTGTCAGAAGGCACACTTTGTGGTGGAGGAGTGTTAACAGGGGCGGGCATGGATGGGGTAGAGGAGGTAGCTCAAATGATGAGGGCCCGTCAATGGTGAAGCTTAGGGGTTGCACTGCCAACGTCCCACCTGAAGTCAGAAAGTGAGGGTGGCAGTGGGGAGCGTTGGCAGGAGGCTGGGCGAGCCAGTCGACAAGGAATTTGCCAGCTTGAGAAGCCGCGACAGAGAAAGCTGCCAAAACCACCCATGTAGCAAGGAGGGCCGGTGAGGACGCTGAAACGGCCAGCAATGCATGCCGTGACAGACTGCTCTCAGGAGTATTTGTAATTCTTATCCCAGTGGCAGTGCTTCCCAGACTTGTCCTTGATCAAGTGGAAGCCCAAAAACAGGGCTGGGAAAGCAGAGGAGCCACCTCTAGCCTGAAGCTCCCTCTCCAAGATAGCAACCATCTGTTCCATAAGGAAGGCCTTAAGTTCCTTCAAATGATGACGGGTAGCCTGGTTACACCTGCTACAGGTCTTTAAAGGCTGGACGTCATGAGCAGCGAACACAGGCATCGTGTCTGTCCTTATCGAAAATCTTCTGACCACAGGAACAGTGTTTGAAGAGCGCAGAGTCCAAATACAAACTACGAGAAAGAAAATAACCTCTCATGGAAAATGATAGACAAAACTAGGGTTGAGAAGGAAATTAATTAACTGTGAAGTAGAAAAGGCGGTAGACTGAAGAGATTGTGGTCCTCGAGTCCAAAGCGTGAAGGTAGGAACGTAGGAAAAGAACTGAAAAGTACATGGGGCTGCCCACAACTATACAGGGTAGCGTGGACGTAGTGATGTAGTCATAGGTGGCCCCAATTAGACTGCTAGTGAAAGCTTCAGTGTGATCCTGGTGCCTGAGAGGTTCCTAGCATGACCTGCTGCAAGAGATTTCATTGAAGATCCCCTGCTTAGTGGAGAAGTGTCCTCTGGGACATCTTTTCCTCAGCTGGCCCCTGAAAATCCTGAATCCAGGTCACTGGCAGTACCGCTGCCACCACACCAACAGCAGACTTCAGAGGTTTTAAGGACTCCATCTCCAGATTTTGTTCTGGTCCACTTGCAGAAGGGAGATTTGGCAAGGCATGATAAGTTAGGCCCCATCACACTTACAAACACTTAGCCAGACAGTGCTACAACTTAGTTTTTTACCTGTTTAGGCTCACTCCTGGCACATGAAACCTGTGGTCTAGGTTCACTACTGGCATATGAAACTGAACTGTCTCCTTCCTTCCACTTCCATACCTGTTGTCTAGGTGGACTCCTGGCATATGAAACCTGTTGTCCATGTGGACTCCTGGCATATGAAACCTGTGGTTTAGGTTCACTCCTGGCATATGAGATCGAAGTGTCTCCTTCCTTCCACTTCCGTGCCATTTCTGCATATCTCTCCTTCTCTTCAACGGTCAACAACTTAAAACAAAAGGAAAGTTTTAGAAAGTGGACATGTAGTGCCTAGCCCAATGCTTTAATGTCACTTCAGTGTTCTAATATTGCATATTCTCAGTCTTTTTTTTTTTTTTTTTTTTATTTGGTAACCAGGTAAAGGCCCCACCTGGCTCAAGTGCCCGATTTCAGGAGCAACCTGGGAGCACTTAAGAGGTTAAGTGACTTGCTCAGAGTCCAACAGTATGGCAGTGGAGGTTATGGCCAGCCAAGTCTTGGCTCCAATAAAGCTGGCCCCTCAACACACTGGTAGAGCGGATAGTTGTGCCAGCAACCTCTGTACAGGAAAAAGCCTGTGCCATGAAGGGAGACAAGGATTCAGTATCCATGGAGAGACCCTCCTACGAGGAGGCTGAGCACTGCTGCAGCAGCGTCACCTGGGTGACCATGGGCAGAGCAGCAAGCAGGCACACCTTGGGGAAAGAAGACAGACTGATGTTGCTCAACTTGCCTGCTCACATCCTTGATGCCAGCATCTTAAGGGAAGACAAGGAAAAATACCCTGACCTGACTGAAGCAAGTGACTCGTAGGACTTTCATCCAGGGCTCCGGATAAGGGGAGTACCAAACTATTTTACTAACCTCATTTTAGGAAATACTCTTCAGAATTTTTTTTTTTTTTTTTTTTTTTTTTTTATGTGTTCCAGTACTCACCCAACATTTGGAAATACTGCACACTCAATAGAACAGTGCTTCATAACATAACTGGTGATTCAAAAGGAGTCGTTTTTTTTTCCATATTTACAACACTCATTACACATCCCAAATTTTGTTTTACTTACTATATTTTAAACTGGTGAGTAAAATACTTCTACTTGCCAACACTAGCTGGAGCAGTGCTGGCACCTGATCAATTCCCCATCTAGAAAAACTACAGTTTTTAAAAATGTACTCCTCACGCCACTCCATCCAGATATTTGTACGCATCTGAATTTGGTTTTACTCACCTCACTTTCAAAAGGAGTAGTAAAGTACTCATCCCAAAAAATCTTATCTGGAGCCCTGTTTGCATCACCAATTTGGTACCCTCTTCCTCTGGAATTTAGACTTCTAAGTAGAGTGGGACAAATCAGGTAGCCAGATGGCTGATGGCCACCAAAACTAAATTGGTCTGGCTATCAAATTTTGAAAAGTTACCGGGCCAACTAGCTACTGGCCCAAAAAATTGAGATCTTATAAATGATGGCCATTAAAAACATATGAACTGGTATTAGAAAGCTAGTGGTGCAACTTACCACCAACTCAAACGGATTTGTTCTACCTTGCCCGAGGGTTTTGGGAGACCCTTGGCAACCCTAAAATGGGGCAGGGGGTTTCCTTGGTGCAATGAGGCAAGGGTATACCAGACAGAAGGTAGGAGAATGGTCGGAGACCAAGAGGGAGAAGAGAGCAGGGGGCATACACAGTAAGAACACAATTACTTATTGCAGTAATGTTTATTCTGTGGGATCCCTCACTAACCTGAACTGCAGTAATTCCCCTGGATTAATCTGCCCCGGCGCTCCCAAAAGATTAATGCTAGTTAGTCTTGGAAAGAAATTCAAAACTTCTGCTGCGTGGACACTCACCTCTCCCCTCTAAAAGCAGATTTATTTCTGAAACTAGGGTGAGCAGTGACCACTAAACTTGCTAAATGACTACCAAAAATGAAGCAAAAGGGCAGAGTCTCAGACTTAAATATGGCACAACGGATTTAAAAAGGATTAGATCACAAGAGTATCAATTATAAGGTACTGTAACAAGTAAAGCTCAAGCAAAATGAAAGAACAGATTATTGTGTCAACCTTTTCCAGGTTCTGAAAGGAGGGATAGGGATGGGATTGTTCAGCCTAGAGGGGGATCCTTTGACAGAAACATTACTACAGCGAGTAATGTTTCTTCAAGACCAAAGAATCCCTCACTGTGCTTAACAACTGCAGGCTCCATAGCAGTACCTTGGAAGGCAGGGTTACTAAACCTATTTATGGAAAAGGTTTTGCAAGACACCAGTGCCAAAGCTAGCACCCCTTCTGGATTATACATCAGGTTAAAATTCTATACCGTTTCCCAGGTATGAACACACAAAGTCCCATAGAGTTGAGCTGCTAACTCGCATATTGGTGGTGCACAGATAAGGGGGACCACCCCACTCACGAACCACAACTATACTGTACACGCCTGTGGAAAATATAAATCTTGCATCCAAGAGCAGTCTGGCTTTACAGCTCCCTTTCTATGTCCCAGGAGTAACCTGAATAAGTTGACATCAGCCCAGTTCACTGCAATTCACGATACAAGTATTTATTTGGGGGGGGAATACAACAGAAGCAAGTAAGACAACAAAACAGTCACTGACCACAAGTGTAGCTGCTTTACAGATTTCCTGCAAGGAAACACCTCTTGATGCTACCAGAGGCAGAGGTGCCCCTTGTGGAGTGAGCCCCAAGGCATTCAGGTGGCAGCTTGCCAGCTTTGCCGTAACAGAACTGCATGCAGGAAACCAATGAGAAACGGTTCTCTTGGATGCTGGTTTACCTTTACCCACTTCATCAGAGGTGACAAAGAAAAACCGGTTACTCACCTGTAACAGTAGTTCTAGGAAAGGTATGTTTTTCATCCACACTTCTTGGCAGGTACCTTGCCGCTTTAAGATGTGCCAGAAACCTTTCAAGCCGGCTCCTTCCACTCACTCGGGTGGTATAACCCTCAGCTCTGTCCCATAACGCCAGATCTTGGCCCGCTGGAAGCCAGGTTTGTGCATCAAAGCTGGGGAAGTCGGGAGGGTCAGTGTGGCTGAACATATTACACCACTCCTAGAATTACTGTTACAGGTGAGTAACCCGTTTTTTCTAGGATTGTGAATATGTTGTTCTATCCACACTTCTTGGTAGACTACTAGCAGTTCTCTGGGAGGAGGGAGGCAAGACACACCCTACTTAGGAATGAGGGACTGGAGAACAGGCTCCAAAACCAGCATCCTGGCGTGACTAGAGGTCAATGTGGTAATAGGAAATGAAGCAGTGTGCCGACTTCCTGGTAGCAGTCTGCAGATTTCCTGGATAGGGATGTCCCTAGAAGCAGCCACCGATGCAGTGGTATGCCAGGTGGAATGAGCCTTAAGCCCTACGAGAGGCTCCCTACCCACCAACCTGTAGGAGAGGTCAATGCAAGATATAATCCATCGAGCTATTGGCTGCAGGTCTGCCAGGCGCAGCTTCAGCGTAGGTGATAAACAGCTGGCGAACCTCTCCCCGAACTTCAGCCGTCCGCTCCTTATAATAAGCGAGCACTCTTCTAGGGTCCAAAGTATGGAGCCTATATTCGGCCTCCGAGGTGTGACTGGTGTAGAACACCGGCAGAGTCAACACCTGGTTAAGGTGAAACTTCGACACCACCTTCGGAAGGAACTTCGGGTTGGGGCGCAGGACAACCCTGTCCCTGTGGAAGACCAGATAAGGAGACTATGGAAAGCACCTGGAGCTCTCCCATCCTTCTGGCTGACGTGATAGCCACCAAGAAGGCGGTCTTCCACGACAGGTGAGAGATGTCAAACCTGTGCATCGGCTCGAATGGCTTGCCCATGAGCTTAGCCAATACCAGCAGTAGATCCTACTGAGGTGGAGGTTCTTGCACCGGAGGGGATATGTGATTAAGGCCTTTAAAAAAGCGCCCTACCACCTTCTCCCGTGCCGACTGCTTTCCGGCCCGAGCCTGGTAAGCAGAGATGGCTGCCAGGTGCACCTTAAGGGTTGTCGACCAAAGCCCTTGCTGAGAAAGGGACCACAGGAAGTCCAGAATGCTTGCCAAGGAGCAGGAGGAAGGGTCCAGGCCCTTGCCCCGACACCAAATGGAGAATCTCTTCCATTTAAAGGCATAGCATTTTCTGGTAGTTTCTTTACGGAAAGCCTCAAACAACGTTGAGGACCTCGTCGGAAAGACCCAAGGCCTAGAATTCTAGCCAATCAATCAGGAACCAGGCAGTCAGGTGCAGGGATTGAAGGTCCAGATGGAATACCTTCCCCTGATTGACTGAGATCAGGTCTGGGCAGGCTGGAAGCTGCCTCGGGAGCCTGGAGCAGAGACTGAGGAGATCTGGATACCAGAACTGGCGGGGCCAGTCTGGTGCTACCAGAATCACCTGCGCCTTGACCCTCCTCGCCTTGAGAAGCACCTTGTGGATCAAGGGAAATTGGGGGGAGAGGCGTGGAGAGGCGAGAAGAGGCCCAGGGTCCACGGCCTCAAGAAGGCATCCCCCTGCAGTGAGCCCTGCTGAGGGGGGCGGCCATGAAACAGCCTCAGCTTCGCATTCTCCCTGGAGGCAAACAGGTCCACTTGAGGCATGCCCCAGTGGGAGAACAGATCTTGTACTACCTCTGGCAGGAGAGACCACTCATGGGACACAGCTCCTATCCGGCTTAGGGCATCGGCCAGAATGTTGGAGGCTCCTGCCACATGGATGGCAAGGAGATCCGCCTCCAGGCTGCGCACGAGGGACCAAATGCGGAGAGCTTCCCTGCACAAAGGCATGGAGCGCATCCCGCCCTGGCGGTTCAGGTAGTACATGGTCGTGGTATTCATTGTCTGGACCTGGACCACTTGACCCCATACAAACTGAGTGAAGGCGGTTGAGGGCTAGATGAACCGCTCGAAGCTCCAGCAGGTTGATGTGGCATCAGGACTCCCGAGGAGACCATAGGCCGTGCACTCTGTGCTCCCCCAGATGGGCACCCCAACCCACCAGAGGGGCATCGATCGATAGACCGTTGGCTCGGGGCGGACAAACAGGATGCCCTCCTGCAGATCAGCTGGAACGGTTTACCACTGTACAGCGTTCCATATCTCCTGGGTCACTGTCACTAGCTGATCCAAAGGAGTGCAGCGCTGTGACCACTGGCAGGCCAGTCCCCATTGAAGGGGATGCATGTGCCAACTGGCCCAATGGATCATGCTGATGCAGGCCGCCATGAGGCCCAGGAGGCACAGGAAGTCCCAGGCAGGGCGCAACTGCCCAACCTGAAATGATTGGGCAAAGGAGGAATGAACCTCGGCCCTGTCCGCCGGGAGCCATGCTCTGGCTCGTAGAGAAATCGAGCTCTGCCCTGATGAACTGGATCACTTGCTTTGGCGTAAGTTCCGACTTGACCTCGCTGATAAGGAGGCCAACCTGAGAGCAAACCTGGAGGGCCAGATCCCTGGACCGCTCCACCTCCATTCTGGAGGAGGCCGCAATCAGCCACTTGTCCAGGTAGGGGTTCACCCGGACCCTTCGGCACCGCAGGAATGCTGTCACCACTGCCATGCATTTGGTGAAGACCCTGGGAGCTAGAGAAAGGCCGAAGGGCATGGCCTGGAACTCGTAGAGGGACCCCTCTGCCCTGAAGCGGAGGCATCTCTGGTGGGACAGACTGATTGGGATGTGAAAGAACGCGTCCTGGAGGTCCAGAGAACAGAACCACATGCCTCGTTCCAAGGATGGAATGATCTGAGCCAGAGTGACCATCCTGAAGGTTCAAGACCTTAGGAACCTGTTCAGGTCGTGCAGGTTTAGAATGGGGTGCCGCCCCCCGTCCGTTTCAGGACCAGGAAATACCTGGACAAACTCCGGGCTTGGTGGAGGATCCGCCACTTTCCTGATCACCTCTTTTTCGAGGAGCAGGGCAATGTCGGCCTGACGAGCAGACAGAGAGGCTGCGGACCCCGTAGCCCCCCATGGGGTGACTGTTCAGAAGGGTGGGCCTGCTTGAACTCCAGAGGCAGACCCTTTCCTACCAACTCCAACACCCAGCAGTCCATAACGGACCAGGCGGAAAGGAAGTGGTGGAGCCATCCCTCCACAGGGGGAACCCAGGGGAGAGAGACGAGGCTGGGGGAAGACACCCCTCAACCAGTCACTGGGCAGGCTTGGAGGAAGGACCAGCCGAGGGACCTCCTGGGCCTTTCCCTCCCTGCTTCCTGTTGGAGGAAGCCGCAGGCTTGGTTTTGGGGTGCCAAGCACGAGCCTGCTGGCCCTGATGTTGGTGTTGCTGGGCCGGACGTGCTGCAGGGGGAGAAGGTCGAAAGGACTTATGTTGCCAACGACGGCCCCTGTCCTGAGCGGACGTGAGAGCCCAGGTAGCGTTGGACTTTTTCGACCATGAGTTGGCTTTCCACTCCAGGGCCGAACAGGTCGGTCCCCAAGAAGATGGATATCCTCAGCCAGGCTCTGCAGCCACTACCAATTGGGCACAGGAGTCTCCAATATCTAGAGCCATTTGAAGCTGTTTCGCCATTGCCCTTCCCTGATCCCGCACCTGCTTGACCGTAGTCTGCAGGTCGGCTGGGAGATGAGGGATCACTTCATCCAGGGAGCCCATGAGGGCGTGGGAGAAGTGTGCCATCAGTACAGCCGAGCTGGCCTGATGGAAGCAGAGGGAGGATGCAGCGTACACCTTGGGCCCGGCATAGTCCAGCTTTTTAAACTTCTTGTTGGGGGGGCTTATCCACATCCCTAGCATTCCCGAAGCGCCGGAAAACACCATAGGTGACCAACCCCTCTGCAGAGGGGTGTTCCGAAAAACCGGACAAAGTGCTGGTAGGGACTGCATACTTCCTGGCTAAAGGCGCAGGACAGGAAGCCGGTCACTGACAAAGCTCCAAGGCTGGGCCAACAATGGGTTCAGCCAACGAAGAGGCCTCCATGGGAGAATCTCCCTGGGTCCAGCATCTCTGTGAGGGGATACTTGGACCGCATGAATACAGGCTCAAGCTGCATCCCGGTGGACTCGCATGAGCCAAAGCAGACCCATGAACTATGGGCTCTTGTCCACAGACTGCCCCCTGGAGGACTCCTCAAGGGGCCTGGAAAACAGGGAGGAGTCATCATCAGACTGAGGAGTCTGCGAAGAGCTGCCTGGGGCCTGAGCCACCCTCCACCTGCAGAGGACGGTCAAAAGCAAGGGTGACAGACAACTGGTGGGGCAGACCCTGACCCGACCGAGAGTCCTTGGTCAGAGCCCCCGATTTTGGTTGTGGAGGCGGAGGTTCCACCACAATTGGTGGGGCAGCTGGTTTCAGCCGAACAACCGGCCCAGGCTTGGGCACCTCGACCACCACGAGGGGTTGTTTCGGCCTTTCGGGTGACAGCCACTTAATGGCCAGGGAAGGCGACAGCATCAGCTTGTTCCCAGACAAAAGGAGCTGCTGCTACATTAAGTCCTTGTAGCGTTGACGCAATTTGCACCAAAGCCTCTCCTCTTCACAGGAGGAAGAGGAGGACAAGTGGTGCCGCCTCATACCTCGGTGCAGAGACAGAACGCAGATGTCGGAGGGATAAGCTGGACCGAGACGAGGTCCGAGACAGAGACCCTCAATGTTTCAGAGGGTGGGTCTGGGAAGGAACGGAGGACACCCGCTCCTCCCTCAGCTCGGGAACCTTGACTGGGGACTCCGGCACAGGAGGTGCAGGCAAGTCCTCGGTTTCCACCAGGGGAACTGGTGATGAGGAGTGGTCTGCTTCAGTCGAAAGCCGTGCCTGACGGGTCGAGAGCTCGACTGCGTCGATGGGCGTCTCAGCCTGCTGACCCGACGGGGACACCGTGAAGCCAGCAGCCTTAGCCGCAACCTCGACTGAAGGAGTGTCAACTGTCTGGGGAAGGGGACCTCTCCCACGAACGTAGACGATGGGACTTGCCGTTCAAGTCCTCTTTTTTGACCAAGAAGAGTGTCAAAATGGCCACTCTCCCTTCGTGGAGAGGGACTGGTAAAGCTCCTAAAGAAGCTGTGTAGGAGGATCCCAGAGGCGGGGATACATGTCGCGGCCGAGGGAAGATGAAGATGCAGCCTGGGCGCCGCCTCTTAAAGGGCAATCATCTCTCAGGTTACTCATCTAGACAGCCGCTGGACACCGCCCAGCAGACCTAACCCAGACTTCACGGATAATATTTCTCGGGCGCCTAAGTTGCCGGGCAGCATAGCTCTAGACGGCAGAAGAGCTATATTAGCCTGTAGATTCGTGGTCAGTAAGCTGAGGCAGAGGCTACGGGGTGCGGGTCCTCCTGGACACTTGCCTGCATGGGCACCGCTTGACAACCGAGTCTATTTGGTCCATTGCATGAGGGAAGAATTTGACCGAAGTCTTGAGAATTTTAAAATTATTTTCGGGTGAACCGAAGAGTTAGGATCCAGTCTATACACAGAGCGTTAAGGAGGGAACCCGAGCTTCTAAGCGGTAAGGAAGATCTGGCGTCATGGGGCAGAGCCGAAAGTTTTATCACCCAGGTGGGTGGGAGGAGCCAGCCTGAAGACCTTCCAGCAAGATTTAAAGTGGCAAGGAACCTGCCAGACAGTGTGGATGAACATATCCATGTCCCTAAAAATGTTTTGGCTCTTCAAAGGAAGGCTCAAGTCAGGAAACCCAAAAACCAAAAACAAATAAAATAACACATTTCCACCCAAAGGAAAAAAGGAGAGTGTAAAGGGCACCTCCGCGGTGCCAACTTACTCGCTTTGCCCATCTCACATCCCAAAAACCAAGTTCTGAGAGGGGAGGTGGGGGGGGCTGGGGAATACAGCAAGACTCACTATAAGAAAATGTACTGTAATTACTAAGGTGAGTAATTTTTCTTCAAACATGAAGTCTTGCTGTATTCTGACAATTGCGACACCAAGCAGTACCTCCATGGAGGAGGGACAGAACCTACTTTGGGAATAGGCTCTGAAGTACTGCTGTGCCAAACCGAGCATCACTCCTAGCCTCGATATCCAGAGAGTAATGCTTGGTGAAAGCATGGACTGTTTTCCAGGTGGTTGCTTGACAAATTTCTAAAAGAGGGCCATCCCTGGCAGCAGCTGCACCTCTTGTGGAATCAGGACTGAGGGTGGAGTTTTACCCAGTTTTTCATAGCAGAACTGTATACAAGAAACAAACAATCCACCTGGCAACAGATCTCTTGGTGGCAGGTTTGCCCTTCCCAACTTCTCCATAAGTGAGGAACTGGAGGGAGTCAAACCTCTGACCCTTGGTATGCTCTATGTAGTAGCTAAGGGCTCTTTTAAACATCCAAACTGTGTAGCCTCCTCTCTCCAGAGGAAGAATTATCAGTGAAGAAAACAGGGAGAGAGCGAGACCGACTGAGGTGGAAATCTGAAAACACTTTAGGCAAGAACTTTGTTAGTTGTAAGGACTACTTCATCTTTGAAGAGAGATGAAATCAGATTCCACTGACAGGGCTTGCAATTCACAGATACGTCTAGCAGAAGTAATGGCTACCAAAAACAGTTTTCCAAATCAAGTACTTGAGCTCTACTGAGGACAAAGGCTCAAATAGGGGGTTGCATAAGCTGAGCAAAGCAAGCATTAATATCCCAAGCAGGAGCAGGATCCCTAAGGGGGGGGGGTGGTATTGGTGTGAAGCAATCCCTTGAAAAACTTACAGAATACAGGATGGGATGACAGAGAGGAAGACTTGCCTACTGACAGGAAAGCAGAAACAGCTGCCAAGTGTACATTGAGAGTAGCTGGTCTGAGACATAGGCCACAGATGGACCATATAATCTAGAACCGTAGGCAATTCAGCAGAATCTGGAGAAATCTTCTTAGAACACCAAATGCTGAATCTTTTCCATTTGGAGTCGTAAGTCTTTCTGGTGGAAGGCTTTAGAGAAGCCTTAAGGATATCCAGAACCCCTTGGGAAAGATGCAGATCTGCAAACTCAACTCTTCAAGAGCCAAGCCTTGAGATTAAGAGACTGAAGATTGGGGTACCAAATCCTTCCCCGAGAGGATGTTAACAGGTTGTACTTCCTGGGAAGAAACAGGGGAAGATGGACTGCTAGCGACAGCAACAAGGGATACCATGGCTGCCTGGCCCAGTCTGGAGCAAACAGAATCACTTTGCATGGTTGTGACCTCATCTTGACTAACACTCTGAACAGGAGAGGGAAGGGGGAAGCATACAGAAATTTCCCTTACCAGTTCGGAATCAGAGCATCCAGGGGGACTGAGCCCAAGACTGGGGGTCTGCAACAAAAGAGGAAGTTGGGGATTTTCTGGGGCTGCAAAAAAGATCCATCTCTGGAGTGCCCCATCTTGAGAAAGTCACCTTCAACATCAGGGGATCTAGGGCCCATTCGTGATGGCCCTGGGATAGTCTGCTCAGAGCATCTGCTAGAACATTGTCCTTCCCTGGAAGGTGAACTGTTACCAGAGAGGTTTGCAGGGAATAAGTCAGGGACCACAACTTCATTGCTTCTGTGCACAAGGCCACAGACAGAGTGCCTCCTTGCTTGTTGATGTACCACATGGTGGTGGTGCTGTCTGTTGACCTGAACCACCTTGTTCTGTACAGATTTGGAAAAAGCTTGCAGTGCCAGAAACACTGCCCTAAGTTCCAAGAGACTGATGTGCAGAAGAGATTTCTGAGGCGACCACAGTCCCTGGGTGGTAAGTTCCCCCAGATGGGCTCCCCAGCCCAGCAGGGAAGCATCTGTGGTGAGGACCACTGCATGAGACTGAGTGGAAAATGGAACCCTTTGCCTCAAATTGTCCTGATCCTGCCACCATTGCAGGGCTTGGATCGGAGTTAAGTCACTGGAATTGGTTTGGTAAGGGAATATTTTCTTTGGGACCAAAAAGCTCTTAAGTGGAACTGAATGTCCCTCATTTGGAATCTTGCGCCTTGTACCACTGCTGTAGAAGCTGCCGGGTGGCCCAACAGCTGAAGGAAGTGCTTTGCTGGTCGAGACACCTGAAGACTGAGTGAAGAGGCCAGCTCCATGAGAGCCCTTGCCCTGTCCAGGGGAAGGAAGGCTCTTGCTTTTACCGTATCTAGCTCTGCCCCTATGAAGATGAGGAGCTGCACTGGTTCGAGAACCGACTTTGGTAGGTTTAGAAAATAAAAAAAGTGAGCACTTGCAGGAGTGCGACTAGAAGCTTGAATCTGGGGACTGGTCCACTATGAGCCAGTCATCCAAATATAGAAAAATGGAAATCTTTTGTCTTCTTAGGAAGGCAACAACTACTGCCAGGCACTTTGTGAAGACCTTGGGGCTGATGTTAGGCCAAAGGGCATTGCTCTGAACCGATAGCCCGAGGCAACTTGAACCCGAGGTACTTTCTGTGGGAGCACCTGATGGGAATGTGAAAGTAGGCATCTTTGAGGTCCAGGGAGGCTAGCCAGTCCCCTGGCCTTAGAGGGGGAAGGACAATTCCCAGAGTTACCATCTTGAACTTTGGCTTTAAAAGATGTTTGTTCAGGTATCTTAGGTCCAGGATGGGTCGCCACTGTCTTTTTGGGGGGTTAGAAGTACCTGGAGTACAATCCTTTGCCCCTGTGTAGGGTAGGCTCTCTCTCTATAGCTGTTAGAGCTAGAAGAGAAGAAACCTCTGCCCCTAGGGCAAAAGTTTGAGAGATTTGCAGGTGGATAAGATCTGGCTCATCTTGGGAATTTTTTTGAAGCCGAGAACCAGTCCCTGGCTTACTACTTCCAGGACCCACTTGTCTGATGTAACAGACATCCAGTCCTGGACAAAGTAAGCCAGCCTGCCCTCTACTGGGATAGGAGAATAGACCCGGGCAGACCCATCAGGGTGTCTGCTTGGCAGGGGCCTTAGGCTGAGGGATGGATGCAGGCCCACTCATCCCCCTTCTGCCTCTCCCTCTGAAGAACCCCCTCTGTGAAAAGGAAGAGGCCTGTGCTTGGTAAAAAGGCCTTTGGAAAGGCCTGCCCCTGGCAAGCTGGGGGGAAGCCTGTTTAGCCAGTGCCAGTACAGTGTCCCACCTGGACTTCTGGTACTCAGCTGCACAGGCCATATAATTAGCCTGCCCGAGTCCCAAGGATGATGCCATGTACTGCTTCTTTGCCATGGCATCAATCTCTCCTGCAGTCCTTGTCTGGGGGTGTGATGCCAAGGGAATGCTTGCCTTAGTACAAGCAGCAGCCTGTACAACCCCAACATGGCTGCATTGCTGATAAAGGAACTCCGTATCTGAGCCTGGAAGAGTATACCTCTTGTCCATTCTTCTGTCCACAGGAGGTATGGAATTGGAAGACTTGAGAATTTTGTGTGTCCGTTTCCCCAAAAGATTTGTGGAGAGGAATAGACAGTCTCCTGGACTCTGGGATGTCCATTTCTACATAGTCAGGCTCTTCCTGATCCTCCACAGGAAGCTGGAGGGTATCACCCACCTTTCTGTAAAACTTAAAGTGTGAAGAGGACTCAAAGCCCAGGAGGAGAAACACCTGAAGGTATGTCTGGGTCAATAGGCACATCCAGACTCACCATAATCATCTTACAACTCTCCTTCCTCCTCAAACTCCGGTTCATAAAATTCTTCCAGGGTATAATCTGGAACCAGGGGAACCGACCGAACAGAGCCCCTGCCAAAAGGTGCCGGATCAGTCTGAACCAATCGAAACGATTCCACAATACAAATCGTTGTGGCTATCTCAATCGGTCAGAGTATGAGATTCTGGACCCGAACCGGCTGACTTGTCGGAACAGATTCCTCTGAATCTGCTCTCCTTTTGCCCGAAGTAGTATCGCCCTGGTCAGAGGGCACCACTCCTGGTTCGGTCGGAACCAAACCAGGCTGGCCATCAACGTCCAGCGTGACTTCTTTGCCTCCCTTTCCCTCAGTCTATCTAATCTCTTTTTCAGGGTAGGTTTGGGAACATTTTTGCAAATTTGGCAGTCTGAATCGAGGTGGTAAAACCCCAGACAATAAACAGGTGGTGTGGGGATCGGCCTTAGCAAAGACCTCCACACACACACGCACGCACACACACAGCAGTGTTGAAACCCAGTGGGCCCGTTTTTTTTCCTTGGGTTTCTCAGACGTGGCCAACCTAACCAAACTTACCATTTTTTTGCCAATTGCCAGGCAAGACTCCCCTATCGGTTCCTGACCATGTCACGGTCTTGGGGAAAAAAAAAAAAAAACGTACTAAAACCCTAGATAGAGATAGATAGATATGGACCGGTAACCACACACTAAAGTACGAATTTTACCTGAAAATGATCGGTTCAGCCTAACCGATCCACACTTTTACAAGTTCCACACAGAAAACCGAACAAAACCTATCTAGTACTCACGGTACCACAGACAGACTTGGACAGACTATGTAGAAACAACAATTTCAGTAGAAAAAAACTACCGAAAACAGACACAACAGACTTTGAACCGAGCAGCAGGAGAAATCTCCGGAGCGACTGTTCAGTGAGGTGGAGTAAAGAATCTGATTGTTGCAGTTCGAACAGGCAGAGGCTTCAACTGAGCTCGAGATGAACATTCTATGCCATGCATAGAAAAGTTAACCCTTTGTTCTCCAGGGTAGTTTAAAGGCTGGGGCTAACTGCAATTGTCAGAATACAGCAAGACTTCATGTTGTTTGAATGCTAGCCACTGGACACGACGATGGGTCCAACCCTTTGCCCTGACACCAGATGGAGAACCTCTTCCATTTTTAAAGGCATAGCATTTTCTGGTCAATTCCTTACGGGAAGCCTCAACAACGCTGAGGACCTCACTGGAGAAACCAAAGACCTGGAACTCTAGCCATTCAGGAACCAGGCCATCAGATGCAGGGATTGAAAGTCTGGGTGGAGTACCTTCCCCTGATTGATGGAGAGCAGGTCCGGGCATGCTGGAAGCCACCTCAGGAGCCTGGAGCGGAGGCTGAGGAGGCTTGGATACCAGAACTGGCATGGCCAGTCTGGGGCTACCAGGATCACCTACACGCTGTCCCTCCTCACCTTGATGAGCACTCTGCGAATCAAGGGAAGGGGAGGAAAGGTGTAGAAGAGGCCTGGGGTCCATGGCCTTGAAAAGGCATTCCCCCTGTAGCGAACCCTGCTGAGGGGGGCGGGCATACTACAGCCTCAGCTTTGCGTTCTCCCTGGAGATGAACAGGTCCACCTGAGGGGTGCCCCAGTGGGAGAACAAATCTTGTAATACCTCCTGATGGAGAGAACCCTCGTGAGATGCCCCCAAAATAACTCCGGCTGAGGGTATCAGCCAGCTGATTCGAGGCTCCTGCCATGCAAGTGGTTAGGAGATCTGCCTCCAGGCTGAGCATGAGGGTCCAAATATGGAGAAGTTCCTTGCAGAGAGGCAAGGAGTACGTCCCACCCTGCCTGTTGAGATAGTACATGGTCATGGTGTTGTACGTCTGGACCACTTGACCCCAAACTACCAGAGCGAATACAGTCAGGGCTAGCCAAACCACTCAAAGCTCTAGCATGTTGATGTGGTATCGGGACTCCTGGGGGGACCAGAGCCCGTGGGCTTTGTGCTCCCCCCAATCGGAACCCCAATCCATCACGGAGGTGTCAGTCGTCAGGATGACCGTCTGCTCGGGGCAGACAAACTGTATCCCTTCCTGAAGGTGGGATGGGATGAGCCACCACTGGAGGCTGCCCCCCATCCTCTGGGTCACAGAGACCAGCTGGTCAACATGACCCGAGCGCAGAGACCCAGTTCTCACTGGAGGGAACGCATATGCCAGTGGGCCGATCAGACCACGATGGTGCAGGCCGCCATGTAGACCACAAGATGAAGGATATCCCAGACAGGGCACAACTGCCCAACCAAAACTGACTGGGCAAAGGAGGTGAAAGCCTCCATCCTGTCTGCCGGGAGCAGAGCCTTGGCTCGGCAGGAGTCTAGCTCTGCCCCAATGAACTGAATCTCCTGTGAAGGAACGAGTTCCGACTTGGCTTAGTTGATCAGGAGGCCAAGGTCAAGGCAAGTCTGGAGGGTCAGATCCTTGGACTGTCCCACCTCCCTCCTGGAAAAACATATTAGTCCGTCGTCCAGGTAAGGTACACCCGGACCCCTCTGTGCCTCAGGTAAGCCGCCACCATTACCATGCATTTGGCAAAGACCCTGGGGGCTGAAGACAGGCCAAAGGGCATGTCTTGGAACTCGTAAAGGGTTCCCTCGACTTGGAAGCGGAGGAACCATGAGACCGACGGATCGGGATGTGAAAGAACGCGTCCTGAAGATCTAGAGAGCAGAACCACATGCCTTGCTCTAGGGAAGGTATGATCCGAGCCAGAGTTACCATCTGGAAGGTGCGGGACCCGAGGAACTTGTTCAGGTCATGCAGATTAGAACGGGGTGCCAGCCCCTCGTCCGTTTTGGTACCAGGAAGTACATGGAAACTAACCCCCGAGTCTGAAGGAAGGTCCGCTACTCTGCGCACCACCTCCTTGAGGAGGAGCTGAGCCAAGTCATCTCAGAGAGCTGACAGAGGCTGACGACATCAGATCTCCCCATGGGGTGCGGGCTCAATATGGAGGGGCCTGCTCAAATTCCAGAGGCAGGACTTGACCGACCACTTCCAGAACTCAATGGTCCATGGTGATAGCGGACCAGGCGGAAAGGAAGTGGCTGAGCCAGCCCCCCCCCCACAGGAGGTCCCAGGGGAGCTGTGACAGGATTGAAAGAGGCGCCCCCCCCCCCAACCAGTCACTAGGCAGGCTTGGAGGAGGGTCCGGCGGAGGAGCCACCGGGACCTTCCCCCTGGGCTACTTGAAGAAAGAGGCCCTAGACTTGGCCAGGACACAGCAAGTTTGAGCCTGCTGGCCCAGCTGCTGCTGGGCCGATCTGGCCGCAGAAGTGGACGAATGAAAGGGCCTGCAGTTCTGACGCTTGGGGACCTTGCCCTTCTGGGCAGATGTGGTGGAGTCCAAGGTGGCACTGGACTTCTCTATAAGTTGGAGGTGGCCCTCCACACCGGGCCATTAACAGGTCAGTGCCCAAGAAGGGGACATCTGCCAGCTTGTGTTTGTGCATCAGCCCTAAAGGTAGATATGCACAGCCAAGCCCTGCAGTGCATGGCCACTGCGGCTGCTACTGAACGGGCACAGGAGTCACCAATGTCCAGAGCCATCTGGAATTGCTGCTTCACCACTGCCCTACCCTGGTCCCAGACCTGCTTAACCATAGTCTGGAGGTCTGCCAGGAGATGAGAGATATCCTCGTCCAGGGAGCCCAAGAGGGCATGAGAGAAATGTGCCATGATAATGGCTTAACTGGCCTGACGACGGCCAAGGGAGGAGGCCGCAAAGACCTTCTTCCCAGAATGGTCCAGTTGTTTGGATTCCTTGTCCGGGGGTCTGTCTACATCCCATTTTTTGCCTGAGCGCCGAAAGACTGAGTCTGCCACAAACCCCACCGCATAGGGGTGCTCTGAAAACACCGAAAGGGACCCCATAGGGACTGCATACTTGCAGGCCATGTGGGCAGAAGTCACAGGGAAAGATGCAGGATGCTGCCACAGCCCCAAGGCTGGGCCCACAATGGCCTCAGCCATCGGAAAGGCCTCCATCGGTGTATCCCCTCTGTCCAGAATCTGAGGAGATACTTGGCCAGTTTCCACACAGGCTTGAGCTCCATTCCCGTGGACTCAAATGAGCAGACAAATACCCATCAGCAAGGTAGGGCCCTAGTCGGAGAGACCCACCCCCAAAAGAGACTGCGCCGAAAGGACAGGGAGACCACGGAGGGATCTTTGGACTCAGGAGTCCTAAAGCAGGCGACCACCCGTGTCACTCTCAACCCACCTTGGGCGGTCAAGAGTAAGAGTGACCAACAACCGATGGGGCAGGCCATCTTGGTCAGAGCCCCGGACTTCGGTTGCTCGGGCAGTGGTTCCACCAGGATTGGTGGAGTGGCCAGTTTCAGCTGAGCCAGCAGTGCCTTAACTGGCGCCTCTGTGACAGGGGCCGTGGAGGACATCAGTTGTTCAGGTGAAAGCCCCTTAATGGCCGGGGTAGAAACCGGAATCCATTGAGACCCGGACAGGACCAAATGCTGCCACATTAGGTCTTCATAGTGCCGACTCACCTTGCACCAGAGCCCCTCCTCACCAGAGGAGGAGGAAGAAGACAGAGCGGCACCACCGCTTACCATGGCATCGGAAGAGAGACCGATGAGGCAGAGTCTCGTCCGATGTTGAAGTAGAGAAACGAGAGTCTCGGTGGGGCCGATGGGGGACCTCAGAAGGAGACAGGGAAACCCACAACTCCTCCTGGTCAGGCTCCTTGGGGGGACGGGTCCTGCCCAGCGGGCTGAGCCAATCCGTCCGAGGGCACCGGAAGCACCAGCGTCCAAAATAGTTGGCCGGATTGGGCGACAACCTGCCAATCAGCTCAAGAAAAATCTTGGCCGCGTCAACAAGCGTCTCAGCCGACTGGGCTGACTGGGTTACCGTGAAACCAGCAGCCTTGGCCACGACTTCGACCCAAGTCAAAACAGGGGTTTTCTGTGAGCAAGACCGCTCCCTGTCCCAAGCGCTGACACGTTGAGACTTATCCTTTTTAGACTCCTTCTGAGAGCATGAAACATGAGACCTCAAAGGGCCCTCTTCCTTGGTAGAGAGCGAGACTGGCACAACTCCTTGAAGGAAACCGAACAGGAGGATCCCCAGTTGCAGCGGAATGAAGGCTGAAGCAGAGCCCACCACGGTTACCAGTTAAAATGGCGACTACATAAATCGCAATGGCATTATTGAGACTTTTCAGCTACTGCAATACGAGCAACTAGCTCATTTTAGCGACTGCAGAAACAGACGGACAGTGAGCTTGCATAAAAAAAAAAAAAAAAAAAAAAAAAAAGGCAGCCAGCGTTACAAAGCCAAAATTAACTTGAAAAGGCTCTCATACATGTATCCATACGATAATGCCACCAAAACAAACTTCTGTCAAATAAGAGCCGAAAGGAGCGCAGGCAATGGATTTCTGGTTGCAGGAGGGCATGTCAAACTAGCGATCCAAAAGAACAAAAATAAAAAGTCAATCAGCCTAATTACGCTTTATTACAGATTAAATAAAAAAAGCCAAATCGGATCAATTTTGTGAGGTGCTCTCAGGTGAATTCACACCTGTAACTGAAAATTAAATGCAAGACCTCAGAGATCATCATACAAGTTTCTTGTCCCATAAGAAGCCACAACTTCTGCAATGCAAGCATTACTGTCCATGTATTTTTTTTTTTCCCCAGTTGAACACATGCTCCCATCTAATCTGTTAGTCTTTGTTCCTCCTTAAGAGACAAAATCAGTTTCCACAGGGTAGGATGACACGCACCTAATAGAGAATTGAATCTCCTGTGCCAGTCCTCTACAGCATTAGTTCTTGCAATTCCCAGCATTGTAGCACTGTGACAACTCCACTGATGAAGGTGGAATGCAGCCCTCCTGCGTCCTGAACGTCCCCCGTTGCCTTCCTACCAAAGTCGTTTTAAAGTAGTTGAGTACAGGCAGAAGTAGATCATGCTGCTAGAAATAAAAAATCAAACTCCCACATATCACCACATGCATTAGCCAAGTCATCTGGCAGTACAAAAGCAAGGGATAGAAGCATTTGAATGTGGAAGGCAAAAATCTGGGTCAGCACTGTACCTTTCATGGACATCAGGCAGCTTTTGAATCTTTCACTAAATACACTCAACAAGATGGAAAAAGCACCCACGCAAGTCTGCAGATGGAAAAGCATTGGTGAAAGCTTTCCATGCAGTCTTCTCAAAGTCCAGAATTGCACTACGCCAGTGCTAGATTGGGGAACTGGGACTTCAGCTGTGTATACACCCTCTCATAGGTGGCAGTTTTATGTCAGCACATTAACACAAACACCGCAGTTACCACAGTTCCAGACTCAACACCATGTATGGTGTACAGTTGGTCAAAGTGGGACAGGACTTTAATGTTTCGTCCAAAATCCAGTCAGTGCACTCACCAAGAAATCTTAAATTAGCATTGGCTACAAACATTACAATAATGTCCTGCTCCTTCCCACTACTGAACAGCAGAACTGTACACCAGCATCAGTGACTAAATTCTGGAGGAATCATCAAGTCCTGTACTGTGCTAGGTGTAGCAGGACACCCACGTTCCACCTGGTGTATTCTTTGCACAGTTCTTTTGTGTAACTGTACATTTGGCAAGCGGCCAGCGACAGACTAAGGAGCAGTAGATGTGCACTGCACCACAACTTGTGAGGTGCTCTCAATGCAATCTCTTGCACGCTCCCAAACACTTGTCATAACTTTCTAAGACCAACTCCTCCAGCATCAACAACGCGAGTGTGTTCTTTTGTGTAGTTACCTTGCCACCAATTGTGTGGTTGCAAGCAAAGCAATAGAATCGGTGGACATCTACACAGCACCAGTACACCTTGCCTCCTTTTCCTTTGTCTCAGCGATACAGAAAGCCAGAATATCATGCCAGTGGCTTCCCTTTCTGGCTCGAGAAACTCCACGTCCATGCCGACCTCCATTCTGACAGATACCTGCTACCACAATAACGTGTTAAGTGTTATGCTACTGCATTGTGGGAAAAGTAAAGCAGGAAGTGACATGCTGCGAAGACCTGCAAAGAGCTAACTTCAGATACCATTCTATACCAAGCGCTATTATTACAGGGTAGCTAATTATGTGAGGCGCTAAAGTTGAAGAGCGCTAATATTGGGGGTTGCCGAAATACATGCTAATATTGAAGTCGCGATTTTAAGATGGAACCACCCACCATAGCCTGAGCCGCCTCCTCCTCGAAAGCTTTAAGCTCTTCCAGCTGCTCAGCTGACACCGCAGCTGCGGAGACCACCAACGAGCATCGTTGGATTTAACCTGCGGGTAATAATTTTCCGGTCGCCCCAGGTGAAGTTGGGCAGCGCAGTCTTCCAGAACCAAAGGCAAAAAGGACAGACCGTGATTGCAAGCCTGCTGATCGTGGTGTCCCAGGCAGTAGACGCACACGGCATGTGGATCGGTGAGAAACATCTTCTGCCCACAGGGGCACTGGCGAAACCCAGGAACCAATTAGTCTTCCATTGCAGTAGTGAGAGAAGGGGGGAAAGACAAAACTAGAGAGTTTTAAAATATGTTTTGGAAGCGAATCCTAAGATTCTACAGCCAGAGTCTACTACACGCAGGAACACTAAGGAGGGAACCTGAACCTCCCAGCGGAAAGGAAGATCTAGCATCATTGAGCAGAGCCAGCTTGAAGACTTTCTGGCACATCTTAAAGGGGCAAGGTACCTGCCAAGAAGTGTGGCTAGATCATATCCACGATCCTAGAAGAAAAAAAATGACTCACCATAGTAATGTTTCTTCTAATGGAGTCTTGCTGTATTCAGACATAATGCAGTTGGCCCCAGCACCTGAACTGCCCCAGAGAGGAGAGGGTTAACTCCGTGCAGAAGCATGGACCGTTGAGCTCTAGCTCGGTTTTTAAGCCTCTCTGTGGTGCTTCCCAATGTAACCATCAGATTCTTACGAGCAACTAAATATATGGAAATTGTTTGAAACAGATAGCCAAAAGGCAAAATATTTTTGGGGTCCCAAAAAAAAAAAAAAAGCGTAGAGAACCCAAAAAGAAACAAGGTAGTGACAAATTAAGCTATGCAACACAAGAAAGATAAACATAACAGCTACCCTACTACGAGGGAGGGTACAAGGTACACCCCTGAGGTGCAACACTGCACGTGCAGCCCACTTCCCAAAAACAGGTTCCGAGAGGGGAGACGGGGGTTTGAATACAGCAAGACTCCATTAGAAGAAACATTACTATGGTGAGTCATTTTTTCTTCAAACATGAAGTCTTGCTGTATTCAGACATAATGCAGACTATCAAACAGTTCCCTATGGAGGAGGGAATGCAGAACCTACTTTGAGCAGGATCTGCAGTACTGCTGTGCCAAACCTAGCATCACTCCTAGGCTGGATGTCCCGGGGGTAATGCTTGGTGAAAGTATGTACTGTTTTCCAGGTGGCTGCTTTACAGATCTCTGACAAGGGTATATCTCTGGCCACAGCTAGAGAAGCAGCTGTACCCCCAGTGGAGTGAGCCCTCAGGCCTGAAGGAGGTGTTCTACCCAATCTGTTGTAGCAGAATTGTATACAAGAAACAATCCACCTGGCAATAGATCTTTTAGTGGCAGGCTTACCTTTCCCCACTTCACCATAAGTGAGAAACAATTGAAGACAGACATTTCTATGTGCCTTAGTATGCTCTATGTAGTAGCTAAGAGCCCTTTTAACATTCAAACTGTGTAATCTTTCCCCTGAAGAAGAATGGTCAGTGAAAAACACCGGAAGAGATACAGACTGGTTTAGATGAAAATCCGATATTAGCAAGAACCTCCTATTAGTTCTTAGGAACACTTATCCTTATGGAAGGATATTAAGTCAGGTTCAACTGACAGGGTCTGTAGTTTACTAATCCACCTGGCAGAAGTAATAGTTACCAGGAACAGTTATCCAGGTCAAGTACTTCACTTCAGCCGAAGCCATAGGCTCAAAGGGTGGCTGCATAAGCCGAGCAATGCAGACATTAAGATCCCAAGGTGAAGTAGGCTCCCTAAAGGGAGGATTAATGTGAACCAGGCCTTTGAAAAACTTCCTGAAAACAGGATGAGATGCCAGGGAAGAGCCCTTCCCTGCTGAAAAGGAATGCAGAGACAGCTGCTAGATGAACCTTCAACGTGGCAGGTCTAAGGCCTAGACCATTCAGATGAACTAGATAATCCAAGGTTGTGGAAATGCCTGCAGAATCAGGCACAATACCTTTCTGAGAGCACCAAATACTGAACCTCTTGCATTTGGAATTTTACGCTTTTATAGTGGAAGGTTTCCTGGAGACCTTCAGAATATCCAGAACTCCCAGAGAGATGTAGTGCTGCATATTCTAACTCTTCAACAGCCAGACCTTGAGTTTGAGAGACTGGAGATTGGGGTACCAGATCTGCCCCTGGGAGGAGGAGAGAAGATTGCATCTCCTGGGAAGAGACAGGGGACGTGATACAGCCAAGGACAGCAGTAGATGATACCAGGGTTGTCTGGCCCAATCTGGAGCCACCAGCATCACTGTGCAGGGTTGAGTTCTTATCTTGATCAGAACTCTGAACAGGAGAGGGAAAGGAGGGAAGGTACAGAGAAACCTGTCCTTCCAGTCCAGAAGGAGGGCATCCTGGGGAACTGTCCCCAGGACTGGAGGTCTGCAACAAAACAGAAGAAGTTGACTGTCTGGTGCTACAAACAGGTCCATCTCTGGAGTGCCCTACCTGGAGAAAATCATCCTCCGAATGAGAGGATTCAGGGACCATTGGTGATGTCCCCGTGAAATACTGCTCAGGGCATCTGCTATCACATCGTCTTTCCCTGGAAGATAAACTGCTATCAGGGAAGTCTGAAGGGAATAGGCCAGAGACCAAATCTTCATGGCCTCCGTGCACAAGGCTGTGGACCAAGTGCCTCCCTGCTTGTTGATGTACCACAGTGTGGTAGTGTTGTCCGTCCCGATTTGGATCACCTTGCCCTTGAGTGAATCTGAGAAGGTCTGAAGGGCTAGAAAAACTGCCCAGAGTTCCAGGAGGTTGATATTAAGAGACTCCTATGGGGACCAGATCCCCTGAGCGGTCAGGGCTCCCAGGTGGGCTCCCCAGCTTAGGAGACAAGTATCAATAGTCAGAACTACTGATGGAACTCGAGGGAGAAATGGAGCCCCTTGCCTGAGGTTGTCCTGGTCCAGCCACCACTGGAGAGCTTGTACCAGATTTCGGGTCACTGGAATCAGTTTGGTGAGAGTGTCCATTCTCTGGGACCAAAAGGACCTTAGGTGGAACTGAATGTCCCACATCTATAACCTGGCTCCCTGAACCACTGCCGTGGAGGCTGCCATGTGGCCCAGGAGTTGGAGGAACTGTCTCGCTGTGAGAGAAACCTGAGGCCGAAAGGAGAAAGCAAGGTCTACTAAGGCCTTCACTCTTGCCAGAGGAAGGAAAGCTTTTGCTTGGATAGTAACCAATTCCACCCCTATGAAGGTGAGGCGTTGTACTGGTTCGAGGGCAGATTGAGAAGAAACCCCAGAGAACTGAGCAAGTCTTAAGTGGTTTGCAGAGCTGACCTGACCTGGTCTGGTCTGATGACTGCCCTACTAGGAGTCAGTCGTCCAGATATGGAAAAATGGTGATACCCAGTCTTCTGAGGTAAGCCACCACTACTGGAAGGCACTTTGTGAACACCCTAGGAGTTTATGTTCGGCCAAAAGGCATGGCCTTGAACTGATAATGGCCTGAAGGCAACGAACCGGAGGCATCTGTGGGAGCACCCGATAGAGATATGGAAGTAGGCATCCTTGAGGTCCAGTGATGCTAGCCAATCTCCTGGCCTTAAAGAAGGAAGGATTATTTTCAGAGTTACTATTTTGAATTTAGGTTTTGATATGTGTTTGTTCAAATACCTTAATTCCAGGAATGATCGCCTCAGTTTTCTTTTAGAGATGAGAAATACCGAGTACAGGCATTTTCCCTGTGTTGAGTAGGGACCTTCTCTACAGCTCAGAGCCAGGAGAGACGAAACCTCTGCCTCTAGGGAAGGGTTTCTGAAATTGATGCAAGTGGAAAAGACCTGACCATCCTTTTTGTGTACCTTTTGAAGCAGAGAGTCAGTCCCTGGCTTACTAGCCCAGGACCCACTTTTCAGTAACAGACTTCAAGTCTGAAAGCAACAAGCCAGCCTGCCTCCTACTGGGATTGGAGAGTCAACCCGGGCTGACACCTCAGTGTGTCTCATTGGCAGGAGGAATCAGCCCTGCGCATCCCCCTTCTAACCTTCCCTTGGGAAAAAAAAAAAACCTTTGTGGGTAAGAGGAGGCCTGAGCTTGGTAAAAAGGCAAGTGAAAGGGCCTGCCCCTGGACTGCTGCTTTTGAGGAGTGGCTTGCCTTTCCCTGGCCTGTACACTCCTCTAAGTGGTCCTATATTAGTCTATTTTCTTCATGCAAGTCTGTCTGCTCCCCAAACAGAGTGCTACGAACTACAGAAAAATCCATAGCCTTAGACTGGGTGTCCTGTGATAGGCTAGTACATCTAAGCCAAGCATGCCTTCTGAGAGACACACAGATGTAGCCATGACTCTGGATGCCACATCGCTGAAGTCCACAGCAGCGTGAAACTTAACTTTGGTTGCCTCAATTCCATCTGCAGCCACCTCCTCCAGGTCTCTGGCTAGCTGGGGAGAGGATAGGCCTTTTTAGCCAGTTCTAGAACCGTATCCCACCTGGACTTCTGACACCTGGCTGTATAGGCCACATAGTTTGCCTGACCGAGTCCCAAAGAGGATGCAAAGTATATTTTTTTGGCCGTGGCATCAACCTTCCTGGAGTCCTTGTATGGGGTGTGAAGCCAAAGGAATGTTAGCCCTGTCACAGGCTGCAGCCTGCACTATCCCAACAAGGCTGCAATGTGAATAAAAACTCTACAGCTGAGCCTGATAAAAGAATGGACAGGAAATGCATGTTATCTACAGGAGGTAGAGAGTTAGGAGTCTGTAGACTCATGTGTCTATTTCCCCAAGGAAATATGAAGAGGGATAGACAACCTTTTGGACTCTGGGAAGTCTCATCTCCATGAAATCAGGCTCTTCCTCCTCAGCAACTTCAACCATAGGGAGCAAGAGGGTTTTGGCCAACTTCTTGTAAAACAAGAAGTGTGAAGGGGACTCAAAGCCTGGGAGGGGAGACACCCAAGAGCCTGTCTGGGGAAGGTGTCCGGTTCAATAGGCACATCTAGACCCCCCTGGCCGTAGTCATCGTCAGGATAATCATCATCTCCCTCCTACTCCTCACAGAAACCATCCACATCATAAACCGAAGGAGCCGGTTCTGACTGAACCGACTGCCTAACAGACTGTCGTTTCAGACAGAACCGGATGAATCGATTGGACAATACTAATCACTTTGGCCATCTTGTCCGCGGCTGGAATATGCGGTACTGGATCCGAACCGGCAGTCTTTCGTTTCTTTTGACAGAATCGACCCCTCAGTCGGCTCCCCTTTTGCCAGAGGTGGTATCGCCTAGGTCAGTAGGCACCTCCTCAGGTTCAGCCGCAACCCGAACCGGGCTGGCCATCTGGATCCACGGACTTCTCAGCCTCCCTTTCCTTCAACCTACTCAATCTTTTTTCTAGTGGTTTTGGAAAAGTTTAAAAATTTGTCAGTCTGACTGGAGGTGGTCAAACCCCAGACAAAACGGATGAGGCGGAGGTCGGCCTTGGCAAGAAAAAATTACTCACCTTAGTAATGTTTCTTCTAATGGAGTCTTGCTGTATTCGGACATATGCAGTGATCTCCAACCCTTGAACTGCCCTGGAAAACAAAGTTAACTTTCCATGCAGGGCATGGAACGCTGAGCTCAAGCTCGGTTGAAGCCTCTGTCTGCTGTTTAAACTCCAACCACCAGATCTTTACGAGCTATACTCACTGGGCGTTCTGTGTGGAAACTAAACTCACGCTAGCCAACTGGCAACTAAATTTGATAAAAAGGGTTTTTTGGTTTCAAAGCAAAGACTCAAGTCAGGAAACCCAAAAAAACACACAACACACCCAAAATAAAAGAGGGTGAGAAAAAAAAAAAAGGATGAGGCACCTCTAGGTGCCAACACTGCTCCTGCCCACCCACATCCCAAAAAACAGGTTCTGAGAGGGGAGGCGGGGGGGAGGTCAGAATACAGCAAGACTCCATTAGAAGAACCAACATTACTAAGGTGAGTCATTTTTTTCTTCAAAACATGAAGTCTTGCTGTATTCTGACATATGCAGACTACCAAGCAGTACCTCCAATGAGGAGGGACAGAACCTACTTAGGGAATAGGCTCTGAAGCACTGCTGTGCCAAACCGAGCATCACTCCTAGCCTGGATATCCAGAGAGTAATGCCTGGTGAATGTATGGACTGTTTTCCAGGTGGCTGCTTGACAAACTTCTAAGATAGGAATATCCATGGCAGCAGCCAGGGAAGCAGCTGTACCTCTAGTAGAGGTAGCCCTCAGGCCTGAGGGTGGGGTTCTACCCAATTTCTCATAGCAGAATTGTATACAAGAGACAATCTACCTGGCAATAGATTTTAGTGGCAGGTTTGCCCTTACCAACCTCCCCATAAGTGAGGAACAACTGGAGGGACTCAAACTTGTGACCCTTTGTGCGCTCTATGTAGTAGCTAAGGGCTCTTTTTACGTCCAGGCTGTGCAACCTCCTCTCCCCAGATGAGGAATGGTCAGTGAAGAAAACGGGGAGAGACAGACTGATTAAGGTGGAAATCTGAAAACACCTTAGGCAAAAGCTTCCTATTAGTTCTTAGGACCACTTTATCTCTATGGAAAGAGATGAAATCAGGCTTCCCTGACCGGGCTTGCAATTCACTGATGCGCCTGGCAGAGGTAATGGCTACCAAAAACACAGTTTTCCAAGTCAATTACTTAAGCTCTGCAGAGGACAAAGGCTCAAAAAGGAGGTTGCATAAACTGAGCAATGCAAACATTAAGGTCCCAAGCAGGAGCAGGGTCCCTGAAGGAAGGATTGGTGTGCAACAGTCCCTTGAAGAATTTGCAAAATACAGGATGGGCTGAAAGAGAAGAGGGCTTGCCTACTGACAAAAGCAGAAACAGCTGCTAAATGTACTTTGAGTGTAGCTGGTCAGAGTCCCAAGTCATTGAGATGAACCATCTAGCCCAGGACTGTAGGCAACCCAGCTGATTCTGGAGAAATATGCTTACCAGAGCACCAAATAGTGAACCTTTTCCATTTGGAGTTGTAAGTCTTTCTGGTGGAAGGCTTTCGAGAAGCCTTTAGAATATCCAGGACACCTTGAGAGAGGGGTGCGGATCAGCAAACACTCAACAGCCAGGCCTTGAGATTGAGAGATCAGAGATTCAGATACCAAACCCTCCTTTGAGAGGATGTCAACAGGTTGTAATTCCTGGGAAGAGACAGGGGAAGGTGGACTGCTAAGGACAGCAACAGTGGGTACCAGGGCGGTCTGGCCCGGTCTGGAGCGATCAGAATCACTTTGCAGGGTTGAGACCCGATCTTGACTAGTACCTTGAACAGGAGAGGGGAAGGGGGGTGGGGAGTATACAGTAACTTCCCTTTCTAATTGAGTACCAGAGCATCCAGGGGGACTGAGCCCAATACTGGGTGTCTGCAGAAAAAGAGAGGAAGTTGGTGATCGTCTGGGGCTGCAAAAAGATCCATCTGTGGAGTGCCCCATCTGGAGAAAAATCACCTTCAAAATTAGGGAATCTAGGGACCATTCGTGGTGGCCCAGAGATATCCTGCTGAGAGCATCTGCCAGGAGATTGTCCTTCCCTGGGAGGTGAACTGCTGTGAGAGAAGTTTGCAGGGAACAGGCCAGAGACCACAACTTCATTGCTTCTGTGCACAAGGCTGTAGACCGAGTGCCTCCTTGCTTGTTGATGTACCACATTGTGGTGGTATTGTCTGTTCTGATCTGGACTACATTGTTCTGAACAGACTTGGAAAAAGCTTGTAGTGCCAGAAACACTGCTCTGAGTTCCAAGAGATTGATGTGAAGCAGAGACTCTTGAGGTGACCACAGCCCTTGGGTGGCAAGATCCCCCAAGTGGGCTTCCCAGCCCAAGAGGGAGGCGTCTGTGGCGAGGATTAGAGAATGACACTGAGTGACAAAAGGAACTCGGTGCCTTAAATTGTCCTGATCCTGCCACCACTGCAAAGCCTGGATCAGGGTTCCAGTCACTGGGGACTAGTTTGGTCAGGGAATCCTCTCTCTGGGACCAGAAGGTTCTCAAGTGGAACTGAATGCCCCTCATCTGAAATCTTGCCCCCTGGACCACTGCTGTAGAGGCTGCCATGTGGCCCAGGAGCTACAAGAAGTGCCTTGCTGGTCAAGACATCTGAAGGGTGAAAGAAGAGGCCAGTTCTATTAGTGTCCTTGCTCTGTCCAGGGGAAGGAAGGCCTTTGCTCTTCTTGTATCCAGCTCCGCCCCTATAAAATTGAGGAGCTGCACTGGCTCTAGAACGGACTTTGGAAGGTTTAGGAGGAACCCTAAGGAAGTGAGCAGTTGCCAATTTATCTGGAGATGTGACTTGGTCTGGAGAATGACCTACTATAAGCCAGTCATCCAGGTATGGAAAGATGGAGATCTTTTTTTCTCCTTAGGAAAGCAACCACTACTGCCAAGCACTTTGTGAACACCCTTGGGGCAGATGTTAGACCAAAGGGCATTGCTCTGAATTGATAGTGGCCTGAGGGCAACTCGAACCTGAGGTACTTTCTGGGGGAGCACCTGATGGGAATGTGAAAACAGGCATCCTTGAGGTCCAGGGAGGCTAGCCAGTCCCCTGGCCTTAGAGGACAGAATTATTCCCAGAGTCACCATTTTGAATTTTGGCTTTAAAAGGTTCTTGTTTAGGTATCTCAGATCTAGGATGGGCCACCATTCTCCTGTATTTTGGGGGGTAGGAAGTACCTGGAGTACAATCCTTTGTCCCTGTGTAGGGTAGGAACCCTTTCTATGGGTCTGAGAGCCAAGAAGGAAGAAACCTCTGCCTCTATGGCAAGGGCCTCTGAAGGATTTGCAGGTGGAAAGGATCTGGTTCTCATCTTGGGAAATTTTTTGAAGCCGAGAACCAGTCCCTGGCTTATTACTTCCAGGACCCACTTGTCTGATGTTAAAGACTTCCACTCCTGGACAAGGCAAGTCAGCCTGCCCCCTACAGATAGTGGAGAATCGGCCCGGGCAGACCCATCAGGGTGTCTGCTTGGCAGGGGCTTTAGGCTGAGGACTGGAAGCAGGCCTGCTCATACCCAGTCTGCCTCTCCCTCTAAAGAACCCCCTCTGAGCATAAGCAGAAGAGGAGGCCTGGGCTTGGTATAAAAGGCCTATGAAAAGGCCTGCCCCTGGAATGCTGCCTCCGAGTGTCTTGCCTTTCTTTGGCCTGAGCACTCCTGTAGGTGGTCCTGTACTAGTCCATCTTCATGTAATTCTGTCTGCTCCCCAGAGAATTACCAATGACAGGAAAATCCATGGCCTTAGCCTGAGTATCCTGTGACAGGCTAGTACATCACTGCCAAGCCATCCTGCGAAGGGCCACAGATGTAGCCATGACTCTAGATGAAACATCATTGGAGTCCACAGCAGCATGAAATTGCACCTTGGATGCCTCAATCCCATCCGCAGCCACCTGCTCCAGCTCCTTGGCAAGCTGGTCAGGGGCCTGTTTAGCTAGAGCCATCACAGTGTCCCACCTGGACTTCTGGTATCTAGCAGTGTAGGCCATATAGTTAGCCTGCCTGAGTCCCAAATATGCTGCCACGTACTGTTTCTTTGCCATGGCATCAATCCTCCTGAAGTCCTTGTCTGGGGGTGTGAAACCAAGGTAATATTTGCCTTATCACAGGCAGCAGCCTGCACTACCCAAACATGGCTGCATTGCTGGGAAAGGAACTCCGTGTCAGAGTCTGAAAGAGTATACCTCTTGTCCATTCTTCTGTCCACAGGAGGTATGGAATTAGGAGTTTTTAAAGACTTATGGAGGGGAATAGACAATCTCCTGGAGTCTGGGATGTCCATCTCAGCAAAGTTAGGCTCCTCCTGATCCTCTACCGCTTCTTCCATAGGAAGCTGGAGGGTTTCAGCCACTTTTTTGTAAAACAAAGTGGGAAGGGGACTCAAAGCCTAGGATAAGAAACACCTGAAGGTCTGTCTGGGGAGATGTCCGGGTCAATAGGAGCATCCAGACTTTCATAACCACCACCACCACCACTCTCCCTCCTCCGGTTCATAAAATTCTTCTAAAGTATAATACGGAACCGGGGGAACCAACCGAACCGAGCCCCTGACAGATGGTGCCGGTTCAGCCGGAACTGAAGTTAGCGATTTAACTATCCTTATCGCTTTGGCCATCTTGGCAGCAGTTGGAGAAAGAACTTGTGGATCCGAACCGGATGATTTATCCCTTTTCTTTCTTTTAACCAGAACAGACTCCTCAGAATCTGTTCTTTTGCCCTAGTCAGAGGGCACTCCTCCTGGTTCGGTCGGAACCGAACCGGGCTGGCCATCCGGGTCAGCGGACTTATCTGCCTCCCTTTCCCTCAGTCTACCTACTCTCTTATCCAGGGTAGCTTTGGGAAAACTTTTACAAATTTGGCAGTCTGAATTGAGGTGGTCAAATCCCAGACAATAGGGATCAGCCTTAGCAAAGGCTTCCGCGCACACACACACACACACACACACACACACACACACACACACACACACTACAGTGTTGAAACCCAGTGGGCCCGGTTTTTTTTTTTTTTTTTGTTTTTTTTTATTGGGCTTCTCAGACATGGCCAATCTTAAAACTTACCCTTTTTTCGGCAATGTGCCAGGCAAGACACCCCTATCGGTTCCTGACTGTGTTACGGGTCTTGGCAAAAAATGTAATGAAATTCTCTTTTTTTGCACACACAAACCTTGATCGGTTCAAACCGAACCAATCCAATGTTTACAAGTTCCATACAGAAACTAATATAGAAACCTATCTAGTACTCACGGTACCACAGAGACTTAAACCAACAGGTTTAGAAGCAGAAATTAGGTTGAAACCAAGCGAAAAAACGACAGACATTTTTGAACCGAGCGAAGGAGAAATCTCCAGAGTGACTGTTCAGTGAGGCGGAGTAAAGAATCTGGCGGTTGGAGTTTAAACAGCAGACAGAGGCTTCAACCAAGCTCAGAGTTTCATGCCCTGCATGGAAAGTTAACTCCGTTCTCCGGGGCAGTTCAAGGGTTGGAGATCACTGCATGTGTCAAAATACAGCAAGACTTCAAGTTGTTCGGAAGGCCTTCCCACACTCTGTACAGTGCTGAACCCCAGTGGGACCGGTTTTCTTTTGCGTTTTTCAGACATGGCCAACCTACCAAAATTACCCTATAGAAGCTTTCAGGCCAGGTAGTACCAACCATCAGTAACAGTGTCACGGGTTTGGAAAAGAATAGAGAAAAGGCCCGGTTCTTTTGAGACTGATCGGTACCATATCACCACTCTAATCCCAGAAAAATATACTTAAAATTGGAAGAAATCACAAGGTCGGTTCCCAACCAGACCGACAAGAAACAATTTCCTCAAGTTGTTTAAAATAAATAAATACAGTCACTACCCATCTTCTACACTACCTGTACCATAAACAGAGGTTGGAAATCTGAAAAAATAATAAAAAGAACTGGTTTAAAACCAAACGCTTCACTTTTACCGAGCAGAGGTAATCTCCGGAGCGACTTCACCATCAGGCGGAGTAAAGAATCTGACTGTTACATTGGGAAGTACAACAGACAGAGGTTTGAAAACCGAGCTCGAGCTCAATGTTCCATGCTTCTGCATGGAGTTAACCCTTTCCTCTCCGGGGCAGTTCAAGTGCTGGGGCTAACTGCATTGTGTCTGAATACAGCAAGACTTCATGTTTGAACATGAGTATTAAAGGAACACACCTTTGTATGATCCAAGTAGCTCACTGCTCTCAACAGCCAGAATATGGAGTTTTTGCTCTCTTGAGCTTAATTTTGCTGCAAAGGTTACGGACAGTGTAACGGACCAACTGAGTGAAATTCAGACACCATTTTAGGGAGAAATGTTCTTAGGACTACCTTGTCCCCTTGGAAAATGATATAGTTAGGATCTGTTCAAAGGGCTTGCAGGTCACTCAAACGTCTGGCAAATGTCAACAACCAGGAAAACTGCTTTCCAGTTAACATACTGCAAAGCACCAGTTGCCAAAGGCTTGAAAGGAGCCTCAGTCAGCTGGGCATTGCACAGATTCAGGTCCCATGGTGGGACAGGATCCCTTACTAGAAGGTACAACTGATTATGGCCTTTAAATAACTTAAGACTGGGCTGTGAGGCCACCGACATGCCCTTGCCAGCTGAAGCATATGCAGATACTGCCGCCAATTGCACCTTCAGGTTTGAAGGCCTGAAAGCCCAGGAACTGTAGATGGACCAGGTAAGTTCAAGACTGCAGGGAGGCTAGCCTGAAATGGACTGAGCTACCTAGAGGAACCCCACAGGAAGAATCCCCAAGGCACCGCTTTCCTCACTGCTGGTTTTCTGGCAACCTTAAGCACAACCAAAACCTTCTCAGAGAGATTCAGAGAACAGAACTCTGACTCTTCAAGCACCATGTTCAGAGATACAGTGCTCAGATCTGGGTATGTTAGCTTGCCTGACCAAGGTCAGCAAATTGTACCTCAAGGGAAGGGTAATAGGATATCTGATGGAGGGACAGTAGAGTACCAAGTCTGCCTGGCCCAATCTGGAGCTATTAAGATCACTGTTGCAAACTCCCTTCTCAGTTTCAAGAGTACTCTTATCAAGAGGGAAGGCATAAAGAAACTTCCCTGTTCAACCCAGGACTATGGCATCCCCTGTGACTGTACCAACCAAGGAAGGCCTGCAACAGAACAGAGGGAGCAGATAGTTTTCCTGGGATGCAACTGGCTCTACATCTTGTGTACCCCACCTTCTGCACACTGTAGCCAGCACCTGCTTGTTTAGACAGTATTTGTGGTTTCCCTGGCTGATTCTACTCAGGGAATCTGCCAAGACATTGTCTTTCCCTGGCAGGTGTACTTCCAATAGCAGTGCCTCCAGTGAAGGCTAGGTTCCAAATCTTTACTGCTTCTGTGCATAGCTTTGAAGATCTTGTTCCTCCCTGCTTCTTTATACAATTCACACTGTTGTCTGTCCTGATCTGGGTCGGTTCACCCCTGATGTGAGAAAGGTTTGTATTGCCAGGTACTTTGCCCTGAGCTCCAGGTGGTTTATGAGCTCTCAAGACTTCTGTGGGATCCACACTTCACTTACAAATACTTCCTTCTTAGGCTAGAGGATTTCACTGTAACAAATACAACTGTGGGTGATTGCTGGAGGAAGAACTCCCTTTCTAAGGTTGTCCTCTTCCTTCCACCACTGTAGCGCTTTTAGATATCTTGCGATAGTGGGTCCTGCCTTTTGGAGTAATGGCTTCCCAGGTGGTACTGGATATCCATAATTTGGAATCCAGCACCTGGTACTACTACAGTGAAGGCCATGTGCCCTAGTAACTGAAGAAAATGTCTTGCAGGTCTGCGCTGACCTGCCTTGAAGGATTCTGCAAGTACTATGGGGATGACCTGCCTTGAATTGCAAGTACTATCAGGTTTGTCACTATTAGGAAGGAAGGCATTCCCTTGGTGGGCATCCAGCTCTGCACTTATAAGTCCAGGACTTGAACTGGTCCTGTTTAGGACCATCTGGCATCAGGAAGTCCAGGTTCTCTATGACATGCTGTGTGAGAAGCAGAAGGACCTAGTCTCCTGGTGTGACTTTCCTGATACTCGTCATCTAGGTAGAGAAAGACCACCATCCACTGCCTTCAAGTGTGCCACCACTACACCTAGGCACTGAATACTCAATACAGGCCAAAGGAGAGAGCTGCAAACTGAGTGGCAGTTCCCTACCCTGAATCTGAAGTACTTTCTGTGAGTTGCCCTGACTGGAATGTGAAAGCAGGAGTCTTTCAGATTAAGTGACATAGCTAGTCTCCTTGTTGCAGTGATGGAATTACCAAGCCTGTGACCATCCTGAACTCTTTAATATAAAGTTTGTTCAGGCATCTCAGGTCTAGGATCAGAATTCCCCATATTTTTGTGGGTCAGGAAGTATCTTGATGAAAGCCCCAGCGTACCCCAAAAAGCTATTGGGGAGGGACGGCAGACCTCCCAAGTACCTTTAGCAGCTTTTGACCTCCAACACAGGAATTTCTCTGCTGGAGTGAGAGGGGTGAAGGTTGCGAGACTCTGCAGTTTTGGAAATTCTGAACTGCAAGGTCAGACCTTGACTCACCATTTCCAAAATCCACCAGTCTGTGGCAATTCTTTCCCATACCTGGAAATAATGACAGCCTCCCCCCGAAATGGCAGTGGCTGGGCATCCCATGTAGGCTAGTCAGGGATTCTGCTTCACATGAGCTTTGGAGGCTGGAGTTGCATCCACACACCTAGGACGTCTCCTGCCTCTACCTCTGAAGAGACCCCTCTGAAGGACACAGTCATTAAGTAATGCAAGTGCAGTGGTAGTAACCTCTACACCAGTTTCCTCTTCCATTAGGCCTGTGGGAAGTGGAGGCCTTTTCCTTCTCAGTACTGCTTTTGTAGGTCTTGTACTCGTCCACCTTTTTAACGTAAGCATCTGTCCTGTCGCCAAACAGACTTTCCTTAACAAGGGAAATCCAGTGCTTTTGCTTGAGAGTCCTGAGAGACGTCAGTGGTTCTGAGCTGACCAAACCTTCTTAGGGATACTGCACATGCAATGACCCTAGATGCAGCGTCACTGGTGTCTACTGCCATATGGAACTGGTACTTGGTGGCATCCATAGCAAGGTCTACAGGAGCCACAAGATCCTGTGCCAAGTCACCAGCACCTTTCTTGCTCATTGCCAAAATGGAGTTCCAAAAGGCTTTTTGGTATCTAGTTGTGCAGAAAATGCATGCTGCTTGCCACAAAAGCAGGGACGTGGAGGTATAAGCTTTTTTGCCCATGCTATCCAGCTTCCCGAAATCCTTTTCTGGAGGTTGGACACATAGGAGTACCTTGATCTTATAGGCAGCAGTCTGGACTACTCCCTCATGATCAGGGTTGGGGTACCGGTACTCGGCGCCCTGCTTGTCCACCTATTTCTTTGATTTTCTTGTGTATTGCCAGCAGCAGAAGTGAGTGATGACAGCAATTTAAGTGGCCTTTGAGGGATGTGTGTATGGGCAGAAGTGGCCCCTTTGTGGGTGTTAAGCCAATCATATCCAAAATCTCCACCTCATCCTCATCTTCAGCAGTCTCCCGTGATGAGAATTTGAGAGTGTTGACCATCTGCAACACAAAGGTGTAGTCCGAGGGATGATGAGGGGAACCAAACTGGTTCAGAAGAACCATCAAGGCTCTACAGGTTCTCCTTACTCTTCCTCTCAAAATGGTAAACTTCAGCCTGGAAGTGGTACTGGCCAGGGTGTGTGCGCGCGCAGACATACTCATGAAGCTCTATAGCCTAGAGGCCTGGAGGAACAGCCATGCCTTAGCTATATCCTCTACTGAGGGAATCTTATTTTTGCCCACTGGTGTCCCCTTTCCTTTTTCAGAAGAGACAATGACATGCTTTTCTTTTTGCTTTTTCTTAGCAGGCACCAAATCCAATGCCTGGTAAGAGGTTCTTATTTTTGCTGGGTTTAGGGATCCCCCCTTCAGACACCCTGATCTCTGAACCATCTTCACTAGCCTTATCCTTACTCCGAGGGGCTGGACCCTCGTCTGAGCCTATAAGTAACATGGAGGCAGACCGACAAGCCATAGGGTCTTAATTTTTTTTTTTTTTTACCCTTTTCTTTTGTGTTTTAGGGCAAAACCTAATACAGAGGTCAAACAAATGACAATCTTCATCTGGACCAGGCACCTCAAATCATGGCACTCTGCCTCAGCCATGAGTTGGAACAGATTTTAAATTTTTAAAGTCTGTAGATGCCGAACACTGAGGACTACAGAGATCACTTTGGTTCCCAACACACCAAAAACAATGATCAGTTCTGCTCCTTTCTAAATTTAGAACTGCTGTAAGTGAGACAAAATTGCCATAATATTGTTTCTTCCAAGGTGTCCTTTCGCATCAGTAACAGTATGCTGTAAGCTGCCTCAGAGGTGGAGTTTACGATAATGATATCAAATGAATTAGCCAATCAGAAGAGTGCTAGAGGGTGTGCTAAGTGGAGCTTGCCCAGAGGGCACAATTTTTGAAGCCAGAATAGCAACATCCTATTGGTTTACCCTTAATATGGGGATTTAAAAATCATGCAACCGCATAAAAAAAAAAAAAAAAACACGTAAACTGCTTTAAATGCAATTCAAAAGTTCAGCAACAAATCTGGTAATAAAGGAAGCAGAGTCCACTTCAGTTAGGTTACTTGGGGAGGAAGGGTGGGAGCTTACTGATGCTAACAGGACACCTTGGAAGAAAGTACAGTTACTTAAGAACTTAATGCAACAGTAAATCTTCGAGAGAGGCTCTTGCAGTAGGTAATTACATTTAGGACAGACGCCGCCAGGACACGGAAACATTTAGCTAGCAGTCCCTGGCGGGGACCGCTCCCACGTCAGGTGATCAGCGTCATACGACGTCTGTATAAAGGGGCGGTCCCGGACGCCCGCCTTCCAGTTCTTTCCCGCCACAGGCCCGGAGAGAGAAGCAGACATTTCCCTCAATGGAAAAGGAGTTGGAAAAAGCCTAGGGGGATGGAGGGCGGGAAGGTATTACCTACTGCAAGAGCCTCTTTCGAAGAACTACTGTTACGGTAAGTTCTTACATAATGTACTATCTTACTTCAAGAGGGCTCTTACAGTAGGTAATTACATATAGGACAGAATCCCAAGCAGTCTGGAACAAATGCAAGGCACCAGGAGGAGGAACTACTCCAAAAAGTAGCCAATAATCTAGCAGGTCTCAAGAAAGAAGGCCTTGCAAGACAGCTAACCCGAAGCCTGCTGTACGGCGAGAGGCAATGTCCAAACTGTAATGTTTAGTAAAGGTATGGACTGAAGTCCAAGTGGCGGCAGCACAGATGTCTGCCGCAGACATGTTCTTGAAAACAAGCCGCAGAGGCTGCTACTCCACGAGTGAAGTGACCTCTGACTTGACCCGGTACGGTCTTGTACTTGTCATAACAGAAAGTGATGCAATGGGCCAACCACTTTGATAGGCATTGCTTAGAGACAGCATTGCCTTCTCTTTTGTAAGCAAGAGAGACAAACAACTAATCAGTCTTTGAGATCCTTCGTCCTATCGGTGTAGTATCTCAGGATCCTGTGAACATCCATGGTATGGAGCAGGTATTCTCCTTGATTGGAGTACTGCGTGAAGAAGGCAGGTAATTCAATAGACTGATTCAAGGTAGATTCCGCTACCACCTTCGGGAGAAACTTCGGATTCATGCGAAGAGCTACTCATTCTTTGTGAAAAATCAGATAAGGGATTTTGCACATCAGGGCCTGAAACTCGGAAATTCTGCGAGCAGAAGTAATGGCCACCAAGAGGAGAGTCTTCCACGATAAAAACTTCAAGTCTGCGGAAGCCGCAGGCTCAAAAGGAGTAAGGGTAAGTTTCGAGGACAAAGTTCAAGTCCCATGGGGGAGCTGGAATCCGGACAGGGGGCCTGAGATGAAGGACCCATCTGAGGAAAGTTTTGGATACCTCCAGCTGGGCAAATGCCTTGTCAGTGAGAGGGACATGGTAGGCTGAAATAGCCGCCATATGGACTTTCAAAGAGGAGTGACAGACCCAGGTCGAAAAGATAACGCATGTACTCAAGCAGAATGGTCACACGGCAGGAAAAGGGTTCCACTTTCCTGGCCGCAGCCCACATAGAAAATCTTTTCCATTTCATGGCGTAGGTGGACCTAGTGGAGGGTTTTCTAGCCTCCACCAGAATCTCAGCCACCTTAGGAGAAACGCCAAAACGAGATTGAGCTAGGTCTGCAGGAGCCATGCATGAAGATGAAGGGATTAGAGTCCCGGATGGACCTGGGTCCCCTGATCCTGGGTCAGCAATTCTGGAGATAAAGGAAGAGGAGGAACCTCTGAGTATTGTTGTAGAAGAGAGAACCAGATTTGCCTGGGCCAGAAAGGAGCGATCAGAATCACTCTTGCTCCTTCTATAGCCAGTTTCTGTAACACATGAGGGACCAGAGGAATTGGGGGAAAGCATAGACGAATCTGTCCTTCCAACTTAGAGATAGAGTGTCGTTCCAGAAAGCGTCTCACTCTGAAACGAGCGAGCAAAAGACTGGAAGCTTTGTGTTTTGGGAGGAAGCAAACAGGTCTATCTGAGGAGTCCCCCAAATCTGGAAGATTTTTTTTAGAACTTTTTCATCCAATTCCCACTAGTGTGGTAGAGCCGACGAGCGACAGACTGCCAGGACATTGTCGACTCCTGGAACGTGGATCGCCGTGAGGTGAAGGTTGTGAAGCATTGCCCAATCCCAAACCCTCATCGCTTCCCTGCACAGCGGGTAGGACAGAGTCCCTCCCTGCTTGTTGATGTACCACACCACGCACATGTCCATTTGGACAGCTAGGTGACCGAGAAGGATTTATTGGAGAAGGGCCTGGAGAGCATACAGCACTGCTCAAAGCTCGAGCACACTGATATGGAGAACTATCTCCATCTTTGACCATAGGCCCTGGGTTCGGTGAGGACCCAGATGGGCTCCCCAACTTTCGCCCGAAGCATCCGTGGTCAGAGTCTGATCGGGGGAGGATGAAAAAAGGGGACCCCCAGAACAGGTTCTCTCGAACCATCCACCATTGCAAGTTTCTTACCATCGGCGGGGAGATCAGAACTAGATGATCTACATAGTCTACCAGTTGATCCCACTGATAATGGAGAGTCCACTGAGATTCTCATGTGGAGGCACGCGCGTGGAACCGTCGGGATGGCAGATACCATAAGCCCCAGTAGACGAAGCACTGACCTCGCCGGGACCCTCCTGCGTTCCGATAGGAGGGAAATCGGTGACTGGAGGGAGGCCCCCCTGTCCGGAGGCAGGAAGGCCTTGCACAGTGATGTGTCGAGAACTGTCCCGATGAACTGGAGCCTCTGTGAGGGCTCCAGGTGAGACTTGGAATGGTTGATGTTAATACCCAGGCCAGTGAAAACGTGCTGGGTGAGGGAGAGAAAATGCAGAAGTTCTTCCCTGGACGAGGCCGCCAGGAGCCAGTCGTCCAGGTAGGGGAAAAACCTGAGCTCCCAAAGAACGCAGGTGGGCTGCTACCACCGCCAGGCATTTGGTAAAGACTCGTGGGGCCGAGGAAAGACCAAAACGGGAGCGCCCGGAATTGATAGTGGACCCCCTGGAACGCAAACCTGAGGTACTTTCGGTGTGAAGGGCGAATGGGGGATGTGCAGGTACGAATCCTGCATATCTAGTGCACAAAGCCATTGACCCGGCCGAAAAGGGGGCCAAAGAGTTTGAAGGGAAAGCATCCTGAACCTCTTGTATTCCACATACAGGTTCAGAGAGCCGAGATCTAGAATAGGTCTGAGATCTCCTGTCTTTGGTACAAGAAAGAAGTGGGAATAGTAATTCGTCCCACAGAGGTGAGGGGGGGATGGGTTCTATAGCCCGTTTTGCAAGGAGTGCCGAGATTTCTTCCCTGACCAAAGGAAGATGGTCCCTTGAGTAATCGGAGTTCAGAGGGGGGTGACGCTGAGGTTTCTGTAGAAACTCTATGGAGTGCCCCTCTGCTATAATCTGAAGCACCCATGAATCCGATGTTATCCTCTCCCAACCCGGAAGGTGGAGGGAAACCTCCCTCCTACCGGTTCCTCCAGGGCTGCCAGAGGCTGAGGGAGAGGGAAGGAGTTTAGTGGTGTGAAGCAGCACCGCAGCTGGGGCACCAGTGGCCTGGCAGCTGGGGGGGCCCGATGTTTAGTGGCCCGCCTTCCCTGAGGTTTCGCTTGAGGCCGGCTGCGTCTGCGAAAGGGATGGCGCTGGGGGGATGGGGACGGTACACTGAAATCAACAGATTTAAGGGCTGTCCCCTTCTACTGCAAATCAGTGATGATGTCCTTGACATCACCACCGAAAAGCACAGAACCCCTGAAAGGTGCTTCTTGGATCGCTGACTGCACCTCCAGGACCAGACCTGACACTGAGCCATGCATGACGCCGAAGACTGACGGCAAAGGCAGAACTCCGTCCTGCTGTGTCAACTACGTCGTAGGTCGTCCTCAAAATAGGACTGTCTGAACGAGCCAGAACGGACCAGGTCGGCCAACTCCTGCTTGACTTGGGAGTCAGGTAAAGAGTCTATCTTAGATTCCGCCTGGGTTAGGACAGCCTTCTGGTAATCCCCCATATGTGCTACATAGTTCAGGGCCCTAATCCCCAGTGTGGAAGAAGTGTAGATCTTTCTTCCATACTGATCCAGAAGGCGAGATTCCATATCTGGGAGAGACTAGCTCAAGTGTTTTGGGTGTGCTGACCGGCTGTGAGCGGCGCTGATCACAACCGAGTCTGCACAGGGGTGAGAGTCTAAAGAGTCTACACCCTCCGGAGCCTGGTATAGCCTGTTCGACTTCCTGGGAAGTGGGGCTAAAGCCGACGGTTGCTTCCAAATCGTGGAAACAAGGTGGGCGTGAGGCTTGATCCAGGGTGGCACTAGGGCAGGAGCCGTAAGGGGTAAATCCAGATGTTCGGCAAGTTTAACCCGTTTAGGATCTGGCTCCAAGGAGTGCCACTGATGGACCTCCTGGATCTTCCTGAGCAACTCCGTGAAGGAAGGATCCTCCAGAGGAGTCCTCGGCCAGGGCTTGGACAGAGTGTGGCTCATAGTCTTTCTCGGAACATCCATCGGAAGCCTCCGAGGAGTCCGAGAGAGAAGAGGAAGAATCTGAAGCAGAGTGACTCCCTAACTCAACTAGGGGGAGGAACGGGTTCCTTGGGGGGAATCCCAGAACCCGTGTCCTGAGGGGAAGGCCCGGGAATCCAGAGGAGGAGAGGGAGTGTGCCGTCTGGGGCGTACGGGAGCCGAGGGTGGCACCGTCGCAGTAAAACGGCTCCCTACTTCCTTGGTGAGCAGAGTCTTGGCCTCAGCCCACCAGGAGGCAAGAGTCTCCTGAAGATCCACTGACGGCCTAGGAGGTGGAGAAGGAAGAGGGGAGTAGGTGTACTGAGGAAATCTGTAGGGGGAGTATCTGTAACCCGGCTGTGGGTATACCGGAGCCGGGTACTGTGGCGCAGGATACTGCGGACCCAAGAAAACCGGCGTCGGATATGATGGCGGATGCCCAGGCACTGGAAGAGCTGCCGGAGCAGACAGGCCAGCCAGGTACTCCATGGGCGGATCAGTCGGGATAGGCCCGTGGGGTGGAGGGCCCGGTGGAAGAGGAATATCCCCCGCCGGCGGAGGGGCCGGTATCGAACTGCTGCCGGCGGGGCCAGTGCCGCACCCGATCCAGCTCTTTCAGGAAGAGGGATCGGACGGTAGCTCAGGGTCCCAGCCTCGTCCCGGGACGGAGGGAAAATCCCAGGGTCAGGCAGGGGGACTGGGGCTTCCTGACGGCAGCGAGGCTGCGGGAGCCTGGCACGACAGACGAGCCGGGTCTGTCAGAGGCTCCAAGGCCCGGCGATGTTGGAAGAGCCGACGTGGCTTATAGGCCGACTCCAGCAGACGCCAGAGGAGCTGCGTCCGACTGGGGTCCCTCGTCGGAGGCAGGCCAAGTATGAGGCGGCCAGTCTGAGGGGACACTGCCCGTCGCCGCTGAAGGGTCAGGCGTCTTAGCGAGCCTTCTCCTGGCGTACAGAGGAGCAGACATCCGGCTTAAGGGAGGTACCCGCACCAGTAGGCCGCAGGCCTGCGGCATTACTAGGAGCTAGAGTCCTTTTGCCCGAAGACACCCGGCGGGCTCAAGGGGATGTTACCTTGCCCGCGACTCCAGCCAGAGTCGCAGATGAGGAGGCCTTCTCCCGGTGCCTTTCCTTGTCCAGCTTCTTATGCCCTTCAGGGGAGGTGGATGCCTGCCGAAGTTTCTTCAACTCCTTCTCCATTGCGGACATCTTTTTCAGGAGATGGGCTTTGAGGGACTGCAGGCGTCGTCTGCGGGTGGCCGTGTTGAATCGAAGGCAGTGTGGACACTTGTTGACCATGTGGTCGGGGCCCAAGCAGAAAAGGCAGAGGGAGTGACAGTCTTTGTGAGGCAGTTGGGCGCCACATGAGTCGCACTTATTCTTTGAAGGGGATGACAAACAGACGTTCACCTGACGAAAGAAAAATAAAATTCTATACTGAAAACTTGTTCGGAAAAAATCGACGAAGTAACAGGACTGAGTGATAAGAACTTAACCGCGAGGCGCTGCATGAGCAGACGGCGGGAAAGAACTGGAAGGCGGGTGTCTGGGACCACCCCTTTATACCGACGTCGTATGATGCCGATCACCTGACGTGGGGGTGATCCTCGCCAGGGACTGCTAGCTAGAAATTTTTCCGTGGGGTCCTGCCGCCGGCCGGCGTCTGTCCTATATGTAATTACCTACTGCAAGAGCCGTCTAAGATACAATATTACTACAGTGAATAATTTTTTTTCTCACCCCAGGGGTCCTTAAGCATCAGTAACAGTGCAGCTGGGAGGCGGGTAAAGAACCTACTTAGGGAAGAGGACTGCTTTGCCAAATCTGGCATCAGATCTGGACTGTACATCCAGGCAATAATGCTTTGTGAATGTGTGTACAGTCTTCCATGTGGCTGCTTTGTAGACATGAAGCGAATATCCCTTGCAGCTGCCGCTGTGGCAGCAGTGCCCCTAGTAGAGTGGGCCCCGAGGCCCTCCAGGGGCTGTTTACCAGTCTTGTCATAACAAAACTGAATGCAAGATACTATCCAGCAAAAGATGGTTGTTTTAGTGAATGGCCTTCCTCTACCTACCTCCCCATAGGTGAGGAAAGGCAGAGTGGCAGAGTCCCTAAGCTACCTGGTGTGTTCCAAGTGGTAAGATGGGGCTCTTCACATCCAAACTGTGGAGCCTTTGTTCTCCTGGAGTGGATGTTTCTGGAAGGGTAACAGACTGGTTAAGGTGGAATTCAGAGACTAAATTGGGCAGAAATTTCCTGTTCGTTCCGAGCGCTTCCTTATTCTTGTGAGGGATAATGTAGTTTGGTTCAGTACAGAGTGCCTGCAACTCTGATATCCTTCTTGCAGAGGTGATTGCAACCAAAACATTTTAAATGTGCTATAGCCATGGGCTCAAAAGGTGGCTCCATGAGCTTGGCAATTCACAAGTTGATATCCCAAGGGGGAAAAGGTTCCTTAATTGGGGGCTGAAGATGGAGGCCTTTGAAGAATTTTTTTGAAAGCAGGCAAAATGACTTGTCCTTACCTATGGACAGGTAAGCTGAAATTGCAGCCAGGTGAAGTTTTAGGGATGAGGCCTTTAGGCCAGAGGCCTGTAAGTGAACCAAATAATCTGAAAGACTGGGAACTTAAGCTTTGAGAGGATTTATGTGCTCCCTTTTGCACCAGAAAGAAACTTTTCCACTTAGCTGCATAGGTTCTCTTGGTATTAGGATTTTTGGCCATCCACAGAATTTTAAAGACCTGTTCTGAATAATGGGAATCTGGGTACTCCAACTCAAGAGCCAAGCTCTGAGGTGAAGAGACTGCAGATTTGGATAGGTCACTCCTAGCTGTGGTACAGTCAGTAAGAGAGTGACAGAGGAAGCTGAATAAGCTTGCTGTGTGACAGGGCTACTAAGAGGATAACACGGCTGTCTTGGCCAATCTGGTGCCACCAGGATCACTGTTGCCAATTGGGCCCTCAGCTTCAGCAACATTCTGAAAAGGAAATTGAGGAAAGGCATAAAGAAACTTGCCTGTCCAGCCTAAAGTTAGGGCATCTGTTGGAAGAGTCCCTGGTACTGGGAGCCTGCAGCAGTACAGAGCAAGTTGATAGTTGAGGCGAGAGGCAAATGGATGCATTTCTGGTGTGCCCCACCTTCTGAATACTATGGCAAGGACCTGTTTGTTCAAATGATCATTCATCGTGCCACTGGCTGATGCAACTCAGTGCATCCAAGGTATTGTCCTTGCCTGGGAGGTGTACAGCTGAGAGAGTGTAAGCCAGAGACCACATTTTCATTGCCTCTGCAAAGCAGTCGACCTTGTGCCACCCTGCTTGTAAATATAAAACATAGCAGTGCTACTGTCTATCCCGATTTACACAGACTGACCTTTTACGGGGGGTGGGGGGGCAATGGTCTTTAGGGCAAAGTAAATGGCTCCGAGCTCCAGAAGATTAATGTGACTTGCAGATTCCCTGGGATTCCAAGTGCCACTTAGAGTGAATACATAGATGAGCTCTCCATGCCAGCCCACCGGCAGAGTCAGTGCGTCCACCTAGGACTCAAACTACCCAGGTTTGGGAACAGACTCAGGATGTCGGAGGGCCGGCTAGGGGAGAAGGACTGAACATCCTAGGGACTGCTCTCCCGGGGGAGAAAGCAGTACCTCCATGGAGGAGGGACAGAACCTACTTTGGAAACAGGCTCTGAAGTACTACTGTGCTAAACAGAGCATCACTCCTAGCCTGGATATCCAGAGAGTAATGCTTGGTGAATGTATGGACTGTTTTCCAGGTGGCTGCTTGATAAATTTCTAAGATAGGAATATCCCTGGCAGCAGCCAGGGAAGCAGCTGTACCTCCAGTGGAATGAGCCCTCAGGCCTGAGGGTGGAGTTCTACCCAATGTCTCATAGCAGAATTGTATACAAGAAACAATCCACCTGGCAATAGATCTCAGTGGCATGTTTGCCCATACCAACCTCTCCATATGTGAGGAACAACTGGAGGGATTCAAACCAGTGACCCTTGGTGCGCTCTATATAGTAGCTGAGGGCCCTTTTAACATCTAAACTGTGTAGCCTCCTCTCTCCAGAGGAGGAATGGTCAGTGAAGAAAACAGACTGGTTGAGGTGGAAATCTGAAACCACCTTGGGCAAAATCTTTGTTAGTTCTTAGGACCACTTTATCTCTATGGAAAGAGATGAAAATCAGGTTCCACTGACATGGCTTGCAATTCACCGATACGCCTGGCAGAGGCAATGGCCACCAGAAACCATTTTCCAAGTCAAGTACTTAAGCTCTGCTGAGGACAAAGGCTCAAAGGGGGGTTGCATAAGCTGAGCAATGCAAACATTAAGATCCCAAGCAGGAGCAGGATCCCTAAGGGGGGGGAATTGGTGTGAAGCAACCCCTTGAAAAACTTAAAGAATACAGGATGGGATGAGAGAGAGGAAGACTTGCCTACAGACAGGCAAGCAGAAACAGCTGCCAAGTGTACATTGAGAGTAGCTGGTCTGAGACCTATGCAATTAAGAAGGACCATATAATCCAGAACTGTAGGCAATTCAGCAGAGTCTGGAGAAATATTCTTCTTAGAACACCAAATGCTGAATCTTTTCCATTTGGAGTTTTAAGTCTTTCTGGTGGAAGGCTTTCGAGAAGCCTTAAGGATATCCAGAACCCCTTGGGAAAAATGCAGATCTGCAAACTAACTCTTCAAGAGCCAAGCCTTGAGATTGAGAGACTAAAGATTTGGGTATCAAATCCTCCCGAGAGGATGTTAACAGGTTGTAATTCCTGGGAAGAGACAGGGGAAGATGGACTGTTAGGGAGAGCAACAGGGAATACCACGGCTGTCTGGCCCAGTCTGGAGCAATCAGAATCATGGTTGTGACCTTATCTTGACTAACACACTGAACAGGAGAGGGAAAAGGGAAAAGCATACAGAAATTTCCCTTAGCTCAGAATCAGAGCATCCAGGGGGACTGAGCCCAAGACTGGGGGTCTGCAACAAAAGAGGAAGTTGGGGATTGTCTGGAGCTGCAAAAAGATCTCTCTCTGGAGTGCCCCATCTTGAGAAAATCATTTTCAAAACCAGAGGATCAAGGGCCCATTCGTGATGGCCCTGGGATATTCTGCTCAGAGTGTCTGCTAGGACATTGTCCTTCCCTGGGAGGTGAACTGCTATCAGAGAGGTTTGCAGGGAATAGGCCAGAGACCACAACTTCATTGCTTCTGTGCACAAGGCCGTAGACAGAGTGCCCCCTTGCTTGCTTGCTTGATGTACCACATTGTGGTGGTGGTGCTGCTGTCTGTTCTGACCTGAACCACCTTTTTCTGTATAGATTTGGAAAAAGCTTGTAGTGCCAGAAACACTGTTCTGAGTTCCAAGAGATTGATGTGAAGCAGAGATTCCTGAGGAGACCACAGTCCCTGGGTGGTAAGATCCCCAAATGGGCTCCCCAACCCAGCAGGGAAGCATCTGTGGTGAGTATCACTGAGTGAGACCGAGACACGAATGGAACCCCTTGTCTCAAATTGTCCTGATCCTGCCACCATTGCAAGGCTTGGATCAGGGCTCGAGTCACTGATTAGTTTGGTAAGGGAATCCTTTCTTTGGGACCAAAAGGCTCTTAAGTGGAAATGAATGTCCCTCATTTGGAATCTTGCTCCCTGGACCACTGCTGAGGAAGCTGCCATGTGGCCCAGTAGCTAAAGGAAATGCCTTGCTGGTGGAGACACCTGAAGGGTGAATGAAGAGGCCAGTTCCATTACGGTTCTTGCCCTTTCCAGGGGAAGGAAGGCTCTTGCCTTTACTGTATCCAGTTCTGCACCTATGAAGGTTAGCTGCACTGGTTCGATAACCGACTTTGGTAGGTTGAGAAGGAATCTTAAGGAAGTAAGCACTTGCTGGCTCACTTGCAGATGTGACTTGACTTCATCTGGAGACTGACCTACTATGAGCCAGTCGTTCAAGTATGGGAAAATGGAGATGTGTCTTCTTAGTAAGGCAACAACTACTGCCAGGCACTTTGTGAAGACCCTTGGGGCTGATGTTAGCCCAAAGGGCATTGCTCTGAATTGAGTGGCCTGAGGGCAACTCGAGCCCAAGGTACTTTCTGTGGGAGTATCTGATGGGAATGTGAAAGTAGGCATCCGAGGTCCAGGGAGGCTAGCCAGTCCCCTGGCCTTAGAGGGGCAAGGATAATTCCCAGAGTTACCATTTTGAATGCTGGTTTTAAAAAAATGTTTGTTCAGATATCTTGGGTCCAGGATGGTGCGCCACTCTCCCGTTTTCTTGGGGTTAGGAAGTGCTTGGAGTGATCCTTGCCTGTGGCAAAGTGAACTCTATAGCTCAGAGAGCTTGGAGACACGAAAACTCTCTGCCTCTAGGGCAAGGGTTTCAGAGATTTGCAGGTGGAAAAGATCTGGCTCTCATCTTGGGAAATTTTTTTAAGCCGAGAAGCAGTCCTTGGCTTACTACTTATAGGACCCACTTGTCTGATGCAACAGATAACTAGTCCAGGACAAAGTAAGCCAACCCGCCCCCTAATGGTATATGAGAAATTGACCCGGGCAGACCCATCAGGGTGTCTGCTTGGCAGGGGCTTTAGGCTGAGAGGTGGATGCAGGCCTGCTCATACCCCTTCTGCCTCTCCCTCCAAAGAACCCCCTCTGCGAAAACGAAGAAGAGGAGGCCTGAGCTTGGTAAAAAGGCCTTTGGAAAGCACCTGCCCCTACCCCTGGATTGCTGCCTCCGAGGAGTTGCTTGCTTTTCTTTGGCCTGATCACTCCTGTACGTGGTCCTGTATTAGTCAGTTTTCTTCATGTAATTCTCTGTCTGCTCCCCAAACAGAATTACCAACTACAGGAAAATCCATGGCCTTAGCCCGAGTATCCTGCGAGAGGCTAGTACACCTGAGCCAAGCCATTCTCCGATGAGCCACAGATGTAGCCATGACACTTGATGACATCATTGGAGTCCACAGCAGCATGAAACTGTACTTTAGATGCCTCAGTCTCATCTGCAGCCACCTGCTCCAGCTCTTTGGCAAGCTGGGCGGGAGCCTGTTTAGCCAGTGCCAGTACAGTGTCCCACCTGGACTTCTGATACCTGGCTGTATAGGCCATATAGTTAGCCTGCCTGAGTCCCAAAGATGCTGCCATGTACTGCTTCTTTGCCATGGCATCAATCTTCCTGGAGTCCTTGTCTGGGGGTGTGATGCCAAGGGAATATTTGCCTCATCACAGGCAGCAGTCTGTACAAGCGACATGGCTGCATTGCTGTAAAAGGAACTCCGTGTCGGAGCCTGATGAGAGTACTTCTTGTCCATTCTTCTGCCCACAGGAGGTATAGAATTCGGAGACTTAAGAATTTTTTGTGTCAGTTTCCCAAAATATTTGTGGAGGGGAATATACAGTCTCCTGGACTCTGGGATAGCCATCACCTCAACATAAGCAGGCTCTTCTTGATCCTCTACTGCTTCCTCCACAGGAAGCTGGAGGGCAGCCACTTTTCTGTAGAACATGTAGTGTGAAGGGGACTCAGAAAGCCTAGGAGGAGAAACACCTGAAGGTCTGTCTGGGTCAATAGGCACATCCAGACTTTCACTATAATCATCCTCAATCTCCCTCCTCCTCAAACTCCGGTTCATAAAATTCTTCCAAGGTATAATCCGGAACCAGGAGAACCAACCGAACCAAACCCCGGCCAGATGGTGCTAGTTCGGTCGGAACCAAACTAAGACTGCACGATCCTAATCGCTTTGGCCATTTCATCGGCCGTTTGCGATTCTCAGTCCGAACCGGTCGATTTGTCTTTCTTTTTGTCGGAATCAATTCCTCGGAATCGGCTCTCCTTTTGCCCCAAGTAGTACCGCCCTTGTCAGAGGGCACTCCTGGTTCGGTCAGAACCAAACCAGGCTGGCCATCCGGATCAGCGGACTTCTCAGCCTCCCTTTCCCTCAATCTACCCAATCTCTTTTCCAGGGTAGATTTGGGAACATTCTTGCAAATTTGGCAGTCTGAATCGAGGTGGTCAAACCCCAGACAATAAAACACAGGTGGTGTGGGGGATCAGCCTTAGCAAAGACCTCTCCACACACACACACACACACACACACACTGCAGTGTTGAAACTCAGTGGGCCCGTTTTTTCCCTTGGAATTCTCAGACATGGCCAACCTAACCAAAACGTACCCTTTTTCCGGCAATCTGCCAGGTGAGACTCCCCTATCGGTTCCTGACTGTGTCATGGGTCTTGGAAAACGACTTTAAACATACAGTTTTTTTTTTTTTTTTTTTTAAGAACGGATGACGACCGTAACCACACACTAAAGTAAAGCACAAGTTTTTACCTCAAAATGAACGGTTCAGCCGAACCGATCCACAGTTTACAAGTTCCACACAGAAAACGGAACAAAAACCCGATCTAGTACTCATGGTACCAGACAGAGACTTGAACCAACTATGCAGAAACAATTCGGTAGAAACCGACCGAAAACAGACACTTCAACTGACTTTTGAACCAAGCAGCAGGAGAAATCTCTTGAGCAACTGTTCAGTGAGGCAGAGTAAAGAATGTGACTGTTGCAGTTTGAACAACAGACAGGGGCTTCAACCGAGCTCGTGAACAACAATCTATGCAAGGCATGGAAAAGTTAACCCTTTGTTCTCCAGGGCAGTTGAAAGACAGGACCTAACTGCAATAGTCAGAAACCAGCAAGACTTCATGTTTGAAAGCTTTCCCTTGGACGGTGTCCAGAAAGTACAGTTATGTAAGAACTTACTGTAACAGTAGATCTTTGAGAGAGACTCTTGCAGTAGGTAATTATATATAGGACCGCCGGCTGCAGGACCCCACGGAAAAATTTTTAGTTAGCAGTCTGTGGCAAGGGACCGCCTCCATGTCAGGTGACCAGCGTCATACGACATCGTTATAAAGGGGCAGTCCCAGACGCCGCCTTCCAGTTCTTTCTCACCACAGGCCCGGAAGGCCCAGACGAGAGAGAGAGAGAAGCAGATATTTCCCTCAATGGAAAAGGAGTTGAAAAAGCCTAGGGGGATGGAGGGCGGGAAGGTATTACCTACCGCAAGAGCCCCTCTCGAAGATCTACTGTTACGGTAAGTTCTTACGTAACTGTACTATCTTACTTCGAGAGGGTTCTTGCAGTAGGTAATTACATATAGGACAGAATCCCAAGCAGTCGAATAAATGGCACCGGGAGGAGGAACTACTCCAAAAAGTAGCCAATAATCTTGCAAGTCTCAAGAAAGGAGGCCTTGCAAGACAGCTAACCCGAAGCCTGCTCTACAGCGAGAGGCAATGTCCAAACTGTAATGTTTAGTAAAGGTATGAACAGAAGTCCAAGTGGCGGCAGCACAGATGTCTGCCACAGACACGTTCTTGAAACAAGCCGCAGAGGCTGCAACTCCACGAGTGGAGTGACCTCCGACTTTACCCAGGAGGGTCTTGTTGTACTTGTCATAACAGAAAGTGATGCAATGGGCCAACCACTTTGATAGGCGTTGTTTAGAGACAGCATTGCCTTCTCTTCTGTGAGCAAAAGAGACAAACAACTGATCAGTCTTTGAGATCCTTCGTCCTATCAGTGTAGTATCTCAGAATCCTGTGAACATTCATGGTATGAAGCAGGTATTCTCCTTGATTGGAGTACTGCGTGAAGAAAGCAGGTAATTCAACAGACTGATTTAAGGTAGATTCAGCTACCACCTTCGGGAGAAACTTAGGATTCGTGCGAAGAGCTACATATTCTTGGTGAAAAAATCAGATAAGGGATTTTGCACATCAGGGCCTGGAGCTAGAAAATTCTGCGAGTAGAAGTAATGGCCACCAATAAGAGCATCTTCCACGATAAAAACTTCAGGTCTGCGGAAGCCGCAGGCTCAATGGGAGGAAGGGTAAGTTTCTCGAGGACACAGTTTAAGTCTTAAGGGGGAGCTGGAGTCCGGACGGGGAGTCTGAGATGAAGGACCCCTCTGAGGAAAGTTTTGGATACCTCCAGCTGGGCAAATGCCTCAGTGAAAGGGACATGGTAGGCTGAAATAGCCACCATGTGGACTTTCAAAGAGGAGTGACTGAGACCCAGGTCGAAAAGATAACGCATGTACTCGAGAAGAATGGTCACAGGACAGGAAAAGGGCTCCACGTTCCTGGACACAGCCCAGATGGAAAATCTTTTCCATTTCATGGCGTAGGTGGACCTAGCAGAGGGTTTTCTAGCCTCCACCAGAATCTCTGCCACCTTAGGAGAAACACCAAAACGAGATTGAGCTAGGTCTGCAGGAGCCATGCATGAAGTTGAAGGGACTGGAGACCCGGATGGACCGGGGTCCCCTGATCCTGGGTCAGCAATCCTGGAAATAGAGGAAGAGGAGGAACCTCTGAGTATTGTTGTAGAAGAGAACCACATTTGCCTGGGCCAGAAAGGAGCGATCAGAATCACTCTCGCTCCTTCCAAAGCAAGCTTCTGCAGCACACGAGGGACCAGAGGAATTGGGGGAAAAGCATAGACGAACCTGTCCTTCCAGCTTAGAGATACAGCGTCGCTCCAGAAAGTGTCTTGCTCTGGAGCGAGCAAAAGATTGGAAGCTTTGCATTTTGGGAGGAGGCGAACAGGTCTATCCAAGGAGTCCCCCAAATCTGGAAGATGCTTTTTAGAACTTTTTCGTCCAATTCCCACTCGTGTGGTAGAGCAGACGAGCGACTGTCTGCCAGGACATGGTAGACTCCCGGAACGTGGATCGCCGTGAGGTGAAGGTTGTGAAGCGTTGCCCATTCCCAAACCCTCATCACTACCCTGCACAGCGGGTAGGACAGAGTCCCTCCCTGCTTGTTGATGTACCACACCACGCACATGTTGTCCGTTTGGACAGCTAGGTGACCGGGAAGGATGTAATGGTGAAGGGCCTGGAGTGCATACAGCACTGCTCGAAGCTAGAGCATGTTGATGTGGAGAACTCTCTCCAAGTTTGACCATAGGCCCTGGGTTCGGTGAGGACCCAGATGTGCTCCCCAACTTTCGCCCGACGCGTCCGTAGTCAGAGTCTGATCGGGGGGAGGATGAAAAAAGGGTAACCTCCAGAATAGGTTCTCTCAAACCATCCACCATTGCAAGTCTCTTACCATCGGCGAGGAGATCAGAACCAGATCTAGGTCGTCTACCCGTTGATCCCACTGAGATCGGAGAGTCCACTGAGAGATTCTCACGTGGAGGTGCGCGCGCAGAACCGTCGGGATGGCAGTCACCATAAGCCCCAGTAGATGGAGCACCGACCTTGCTGGAACCCTCCTGTGTTCAGACAGGAGGGAAATCTGGGACTGGAAGGAGGCCCCCCTGTCCGGAGGCAGGAAGGCCTTGCACATTGTCATGTCGAGGATTGCCCTGATGAACTGGAGCCTCTGTGAAGGGTCCAGGTGAGACTGAATGGTTGATGGTAATACCCAGACCAGTGAAAACCTGCTGGGTGAGGGAGAGAAAATGCAGGAGTTCCTCCCTGGACGGGGCCGCCAGGAGCCAGTCGTCCAGGTAGGGAAAAACCTGAACTCCCAAAGTATGCAGGTGGGCTGCTACCACCGCCAGGCATTTGGTAAAGACTCGGGGGAGCCGAGGAAAGACCAAAAGGAAAAGCCCGGAATTGGTAGTGGACCCCTGGAACGCAAACCCGAGGTACTTTCAGGGCGTAATGGGGATGTATGTACGCATCCTGCATCTCGAGAGGCACAGCCATTGGCTCACCAAGCAGGGCAAGAGGGTTTGAAAGGAGAGCATCCTGAACCTCTTGTATTCCACATATAGGCTCAGGGAGCTGAGATAGAGAATGGGTCTGAGATCTCCAGTCTTCTTTGGTACGAGGAAGAAATGGGAATAGTAACCCGTCCCGTGGAGGTGGGGGGGGAGAGAAAGAGAAACGGGCTCTATAGCCTGCTTCACAAGGAGAGCAGAGATTTCTTCCCTGGCCAAAGGAAGATGGTCCCTTGAGTAAGAGGAGTTCAGAGGGGGGTGACGTGGAGGTTTCTGCAGAAACTCTATGGACTGCCCCCCTCTGCCATGATCTGAAGCACCCATGAATCCGATGTTATCCTCTCCCAACCCGGAAAGTGGGGGGAGAACCTCCCTCCTAGCGGTTCCTCCGGGGTGTCTGGAGGCGGTGGGAGAGGGAAGGAGTCAGGTGGTGTGAGGCAGCGCTGCAGCTGGGGCACCAGTTGCTTTTTTGGGCGGCAGGGGCCTGGCAAATGTGGGGCCCGACGTTTAGTGGCTCGCCTTCCCTGAAGTTTCATTTCAGATCGGCTGCGTCTGTGAAAGGGACGGCGCTGGGGAGGAAATGGTGACGGTACATTGAATCAACAGATTTAAGGGCCGTCCCCTTCTCCTGCAAGTCAGTGATGTCCTTGACATCACCGCCGAAAAGCACAGAACCCCTGAAAGGTGCTTCTTGAATTGCTGACTGCACCTCCAGGACCAGACCTGACACACGGAGCCATGCGTGACATCGAAGACTTGCAGCAAATGGAGAGCTCTGCCCTGCAGTGTCCACTGCGTCGTAGGTAGTCCTCAGAATGTGACGACTGGCTGAACGAGCAGAACAGACCAGGTCGGCTAACTCCTGCTCGACTTGAGAGTCAGGCAAGGAGTCAATCTTAGATTCCGCCTGGGTAAGGACAGCCTTCTGGTAATCCCCCATATGTGCTACATAATTCAGGGCCCTAATCCCCAGTGTGGAAGAAGCGTAGATCTTCCTTCCATACTGATCCAGGAGGAGAGATGCCTTATCCGCGGGAGACGAGCTCAAGTGTTTCGGGTGTGCTGACCGGCCGTGAGCGGCGCCAACCACAGAGTCTGCATGGGGGTGAGAGTTTAGGATGTCTACACCCTCCAGAGCCTGGTATAGCCTGTTGGACTTCCTAGGAAGTGGGGCTAAAGCAGACGGTTGCTTCCAAATAGTGGAAACAAGGTGGGCGTGAGGCTCGATCCAGGGTGGCACTAGAGTAGGAGCCGTAAGGGGCAAGTCCAGATGTTCAGCAAGTTTAACCCGTTGAGAATCTGGCTGTAAGGAATGCCACTGATGGACTTCTTGGATCTTCCTGAGCAACTCCGTGAAGGAAGGATCCTCTGGAGGAGACTGAGGAGTCCTCGGCCGGGGCTTGGACGGAGAGCGAGGCTCGTCGTCTTTCTCGGAACACCCATCGGAGGCCTCCGAGGAGTCCAAGAGAGAAGGAGAAATTTGAAGCAGAGTAAGAGTCCCTAGCTCGTCTAGGGGGAGGAACGGATTCCTTAGGGGGAATCCCAGGACTTGTGTCCTGCCCCTCTCTGGATCCCAAGGGCAAAGCCCGGGAATCAAGAGGTGGAGAGGGAGTGTGCCGTCTGGGGCGTACAGGAGCCGGTGGTGGCACAGTCACCGCAAGACTGCTCTCGACTTCCTTGGTGAGCTGAGCCTTGGCCTCAGCCCACCAGGAGGCAAGAGTCTCCTGGAGATCCACCGGAGGCCTAGGGGGTGGTGGAGGAGGAGGATAGTTGTACGGAGAGTATCCGTAACCCAGCTGCAGGAATACCGGAGCAGGGTACTGCGGCATCTGAGGAGTCTGCGCAGGATACTGTGGACCTGGGAAAACTGGCAGATAGGACGGCAGATACCCAGGCACTGGGTGAGCTGCCGGAGCAGACGGCCCAGCCGGGTAGTCCACGGGCAGATCAGCTGGGATAGGCTCGTGGGGTGGAGGGCCCAAAGGAAGAGGAATATCCCCCGCCAGCGGAGGGGCCGGTGTCGGGGCCGGCGGAAGAGCCGGTGCCGGCATCAGGGGAGCAGACGTCAGATCTGGCTCTGTAGGAAGAGGATCGGACGGTAGCCCAGGATCCCGAGCCTCGTCCGGGGACGGAGGGGAAAAATCCTCTGGGTCGGGCAGGGGGGACTCTGGCTCCCCTGACAGCAGCGAAGGCTGCGGGGAACCTGGTACAACAGATGAAGCAGGGTCTGCCGTAGGCTCCGAGGCCCGGCGCACGTTAGAGGAGCCAACGTGTGGCTTAGGGGCCGTACCCCGGTGGACGCCAGAGGAGCCAGCGTCCGACTTCGGGGGTCCCTCGTCCGAGATGGGCCGAGGATGGGAAGAGGCCTGGTCCGAGGGACACTGCTGTGCGCCGCCCTGAAGGCGGGAGCATCTTAGCGGCCTTCTCCTGGCAGACGGAGGAGCCGACTTCCGGCTTATGTGAGGTGCCCGCACCAGTAGGCTGCAAGCCTGCGGCAGTACTGGGGGCTAGAGCCTCCTTTTGCCCGGAGGCATTGGGCGGGCTAACGCCCTCCAAAGCCTTGAGGCTGCCGCGGGCGATCTCCGTGGGATGTTATTTGCCCGCGACTCGCTGGAGTCGGAGGAGGAGGAGCCTTCTCCCGTGCCTTTCCTTGTCCCACTTCTTGTGCCTTTCGAGGAGGTAGACGCTGCCAAAGTTTCTTCAACTCCTTCTCCACCGCGGACATCACCTTCTTGAGGAGATGGGCTTCGAGAGACTGCTGGCGTCGTCTGCGGGTGGTCACGTTGAAACGTAGGCAGTGAGGACACTTGTTGACCACGTGGTCAGGGCCTAAACAGAAAAGGCAGAGGGAGTGACTGTCTTTGTGAGGCAGTTGGGCGCCGAACAAGTCGCACTTATTTTTTGAAGGGGACGACAAACTGACATTCACCTGACGATAGAAAGTGTAAAATACAATACTGAAAACTTTTTCAGAAAAACCGAAGCAACAGGACTGAGCGATAGGAACTTAACTGCGAGGCGCTGCACGAGCAGACAGCGGGAAAGAACTGGAAGGCAGGCGTCCGGGACCGCCCCTTTATACCGACATATGACGCCGGTCACCTGATGTGGGGGCGGTCCCTCGCCAGGGACTGCTAGCTAGAAATTTTTCCATGGGGCCCTACCGCCAGTCGGCGTCAGTCCTATATGTAGCTACCTAGTGCAAGAGCCCTCTCGAAGTAAGATCTGCTCCTATGAATTGCAGAGTCTGGGATGGAACCAGGCGTGACTTCTCGTAATTGATGGGAATGCCCATCGTCTCGAACAGAGACTGAGTGCAGTGAATGGCAGACATCAGGGCCTCCCAGGAGAGCTCCATGAGAAGCCAATCGTCCACGTAAGGGGAAAACACGTAGTGGCCCCGTCTCAAGATGCTGCTACGACCGCCATGTACTTCGTGAACATCCGAGATGCCGATGACAACCCAAAGGGAAGAGCTTAGACCTGATAATGGCGGCCCTGAAACTAAGCACAGGAACCTCCTGTGCGCCTGAGCGATAGGAATATGCAGGTAGGCATCCTGCATGTCCAGTGACGCTAGAAAAGCGCCCTGCTTCAGCATGGGAATCAGACCCGGGAGGATCACCATGCCAAAGTGCCTGTACACGACCAAGACATTGAGGTCGCGGAGGTCCCGGTTTTCTTTGGAACCAGGAAGAAGAAAGAATAATATCTTAGTCCCCTCTGGTTCCTTGGTACGTTCTCTATAGCTTCTTTTTCTAGAAGTGCAAGGACCTCCTGCTGTATGAGCAAGGCATGCTGACCCGAGTGATAGGAAAGCAGGGGAGGTCTTGTAGGTGGGTCGTCTAGAAACTCTATGCAATAGCCTTTCTTGACCAACTGGAGAACCCACTTGTCAGTGGTGATAGATTGCCACCCTAAAAAGTGGCGAGCGATGAGACCCCCCCCCCCCCGACTTCCCTTACCCGTTGATCCAGAGGAGGGGTGGGGGCCAGGAAGGAGTCATGCTGTGGCAGCGTTTGTCCCTGTAGGCTGGACCAACTGTGTAACGTTGGCCTTTGCCTGGGGACGATTTGGCCTGGGCCTTGCATGAAAAAGTGCCCCTCTGCTGCTGGCCGGAACGTTGCTGCTGCCTTTGTAGCTGGCCGCGAGAAAACTGCTCTGGTTCCTAGGAAAGGAACTAGGCCTAGATCTATACAAGGCCTGTACAGAGCGGACTGCCTTCCCTGCGTCTTGGAGCTTGCTGATTACCTTCTCCGAGGATTCACCAAAAAGTACCTCGCATTATATGGGACGTGTAGAATATTCTTCTGTACGTCCAGTGTGAAGCCGGAGACAGATTCCTGAAGCTGCAGCTCTGGCCGAAGAGTCTGCGGCATCGTATGCGGCTCCAAGCACTTGGGTCCCCACATCTGACCCGGTGCGGAGGAGGTTTAGGATCTCAGCTTTCTGGTTGCCATTGGGAAACTTTTCAACCAGGTCCTCGCCCTGTTCCCACAGGGTGTCCTGGAATTGTACCATATGGTTAAGGTAGTTCAGAGACCTGACGGCGCAAGTAGCGGCTGCATACGCGCGCCTCCCAAGGGCATCCAATTGCTTGGATTCTTGGTCTGGTGGCAGAGTGCTCCTATGCTAGGGCCTTTGAGACTGGTCATGAGAGGCAGCGATGACCAGGGAATCTGCCAGAGGTTGCTTCGCCAAATACTGGTCCTCTCTGGGAGCCTTGTACAGGCGGTCAGCCTTCCTCGGCTCCGCGGGAGTGGAGTGCGGACGCTTCCACGCAGCCTTTGTGACGTCCGTGAAGGTGTCCACCAAGGGTGGCACTACCACAGGCTTTTTGGTCTTTTTGCCGAAGGTAGCGGGCAAGGTGTTCGGGGTCAAGGTCCTCAGCATCCCACCCCATGTTGTCCTGGATGTGCCTCAATCTCGGCAAAAGAGGGATCATCCAGTGGAGACCTGGGGAGGTCATGGGGGTCAGGAGAGGAGATGCTGAGCGGAGAAGGAGATCTGGAGTATTCCGAAGTATCCGATCTTGAATCCTCCCCAGGAGTATACCGGCGTTGTCTGGGTCATTTGGGGCTGAGTGACCCTGAAGGGGATCTGGAGGGAGGCCTTCTCCTCTCTGCAGATCTGCCCCTAGGAGGTGAAGTCTGCTCCTTGGGGGATGGTGGTCATCCTACTGCCCCCCTAGGTGGAGGAGGGGGTGTAGCAGGTGAAGGGGTAAGAGAAGGAAGAGTAGTAGGAGGACGATGGGCGGGGACCACATCCTTCTTGATGGTGTCCCACCAAAAGCTAAAGAGCTCCTTTAGCTCTGCGATATTCATGCCCGACGGGCCTGGTGCCGGTGGTCTGTCACCGGAGTCAGGCATCAGGTCCCTGGGGGTCTCCCGGTCCGGGGAGGGTTCCCGTGGAAGCCCGGCATCTTCAGTGTCACCTGCTTGGTCTTCAGGCTGTTGTGCGTCCTCTGTGGAATCCCTATGACTGGCGTCCGCTGGTGACGGGGGTGCGGTGTTAGACTCCGAGATAGCAGACGTCTGTCCCCTGGCTGACATCTTCGGACCTGGCGAACGCCTGGCCGGTGACGGGTGTCTAGCCGGTGTAGTCTGCTCCTGTGAGCACCGAGCCAATTGAGTGTTTGGCAGACATCGGGTGGTGACCCATTGTCGGGTCAGACGTCCGTTTTCGGGACGTCAGATCCTTCATCTTGCTGGGCGTCAGATCAGGACCACTGGGCGGTTGGGAGACAGACGGGTGGAGGAAGAGGACTTATGGCGCTCAGACTTTGAAGAGGCCTTGGATGGGGTTGATGAAGCAGAGGGCTTTGATGTCTTAAGAGGCTGGAGCGAGGAGGAGCCACCTGAAGACCCGACCTTAACCAGGGGAGGCTGCGACCGAGCACTGGAGGTAGAGCGGTCCGATCTGGAGCCAGAACTACGGGAATCCGAGGCCCGAGTAAGGGACAGAGACCTCACCTTCTCCCGGTGCTTGTCCCGGTATTTGTGGGATTTTGATGAAGATTCTCCCCTTCCATTCTTTTAAGCATTTCCTCGAGAAGATAGGCCTGAAGTGCCTTCTGACAGCGGATCCTGGTGCGGCTATTAAAACCCTGGCAAAAGGTGCAGGCCTTGATGTCGTGGTTCGGGCCTAGGCAACACACACAGGACAAGTGGGGATCCTTGAAAGGGATCCGTTTACTGCAGGCACACTTTGAAAGGTGACCCTCAAGAGATGGAGTTGGAGAGGACATCAGTTGAGCAGGGAAAAGTTTGTCGAAAGTTCTGTAGTCTTTGTGCGCTAGAAAGAGAGGCCGATGCTGGTGAGTCGACGGTGGGAAAAGAACTGAGGATTATGGGGGACTGCCTCCATATGTACTACACCTGACGTCGGGGGCCGGACCGACGTCGGAGGCGGTCCCCGCAGAATACTGTTAGCTAGAAAATTTCCGTGGTGTCCTGGCACCTGCCAGCTTCAGTCCTAATGGTGTAACCTGCTGCAAGAGCTGTTTCTCCAAGTAAGATCTGCCCTTTCAGTCTAGAGAGAGCGTTTCCAAAAAACTGCCACGCCCTGGAGCAAACGAGCAGAAGTAGGGAAGTTTTGCATTGTGAGGGGACGCGAACAGGTCTACCTGTGGCATTGCCCAACACAGGAAGATATCGTCTACTACCCCCGATCCAGTTCCCACTCGTGAGCAGACGACCGACTGAGGTGGTCTGCCAACATGTTGGACCCCAGGGACGTGAATGGCAGTGAGGTGATGGCTGTGCTGCACTGCCCAGTCCCAAATCCGCATCGCCTCCCTGCAGAGAGGATAGGAACAAGTTCCTCCCAGTTTGTTCATGCACCAGACCACACACATCTGTCTAGACAGCCAGATGCCCGGGAAGCAGAAAAAGATGCAGAGCCTGAACAGCATACAGCACAGCCTGAAGCTCTAGCACATTGATGTGGAGTGATTTTTCGAGCTGGGACAAGGAGCCCTGGGTCCTGTGAGGCCAGAGATTGGCTCCCCAACCCTCGCCCGAGGTGTCTGTGGTCAGCGTCTGAGAAGGGAGAAAGGCAGAAGGGACCTCCCCGGCAAAGGTTCTCCTGAACCGCCCACCATTGCAATTCCCGAGCCATAGGGTTGGCGACCAGAACCAGCTGATCCCACTGAGACCGAAGCGTCCACTGAGAGATTCTCATGTGGAGCAGAGCGTGAGGGACTGTCGGAATAGCAGCTGCCATTAGCCCAAGGAGGCGAAGGACTGACCTGGCGTTGAACCGCCTGCGGCTGGACAACAGGCTGACCTGAGCCTGGAGTGTGGCCACCCTGTCCAGTGGCAGAAAAGCCATGCCGGAGGTAGTGTCCAGGATCGCCCCGATAAACTGGAGCCTCTGGGATGGCATCAGGTGGGACCTGGCCTAATTGACGGTAACACCCAGGCAGGCAAAAGCATGCAGGTAAAGAAAAGGAAGCACAGTAGTTCCTCCCTGGATGAGGCTGCCAGGAGCCAATTGTCCAGGTACGGGAAAACCTGCACCCCCTGGGTACGTAGGTAGGCCGCTACCACCGAAAGGCATTTGGTAAAAAAAACTTGCACCAAGGAGAGACCAAATAGGAGGGCCTTGAACTGGTAGTTGTCCCCCTGAAAAGCAAAACGCAGGAACCTGTGGTGAGAAAGGTGAATAGGGATATGCAGGTAAGCATCCTGTATATCCAGAGCGCACAACCACTGTCCCGGCCGAAGGAGGAGCAGAAGACTCTGCAGAGAGCATTCTGAACCTTTTGTACTCCACAAACAAGTTCAGGGAGCAGAGGTAGAGAATTGACCTCACCTCTCCAGACTTCTTCGGGACCAGTAAGAAATGAGTAGTAGCCCGTCCCCTGAAGATGTGGAGGTACAGGTTCCATCGCCGCCTCCAGAAGGAGGAGAAGATATTTCTTCCTGGACCAGAAAAAGATGCTCTGGGAAGTAAGACGACCTTGAGGGGTGGGGTTCGAGGATGTTTCCTAAGAAACTATTGAGTGTCCTTCTGCAATAAGCTGGAGCACCCAAGTGTCTGAAGTGATCCTCTCCCAACCCAGTAGATGGAGGGAAAATCTCCCCCCTACCAGTTCCTCTGAAAGGCCCAGAGTCCGTGGGAGAGGAAAGGAGTCGGGAGGCATGGGGCAGCGTCGCGGCTGAAACCCCCACTGCCTTTTTGGGTGGGAGGGCCTGGCAGCAGGAGGGGCCAGACGTTTGTTGGCCTGCTCTCCCCCAGGTTTCTCCTTTGCCAAGGAAGTCTGCGAAAGGGACGACGCTGAGCCCGAGGTGGTTTGTAAAAGAAGAAAAAAAAAAAAGTCTACCGACTTAAGCGCAGTACCCTTCTCCTGCAGATAGATGATGTCCTCAACATCGCCTGTGAACAGCACTGAAACCCTGAAGGGCACATCCTGGATAGCGGACTGCACCTCTGGGACCAAACCGAACACCCGGAACCAGGCATGATGCCGCAAACCCATGGCGAAAGCAGACTTCTGACCAGCAGCGTCCACTACGTTGTACATGGCACGAGGCATGTGCCGACTGGCCACACCCGCCACTTCCTGCTCAGTCTGAGACTCAGGAAGGGAGTCCAATTTAGCCTCCACCTCGCCAAGGATAGCCTGCTGGTAATCCCCCATAAGACCAAGGTAATTCAGGCCCCTAATACCCAAGAGTGGAAGAAGCGTATACCTTCTTCCTGTACTGGTCCAGGAGGAGAGATTCCTTGTCAGGTGGTGACGAGCTCAAGTGCTTGGTGCCGCTCAAGGCCAGACAGCTATCACGACCAAATCAGCTCGAGGGTGTGAATTCGGAGTCAACACCCTCGGGAGCCTGATAAAGCCTGTCCAACTTCCTAGGAAGGGGGACTAATGCAGACGGTTGCTTCCAACTGGTGGAAATGAGGTCGGCATGATGCTCAATCCAGGGTGGAACCAGGGTAGGAGCAGTCTCTGGCAGATCCAGATGCCCGAGTTTTACACTGTGGATCCAGCTCCAAGGAATGCCACTGATGAACTTCCTGGATTTTGCACAACTCTATAAAAGAAGGATCCTCCAGAGGAAACTTCGGAGGAGTACTCTGCCTGGGCTTATCCAGAGAGCGGGGTTCGTCGTCTAAGTCTGAACGACCATCAGAGTCATTGGAGGTCTCTGAGGAGGATGAAGAGGGGTGAAAAAAAAAAAAAGACCCGAGGCAAGGGAGGAACAGACCCCTTGGGAAGCTCTTGGGGAAGCGTATTCTATCCTGGAACCAGAGGGCTCGCCTCTGGTATTTAGTCTCTGAAGGGGGTCCAGAACCGGGACCAGCATCAGAAGACAGCTCTCTACCTCCCTGGTGAGCAGAGCCTTGGCCTCAGCCCACCAAGAAGCCAGAGTCTCCTTCAAATCCACCAGTGGCTGAGGGGGTGGTGGAGAGGGGATACGGATACCGAGGTATCCGTGTGGCACGTATCTGTACCCGACAGCGGTAACCCGCCGCCGGATACTGGGGTGTCAGATATCAAGTACTCCCATGTATGACTACATTGATAGAATAGGTCGGGTTCGCAGGAGCAGAAGACCTCGGAAAAGACCCAGCGGGCGGGCCTGGAACGGGAGGCCCGGCGTAGGGACGGCACCCGGGAGAGGGATATCGCCCGGCGTCAGAGGGTCAGACGTTTGGTCATCTGGCCCAGCAGGCGGGAGACCCCATGGGAGCATGCCTGCATCCTCCATCACCTGGGGAGGGAGGAGTAAAATCTCTGGGGTCTAGCTGAGGAGATGCTGGGGCCTCGGAGAACAGCGAATGCTGCGAGCCGTGGACGGCGGACTGAACGTTAGGGTCTGGAGTCTACTCCATGCCATGCGACAGTCTGAGGAGCAGATGTTAGCCTTACCGGCGTGGTCCAGGCAGACAAAGGAGCAGTCGTCTGACTTAGCGGAGGCGGCACCAGAGGGAAGCCACGAAGATGGGGCGGCCTGGTTGGGCGGTTTAGAGACCATGTGCTACCCCACAGGGTCTAGCGACTTAGTGGCCTTCTCCGGGCGGACGTCAGGAGCAGACGTCCGGCTTATCGGAGCCACTTGCACCAGAAGGCCGCACAACAGTAGCCTTGCCGGAAGTGGATGCCTCCTTTGACCCGAAGCTCCCCAAGGGCCCAAACCAGATGGGAGGGTCGACGCCGGCTTGGAAGCCTCCAAGACGGCCGTCTGAGCAGTCCGGGGGGAAGAGAGACATTACCTTGAACATGGTGTCTCCAGCAGAAGTCGCAGTGGCTGAGGAAGAGGAGTCCCGGTCCTAGTCCTTTTTACGGTGACCCTCGGGCGAAGTTGAGGCCTGATGAAGCTTCTTCAGCTCCTTTTCCATGGAGATCATTTTCTTTAAGTATGTGGGCCTCTAGGGACTACTGCCTCCATCAGCGGGTGACGGCGTTGAATTTCAAGCAATGCTGGCACTTCTCCATGGGGTGATCTGGGCCTAGACAGAAGAGGCACTCTGAGTGTCAGTCCTTGAGCGGAAGTTGGGTGCCGCACGAGTCGCACTTATTCTTGTGCTCCGAGGGAGTCGGGGATGACACTGCACAAAATCTGACAAAAATTAGAGAGAAATGGAAGAAAAAACAGTGGTAAAGCTACAGATGACAGACTGACGAAGCAGGTGAACTTAACTACGAGGTGCTTTCACAAGTCGATGGCGGGAAAGAACTGGAAGGCAGGCGTGGGGGACCGCCCCTTTATACTGATGTCGCTTGACATCAGTCACCCGACGTGGGTCGGTCCCCCACCAGAGACTGCTAGCTAGAAATTTTTCCATGGGGTCCCAGACGCCTGCCGGCTTCAGTCCTACATGTAATTACCTACTCCAAGAGCCCTCTCAAAGTAAGATCTGCAGTTCCTGAAGAAAAATGCAGTTCCCAGGAACCACAAAAAACACACGCATTAAGAAAATTAAGAGTTATAGCCAACAATGGCAAGAGGCTTTTTCGTGGCCACACGAAAGCATCCCAGAGGCACTGTTAGAGAAAAAAATTCTGGTTCCTTCTAAGCACACCCTCAAGCTCTCTCCTGATTGGCTAATTCATCATAATCTTCACCTCCGAGGCAGTTCAACCTGGTTAGCCAACTGCATATTGTTAGTGATGCTAAAGGACCCCTGGGGTAACAAGATAATTATTTTGTTACCTAAATTGTGAGGGACCCAACACAAACACCCACTCACCCGTGGCACCTCTGCGGTTTAACTGATCTCTAGTCTGCAACACAGCAAAACATTTTATTTGGGGGCCACCAATTTCTCATATCGATGAATGCATAAATAGTAATCTTGCTCGACACACACCTTGAACAGCAAATTCTCAGAGTGCTGATCTGGTGGGTATATGTGTTTGGGGTGTGGGATGAATTTTATCCCAGTTCTGCATCCACTAGTCCTTGGGCTGTATATGGCGGTCTGGTGCTTTCTTAAAAAAAAAAAATACCATTTCACCAGACACCAAGTATGTGGCCGTTTTGGAATGGAGTTAAGAACCCTAAAGTCATAACAGCAGAGAAGGAAGCTCTTAGGAAAAAGGGGAGAGAGGAAGAGAGATGCTGCTTATGACAAAAGTAAAGTGTACTTTTCAAGAACACAGAGTTACATACAGTACACCTGGGGTTGAGCTTGACCTGGAGAAAAATGTTATGTTTTGTAAATCCTGTAGGAGATAAACACTGCAGATACACAATCTGCATATTACGAAGGGGCTGCAATAATTTTATTGAGCAGTCTTTACAAAAGAACGCCAAGTCTAAGAAGCATGCCCTTGCTGATGCCCAATTTATTGTATAGCCGAATCTCAACAGGCATCTGCTGCTATTGGAGCAACCTAAATGCTCAATTCCGATGTGGCAACCCGTGTGCAGCCGTTAATTAGAAATGCATATGCCTTGGCCAAACATGCCAGGCCATATACAGACTTCCAGTGGATGTGTGAGCTTGACAAATATAAAGGGTTGATACTGGGGAAACCTATCTCAGTGACATGTGTCACTTGTTCATTAGTAATATCGCTAAAGTGGAACGCAAGAAGCGTGTGGATGTGGAGAGGAATGTGGACTTCCTTTCAGTAATAGATGGAGCAACAGATTCCAGTGTAAAACAGGAAATCATTTACAGAACAGTAAACAAGGGTGTTTATTTTGTGTCCCTGGAAAATCCAATAAAGCTGATGCAGCATCAATCACAGCATATACAGCATCAATCAGGCTATGCTGTCACAGACAGGGTCAGCAGACTGGAAAAAAAATTCGGCAGGGCTTACCATGGATGGGGCAGCAGTGATGGTATAAGAGGGTGTGTGGCTACACTACTGAAAAGGATCATCCTCATCTGGTCATAATGCACAGGAATGCACACAGGCTGGAGTTATCCCTGAAGAGATCTTAAACATTACCCATAAAAAAAATAAAAGATTGGAACTACTGCTAGGGATACATCTTATTTTTCACTATTAAATCATAAAAACCTGAGAGTCCTATTAGGCAATGGGAGTAAGATGCCCTATTCCAACTAGAGTGGGAGGAACCAGATGGGCACAACACACCTTAACAGCACTGAAAGTCCTCAGCACGGACTATCCCAGGATCCTGCTGCACTTCCAACAGGTATGTTGCGATGAGGTATTAATTTAAGCACAGATTCTTTCTGCAGACAAAAAACGAACTGCCAAAGAAACAACTTGTGCAATTTATGTCTTCTCAGATGCAACATGGCGGATCCCAAGGGGACCAAGCAGCGTAGGCCAAGGTCTACCTTAAGACCATGTAGACCTGAAGATATCTAATGCTACATACATCTTATAGCGGCCGTTCTGGAAGAGTTCAAAGTCAGCCTGCTTCTACAAGCAAATGATACTTCAGTGGGAGAGGTGTTTGAATCTCTTCAGGACCTGAAGGACTACCTTGTAAAGCTGAAAACGAGGGATTTTTTTCCCCAGAATCATGCCTAGTCCCTTTATTTTTAGTTTACTTCACCCAAATAAAAAAAAAAAAAAATTGTCTGATTCTATTCTCTCTCAGAGTAAGACAGCATTAGGTCAGGGGGATACAGCTGTTTTTTGTTTTCTTGTCTTAAAGACCTGGAAAGCATTTATGAAATCTGGATGCTTTGGAAGGACCTAAATTCCATGGACACAGCCCATCTGTTGATGAAGTAGACCAGTTCTTCAATGATAGACACTACCTCACAGTCAATTATCTTAAATGTCTCCAAGAGATTTGAAGACATGCACCAGCTAGACTCCATTATGGTAGCCATGAATCACATTGTGAACTTTAAACAGTGGCCAACAAGCCATGTAGACTTGACAAGTGTTAGAGTGGGCAAATAACTGACTGGGTGGCACCAGGAGATTCATTTTAGCTTAGAGAGGTGGAGCAGAGACTGCATCCCCCATTTGTTTAAGATTATGCGAAGGATGCAGTAGCCGATTTAAATTGGTTCAGACCAGTCCTGACAGAACACAAAATAGAAGCTGTCAGCAGATAAGGACCGCTATGCCCATCCAGTCTGCCTGTAGGCCCTATACATTGTATGTGGCCACTGATCCTATGTGATCAATGACTTTTCATCACTCCCTCCCCTCTCATGCATCCTTAAACCCCTCCACTGTGCGTGTGCCCCCACCTCCTGTGGCAGACTATTCCAAGCACAGACTATCCTTCCAGACGTGTGTAGCACAGTGGACAGACACACCGACACAAAGTAAGGTGAATTTCTTCTACCACCTACAATCAAATTCTCAATGTACTGCCAGGCAGGTCAGGACAGGTACTTTATCTCTTTTCCCCTCCCTAAAACAGGTATACCAATGCTGTAGAAGTAAAGCGGCCATACATTCATCAGGTTTGTAAAGACAAATGCCACAACGTTTTGGGACCAGTAACTAATTCATACTCTACCAGCAAGCACTGCTGTCTGCAAATGTGGCTTTAGCCTAATGAAAAGAAAATCTGATCAGTGAAGTTAGTTAGGAAAGGGGAGTTTGATAGACTTAAGGATCTCATTATATACACATACCATCTAAACAGAAATTTGATCCAGTTCCAGTTGTTGAGTACTGGTTAAAAGTGGCAGAAAGCAAAAAAGGCCTTCGTTGCAGCCATATGGTACACTGAACAAAAAACAAAGCGAGGAGGAGGAAGAAGAGGGAGACAGCTCAGAGTCAGAAACAGAACTAGAACATTTTTTAAGAATGTTTCAGATATTGTGAAAGAGTCAGATTTTTATTTTATTTTTATTTTCACTTCGTTCACCAGGTAAGCACACTGGGCAGAGGTCTGTTTTCAGGAACGACCCAGAGCCACTTAGTAAGCAACTAAGATGTATACAAATTACCAAAGTACAAAGAATACATACTATAGAACACAAAAGAATATAAAAACAGCACTTGAAAACCCAGTTGCTAAACAGACGATTCTCATCCCCCCCCCCAATTTTATTTCCCCTCCAAATCTCAGTCCGTGGAGCCTCTCAGGCATCCTGCCTGTCTGAGGCCCTCTGACTATGCCTCCTCTCCCTCCCTCTGCAGCCCGCACCCACAGCTTAATCCATCCAGGGTGGGTCACCCCTCCTCATGGGTGCTCTTCTAAGTCAGTCTCTGGCACAGGTGAGGGCCCAGACAGAGGAACTGGAAGGCCAATTGAGGCTGACCCAGCAGCAGGCATGGGGATAGGCGTTTTCCATGTTCTGGTGGAGACCCCCTTGTGTGAGCACGCCTGATGCAATGGCGCATGCCAACCCTGCCTGCGTCAGCCATGCTGTACTGTGTGCAGCCCAAGCACTGCAGCGCTCCCAATCTCCACTGGGAACCGCTGGTGCACCAGGCTCATCCCCTGCCCTCCCCTGTAAGGAGAGCAGCCATACTGGCGCTCAATCCTGAACCCGTCCCTACTGACCCCCGAGCTCGTTCCCGAACTCTGGTCGCCAGTGTGGCGCAAGGTGGGGTGTCTAACACCTCGACCCTCAGCACCACCAGGCCGGCGCCAATTCTGTTATATCTGATGAACCTGAATGTATACCCATGTCAGTGTTATGCCCTGGTAGTAGTTCATAAGAAACTACTAGGGGAGAGGGGAGTTTGTATCACAGAGTCTCGTCTGGACATACTGTGATCAAGTCCCAGATTTAATCAGGGTTTTGCCACCCCCCCACCCCACTGTTGAGTCCTGCTTGGACTAGGCCTTCATTCTCTACTAAATCCATTTTATTGCTGTTTAAATTCTTAAACTGTTATGCAAAATGTATATGTCACTTCCAGGTTTGGTGGCAAATAACTGCCTGAGATTGATTAGTCAAAGTTACGGAATAGTCTTAATCACTGTAGTTCAGTCAAGACTCATTCGGAGAGCTCTCAATGTGCTTATTTCAGTTTTATTATACGACAGTGACTTCCTCTGTTTATTCTTGAGCTGCAGCACAGTAAATTCTGAGCAGACAGTCCTAGCACAGTTCAACCAGTCAAGTGCATGCAGCGAGTCTGTGAGCTGAAAAAATGTATTTTTATTTAAGTCTCAGATTACAATACCTCAGCTAACAAGCATTTGTCAATGCCGAATGTTTGCTTGCTGGCACTGGTAGTGTAGGAGTTGAAGAGCTGCATAATAGGAACGGCAGTAAAGTATTAAACTGAAGGCAACCCCACCACCACCCTGCAGAGACTGACAGGCACTGGAGTGTGTCTTTGGGTCGTCAGGCATAACGGCCACGCCATTTCACCACACCCTACCCTGCAGACACCAACAAGTGTCATGGTGTGCCTTGGGGTCTTTGGCTCTTATGCTCACCCCATTCCATCAGGAAATATTGTGAGATGGGTCCTGTGTAGGAGAATGGTGTAAAATTTGGGGCCGAAGAGTCCAAGGCACACCTCGATGCCTCACTGGCTGCAGGGTGTGGAATGGTATGAGCATTACAGGCGAGAATCCCAAGTCACATCCCTGATGCCTGTCAGTCTCTACAGGGTGGGGCGTCATGGTCGGAAACCCTAACATCTCAGGCGTTCGTTGGCATTTTCACTCCAAAATTATCAGCATGGTTTTTTGCGACCCCCACCTCATGAACAGTGGCAATATCAGTTTGCTAGCCGAAAGCTGATTTCGCACAGCGACTACGCCATTTGGCACATGTGCGAAAACACATTTCGAACAGGATGTGAAAAATGACAGCTGTACTGTTCATGGGGAGGTGCAAAAAATGGCAATGTTGAAAGTCTGCAGTTAAAATATTAAAAAACTGAAGTCACAAGTGTGCGTAGAAAATATGCCACGCACACCCGTAATGCAATTACTTTGAACAGCAGATTGTCAACACAGGCATTTTGGAACCTCCGCTCATGAACAGTGTCAATGATTTTCTTAATCTGTCCCGAACAGTGATTTCCCACAGCGACCATGCATTTCTGTGCTGGAAGTGCCAACACACATTTCGGCCATGGTGTGAAAAATGACAGCTGTACTGTTAAGGAAGTGTGGAAAAATGCCAGTGTTAAAAATCTGGACTGAAAACATTAGAAATCCATGAACTTACGAGGGTGTGTGGAAACTGCGCAATGATCACTCGTAACCGTCATTTTATGGACTTTTCACCAAATTTTTTTAACATAGCCATTTTAAACACCTCTGCTCATGAACAGTGTCTGATTTTCTTCTGTCCCGAACACTGATTTCGCGCAATGACTGCACCATTGTGCGCTACATGGATGGAAACACATTTTGGGCGTGGGTGTGAAAAATGACAGTTGTACTGCTCATAAGGAGGTGTGAGCAAATAGCAATGTTGAACATCTGGAGTGAAAATATTGAAAATTTGAGCGTGCATAGGAACAGCGAACGCACGCTAAAACAGTCATTTTTGGTCATTTTCTCACCAAATTTTCAACATAGGGTTTTTTGGGGGCCTACCTCGAACTGTGACACTGTTTTGTAAAATCAGTCCCAAAAGGTGGTTCCACACAGTGACTGCGAAATCACCCTTCGGGCCGGTTTAACAAAATTACTAAATTCATGAGGTGGGGTCCCAAAAACCCCATGTTGAATATTTGGTGAAAACATTCCCCAAAATGCCAGAGATATGCATCAAAGTTGAAAAAACCTTATTACATTATACAGCTTACCGGCATTTCCTCAGTTTGCAGTCGGCTTTGAAGAGTGCAGATGTGTTCCTGGTCCACCGAAGATAGTCGTGCCGTACTCCGGAGGTAAGTATGTGGTGAGGTGGGGGTGTGGGGAGGTGAATGCGCAGAGGGTGCGGGTGGAGGAGTAGGGTCAGGACAGTCAGCGAGGGAAGGTTGTTTCAGGTCTCCCCCTCCCTCTTGGAGAACGCAGGACGTTTGCCATGCTGGGGTGGGCTCCCAGTGTGGCAGCTGAAAGGCTGTTTTGGGGAGGGGGGGCAGTGGAGCCGAAAGGGGATTGGGCACCCCCAGCCATATACACTTGCCACGCTGGGGTGGGCTCCCAGCATGACACCTGGTTGTCTCTTGGGGAAGAACAGTGGAGCAAACAGAGGATTGGGCACCCACGTCAGCCATATAGACTGCCATGCTGGGGTGAGCTCCCAGCGTGGCACCTAGAACCCTGTTGGGGGAGCGCAGCAGAGCCAACTGGGGATTGGGCACCCCATCGGCCATACAGTGTGTGCGTGGGGGGAAAGCATGTGCACGCAATATGCACGCATGTGTGTGGGAGGCACGCATGAGATAGCTTATCGCTGCTCACTGAAGCAGCGCTCTCCCTTTCAGCTGTACGGCACTGCATTTTTAATTGCAGTCAGACAGCTGCAGCATTCATGGGCAAACAGTGGCCGCGCCTGCAAACAGTGACTGAATTGGAAGACAGGGTGCCTCACCTCCGAAACTCGGATGGCATGCATTTTTGCACATGCGCAAGCAAACATAATAGCTTTTACTAAGGTTCCACCTCGTTGACGGGGAGAAGAGAAGGAAAAGACATACAGGGTAAACATTATGCTGGAACACATGAAGCAGCACTCTAGAAATGGATACTGCAACTACAAAATCTACAAACAGAAAGTTACATAAATATAACAGTAGCAGGATAATATACAGATAAACCCAAAAGGAGGCAGCCTAGGAGGCCTTGCCAATGATGCAGGAATAGACAATGGGGTGCCAGGTAAAGGCAAGGTGTGTAAACAGATAGCAAGGGGAGAGTGGAAGGGGAGTGCAAAGGAGAGAGGGGATGTGAGATAGGTGGGAGATGGGGGGGTAGAAGAATCAAGGCTCCCATGTTGGGTCAGCATAGAAGTGCTGGGATGGAACATCAGAGAACAGAGGTGACAAGGCCAGCCTTAACTATTCTGGGCCCCTGTGTAGCCCCCCCACTCCATTCTCTGTGGCCCCCCCACAATCCAACATTTACACCTCTCCTGCACCACAGTTCTGTACTATATCAAGACCTGTTGGGGTAGGGGACAGGAGTGATCAAGCTACTGAAACAGAAAAGTGCCCACCCTCCTTGACTGCTGTTGGGAGAGTGTCAGATGTGGCTCTCTGGCAAGCAGCACTGAGGCCAGAAAAAAATACCCTCATCCCTGCTTCACTGGCCTAGCCCTGGTGGAGGGAGGAGCCTGGGGGACTAGGTCATTAACTCCACTTGCTTCTCTGCTGAGAAAGACCGATACAGACCGACCGAGACCGATCGACCCAGAGAGACACCGACTGACCTGGAGAGACACCCACCCACCCTTAGTGGGGAGAAAACTAAATTTAGCTCTTGGGTCCAGAAGAAGTGATGCAAAATGATGCCCCAGTCAGAACCAACTCTCCCTTCCCTGGTCCTGACTCCACGCTATCTGGTGGCATGCAGTAACCCCTCTCCCTGATCCAGCCAACTACATCAGAGGTTTAATTTAACGTTGGTGAAAGATAAGGCACTGGAGTGTGCAGCAAATTTAATTCTGGGCAGGGTAAAGCTAGTAGACCTGGTACAATACTGCTGTTAATACAGGACAGGAGGGACAAGGAAGTCAAGTGTTTTCTTTTAAAAAGCAGGCATGTGCAGCAAATTGAGTAAAACTAGACTTTTTCTCTTCACACCACAGAATCTGCTGCACTCACTTTTTAAAAGAAACACTTGGACTTTTGTCCCTCCTGTCCTGCATTAATAAAAGCACCTCACCTCCCACCTGGCCTCCAGCAAGTACATGTTCCCATCCTGCAGCCTGTTTCATAGGACCTCCCCTGTAGCCCCCGACTCATCTTGGTGGCCCTTTTCTGCACTTCTTCCATCCTGTCTTAGCCCTTCTTCAGGTGTGGGTTCCAGAACTGCATGCAGTACTACTGGCGTGGCCTTTCCAGGAATCTATACAAGGACAATAGTACTTCCTTATGCCTACTGCTTATTCCCCTGCCACTGCATCCCATCATTGTATGTGCCTTGCCCGCTGCCTTAGTGCACTGAGCAGAATGCTTCAGCTTATCAGATACAAAATACCCCAGATCCCTTTCCTCCCATTTCTGCTGCACCCTCACCCACCCATCCCATCTTTGGTTCTACCCAGGCTCTTCCCTAATGTGCATAAGTAGCAACCAGTCACACTGAATTTCAGCTACCACAGTTTGTACCACCTTGCCAAATTCCCCAAATCGTTTTTCTGTATCCTTATGCCCTCTTTGGGGTCCACCCTCCTGCAGATTCTTGTGTCATCCAGAAAAACATATACCTTTTAATTTTTATTTCTGTCTTTGGTGACCGGGTAAGGCCTACTAGGCACAGGTGCCTGTTTTCAAGGGCGACCTGGGAGCACTGGGCAGTTAAGTGACTTGCAGAGAGTCACACAGGATGCAAGCAGAGGTTGTGAGAATCAAACCAAGGTCTGTCTGCTGGATGTACCAAGCTCATTCACAGCTCGTTACTCTAACCTCTAGGCTATACTGCCAGGGCTTGATGGCTTAAAGTGATAAATCATGGTATGTAGAGGGCTCTAGACTATACTGCCATCTTTGCTGCCCTTCTCTGCAGGGCCTTCAGCCTAGTTATATCCCCTCCTTAAACACTTAACACAGTAGTCCAGGTGCAGCCAAACCACGATTCTGTACCAGGGGCCCAGGACAATATAACCTTCTTCCAACTTCTGACCCCCCTCCCACCCAGAACCATGATGCATCACTTTAAGCCATCGAGCCCTGTGCAGCAAGTACCACTACTTGCTTTTTTGCACATGTAAGGTCATTCTTTTTAGGTTAAGTGAGTTTGGATGGAGAAAGAGAAGGACTGATTTAAATGCAATCAGTAGGAGAGTCTGGATAACAGCAACGTACATGGTTTAAATGTTTGTGTGTTATAAAGGTAATTTTTGCTGCTGGAAGCTTTTCCCCACAGAACATTTCATGAAAGCCTTTACATGATAGGGAATGCTTACAGGTAAATTTAACCCACTTTTCAATACTGCAAGCTGAGGTGGTTTCCTCAATTGTGCGGACTGGAAAGCAGACAGATTTGTAGGGCAAGATCGGATACTGCAAACATTTTATTTTGAAGAGGGACTCTAGTCTACCCTATACGTGCATTCTGAATTTAGTGTAAGTATTTTGCGCGACACACACACACACACACACACACACACACACACACACACACACACACACACAGCCTGTTTTACAGGCTACAATATTAACTTAACCGAGCGAGGCCTCTGAAAGTCCTGGGCACAAAATATAGTACGGTGTGGTCACCAGGCAGGACACTTACCAAGCGGTCAGAAAAAGTGATACGCCAGATTCGCATCTTGCTTAGTTTTCCACTCTCGACCACCGCGCTCCATCCTCTATCTCCTGCTTCTTTTGTGTCGCAGGGTGCTCTGGTAGGCACAGACAGCAAATCACTTCCTCAGCACACTGGCAACTGACTGGCAGATGGGGGGTCTGCAGCGTGATATTCATACCAAGCAGCTGGAACCCCAATTGGGCAGAGGGAGCAGTGGGGGGGGGTTCGCATGTGATAGAGCAGCGAGAAAGCACTAAGCAGGCGCTTCCTACAGCCAGAAGATTGGAAATTGAAAGGGACAGTATTAAAAAGCATTGGAGGCTGTAGTTACCACGGCAGTCTACCGTCAGGCCCTCAAGGTGCAGAGGCACGGCTTGCACCTTGCCAAGGCCAGCCCCGAAAGGCGACACTAGGTGAAATAATTACAGCTGTTAGGTGCTGATGGAGTAGGAGTTTGAATGGGCCCAATTTTAGTTCGGATGAGATCTCTGTGGAGGGTGTTCTACCAAAGCAGTACTCTGTAAGCAAAATAATGTTGCCCTTGGGTTGTGCAGCATCTGGGAACAAGGAATAGCAGATTTACTGAGCTATGCGTGCACTGGGAGCTGCACTAGGGGCTTAGAAGCTTTTGGACTCCAAGAGATGTGAGCCCTGTCACAAACTCACTCCACAGGTCAGGCCCTCTGCTCCCACAGTGCCAAACCTCTAAGTTCAATATGTGAACGGAAGACAAACAGGGTAACCTTCTTGTCAGAATTACCTACTAGCCTCAAGTACTGGGGTCAAATATGAACCCTTTTTCACTAGCACACCCAAACAGGCTTGGATATCAATTCGGGGAAATGCAGTGCAATACTTCACCCAGTGGGCACCTAGCCTGGTTCACAATTTTACCCTTTTGACTCAGTTTCAGACCTAGGTATATTCTTACCATAGCAAGATAACACACTTTAACCCTTAACAGTTTGTCATAATTATCCAATACTGTTTCAGCCTCCACATACAAAAGAAGACTCTAGCAGGATTAAGGAAATCAAACCATTTACTAAAATTAAAAGTAGTAAATACATACAAAACATAGAACAGAACAAAACGTCAAAATAAAAGAATTTCAGAAACAAAAACGCCTATTAATTTCTAGCCCTAACCCAGTTCCTAGTTGGTATTGCCCAACTGTAACAGAAGTGCCTTTTTTTTTTCCAGGCACACAATGGTTGTGTCCGTTTAGGAGTCCAGAGATACAAGGGTCCACTCCTTTCAACCAGAGTGATAATCCAGCATGTCCCACCTATCCTGTGAGGTTACAGCTCATGAGGTCACTGTTAGCCTGTAATTTGTAACCTGACCAAGAATATCCAAAAGATGCGTCATTTTACCGCTGGCTAGAAATCTGCGAGGTAACAATATCAAAATAGGACTCTGATCAGAGCATTCACCTTCGATCCTTAGAAAAACACATCATGGCAAGCAGTTCTCATAGTGGTGAGAGATGCAACAGTTAAAATTTGTGGCTTCCTAGGATGCCATAAAAGATGGCGTTTCTATGGCTTTCCTGGACTTCAAAGTAACTGAAGTTTTACAATGTTATATAAAACAGGCATGACAAGAGATGTCAACAGGAAGCTTCTCAAATTCATTCACTGGGTCAGTGTTACTATAGCCAATTGTTTTCAGCTAGCCAGGGTCTTTGGGGTCAAAAATCATGCCCCTTTAAAAGCTGATGACTGCCATTTCCCCAAGCAGACATTCAAATACATATATTTATATCACAAATATAATTATAACTAGTAGAGGATTAATCATGTTACAAGCCCTAGAAGTGTTTTAGTTAACAGGCAGGTTTGATACCGAATCCTACCGTTTAGCCAAAGCCATTCAGTTTGTGCATATAGATCACAAGTGTGCGTGAGACGAGCTGTACCAGTGAGCAGTCTGCATGCTTTGAGTGCAACAGTTATCCTATGGAGGGATGTGACTGAGGCAGAGTCATAAGTGACCAGCCCATAATCAATTATAGAGAGGACGGAGCTATATATTGCTAGTCTTAGAGCCTCGGGCATCAGGTAGTGCTTACGTCTTAAGTAACCCAATCCTTATATAGACAGCTTTGGCTGCGTTCTCAATGTGCTGCGCACAGGACAGGGAGACATCCAGTTACCCCAAGATATTTGAAATGCTGGATCTGTTCAAGTGGGAAGCCCGTGCAGTTTCTGACGGTGAGAGTTTATGATTTGTGCTTATTGTGTGAGCTGCCAAAAAGCATGACTTTAGTTTTTTGGTAGCTCAGCACCAGTCTGCGATTACTAAACCACTCCTCCACTTTCTGAAAAGTGTGCTGTAGGTGGTGTTCCAGAAGTTTAGGGTCAGGGTTACTAGTGTAAATAACAGCGGCATCTGCTTAGAGGAGGATCTGTTGATGACAGGAGCTAGGGAGGTTGTTTACAAGGAGGCTAAAAAGGAGGGGTCCCAATATACAACCCTGAGGGACTCCAGAACAGACAGGCTGCCATTCAGGGAGGACATTACCCATCTTCACCTGTTGGTAACGGTCCTCTAAGTAACTTCTGAACCAGTCTGTGGTATCCTTGGAGATCCCAGTGCTGGACAGTTGCGAGTAATAGTGCGAGGTTAACTGTATTAAAGGCCTTGGACAATTAATGCTGCGCCCACTTAATTCCCTTGGTCTTGTGATTTATGAATGAAACCTGTGAATTCCAAAAGTGCTGTGGTAGTGTCTTGCCCCTTTCTGAATCCATGCTGTTGTGGGCATTGGATACAGTATTTTTCCAGGTAATCCACCAGCTGATCTGCAGCTATGCGCTCAAGCGCTTCAGGAGGGAAGGACGGAGATTGGCCTATAGTTAGCATGTCATCAGGTCACCGTCACTTCTGTGCACAGGGGTTATTAAGGCTGATTTCCATAACTGAAGGAATTGAGCCAGCCTTAGGTGATCAGTTCAGTGTCTTCGTAAGTGGTGCCAGTGTTTCTTCCAAGGTGAGGACAACCAGTCTGAGGTGCAATGTATCTTCACCGTGCCTTGATTTCCCCTAGTACCTTGCTTAAGTATTTTCTAGCCACACTCAAAGGGACCTCTTTAAAGCAGAATTTTTTTGGGGGAGAACAGGTGCTAGTCTTCAGTACCCAGAATACTATTTATGGTGGTATCCTCAAAGGTCCGGCAGGGGAACAATACCAAAATCCATAAAGGCATTACTAAAATGTATTAGCTATGGTCACTGGGTCTAGTGTCGGGGCTTCACTGATGTTGAGCATAGTAGGTGCCATCTTGGGGTCTTTCCCTGTGACATCTTAAGTTACTCTAAAAGTTCTTGCGGTTGCCTCAGGAGTGGAGGGCACTTCCCTGTAGTATTTGCTTTTTTCAAGGCAGATAGCCTGGGTGCACTCATTCCTGGCTTTTTTGTATTCTTGCACATCTGTTGCCTACCAGTGTCTCTTGCACAGTGCCAGAGGTGATCCCTGGTTTTCATGTGACTAAAGTTCAGATGTTATCCATGGGTTAAAGGTGCCCTTGACTATTAGTTTACATAAATGTGGACATGCAAATTGCAAGCAGCATTAAAGTGATTGATAAAGTGATCCAGCGCTACGTCAATGTCATTGGTCAAGCAGAAACCAGTCCAGCCTTCGTAGGTGCAGTTTTAATGGCTCAGGATGTCCCTGTTTTAAGACCCGACTATAAATTGTCTTGGGAGGGGGCCTACTGAATTTGTTAGCCAAATACAGGTAATAAGGGAATGGTCACAAAGTATCGGGGAGCACAGTCACATTAGAGATGCATTCTGGGTGGTTGGAGTGTATCCAGTCCAGCAGGGTACTTGTCCTAATGTTGTAGTTTGTTCTGGTAGGAGAGGTGAAGTACAATTATGCAAGAACTTACCTTAAAAAGTAGATATGAGAGGCTCTTGCAGTAGGTACCAACAGTTAGGACTAAGCTGCCGGGTGCTAGGACCACAGAGTTTCTAGCTAGCAGTGTCTGGCGGGGGGGAGAAATCACCCCCCGGTGTCACGTGACAGATGCCAGCTTGCCACTACATAGGGAGTAGTCCCCACGCCCACACTCCAGTTCTCCCACTGGAGACCTAGATGTTCGACAGGAGTTAGGAGTGGACTCCTGCAGCTAAAAGGCTGTGCCAGGAGAAAAAGAAAGCCAGGGGGAAGGTGGGAGAGAAAGCAGTACCTACTCCAAGACAGTCTCTCAAAGATCTACTGTTACAGTACGTTCTTGCAAAACTGCACCATCTTCAAGAGGGCCCTTGCAGTAGGTACTAACAGTTAGGACAGAGTCCCAAGCGGTCAAATTCAGACAAGTCTGAGACACGGGAGGTAGAAACAAGTCTGCAGTAAACAGGGATCTTAAGAGACCCTGAAGAACAGCTACTCCAAAGCCCGCTCTGTGCCTAGAAGCAATGTCCAGACTGTAATGTTTAGTGAAAGTGTGAACAGAACTCCAAGTGGCATCAGCACAGATATCTGCGGCGGAGACATTCCCAAAACAAGCAGTAGAAAAAGCCATGCCTCTTGTTGAATGACCCTTAACCTCCCCTAGAAGGGGTTTGTACACTGACAACAAAAGGTGATGCAGTTTGCCAACCACTTTGACAAAACACTGCTTTGTAACTGCAGCGCCCTCTTTTGGGCGCTAAAGAAAAACAATTGGCCAGTTTTACGGACTGGCTTTGTCCTGTTCGCGCAGTAACAAAGAATCCTATGCACATCTAGTGTGTGCAGGATTGCTTCACCCAGATTGGAATGCTCAGGGTAACACTGGCAACTCAAGAGTTTGATTTAAGGTGTGCTCTGAAACCACCTTAGGCAAGAATTTAGGATTTGTAAGCAGAGCCACCCGGTCTCTGAAAAATTAAATAAGGCTCCTTACACATCAGGACCTGAAGCTCAGAAATCCTTCAAGCTGAAGTAATAGCAACTAAGAAGAGCGCTTTCCATGAAAGGCAGCACATGTGAACTCGCTGCTGGTTCAAATGGTGACAATGCAAGTTTTTCCAAAATAAATTTTGGATTCCATGGAGGAGCAGGGCTCCTGACTGGGGGGTTTCAAATGAACGATCCCCTTTAAGAAAGTCTTGAGACTTCCAGCTGAGCCAAGTTTCTGCGCCTACAGGGATGTGGTAGGCAGAAATGGCACATAAGTGGGCCTTCAAGGTCGAATAACTAAGCCCCAAGTCCAAGTACAGAAGGTAATCCAGGACCTTTGGAACAGGACATGTAAAATGTTCCAACCCTTTCAAAGTGGCTCATATGGAAACTTTTCCCATTTCATCGCATACGTGGCTTTGATGGACGGCTTTCAGGCCTCCACTAGAACCTGGGCTACCCTCTGGGAAACCCCAAAGCAAGCGGCAGCTATGTCAGTAGGTGCCATGCATGCAGGTGCAGGGAAGGGAGGCAGGCCTGGATGGACCAGGGTCCCTTGTTCTGGTGTCAAGTCTTGACAAACTGGTAGTGGTACTGGAAGATCCACGGACAGTTGCTGAAGTAGAGAACACCAAACTGGTCTGGGCCAGAAGGGAGCGATCAGAATCATTCGTGCCCCTTCTCCCCACAGCTTTAATAGAACTCTGCATCGGAGGAAGTGGAGGGAAGGCGTACTTTAACCTCCCCTTCCAACACAGACAGAGCGTCTCGCCAGAGGACACCATGCCCTGGAGAGAGCAAGAAGAAAATTGGTAGTTTTGCACTGGATGAGGATTCGAACAGATCTAGGTCTGGAGTTCCCCACCTCTCAAAGACGTCCACCACTGTGTCTCCATTTCGACTCGTGGGCTCTTGCTTGAGCATGACTGAGCACATCTGCCAGGATATTTAGAACGCCTGGAACATGTACAGCTGTCAGATGAAGGTTGTGGCTGACTGCCCAATTTCATACCCTCACTGCTTCATAACAAAAAGGGGGGTATGGTGTGTGCTGCCCTGTTTGTGTACCAGACAATGCACATGTTGTCCATGTGGACCATGAGTGGTCCGGGCTGAATCAAATACTGGAAGGCTTGTAATGCCTTCAGAACTGCCCGCATCTCCTGAATATTGATGTGGAGTGGTAGTTAGTTGTCTGATCAAAATAAAAAATTACTCACCTTAGTAATGGTTCTTCTAATGGAGTCTTGCTATATTATGACATATGCAGTTTGTCCCAACCTTAGAACTGCTCCGGAGGTGAAAGTTAAAGTCCATGCCAGGCATGGAACTTAGAGCTCTGTTGAAGATTCTGTTCTTCAAACTTAAATGGTCAGATCTTTACTAGCAAAAACTCACTAAGACTGTGTGGAAGCTGTAAACCTACACTAGCCAACTGACTACCTAATTAAATAAACACATTTTTTGGTGCCACAATAAAGACTCAAGTCAGGAGACCCAAAAAATGACAAACACAACAAAGATCACCCCAAAAAGAGGGGTGAAAACAAGGTGGGCATCTAAAGAGTGCCAATGCTGCCCTGCCCACCCACATCCCCAAGAGTAAGGTTCCGAGAGGGGCGAATATAATATAGAAGACTCATTAGAAAAACAACATTACTAAGGTGAGTAATTTTTTCTTCAAACATGAAGTCTTGCTATATTAAGACATATGCAAACTACACAGCAGTACCTCCATGGAGGAGGGACAGAACCTACTTAGGAAATAGGCTCTGAAGCACAGCTGTGCCAAAAACGAGCATCACTCCTAGCCTGGATGTCCAGGGAGCAATGCTTAGTAAAAGTGTGCACCGTTTTCCAGGTAGCTGCTTGACATATCTCTAGGATAGGGATGTCCCTGGCAGCAGCCAGAGACGCAGCTGTACCTCTGGTGGAGTGAGCCCTCAGGCCTGAGGGAGGAACTTTACCCAGTTTCTCATAGCAGAATTTGATACAAGAGACGATCCACATGGCAATGGATCCTTTAGTGGCAGGTTTCCCTTTGCCAACCTCACCATAAGTGAGGAACAGTTGGAGGGAGTTAAACCTGTGACCTTTGGTACGATCTATGTAGTAGCCAAGTGATCTTTTGACATCTAAACTGTGCAACCTCCTCTCACCAGAAGAGGAATGGTCAGTGAAATACACAGGGAGAGACAGATTGATTAATGTGGAAATCTGAAACCACCTTAGGCAAGAACTTTCGGTTAGTCCTGAGGACTACCTTATCTCTGTGAAAGGAGATAAAATCAGGCTCCACTGACAATGCTTGTAACTCACTTATGCGCCTGGCAGAAGTGATGGCTACCAAAAAAACAGTTTTCCAAGTCAAGTACTTGAGCTCTGCTGAAGACAAGGGCTCAATAGGGGGTTGCATAAGCTGGGCAATGCAAATATTAAGATCCCAGGCAGGAGAAGGATCCCTGAATGGGGGGGTTGGTGTGAAGCAACCCTTTGAAAAACTTGGAGAATACAGGATGAGCTGAAAGAAGAGGGTTTACCTGCTGACAAGAAAGCAGACACGGCTGCCAAGTGCACTTTTAGGGTAGCTGGTCTCAGCCCTAAAGTATTTAAATGAACCATATAATCCAGGACTGTGGGTAAGTCAGCAGATTCTGGGGAAATATGCATTCCAGAGCACCATATGGAAAATCTCTTCCATTTGGAATTATAAGTAGCCCTGGTGGAAGGCTTCCTGGAACCCTTCAGAATATCCAATACACCTTGGGAAAGGTGTAGGTCAGCAAACACTCTTCAAGAACCAGGCCTTGAGATTGAGAGATTTGAGGTTCGGGTACCAAACCCTCCCCTGAGCACAGGATAACAGATTGTGATTCCTGGGAAGACACAGGGGAAGGTGGACTGCTAAGGACTTAAGGAGTGGGTACCAGGGCTGTCTGGGCCAGTCTGGAGCAATCAGAATCATCTTGCAGGATTGAGACCCGATTTTTACTAGCAGTTTGAACAGGAGAGGGAAGGGTGGAAAGGCATAGAGAAACTTCCCTTCCCAACTGAGGAGGAAGGCATCCAGGGGGACTGAGCCCAACACTGGGGCCTGCAACAAAAAGGGAAGTTGGTGATCGTCTGGGGCTGCAAAAAGATCTATCTGGGGTGTGCCCCATCTGGCAGATACCACCTCCAGAACTAGGGGATCCAGAGCCCATTCGTGATGGCCTTGGGAAATCCTGCTGAGAGCATCTGCCAGGACATTGTCCTTGCCTGGGAGGTGTTCAGGGAGTAAGCCAGAGACCACTTCATTGCTTCGGTGCACAAGGCCGTAGACAGAGTGCCCCCTTGCTTGTTGATGTACCACATTGTGGTGTTATTGTCTGTGCCGACTTTAATAACCTTGTTCTGAACAGATTTGGAAAAAGCTTGAAGTGCTAGAAAAACTGCTCAGAGTTCCAACAGACTGATGTGGAGCAGAGATTCCTGAGGGGACCACAATCCCTGGGTGGTGAGGTCGCCCATGCGAGTTCCCCATCGCAATAGGGATGCATCTGTAGTAAGGATTAAGGAGCGAGACTGAGGGGTAATGGGACCCCCCCCCTCTCAAATTGCCCTGGTCCTGCCACCACTGAAGGGCCTGGATCAGGGTTCGAGTCACTGGAATTAATTTGGTTAGAGGGTCCTTTCTTTGAGACCAAAAGGCTCTCAAATGGAACTGGATGTCCCTCATCTGAAATCTGGCTCCCTGCACTACTGCTGTCGAAGCAGCCATGTGTCCCAGGAGCTGTAGAAAGTGCCTTGCTGGTCGAGAGACCTGCAGGGTGAAGGAGGAAGCCAGAGAAATCAGGGTATTTGCCCTTTCCAGAGGAAGGAAGGCTCTGGCTTCTTGTGTATTCAGTTCTGCACCTATGAAGGTGAGAAGCTGGACAGACTCTAGGACCGACTTTGGAAGATTGAGAAGTTAGCAGTTGCTGAGTTACTTGAAGGTGTAACCTGACTTGGTCTGGGGACTGGCCTACTATGAGCCAGTCGTCCAAGTAAGGAAAGATGGTAATTTTTTGCCTTCTTAAGTGGGCAACTGCTACTGCCAGGCATTTTGTGAATATCCTTGGGGCAGATGTAAGGCCGAAGGGCATTGCTCTGAACTGGTAATGACCTGAGGGCAGTTCGAATCTGAGGTACTTTCGATGGGAGCTTCTGATGAGAACATGAAAATATGCATCCTCGAGGTCCAGGGACACTAGCCAGCCCCCTGGCCTTAGAGAGGGTAAAATAATTCCCAGAGTCACCATTTTGAATTTTGGTTTTAAAAGGTGCTTGTTTAGATACCCGAGATCCAGGATGGGCCGCCATTCTCCTGTCTTTTTTGGGGGTAAGGAAGTACCTGGAGTACAACCCTTTGCCTTGGTGTAGGGGTGGAACCCTTTCCACAGCTCTGAAAGCCAGGAGGGTAGAGACTTCTGCCTCCAGGGCGAGAGCCTCTGAAGGATTTGCAGGTGGAAAGGATCCGATTCTCATCTTTGGAAATTTTTTTTGAAGCTGAGAACCAGTCCCTGGCTTACTACTTCCAGCACCCACTTGTCTGACGTTAGAGACTCCCAGTCCTGGACAAAGTAAGCCAGCCTGCCCCCTACAGGTAGTGGAGAATCGGCCCTGGGCACCCCATCAGGGTGCCTGTTTAGCAGGGGCTTTAGGCTGAGGGGTGGAAGCAGGCCTGCCTGCACCCAGTCTGCCTCTCCCTCTAAAGAACCCCTTCTGTGCAAAAGCTGAAGAGGAAGCCTGGGCTTGGTAAAAAGGCCTACCCCTGCGAGGTTGCCTCTGGGGAGTGACTTGCCTTTCCTTGGCCTGTGCACTCCTATAGGTGGTCCTATATTCATCCATTTTCTTCATGTAAGTCTCTGTTTGCTCCCCAAACAGAGAGTTGCCCACAACAGGGAAATCCATGGCCTTAGTCCGGGTATCCTGTGACAGGCTAGTACATCTGAGCCAAGCCAGTCTACGGAGAGCCACAGATGTAGCCATGACTCTGGATGATACATCATTAGAGTCCACTGCAGCATGGAATTGCACCTTGGATGCCTCAATACCATCAGCAGCCACCTGCTCCAGCTCTTTTGCCAGCTGGCCAGGAACCTGCTTTGCTAGAGCCAAAACCGTATCCCATCCGGATTTTTGATATCTAGCAACATAAGCCATATAATTAGTCTGAGTCCTAAGGAAGTTGCCATGTACTGTTTCTTTGCCATGGCATCTATCTTTCTGGAGTCCTTGTCAAGGGGGTGAGAGGCTAAGGGAACATTTGCCTTGTCACAGGCTGCAGCCTGCACCACCACCACGTGGCTGCATTGTTGTGTAAGGAACTCCGTATCAGAGCCTGATAATGCATACCTTTTGTCCATTCTTTTATCAACAGGAGGTATGGTGTGAGGAGTTTTTAAAATCTTTACTGTCCGTTTCCAAAAAGATTTATGCAGAGGAATAGACATTCTCCTAGACTTGGGATATCCATCATTTCTACAAAATCAGGCTCTTCCCGATCATCCACAGCTTCCTCCATGGGGAGCTGGAGGGTTTCAGCCACTTTTTATAAAACATGAAATGAGAAGGGACTCAAGCCTAGGGCGAGACGTCCGTTCAATGGGCACATCCAAACTTTCAAAACCACACCTCATACTCCCTCCCGGTTCATAAAATTCTCTAAATAATACTCTTGAACCGGAGGAACTGACCGAACCGAGCGCTTACCTGATGCCGGTTCGGTCGGAACCGGGGAGAGTGACTGAACAATTTTTATTGCTTTAGCTATTTCTTCTACGGTTGGAGAAGGAAGTTTTGACTCCACACCAGCTGATTTTCTAGATTTGTTGAAACAGACTCAGAGTCGGCTCTCCTTTTGCCCGAGGAAGTATCGCCCTGGTCAGCGGGCACTCCCTCCGGTTCAGTTGAAACCGAACCAGGCTGGCCATCTGGGTCAGCAGACTTTTTGGCCTCCCGTTCCCCGAGACTACCAACTCTCTTATCCAGGATAGCTGCAGGAAAACCCTTGCAAATCTGGCAGTCTGAATTGAGGTGGTCAAACCCCAGACAATAAACATGTGGTGTGGGGGTCAGCCTTGGCAAAGGCTTCCCCACATACAACAGTGCTGAAACCCAGTGGGCCCGGTTTTTCTTTTGGGTTTCTCAGACAGTGCCAGCCTAACCAAAAACTTGCCCGTTTACGGCAACCTGCCAAGCAAGACTCCCTTATTGGTTCCCAACCGTGTCACGGGTCGTGGAAAAAACGTAATCTCTTTTTTTTTTTAGAACAGATAAGAACCGGAACCGCACTTCTAAAAGACTAATGTAATAGAAGTAACTTGATCGGTTCAAACCGAACCGATGAAAATGTTTACAAGTTCCACACAGAAATAAAATGTAAAACCTATCTAGTACTTACAATACCACAGAGAGCTTGAACTGACCGGTTGCGGTTTAATTTCGGTTAAAAAACCGAAAACTTTTAAACTTTAACCGACAAAATGAACCGAGCAGAAGGAGGAATCTCCGGAGCGACTGTTCAGTGAGGCGGAGTAAAGAATCTGACAGTTTAAGTTTGAAGAACAGATAGAATCTTCAACAGAGCTCGAGCTCTAAGTTCCATGCCTAGCATGGACTTTAACTCTTTCACCTCCGGAGCAGTTCTAAGGTTGGGACAAACTGCATGTCATAATATAGCAAGACTTCATGTTGTTTGAAGCTTAGAGTCTTGCGAGCACACAGGTGGCCTCCCCAACCTGACACCTGTCGGGGTCTGTGATGGAAGGCCTGTGCGGAACGAGACACCTTGAGTAAGGTTGTCTGGGTCCTGCCACCACAACAGGTCCCGAACCATCAGGTCCAAGACCAGGATCTCGTGGTTCAGATAATCGGATCTCTGGTCCCACTGAACCCTGAGTGTCCATTGTGACACTCATGTGAAGTCTGGCTAGGGGAACTGTAGGGATGGCTGCAGCCATAAGACCAAGACGAAGAAGAATCGATCTTGCCGACGTCCTTCTCTGTGAGGCCACCAGATGTGCCAGTCTTCAGGGTTTCCATCCTATCGAAAGGCAGGAAGGCCCCGCCCTGGACTGTATCCAAAACTGCCCCAATAAACTAGAGCTATTGGGTAGGAGAAAGGTGGGATCTGGGATAGTTTACTGTAATGCTCACCTGTCAGAAAAGGTCCAGAGTTGTGCTCAGGGACTTAACTGTCCCTCGATGGTGTTGACAGAAGCCAGTCAGAGGTAAGGGAACACCTGTATCAGTCTGTGCAGTGCCACTTCCACCACCACCAGGCATTTCATGAACACTGTGCCAACAAAGGGCCAAAGAGAAGAGCTGTAAATTGAAAATGCTCTCCCAGAAAACAGAACCTGAGAAACTTGCGATGTGGCAGAAAAACAGGGCTATGGAAGTAGGCATACTTCTTATCCAGTGCGCAGAGCCAATGGCCCTTCTGTAAGAGAGGAAGCAAGCTTGGTAGAGATTGCACCCTGGATCTCTTATTCCACAAAGAGATTTAATGAGCTGATATCCAGAATGGGCCAGAGATCACCAGTCTTCGGCACCAGGAGGAAGTGAGAGCAGAACCCTTTTCCCTGCTGATTTATGGGAACCGGTTCTATTGCTGCTTTTGCTAGCAGAGTGCTTATTTCTGCTACCAAAGGGATGTGGCTTTGGGGTAGAAGGGGTGATCTGGAGGAACGAAGGATTTGTGGGAGGGCTTTCTATGAACTATTGTGTGGCCTTGAGCCACCAGCTGGAGTACCCACAAGTCTGTGGTTACTGCCTCCCACCCCGGCAGGTATTTGGCAAACAGTCATCCTATCAGATCCTTTGTGACTCGTTCCAGAGGGAGGAGAGGGAGGGAGGAAGGAAGAGCATGGAGCCAGGAGGAAGTGGGGAGAGTGGAGGCAGTGGCATGCAAGGCTCTATGGGACCTGGCTTGGGGGGCCATGCCTGCCTAAGTGGCAGGACGTTTAGTCAGACGTTTGTTCCAAGACAGTTTTTGCTGGCGATGCTGCCACCAAAATGGCTGCTGCCTCGGTTTCTGAGGGAGTTTATATGTGAACTGGACAGAGCGCAAGGCTTTGCCCTTGTCCTCTAAAAATCAGTAATGATATTCTTGACATCCCTTCCAAACAAGGCTGGACCCCTGAAATGAGCGTCTTGGATGGCTGTCTGGAACTCTGGTGAGACCTGAAATTCTCATCCACACGTGCCTCCGTAAGCTGATGAGGTGGCTGTTCCCCTAGCAGAGGTGTCTAGTGCATCATAGGTGGCCCTCAGGGTGAGTCTTACTGGCAGACCCAACCAAGCCTGCCATCTCCTTTAACTGAGAGTCCAAACTCCAGTTGGACCAAAACAGATTTTTGGTAGACCCCCATGTGAGCCACGTAATTCAGAGCTGAGATGGCCAAAGTGGAAGAGGAGCAGACCTTCCTGTACTGGTCAGCGACCTTAGATTCACTGTCTGGTGGAGAGGTGTCAAGATGCTTTGGTTTGGTCGACCTGTCCTGGGCAGCACTGATGACCACTGAGTCTGCCTTAATGTGAATGCTCAAGTGGTCTTTGCCCTGTGGGGTATGATATAGTCTATCCGCCTTTCTAGCCACAGGTGCTGGCTGTTTCCAAACTGTAGAAGCCAAATCCTCATGTGGCCCTTTCCAGGGCAGGATGAGGGTTTGCGACAGATCTGACAATTCTAAGTGTTCAGCCAGTCTGTCTCTGTAGATCCTGGGTTTCTGTATGCCAGTCATGTGCCACTTGGATTTTTCCAAGAAGTTCCGTAAAGGAGGGGTCCTCTGGCAGAGACTTGGGTGACACCTTGGGTTTTGGATCATCCGGCATCTGGGAACTCCGAGCCGGAAAGAACAGAGTCACTTTCTGAATCAGACAGATGGTTTCTGTCGGGAGAAGTGAACTCTGGTAAAACTATGTCCACCAGCCTGGAGAGGTCTGCAGGTCAGCCGATCTCAGACATTAGAGGGTGAGCCGACTGCTCTAATGGCCTTCTAGACATCGTATGCCATGGGGCTAACAGCGGGATGGGTTTAGGAGACAGCTCTAGGGGCCGGCGTTGGGGCCAACTAGGTCCGTTTCTCCAGCTCCGATGTTAATTGTGATTTTACCTCATTCCACCAAGACCGCAGCATTGCCTGAAGGTCTATCTGGGGTGATGATGGGGGTGGAGGCGGTGGATTATTATACCCCAGGTATCCCATGTAGTGGGGTAGCCAAATCCCGGCGATGGATATCCTGGTGTCGAGAACCCTGACGAAGGGTATCCCAGCATCCGATAGTGTGGCACCTGGTACCGTGGTGTGGGGAATTGTGGCATCAGATAGTCCAGTGTCTGGTAACCTGGGAGGCTGCCAGAAGGGATTGGAGTCTACCTTGGGATCAGGCCTGATGGAGGGGCCGACGGTTCCGGAGGAGACCCCGACGGCGGAGCAGAAAGATCCCGTGGGTCCAGATCTGGGGGCCAAAGCCCCAAGAGCATATATGGTATTAGCGTCGGGCCGGGGGTTTGCCCCAGAGGGGTCGACGGGCAAACAGGAACTGGCATGGTCTTAGTCAGGTCTGGCAGTACCTCTGGTGTTTCTAGCTCCGGCGTCAGGTGAGGCATAATCCCCGATGACGGGCCTTCTCCCTCCTCTGGATCCCCAGGTAGCAGGGAAACCGGAGCAATCGTTTCAGGTGGTGGAAAGGAACAGACCGGAGGAAGCTCCAGTGTCAGCTGCAGTTCAGATGTCAGCTGAAATGGGTCCTTCGGTCAGAGCTTGACGGAAGGGCTGGCGCTGTGCAGCTGTCAGAGGAACCAATGAGAGGCTCAGTGTGTTCCACGCAAGCGTCTGAGGAGCTGGCGCTCGACTAACCGGTCCCACTAGTGCCACTAGGCTACTTGATCTTGAGCGACAGAGGAAGTGGGTGCCTCCTTTCCCCTGGAAGCTCCCGTCTAGCCAGACCAGCTGCCCCAAAATGGCTGCACTGTACCCACACACAGACAGCCGTGGACAAAGAGCAGCTTCCGGGGGAGATTACCTCTTGCCGCGACACCAGAAGGGTGTTGCGGCCTTGTAGGAAACTCTACCCAGCCCCGATGTGTCTCTCCTTGTCCTTATGATGGCCCTCAGAAGGAGAAGAGCGCCCAAGTTTCTTCAGCTCCTTCTCCATGGAAGCCATTTTTAAATTTTAAGGTGGGCTTCCAGAGACAGACTATGGTGTTTGTGTGGCCTGGTTAACACTCTGGCAAATCTCACTCCTCGGTCCTATGTTCTGGGCCCATACAAGAGGCAGAGGGAATGGCCGTCCTTGTGAGGGAGCAGAGTCCTGCAGGAGCTGCATTTATTTGTATGCGATTCGGACATCCGAGGCAACATGCATGAGAAATTTAACTATACACAGAGAAAAAGAAAACATTCAAATTGAGATAAATTGTATATTTAAGTAATATCTACTCATCCGACAATGGTATCGACAGAGGCAATGTTCTCCGCAAGGTCAGACGTGTGCAAGTCGGTGGCGGGAAAGAACCGGAGGGCAGGCGTGGGGACCGCTCCCTATATAGTGGCATGCTGACGCCAGTCCCCCACCAGACACTGCTAGCTAGAAATTTTCCATGTGGTCCTAGCACCTGGTAGCTCATTCCTAACTGTTAGTACCTAGTGCAAGAGCCCTCTCAAAGTAAAATCTAGCAGACTTAGGTGGAGCACCAAGACAGTATTCTTAAAGGTATCCATGTCAGGGGAAAACTATTTAACACTGAAGTTGCCCATTATAGGTCGGAGTTGTGTGGCAAACTTGGAGTGTATTCCATTATGCCATTAAATTCTGCAGTGTGATCCTTCTGTGGTACATACCACAGACAGTACAGTTAAGGCTTCGATATGTGCCCCAAGTAGTACTTCGATGGCAAGAGGCTGTAAGAAGCAACCTAGATTGGGTATTAGTAAATGCATGTCCCAAGAGTGTTTTCTTAAGGCAGATGGCACAGCCACCACCTCTTTTTGTTAGCCTATCCTGTCTAAATATAGAGTAGCCAAATATAGCGATTGCAAGGTCCAGGATCTTGGGTGAAAGCCACGTCTCAATTACAGAGTGGACATCCGGGTTATGCTGGGTGACCCAGACTTTGAGGTTGTCAAGCTTACTTACAAGGTTGCAGATTTTGTCAGATGCTAGTGGTATTGTCCCAGAATTTTTTTTTTTTTTTTTTTATGCAGCAGAGTGAAGCAGTTCCTACTGGATTAGGGTGAACATTGCCAGACAGTAGCACAAGTATTAGAATGTCTTAGTAGGCAGACTTTAGCGGTTTGTAGCCTAGTTTGACCATTGTGGATTTGAGCTCAAGCTGCGTTTATGGTGCAGTGAGGCTGGGGGAAAGAATAGTACACTTTAGGGCTTGAGATGAACCACCCCTGACGGTGCACTGGTGTCCAACCTGGTATACAGCGGGGCCTTAGATTCTGCAATAAAATTTCCAGTAAAAAAGCCAGGGGCATAGAGCAGATTGCCTACAATCGTATACTGCGAGTAAGATTGCTGCCTGGTGTCGTGCAGTCCTATTTGGCAGATTACAGCTAGCAGGATGAGCAGGCATGGGAGAAGAGTTGAAGTATCCATAGTCGTGAGTTCCTGGGTAACTATGGCTGGGCCAAGTATGGCAACATGTTCCAGTGGCGTGCATCAGAGGGCTTGTAAGAAGGACTGAAGAACTAGGAGACAAAGATAGCTGCAGAGTCATGGCCCTCTAGTGGCTGCAGAAAATAGAAATTACATTCTTACCGTAATTATGATCTTTCTGTGTATCCACCATTCATCACAGATGGGTACTGGCCGGAGATCAGGACCCCGCGGGTTTTTTTTTTTTTTTTTTTTTAAAGGATAGGCAGAGCCAACAGCATCGGCGCCACCTTCAAGGCCGACATATTACGTGGCGCTCGAGGATTAGCCGTTAAGCTGTGTCGACTGCCTGCCTACCAGTTCTGAGTTGCCGGAGAGGTAAGAGGAAGGGATGGAGGGTGGGACAAGAGTCCAAGGGACAGAGAAAGGGAGAAACTGAACTAAAAGGAGAAATAACTGAGAGGACAGCATAGAAGTAGTAAAAACTAAGGGGATTGGGTAGGGCCCCAATCCTGGAAAAGGAAGAAGGAGGGGGGAAGAGTGAGAGGTGACAAGAATCCAGGACCCTTGTCCGTCACCAGAGTGTATAGGAACTGCAAGGAGTGGCGAAGCTCACCTGCCAGAATTCAAGGCACAGAATAACTGTCAAACCCCAAAAGCAGAGTCGGCTATTCTGGAGAATGACAGGGTACAGGGAGTCAGTACACTCTGTAAAGAGATTTGGTAAAAAGGGATTTCCCCTTATAACAGAAGGAGGGCAACCACCAGTTCTCACCCTGTAGGGGTGTAGATAATTAGGAGAGAGGAAGTGCCACTTGAACCGTACCCTTTGGGACAAATTTACCCCCCCGTGTGTCCCAACTTTTACCCGCTCAAGGGGAGGCTGAAGTGAGGAAGATCCAGAGACTGGAGCCCCAGGGGAGGTGGTGGGACTGTGATGAATGGTGAAGATACACAGAAAGATCATAATTACGGTAAGAACGTATTTCTCTTATCTGTGTCAATCTTCACCATTCATCACAGATGGGTGAGTACCAAGCACCCCCGAAGGGGGTAGACTAAGTGCACCCTAAGGGACAGAGTCCCTTAGCCCTCAGTGGGTGACACACTAAGGGGGGACCTTCTGGGCCTGAAGAGGCCCGAGAGTGGGGAGAGAGGCAGGGTCCCCGGAAGGAATTGCCCCAGGCGATCATCTGCGCCCTGCGGGAAAGAGATGAGTTCCTGAGTGAGCAGAGCAGATCACCTCACGCGGGCCAAGGGTGACAACTGGGAAAGGCGAAGCCACGTCGATCTTCTGGTGCAGATCGCCGTCCCTACACCCTGGTAGCTACCTCACTGGCATCGTAAGATGCCCTTGCTTGGTGCCTTTCTAGCTCCAGGCCACGTGCAGAGAGAGCAATAGCTTGCCTGGTTTGCTCAGAGTCAGACAAAGCAGCTAGGAACTGACCCAGCGCTGACCACAAGAACCTGTTGTAGGCTGCATAGTGGGCCTGATGGGCAGAGAGAGAGAAGCAACCGTACCAAGTAGAAAGTTCTCCTCCCCCAGAAATCGAAATCCAAAGAGTCCTGATCTGGGGGCCGGTCACAGTGGAGGGCGCGAAGCCCATCAGGAGTGTCCAGGTGAGTCAATCCGGATTGCGGATGAGGCATAGAACCTGGAGAAGCACAATACCTCTGGCTGAGGTCCCTAGGGGCAGGAACTCCGGAGAAGGGCCTCTGCCAGAAACGCATGGATGCCTCCCGAAAAGGAGCAGGCCGGGGGGGGGGCACCACAAGGGTGGCCGCCCCGAAATAGCCTAGAAAGGCATGCGCCGCATGCTCTGGGTTGCTCGCAGATCACGGGGGAAAAAGGTGAAGGTCCTCCAACATCCTCACGAGGAAACGCTGATACTCTGAAAGATCAGCGGCAGGAGATGTGGACAGATGGTTCCTCTCCCCAGAAGAGGGGATGAGGAGCTGGAGGTCACCATATGCTCAGAGGGTGCTGCCTGGGGGAGGTTGAAAACCTGACCATCCAAGGCCCTAACATAGGCAGGGAACCGAGAAACCACCACTCTGAACTGTTCCCAGGTGAGAGGCCCGGTAGGACCAAGAATGCCCGGGAGCGCTGGAGAACGCGGCAGAGGGGTAGGGGCAGAGCCGAGGGAAGAAATCTGCTGACCTCTGCCAGGGCCAGGAAGCGGACCATGGACACCTGGGGAAGGTGTCCCGGAAGACTCCGCAGCCGACAGCTGTACAACCACGTTGTTACTGCCTAAGCTGCGCCCAGAAGTGAGGTGACCGGGGCCGTATGGGTCCAGAAGGACGGTCCCCTGCCTCCAAAAAATAGGACCCTCTCAAGGATCCGGAAGGGGAAGGACGGAAGTCCGCACTCCGGCTTCTTCCAGGACCCAGGTGGACCCCAGAGAAAGGCCTACGCAGGGACCCCACACCCCTCAACCCCTCAGAGTCCGAGAGAGTCCTGGTCCTTGGGAGGGTCAGCCTAGGTAGCTGGCAGCCCTGGGATGTCCCAGAGGGGGAAATCCAGGGCGCAGCACCCTCCCCACCTGTAGGCTTCTCAATAGGCCCCAAAGTTGGGTGATCAAGACACACCACGGGAGAGGGTACACCTGCTGAGGGGTCCAAAAACCCCCCCAGGCCAGGCCGCATGGCTATAGTGGCGCGCACCATAGCCTGCTGGTCAGTGCCACTGACCCCGACCTGGAGGGGAACCCGATGCTCCTCAAGAGGGGGCCGACTCCGACTCGAAGAGACCACTGGTTCAGCCTCCTGTGCAGGCAACCCCGAAGGGTGTGACTGCTCATCCGACTGAGCCCGACTCCGACCCCGAAGAGGTGGAATCAGAGGCCCTAAGCCAGACGGTAGGATGGCGAGGAAGAGCGACCTTTGTGAAGGGCCCAGAAGTCGTGGCAGTAGTCGAGGCAGCACCTGCACCTTCCACGGTCCCGGGGCTGGCAGAAGGTGGCAGGATGGCCAGGACCAGAGGTCCAAGGTTAGGGCCAGCCACGGCGCTAATTCCACCGCACCGGGACAGAAACAGCCCAGCGGTCCGGAGTCGCCAGACACCACCAGCCTTGCAGTGCCGACCAGCTCGAAAATGGACCTGGCACCGAAGACTGCACCCAGGCTCCCTCACGGCGGAGCGCCAAGACAGAGGCGCACCGAAGACTGCATCGACCAATGACCCAGCGGCGTGCTCAACCTCTGCACTGAGGCGAGACATAGCAAAAGCGGCGTTGAATCCAGGGTGCGTGGTGCCGCCTGCACCGCCAAGAGACAAGACGGCGCAGACAAGGCCCCTGGCACTGCAGATGGCACTGGAGGCCTCGGCGGCACCAATCTACGGCATCGAGGAAGAAGTGTGCCGGGCCTTCCGAACAGTGGGGAGGCGACACTGGGGGCCTTCACCCCGAAGGGGTGATTGCCATAGCGGCGCCTCCCGCTCTCTCCCGGGAGGAAGCGGGACGAGTCTCAACCAAGGCTAGGCTATGGGGGTTGAGACTCCCTCCTTCATGGTCCGTACAGAACTGGGAGGGGACCCAGAGGAAAGGCCGAGAGAACGCGGCTTGGCCCGACTACTGCAGATCCTACTTCCGAAAGTCAGCGGAGCTCGTCCAACTTTCCACGCGCGCTGTTCGATAACACGGCGGTCCATTGAGAAGCAGGCATCTCACGAATCCATGTCGTGAAGTGAGCCGAGACACCGGTCATGCTGGTCAGTCATGGAGAAATTGCGGCCACACGGGCACCAACGCATAGGGGCCGCCCCGACTTAGATAATTTCTTGCCCTCCGACCGAGACATGACCTGCAGAAAAAAACTCCAAAAATAGACTCAACGTCGCCAAAGTTAAAAATAATGGAAAGATCTTACCAGCGACGTCGAGTAGGGCAGACTAGAACTAGTAGACCGAAGAACTATCGACGAATAAGGGCCAAGTCCTAAAATTTTCAACACACTTCAAGGCTTCCCATGAGGTGACCCGACGGCGGGAGACGAACTGGTAGGCAGGCGGAGTCGACACAGCTTAACGGCTAATCCTTGAGCGCCACGTAGTACGTCGGCCTCAAGGGCGGTGCCGATGCTGCGTCGGCTCCTCCTATCCTTTTTAAAAAAAAAAAAAGGCTCCCGCAGGGTCCTGATCTCCGGCCAGTACCCATCTGTGATGAATGGTGAAGCTCGACACATAAGATATAACCAGCCAATGCGAAAGTAGGCACTTGGTATTGTTTCTGCCTAGTCATGTGACCACCCAAGACTATACAAGTAAATGCCCAGATACAGCAGGAGGGTGGGGAACCAGCACAATGCGCCACAGGTTGTGTTAGATCCTGGGGCAGGCAGCGGCTGGAGAAAGAAGACGCACTGCCGGTCGGAGAGAGCACCCGGTCAGGGGCCTCATGGCTAGAGGGAAGGAGGACAGAGAGCAACAAATAGCTAGGCTGGTAAATCAGTGGGCGGGGGAGATGGGACAGTTGGGGGGGTTGGGAAATGACAGCAGGGCTTAAAATCGGTGGGAGGGATAGCAACAGAAATAGGTAGGTGGGGGAGCGATAGAAAGCAGGGAGGTAGTGTATTTAGACTTTTCGAATTCTCTATCTAAACAGTTCTGAACAGTTAACGGTCCACACAGTTTTAAACGTTAGCCATTTTGTGTAACACACTAATACTTACAACAGTAGTTTCAGACAAAATACAAAGAAGCTACAGTCCTTTAGAGGTTTGGACCCAGCCTCAACCAATAAGGCTTAGCGAAACTATGCAGTCCAATCAGGGGAGAGCAGAAAAATGTGCCCAAATTTCAACGGTAGCACAGCTAAGCTACTGTATCTTGGAGCAGTGCTGGTTAGGGCAAGGTGCCGATGGGGTTGTTTGTATGCTCTTCAGCTCAGACGGCTTTTCGGCAGGTCCTGGGGGGGTGGGCAGCAGCTGGCAAAAGAAGTCGCACAGTCGGTCGGAGACATCACCCAGTCAGGGGCCTCACGGCACCTATAATAAGGTGCTGTTTTTAATAAATTGATGTGCCTAGAATTTAATCTGAGGAAGGCAACAGAGCACCAAAAGAAATCCAAAACCTAGGTATGTGTTTAGAACCAAGTCCCGTATATTTCAGTCTTCATTTTCTTCCCCCAGACTGTTAGGTAGGAGTAGGGAGTTGGGGCTAACAGCAATACCAAAAAAAAAAAAAAATGAAAGTTACAGGGAGTCCACCGACAATAAGAGTGGCTCGTACTGGACCACTGGATACCAGTGGCACAGCACTTAAGATTTAAAAAAAAACAAAACTTAGTACTACAAATCTGGCCAATTTGGATCTCGCAAAAAAAATTACAAAACAAATCACAAACTAATTACATGTCCAGAGCGGGGTACCATTTGAACAAATTTGGCCAAACTGAATGTCTTGGAACAAATTCTAAAAAAAAAAAAAAATCAATCAATGAGTCGATAATCATGAGCTTCACTGTTTATCTGGCCAAGATTATTTCTCTGTTTTGGAGTAGACAAAAGTAAAGAAAAAAGATACTTCATGTTGTATGTCAAATTGCAGCTTCATTTTGAGCTGCATTAATTATGCTCACATCATGACTCATGCCAGCAAATCAATGTGAGGCTTTTGCGCAGCATTTTTTGATTAAGTAACTTTACAGATACATTGTCTTATGCACTGGATTTTAAAAACTTTCTGCTTTCATTGCTTGTGTCATACATTTTGATAAGGTAAACAACTGACCATCTGCTGTCAGTGCTGCAAAAGCACTTTGAAAAATGTAACGTATTCTGTACATGCAGAGGAGTTAAAGTACAACCCCTTACCTAATGAGGCGAAGAGGAAAAAAAAAAAAAAGACAGAAATTAAGATTAGATTTTAGGTTTTGCCTTTTACTCAAACGATGACTTACTGATGGTTGGTGACATTTTGATGAGTATACAAAAAAAAGGGTGTTGTATACCAGTTTTTGGGACAGAATACCACAGGGAACTGGTAAATCCATGTAGACCACCACTTAAGCCAATTTCTAGCCAGGATAAGACTTTATAGGTGAGAAGACCCACCTTGACGGAGACTCTCCACCCAATCAGGAGTCACTGCAGACCACAAAGCACCAGGGTCACATGACATGACCCTGGAAGGTCAGTCAGTAATATGGCCGCCACGTTTTGCACTAACTAGGCAACACAGGACCCCTCCACTAACCTGGAGATGGAGAATTACAGTAGTAAAGTCTGGACATCACAAATGAAGGTAGGTCCTCCAGCAGGATAAGGCCGGGCTTTAATCCGGGCAATATTTCTCAACTGATAAACACTCTGGACAATGGAAGGCACCAGAGCCTCAAATGTCAGTCAAAGATGATGCCCAGATTCTTCACCACTGTAGTGGCCATAAACAGGGTAGAGCCTAGCATCAACCCAGCAGTCTCCACATCCCTCCAGCAACGGTTGGGGCGCTCAGTCACTAGCATCTACGTTTTGTATGGATCGAGACTCAGCCAACTAGAGGACAGTCTGATCTCTGTCAAGCACACATTTAGTACCACCACAGTGCCAACAGTCCTGGGTGCAAATTACATACAGCTGTGCATGTCTGCATAGCAGTGGAAGCCCATGCTACAATGTCAAATCATCTCACCCAGAGACAGCATGTACACTGTAAACAGCATCAGTGACACGATCAAGCACTGGGGGACTCCACATGGCAGGGGTCTCGTGCAACAGGAAGACTCCCCATCCTGCCAGTGATAAAGGACTCAAACCAGTTCATGACAGTACTGGCGAGTCCACAAGGTCCCTTAAGGCGGTCCAGCAACACACCACGGTCTATAGTATCAAAAGTTGAAGGGAGAAAAGGAGAAAAAGAATTGACTGCGTCTCTCTATCCCAGAGGTCAACCAAGCATTCAGACCAGCACCATTTCAGTACTGCACCTTGACCTAAATCTGGACTGAATGCACTCTAAGATGCTTAAAACAGCAAGGCTGGTTTAGAGCTGCAGCACCACAATTTTCTCAATTACCTTGCCTAGAAAAGGCAGGTTTAAGATGAGTCACTAATTCGCCAAGATGTCAGGGTCGAGAAAAGGTTTTTGTAGTACCCTTACAAGTTAGAGGCACTGCAAGGGACTGCGGCACTGCAAGGACTCTGACACTGCAAGGTTGCGGCACTTTTCTGAGGGACTCTGCACTACCTGAGGACTCTGAGTGCACTGCAAGGGACTGCAAGGGACTGCAAGGGACCGTAAGGGACTGAGGCACTCAAGGGACTGCAAGGGACTGAGGCACTCAAGGGACTGCAAGGGACTGAGGCACTCAAGGGACTGCAAGGGACTGAGGCACTCAAGGGACTGCAAGGGACTGAGGCACTCAAGGGACTGAGGCACTGAGGGCTCCCCCCCCAAACATGGAAATGGTTTTTTCCTTCCAGTCCGCCCCTTCCCTTGCCTGCAGTCCCACCAACCCCCCACGCCAGTCCCTTTGTTTTCGTGCCATCTGGTGCTGGGAAGGGTGTGTAGGGGGCAGAAGATCTGCCTCACTGGGCTTGTGGTGCCCAGTCACCTGGGCAAAAAGCCAGGACCTCCCCTGCCCTACAAGAGGGCTGGGGAGTGGTCAAGAGGGGGAGTCAGCAGTCGAGTGTGGAGGGTGGAGCATGACTCCCCTCAGAGAAAACTCAGGTGGGCCCAGGGCAGCAGCAGTCTGATAGTAGCAGCTACTACCCGGCACAAAAAGGTCCCAGACTGCATCCCTTCAAGCTGATCAGCAGTGGCAGCAGGGCCAGATAGTGGAGCGGAAAAAAAGTGTGCAGCACTAAAAAAGCGGTCCAGGTGACGCCCTCCGGCGCCTAGAAGCCAGAGCGTTAGAGTAAAGCTAGGTGGGAGTGTGGCTCCCTGGCCATCTCCTTGACCCTTCTCAGCAGTGGAGCAAGCCAGGCCGTGGTGGTGAGTAGGTAGAGTGCCCAATTCTTTAACTCACGCTGCAGGTGCTGGGGGTGGAGAGAAGAGATGGGGAGAACCAGGAAATGTGGGCGGTAGCTCACATTTAAAAATACTAGCGTTGATGGTGCTGGGGGGGCCAAGGTAGAATCCCCAGAGGGGGAAGGCAGTGAGAACATGGGGCCATAAGCCCAATTTACAAATACTAAAGCACCACTGGTGCTAGATGGGCACCGCAAGGCAGACACCCCAATAGAAGGGTGGAGGACCAGAACTCTGTAGGCATAGTACCCAGCAAGAGGGTGGAGCGGATCAAGGCAGTTGGCCAGGTGCCCAGGGAAAAGGAAAAAAAAAGGGGGCATTTAAGGGCCAGCCCCCAATCACCAAGGGGAAGGAAGAGACCAACAGGCAGTGGGCTGAGCGCCCCGCAGAGAGGGGCACTGTGTGGTAGAAGCCCCAGAAAGACAGGTGGGCAGCCACCCTTTTTGTCATGTCATGGCAGCATCCCATACTTGAGACAGAGGCCCATACCCATTCCAGGAAAGGGAGGGTTGGACACGAGAGCCTAGGCTTATGCAGAAGCCAGTTGGTGGGCAGTGCAGGGGAACAACTGGTATTAAGGGAGGCGGGTTCAGGACTGGGAGCCCCATAGGCCCTGCCACAGTGGTGGTTATGACCATGAGGAATGGGGTTGGTTCTGCAGAAATAGCCCAAGCAGAAAACAAACCTTACAGGTGTAGCACCCTTTGAGGAGGGAGAGCAGTCTAGTGGTCCTGTGTTGCCCTGATAAGGGTGTTTGAGCACCACTCAAACCAAACTATGCTGTTGCCTGCCTAGCGCCCCCTAGAGACTTTCCTGCAAAAACTAAACTCAGTTTGAAAATATGAACTGTGTGCCACTGAACTGTTACAGAGTTGCACCTTGCTGTACCAGACATTCTGGCTTCACCGTTACTGCCAGGACCAGCTTCATCAGAGCATGATGCTAACCCAGGGAGGTCACCGGCCCATCCGCCACCTGCAGCAGAATCACCTCCAGTGACAACAGCCAGTACCGGAGTTCTGCCACAAGTGCTCCAGCATCAGCCCTGTGATGGTAAGTGTTAGAGAGCCACTAGTGAGGTATCCAGTAGTGAGTCAGCTTAGGAGCAGTCCCAACTCAAGCTTGAGGGACCACAGTCAATGTTGTGCGTTCCCTTTTCTTATTTTGCTGGCCGGCCATGTGTGCGTGACAGTGTCGCTCCGCTGAGGCTGCCAGAAGGTCACATCGCCAGCAGTCTTCTTGGGAGGTGTTCTGGGTGCCGGGGACCTGCCAGTGGTCATTGCTGCCAACTGTCCACAGAACCATCGGCTGAACAGAAGTCTTCAGCTTCTTGCCCGGAGCCGCAGAGGACTGCCACCTTCCTCCTTGTCCAGCTAACAGGGTTCCTCTGTGTGTTGTTCACTGGGGGATGCCCCATTATGGCCAGTTTGTGACAAGCACTATGGGGTCAATGCCCACCTACTTATCAGCCGATGCTTAGGAAACCCCAAACTTGAATTATCTGTAGTAGCATCTCTGCCAAGTGCAAGCAGGACTGGGACCAAGAAGGGTTAACCCCCTGTTCATGGTTCGACCAACTGTTGGTACCACTCGCACTGCTGTCTTTTTTTGCATCTTGGTCACTGAGTAAGCTTCCTGCCTCTCCTTCCAGAGAGGTCTGGCCTGTCCCGACACTGTCAGGGAACCTTTCAGCCTGCTACAGTTTTTCAGGAGGGTCTTGCCAGCGTGTTTCAGAATGATGGGGAACAAAGTGAACACTGGACAATCTCTGACTACTAGGCCAACAGACTCCACATCTCACAAGGAGAGATGCCCGACCCTGGTCTAGTTCACAAAATGCAGACAGTGGCAGCAAGATTACCCTACATACCTTCCCCCACTGGCCTAAACTCACTCCAAATAGGGTGCAATTTGTAACATCTGACTGCCCACCAAGCTACAATGTAGGCCCGTTTGACAGATAATGGACCTAATGGAGGACACCGTCCAAGAAGAACAAAACGAACTCTTCACACTTGCTGTTTACAGTGCAACTTTAGGCTGTAGGCATACTGGATACTGCAGTATGTCAACAGTCCTAAAGAACAGAGTCAGTCTATTTTTCCCTGCATCTATCTCCCTAGACAGGAATAATGCCCTATGGGAGACCGCCCTTTGATTCTCACTATAGTGAGCCTTCTAAGCGAACCTGCCTCTCTTGACGGACTTCAGTCTTCCTCCTCCTCCTCCTCCTCCTTCATCTCCTTCATCTCCTTGAGAGCTTGGTGAAACCAGAGATCTCACGTGAGAGGATCTAGGTCATATATGGACCGATACGACAAAGTCAAACCACCAAGGTCACAACCCTATTATAGCCTGCGACCACCTCACTCGTGCCCACCACACAGGCAACCCTCACCTCAGAGAAGTGCATTATAGCCAATAATTCCCTTAAAGGGGGATGACAGACCATCTTCACAGGGGAGGGATCACCGAGAGCACCCCCACCTGCATGCAAACCTCACCATACAGTGATCCAACCAACCTGATCAATCTTGAGATCAGTGATCTCAAGCCCCACACTAAATCCCAAGGTGTGGCCATGGTGGTGAGTCACAGAAGCTAATGTTTGTGCAAGGCCCAGCAAATTCATCTAGAGGAAGTTGAGGCCACCCAGAATCAGCCATCTGGGCAACTCCAACACTTCAGCGGCAAAGTCTGCAACTTCTACAGAAGTTTCCTCTCGCCTCCCAGAGGACAGTACACAAGAAAGATACTGCAGCCTGCACCAGACCCCCACCCCCCCACCACCGACCAGACATTCAAACAATGAAGTAACTCCCACTGGGTACACGGAAAAGTTCAAGTTTATTCTCAAACAAATGGCTACACCACTGCCCCCGTGGTCTCCTCTTGTAGAGTGCACTGTGGAGTAGCCTGCCAGGATGGACACCTCCAGGAGAGGTCCAGCATCACCACCCAGCCAAGTCTCCATGATGCAAGCAAGATAGACTAAATCAATTCCACTGTAATTGCAGTCTTGTTCCCACCTGACCCAACGCTGTATAGCACCATCCAAAAGGGACTTGAGGCAGATGCTGATCTAGCACTTACCTGTCCACTTGGTCTGGTGGAGGCCCTGGGCATGGGGACTAGGTAAAAGCAATCTCTCCCAAAAAAATTTCACGATGGGGTGCCCCTCCTGGTCCTCACCATCCTAATATGGCTCTTTCCATCAGATACCCTGGCCCCCTGCCCTGCAGACCACCACTCCCCTTTCTTTAGGTACTGGCTTCCCTACAGCACTGAAGCGCTGCGGCAAACAGAGGTTGTCAATGAGGGGGACGGAGGTCCAACAGCCGTGTACCCGAGCCTGCGATACCAGATACCTTAACATAGCTCTAAATCTGCTAGTTAAACATTACCAGAATTTCTACAAAAATACAATAAGTAGAAGATCAAAAACTCACCCAAAATCCATTTTTTTTTTTGTACACCATTTCTGCACCAGAGATGTACCCTCTCGGACTTTGCCTCTACTCCCTGCCCGAGACCCCTTCCAAGAGTACAATGGCAGAGCAACCCCCTCCCCAAGCCCAACTCAGCCAGCTCCCCCGGGGTAGGACCACCTCTCCTACTTGGCGAACCTTTCTGTAATCTAGACAGTCGGTCCATGGCTGGGTTGAAGGACTCGGGAGAGCCAGTGGAGAGGTGGTCCAGCACTGGGGATGTGGGCATCTACCTCTGGGTCACCATTGCCTCCCTAGAACCTCTGGGGTTTTTCCCCTTGGTGTCTCTCCCCCTACCCCCCAAGATGCAGCGTGCAATGACCCAGAGCAGCTCTGCCTTTGCCGCCAGCATCTGCAGTCTCACCCCTGTCCAATGTCCCTGCTCTTGTGCTATCCCCAATCTCCTCTGGGGATCACTACAGTGCAGGGAGCCCCCTGTAATCCACCCCAAGAGGAGAGCAGTCCTCCGGACACTCAATCCTTTCCCTTCCCCTGCCGACCCCTGGCGTCCAGGGTCCTTTGCCAACGTGGCATGAGGTATGATGTCCAGCACCTTAACCCTCAGCGCAACTGGGCCGACTGCCCAAAACACAACTTAAACCAAATATCAAGTTAAACCTGTTCAACCCTCAATGTGTTTCAACTGACCCATCCCCAACTTTGCTCAAACAAAAATAATAGCTCACTCATTCAATCTCAAACATTCCCCAACCTGCAACCCACTCAGAATTAAATCTAACCAGACATGTGAAAGTAAAAAATACAAAATTTAAGTCCAGGTCTCAAGTCTGCAAATTAAGAAGTGCTTAATTTAGGCAGCATTAGAAGTCTCACTTAGCCGGCCAGGTGACAACGAGGGCAGAGACATCCATGCCTCACCTTGCACTATGCTGGCGACCCCGATTCAGGAACAACCTTGGGGTGCTGGAGTAGGGGTGAGAACAGGACAGAGCGCTGGCTCTCCTCTCCCAGGAAGGAGGGTCACCCATCCGTAGTCCTGCCATCACCGGATGGAGGTACAGTCGCAGGTGGTAACAAAGCGACTGGTAGGATGGGATGTCCTGTAGTGCATGACATACATGTGCCTCCTTGCGAGTGCTACTCCAGGTATGTGAGCGATTGGGGAGAAACAGAAAAATAGAAATTTAAATACCGGTTAATTTTCTTTCTCAGACTGCTGGTCTCATCACTTCTGGGAGGTCTTCCTGGAACCACGCAACATGCAGGAGGTAGGCACATTTGAAAAGGCAGGAGACAACCTCCCATCTACTTCCTCTACACAACAGTACTTCTATAGCTTTAGTCTGACGAAACACATAACTTGGAACAAACAAGAAAGGTTAGTGTAACCTGCGGCCCAAGGCAGACTTTCAGCATTCTGGCAGGGACTGAGCCCGGAGACTAGCAGTCAGAGAAAGAAAGTTTACAGATATTTAAATTTGTATTTCTCTCCTAAAGCTGGTCTCCAGGCTCATCACTTCTGGGATATACTAAAAACAGTACATCCCTCCACTGGGTGGGAATAAAGTTCATTGTCCTCTATGGGTCCACCAATGCCTGGAGGACCCTGCAGCCAAATGACACCTCTGCAGAGGCATAACATCCAACTTGTAAAATTTTGCAAGCGTGTGTATGGATGACCATGTAGCCGTTCTACACAAGTCTGCAGGGGAAGCTTCTTGGAAGTCCGCCCAGAACGCAGCCATCGCTCAGGTAGTGTGTGCTCTTACTGGTCCTGGTAGGCCAATCCCAGCCTTCTGGTAGGCCAAGACGATGGTGGAACAAATCCACCTAGCAATAGAGTTCTTTGACACCTTACCCATGTTCAGGCCTGAAGTCTTACAGACAGAGTCAGATCTCTTGATGTAAATTTTGAGGTTCCTCCGAGAAACCAATGTATGAAATTCTCACGCTCTCATTCTTGGGGTAAGGGCGGAAAGAGGGAATGTTCAAGACTTCTTTGAAGTGAAAATGACACTTTAGGTAAGAACGCTGGATCTGTCCACATGACTACAGAGTCTTGATGAAAAATAGTACAAGGTTCTTTTGATGGCAGTGCTCCTATCTCACCGATGCATCGGGCTGAGGTGATTGCAATGAGAAAGAGCCTTCATGGTGAGATGAAGTAGGGGTGCCTCCTTTAAGGGTTCAACGGTGGTTTGGTGATTGCTTTGAGTACTAGGTTGAGCCTCCAGGGAGGTACTATCGGTTTTATTGGCAGATGTTTCAAGGTTGCTGCCCTCAGAAATCTTTGGACATGAGGAAGGGCTCCTAAGAATTCGGCAGAGTCTGCTAAACAGCAGCGCCCCCAAAGCAGACACCTGTACTCGTAAGGTAGCTGGTTGGAGGCCCTTGTCGTAACCCTCCTGAAGGAACTGAAGTATGGTAGGGAGACACAGTCATCCAGTAAGGAGGAGTCTCGCAACCAGAATAGGAATTTCCTCCAAATCCTATAGTAGACCCTGGAGAAGGTGGTGGCTCACCTGGATTGAATCATCGTTTCGAGGACAGGCTCCGAGAAACCGAACTCGAGAGTTTCCCGCTCAATCTCCACTCCGAGAGAGAGATTATGATGACTTCGGTGCCGCACCGGTCCCTGATGGAGTAGGTTTGGACTCGCCTGGAACAATAGGGGAGACTTGAGACATTTGGACTAATCATGGAAACCAGTCTGCAGGGCCAGTGTGGGCAGACCAGAATCACCTCGGCTTGGTCTTGGGCAATCTTGTGCAGTACCCTTGATACGATTGGAATTGTCGGGAAGGAATACAAAAGACTCAACAGACCCCAGTTGATGGAGAATGCGTCCTGTGCTATGGCCTTGTCATCCCTGCTGAGGAAGCAAGATCTTGGAACCTTGCAATTTTTTTGGAAGGCGAAAGGATCGACCTGTGGGTAGCCCCACCACTCCGTAGTGAGCTGAAGGCACCATTCTTGAGTTCCCATTCTCCTGGTACGATGTCCTTTTGACTTAGCCAGTCTACGGTGACATTTTCTTGACCTGGAATGTATGCCGCCCTTAGACTTGTCAGGTTGACTTCCGCCCACTGGAAGAAGAGAAGAGCTTCTCACATCATCCAGGAGCTCTTTGCGCGCCACCCTGGCGGTTGATGTATGCCATTGTTGTCCAATTGTCCGTGAATATGAGGACATCTTGGTGGCAGAACATTGATGCTGTAGAGGGACTCTGCCTGAGACCACTTGCCCTGCATTGAAAGCAGATCCGAATGTGCTCCCCAGCTCTGGAGACCGGCATCAGTGGTCACTCTGATCTGGTAAGGGTGCCCCAGACTGAGACCCTTCACACTTTTGTCCTGTCGAGTCCACCATTTCGGGGATTCCTTCGTTTAGTACGATATCTGAATCCTCTGATCCATTGTGTCCCTTGATTGGAACCGCTGCTGGAGAAAAGCAGACTGGAGAGGCCGCAAAGTGGACTAGTGCCCAGGGGACAGATTCTGCCAGGGAGACCATTGCCCCTATGAGTTGCATGAAGGGGCAGGCCAGCAGAGAACGGGCTGCCCGGAATTTTAGGATGAGGGCCCTCAGTTCTCGGAATTTCAGTTCTGTGGGGAATACTTTGTTTTGGGTCATATCAAAGTTCACCCCCAGATGGGATAGACTGCAACGGATGTAGAGAACTCTTACTCCGATTGATCACAAACCCCAGAGAGGTGAGGCACCATGCAACCTCAGTCACTGCCCTAACTGCTTGATCGTAGCCTGGGGTTTTGATGAGAAGGTCGTCTAGGTATGGAAAGAGTCAGATCCCTTGCATTCGGAGGCAAGCAACCACTGTCATAAGTACTTTGGAAAAAACCTCTGGGGTCTGTGGATAGGCCAAAGGGCAGCGTCTTGAACTGAAAGTGTTGATCATCTACTTTGAATTCTCAGATACTTACTGTGTGCCCTCCTGATGGGGCTGTGCAGATAGGAATCTTGTAAATCTACTGAGGCTAAAGAGTCCCCCGATGGATTTCTCTAATGATGGACGACAGGGTCTCCATCTTGAAAGTTCTGCGACGAACATAGCAGTTTAGAAGAAACTCGAGATCCAAAACTGGCCGGAAGACACCCGAGCATTTTGTTACTATGAAGAATAGAGAGTACACACCTCTGTTCCTTTCCAGCGTGGGAATTTGATCGCTGCTGACAATGAGATCTGTAATGGCTTGCTGGGTCGCCACTCGCTTTACTGGATTGGCGAGGGTACTATGTGGGGCAGGGGAGGCCAGGAATCTAACCCCAAGTAACCCTTGCAGATCACTTCTAATACCCACTTGTCTGGTGGTGTGGACCCATTCCGAGAAAATTTGAAAGTCTGCCCCCTATGCGAGGATGGGTCCACGAGTCCTCACTGCGATTTCTTGGAGTTGCCCTCGAAATCCCGGGCATCTCCTCTTCCACCTCAGAAGTCGTGCTGGTTATGCGAGTTGAACCAAGAGTGTCTACCTGGGGTTGTCTTGTTCTGCACCTGCTGGATTAATTTTGGGCCTGAAAATTCTGTCTTGAGCCAGAGTTCCAGGGTCTAGTCCTTCCTCAGGCTTGTGGCATTCACACTTTAGTCATTTTCCCAGATTCCTTGACCGCCTCTTTAGTGCTGAGCTGAACAGAAAAAGGCCTCCTTCATAAGAGGCATTGACCAAATGCATCTTTGATGAGGCATCCGCCTGCCAAGCTCGAAGCCACAAAAGTTGCGTTGAGCTGAGGTCTGGTAGAACATAGCCCGAGCTGCACATCTGCCTTCCTCTTCTGATACGTCAGCAGAATATGCTAAAGCTAGACCCATGAGCTTTAACTGCTGTAAAATGGGCTGGTTCTTGTCTGGCTCGTCTGCGAGCTGGAATGCCAGATCAGTGGCCCAGGAGAGCATGGCTCTGGTGGAGTACAGGTTAGCTATAGCTGCCAAGAGGGAAGTTAAAGTTGACTGAAAAGCCTTCTTTAGAGAGGTGTCCACTTTCCTGTCCATGTCTCGCAAGGAGGCCCCACCTTCTGCTGGGATGACCATCCTTTTCATGAGGTTTGATATAAGACGGTCTATCCTTGGGCAGTCTAGCCACTTCTCCGTAGGCTTCTTGTCACACTTTAGGAGTTTGGTTAGGCAGTGAGGGACAGGGAAGGACAGTTATGGTCCCTGCCAGTCTTCCTGTAAGAGGTCCTCAATAGCTGGAGAGAGAGGAAAGGCAGTCACTGGCTTCGAGGCGGACACTAGCCGGAATGCTGGCTTCACTCGCTTGGGCTCTGGAGAAGTGGGCGAGCTGAGGTGAATCTCTTCGGACACCTTTTTAATGAAAAAAATCTACATCTTCCACATCGAAGTTTCTGGCTGGTGAGGCCTCAGAGTCTGAATCAGAGTTGGGGAGTTCACCTTCTAAGGATGTACAGTCTGATCCTGTGGGGGACCTGTCCCGCTTGTGCTTTCCATGGGCTGTAACTATCTGCAAGAACTCCTGGACCTATGCCAAGGTCCCTTCCTCCTATTATGCCGTGATGTGTGGGGACCCCTCGTCCGAGGATGGGGAAGGGGTGCGCTTACGTGCGACCTTCCTGCGAGTCCTGGATTCCCTAGGCTGCTGAAAGACATCGAAACAGGAGGGGTTGATGGCAAAGGCTCGATTCAGTTTGTCTATCAGATCTGGGCTAGGGCCCAGTCAAGTGGCGACGTCCCTCTGGGATCAGGGACTGGCCCGAACCCCTGGGCTGATCCTGTGGGTCCTGATATTCTGAGGCGGAATCTTTGTCCGCTTTATCCTGAGCAAGCAAGGCTGCGCCATCGCATTTCACGCACAGCAACCCTGCAAATGTGGCCAGCATGGGTGTTCTGCACTTGCAGCACTTTCTGCCCCTGGGGGCCTGTCCCAAGTGGGAGCCACAAGCCCCAGTAATCGAATTTGAAGAGGGAAGGATAATACCACTTTGCCACCTAGGATTAGTGAAAGAGTGCTCCTTTAAGAGTTGCTGACAAGGCTCTAAACTTCTGTGCTCCTCGTCTGTGAGCTGTAGAAAGGCCCCCCACCCCCCCGAAAGTAATGAGTTTGGGGCAAACTCCTAAAATCCTGAAGTTTCTCAGTGTCCCTGGAGCTGCGACCAGTCTGGTCACCAACAAGATGAGGGACTGTGCTCCCCTATGCCCCCGAATGTAAGCGCTACTTTGTGCGCTAAATCTATAACATCGGAGAGCCTAGAATTAAAACTGCTCTCCGACCAGCAGTCGTGTCAACTGCCTGCTTGTCCAGTGGCAGATGAAAAAAATTAAGCTTCAGGCACCAGTCAACGAGCCTCTTCTCTCCTTGTGCTAGTCGATGTGGTTGAGTAATGTTGGCGACACCTGGGAGTTTAGCTGAGGTCCGTGGCCCAGGCGCGCTGCAGGCTTCAGTGATGCTCCGGAGGTGGGGGTCCAGTACTGCCATGGAAGTGCTGGTTCCTCGCTCGGCTCAAGCGCGGGAAATGTGGGGCGAGGGAGCCAGTCTGTCTAGCATGCAAGGCTGAGACTGGGGTCCCTGTATTTGTGCTCTGGAGTGCTAAAGAATTAGAGTCCACAAAAAATAGAAAAGAAAAATTCACTGTTCTCCTGGACTCACTTCTGTGACAGGTCCTGTAGCACTCCTGCCACCAGACAGGCAGGAAGTAAACTGGTGCCTCGAGGAAGTAGATGGGAGGTTGCCTCCTGCCTGTCACGTGGCTGCAAGATGGACCTCCCAGAAGTTATGAGCCCAGAGACCAGCTTTAGGAGAAAGAAATACCTACGGGAAAAAGGTCTTAGTGGAAGGCTCCACAAGCGTTTAATAGCAGCAGGTTAACGGAAGCTCCAATCCCCCCCCCCCTTTTCCAGCAATAAAGAAAACATGACTTTTACAGCTCAAAGTCACTGCTGTAGACTTGCCGCACAATATCCCAAAGTTGGAGTTCCAACAGTTCCCCAGTAGTCCCCAGTCTCCCCCAGCAAAGGTCCAGTCGTTAGGTGCCAGGGTGGGGAGCCTAAAGTAGAGCAGGGACCCCAGAAAGATGCTGCATCCTTGCAGTTTAAAATGGTTTTTCTCCTTTTGCTGCAGCCTGCCCAGCACTGGCACGAGCGTGTGCCACCTTCCTCCAGCTCACACTCTGCAGCTGCTTGCCTCCCAAGTCGCTAGGCACTCTGCGTCCCAAATGCCAGAAAGGGTTCTTTTGCCCAGAAACTGCCATTTTTGGCTAAGTTGCAGTTCAGGATCGGCGGTGGCGGCGGCAACAGCAGTCGGGAAAGTGCTCTCAAGCACACAGACGAAAAGAAAAGAGAAGCCAGCCAGAGTGCAAGGGAGAGAGGGGACAGGTCCAGAAGCATACTAAGAGAGCTTGCCTGTGGTCCGCCACTCATCCCTCCATGCAGTGTTGGTGGCATGGTGCTCCACGAGTGTGCGGTGGTTCGGTTGTTCCAGTTCCCTCGTCCTAGCGCAGTGTGGGCTCTGTTTTGGCCCATTTATTTAAAAAAAAAAAAAAAGTTTAAACGTTTCGGTCCCTCATCGCCGGCCACAAGTGAGGCCGTATCTCCGTGCAAGCATTGGACAAACAAACAGAGGAGTGTCGGGAACAGCAAGGTCCCCTGGTCGTCCACCAGTGCCTGTTCCTCCTCCCTTCCACCAGCAGCTCCTTCATCCCAGGCCAGGGCAGCAAGTCTGCAGCAGCGGCTGACCGCCAGAACGTTTTAATATAAAAGCGCTCATGCACCTAGGAAACAGAGTGCTGTGAAGGGGCAGGCCAGAAGGGGGCTCCTAATTTAAATATATTCATTTGGGCACGGTGATGCCCAGAGGAGGGGTTAGGCCTAATGGCCATGGTTAAGAATTATAAATATTTAGGAGGGGTGAAGCAGGGGCAGTTGGGCCCAAGTTAATGAAAGCCATCCAGGCCCGTGAGTTAAAGGGGCCCAGCCACATAGGCCTAAACAGGAGACTTAAAGGGGCAAGGGAGGCCCAAAGATATTTAAAGGGGTAACGCCCAGAACAGTGAAGAGGGCCCACAAGCCTGGCCCAACGAGTTATTTAAAGGAGCACATTAGGCCCACGGTATTTAAAGGGACCCAACCACACAAGGCTCATCACTTGTCAAGGGGTTAGCTAACCATATAAGCCCACATTTGTTAGGGATTTAGCTAGTCAGTTCCAGTAGCTAGTCTAAAATCAAGGCCTAGCACAGCTATAAGGGGCCCACCTAAAAAAAAAAAAAAAGAGCACCCCACAGTCTAAGCCAGCTAGCGTTCAGCTGCCAGTGTACCCATTTAGTCAGAGGGACCCACTGCAATTAGGTCCATAGTTAGCAGGGGCTTCATCTAGAAGGTGACCAGAAGTAAATTTACTGAGATCTATACATTCAGAGACTGATACTGTGCATGATTTTTTATTTAGTTTTTGTTTACCGGGTAGGTGCGCTAGCCAAACAGGTGACTATTTTCAGGCATGACCCGGGAGGTACAGTAACAATACATAGTTCATTTACATAATACAGGGAAGCAGTAACAATAGAGAACAGTTTTCAGTAAAAGGCAATAAAGGAGTACAGCTTCAGAGACCAACAGGTCAAGAGAATAACAGCAGATTTACAGTGTACAGGAAGCATTTAGTGAGCAGGTAAAGGTATACAGGGCAGATCCAAAGGACAGGTGGGTCAGGGAGGGGAGAGAACGGGGAGGGGAACTGGGTGAGCAGGTAAAGGGGATGCGGAAGGCAACCTTGCGGCTGTGGTTAAGGTGGAAGCAGGGATGAAGGAGGCAGGACGGGGGGGGTCTGGGTGTGGGGTGGTGAATGGATGGTGGCGGTACATGGTCGAGGTGGGGGAAGAGAGCAAGTCAGGCAGAGCTGGAGGCAGAGGAGACACCACCTGCAGTGGGGCTATAGAGGGATAAAAGGAGGCGCGAAAACAGGGCAGGAAAGGACATGATAGGAATCGGCGGCCAGAGGAGGAGTGAAGCAGGGGAACATCTGGACGGAGCAGGGGGCTTATGGTATACGTCTGGGTGAGGGGGATATGGTGGCATAAGTGGTAGAAGGCTACGGGAAGAGAGAGTCCATGGAACCGTGCAGCGGCTAGAGAGAGCTGAAGGGGAGGGGATCAGAGGTGAATACGGCCATGGGGCGGCTTTAGCGGCAGAACCACCCAAGAGGAGCCCGGGTTATGGAACTGAAGTCGGCAAGGGAAAGTTAGGATGGCAGGGTTCGGGGTGAGGTACGGTGGGGGAGCAGCATCAGCGGCTGGAAGGTGCGGCAAGTACCTGGGGTTGTGGTACTGTTCCCGGGCAGGGGAGTCTGTGCTCAGTTGGGGTAGTCTGGGGGGGCTGCAGAGGTTAAGAGCAAACTGGTCTAATTGGGGGGTGTAGAAGCGAAAAGTCAGTGTTAGGGGGATATGGCGGGAATGGCGGCAGGAGGCTGAGGGATGAGACCGTGTCCATGGAAACTACGCAGGCTGGACAGATGAGTGCGAGAATACGGGGGTGAAAGCAGCAGGTGAGTGGTTTTAGCGGAAGAAGCCTACCAGAGGAGCCCAGGATCGTGGAGCCGTAGGCCTGCAGGGGAGGCTAAAGATAGCAGGGGTTCAGGGTAAGGTAAGGCGGGTGAGCGGTTTCAGCGGCTGATGGTGCAGCTAATATATCGGGTTGTGGAACTGTACCGGCCAGGGAAATGGTGTTCGGGGAGAAGAGAGGAGAGAAGACTGAGGAGGTCCAGGGGCAACAGGAGTAGAGGAACAGGTCCGTTGGGTTGGGGGTGCTTAGGCATTGGCTGCGCCAGTACCTGGTACCCCTAGATCATCAGTACAAACATTCCAGTAAGCAGCAGTTAACACGTACAGCAGTGCAGACAGCAATAACAGGATAACAATGCAGTAGTCAAGGCGCAGTAACTTACAAAATTACACACTCTAGACAAGTGCAAGTAGAGAGAGAAGTAGCCTGAAGCGGGTCCGTTGGGGGCACTTAGGCATTGGCTAGCCAGTACCTGGTACCATAGATCGTCAGTACAAACATTTCAGTAAGCAGCAGTAACAGGTACAATAGTGCAAACAGCAATAACAGGTAAACAATGCAGTAGTCAAGGTGCAGTAATTTACAACAAAATTACATACTTTAGACAAGTGCAAGTAGGCTTCGAGGTCAGAGTTTTGAACTCGAAATGAAGTGCATATGGGCAGAGACATCACAGTGTTAAAGTAAAATAGGGTAAGGAGTAGGAAGGAGGGAGTGGTGGGGCAAGAGAGGTTGGCAGGACAAGCTCAGGTAGGGTCATAACAGGCACACTGGTCCGTGGAAAGCAGGTGTTCATGTAGCTTGCGCTTAAAGAGATCGTGGGAAGACGTCAGTCTAAGGTAGAGTGGCAGGAGGTTCCACACTTGAAGAGCTGTGTACCCGAACGCTCCAGACCCTTTGGAGGTGCAGCAGCGGGGGAATTTTAGTAGGGATTTGTCAGAGGATCTCAACTCACGTGGAGGGAGGGCTGGCTGAAGCAGTTCAGTTAGGGATGCTGGTCTGTTGAGTCCAATGATGGAGTCGCAAAGGCAGCCCAGGTAGTGTAGTCTGGTGGCAGAGGGGGAGAGCCAGCTGAGGTCTTTAGACAGTTGGCAGTGATGTTTAAGTCTGGGGGCTTTTGAGGCATACCTGCATATATTGTTGAAAGTGACATCCCATTTTTGTAGTGTGGATTTATGCGCCATGGGTAGGATGGGAGCACAGTATGTCAGAGCGGGTAGGAGACCACCCCTGGCGATGGCTAGTTTGGCTGCAGGTGTGAGCATGTAGCTGGATCTGTAGGCAGCACCCAGTTTGCAGTTCAGATTTACATGTTTCTTGAATGTGCAGGTTTAGGTCCAGAGACTGGTCTAGCAGGATGCCCAGATAACGGAAGGAGGTAACCACCTCAAGGGGGGTCCCATCCAGGTCAAGGACTTTTAAAGGAGAGTGGCAGGACCTTATCTTGTGGGCAGTGCCCAGAAGCATCAGTTTGGTTTTGCTGGAGTTCAGTATAAGGCGGTGGGTGTTTAGCCAGAGTTGGACAGCGTGGAAAGCAGATGTCAGCGCCACGTTAAGTTGGTCTACATTATTAGAGCTAGCATAGATAACCAGGTCATCTGCGTAGAGTAGAGAGTCACAGGACGCAATGCTGTATGGCAGGTTATTCATGAATAATGAAAACAGGAGGGGACCCAGTTTTGATCCTTGTGGCACTCCAGTGTTGATGGTAGTACAGTCGGAGATTGATGAGTTAAGTTTGACTGCTTGGGTCCTGTTGGTTAACTCCTGAACCAGCTTATGACAGGGGGTGAAAAGCCAAATTTATGAAGGGTGGATAGGAGTAGGGGGTGGTCCACGAGGTCGAAAGCCTTGGTGAGGTCGACAGACAGCACCAGTAAGCAGACTTTTGTCCATGCTTGTGAGTGTATCAGTGGTGAATTTGGCTAGCGCCGTTGTGGTTTTTCCCTGGAAACCATGTTGTGCTGTACATAGCAGATTTGAAGTTTCAAGGAAATCAATGGTCTGAGTGGCTACTAGTTTTTCAAGTATTTTGCTGAGGACTGAGAATAGCTATGGATCTGTAGTTTGAGATCTCACTTTTGTTGCCCTTTTTGAAGATGGGGAGATTCTTGCGGATTTCCAGATGTCAGGGAAGGTACTGTTGGAGAGGGAGAGGGTGAATACCTTGGCTAGAGGATAGGAGAGGAGATGAGCGGCCGCCTTTAGTAGGCGAGGTTCCAGCGAGTCTGACCCGGGGCTGGTGGTGTTCGATATTCAGTTTAACAGTTTGAAGACTTGCGATGCAGACAGCTTTGAAATAGAAGGGCTTGTAAATATCCAGCACATGTTTCTTGAGAGGTATCTGCTGGTGCACCGGTTGATGAGGGCTGGGAAACCACAGCTGGAGGTTGAAGTGTGGAAGCATACTGGGACAGATCAGAGAACATCTTATTAAAAGCATTTGCAATGGTAAGGGAGTCATTACAGTGGACACCATCTAGAATCATTTCCGAGGGGGTTATGGATTGAGGTGTACCCAGAAAGGTTTTTATGTGGCCCCAGAACTTGCGTGGATCTCTGGCTGAGCTGGCAAGTAGGTTCTGGCAGTATTTGCTTTTTGCAAGAGTTTCTATGCTGCTTATAGATGGTGTGATCCCTGGGTTGGCCAGTGCTTTCATGCTTCCTCCACAGTTGGTCCCTAGTTCTGAGTTGGCAGAGTAGGTCTTTGTGGAGCCACCTCGTCTGTTGTTCCCCCGACCCTTCTTTGTACTTTCGGGACATGTTCAGTCTGTGCTTCTGTGAACTTGGTGAGGAACACGTTAAGGGCATCCTCAACTTTTGTAGACTGGTAGATATCCGTCCAGTCAATGCAGGATATGTCCAGGAGAAAGGCACTTAGATCCAGGTGTGTGAAGTTGGTGAAAGTGACCAGGCGGGACTGGGGGGATGGAGAGGGACTCGCGTGCCAGTGACAGATAGTGGGCGAGTGGTCAGTTATAGCATCAGCCAGGGTGCATGCCTTAGTAATGCGGTCAGGTCCGTTTGTGAGGATCCAGTCAATAAGCATGCCTGATTGGGGGTTTATAATCCTGGTATTTTCAGTGATGAGCTGGTGGAGGTGGAAACCTTGGATTAGGGCTACAAGGGAGCTGTGGGCAGGGCCCAGCCAGTTTAGGTTGACATCCCCCAGGAAGATGGCTTCGTTCGAGTTTATGGTTTGTGAGGTTAGCTGAAGCAGTTCATGGAGGCCATCCACCCCTCCAGTGGGTGGATTAGAAACAGATAATGTGCAGGTTTTTTTGCACCTAGGGACAGGACAGCATGTAATGATTCGCAGATCTGTTGAGGGTTGTGGACAGGAACAGGCTTAATGGTGAGGTGGTTTTTGTAGTATATGGCAACACCACCACCCCTTTTCGAGCCTGGCCTGTCCTGTCGCAGGATACAGTATCCGGGTAGGTGGCATTGGGCGTCCTGTATGCGAGGTTTGAGCCATGTTTCCATGAGGCAAAGGATGTCAGGTCCAGCTACTTTGGTCCACGCCTCAAGCTCAGCCATATGGCCCAGGAGACTTCTATCGTTCATATGCAAACAGACAGGTTTGCCAGGGAGTTGCTATGGGGGGTAGGATTCAGTTCCACATCACCCTCCAGTAGTAGGCGAAGAGAGGCTAGGAAATTTAAGCTGCAGCTTATATATAGATTTGATAGATGACAGTTTATTGGAACTGTGACTTTTAATTACATTAAGCCAGCATCTTATGCCATTGTGCATTTGAGTCAGTCTTCAGCAATCCTTCTGAGCAATTTCACCAGTGCATTTCAGAATCTGTCTCCAGCAGCCCTGGGAGAGAAATTTTACAAGTGTACTCCAGAATGAGTCTGCAGCAATATTCCTGAAGAAAAGAACAGAGCTGTATTCGCACTTTGCGACCCGTGTTCCCTCCAAGGTGTGTGTACGTGCGCCTGCACAGCAGTCAGAAATAACCCGCACATGGCTTCAGTTGTAGTGCACAAAGCAGCCGACAGGGATCCTCATGTTCATGAAGTTGTGACTACAGTCATCACTCAGATTTAAGACTCAGACAGCAGGACATGAAAGTGAATGGGAAACATTGTATGCCCACCCCTGAGGCTACAACCCATTAACTTTAACAAGCCAGACATCTCGCTCTTGCTCCACTTATTGAACAATGGAACTGATCGGCAAAATTCCAACCAATCGGCACTGCAGTTACAGCAATGCATTTGGCTCGACACCTCCTTTCAGCAAGACGGTACTGGATAATGAACAGTATTCCCCTGTTCATAGAAATGGAATGATTTTTGTTTGTTAGATTCCCCCCCAACAAAGTAATGCGAGAGATTCTCTGACATAGGGTGCAGTGTTCCCATTTACCCCCATCTGTACTTGATTCAAGTACAAATTATGAAATTCAAGTACATTTTTGTGTGAAGGGGTACACTGCACCCCATAATTCTGTTTAAAGTATATGTACCCCACAAAAATGTTGTACAAATGGTAGAATGAACCCTTATAATTTATTTTGTACCCCTGAAAATTTTTGGAGAGGGTGCGATGCACCCCCAGATCTGCAGCCTTAATGGGGGAACACTGATAGGGTGTCTATCATATTATTTCAGTTTTAAAGTTGCATAATTTCAGTGTAATCTGCCTCCTCCCCAAGCAGCGTCTTACATACAAAATGTGTTTATAATGGATTTAAAGCCTCACAATTGAAAGCGTGTTCATTTTTTCCCCCCCAGTACAAGAAAATGGGAAAACTATAGTTTTACAATAAAAGCATCGAACAACCTACTGTCTCATTTTTTTATGTATTTGTTGGGGGCCGGGATGGGAATAGCCTTCTCAATTAGCAGGCTGAGACACTGATTGTACATATGTCTAGAGAGATCAGATTGCGCTTCTTTTTAAAACAGGGTCTCACATCACTCACACACACACACACACACACACACACACACACACACACACACACACGAGATTCAATGAATCAGTGCTTGTAAAAGCTTACCCATATTGGCTACATGGGGATAGTAATTCTAAAATGGACAAGAAATAGCAGTGCAAAAAATGTCCTTTTCATTTAATTTCATAAATTCAGACTGCTCAGCATGGATCAAGAATGGAAGAGAAATACAGTCTCCTAAATGCATCTCCTCTCATATCACACTGACATACTCAATACATTGCAAAAATACATTTTAAAAACAGCCATGGAGCTTGACAATACCCAACATAGTCATTGTAAACTATACCTAGGGTAAATGGCATCACATACAATTATACACGCATCCAAAGATCCCATTGCCAAGTACTGCTTTAAGAAGCTGTCCAACCCTGAATACCACATTGCCATAACAGTATTAAATGATGTACTTTTGGAGTTGGCAGAGTTGTCCAAGATGTTTCAGAATGTGGTCTAACAGCTGGAGCTATACAGATTGCTAGGGCAAAAATTAAAAAGATCAGAAGCCAGTACCTGGGTGAAACTGTCTACTGGAGCCAACTAGTAAAACTGCTTTTGGCTAACTGCGCAGCTGAAGTAAGCACAACAGCAATTTTGCAATTCATTGGCCTGTCATGTGACCATCTGGACAGCCGATTTCCTGCAGGTGAACTTTCTGACTGATCTGCCTTTGATTTTGCAGCAATGCCACATTGCAGCTTTGAGTTTGGCTTATCAAATATTGAGAGCCTGTACAGCAAATATCAGGACCATTTATTTTCATCAGTGGACCAGGCAGAAATTGTTAGCCAGTACAACGACTTCAGATTTATAGTTGCTGAAAAAATAAAAGGGAGGATCATTAAAATTCTTTACTGACATGATCCACTTTGCTTTGACTAACATGCAGTACAACACGGTGGCTAAACTTATTAATGTATGTGCTACATTCCAAGCTAATCATGAAGCTATAATGTGTAGAGGTTCCTACACAGTCTTATCCTTCCCCAGAAGGAATTCTCCATTGGGAGGTGCAGAGCGAGAAGGCTACAATAGCACAGAGAAAAATTTTGGGAGTGATAGAGATCATGTACTGAAGCAGAGAGAAGTATGGCTGAGTAGGACCACAAGAAAAAATTACTCACCTTAGTAATTGCTTTTCTTCTCATGGAGTCTTGCTGTATTAGGACTAAATGCAGTTTGCCACTGCACTCGAACTGCCCCGGAGAGGATAGGGTTAACTCCAGAGCAGTCTGGAGTTCCACAGCGCGTGGGCGCTGTTCAAAGCTCTATCTGGCTAGTTTCAAATGAAACTGCCAGGTTCTTTACGAAGCTAAACTAATATAGCAAGTCTGTGTGGAAAAGCTCTACACTAGCCATTGGCTACCTACCAGTAGTAGAACAAAAAACAACAATCATAGAATAATAAAATCACCTGTTAGAATCACCCATGACAAGCACTAATAGGCCCCCTCTCCCCAAAAGACTCAATTCCAGAGAGGGAGCCACCTATCACTTAAAAAACAGAATCACCTAGTTCCTAACCCAAATGAACAAAAAGGGGGGGGAGCTAGAGAGAAATTGAAATGGCATGACAGAGCTTGCACCAATTTGACAACCCCATACTCAAGTGGGAGTTCTGAGCGGGGTAGGAGGGAGGGTTGTCCTAATACAGCAAGACTCCATGAGAAGAAAAGCAATTACTAAGGTGAGTAATTTTTTCTTCAAACACCATGAAGTCTTGCTGCTATTAGGACTAAATGCAGATTATACAGCAGTACCTCCATGGAGGAGGGTCAGAACCTACTTGGGGAATAGGCTCTGAAGCACAGCTGTGCCAAACCGAGCATCCTCCTGGACTGGACATCCAGGGAATAATGCTTGGTAAAGGTGTGGACTGTTTTCCAGGTAGCAGCTTGGCAAATTTCCAAATGGAATATCTAGCAGCCGCTAGAGATGCAGCTGTACCCTGGTGGAATGAGCCCTCAGTCCTGAGGGAGGTTCTCTACCTAGTTTTTGGTAACAGAACTGGATACAAGAGACAATCCACCTGCAATTGTCCTCTTAGTGGCAGGTCTCCCTTTGCCAACTTCTCCATAGCTAAGGAAGAGTTGGAGGGATTCGAACCTGTGACCCTTGATGCGTTCCAAATAGTAGCTTAGGGCTCTTTTGACGTCCAGACTGTGCAATCTCCTCTCCCCTGAGGAGGAATGCTCAGTGAAAAATACTGGGAGAGATGGATTGGTGGAGATGAAAATCTGAAACCACTTTAGGTAAAAACTTTCTGTTAGTCCTAAGGACTACCTTATCTCTGAAAAGAAATAAAATCTTCTTCTACTGACAAGGCCTGTAATTCACTTATACGTCTAGCAGAAGTGATAGCCACTAGAAAAACAGTCTTCCAAGTCAAAAACTTGAGGTCTGCCGAGGACAGAGGCTCAAAGGAGGGTTGCATTAGCCGAGCAATGCAAACATTCAGGTCCCATGCAGGAGCTGGTTCCCGAAGGGGGGCGTGAAGTAACCCTTAAAAAACTTGGAAAATACAGGGTGAGAAAGGAAGCAGGCTTCCGCTGACACAAAAAGCAGAGACAGCTGCCAGATGAACCTTTAGGTAGCTGGCCTAAGGCCTAAGGAATTTAAATGGACCAAATAGTCCAGTAAAATGGGCAGATTAGCAGATTCTGGGATAATCTGCATCTCAGAACACCAAATGGAAAACCTCTTCCACTTAGAATTGTAAGTGGCTCTAGTGGAAGGTTTCCTAGAAGCCTTTAAAATATCCAGGACACCTTGAGAACGGTGTAAATCATCAAATTCTAGCTCCTCAAGAACCAGGCCTTGAGGTGGAGGGAATTGAGGTTCGGATACCACACTCTCCCCTGTGCACAAGGGAACAGGTCGTGGGTCCTGGGCAAGCCGAGGGGAGGGTGGAATGTCAGGGACAGGAGGAGAGGGTACCAGGGTTGTCTGGCCCAGTCTGGAGCAATCAGAATCACTCCGCAGGGCAGAGTTCTGATTTTTACTAGTACCCTGAAGAGGAGAGGGAAGGGGGGAAAAGCATACAAGAACTTCCCTTCCAATCCAACTGAAAGGCGCCAGTGGGACTGATCCCAGAACTGGAGGCCTGCAACAAAACAGGGAAGTTGGTGGTTGTCTGGGGCTGCGAAAAGATCTATCTGAGGGGTGCCCCATCTGGCAAATACTGACCCCAGCACCAGAGAATTCAGAGCCCATTCGTGATGGCCCTGAGAAATCCCTGAGGGCATCCGCCAGGACATTGTCCTTCCTGGAAGGTGAACTGCTACCAGGGAGGTGTTCAGAGAGTAAGCCAGAGACCACAACTTCATTGCTTGGTGCACGTGATGACCGAAGTGCCCTTTGCTTTGTTGATGTACCACATTGTTGTGGTGTTGTCTGTCCTGACTTGGACTACCTTGTTCTGGACAGTAGTCGAAAAACCTGAGAGCTAAGAGAACAGCTCTGAGTTCCAAAAGGTTGATGTGGAGCAGAGATTCCTGAGGGGACCACACTCCCTGAGTGGAAAGATCGCCCAAATGTGCCCCCCACCCTAACAGGGAGGCATCCGTGGTGAGGGAATGAAAAACAGGTAAGAAAGGGACCCCCTGAGTTAAACTGCTTCGATCCTGCCACCACTGAAGGGCTAGTATCAGGGTTTTGGTCACTGGGATTAACTTGGATAGGGGGTCCGTCCTTTGAGACCAGTAGGACCTCAAGTGGAACTGGATGTCTCATCTGAAATCTTGCTCCCTGCACGACAGCTGTGGAAGCAGCCATGTGCCCTAGGAGTTGCAAAAAGTGCCTTGCTGGTCGAGAGACCCGCAGGGTAAAGGAGGATGCCAGGACAATGAGTCTGTCCACTCTTTCGGAGGGAAGAAATGCCCTGGCTGACTGTGTTCAATTCTGCACCTATGAAAGTCAGTACCTGAACTGGTTCCAGAACTGACTTTGGAAAATTCAACAGGAATCCCAGAGAAGTGAGAAGTTGCTGGGAGACTTGCAAGTGGGATTTTACCTGATCTGGAGACTGACCCACTATGAGCCAGTCGTCCAGGTAGGGAAACACAGCAACCCCTTGCCTTCTTAAATGAGCCACTACTACAGCTAAACATTTTGTGAAAACCCTTGGAGCAGAGGTAAGGCCGAAGGGCACTGCTCTGAACTGGTAGTGGCCAGAGGGTAGTTTGAACCTGAGGTACTTTCGGTGAGAAGGCCTGATCAAAATATGAAAATAGGCGTCCTTGAGGTCCAGGGAAGCTAGCCAGTCCCCTGGCCTTAGGGAAGGCAGAATCATTGCCAGAGTTAACATTTTGAACTTTGGTTTCAAAAGGTGCTTGTTCAGGAACCTTAAATCTAAGATGGGCCGCCACTCTCCTGTCTTTTTTGGGGTAAGGAAATACCTCGAGTACAGACCCTTGCCCTGATGGCAAGGAGGAACTCTTTCCACTGCTTTGCAGCCCAGCAGAGAAGAAACTCTGCTTCCAAAGCAAGGGCTTCTGAAGGATTTGCAGGTGGAAAATGTCTGGCTCTCATCTTTGGGAACTGTTTGAAACTGAGAACCAGACCTTGCTTACCACCTCCAGAACCCATTTGTCCGAGTTAGGGACAACCAGTTCTGGCTGAAATAAGCCAACCTGCCCCCACGTGCACAGGAGACCGGCCCTGGGCACCCCATCAGGGTGCCTGCTTGACAGCAGCTTTATTCCGAGGAGAGGGAGATGGTCTGCCTCTGCCCCGTCTACCCCTGCCTCTGAAAAAAAACCCTCTGTGCAAAGGCTGAAGAGGCCTGAACTTGATAAAAGGGCCTGTGGTAAGGCCTGCCCCTACCCCTGGGAGCATACCTTTGTGGAGTGGCATGCCTCTCCTTAGCTTGGGTACTTTTGTAGGTAGTTCTGTATTCATCCATTTTCTTCATGTAATTTTCTGTTTGATCCCCAAACAGGGAGTTTCCTACTACAGGAAAATCTATAGCCTTTGCCCGAGTATCTTGGGACAGATTAGTGCATCTAAGCCATGCCAACCTACGGAGAGCTACAGAAGTGGCCAGGACCCTAGAGGAAACATCATTAACATCAACGGCAGTATGAAATTGAACTTTAGAGGCTTCAATGCCATCAGCAGCCACTTGTTCCAACTCACTAGCCAGCTGGCCCTGGGCCTGCTTGGCTAACTGCAATATAGTGTCCCATCTAGATTTCTGATATCTAGCCACATAAGCCATAATTAGCCTGCCTGAGTCCCAATGAAGCTGCCATATATTGCTTTTTCGCCATGGCATCAATCTTCCTGGAATCCTTATCAGGAGGATGTGATGCCAGGGGAATATTAGCCTTGTCACAGGCTGCAGCTTGAACACCTACATGACTACACTGCTCAGTGAGGAAGTCTGTATCAGGGCCTGATAAAGTATACCTTCTGTCCATTTTCTTATCTACAGGAGGAACAGAATGAGGATTTTTAAAAATCTTTGTTGTTTGCTTCCTAAATGACTTATGCAAAGGAATAGACAACCTTCTAGACTCTGGAATATCCATCATTTCTACATAATCAGGCTCCTCTTGCTCATCCACAGCCTCCTCTAAAGGGAGCTGGAGGGTTTCTGCCACCTTTTTATAAAACATAAAATGAGAAGGGGACTCAGACAGCAAAGGGGGAGATTCTAAGGGTCTATCTGGAGAAATGCCCGGTTCAATGGGCACGTCCAGACCTTCCCAGTCACAAATACACTGATCAAATTCCTCCTCTCCCTCCTGTGGTTCATAAAACTCATCATAATCCTGAACCACTGGACATGAACGAGCCACCCTTTTCCCCAATTATAGGGGGCTCGACAAGTCCCTGAGACAAAGACTGAACAATCTGAATGGCTTTTGCTATTTCTGCAGCAGTTGGAGAGACAATTTTGGAATCCAGACCGGCTGACTTCTTTGTCTTTTTTGCTGGAGCTGGTTCCTCTGGACCAGCTTTTCTTTTGCCCGAGGAAGTCTCGCCCTGGTCAGAGGGCACTCCCTCTGGTCCAGTGGGTACTGGACCGGGCTGGCCATCCGGGTCAGCGGAGTTTTTGGCCTCTCATTCCCCGAGCCGGCCCAATCTCTTCTCCAGGGAAATTTTTTTTTTTTTACACACACCTGGTAGTCTGACAGGAGGTGGTCAGCCCCCAGACAGACACAAGTGGTGTGTGGATCAGCCTTAGCAAAGGCTTCCCCACAGACATCACAGTGTTGAAACCCAGTGGGCCCGGTTTTTCCTTTGGGTTTCTCAGACATAATGCCAGCCTAACCAACAAACTTGCCCTTTAAACGGCCGTGCCAGGAAGAACACCTTATCGGTTCCTAACCGTGTCACGGTATTGGAAAAAAATAAAATTAAGGTTTTTTTTAGAACCGATAAGAACCGGGTATCGCACTTCTAAAGCCCAAAAATCGTAAAATAAGCCACCGATCGGTTCAGACTGAACCGATAATGTATTTCCACACAGATTTTATTTTTAGTACTTACGGTTTACCAGATAGAGCTTCTGACCTAAAACGCGGTAATTTTTAAACACTTGCCAGTTCAAATGAACCGAGTAAACTCGCTTGAACCGTGAAATGAACCGAGTTGAAGGAGCTGATCTCCGGAGCGACTGTTCAGTGAAAGCGGAGTAAAGAATCTGGCAGTTTCATTTGAAACTAGCCAGATAGAGCTTTGAACAGCGCCCTAGCGCTGTGGAACTCCAGACTGCTCTGGAGTTAACCCTATCCTCTCCGGGGCAGTTCGAGTGCAGTGGCAAACTGCATTTAGTCCTAATAGCAGCAAGACTTCATGGTGTTTGAATTATCTTTGGGTGGAAGGTTTCACTCAAGGATTCTCCTAAGAAAGTTAGGGAAGATTTGTTGCTGCTCTTGGAAAGAGCATTAGGATTTTATATCTCCAGAAACATGGTGGAATCCATGAAGTTATATGGAGATCCTGTGCCCACAACAGATTGATATTACATTTAATAATCCTCAAAGCTAGCAGCTTGCTTTCTCTGGCCAGCAAGCAGGATTGTTTGGGAATACATTTACTTAACACGTTAGACTTGGGTGAAGTCTTTTCATGGTTTAAACAGACTAAGGATAGTCCAGAATCAATCTTAGAGGCAGATAACCCCCTGATTGACTTTGGAACCCTAACTGACCCCAATACCTACTTGCCGCTGATTGATATCTACAGGCTTAATCAATAACTAACAAATGAAATCAATGCCAGCTGGATTTGGATAAGGGAGCTGGGGATCAATATGTGGATGCCCTTTCTATACTTTTCATGGAATATTGAGAGCATCCATATTAAAATAATCGACCATGAAGTAGTGAGATTTCTGGATAATTTTGATATTACTGGACTGCAAGAAACATGGTGTACAGAAAATGTAACTCCCAAAATTGGCTGGATAGTCTGTCTTTACTCTGCCAGCAACTAAAGTTAAAAAGTTTGGAAGGTTTAAAGGTGGTATTTTTTTTTTTTTTTTTTTAATCAAAACTTTGCTAAATTTTCAGATCACTAACACTTCTACTAAGTCAGAGGGTATTTTGGCTCTAATGATTAGCAAGGGACAAGAGAAGATCATTCTCTGCAATATATACTTTCCCCCTCGCAATAGAGCTACTGTTCCCGCTGACCTTTTCATACAGGATTTGATAATGGCACTTGATCAATTGTCAGATAAGAGTACATCTTGTCCTATAATTATTTTGGGAGACTTCAATGCCAGAATTCCTTCTCATTTCTTGGAGGATGTATATTGAGATATGATCCATACAATATCTATAATTAATCCAAATATCCCATATACTAGGACTGCTTAAGATCTAAAATCTAAGCTCAGAGGTAGGGAATTGCTAGCAGACTTGGCCAGTAGAAATTTCTGTTTTAAAATGGAAGAACCCCGGGGAGATCTAGTTGGATCCTTAACGTAAAGAGAACCTACTGGCTCTTCAACCCCTGATCAAGTTTGGACCAATTTGGAAGCAGTAAAGCTGATCTAAAAAAAGTGAGAGGTCATGGCTAGATTGGAATCAGCACACTCTGCTATTGTAATTAACAACAAATGCCCTTTTGGAACTTTAGGGAGTGAGGCACAACAGGAAGACAGTCTGGAAGTCAAACGAGAAGAATTGGATGGGAGCCGATTCAGCAAGCTAATTTCAAAGAAATTCTTAGTACAGGAGTCTTGGGTGATATTCACAAGTTGGTCCTGAACAAAAGTAAGGCCTTTAATATTTTGGAGAATTGGGAAACTATTCATTCTTTACTTGGACCTAGATGTAAAAATGTACCATCCTAGGTCCCTTTATAAAAAAGTCTTAGTTTAATTTGGTATGCCTACAGCCAAAGAAAGAGTTTGGAGGAAAACTAAGACAGCATAAGAAGAAGAAATAAGCCTGCAGCAGATTTTAAATTGCTAAAGACTGAAAGAGAAAAATATAGAAACATTCTTGAATGTGAGAGACAAACATACTCAGGGACTTTGGGAAAAACTGAGGCAGGCTGTTTTGGAATATTTTTGCCCAGGAATATAAATAGATATGCCAATAGGATTGAAGCCTATATTACACCTGAAGTTTGGGCATCTCATTTCTCCAAGCTCTATTTTCATGAAGAGCAGGAGACACCTGATGCTTTCAAAATACAAGGAGGATGACATTTTTCCAAGACCTGTCTTGATCACAGAGGACGAAATCCAGATGGTAATGATTGGCCTTAAGGCAAATAAAGCACCAGGGTCTGATGAGATCCTAGGTGATCTCTATAAGGTTTTTACCAACCGATGGATTCCTTTTCTTCTTTTGCTGTTTAATGGCCTGGTTCAGGGGTACTCTTACCCTGCCAGTTGGGCAGGTAGTGTTATCTTCCCAATTTTTAAAAAAGAGGATCCGAATGACCCAAGGATGTCTAGGCCTATTAGTTTGACAGATGCTTCACAGAAGATTTTCTCTAGGATAATTTTGGGCAAATTGCTGTCATGGGTCAAGGAGAACTCTATTGAATGAGGCACAGAACAGTTTCCGGAAGGACTGTTTTACAGTACAACACTATTATGCGCTTCAGCACCTGATCTGGAAGTATACTAAAGTGAGGAAAAAAACAGATTATGTTGCTGTTTTGTAGACTTCTCGGCCTTCGACAGCATTAGCAGAAAAATCCTTTGGGCTACATCAAGGGATCTGAAGTTGGAGGTCTCACTTCTTGATGTTCTTGATAGACTATGAAAATATGTGGGCAAGGGTCCAGTATAATCAATATGGTCATCTGATAGATTAAAGATGTGGCAGGCAGACAGGGGTGTATTTTGGCCCCCACTCCAACATCTACATTAATACAGTCTTGGATCAGCTAGGCAACCCAGATACCCAGATTTTCATACTCCAAAAATTAATGATCAAAGGATTGAATGTTTAGCATATGCAAATGATTTAGTCTTGCTCTCTACTTCAGTCCTAGGTCTTAAAAGAAAATTGGCTCACTTTGAATCTGTGTTCTCAAAGGAAACAAAGTTAATCTTGGCAAGACCAACATTGTCGTTTTTGGCTCTCAAAACAAGAATACAGTAGGCTTTAAGCTAAACTGTAACCATATAGACACTTAAGTGTTAGGCTATTGGCAAAACGGCACTAAATAGTCATATCTTGGATCAAACATTTGGAGGCTATTCAATTTAAAACAGGATCTTCTGTAAATGCCCTAAAAATATTTAGCAGCAAGATGGGGAAGTCATCGTTGAGCAGGGTATTAAGAGTTGTTAATGCCAAAATAAGAACATGTTATATGCCTCTGAAATCTAGGGTTATACTAAGGTTAGAGAATTAGAAATAATTCTGAATAAACTCTATAGATACATCTTAATATTTTTAAATGGAACTTTAAGTTGTATTCCTGCCTTGGAGATAGGACAATGTTCCTTGACTTCTCATCTGTGAATGACAGATTCTCTCTCTGTTGAAACTTTCTTTTGCCCCAAAGATATCCCACAATGTGTGTAGTGGAAGCCATCAAATTGGCTAGCATGGGATATGTACATCCCTTTACTCAACTTAAGAAAACAATGCCAGCCAGACTGGGCCACCTCTTGTACAAAATTTACACTAGACCATTTGAGGAGATTAGGCAGGATGTCAAATTGAGGCTTATTGACTTAAGACAATTATTTCTATGTTCAATTCTCCAAACTTAAGCTATATGGATTTTATAAAAAAAAAAGTAAAGATTTCATGGGAATATGAGCCATCTCTCTTTTAACCTATACTAAACAAAGAAGAATCTATACAAGATTCGAAACTGAAAACTAATGCTCAATGCATTCATTTCAGACAAGAGAGGGGTTACTTTCTCCATATTGTAAATGTAGAGTGGAGACTATAGATGATCTCAAACATGTGGTACTCTTGTGTCCTAGGTACGAATCAACTAGGAAAAAACTGCTGGGTGGATTGTTAGGGATCTCAGCCTCCCCCTGGAGGATCTTTTGGAATATTTGTTGACTACGACAGAGAAGAACATGGTAGAGATCTTTTAATCTCAACTCATTTGTGAAGTTTATTAGGGGGACTTGAAGTCCTGTGGAGTTTTTTTTTTTTTTTTTTTTTTTATGTGAAAAGGTACTCTGTTAAATTGAATTGCACTGTAAAGATATTTAAGTTCCTTGTCGATTTATTTGTCTGTTTATATTTACTATGTATTTTGTCCCGACTTTAGTATATTGTAACTGCTTTATGCTGAACAATAAATTGTACTATGACTACGACTACTACTTACCACCACCACATTCTAAGCTTCTAGTGCAGACTGTGAAAAAGGCTTCAGCCTCATGAACTGCATTAAGAGCAAACAAAGAAACGGCTTGGAAGAAAGCCATTTAGATAAGCCGATGCAAACAAAATTGCTTTTAACATTTGGTGGAAAAAATGGATCTCAATAACATAAGTCCACTGGAAGAATGGGAAAGACAGGACAGAAAAAACAGTAAATGTTGATTTCTTAGCAATGCATCATCAGCAGCACCCCTTTTAGATGCATGCAAGACTCTTTAAAATGTACATAGTTTACACATGTTTCCAGTTCATACTGTTATGGCGCACAATGCACAACCAAGCTTCGGACTGTGTCAGAATGTATATTTATACTTTGCAGTGAGTGAGTATTTGAGTGTTTGGTTTGTTTTCTACTTTTTACTGACAATAAAATATATCACTTGTTTGGGCCACCCAATTTGTGCACATGAATCAATTTTTTTGCACCAAGTGCTGCACACACATCAGTTGCCCACCCACAAAGAATAAAAATTAGAGGGAACATTGTTTGCGACGTCATGTTTGCCTCTGACAGTTCCCAATGCAAGGCTTGGCCTAGTGCAGAATCTGCCATCCGTTTTCTTATTTTGTCATCCACATCAGTGCCATCCGGATCTTCTATTCTAGTCCTCTGAGCAACACCCTGTTGGTTGTTTTGTGTGTGCCCTTGGTTCATCCATCCTTGGAGCCCAGGACACTATTCTCCAATGTCCAGAGACTTCAACCAGACTCCTGCTCCCTGTGGGTCTTCACCAGACAGTCCAGAAGAGGGCTGTGGCCAGGTGGTTTGCATTATCTCGTTCTCTGAGCAGTCCAAAAGTGGACTGCGGCCGGCGTTTCAGTTCTGGCAGTGGGTTCTTAACCGAAGAAATACTGGTACCAGTTCTTGTATTCCAGTGACCCTAGAGAGGTGGGGTGTGGCCAAGGAACTCAAATGGTCTGTTCAACTCCTCTCTGCATTCCCCTAGTTTCCAAAAGGTTCTCAAGAGTCACACTGGACAGCCAATTAAGTCGATTGTCACAATTCCTTTGATTACATTTTCCTGACTAGAGAAAATTCATCCATGCGCAAAACATACAGACTCTTGTTATAGCATGTAGCGTGATTTATAATGTGGAGTACTCCAGATACTAGCTAGAGGTGCACCTCAGGGTTGACTTAGAAGGTTCTGAATAGAGATTAAAGATAGGATGTTCTTACAGCCAATGAATTATCTTGCTAGTTTTATTGTAAAGCCACCCTCTTACAGGAATTGGAAATAGAACACTTACAGCGTAGCTGTTACAGCCAATTCCTTCTTACAGTTCTCCTCATACAGGAAATTGGAGTTTTAGCATCAGCCTCGGGGCACTAGTAAGATATCAGAGTTGGAACTGAATGCTGTTGTACCCTTTTTCTCCCGTTTCCTACCCTGTGGTCCGTTCAATGAACAGATTCCTTTCTTGAATCATGCCTCCTGCCTCTCCATTTTGGTGAAAGTAACAGCTAGCCAAACAGGAAAAGAACCGCCTTACCACCTAGTGGATGTATTTTGAAAATCTTTTTTCTTCTTCTTAGTCTCGTTCCTCTCCCAGCCCCTGCTTGGCCAATTCTTTTCAGGTATCCTCGTCTCCCACTGCCATTCGTCCCTGCACCTCCACATTATGGACCATCGCCGCTTATCCCACAGCTTGCCCCCTGTGGTGGGGAGCCCATCATCCTCCCTGCCAAGCCGGATCCAGTGTTGCAGCGACATCTTCCAAAGTGTACGGTCAACGAATGGCCATCAAGCCGCACAACCAGGGCCTTTTTCCTAGATTTTCTCCCCTTCCGAAGAGGAGTGCAGGACACCAGCAGAGGGAGCACCCATGTGTCTGCCCCTCTCTGCTCCCTCATCTACTGCACTAGCACCCTGCCCCCCCCCAGCCACTGCCAGGGGACCAGTACTGTGCCACATACTTGTAATCCCTAGCTGGCCCATCGGCGCAGTGGTGGGATTTCCGCTATCACCGCGCGCACTGGTTCGGGAACAGATCCGGGTCGTCGAGGGTTGCCGGGGGAGTAGGATCGAGCGTCCGGACAGCCTCTCCACCCGGGAGGGGCGCGGGCAGCAATCTGTGCGCTTGGGGACCCCTGGTGGAGACCGGGAGTTCCACGCAACAGACGCTCGACGTGGGGGGAGGAGGCTGGGCGGACGCTGGCGTCATTGCACGTCCCCGCCTCCTCCCGGGAGAAAAATGCAGGTGGAAAAAGATGGCGGGCCGGACCACGGATTAATGAAGCCCTCCCTGGAGAGCCTCACACTGTCGCAGTCGCTGCGGGACCCTGACCAATCACAGTTCCGGGGTCACGAAGAGGGGGCAAGCCGGGGGTGACAGAAGGTCCTCAGCAGCAATTGACGGCTGTCGAGGTCTCTGGGGGCCGTGACCAGGGCGGATGGCTGCCGGTGGTCCTGCCAGAAAAAGAGGAAATTAAAAAATAAATAAATAAATAAATAAAACTTGTAATCCCCCCAACCCGAGATCAGTCCCTCAGACGTTCAATCCTTCTTCCCCGCTGACTCCCAGCATCCCGTGTTAGTTCCCGAACACAGGTCGCCAGTGTGGCATGAGGCAAGGTGGCCAGCGCCTCAGCCCCACCAGGCCAGCCGAAATCTGGTTTCTAATAGTCATAATCAATAACTGACCTGCACACACTTACCGCTAAGAGGAGAATATAAAGAAAAACCAAACAAAGATAATCGGCTCACTTCAGCAGAGTCCTTGGGTCTTCACACCTCCAACAAGAAAACATCCACAAAACCGGTATCTACTGCTACAGAAGCTCTGGGAGCCAGAAGGCTACCACTGAGGAAGTGAATCACAGGCAGTTCAAGTCAGTCATGGACCAAGACATCGTATATGCAGCAGAGAATGCCGTGCAGCTCCGCAAACAGGACCCAGTCAACTCCAGTTACAAGGTAGTAACAATCCCAGAGAACTGCAGCCCAGTAGGTTCATAAATGAGCCAACACAGGAAAATCTGAAATGGGTAAATAAAAGCCCAGAGTGCTGCTTTAAGGCCTTGCATGCACTACTGTATTTTTGCTATTCTTTAAAAAGCCCTGACACCATATCACACTGTTCAGTGATTACTGGGGTGCATCAGATCTTGCATATTATGGCCATAATTCAGTTACGTTACACATTTCCTCTAATGGTTTCTCCTTTATCACGGAGGACAGTTGTTGGAAAAAGAATTACTGTCCCTTAGACACCATCTGCTTTTTTCTGCTTACCTACACCAGACAATCCCAATTATGACAATTATCTCCACAACATAGACTCAAAAGAAAAAAATTACTCACCTTAGTAATGCTTCTTCTAATGGAATCTTGCTATATTATGACATATGCAGTTTGTCCCAACCTTAGAACTGCTCCGGAGGCGAAAGAGTTAAAGTCCATGCCAGGCATGGAACTTAGAGCTCGAGCTCTGTTGAAAATTACATCTGTTCTTCAAACTTAAACTGTCAGATCTTTACTAGCAAAAACTCACTAAGACTGTGTGGAAGCTGTAAACCTACACTAGCCAACTGACTAAATTAAACACATTTTTTGGTGCCACAATGAAGACTCAAGTCAGGAGACCCAAAAGAAAAAATGACAAAGATCACCCCAAAAAGGGGGGTGAAAACAAGGTGGGCATCTAAAGAGTGCCAATGCTGCCCTGCCCACCCACATCCCCAAGAGTAAGGTTCTGAGAGGGGGCGGGGAGGAAGGTCATAATATAGCAAGACTCCATTAGAAGAAACATTACTAAGGTGAGTAACTTTTTCTTCAAAAAAAAAAAAACATGAAGTCTTGCTATATTATGACATATGCAGACTACACAGCAGTACCTCCATGGAGGAGGGACAGAACCAACTTAGGAAATAGGCTCTGAAGCACAGCTGTGCCAAAACAAGCATCACTCCTAGCCTGGATGTCCAGGGAGTAATGCTTAGTAAAAGTGTGCACCGTTTTCCAGGTAGCTGCTTGACATCTCTCTAGGATAGGGATGTCCCTGGCAGCAGCCAGAGACGCAGCTGTACCTCTGGTGGAGTGAGCCCTCGGGCCTGAGGGAGGAACTTTACCCAGTTTTTCATAGCAGAACTGGATACAAGAGACGATCCACCTGGCAATGGATCTTTTAGTGGCAGGTTTCCCTTTGCCAACCTCACCATAAGTGAGGAACAGTTGGAAGGAGTTAAACCTGTGACCTTTGGTACGATCTATGTAGTAGCCAAGTGATCTTTTGACATCTAAACTGTGCAACCTCCTCTCACCAGAAGAGGAATGGTCAGTGAAGTACACAGGAGAGATACAGATTAAGGTGGAAATCTGAAACCACCTTAGGCAAGAACTTTCGGTTAGTCCTGAGGACTACCTTATCTCTGAAAGGAGATAAAAATCAGGCTCCACTGACAATGCTTGTGATTCACTTATGCGCCTGGCAGAAGTGATTGCTACCAAAAAACACAGTTTTCCAAGTCAAGTACTTAAGCTCTGCTGAAGACAAGGGCTCAAAAGGGGATTGCATAAGCTGGGCAATGCAAATATTAAGATCCCAGGCAGGGGAAGGATCCCTGAATGGGGGGTTGGTGTGAAGCAACCCTTTGAAAAACTTGGAGAATACAGGATGAGCCGAAAGAGAAGAGAGCTTACCTGCTGACAAGAAAGCAGACATGGCTGCCAAGAGCACTTTTAGGGTAGCTGGTCTCAGCCCTAAAGTATTTAAATGAACCATATAATCCAGGACTGTGGGTAAGTCAGCAGATTGTGGGGAAATGTGCTTCCCAGAGCACCATATGGAAAATCTCTTCCATTTGGAATTATAAGTAGCCCTGGTGGAAGGCTTCCTGGAAGCCTTCAGAATATCCAATACACCTTGGGAAAGGTGTAGGTCAGCAAACTAACTCTTCAAGAGCCAGGCCTGGAGATTGAGAGATTTGAGGTTCGGGTACCAAACCCTCCCCCTGAGCACAGGATAACAGACCGATTCCTGGGAAGACAGGGGAAGGTGGACTGCTAAGGACATAACGAGTGGGTACCAGGGCTGTCTGGGCCAGTCTGGAGCAATCAGAATCTTGCAGGATTGAGACCCGATTTTTACTAGCACTTTGAACAGGAGAGGGAAGGGTGGAAAGGCATAGAGAAAAGTACAGTTACGTAAGAACTTACCGTAACAGTAGATCTTCGAGAACAGCTCTTGCAGCAGGTTACACCATTAGGACCGAAGCCGCCAGGACCCCACGGAAAAATTCTAGCTAGCTAACTACAGCGGGGACCGCCGCCGACGTCGGTCCCACCTCCGACGTCAGGCGTGGTACAAAAGGGGGCGTCCCGCCAGACTCCTGAAGTTCTCCAACAAGACTTCTTGTCAGCAGGCTGACATCAAATGGAGACCTAGGACTGGCCAGAAGACAGAAAGATAACAATTCCTGCTCAGAAAGACTGAGCCATGCTTCCTCCAAGGGGAAGGTGGGCGGGAAGGTACCTGCTGCAAGAGCTGTTCTAGAAGATCTACTATTCATACAGTAGTTCTTACGTAACTGTACTATCTTACTTCTGAGACACAGCTCTTGCAGGTTACACCATTAGGACTGATTCCCCAAGCAGTAACGCTTGTCAGAAAATCCGGGAGGAGGAAAATAAAGGATAAAAACCAGGTCCTGAACCTAGGACAGGAGACCCTGAAGTACGGCCAAACCAAAACCAGCCCTTCGCCGAGAGGCGATGTCCAGGCTATAATGCCTGATAAAGGTATGCACAGAACTCCAAGTGGCTGCAGCGCATATAGCAGAAGTGGAAACATTTTTGAGCGCTGCAAAGGAAGTAGCCACCCCTCTAGTGGAATGACCCCGGACTGTACCCGGGAGGGGCTTTTGTTTGATACCATAACAGTGAGAAATACACTGGACAAGCCAGCGAGAAAGGGACTGTTTGGATACTGATTGGCCCATCATTCTCTCAGAGAAGGAAATGAAAAGCTGCTCAGAACTACGAAAGGACTGAGTTCTGTTGAGGTAAAACCTCAGGCTGCGGTGAACATCCAGGGTATGGAGCAGAGCCTCTCCTCTATTAGAGTAGTTCGGGAAGTAGACCGGAAGGTCGATATCCTGGTTCAGAGTGAGTGAAGAAACCACCTTAGGCAAGAATTTAGGGTTCGTCCTCAGGGATACTCTGTCCCGGTGGAAAACTAAATAAGGCTCTTTGCACATGAGAGCGTGAAGTTCAGAAATTCTTCTTGCCGAGGTAACAGCAACTAAAAACAACGTTTTCCACGATAGAAAACGTAGCTCGCAATCCGCGGCAGGTTCAAAGGGGGAGTGAGCTGTTCAAGGACAAAAAGCAAATCCCATGGAGGCACAGGGTCTCTAATAGGAGGCCTAAGGTGCAACACTCCCAAGAAATTCCGAGGCGCCCACCTGAGCCACTGTACGATTTCACCGGGAGGTGGTGAGTCGAATGGCACAGAGGTGCACTTTAATAGAGGAGTAGGCTAGACCCGAATGAAAGAGGGAGAGCAAATATTCTAATATTACTCCCACAGGACAACCTAGAGGGAAAGGTCGCGTTGCTCATCACCATTAAAACGGGCGCTGCATCGCATGTGACGTCGCATGCGTTGTCGGCTTTCTGGCTGCAGAAAGGACTTCTGCAACCTTCTTGCGAGACCCCGTGATTTAAAATGGCTATGTCTCTAGGAGCCAAGCATGCAGGTTCAAGAACGAGGTCCGGGGGGACAAGTGAACCCTTCTCCTGAGACAGTAAGTGGAACTGAGCGGCAACGGGAGCGGGGTTCCCAGATAGTTAAATCAACAAAGGAACCAAATCTGTCTGGGCCAAATGGGGCCACTAGGATCTTATTGCATGCTCCCTCCGCAGTTTGAGAAGAACTCTCTGGATCAACGGGAAAGGAGGGAAAGCGTGAGAGAATCTGTTGGCCCAGGAGAGGTGACGGCCTCGCCAGAAAACACCAGGCCCTGGATCTAGCGAGCAAAATTGGGCAGTTTTATGCTGGATGGGGAGGCGAAAGTCTAGATCTGGAGTTCCCCATCAAGAAACAGATCCTCTGCTACCTTCTTGAAGGAGTTCCCATTCGTGGACTCTGGCCTGAGAACGACTCAGGCCGTCTGCAACCGTGTTGTCCACTCCGGGAACGTCACAGTGATCAGATTCGCGCCGTGTCTGATTACTCCAATCCCACACCTGGCGCCTCCTGCAAGGGGTAAGAGTGTCGCTCCTTGTTTGTTGAGGTAATACATCACCGCCGTGTTGTCTGTCTGAAGTAGAAGAGTACACAGTGGGATAACTGACTGAAAGGCCTGCAGGGCATAGAGGACCGCCTCATTTCCAGCACGTTGATGTGAAGGTGAGCTTCCATCTGGGTCCACGTACTCTGGACTTTACCCCGTCCAGGTGTGCCCCCACCCAAGACCGAAGCGCCTGTGGTGAGGTGACCTCGGGGACGGCGCAATGAACGGGACGCCTGATGAGCGACTTAGGCTAGCCACCACTGCCAGTCTTGAATCACTGAATTCGACTTGACCGGATGCTGCAAGTGGTCTTGCCTTTGGTCCCATTGCACTTTGAGCATCCACTGAGTAATGCGATGTGGAGTCTTTGCGAAAGGAGAGTAGGAATGGCCGCAGCCATGTGTCCGAGCAAGCAAAGGACCGACCTGGCAGGTACAACCTTGCTTAATGATAGGTCCCTTATGAGGGATCTGATGCGCTCCGCTCTGTCGGCCGGAAGAAAGGCTCTTCCCCGAACAGTGTCCAGAACTGCTCCTATGAACTGCAGTCTCTGCGACGGTACCAGGAGAGACTTCATAATTTATGAGGATGCCCAGGATCGAACAGATCCTGGGTGCTTTGATTGCAAGAAGCAACGCCTCTGGAGGCGGCCATGAGAAGCCAGTCGCCCAGGTACGGAACACGAGTGGCCCTGTCTCCTCAGAGACGCTGCCACGACTGCCATGCACTTGGTAAAGACCCTTGTGCGGAAGACAGTCCGAAAGGAAGGGCTCGAACTGAAGGTGGTGGTCGAGAACTCGAGCGCAGGAACCTCCTGTGTGCCTGAGCCATAGGGATGTGCAGGTATGCATCCTGCATGTCTAGGGACGCAAAAGGCGCCCTGTTTGAGCATGGGGATAAGACCCGAAGGGTCACCATGCGGAATCTCTTGTAAGTGACCGACACATTGAGGTCGCTGAGGTCCAAGATTGGACGGAGGTCCCTGTTTTCTTGGGAACCAGGAAGAAGTGAATAGTATCCTAGTCCTCTCTGGTTCTCTGGGACGACTCTCATCGCTCCCTTTCGTAGTAGCGAGTACTTCTTGCCAGATCAAGGCTTTGTGCTGACCCTGATACCGGAGAGCAAAGGAGGCCTCGAGGGTGGCTTTCCTGCGAATTCTATAAAGTGGCCTAGACTGACCAACTGAAGAACCCACCTGTCGGTGGTAATGGCCTGCCATCCCAGCAGGAAGTTCGCAATGTGACCCCCGACTATAAACTCCCGTTGATCCTGAGGGGCGGGGGCCGGAAAGGAGTCAGGCTGTGGCAGCAGATGGACCCGCTGGCTGGGCCTGCCTAGGAAAACGCTGGCCTCGGCTGGCGGGGTGTTTGCCCTGGGCTCTACGAAAACCGGAGCCCCTCTGAGGTGCAGCGGAGTGGGTCTGTTGCCTCTGCGTCCGCACACGAAAACGGCTTTGGTTCCTACGAAAGGAACCAAGCTTAGGTCGGTACATGGCCTGAACCGACCTTACCGCCTTCCCGGCCTCTTGGAGTTTGGTAAGGATCTTTTCTGTAGGATTACCAAACAGTACTTCTCCTCAAAGGGGCGTCCAAGATGTTCTTTGACGTCTGGGGTAAAACCGAGACGCAAACCAAGAGTGTCTCCGGAGGCAAACGCTAGAAGCTGCTGCTCGGGCCGATGAGTCCGCTGAGTCATAACGCGGGTTTCCAGCACTTGGGTCCCCACGTCTGAACCCGATGGAGGAGCTGAAGCATCTCCTCCTTCTGCTCACCTTCGGGCATCTTTTCAGCCGCTTCCAGACCCTGTTCCCACAAAGCGTTCTGGAACTGAACCATGTGGGTTAAACAGTTCAGGGATCTGATGGCGCAGGTAGCGGAAGCATACGTCCGCCTACCCAATGCATCCAGTTGTTTGGACTCTGGGTCCGGTGGCAGGGTGCTCAAATGTTGTGGCCTCTGTGACCGGTCATGTGAGGCTGTGATGACCAGAGAATCGGCCTGAGGATGCTGCGTCAAGTACTGGTCATCCTTAGGAGCCTTGTACAAGCGATCAGCTTTCTTCGGTCTCGCCGGGAGCGAGTGTGGACGCTCCACGCATCTTGGTGACGCTCACGAAAGTGTCAACCAAGGGTGGTACCACCACAGGCTTGGGGTCCTTTGCCGAAGATATTTGGCGAGTCGACCTTTCGGGTCTAAGTCTTCAGCATCCCATCCCATGTTCTCTGTATATGTCTCATAATATCAAGGAAGCAGGGATCATCCGGAGGAGATCTAGGCATCTCACGTGGGTCCGGAGAAGGATGGAGAGTGGAGATGGGGATCTAGAGGTGGAGTAGTCTGATCCCGTGTCCTCCGTTGAAGGCGAACGTCGGCGCCTCCTGGGTCTCTTGGGGCTGGGTGATCCAGAAGAGGATTTGACGGAGGCTCCGCTTATCAGGTCTCCCCTGGAGGGGTTTTAGGCCCCGGGAGGAGGAACATGGCCTGCCGACCTCGGCGGCGGGGGGGGCAGGAACGGAGTAGGGAGGAGGGGGGAACCATGTCTTTTTAATGGTATCCCACCAGTAGGTGAACAGATCTTTCACTCCACTAGAGAGGCCCGACGACGGCCCGGTGCCGGTGGCGGTCGCCTGGTCCCGCGTCGGCTCCACAGGGGCTCTGTAATGGCGTAGGGTTCTGGGAGTACCGACGGGACCGGGGTCGCCCGTCTGGTCCTCGGGCTGCTCTAAGTCCTCCTCCGATAGAGGCTCCTGACCGATGTCGGTCGGAGGCAACAGGGCCTTCTTTTCAGGAGGGGCGGGCGTCGGTCCCCCTACTGGCGTCCGCTGGGATGTAATGGCCGGCGTCGGTAGTCGGGCCGATGGCGGCTCCAGAGAAGAAGGGCGCACGGCTGACGGCTGTCGAGCCGGCGTCTGGGCTACAGGCCTTTTTAAAGGCGTGAGCTCCAGCGTCTTGCGTGGAGGCACCGACGAAGACCTGACGTCGGGTACCGAGGAGCGGGAACCCGACTTGCGGTGGTGATGGTGTCGTTCCCCGGACTTCGCCAAGGCCCTGGAAGGGGAGGAAGGCCTGGCGGATTTCTCCCGAGATGAAGGTTTCTTGATTGCAGCCGGGGGAGATTTTGAACCGGAGCTACGGGACTCCGAACCCCTGGAAGGGGCCTTCTCCCTTCTCTTCTCCGCGTGCTTGTGGACCCTGGAGCTTTCCCCCTTGGAGGACATGGTCTTCAGTTGTTCCTCCAGAAGAAACGCCTGCAAAGCCTTCTGACGCCTGATCCGGGTACGGCTGTTGAACCCTTGGCAAGGACAGGCCCGGTATCGTGGTCTGGGCCTAGGCACCGGACGAGGCCGGTGGGGACCTTGAACGGGATCTGCTTTCACAAGCGCACTGCATGGATGGCCAGAAGTTGGTGATGACATCAAGATCTTGCTTGAAGATTCTGAAGATTTTCGAAAATTTTATCGAAAAAGAACTATTCACGCGCCGCTTAGACTGTAACCGAGGGGTCAGGTAGCTAAGTCGGACGGGAAAAGAACTGGGGAATCTGATGGACCGCCCCTTTTGTACCACGCCTGACGCCGGAGGCGGGACCGACGTCGAGGGTCCCCGCTGTAGTTAGCTAGCTAGAATTTTTCCGTGGGGTCCTGGCGCCTGGCGGCTTCGGTCCTAATGGTGTAACCTGCTGCAAGAGCTGTGTCTCGAAGTAAGATCTTCCCTTCCCAACTGAGAAGGAAGGCATACAGGGGGACTGAGCCCAACACTGGGAGCCTGCAACAAAAGGGAAGTTGGTGATTGTCTGGGGCTGCAAAAAGATCTATCTGGGGTGTGCCCCATCTGGCAAATACCACCTCCAGAACTAGGGGATCCAGAGCCCATTCGTGATGGCCTTGGGAAATCCTGCTGAGAGCATCTGCCAGGACATTGTCCTTGCCTGGGAGGTGAACTGCTACAAGGGAGGTGTTCAGGGAGTAAGCCAGAGACCACAACTTCATTGCTTTGGTGCACAAGGCCGTAGACCGAGTGCCCCCTTGCTTGTTGATGTACCACATTGTGGTGGTATTGTCTGTTCTGACTTGAATAACCTTGTTCTGAACAGATTTGAAAAGCTTGAAGTGCTAGAAAACTGCTCTGAGTTCCAACAGATTGATGTGAGCAGAGATTCCTGAGGGGACCACAATCCCTGGGTGGTGAGGTCGCCCATGTGAGCTCCCACCCCAACAGGGATGCATCTGTAGTAAGGATTAAGGAGTGAGACAGAGGGGAAGGGACCCCTGTCTCAAATTGCCCTGGTCCTGCCACCACTGAAGGGCCTGGATCAGGGTTCGAGTCACGAATTAATTTGGTTAGAGGGTCCTTTCTGTGAGACCAAAGGGCTCTCAAATGGAACTGGATGTCCCTCATCTGAAATCTGGCTCCCCTGCACTACTGCTGTCGAAGCAGCCATGTGTCCCAGGAGCTGTAGAAAGTGCCTTGCTGGTCGAGAGACCTGCAGAGTGAAGGAGGAAGCCAGAGAAATCAGGGTATTTGCCCTTTCCAGAGGAAGGAAGGCTCTGGCTTTTGTGTTCAGTTCTGCACCTATGAAGGTGAGAAGCTGGACAGGTTCTAGGACTGACTTTCGAAGATTGAGAAGGAAACCTAGAGAAGTTAGCAGTTGCCGAGTTACTTGAAGGTGTAACCTGACTTGGTCTGGGGACTGGCCTACTATGAGCCAGTCGTCCAAGTAAGGAAAGATGGTAATTTTTTGCCTTCTTAAGTGGGCAACTACTACTGCCAGGCATTTTGTGAATACCCTTGGGGCAGATGCAAGGCCGGAAGGGCATTGCTCTGAACTGGTAATGACCCGAGGGCAGTTCGAATCTGAGGTACTTTCGATGGGAGCTTCTGATGAGAACATGAAAATAGGCAGCCTTGAGGTCCAGGGACACTAGCCAGTCCCCTGGCCTTAAAGAGGGTAAAATAATTCCCCGAGTCACTATTTTGAATTTTGGTTTTAAGAGGTGCTTGTTTAGATACCAGAGATCCAGGATGGGCCACCATTCTCCTGTCTTTTCTGGTGGTAAGGAGGTACCTGGAGTACAACCCTTTGCCTTGGTGTAGGGGTGGAACCCTTTCCACAGCTCTGAAAGCCAGGAGGCTAGAGACTTCTGCCTCCAGGGCGAGAGCCTCTGAAGGATTTGCAGGTGGAAAGGATCAGATTCTCATCTTTGGAAATTTTCTGAAGCCGAGAACCAGTCCCTGGCTTACTACTTCCAGGACCCACTTTGTCTGACGTTAGAGACTCCCAGTCCTGGACAAAGCCAGCCTGCCCCCTACAGGTAGTGGAGAATCTGTCGTGGGCACCCCATCAGGGTGCCCGTTTGGCAGGGGCTTTAGGCTGAGGGGTGGAAGCAGGCCTGCCTGCACCCAGTCTGCCTCTCCCTCTAAAGAACTCCTTCTGTGCAAAAGCTGAAGAGGAAGCCTGGGCTTGGTCAAAAGGCCTATGAAAATGCCTACCCCTGCCCCTGGGAGGCTGCCTTTGGGGAGTGACTTGCCTTTCCTTGGCCTGTGCACTCCTATAATTCATCCATTTTCTTCATGCAATTCTCGGTTTGCTCCCCAAACAGAGAGTTGCCCACAACAGGGAAATCCACGGCCTTAGTCTGGGTATCCTGTGACAGGCTAGTACATCTGAGCCAAGCCATTCTACGGAGAGCCACAGATGTAGCCATGATTCTGGATGACACATCATTAAGAGTCCACTGCAGCATGGAATTGCACCTTGGATGCCTCAATACCATCAGCGGCCACCTGCTCCAGCTCTTTTGCCAGCTGGCCTGGAACCTGCTTTGCTAGAGCTAAAACCGTATCCCATCTGGATTTTTGATATCTAGCAACATAAGCCATATAATTAGCCTGTCCGAGTTCTAAGGAAGCTGCCATGTACTGTTTCTTTGCCATGGCATCAATCTTTCTGGAGTCCTTGTCAGGGGGGTGAGAGGCTAAGGGAACATTTGCCTTGTCACAGGCTGCAGCCTGCACCACCCCCACGTGGCTGCATTGTTGTGTAAGGAACTCCGTATCAGAGCCTGATAATGCACATCCTTTGTCCATTCTTTTATCAACAGGAAGTATGGTGTGAGGAGCTTTTAAAATCTTTACTGTCTGTTTCCAAAAAGATTTATGCAGAGGAATAGACAGTCTCCTAGACTCTGGGATATCCATAATTTCTACAAAATTAGGCTCTTCCTTATCATCCACAGCTTCCTCCATAGGGAGCCGGAGGGTTTCAGCCACTTTTTTTTTTTTTTTATAAAACATGAAATGAGAAGGGGACTCAAAGCCTAGGGGGAGACACTCCTGAAGGTCTGTCTGGAGAGATGTCCGGTTCAATGGGCACATCCAAACTTTCAAAACCACATTCACTCTCCTCATACCCTCTTCCCCCTCTGGTTTATAAAATTCCTCTAAATAACACTCAAACCAGAGGAACCGAGCGCTTACCTGATGATGCCGGTTTGGTCGGAACCGGGGAGTGACTGAACAATTTTTATTGCTTTAGCTATTTCTTCAGCGGTTGGAAGGGGAAGTTTTGACTCCACACCAGCTGATTTTCTAGATTTCTTTGTTGGAACCGACTCCTCAGAGTCGGCTCTCCTTTTGCCCGAGGAAGTATCGCCCTGGTCAGAGGGCACTCCCTCCGGTCCGGTTGAAACCGAATCGGGCTGGCCATCCGGGTCAGCAGAATTTTTGGCCTCCCGTTCCCCAAATCTACCAACTCTTATCCAGGGTAGCTGCAGGAAAACCCTTGCAAATCTGGCAGTCTGAATTGAGGTGGTCAAACCCCAGACGATAAACACATGTGGTGTGGGGGGGGTCAGCCTTGGCAAAGGCTTCCCCACATACACAGTGCTGAAACTCAGTGGGCCCGGTTTTCCTTTTGGGTTTCTCAGACAGTGCCAGCCTAACTCAGTGGGCCCGGTTTTCCTTTTGGGTTTCTCAGACAGTGCCAGCCTAACCAAAAACTTGCCCGTATACGGCAACCTGTCAAGCAAGACTCCCTTATCGGTTCCCAACCGTGTCACGGGTCGTGGAAAAACACGTAATTAAATCTTTGTTTTAGGACGGATAAGAACCGGGAGCCGCACTTCTAAAAAACTAATGTAATAGAAGTAACTTGATCGGTTCAAACCGAACCGGTAAAAAAGTTTACAAGTTCCACACAGAAATAAAATGTAAAACCTATCTAGTACTTACAATACCACAGATAGAGCCTGAACCGACTGGTTGCGATTTAATTTCTGTTAAAAACAAAAAAACAAAAAAAAAAAAAAAAAAAAACAGAAAACTTTTATACTTTAACCGACAAAATGAACAGAACAGAAGGAGGAATCTCCGGAGCGACTGTTCAGTGAGGCGGAGTAAAGAATCTGACAGTTTAAGTTTGAACAACAGACAGAATTTTCAACTGAGCTTGAGCTCTAAGTTCCATGCCTGGCATGGACTTTAACTCTTTCACCTCCGGAGCAGTTCTAAGGTTGGGACAAACTGCATGTGTCATAATATAGCAAGACTTCATGTTTGAAACAGAACTATGATGTCCGAAGTAGGCAAGCAGCCAGAACAGATAGGGCAGCAATTCTGCTTAAATGCAAGTGTCTTTAGTAACATTACAGAACAAAGTTAAATGTAAGCTAAATTGAGTCTAAATATTAAATTCTCAAAAATGTCAGTGACAGAGGTTTAGTTACAGCTGAGCCCTATAAAGGGAAAAGAGGTGGTTTGTTTTTAGTTATGGGGAGTCAAGAGACCGAACAGCAAGAACCCCTTCTGCAAAACTGAATGCACACTATTTTTTCTACGTTACTGAAAGTAAAGCAGTTTTCATTTAAACATACCAGGACCCATTTGTCTGTACAGGGTTTTAACCCACACTTCACCCCCATGCTCCCTGCCCTACCACTACCACCTTGAACTACCACTAAGCCCTTCACTTGTTCCTCAGATTCACTACCCGTTCTGTAAACTAAACGGGTCTCCAACACCCCCTCTTGAACCTCCACCCCGGTTTGCACTAGTGCCCTACACATGCTAAATAGTTCCTCAGTTTAGCTTGTTCATTCCTTTTAGAACTTTTTGTCTACAAGTTTTTGCTGAATGTTCAACTTTTAGAACTTGGTATCTAGAGGATACAGCCAGCGACTAGACAGTCGCACGTACAAGGATTTTACGAGTGTTACATACACACAGGCAACATTAGGAAGTTCAGACATGTTCGTTACATGGATTTATTAGGTCACATTTAGAAAATCAGTGTTTGTTACCTTTCAGTTATCAGGGAACTGAGAAAATCTTGACAGTAATATGCAAATTCTGATGCACCACACGGAGTCAATTTAATGTACAATCACTGAACATAGTGGGTTATCAACGACTTGTCTCAAAGAAAGGCAGAGCATCCAGGGGCAGAGTAGCAATAAGTTTCCAAGAGCACATACAGTTCCATGGCGAGTCCTGGTCTTAAGAGTTTCATTTATTAGGTTTGCTTGCATGCATGTGCAAGAAAACAGTGCCACCATACGACTTTTTGTAGGTGTGACACCCTTGCTTCCAATGCTCTGAGCATTTCTGCAAGCGCGGTCGCACCAATCAATGCCCCAGCTGTCTAAGACAGTTCAGATGCAGTGCCACAGCTGAAAGCAAACCACCACTACAATTAGCGGTGGTAATGTGTAGGCAATTTGCATACTGCCGTGCTATCAGCAGTATGCAAATTGCCTTCATGTCACCACCGCCGACTGTAGCAGTCGTATGCGCACCCCCCCTCCCCATTTGTTATTGTGTGCGCCAAGAGGGTGCTTAATCCCCCTCTGCTCATGTACACACTCCCCCCACCCACCCCAACACACTATGTCCGATGGGGTGCCCAATCCCCATCGGCTCCAGTGCCCTCCTGAAGGAAAAAAAAAAATATCCAGGTGCCATGCTGGAAACGCCCCCAGCATGGCACAAGTCCAGTGTCCCCATGTGTCTCCCCCCACACACTGTATGGCCAATGGGGTGCCTAATCCCTTTTGCTCCACTGCCACCACAAACTTCCAGGGTCCACACTGGGAGCCCACCCCAGCATGGCAAAAATCCCATGTGTTTGTAAAAAAAAAAAAACACACGAAAAGTGGTCCCTCGTCGACTCTCCACACCTCCCGTTCACCAGATACTTCCCTCCGGAGGCCAGCACGACAATCTTCGGTGGAGCAGGAACACATCTGCACTCTTCAAAGCAGACCGCAAACCGAAGAAATGCCGGTAAGCTGTATAATGGCATGAATAGGGTTCTCAACTTTGGTGCATCTCTCTTTTTTTTTTTTTTTTGTACTTTTTGCACCAAAGTTTCAACACGAGGTTCTTGGGACCCCACCTCATGAATTCTGTGCCTGTCATTTGGTTATTCGGTCCCAAAAGGTGATTGTGGTCACTGCACGGAATCGCCTTTTGGGACAGATTAACGCAACAGTGTCACTGTTCAAGAGGTGGGCTCTCAAAGCGCCCTATATTGCAAATTTGGTGAGAAAATTCCAAAAATGACTGTTACGAGCGTGCATTGTGTAGTTTCCATGCACACTCGCAAATTCGTGCATTTGTAATATTTTCACTCCAAATTTTCAACACTGGCATTTTTTCACACCTCCTTATGAACAGTACAGCTGTCATTTTTCAGATGTTTGAAATGTGTTTTCAAACCTGTGGTGCCAAATGGAAGTCACTGTGCAAAATTACCTTTCAGCTAACAAACTGATAAGAGTCACTGTTCATGCGGTGGTGTCACAAAATGTCCATGTTAAAACCTTAGAGTAAAAATACCAAGAAATGGGGTCAGGGCTAGCAGCCCAGCAAGTAGCAGCAGTTTTTCTGGAGCTCCCTACCAGAGTTACAGACTTAAAACATATCCAAGCATAAAATATTCAGCCATAGGATATCAAAGGAAAAGAAATTTTATATCTGGGTTACCACTTTTTGAACTGATATGGGGCGCACAAAAAACGTACAAGATTTTTCTACCTCACTTGACCAAACGACCAGACCAGACTCGAGCGTCGAGTTCAGACTCCAATGGAGCTACTCTAACATCCCTCTAAACTGCGGTTCAGGCACTCACTAAAACGGTTCCACTAAATGGGCCAAAAGCTGGACAATTTCTCAGAAAGATCCTTCACGATTGAGAACAGGCTGGACACCCTTGGGGAGACTACGAAGTCGGCTGAAGCCAAAGCAGGAAAGGCCCTAGCCGCCACAGCTACATCTTTGAAAGAGCAGGCTGCTCTTAGAAGCCACGTGGAGCAACCTGAAACTCCGAGTGCCGCTAATGTCAGGGTTCTTTGTTTACCAGAGGAATCAGAAGGGACTCACTACAGCACTACCTACAATCTTGGCTTGAGGGTCTGACAGACAACAGACTTCAAAATAATTAAATCTTACTGCATTAATCCAAGACAACCCTCGAGCAGACTGAAATCCCCATACTGTCCTCCTAACACTGCTTTCTCCAGGCGAAGATCTCTTGCTGGTGGCCCTTAGAAATAGTGGTCCAATTTATTTTTCACCAGATGTTGCCTACGCCACCCACGTGAAAAGGAAGGCTTTGGACGGGGTCAAGCAGTGTCTGAGAATTAGACATCTTATTCCCTCGCCTTTCCTGCCAGACTGTGCTTCAAGATCGATCAGCACCAATACAGATTCATGGATCCCAAGGAAGCCGGGGACTATATTGAGACTGAAGGCTAAAAGGTTACGAAGGAACACTGACGGGGAAGAATCAGAAGGAGACTGAACCTGTTCCTGAGACAGTGAGCTTTGTTTAGCAATTCTCTTCTCTATCCCTGGCCTTGGTGTTTGTTACTGAAAAGTTTACCGTCCTCCAAGTGCTGATTAATCTCAACCTACACAGAGTCTCTAGTCCTTCAAATAGTGAGTTAAATGACCTAAAAGTGCGGGGACATTTAAATAATTACATCTGGGTTTACCAGACACTCATTTGTATTAGTATTCAGGCTGTTCTGATCTTGATTAATTCCTATTAGTCTACTGTTCTATGCTCGGCGTAAGGTGCCTTTTTGCCTACAAGATTTATAAAAAAAAAAAAAAAAAAGCCATTTCCGGGAGCCCTAATGACCTCCTCCTTTATAATTAGGTGCCAATACCAGGTATGTTAACGGCACGGGCTAGACTCTGTGCGAGGGGAAATTCTCTTTGTAGGCACCAATTGTATCCTTTTGGTCATAAAATCACAAGGGCAATTTCTCGGTCTCCTGCAGGCAGCACCATCTACCACCTTTGCACATTAGGGGCGCTCCAGAACAGAGATCTTTCCAATACCTAATTGATGTTAAAGTCAATATAAGACCTTTGATCAGTTTAATATGTGAATGTTCTTAATACTAAATGACCCACTTAGGGCATTGGCTGCACCATGGCTCCTAAAATGGATGTGAAGTTTACTTTACTAATGTTGGTTTATACCCCCTAATGCTGTACCAACCGTATAGTCAGTCATCATCCCAAGTAATGTAATATGATAACTGTCAATTGTATACTTATTCAGAAAATGCGTATACTGTATGCTTATGTACTAAATACCACAAATAAAAATAAAATAAATTACCAAGAAATGCCCAGGGCCTTAGGGTTTCTGACCATAATGCACTACCCTGTAAGGTCAAACAGGCATCATGGGTGTGACTTGGGATTGTCTACAGTAATGCTCATGCCATTCCACCCACACCCTGCAGCCAGTGACAGGCATCAAGGTGCACCTTGGACTCTTTGGCCCCAGAATTCACACCATTCTCCTATACTGCACCCATTTCAGCGCATTTCCTTATAGAATGAGGTGAATATAAAGCCCGAACACCCCAAGGTACACCTCAACACTTGTAACTGTCTGCAGGGTAGGGTGAGGTGAAATGTGACCATTATGGGCGACGACCCAAAGGCACACCCCAATGCCTATCCACCTCTGCAGGGTTGGGGTGGAGTTGGTGTCAGTTCAGTACTTCACTGCCATTACTATACTACATCTGTCCAACTCTTGCACTTCCACTGCTAATGACAGCAAGCAAATATTCGGCACTGACAAATGCTTGTTAGTAAAGATGCATGTTACAGGAATGTATCCAGGCTCTGAAAGGGAGAGGCTAGTCCTCCCTCCCTCGGGGAGGGAAACTGCATATTATTTCTTTATTCCAACAGCAGCTGGGGAAGGGAGCTAGATTTAATGTTGCAATAAGTGTTCATATACTGGAGAGATGCACTGCCTTGCTAGATGGGGAGGTAGAGAGGAGAAAGAGTGGGGAGGGTGGGGAAGAGACGGCATGGGTGGACAGAAGGGAGGCAAAGCCCACCAGGCTTTGCCTGTGGGGATGGTCCTGTATAGATATGAATTCTAATACATACTGGACATGTCTGGATGTGAAGCTGGGGTCAAAATGGCACCTGTCCACAAGCCAATGCTTGTAGATTTTCAGACTAGTAAGATTTACCTATAGCCCTGTGGACTTGTACTGGAGAAGATATTTCAATAAGTACACTAGCTTGACCAGTGCAAAAGTCTATGGGGCTAGTGGATAATCCCAGTCACTACTAGCCCTGTGGCTAGCGGATGCAAAACTTAATTTCAACCCCTGACGTACACACTGGTTGTTTCTACAGGTGAGCTTCCAGGTAAGGCCATCATATTTTTAGATACGGAAGGTTTTCCAGCAGCCACGTGAGCTACCTTCTCATACCTGCCCACCACTGCCACCAAGTTTCTCCAATCTTGTGCTGTGGGAGGTACTGGGTCCCTCCAATGATGCAGAATGACTCTCGGAGCCGACCCTAGGGCAATTTACCCAATATGTTGGAGGAGCATGAAGAAAGGAGTTTGCTGGGAGAGTCCTAAGGAGAGGTCTCATTCTGGGTACTGATACCAACTCCCTGGAGGCTTTCCACACTGCCCCACCCCTCATTTGTCCAAGCACTGAAAAATGACAAGATGATATGGAACAATGAGATTCAAGGAGAGGTACATGTCCAACAATGGCTTATGGGCATGAGGCCTGCTCTGTAGGGCCACTGTGGTGTTCTATAGGCCAAGGAAGATTTTATACTGCAATATCTTAGGCATGTGTGTCCAGAGTTGCAAGCTGTGTACACCATATCCCATTCTGCAGCAGCGGTGGATATCCATTTCAAGACCCACTTCTCTTGTGCGCCTACCTGTAGGCTAGAGGAAGATTCTCTTCAGAACTTGAGGTTTCCATCGTATCTCCCCTCTCTAGTCTGGCCTCCAGCAAGTACACTGTCAGTGTCTTGAGCTGCCAGTCCTCTTAAGATTTGTCCTGCTTGGCCAGAAATCATTTTGATCATACTATGCTGCAGTGTCTCCAGCCGGTCATCTTTCCTCAGGTGACACCAGAACTGGGCACAGTATTCCAGGTGGGGCCGCAGTGATCTACAGAAGTAGTACCCCCTTCCTTCTGCTGTTAGTATCCCCTTCTATACACCCCAGAATCCAGTTTGCCTTTACTGTAGGCCTTGTTCCACTGGCATAATTTTATGAAGTCACGGATGATGATCCCTAGGTTCCTTTTCCTCTGGGGTCGTGCCCAGCTTTACTCCCTCCCATCCAATACTCTAATGCAATTCTTATTCCTTGACCACCTCTGCATCGCCTTAATCTCACCCCCCTTGCTGTCTACCCTGCCACACAGCTTAAGGTCCTCTGAGAAGAGACATCTTTGTCCTGGATTTCTTCTCCCATGTCACTGATTAACATACTGAAAAGGACTGGACCAAGTCAGCCCGTCGGCACAGTGGTAGAGCTACCGTTTAAGATGCTGGCAACCTGGGTTCGGGAATGAGCCAGTTGCTGGAGGCCAGCCCGAGGCGGGGGAGAGAAACAGAGCATCCCAAGGATGCTCTCCAAGAAAGGAGGGTTCTGTGCTCTGCACTAATGTGCCACCTAGGGACCACAGCTCAGGTGGCAGTGTGACTGGAGATGGGAGGGAGTAACAGGACATCAGCGTTCAAATGAACATGCAGTGCATACGTGCACGGATTGACATCCTCTTAGTGATGTCCCTAGGGGCTAGTAACTGGCAAACCTACCATGACCCCAGCACCTCTGTAACAGACTGTCCCCAGTAAATACGAGTCCCCGCCTTGCCAGCACAAGCCCCACCTGATGCAATGAGAAGTCTAGGGAGCTAGCCCCCACCCGACCCTGCCTGGGGTGCCAATGCTCCATGGAGGTAGGTGGCTACGCTTGGGGGTGGGAGGGATCAGGAGGTGCCTGATGGTCGAGTTGTAGAGGAAACTGGTGTGTAGGGGGCATAAAAACAGAACTGAAAAAAGGAAAAGGACTAGACCCAGAGCCTACTGACCCTTGCGACACCCCACTGGTGACCTCCCCAACTCAAACACAATGCTCTGCAGTCTCCCTTCGAACCAGTTTCTTACCCAGTGTCCTTTACTGCAACTACATCCTACAACTTCTTCAGCAAACCTCTGAGGTACGGAGACAAAGGCCTTGCTGAAATCTAATAAGTCTACGGCATGGCCCTTATCCAGTATCCTCATTACCCTGTCACTAAATTCTATCAGGCTGGTCTGACACGCTCTCCTTGCCACAAACCCTTGCTGTTTATCATGGAGTCCACTGTTCTCCAGGTAGCCCACAAGGTCCTCAGACTAGTGTCTCCCAACAGTTTACCCACAGAGAAGATTGACGGGTCTGCAGTTTACCTAGTTGTGCCTGGTTTCCGGTCCTCCCCCAATGAAGCAGGAATGTTCTACCCTCCAGTCCTTTGAAACTGACCCCATCTGAACTGAGCAGTACAGCTTTACTGGGGGTGGTGTTAGTTCCGCTGACAATTCCTTGAGCACCCTTGGATGCATCGAATCTGGCCACGAGGTCTTGCCCATCTTTATTGCTGCTAGCCCCTTCCAAAACCCTTTCACTTGGGAAATTGTTTCCTGATCTCCAGGATCTCCCTTATAGCCACATTAATGCCACTCTCTAGCAGAGGCCCTCTGTCTTCTCTTGTGACTACAAAGTAGAAGTAGCAGTTAAAGGCAACTTTCTGCCCCTCCTACTCGATTACCTTACCTTCCTCCATTAGGTTAACAATTCCTCTTCTTCCCCCCCATATGTTTAAAGAACCATTCTTTCCCTCCCTGGACTCCCTCAGCAATATACAACTCGGCCTTTCCTTCTCAGAGAGAACATATGAAATTGCCAGCAGACAGTCCATATGGTCTATCTAGTCTGCTCCAGTGTGCAGCACTTCAGCCCATTAGACTGCAGCTGCCCCCCATTGACTCTTCTCCCTCCCAAATGCCCCCCTCCCCGGCATGCACCTTCCCCTGAATTTGTCCCACCCCCTCTTGAAACATCCCACAGTCTGCACTGATAAGAGTTGCTCAGGCAGTGCATTCCAGGGTGGTCTTATTTGGTACTCTTTCTCCCCTTATTTTGCCTCGTACCTGGTGAATGCCTTCTTGGCTCTCCGCTTCCCTGGCCTTTCCAGAAAACCATATTCATCTCTTGTACCAGTTTCTTTTGATTACCATCCCCATGCAATCAGGTGCCTCGAGATTGGCCCCCCCTGATGCCCACCATCTTCCTTCACATTCCTGATACTGTCCACTCAGACCAACTTGTCCTAAACTAGCTCCATCACCCGTTTAAGTCCACCCTTTTGAAATGTAGGACTTAAAGCCTTTGATGAGGGCATACTGGTCCCAAGAGCCAGGCCAAACCATGTAGAGTTGTGATCACTAGACCTAGTGGCTCTTCTACCCTCATTCCTTTTACCACTTTAGAGTTGGTGAGCACTACATCAAGAATAGCAGCCTGCCAACTGCGTTCCTTAGCCAGTTTCACTAGCAGTGAGTCGTCCAAAGCATCAAGTAGGGGCCAGTTTCTGAAGTTCCTGGCTGCTGGAAATGCCCCAGTCAATATCTGGTAGGTTTAGATCTACCACCTCCCCGTTTGCCACCCCTTTCTAGTTCTGCACCTAGCTCTTATCTTTTTTTCCTGGTGGTCTGCAGATCACCCATATCCGTAGTTTCCTGCCTGAGGCCACAGTTGAACCCACAATGATTCTTAAACTGGTGTGTGAAGCGTTTTTTTGTGAGTATTCCCCAGGAAGCTGCCCAGTTTACTACAGTCACAGTGCCCCAGTGTAAAAGCAGAGCAGCTGAGACAAAAGCACAAGACTGGTTTTAAAAAGGAATACAGAGTTCCACAAGGAAACGTGCAGCCTGCATTTTCCAGTCCTGTGACTAGACACTTCAAAGACAAAGGAGGAGCATGAGGGAGAGCAGGCAAAAAGCAAAAAACACACAGGAAGGAGATTTGGTATTCTGAAGTTGTGATAAGTGAAGGAGGTGTGCACCTCCAAAAGCCCTCTCACATTTCAGATTGACAAGTGTTTGCAAAAATAAAATCAACCAGAGGCGCTGTGGGCCACACACAGGGAACCCTGCCACAGAGTAGGGGCAGACAGACCACCCTTGCAGTCCTGCTGACAAAATCCAGGTTTCCAGGCCCAATATTCAAAACGTTAACATGGCATTAAGACAATAGCACAATCAGATGGGGGCCATACTCAAAGGCCCCCGGCGTCTGGTGCCGACAGCATGATCATGCAGAATATATGGTTTGTGCCCATGCAAAAGGGATTCCCCCCACTGCATTTGGGGTCCAGCAGTATATTCAAAGGTTTATTACAACGTTTAACAGCCTTTATTGCAGCACTGTTTAATACTACCAAAACCATACCCTTATCCCGGTGCACAGTGGTGCAGGCCCCCCTCTACCCAAAATGGGCGGCAAGTGTCCCCCTCCCCATTGTGCATACAGACATACAGGTCAGACCCCAGTTAATCCGTGCCTTGTTATTTTGGAAACCCGATTTTATCTGAACAGGGAACCTCCGAGAGATTTGCCATGTTAACTTCCTCTAATATGCGGAAAACAAAAAACAGTTACTTAACAGTAGACCTTCAAGAGAAGGTCATTAAGCCACATCATGGAACTATAACCGTGTCAAGGCGGCGCCACTTAGAAATATCTTGCTGGCTGCGGCTGACCACAGCGACACGCCTCTTCAGTGCCTATAAATGCGGGTATCCCCAGCATACCTTAGTTCACAGCCACAGACAAGCTCAGTGATGATCAAATTGGCAAAGAGCAAAGCAACCAGGAACACAGGAGAGGATAAGAAAACCAAAGTACAAGCACCATAAGGAGGCAGAGGAGAACCAGCTTGCAAGAGCAGGCAAGATAGTCACTTATCACCAGACAAGGGAGGGAGGCGGGGAGCTTGGTTCAATGGAAAAAAGATTCTCACAAAGATCTACTGTTCTGTAAATATTCCATCTTTGAGGATATCTCCCTCCATTGAGCCACATCATGGAAAAAATTCCTAATTACTACCTAGCATTGAGGGAGAAGGGTGAGACCTAATGATCCTGAGTAAGAAGGCCTTGCAGAACACCAAGGTCAAAGCCAGCTCATCTGTAAAAGATGTCTAGACTGCAGTGTTTCGTACATGTATGAACAAACAAGTGGCAGCAGCACATGCCAGCAGTGGCGCATGCTGGAAACAAGCCACTGAGGCAGCCACTGCACGGGTGGAATGAGCATGAATGGGACCAGGAAGCTGCATACTGCGCTTCTGTTAGCAAAGTGTTATACAACTGGCCAAAATTTGTACAGGCCATTTTTAGAATAAATCGGGGAGCTCAATATCCTGGGGGCAAAGGCTACAAACAGTTGAGGATCTTCTACAATATCTGTTACCAAGTACCAGCGCAGCATCCTGCAATGAGGTCCAGCGTATATAAACTATGTTCCCCTCTATCTGTGGCAGACTAAAAGGAAGGCCGTTGATCTGATTTAGTTCTCTCAGATAGTACATTTGGAAGGCAGTAATGTAGCCCTATCCTTGTGAAAAAAATAATAAAAAGGGTCTGCACCAGAGCCTGCAATTACAAAATGCGCCTTGCAGACGTCAGTCACTAGGAAACGGTGTCTAGAGAAAAGTGCAGCTCACAAGTAGCAGCAGGCTCCATCAGGGGTCGCAAAAGTAAATACCACTAATCTATACAAAATCTCCTATCTAGGCCAATATCTTCCCTTCTGTGAAGCATGAACAGCCAGAACGACAAACAGGTAGACCTTCAAGGAATACCCCAAGGCACATGCAGTATTTCAAGGAGTAAAGTGCTTCCATTTTTACGAGTAGATGTACCTCGTAGATGGCCTACTAGGAGAACATCGGCAACCACTAGGGAGATCAAAGAATAGGAGAATTGTATGTCCTCAGGAACCAAGTGTGGAAGTGCAAGGACCACAGCTCTGTGCACTAGAGCACTCTGCTCCTGTCAGGAGTCCCACATGTGTGTGTGTGGGGGAGATTATTTTTCTGTACCAGTAAAGGCCACCAGAATTAGGGAATCCAGTTCAGCCTGTAGCTTGACTAGAACTCTGTATTAAGAGGGAATGAAGGAAAGCATCCAGAAACCTCCCTTTCCAAGACAGGAACAATGCATCTGTCAGAAAACTCCAAGCCCTGGACTGAGCAAGCAGTTGTGTTGTATGGAGACACAAACAGGTTTGTATCTGGTCAATACCATTTTTCGAAGAGATCATGAAGCAATCCACTAGGGCATTCAAGGCATCAGGCAGGAAAACTGCTGACAGAACATGATGTATTCCACCACCTAGTGCCAAACTCTCAACACCTCTCTACAGACAGGACACGAATGTACTCTGCCCCGTCTGCTGATGATCACCAACATACGGTCTATATGGATCAGCAACTGGTTCTCCCAAAGGATGGCAGCATGCAAAACAGCCCTCATCTCCAGGGTGCTGGTGTGCAAAACCATATTCCAGAGGGGTCCACTGGCCTAGAGTTCTGAAGGGGACTAGATGGGCACCCCAACCAGAATCCGAGCTGAAGGAATGGGGGATCCGTCCAGTGACTGCCAACATGCACCAAAAGGGCAAAGGCTACATCCTTTCTAAAATTGATCCCCCCCCCCTTTCCTTTGCCAGTGGGTCCAAATTGATGCACCTACTGTATAATAATCTCTAAAAGGCAGGAACATGAACGGTTCAAAATCTGCCACCGATTATGTTTTGACCCAGTAGGTTCCTCTAGAATTTCAGACACACACACACACACACACACACACACACACACACCCCTCCCGTGGGTCCAACTTCGTCCCACGTTTTAAACCCCCCAGCACTTTCACTGGATCTGTCGTCTCTAGGCTGGAGCAGTCCAACCACTACAACAGGTAGCAATAGAAGGAAAAACAATGCAACCCCCCACCACCACCAAATAGGCTAATAAGCCTTCTACCCCAAATGGATATTATCCTGAACGGAAGTGGAGTCTAGTTTTCAAATCAGAGCTCTGTGTGAAGCAAGCTCAGTCACCAGTCAGTGACCTCCCATCAACTGTGGTGACTGGGGATATATGGCTGTCTCAATCAGCTGACTCACCACACACACACACACACACACACACACACACACACACACACACACACACACACACACACACACACACACACACACCAGAGCTTTGAAAGACCCCTCTCCCCTCTAGGATGAAATAAGTGAGTAGCCAGAGAAAGTACATTGTAATAATTTTATTTGTGAGGAAGGGTTGCACTGGGTTTCTTGTTTTAACTTATGTACACTATAACCAGCAGCTCATCAACGAGAAAGCAATTTTTCCTTCCAGTGTTTACCCACCGCAGCGGGCAGTGGCTTAAGTTGGCCATCTGACACCAGACTTCTGCGGTCATTCGGGCACCTCCTTTACTGCCCAGCAGAACTACCGAGCCAATGTTTGGTGGGGCGGGGGGGGCTTCATCCAGTCACAGCCCCAGACTTTTACATGTTTTCTTCCAGTTCCCCGGAGCCCCCAGACAAGCCTGGCGTGCGTGTGGAGGAGCGCATGTGCCACCTTGGCCCAGACCAACTCCGCTCCACCCACCCCTGGCAGTCAAAGGCTGGGAGAGAGGACCTCCCCTACCCGGGAAAGGACAGGAGAGCAGCCAGCGGCTGCGTCATCCTCATCCAGCCCTCCCTCCCCACCTGCAAACCCGCAGCATCCCGTGCTTGTTCCCCAACGCAGGTCACTGGCATGGTGAGACACAAGGCATCCAGCGCCTCAGCCCTCTCCACTACTGGGCCAGCTGAAGAGAAAGCAGTTTTAAAGTCTGTGAAAGTTAATGAGTTGAGCTGCTAATACTGAATTGTTTATGTCTTGGAGCTATACGTTGTCTCGATTAGCTAGCCTCCACCAATCCCCAGTACATTGGCTGGGGACTGCACCTCATTTAAAGCGAGCCAATAAGGCAGTTATTTTAGAACAGGGCCTCAGCCAATGTAAGGTCCATCTTGTCAACTGGTGGCTGAGCTTGCTTTCACATCAGAGTTCCAACATACTAAAAAAGCCAGCAGAATAGGCCAAATGATCAGTCTTGTCTGCTCGAAAGCCAGCAACCTAATGACTGCCCACCTCACCACACCCCCAGCCCCCAAGAGTGTCTTCTATAGATTGTTTCCCCTTGTACCTGCCCCAACCCTTCTTGAAGCCCTCCACTGTGCCCTCCTCCACCAGCCTCCCGGGAAGCTTATTCCACGGCTTTACCACCCTCTCAGTGAAAAAATGCTTCATTTGTTCAGTATCCCCCCACTTCCACTAATGGCCCCTAGTCACTCCCCTTCTTCAGCCTAAACTCCCTGGTTCCACTCCTAATTATTCCCTTTACATACTGGAAAACCTCTATCATGTCTCCCCATCCCTCCTCTCCTACAGTAAGGAGAGCCCAAGCTCTTCCAGTCTCTCCTCATAAAGCCTCCCTTCCATGCCCTGAATCATCCTGGTCGCTCTCCTCTGGACCCTTTCCAACAGCGCCATGTCCTTCAGGTGAGGTCTCCAGAACTGCACACAGTACTCAAGCTGCGGCTTGACTAAGGCATTATAAAGAGGGAGGATCACCTCCCTGCTTCTGGACGCAACTCCTCGGCTATGCAACCCAATATCCTGTTTGCCTTGGCTTGTAATTTTTCTACGATTTTCAAAGTTATTCATTTTGACATCTACCACCACCGCCCCTACATCCCTTTCTCCAAATGCGGCATACAGTGTGACCATCCCAGGATGTATACATATATAATCTGAAAACACTATGACCCCCACTGCCCTGTGAGATGAAATAAGTGAATAGCCATTTGAGGCAGAAGGCGCACTAATAATTTAATGACGTGCCATGCTGGGGTGGTGGTGTGTGCACTGGGTTTCTTGTTTTAACTAAAGTGATTGAGGAGTTGCCGCTTGTGTTAGACACCCCAGCTCATCTGAATGTTGTGCCCACTGCACCCAGAGGGATCAGCATGTGGAGACCAGCAAGTGGGTCAGTCAAACCCGCGGCTGCCATTAGGTTGATTAATCTTAGAGCATTTGGAAGATGCAACATCGCTGGAGGATACCAGCAGTCTCTAGGCTAACAGTGCCATAGCAGAATCAGACAGTAGAAATGCCCGACCCAGTCCTGTGCCCAGTACATCAAAATTTAAACTACCTGCAAGTTTTCTTTCCCAGACTGCTTGCTGCAGGACTTTAGAACCACTGGGATCTCCCTCAGTCCTGTGCAGGCAGGAAGCTGAACTGCAACCCACAGCAGGAGAGCCCAACCAGAGTGGATTGTGCCAGGCTGCTCCAAACCAAGCAGAAAACAGTCAGATGACTAAACCAGACAACCCACAAGTAAAACACTACAAGAATAATGTTAGAACAGCTGAAGAGCCAATAATGCAGACTGTAATCAAATCTGGTTTACAACCAACTATGCAAATTGTAACAAGATCAGTGTGATATGAAGCCCTATTGCCAGCAGTTGGCGAAAGAAAATTTACAGGTATTTGTTTGAATTCTCCCTCCTTGTGCTGATCACAGGGCTTTAGGGTCACAGGGATATACAATAGCAGCAAGACTAGTGTACCCCTCCATGTATGCATAAGATGACCAGAATGCTAGACTTTACCTGTAAGACTCTGTGGCCAAATCAAACATGCAGAACTTTGTAAATGTGTGCAGGAGGACCAGGTGGCAGTTTAGCAATTGTCAGCTGGTGATGAATCAGTGTGTTCCACCCATGGCCCATGTAGAGTTCACTTTTACTGGACCCGGAAGTGGACCTTCAGCTTGTCTGCAAGCTAGTACGATGGTTGAGTAAATCCACCTGGTAGAGCCCTTACACACCTTCCTGCCCAGATTTTGAACAGCCATGAGGACCAGAAGGTCTGTAGTCTTGCACAGCCGCTGTTCATTTGAGATACGTCTAGGATTCAGAGTATGCAATTCTTTCTCCTTGTCATTCATTGGCTTAGGGTAGAAGGATGGCAGAAAAGTTCTTACTGCAATGGAAGGCAGAAGTTGCATTCAGCAAGAAATCTGATCTGCACGAAGACTAGAGTCTTGATACAAGGTTCCTTGGACAGGAGCGCCCCAATCTTGCAGATTTTTCTAGCCAAGGTAACTGCAATGAGGAAGGAGACCTTCACTGCAAGAGAGTTGTAGATGCCTCCCCAAGACGTTCTGGGGGGGGGGCTTTTATTAGAGCCTGGAGGAAGAGATTTTAGAGGCCGTTTCAGGGTCGTCTCCCACAAGAATAGTTTCATGCGAGGGTGGGATCAAATTTGACTCCACCAGTAGCAACTCTCCCAAGGCAGAGGGATGTGCCATTCAAGGCTGCTGGCTGTAGGCCTTTGCTACAACCATCCTTAAGGAATTGTAGGAGAACAGTTCAGGAGACTGTCTGCACCAGAGACTGAATACAAATTTTCACCAAGTTCAGTAGTAAACCCATGAGGCTGACTGATGTCCGAAGTGTCAACATTTCAATTACCTCTGTGGAGTAACCCAAGTTTGAGATTTTCCCACCTCGATCTGCAGGCCAAGATGGACAGACTGTGGAGAGTCGGATGAGTCATGGGTCCTTGGTGAAGGTCTGGACCAATCTGAAATGTGAATGGTGGATCCCTTGCCATGTAAATCAGACGTGGTAACCATGGTCTAAGGGGCCAGAATGGGCAAAGGTCAGATCCGTTTTGCCCTGCGCAGCTTTGTGCAATCTTCTGGACAGAATGGGAATGGAACAAAAACAAAAGCTCATGTCTACTCCAGTAAAGGGAGAAACAGGGTTCATGCTGAACACCCTGCACACAGTGCAAATTGCATCAGGCCAGTGTGATTTCTCCCTAGCTTGCACTGGAACTAGTGTGAAAAAACTCCCTCACACTCTTAAGTCAGCAACTCACCAAAGTTCACAAGTATACAGAAAATCCTCAAAGAAGCACACTACTAAATACTGGCAATCACTCCCTTGTACGATTACAAAACTACTATGAGAAATTGTCAGCATTCAGGCCTGGGAGTGAGATTTAAGATACTATAGGGGGTGTGCTTCACCAAGAATTGGGGCATGCTTAAAAATGTTAATAGTTGCTGAGTAAGGGGGCATGGGTGGAGAATTTTTGTCCGCCCCCCCCCCCACATTGGCTGAGAGTTAGATGCTGGCCAGCCAAGGACAAGAGGATGATTTGTGCAGCTGCCATCAGGGACCAGGGTGAGGTTGTGGTGTTCCGACGTGTGGGGACTGCCACCGGACACTTGGGAGAACTTGAAGGGAAGGCTGCCACCAGAGACCAGAACTTATGGGGAAGGGGAGATGGAGGGGGTACTACTTGACACGGGGGTTGGGGGCGAAAAAGAGAGGGACCAGTGCGGGCTTCTGAGGAATTTTGGGGGTGTCACTGGAAAGCAGGGAATAACTGGAAAAAGATGAGGGCAGGGGTAGAAAGTTTTGCAGCCACTACCCAGCAAGACTAGTGACTGGTGGGAGGTGGAATCAGCTAGCCCCTTAGACTCGCTAGCTTGGGGCCTCTGTAAACTGGGGGGGGGAAGAGAGAAGATAAGGGGTGCAGTGCAAACTGGTACCACTTTCCCTGCTGGAACATTGCAAAAACAAAAAAGTAACCCCGAGAAAGCATCTCTTGCCAATGCTCGATCGTCCCTTGAGAGTCAAGAGAACTGCTGGACTTTGGTATTTTGTCTGGAAGCAGAGAACAATCGGGGGAGTCCCAGACACCATGTGAGCTAGTGAAAAGTGCTTTCCTTCAGCACCCATTCTCCTGGTAGAATGTCTGCGCAGCAGAGCTAGTCCGCTGGGACGTCCTGCCCAAGGATGTAAGCAGTGGAGAGATGAGGAGATTTTAGCCCAGTGTAGCAACTGCAGCTTCCTGCAGCATGCAGCTGCTGCTGGTTGAATGTCTGCGAACCTTTGTAGTGCCAAGCATACCGCTCACATTTCCAGCACACGGATGCTGAAGCGCGACTCCAGTAACACCCCCCCTTGCCTTGAGCAGAGAAGTGATTCCGGTGGGCACCCCATTCGAAGGCTGGCGTCTATGGTGATGTTGGGGACAGCCCACCATGTGGCCCTTCATTATGTTAGATCCCACTGTCCACCAACTGAGAGTCCTTTACATGTTGTAAGATTCATTTTATGACTCCTGCTATTCCTGTGTAGGAACCACTGTTTGAGAAGGGTCGCTTAGGGCAGTTGCACATTAATAATGTTACTGTACCTGCCAGTGAAACCATAGACCCCATGAGCTGCATGAACAACTGGGTTGGTAACTGAACGACTTGTTGAAATTTCTGAACCAGTGTTAGCAAGTCCATAAACTGCCATGGTTGGAAAAACCTTGCCCAAGTTCTGACGTCCACCCCTAGATGATTCAGTTGACCAAGCTGGTGTCAAGGAACTTCTGCAATGGTCGATGACAAACCCATGGGCGTGCAGGCACTGCATGACAAAAATAACTGCACGTTGAGCCACCTTGCGTTGTGGGGCTGAAATCAGAATGCAGTCTAAATAGAACAGTTGAACCTCTACTTCTGAGGTGTGCAGCCACTAGGACTAGGACCAGGACCTGGCTGGGGCATGCACTCAGTGCTGATAAGTCTGAATGCAAGTTTTCTGAATTGGGAGTGACAGTTCTGGACTTTGAACCTCAGATCCTGCCTATGAGGCACCCAGCTGGGGATGTGCAAATAAGATTTCTGTAAGTCGATGAAGGCTAGGATGTCCCCTTGGTGAGCTTCACTGATGGGCAGCGTTTCCATCTTGAATACCTGCTACGGACAGAGATTCAGGAACATGAGGTCCAATACTGGTCTGAAACCCCCTGTGTGTTCTTGAACACCACTGGAAGGGAGCATACATCTCTGCCGAGTTCTGGGGGTACTGGCTCTATGGCCCCCTTCTGCAGCAATTCTGTCGCTGTTTGGACCATCACAAGTCTCTTGGTGGGGTCAAGAGACAGCTGACAGAATGAGATGAAGGTGGAGGCTCGGAGTCAAGCTGAGGTACCCTAGCTCACAATGTCCAGGACCCATCTGTCCACTACTGTATGGACAATTAGTGGGAAGTTGCTTCCATTTTAAGGATGACACCAGACTAAGTTTCTAGTTGTGGAAATTGAGTTTTACAGAGTCACTGGTGCTGCTGCCTCTGCCCCAGTTGTTGCATTGGTTACGGGAAATGAACCAGGGTCGTTTGCCAGTGAGGCCTATGTTTTGGTTGCCTGATCTGTTGTAAGACGGACCATGAAAAGGGTCAAACCAAGGTCTCTAGATTTTGACTGTGGCATGTGTACCTTAGTCTACTGGAGTCTTTTACAGCTTCTTAAAGGGCTGTACCAAAGGCCTCCTTCATACGAAGCATTTACTAGGTGAATTTGACGCAGTGTTTGCCTGCCAGGCCCGCAACCAGAGGTTTTTGTTTTACCAAAGTTTGACTGAACACTGTTCAAGCAGCACTACAGCCAGCATCTTCAGAGACATCACTGAGTAGGCTGAAGCAAGGTCCACAAGCTGGAACTGTTGGATCAGATCCTTGTTCTTCCGAATCCTCTGCCAACCTGAATGCCTGTTTGTTGTCCAGGACAAGGCGGCTCTGGCTATAAAACAGTGAAGACACAGCCGCCTTCATAGATGCTACAGAGACCTGGAAGGCCTTCTACCTTATTACTGTATCCCTGAGGGTGGCTCCATCTGCTGGAATTTTTTTTTTTTTTGGGTGTGTTAGTGATGGAGACCATGGGGTCAATCTTGGGAAAGTTGAGCCATGTGTCAAATTGTTAACAGTTTATTGACCTTGCCTGGGACTGGGTGTGTTTTTCCAGGGGGTTCCAGTGAGGTTTGATCCTGCGCTCATGTAGGAGCATGGTGCACTGAAAGTACGAACAGATTCCAAAACCAGCATTACTCAACCAGTAATTTTCCATAAATGATACAAGTCTTTACAAGTGTAATTTACCTTTAATTCTATCTAGTCTGTTAGATACTGAACAAAATTGGTATCTGGTATCACAATTTGGCAGTAGTGTAGAATATCGGGTACACCTTCGAAGTTTGCTGTAAAAGCTTCCTGAATACAGCGGTACTTTGGTCACGTGCCTTACTTGGTTGTCAGTTTATTTTAAAGCAGCAGTGCAACAATCTGGTGAAAAGTTTAACCTATACTTTATGCTATTTTAGATTGCCATTTACCTCCCAACTTGTACAATACCATTCATTCCACAATTTGAGTATACTTTAGTACTTTTTTTCATATCTGAAATAATCAAAGGAGCGCTCCTTTTAATATGGTGTGGATCAGGTCTGCAACAGTATTTTCAGCTGTTTTTATCGATCAGTTGCTTATATATCACTTCTGTTGGGACTACAATTAACCATTATGCAGCAGGCAGTGCTCTCTGACCTTACAGAATAGTTCAAAAACAGCTGCAAATATTGATGAAAACCTGGTCCGAGCCATATTAAAAGCTGCACTCCTTTTACTATTTTGAACATGGAAAAAAGTACTAAAGCAGACTCAAATTGTGGAAAGAAGGGCATCATACAAGTTAGGAGGTAAGTGGCAATCTAAAATAGTAGAAAAAAAGTATAGGTCAAAATTTTCAAATTGTTGCACTGCTGCTTTAACTTGGGGAGCTTTGCCTCTCCTTGTTTTGTTTATTTTACAGGATGGTGGGGGCAAACCCCAACCCAAATAAAGTAATAAGCTTTTGTCAATGCCGAATGTTTGCTTGCTGGCATTGGTAGTGTAGAAGTTAGAGCTGCATAATAGAAATGGCAGTGAAGTATTGAACTGAAGCCAACCCCACCACCACCCTGCAGAGTGTGACAGGCATTGGGGTGTGCCTTTGGGTCATCAGGCATAACGGCCATGCCATTTCACCACACCCTACCCTGCAGACACTGACAAGTGTCAGTGTGTGCCTTGGGGTCTTTGGCCCTTATGCGCACCCCATTCCATCAGAAAATACGGTGAGATGGGTGCGGTATAGGAGAATAGGGTGAACTCTGGGGCCGAAGAGTCCAAGGCATACCTCGATGCCTCTCACTGGCTACAGGGTGTGGAATGGTATGAGCATTACAGGCAAGAATCCCAAGTCACACCCCTGATGCCTGCCTGTCATTCTCTACAGGGTGGGGCATTATGGTTGGAAACCCTAACGCCTCAGGCATTCGTTGGTATTTACACTCCAAATTTTCAACTTTTTTGTGACCCCCACCTCATGAACAGTGGCTATACGAGTTTGTTGGCTGAAAGCTGCTTTTGCACAGCGACTACGGCATTTAGCACCACAGGTGCAAAAAACACATTCTGAACAGGATGCGAAAAATGACAGCTGTACTGTTCATAGAGAGGTGTAAAAACGGCAAGGTTGCAAATCTGCAGTAAAAATATTTAAAAAAGCTGGTGAAGTCACGAGCGTGCACAGAAACTGTGCAACGCACACCCGTCATGTAATTAGTTTGGGGATTTTTTTATTATTATTTATTTATTTATTTATTTATTAACAGCAGATTGTCAACACAGGCATTTTGGGACCTCAGATCATGAACAGTGTCACTGCGATTTTCTTCATCTGTCCCGAACAATGATTTCCCACAGCGACCACGCATCTCTGCGCTGAAAGTGTGAACACACATTTCGGCCATGTTGTGAAAAATGACAGCTGTACTGTTCAATAAGGAAGTGTGGAAAAATGCCACTGGTGAAAATCTGGACTGAAAATATTACAAAGTCATGAACTTACGAGGGTGCGTGGAAACTGCGCAATGCTCACTCATAACAGTCATTTTATGGACTTTTGTCACCAAATTTTCAACACAGCCATTTTAAGACCTCTGCTCATGAACAGTGTAACTGATTTTCTTAATCTGTCCCAAACATTGCTTTCGCACACCAACTGCACATTGTGTGCTACATGTGCAGAAACACATTTGGGGCGACATGTGGAAAATGGCAGCTGTACTGTTCATAAGGAAGTGTAATAAAATGGCAATGTGGAAAATCTGTAGTGAAAATATAGAAAATTTGCAAACTTACTAGCGTGCGTAGGAATTGTGCAACGCACGGTCGAAAAGCAGTAATTTTTAGGAATTCTCACCAAATTTTCAACATAGCCATTTTAAGACCTCTGCTTATGAACAGTGCCACTGTGATTTTCTTAATGTGTCCCACACATTGATTTCGCACACCGACTGCACCATTGCGCGCTACATGGGCAGAAACACGTTTTGGGCAAGATGTGAAAAATGACAGCTGTACTGCTCATAAGGAAGTGTAACAGAATGTCAATGTTGAAAATCTGGAGTGAAAATATTGAAAATTTTCAAACTTATGAGTGTGTGTAGGAACTGCACAGCGCTCGTAAGTCATTTTTAGGAATTTTTCCACCAAATTTTCAACATAGGCTTTTTGAGAGGCCACCTTATGAACAGTGGCAGTGTCGTTTCGTTTATCGGTCCAGAAAGGTGATTTCGTGCAGTGAGTGCGAAATCACCCTTCGGGCCCGATTAACGCCATGACAGTGAGAGCATTCATGAGAAGGGGTCCCAAAAACCCCATGTTGAAAATTTGGTGCAAAAATTCCAAAAAATGGCAGAGATATGCAGCAAAAGTTGAAAAAACCATCTATCCCATTATACAGCTTACCGGCATTTCCTCAGTTCGTGGTCGGCTTTGAAGAGTGCAGACGTGTTCCCAGTCCACCGAAGATCGTCGCGCCGGAGTCCGAAGGCAAGTATAAGGTGAGGGGGGGTTGCAGGGAGGCAGGGTGCGAGCGGTGGGGCAGAGACTGCTAGGACCGCTTTTTCAGTTTCTTTTTGTTTTTAAATGACGTGGGACATTAGCCATGCTGGGGTGGGCTCCCAGCGTGGCTACAAGGACGGCTGGTGGTGGGGGGGCATGGAGCCGATTGGGATTGGCACCCCTGTCCGGCGACAGCATATGTTGCCATGCTGGGGTGGGCTCCCAGCGTGGCACGACCACCACAAGCATCAACTTCAGCAGCCTCAGATGCCAGCTACTCTCTCGCCTTAACAATGCCCTCTGGTTATCCAAGAAGAGTTCTGATTTTACCTCTGCAACTGCTGTGATGTCTCACTTCAGTATACGGGGCTGACTAGTCTCGTGCAGTAATTCCTTGCCACTTTGTTGGGGGGGCCAGGGGATGATCTACATCATCACAGCCCCGGTTGGTCGCTAGAGGACCTTGCAGACTGACTCACAGAAACCGGGATAGAGGAGATGCGATCCAACTTCTCGTCTGAACACGACAAACTGTGGCTGTGCCGTAAAAGTTAAATTTACTGCCAAAATGTGCTTGCGGCTCCGGCTCAGAGATTGGAGCAACAAACTATCATCCGATCAGAAAGGAGTCATCTCCCGACAGTCACTCCTGCCAAGTAGTTTTTTGGGGGTGGGCTGCACACAGTACTCAGCTGCTTCTGGAGTCACAGCATTGAGCCCTCTGCTGGCGGCACCACATCATGTCAAGTGGTGGCTACCATAGGGACAGAAACTCCCCTCGGACTGTGTGCCAGCACTCATGGCAACAAACTGAGCAGACAGAAGATTTGGGGAGTGGGGACAGATTTTAGTATTTCAGCAGGAGACTGCCAAAAATGCGGTACACGGTACAAACTAGGCAGGATCTGGTTACCAGTGTTAGAAATGCGGTATTGTACCGGCAAAAACTGTATAGTTGGAAGGTCTGGAACCAGTGGAGCCGACGGGGGATTGGGCACCCCTGCCACAGTGTGCGGGGCGAAAGCACGCAGTATGCACGCTGCGTGTAGGGGAGCGCCGATGAGCAGGCAATATCTTATCGCTGCTCACTGAAGCGTAGCTCCCCCTTTCAACTGTACGCCACTGCATTTTGGAGCCATCATAGATAGCTTGATCAGGCACTGGAGAACTGCAGCTGCGCCTGCAAACACAGTGACTGAATTGGAAGAGGGCTGCCACACCTCCGAAAACTCGGATGATGGCACTATGTTTCTTGCACATGTGTGCAAGCAAACATAAAAAGTAAAGGAATGGGCAACTGTACCGAATATCATAACTTGATCTCTACACTAATAGCACAGATCCTACGTGTACCCGATATTCTGCACTATCACCCATTTTACTGAGCTTGCCTAGCACTGCTCAGCAAAAGCGTTCTAAGGTGGCATAAACCAAATGGGACTTCTTTCCATTTCATACTATTCTAAACCATGGCAATCAATTACTAACATGTGGTTACTTAAAGCAATACTGTAACATATCCAGTGCTCAAAAAGAAATAAAAAGAGTGTTATAAGCCAGATCTTTACATTTTAAGCCAAAAGCATATTGTCACTTATAATTTTAGTCTAATCATTCACACTGCATTACGAAAAGGAAAACTGCATAACCCAGAAAGGCACACTAAGCTGAAGCTGGTTTCCAGGTGTGACCTGGAAGCACAAAGTTAAGTGACTTGCTCAGGTTCACACAGCATTCAAGTGGAGGCTGTGGGATTCAAACCTAGTTCTCCAGGTTTGCAGCCCAGTGCCCTTAACCACTATACTGCTGCTCATCACTGAACATTTTAGGACATTATGCTGATCCTTCAATACGTTTTGCAATAATGGATCCACAAGGATAGTTTAAAAGGTTCGGTGAGGATTTGATACCTGTAGGCATTTATAAAATCTCTTTTTTGGAATTAAGCATTAAGGCAGATCTAGTACCAGCATGGAGCGGCTGCTTGTTCATTTTTTTTCTAATGCAGTGTGAATGATTTAGTAAATTAAAATATATGTTTTGGCTTAAAATGTAAATGTTTGGTTCATAACCCTTTTTATTTGTTCTTGTGCACTGGATGTGTTACAATATTGCCTTCAGTAAACACGTCAGTAAATGGCATGGCTTACAATAGTACAGAATGGAAGAAGTCCCCATTTGGTTTACACCCCCTTGGAAGGCTTTGGCCAAGGTGCTACGGGCAAGCTGCACTGGATGAAATTGTGATACCTGTTCTGTATCCAACAGTCTGATGGAATAAAAGGTAAATTATACCTGTAAACAACCTGGAAAGTTACTGGTTGAGCAGCACTGGTTTTGAAATTTTTTTTTTCCCCCTGGGCCCTGCCACTCCTTAAGCCAACCCTCTATGGCCAGTGGAATACAGAGAGGTGAACAGCTTAGTCAATCAATAACTTCAAAAACTGTTTATCCGCCTTTGACCGGACAGTGTCAGGCTGAAATTTATCTGATAGACCTTTTCCAATGAAAGTCGAAATAAATAGGTATCAAAGTGCTTGTCACAGTCTCTGGCTCTGCTGCCCATGAAGTACTGGGACGCTCTTCCTCAACAGTTCGAGGAATCAGAGTCAAAGATTAAAGGACTATTGCACTTGTGCTGATGTAAGTGGTTATCTTCGCTCGTAAGAAGAGAGCTAGCATGTTTTTTTTCTTGTTGCGATGATGTTCCCTGTACGCCTGTATGTCCCAGGAATGAAAGTATTTTTTCTGGATGATTTCTTGTGGGTAGAGCTTTGGAGATTGTGAGCTGCAGGCTGAAGTATGCTGGATCTAAAAACTAAAGGCTGTGTTCAGCTTTTCAATCAAGTCAGGGGACAGTTGAAGTTGCAGCTGTTCCTCCACCTCCTGTGGACGACTGGATGTAGTGGAGTTCTCTGCACGAGTAGACAGAGGTCCCTGCTGCCTCTTTTGAGGAACAGGGAGTCAGTGAAGGTGGCTAGCAGGGTTGACTTAATTTTCCATATATTCTCCCCCTGGAGGACTTGTTCCATGGTTCATCTGAAGACACTGTTGCCCAAGTAACAGCACAGTGCTGGCCAAGAAAAGGATCCTGTGGCCATGGGGTACTGAGGTCTTGTACTGCTGTAGAGTGACCCAGACACAACCCCTAGACAGAAAACAGACTGTTCAGAGGTAAATTGGGCAGCTTTGGAGTGTAGGGTGCAAGTGTTTCCAATAGGGCTGCAATCAATTTCTAGCAGCAATAAGGCCAAGCATTAACAATACAGCCTCCAAAAGCACTCAGTCTTTGCAGAATCTGCTCCAGAGAGGGCTGCAAGAAGTTTCCAGCAGCTACAAGGCTAAGCATACCAATACTGTCCCCAAATGCAGTCTGTCTTTGCAGAATCTGTTTCTAGAAGGAATAAGGCTTTGCAGAACAGTACAGCCCCCAAATGCAGACTCTGAACATCAGAATAGAGCAGACATATGGCTGAGTAGCCCTGCAGGAAAAGCCAATCTTCCCCACAGCCAAACACAGAAAGACTGACTGCAGATAAGGACCGCTTGGCCCACCTAGTCTGCCCATTTCCCTACCTACAGGATAAGCTGCAGATCCTAGTTAAACGACCAGGGAGGCACGGGTACTGGATGTGGTCCTGGCAAACAGTGACCAGATTGGGGGCCTGGAGGTAAGGGACCCATTGGCGGGGAGTGACTATGCCACGGTCTGGTTCTGCCTGGAACTAGGAGGGGTAGAAGGCTGCACAAAGACAGAAGTAACCGACTTCAGGGGGGCGGATTTTAAGGAAATGGGAAGGATCCTTAAGGGACATTTGGATGGGATTGGGTCAGACATGGACGCTGATAGTAGGTGAGAAATCATCAGGAGAGGGGTGCAGGATGCTACCAGCACCTGTGCAAGAGTAAGACGAAAATGCAGTAGGGCCCAAAAAGCCCTGTTGGTGGACCAGGGAGGTCCAGAGGTGGTGCGGGGAAAAGCAGCCTATAAAAATTCAAGTGCTCAAGGGTGAAAGGGATCGAGGGAGTACAGGCTGATGGCTAGAAGGGCCACTAGAGTGGTGAGGCGGCTAAGGCAAGGAAGGGCAGAACCTGGCCAGGGAAATTAGGAGAGGGAAAAAAGGGTTCTTTAGATACATTGGGGAAAGACGAAGGGTGAAGGGGCAGATTAGCAGGATTAAATCAGGGGAGAGATGGGCACAAGACCCAGGGGAGCAGGCTGAGGTACTAAACGAGTACTTCACCTCAGTTTTCACCAGGGAAAATTGGGATGCTGCATCATACATGGGAGGAGACAGAGATAATGAGGAGGGGGGACCCTTACCGATCGGCAGGTCTGGGGGGGCGCATCACTGGCAGGTGGGGAGGGCTAAGCAGGAGAAGAGGTACCAGAAGTGGAAATCACAGCAGAGAGAGTGAGGGAAGCCCTCAGCTCCCTTAAGACAGAGAAAGCACCGGGGCTGGATAAATTACATCCTAGAGTGCTGAAGGAACTTGCAGATGTCCTGGCGAAACCCCTGGCAGAGCTTTTCACCATCTCTCTGAGGGCAGGGTGGGTGCCCCAAGACTGGAAGGTGGTGCATGTAGTGCCTATCCACAAGGGGGGATCAAGGGAGCGGCAGGGAACTACAGGCCTGTCAGCCTGACATCGGTGGTGGGCAAGGTGATGGAGGGCATTGTCAAGGAGAGGCTGGGGGGACCTGGATAAGTCAGGGTGCCTGGACAATAGACAGCATGGATTCATCCCAGGGAAATCGTGTCAGACAAACCTGGTGGAGTTCTATGACTGGGTGACAAGTGCCTTGGACCTGGGTAGACCAGTGGATGTCCTCTTTCTAGACTTCAGCAAGGCATTTGACTCTGTTCCTCACGTGGGCCCGTTGGATAAGCTAGCAGAAATGGGGGTGGGAAACCAGATGATCAGATGGATAGGAAATTGGCTCCAGGACCGGACCCAGAGGGTCGTAGTTGGTGGGATAGTCTCATCCCCAAGGAGGGTCATTGAGTGGGGTCCCAGGGATCAGTCCTTGGGCCCCTTCTGTTCAACGCCTCGTATCTGACATAAGGACAGGAATCAGGAGTGAGATGAGTCTCTTTGCAGATGACTCGAAACTGGGGGCAGTGGTGGATGGGGAGGAGGGGAGGGTGGCCCTGCAGGGGGACCTGGAGGCTCTGGAAAGATGGTCTAGAAAGTGGAAGCTGAGGTTCAATGCAGGGAAATGCAAGGTACTCCACCTGGGGGCCAGAAACCCAGGCCAAGTGTACACCCTGGGAATACTACAAGTCTCAATGGCTGAGAGGGACCTGGGGTGGTGGTGGATGTCAAGATGAACAACTCTGAGACTTGTAGGAGGGCAGCAGCCAAGGCCAACAGGATGCTGGGATGCATCACTAGGGGATCACCTCCAGAAGGAGGGAAGTGATACCCTCTGTATAACTGCTTGGTGAGGCCGCACCTGGAGTACTGCGTGCAGTTTTGGAGGCCACACTTAAAGAGGGACATTAACCTCCTGGAGAGGGTCCAGAGGAGGGCAACCAAAATGATTTGGGGCTTGGGGGACAGGACCTATGAGGAGAGGCTCGAAGAGCTAAATATGTACACATTGGAAGAGAGAAGGGACCGGGGGGACATGATAGAGGTCTTCAGGTACATGAAGAGGGTAAATAGGGGAGGAACAGTCAGGGTGCTTCGAAGGAAGGAGGAAGGGGCCACTAGAGGGCATGGGTGGAAGCTGGAGGGGGGAAGATTCAGGGGAGAAAGGAGGAGGTGCTACTTCACTGAGAGGGTGGTGGAGCCATGGAATGCACTACCTAGGGGGCTGGTGGAGGCAGAGACAGTGGAGGGGTTCAAGAGGGGGTGGGACAGGTACAGGGGAAGGGTTCAGGAAGCAAAATCCAATGCAGCAAGAATATCCGGAACTGGGAAGGGAGAAGCCAGAGAAGGCGAGGGGGACAGCAAGGTCAGCACCCAGGGTGGGGGCTGACCAAACGAGCAGACACGGAAGACCGTTATACTAAAATGCCAGCAGAATAGGCCTGTTAGCCTATTTCTTCCTACCCCCCACAAGAATTGCCTTAGGTCTGTCCCATGCATTCTTGAACTCTCCCCCAGTTTTAGACCCACAACATCCTCAGGAAGGCTGTTCCATGTGTCCACCACCCTCTGTGAAAAAAATACTTCCACACATTGCCCCCGAGCCGCCCCCCAATCTTCAAACTGTGTCCCCTTGTTCGTGCACATATTTTTTTGCTGAAAGATGCAACCCTATTGGACTTTGTTGATTCCACTGAGGTACTTAAGTTGATCATGTCCCCTCTCTCTCTCCTTTCCTCAAGGGCATACATATTAAGCTCCTTTAGTCTCTCCTCGTATGGCTTCTCTTGCAGACCCTGCACCATTTTAGTTGCCCTCCGCAGGGCTGCCTCCATCCTGTCTATGTCCTTGCGGAGATGGGATCTCCAGAACTGGATGCAGTACTCCACATGGGGTCTCACCAACTGTCTGTACAGAGGGATAACTTCCCGGTTTCTGCAGGTGATACCCCTCCCTAGATATCCCAGTATCCCCCAGCCCTCCCTACTGCCTTCCTCACATTGCTTGCCAACCTTAAGGTAGTCTGATACGATTACCCTAGGTCCCTTTCCGTTGTTACTACCTCCCCCACCATTGTGTACTCTTCACCTGGGTTTTTGTTTCCCAGGTGCATTATTTTGCACTTCTTTGCACTGAATCCAAGTTGCCATACATCTTACCATTAATCCAACCTTGCCAAGTCCCTCCTCATCCTTTCTACGCCTCCTTGTGCATCAACCCTGTTGCAGATCTGTGTGTCATCTGCAAAGGCATACTTTTCCTTCCAGTCCCTCTCCTATGTCACTTATAAAGACATTAAAAAGGACTGGACCCAGTACTAAACCCTGCAGTACCCCACTAGTAATCCCCTTTCTTCAGAGAGGACTCCGTTTACAATTACCTTCTGTGTCCTGTTGTCCAGCCAATGTTTTACCCAGGCTAGTTAGTTTGTTTATTAATCTTGTATAGGACTGTGTCAAATGCCTTGTAAAAGTCTAGGTATGCCATGTCCACAGCCCCTCCCCGATTTACTACTTTGGCCACCCAGTCAAAGAAATCTATTAGATTGGCCTGACAAGACCTTCCCACTGTGAACCCATGCTGCCTTGGGTCCTGTGCCCCACTGGCCTCTAGATACTCAATTCTTTCCTTCGGAAGCGATTCCATCACTTTCCCAACCACAGAGGTCAAACTGACAGGTCTGTAGTTTCCTGCCTCAGTCTTGCTTCCACTTTTGTGAAAGGGAATCACATCCGCCTTCCTCCAGTCCTCATGTACAACACCATCCTCCCACGATTTGTTAAAAAGGGTAGTCAATGGTGTCACTAGTTCTCCCCTCAATTTTTAGAATTCTGGGGTGAATCCAGTCAAGCCCCACTGCTTTGTCCACCTTCAGTTTTAGGAGTTCTTTCAGAACCCTTCTGTGAAAGGACTGGGATCAACTTCCCTATCCAGAGTGCTTCTGTTACTTGATTAGGTACCTCCCCATCTTAATACTGAGCACAAGTATTCATTCAGTATCTCCGCTTTTTCACAGTCCCCCTCTGCCCACCCTCTGTTCATTCTGTTCAGCCTCACCATCCTTCCCTTTGTCTTTCTACGCTTCCTGATGTTTTTAACCCCTGAGGTTTTATCCCCTTAACAGAGGGGTCCATCTTTCCCTCAGTTTGGGCCTTTGCTATTCTGACTTCCCTCCCGGCTTCCTTCTGCCTTAACTGTTAGTTTGTCCTGCTCCTTCTGCGTTTCCTTATATTTCCTAAATGCTATCTTTTTGGTTTACCTGGGTTGTCAGTGTCAGGGGAAAGAGTCAGGAACACCAACTCAGGATTCTCCAGAGGCGGGCGCGCTGTCAATAATCAAGATTGACAACTCTTAAAGGGATAAAACTTCAGGAAACTTAGAAAGACAAAGGGAGGGACGGTGTGGCTGAACAGAATGGACAGAGGGTGGGCAGAGGGGGACCATGAAAAAGCAGAGTCCCGCACAAAAGATCAAGTTAGCCAGCCTGGGAGTGGGTCCCAAGGTGGTAGCCCAGGTAGTAAACTGGCTGCAAAACAGGACACAGAAGGCAATAATAAATGAACACATTCCAAAGAAAGGAGGTCACTAGTGGAGTACCGCAGGGCTCAGTACTGGGTCCAGTCCTCTAACATCTTTATAGGTGACACTGCAGAGAAAGGTATGCCTCTTTGCAGATGACAAAGATCTGTAATAGTTGATCCACGGGGGGGGGGGGTTAAAAGAATGAGAAGGGACTTGGCAAGGTTGGAGGAATGGTCAGACATATGGCAACTTGGATTCAATGCAAACAAGTGCAAAGTAATGCACCAGAGAAACAAAAAAAAAGTGTACACAATAGCAGGGGAGGTACCAACAACAAAAATGGAACGGGACCTGGGGTAGTCGTATCAGATGATCTAAAGGTTAGTAAGCAATGTGAGAAGTCAGAATGGACAGCCAGGGGGATACTGGGATGCATAGGAAGGGGCATCACAAGTAGAAAAAGGGAAGTGGTTATCCCTCTGTACAGACAGTTGGTGAGACCCCATCTGGAGTACTGTGCGCAGTTTTGGAGACCTCAACTACGCAAGGACACAGACAGGATGGAAGCAGTCCAGAGGAGGGCAAGTAAAATGGTGCAGGGTCTGCATATGAAGAGAGACAGCTAATATGTATACCCTTGATGAAAGGAGAAACGGGGGAGAAGAGACATGATAGAAATGTTCAAGTACCTGAAGGAATCAAAGTCCAGGAGGTAGCATCTTTCAGAAAGATGTGCAAGAACAAAGGGCACAATGTAAAGATGGGGAGAGATGGCTCGGGGTAATGAGAATTTTTTTCATGGGGAGAGAGAGAGAGAATGAGAGAATGAGAATGCATGGATCCGCCTTCCTGGGGAGGTTGGGTCTAAAACAGTGGGGAATTCAAACATACATGGGACAGACATAAAACAATTGTAGTGGGGGGTGGCAGGAAGTAGGCTGTTAACTAGAATCTGCAGCTTATCCAGTAGGTAGGGAAATGGGCAGACTGGGTGGGCCAAGTGGTCCTTATCTGCCGTCAAAGTCTGTTTCTCTCCCTAACCTTCACTGCCACCTCTTGAGAACCAGTGGCTTTCAAGCATTTTGATTTGTTCATTTGCTTCACACAAAGGCTTGTTGCCTTTGTGATGGCAACCTCAGTGTGGCTATCTCAAAACTAACTCTGCTACAAGAGGCAGAAGCCAGTGGGCATGCAGCTCAATTGGCCACCCGACTGTTTTCCAGGCACTTGGGCAGGAGCATGCCTTCCTGACTTGAGGCTCACTGAAAAAGGCCGACTGCCTCCCAAAAACCCACTAGTATTCTCACTGTTTAGCTGTAGCAAGAGAGCCCTGTTGCAAAGATCAGCCCGGGCGGCTCCCACAACTGGTGGAAAACACCCCTGCTCCAGCTAGAAGTTGTGTGGTCTACCTGGGTTGTCAGTGTCAGGGGAAAGTCACAGTCAAGGAACACCAACTCAGGATTCTCCAGAATTGCAAGAGAGGGGCCTGTCAAGACTACCACTGTCTGGGAACTGCCCCTTACTCCATGATAGAGCCAATCAAGATGTTATCTCCCAGCCGGCCCGTCGGCGCAGCAGTTGGATTTCCACATGCAACGCCGGCGAACTGGGTTCGGGAACGGACCAGGGTCACTGGAGGGCCAGCCGGGGAGAGAAGGATGGAGCATCCTAGGGACTGCTCTCCTTCTCTGGGGGAAGGGTGGGGAAGTGCCCGGAGCATCGGCGACCCCTGGCGGAGGCCAGGAGTACCGCTACCGGCGCTCTCATACCAAGGAGGTGGGGCAGACGCTGGCATCATTGCACGACCCTGCCGCCGCTAATGAGGCTCGCCACGGCTTCAATTAGCTCCCCGGGCCAAGCCCCCCCGACCTAGTCCGAATGCTGCAGCATGCAGGGGAGAGTGTTGCAGCCCCGCCGTGGGGGGCAAGCCACGGGTATCAGGGGGGCTCACGGCTAATTTGGGGAGTGGAAGCCTGTGGCCTGGCAGAGATACATCAGGCGGATGGCAGCACGGAAAAAAAAAAAAAAAAGATTTCATCTCCCAAGCACATCCACGATAGTGAAAACGCAAACGCAAACGCCTCCCGAGATGGGGTTTCTACCAGTCAATTGTCCATGTAAGGACAAACAAACAGAGGCCCTCTCTGCAGATGGCAGCTGCCACTGTGGCAAAAGCTTTGGTAAATGCACACAGTGCACAGAACAAACCAAAGGGAAAGACCAAACTGGTAGTGCGAGCCCTGGAGCACAACATTTTCTGTGTGAATTGCAGAAGTTGACATGAAGGTATGCAGCCATGTCCAGAGCAACCATTCAATGCCCTTTTAGTAATGGGGAGGAGCGACTGCCAACAAGCAGTATTGTTACACAAGAACTTACCATAATAGTACATCTGCAAGGGAATCTCTAACAGCAGGCCATATCCTATAGAACTAACGTCAGGCAGTAGGACCAGCCAGAAACCATTCTGGCTAGTAGTCTATCTGGGGTACGCTCACTCAGACATCACCCTCCGACGGTGGCAAACCCTATAATAGTGGGCAGCCCCCATTCCCTCCTCAGTTCTCCCACCAGAGACCAGAGCAAAAAGCCTCCTGCTGAGGCACCGAGGTACCACCGAAGGGCTCCTGCCAACGTGAAAGTAGAGGAATCCGCAAGCTACAGAAAGATCCAGCAGAACTAGAGGGAGGGATGGCATGGCCTGTTGCTAGCGACCCCCTTGCAGATCAGTTAGAAAAATGATGCACTGTTGTAATATTATTTCTTCCAATGTGTCCTTTAGCATCAGTAACGGATTTCAGTAAACTGACTAGGTTGAATTGCCTCAGAGGTGGAGCCATGAATATTCATATAAAGAATTGGCCAATAGGAAAGCTCAGGAGGGTGTGCCGATTTGAGTCTGCCCAGAGGGCACCAGAATTTTTTCGAAGGGGGAACATGCCCACATTAGTGTGGACTAACAGGATCTAAAAACATGCAACAACATGAACAGAAAACCATTGAAAAACATGAACATTGCTTTTAATGGAATTCAAAAACTTCAGGAACAAATTTGACAATGAGGAAGCAGAGTACCCTTCAGACAGGTTTCTGAGTGAGGAGGGGTGGGATCTTACTGATGCCAAGGAACACCTTGGAAGAAACTACTACGGCGAGTCATTTCTCCTCCTCACCCCAGGAGTCCTTTAGCATCAGTTACTGACTGCAAACTACAAAGCTGTATAGTTGGGATGCTGGTACAGAACCTACTTAGAGAAGAGGCTCTGCAGGAACGCCTGCCAAATATGGCATCCAATCTAGACTGTGCATTCAGGCAATAGTGCTTTGTGAATGTGTGTACAGTCTTCCATGTGGCGGCTTTGCAGACATCAAGTAAGGGGGGATGTCCCTTGCAGCGGCCACTGTGGCAGCTGTGCCCAGAGGCCCTCAGAGGGCTGTTTACCAGCCTTGTTGTAGCAGAACTGAATACAAGAGACCATCCAATAAGAGGTGGTTCCCTTAGTGGCTGGTCTTCCTCTACCTACCTCCCCACAGGTGAGGAAAAGCTAGGTAGTGGAGACCCTGAACTGCTTGGTGTACTAGTAGAATAGAGCTCTTTTCACATCCAGACTATGGAGTCTGTTCTCCAGGAGTGGATTTTTCTGCAAAGAAAACAGGAAGAGTGATAGACTGATTAAGGTAGAATCCAGAGACCGTGGGCAGGAATTTCCCATTTGTTCTGAGCTCTGTAATGTACTTGGGAATCTGTGCAGTGTGTCTGCAACTCAAATTCTTCCTGCAGAGGTAATGGCCACTAGGAAGACCGTCTTCCAAGTGACATTTCAGATGGGCCGTAGCCATGGGTTCGAAAGGTGGCTCCATGAGCTTGGCAATGTACAGGTTAGGGTCCCAAGGAGGAAGGGGGTTCCCCGATTGGGGGGCTGAAGGTGGAGAAGGCATTTGAAGAACTTTTTGAAGTAATGAAACGATAGTCTGCTTCTTGCCTATGGACGATTTAAGTAGAAATTCCAGCTAGGAGTAGCTTTAAAGAAGAGGCCTGCAGGTGAGCCAGTCTAGAACATTGGGGGCCGATACTTTTGATAAGATTGAAATGCTTCCCCTCGCACTAGAAAAAAATCTCTCACTTAGCCGCACAAGTTCTATTGGTACTAGGTTTCTTGGCCACTCAGGATTTCAAGCAGCTGTTCCGAATACTGGGATTCTGGGTACTCCAACTCCTCAAGAGCCAGGCTTTGAGGTGAAGAAACTATAGATTAGGATAAGTCACCCCTGTCTGACTTAAGAGACAAAAAGAGCGACTGAGGGGGAAACTGGATTGGTTTGCTGAAAGCCAGGGCTAGCAGGAGGGAGTACCAAGACTGCCTTGGCCAATCCAGTGCTACCAGGATAACTACTGCAGGCTTGGACCTTGGCTTCAGTAACACTTTGTGAATCAGAAGGAAGGAAGGCAGGCAGGCGCTTTCCAACCAGTCCAGGGACAAAGCATCTGTTGGATGAGTCCCTAGTGCTGGAGGCCTGCAGAAGTACAGAGGAAGTTGATTGTTGAGGTGAGAGGCAAGCAGATCTATTTCTGGTGTGTCAACTTCTGAAAATTGTGGCAAGAATTTGTTTGTTCAGAGTCCATTCGTCGTGCCCTTGGCCGATTCAACTGACGGCATCCACCAAAGTATCGTCCCTGCCCGGCAGATGTATGGCCGAAAGGCTGATGTCGAGGGAGTAGGCCAGAGTCCAGATTTTCACTGCCTCTACAAAGTACTGTGGACCTTGTGCCACCCTGCTTGTTTATGTAAGACACTGCTTTTCAGCTGTGGAGCAAAGCATTTCAGAGCCTGGTAAATGGCCCCGAGCTCCAGTAGACTGATGTGGCTTACTGATCCCTCGAGAGTCCAAATGCCAGCGACAGAATGGCTGTCCAGATGAACTCCCCAACCCAGGAGGGAAACATCTGTGGTAATGACTTTTGTAGAAGGCTGTTGGAAGGGGATTCCCACCAACAGGTTGGTTGGATCCTTCAACCAGCCCAGAGCTTGGAGCAAGGTTTTTGTGACTGGAAACTGCTTGGGCAGAGATTTTTTTATTGGGGGAAGAGGAGGAGAGAGAAGAGACCAGTAAGCCCGAAGGTGATACTGAATGTCCCTCATTTGGAATCAGATTTCCTGGAACGACAGCCGTCATGGATGCCATGCGTCCCAGGAGCTTTAGAAAAAATGTCTGGCTGGCCTGGGCTGATCCAAGACAAAGGAGTTTGCCAGAGCCAGGAATTTTTGTACTCTTTCTGCATGGAGGAAGACCCTGCTTTCCTAAGCATCCAGCTCTGCCGCAATAAAAGTAAGGAGCCAAGTCAGAGTCAGATGGGATTTCTCAGTTTATGAGGAACCCCAGAGACTACAGGAGTTCGCTGTATAGTGGTGACGGCCTCCTGCACCTGTAGAGGAGTCTTGCCCACCAGGAGCCAGTCGTCAAGGTATGGGTAGACTGAAATGCTCGGTTTTCTAAGAAGCTGTCACCACAGCCAGGCATTTGGTGAATATCCTTGGGGCTGAAGAAAAGGCCGAATGGCATAGCTGCAAACTGGTAGTGACCTGATGGCAGCCTGAACCTTAAGAATTTTCTGTGGCACTGCCTTATTGGAATATGAAAATAGGTGTCCTTGAGATCCAGGCAGACTAACCAGTCCCCTTGCTGAAGACAGTGAATCACTGTTGTGAGAGTGACCACTGAATTTTGGTTTGCGTGTCTGTTCAGATGCCAGAGTTAGAGGATAGGACGCCACTCCCCATTTTTATGTTTGCTTACACACATATAAAGAAACATAGTGCCATCCGAGTTGGAGGTGTGGCAGCTGTCTTCCAATTCAGTCAGTGTGTCTGCAGGTGCGGCCGCAGTTCTCCAATGAACGCTGCAGCTGTCTATGACATCAGTTGAAAATGCAGTGGCCATACAGTTTAAAGGGAGAGCTACCCTTCAGTGAGCAGCGATAAGATATCACATGCTTATGCGTGCACACACACACACACACACACACACACACACACACACACACACACAGTGTGCTCGTGCTCCCCCCACGCACACACTGTATAGCCAGCGGGTGTCAATCTTCTCCCCGGCAGTGCTGCACCCCCAAACAGAGTTCCAGATGCCATGCTGGGAGCCCACCGCAGCTGGCAACAGATCAGATGGCCAACGGGAGTGCCTAATCTCTGTCGGCTCCATGGCCCGCCTCAAAATACGGCCTTCCAGTTGCCAAGCTGGAGCCCACCCCAGAGGGTAAACGTCCTGCAGTCCAAGTAAAAAAAATCTCGCCATCTTGACCCCCCACTGTGACCCTGCCTCCCACACCCCACCTCACCCCACACTTGCTCCGGAGCTCGGCGCGATCTTCGGTGGACCGGGAACACATCTGCACTCTTCAAAGCCGACCGCGAACCGAGGAAATGCCAGTAAGCTGTATAATGTAATAAATAGGGTTTTTCCAACTTTAGTGCATCTCTAACATCTTGGGGAATTGTCACCAAATTTTCAACATGGGTTTTTGGGGACCCCACCTCATGAAATCTGTCACTGGTCATAGCATTAAATCGGCCCAAAGGTGATTCTGCAGTCACTCAGCAGAACCACCTTTGGGATCGATTACTAAACGACAGTGTCACAGTTCATAAGGTATGCCCTCAAAACCCTATGTTGAAAATTTGGTGAAAAAAATTCTGGGTGTGACCATTTTACGAGCATTCGTTGCGCTGTTCCTACGCATGCTCGTAAGTTCATGAATTTTCAATATTTGCACTCCAGGTTTTCAACATTGCCATTTTACCACACCTCCTTATGAGCAGTATAGCTGCCATTTTTCACATCTCGGCCAAAACGTGTTTCCGCCCATGTAGCGTACAATGGCGCAGTCGGGGTGCGAAATCAATGTTCAGGACAGATTAAGAAAATCAGTGACACTGTTCATGAGCAGAGGTATTAAAATGGCCATGTTAAATTTGGTGAAATACGTCCATAAAATGACTGTTGAGAGTGACCATTGCACAGTTTCCATGCACCCTTGTAACTTCATGGATTTCTAATATTTTCAGTCCAGATTTTCACCACTGGCAGTTTTCCACACTTCCTTATGAACAGTACAGCTGTCATTTTTCACACCATGGCCGAAGTGCGTTTCTAGCGCAGAAATGCAGGGTCACTGTGGAAATCACTTTCAGGACAGATTAAGAAGAAAATCACAGCGATACTGTTCATGAGTGGAGGTTACAAAATGCCTGTGTTGACAATCTGCTGTAAACAATCCCCAAACTAATTGCATTACAGGTGTGCGTTGTGCATTTTCTATGCACGCGACTTTTTTTTTTTAATATTTTCACTGCAGAACTTTAACATCTCCCCATGAAGAGTACAGCTGTCATTTTTCACACCTTGTTCAAAATGCGTTTTCGCACAAGTGGTGCCAAATGGCATAGTCGCTGTGCTAAATCAGCTTTTGGCTAACAAACTGATATTGCCACTGTTCATAAGGTGGGGGTCAAAGAAAAAATTACTCGCCTTACCAATGTTTCTTCTAATGGAGTCTTGCTGTATTCCGACTATGTGCAGTGATCTCCAACCTTTGAACTGCCCCGGAGAGAAGAGTTAACTTTCCATGAAAGGCATGGAACGCTGAGCTCGAGCTCGGTTGAGCCTCTGTCTGCTGCTGTTTGAAACCCAACCGCCAGATCTTTGAGCTATACTCACTGGGCGTCCTGTGTGGAAACTAAACACACTAGCCAACTGGCAACTAAATTTAATAAGGGTTTTTTTGTTTCAAAGCAAAGACTAAAATCAGGAAACCCAAAAAACACACACCCAAAAATTAAAGAGGGTGAGAAAAGGAGGCACCTCTAGGGTGCCAACACTGCTCCTGCCCACCACATCCCAAAAACAAGGTTCTGAGAGGGGAGGCGGGGAGAAGAGAGAAAGAGGAGGTCAGAATACAGCAAGACTCCATTAGAAAAAACATTACTAAGGCGAGTAATTTTTTTCTTCAAACATGAAGTCTTGCTGTATTCCGACTACGTGCAGACTACCAAGCAGTACCTCCATGGAGGACGAACAGAACCTACTTTGGGAACAAGCTCTGAAGTACTGCTGTGCTAAACCGAGCATCACTCCTAGCCTGGATATCCAGAGAGCAATGCTTGGTAAAAGTATGGACTGTTTTCCAGGTGGCTGCTTGACATATCCAAGACAGGAATATCCCTGGCAGCAGCTGTACCTCTAGTAGAGTGAGCCCTCAGGCCTGAGGGTGGAGTCCTACCCAATTTTTCATAGCAGAATTGTATACAAGAGACAATCCACCTGGCAATAGATCTTTTAGTGGCAGGTTTTCCCTTACCAACCTCACCATAAGCGAGGAACAATAGGAGGGAGTCAAACCTGTGACCCTTGGGTGCACTCTATGTAGTAGCCAAGGGCCCTTTTCATGTCCAGGCTGTGTAGCCTCCTCTCTCCAGAGGAGAAATGGTCAGTGAAGAAAACAGGAAGAGAGACTGGTTAAGGTGGAAATCTGAGACCACCTTAGGCAAAAACTTCCTATTAGTTCTTAGGACCACCTCACCTCCATGGAGATGAGATCAGGCTCCACTGACAGGGCCTGTAACTCACTGATGTGTCTGGCAGAAGTAATGGCCACCAAGAAATATAGGTTACTCACCTGTAACAGGAGTTCTAGCAATGGTATATGTTGTTCATCCACACTGTCTGGCAGGTATCCTTGCCGCTTTAATCTTGCCAGAAGGTCTTCAAGCTGGCTCCTCCCACCCACCCGGGTGGTAAAACTCTCGGCTCCGCCCCATGACGCCAGATCTGGCCCGCTGGAAGCTCAGGTTGTGCGTCGAAGCCGGGGAGGTCAGGTGGGTCGTATGGATGAACATATACCATTCCTAGAACTCCTGTTACAGGCGAGTAACCTGTATTTCTAGGGACATGGATATGTTGATCATCCACACTGTCTGGCAGACTCCTAGCAGTTCTCCGGGAGGAGGGAGGCAAGGCACACACCCCCTACTTAGGGAATAGAGACTGGAGAACCAAGGCCCCAAAACCAGCATCCCGGCATGACTAAAGGTCGATGTGGTAATGGGTGATGGTGTGTGCAGACTTCCAGGTTGCAGCCCTGCAGATTTCCTGGATAGGGACGTCCCTGGAAGCAGCCACCGATGCAGCAGTATGGCAGGTAGAATGAGCTCTTATCCCTCTGGGGGGCTCCATGCCCACCAACTTATAGCAGAGACCTATGCAGGAGGTGACCCACCTGCCTATCGTCCGCTTGGCTGCAGGTCTGCCAGGTGCGGCTTCAGCGTAGGTGACAAACAGCTGGCGAACCTCTCCCCGAATTTCAGCCGTGCGCTCCTTATAGTAAGCGAGCGCCCTTCTAGGGTCCAGAGTATGGAGCCTATATTCAGCCTCCGAAGTGTGATTGGGGTAGAACACCGGCAGAGTCAACACCTGGTTAAGGTGAAACTCCGACACCACCTTCGGAAGGAATTTCGGGTTGGGGCGCAGGACAACCTTGTCCCTGTGGAAGACTAGGTAAGGAGACTCAATGCAGAGCGCCTGGAGCTCTCCCATACTTCTGGCTGACGTGATGACCACCAAGAAGGCGGTCTTCCACGACAGGTGAGAGTTCACACCTGTGCATTGGTTCGAATGGCTTGCCCATGAGCTTTGCCAGTACCAGCAGTAGATCCCACAGAAGGAGGTTCTCGCACCGGAGGGGAAATGTGATCAAGGCCTTTGAAAAAGCGCCAGACCACCTTCTCCTGCGCCACCGACAGCTTCCCGGCCTGCGCCCGGTAAGCAGAGATGGCTGCCAGGTGCATCTTAGGGTCGTCGACCTAAGCCCTTGCTGAGAAAGGGACCAAAGGTAGTCCAATATGCTCGCCAAGGAACAGGAGGAAGGGTCCAGGCCCTTGCCCTGGCACCAAATGGAAAATCTTTTCCATTTGAAGGCGTAGCATTTTCTGGTCGACTCCTTACGGGATGCCTCAACTACATTGAGGACCTCGTCAGAAAGACCAAAGGCCTGGAACTCTAGCCGCTCAGGAACCAGGCCGTCAGGTGCAGGGATTGAAGGTCCGGATGGAATACCTTCCCCCGATTGACAGAGCAGGTCCAGGCGAGCTGGAAGCTGCCTCGGGAGCCTGGAGCCAAGGCTGAGGAGATCTGGGTACCAATACTGGCGGGGCCAGTTTGGGGCTATCAGAATCACCTGCGCCTTGTCCCTCCTTGCTTTGAGAAGCACCTTGTGCATCAAGGGGAACGGAATGGGTGAAAGGCGTAGAAGAGGCCCAGGGTCTACGGCCTCGAGAAGGCATCCCCCTGCAGCGATCCCTGCTGAGGGGGGCAGGCATGGAACAGCCTCAGCTTCGCATTCTCCCTGGAAGCAAATAGGTCCACCTGAGGTGTGCCCCAATGGGAGAATAGATCTTGTACTACCTCCGGCAGGAGAGACCATTCGTGGGACGCAGCCCCTATCCAGCTTAGGGCATCGGCCAGGGTTTTGGAGGCTCCTGCCACATGAATGGCTAGGAGATCCACCTCCAGGCTGCGCACGAGTGACCTGATGCGGAGAACTTCCTTGCATAGAAGCATGGAGCGCGTCCCACCCTGGCGGTTTAGATAGTACATGGTCGTGATGTTGTCCGTCTGGACCCGGACCACTTGACCCCGAAGAAACTGAGCAAAGACAGTGAGAGCTAGGCGGACCGCTCAGAGCTCCAGCAGGTTGATGTGGCATCTGGACTCCTGCGGGGACCAGAGGCCGTGCACTCGGTGTTCCCCCAGATGGGCACCCCAACCCATCAGAGAGGCATCGGTCGATAGAGACAGTCGGCTCGGGGCGGACAAATGGGATGCCCTCCTGCAGATGAACTGGAACGGTCCACCACTGGAGAGTGTTCCACATCCCCTGGGTCACCGTCACTAGCTGGTCCAATGGATCATAGCGTTGGGACCACTGGCTGGCCAGCCCCCACTGAAGGAGGCGCATGTTCCAGTGGGCCCAACGGACCATGCTGGTACAGGCCGCCATGAGACCCAGGAGGTGCAGGAAGTCCCGGGCAGGGCGTGATTGCCCAACCAGAAATGATTGGGCAAAGGAGGAAAGAACCTCGACCCTGTCCGCCCCAAGCCGTGCCCTGGCTTGAAGACTGTCTAGCTCTGCCCCGATGAAAAGAATCACCTGCTTTGGCTCGAGTTCCAACTTGGCCTCGTTGATTAGGAGGCTGACCTGAGAGCAAACCCGGAGGGCCAGATCTCTGGACCGCTCCACCTCCTGTCTGGAGGGGACTGCTATCAGCCAATCGTCCAGGTAAGGGTAAACCCGGACCCCTCGGCGCTGCAGGAATGCTGTCACCACTGCCATGCATTTGGTGAAGACCCTGGGGGCTGGAGATAAGCCGAAGGGCATGGCTTGGAACTCGAAAAGGGATCCCTCCACTCGAAAGCGAAGGAACCTCTGATGTGACGGACGGATAGGGACGTGAAAGAACGCGTCCTGTAGGTCCAGAGAGCAGAACCACACGCAGTGTTCCAAGGATGGTATTATCTGAGCCAGAGTGACCTCTTAAAGGTTTGAGACCTTAGGAACTTGTTTAGGTCGTGTAGCTAGAGAATGGGGCACCAGCCCCCCGTCCGTTTCGGAACCAGGAAGTACCGCTACACGAACCCCGGGTTTGGAGGGAGGGTCCGCCATCTCTCTTATCACCTCCTTCTCAAGGAGGAGAGCGATATCTGCTCGGCGAGCTGACAGCGAGGCTTCAGACCCAGAGGCCCACCGAGGTGCGACGGCTCTGAAGGGTGGAGCCTGCTCGAACTCCAGAGGCAGGCCCTTTCCCACCACCTCCAATACCCACTGGTCTGTGGTGATAACGGACCAGGCGGAAAGAAAGTGGCGGAGCCGCCCCCCAAGGGGGGCACCTGGGGCGAAGTGACGGGGTTGGGGCGACACCCCTCAACCAGTCACTGGGCAGGCTTGAAGGAAGGACCAGCTGAGGGACCTCCAGGGCCTTTACCTCCCTGCTTCCTGGAGGAGGAAGCCGCGGGCTTGGGTTTGGGACACCAAGCGCGAGCCTGCTGGCCCTGATGCTGCTGGGCCTGACGTGCCGCGGGCGCAGACAGACGAAAGGGCTTGGGTTGCGGTCTGCGGCCCTTGTCCCTCTGAGCAGATGAGAGAGTCCAAAGTGGCATTGGACTTTTCGATCCTCTGGAGGTGGCCTTCCACTCCAGGGCCGAAGAGGTCGGTCCCCAGGAAGGGGACATCTGCCAATTTGTGCTGGGTATCCGCTGTGAAGGTGGATATCCTCAGCCATGCCCGACGGCGCATAGCCACTGCAGCCGCGACTGGCCTGGCGCACAAGTCTCCAATGTCCAGAGCAGTCTGAAGTTGCTGCTTGGCCACTGCCCTGCCCTGGTCCCGCACCTGCCTAACCGTGGTCTGCAGGTCAGCCGGGAGATGAGAGACTACCTCGTCCTGGGAGCCCAACAGGGCATGGGAGAAATGTGCCATAAGCACAGCCAAGCTGGCCTGACGAAGGCCAAGGGAGGACGCAGCATAGACTTTTCACCCGGCATAGTCCAATTTCTTGGACTCCTTGTCGTAAGGTTTGTCTACGTCCCTAGTGTTTCCGGCACGCCGGAAAACACTGTCGGTAACTAACCCCTCGGCTGAGGGATTAGCGAGAAACCAGACAGGGAACCGGTAGGGACCGCATACTTCCTGGCCATCCTAGCCGAAAGCGCAGGGCAGGAAGCAGGGCGCTGCCAGAGCTCCAAGGCCGGGCTCACAATGGCTTCGGCCACAGGAAAGGCCTCCGTAGGGGAATCCCCTCGGTCCAATATCTCCGTGAGGGGATACTTGGCCCGCTTGGATACAGGCTCAAGCTGCATCCCGGTGAACTCAGATGAGCCTAAGCAAACCCAGGAAGGACAAAGGGCTGTCGTCCAGCGACCGACCTCCAGAGGACTCCAAGTCCACTCGCCTGGAGAAAAGGGAGGAATCGTCGTCAGACTCTGAAGAGTCCGCAAAGAGCTGCCTCGGGCCTGAGCCACCCTCCACCTGCTGAGGGCGATCGGGAGTGAGGGTGACCGATGGCCTATGGGGCAGACCCTGAGCCGACCGAGAGTTCTTGGTCGGCGCCCCAAACAGCGGCTGTGGAGGCGGAGGTTCCACCGGAATCGGTGGAGCAGCTGGTTTTGGCCGATCGGCCTGGGAACAGGCTCCCCCGATAAGAAGAGGGGTTGTTTCAGCCGCTCCGGTGACAGCGTCGGCTTGTTCCCGGTCAGAAAGAGCTGTTACCACATGAGGTCCTTATATCGTCGACGTAACTTGCGTCGAAGCCTCCCCTCGTCCGAGGAGGAGGACGAGGACGAGCGGCGGCGCTTACCGCAGTGCCGAGACCACCTATGACGGCGGGATCGGCTGGACCGCGCAAAAGTCAGACACTCGGCTTTTCCGAGGACGAGGCGGGACGGTGGAACCGGGTCGCCCTCGGCTCGGAGGGTTCACCGAGGGCTCCAGAACCGGAGGCACTGGCAAGCCCACGGGATCCTCAACTCCCGCCGGGGGAACCGGTGAGAGGATTTTCGGCTTCGCCGGTTGACAACCCGTCCAACGGGTCGAGAAAGATCTCGACTGCGTCGATGGGAGTCTCGGTCAACTGACCCGACGGGGACACCGTGAGACCAGTGGTTGAAGCCAAACGATCGACCAAAGTCGATGGCCGACAACTCGGGGAGAGGGACCTTTCCCGCTCCCAAGAGCGTCGGAGGAACTTACCCTTGTCTTTCTTCTTGGACTGAGAAAGTCCAGACATTGGTCCCTCTCCTCTAGTGGAGAGGGACAGACAAAGCTCCTTAAAGGAAGCTGTGTAAGAGGAACCCAGCGAGAGCGGGATAAATGCCGCGGTCGAGGAAGATGAGTCCAGCTGCCTCTCCTCTCTTCGAGGGCATCATCTGCTCTAGCTGATCTGCCGAGCCCGCCGCCGAGGAAACCGCTGACCGGGCCTCTTGACTTCACCGGAGGAAAACGTTTCTCAGGGCACCCCAGTTGTAAACGGGCAGCACGGTCTTAGAGGACATAGGCCGAGAAGGAAGAGCACAGGTCGCAAGCCTGCGGGTCATGCTCAAGGCCTAAACAGACACGTGGAGTACGGATCCGTGATAGAGACATCTTCTGCCCGCAAGGGCATCTCCGAAAACCGTGAGTCCATTTGTCCACTACAGCCGCGAGGGACAGAAGACCAAAGTCTATAACTTTTAAATTCAGAAAACCGAAGAATTAGGAACCAGTCTCATATGCAGAGCGTTAAGGAGGTAACCCGAGCTTCCAAGCGGTAAGGAAGATCTGGCGTCATGGGGCGGAGCAGAGAGTTTTACCACCCGGGTGGGTGGGAGGAGCCAGCTTGAAGACCTTCCGGTAAGATTTAAAGTGGCAAGGATACCCGCCAGACAGTGTGGGTGAACAACATATCCATGTCCCTAGAACACAGTTTTCCAAGTCAAGTACTTAAACTCTGCTGAGGACAAAGGCTCAAAAAGGGGGGTTGCATGAGCTGAGCAATGCAAACATTTAAGTCCCAAGCAGGAGCAGGATCCCTGAAGGGAGGATTGGTGTGTAACAATCCCTTGAAGAATTTACAAAATACAGGATGAGCTGAAAGGGAAGAGGGCTTACCTACTGACAAAAGCAGAAACAGCTGCTAAATGTACTTTGAGTGTAGCTGGTCTGAACCCCAAGTTATTGAGATGAATATAGTCCAGAACTGTAGGCAACCCAGCAGACTCTGGAGAAATATGCTTACCAGAGCACCAAATAGTGAACCTTTTCCATTTGGAATTGTAAGTCTTTCTGGTGGAAGGCTTTCGGGAAGCCTTTAGAATATCCAGAACACCTTGAGAGAGGTGCAGATCAGCAAACTAACTCTTCAAGAGCCAGGCCGAGAGACAGAGAGAGAGAGAGAGAGAGATTCAGACACCAAACTTTCCCGAAAGGATGTCAACAGGTTGTAATTCCTGGGAAGAGACAGGGGAAGGGGACTGCTAAGGACAGCAACAGTGGGTACCAGGGCTGTCTGGCCCAGTCTGGAGCAATCAATCAGAATCACTTTGCAGGGTTGAGACCCGATTTTGACTAGTACCTTGAACAGGAGAGGAAAGGGGGGAAGCATACAAAAACTTCCCTTCCCAGTTGAGAACTAGAGCATCCAGGGGGACTGAGCCCAATACTGGGGGTCTGCAGCAAAAAAGGGGAAGTTGGTGATTGTCTGGGGCTGCAAAGAGATCTCTGTGGAGTGCCCTATCTGGAAAAAAATCACTTTCAAGAAACTAGGGGATCCAGGGACCATTCGTGATGGCCCCGAGATATCCTGCTGAGAGCATCTGCCAGCACATTGTCCTTCCCTTGGAGGTGCACTGCTATCAGAGAGGTTTGCAGGGAATAGGCCAGAGACCACAACTTCATTGCTTCTGTGCACAAGGCCGTGGACCGAGTGCCCCTTGCTTGTTGATGTACCACTGTGGTGGTATTGTCTGTTCTGATCTGGACTACTTTGTTCTGAACAGACTTGGAAAAAACTTGCAGTGCCAGAAACACTGCTCTGAGTTCCAAGAGACTGATGTGAAGCAGAGATTCTTGAGGTGACCACAGCCCTTGGGTGGTCAGATCCCCCAAGTGGGCTCCCCAGCCCAAGAGGGAGGCATCTGTGGTAAGGATTAGAGAATGAAATTGAGTGACAAAAGGAACTACTTGCCTTAGATTGTCCTGATCCTGCCACCATTGTAAGGCCTGGATCAGGGATCGAGTCACAGGGACTAGTTTGGTCTGAGAATCCTTTCTCTGGAACCAGAAGGCTTTTAAGTGCAACTGAATGTCCCTCATTCGAAACCTTGCTCCCTGGACCACTGCCGTAGAGGCTGCCATGTGGCCCAGGAGCTGCAGGAAGTGCCTTGCTGGTCGAGACACCGGACGGGTGAATGAAGAGGCCAGTTTCATACGGGTCCTTGCCCTGTCCAGGGGAAGGAAGGCTCTTGCCCTTATTGTATCCAGTTCTGCCCCTATAAAGGTGAGGAGCTGTACTGGCTCCAGAACTGACTTTGAAAGATTTAGGAGGAATCCTAAGGAAGCGAGCAATTGCAGAGTTATCTGGAGATGTGACTTGACTTGGTCTGGAGACTGACCCACTATGAGCCAGTCGTCCAGGTAAAGAAAGATGGAAATCTGTTTTCTCCTTAGGAAAGCGACCACTACTGCCAGGCACTTTAACACCCTTGGGGCTGATGTTAAGCCAAAGGGCACTGCTCTGAATTGATAGTGGCCTGAGGGCAACGCGACCTGAAGTACTTTCTGTGGAAGCACCTGATGAGAATGTGAAAATAGGCATTCTTGAGGTCCAGGGAGACTAGCCAGTCCCCTGGCCTCAGAGAGAGAGAGAGAGAGAGAGAGAGAATTATTCCCAGAGTCACCATTTTGAATTTTGGCTTTAAAAGGTGCTTGCTTAAATATCTTGGATCCAGGATGGGCCGCCATTCTCCTGTCTTTTTGGGGGTTAGGAAGTACCTGGAGTACAATCCTTTTCCCCTGTGTAAGGGTGGAACCCTTTCTATGGCTCCGAGAGCCAAGAGGGAAGAGACCTCTGCCTCTAGGGCAAGGGCCTCTGAAGGATTTGCAGGTGGAAAGGATCTGGTTCTCATCTTGGGAAATTTTTTTTGAAGCCGACAACCAGTCCCTGGCTTACTACTTCCAGGACCCACTTGTCTGTTGTTAAAGACTTCCAGTCCTGGACAAAGTAAGCCAGCCTGCCCCCTACAGGTAGTGGAGAATCGGCCCGGGCAAACCCATCAGGGTGCCTGCTTGGCAGGGGCTTTAGGCTGAGGGGTGGAAGCAGGCCTGCTCATACCCAGTCTGCCTCTCCCTCTAGAGAACCCCCTCTGAGCAAAGGCAGAAGAGGCCTGAGCTTGGTTAAAAGGCCTATGAAAAGGCCTGCCCCTAGAATGCTGCCTCTGGGGAGTGGCTTGGCTTTCTTTGGCCTAAGCACTCCTATAGGTGGTCCTGTACTCGTCCATTTTCTTCATGTAGTTCTATCTGCTCCCCAAATAGAGAATTACCAATGACAGGAAAATCCACGGCCTTAGTCTGGGTATCCTGTGACAGGCTAGTATATCTGAGCCAAGCCATCCTTCGAAGGGCCACAGATGTAGCCATGACTCTAGATGAAACATCACGGGAGTCCACAGCAGCATGCAACTGCACCTTGGATGCCTCAATCTCATCTGCAGCCACCCACTCCAGCTCTTTGGCAAGCTGGTCAGGGACCTGTTTAGCTAGAGCCATCAGTGTCCCACCTGGACTTCCGGTATCTAGCTGTGTAGGCCATATAATTAGCCTGCCTGAGTCCCAAAGATGCTGCCATGTACTGTTTCTTTGCCATGGCATCAATCCTCCTGGAGTCCTTATCTGTGGGGTGTGAAGCCAAGGGTATATTTGCCTTATCACAGGCAGCAGCCTGCACTACCCCAACATGGCTGCACTGCTGGGAAAGGAGCTCTGTATCTGAGCCTGAAAGGGTATACCTCTTGTCCATTCTTCTGTCCACAGGAGGTATGGAATTAGGAGTTTTTAGAATTTTAAATGTCTGTTTCCCAGAAGACTTATGGAGGGGAACAGACCATCTCCTGGACTCTGGGATGTCCATCATCTCAACGTAATCAGGCTCCTCTTGATCCTCTACTGCTTCTTCCATAGGAAGCTGGAAGGTTTCAGCCACGTTTTTGTAAAACAAAGTGGGAAGGGGACTCAAAGCCTAGGAGGAGAAACACTCGAAGGTCTGTATGGGGAGATGTCCGGGTCAATGGGCACATCCAGACTTTCATAATCACCATCACCATCTTCATACTCTCCTCCAGTTCATAAAATTCTAAATTATAATCCGGAACCAGGGGAACTGACCAAACCAAGCCCCTAACTGATGGTGCCGGTTCAGTCGAAACAGAAGTTAGCGACTGAACAATCCTTATCGCTTTGGCTATTTCATCAGCGGTCGGAGAAAGAACTTGTGGATCCGAACCGGCTGACTTATCCCTTTCTCTTTTAACCGAAACAGACTCCTCAGAGTCTGTTCTCCTTTTGCCCCAAGAAGTCTCGCCCTGGTCAGAGGGCACTCCTTCTGGTTTGGTCAGAACCAGGCTGGCCATCCGGGTCAACGGACTTCTCAGCCTCCCTTTCCCTCAGTCTACCTACTCTCTTATCCAGGGTAGCTTTGGGAAAACTTTTGCAAATCTGGCAGTCTGAATTGAGGTGGTCAAACCCCAGACAAACACAGGTGGTGTGTTGGGGGAGAGAAGAGAGAAGAGAATCAGCCTTAGCAAAGGCTTACATATTGCAGTGTTGAAAACACAGTGTGCCCGGTTTTTTCTTGTTTCTCAGATATGGCTAGTCCTAACTCAAACTTACCCTTTTTTCGGCAATCCGTCAGGCCAGACACCCCTATCGGTTCCTGACCGTGTTACGGATCTTGGAAAAAAATGTAATGAAATTAGTTTTTTTTTTTTTTTTTTTGAACCAGTACAGACCAGTTACCACACACTAATAATTCAGAAAAACAAATACAGAAACTTAACTAGTACTCACAGTACCACAGACAGAGACTTCAACAGGTTAGATTGTAGAAATTCAGTTGAGACAGAGAGGAAAAAAAAAAAACACCACTTTAACCTACTTTTTTGAACCGAGCGAAGGAGAAATCTCCAGAGCGACTGTTCAGTGAGGCGGAGTAAAGAATCTGGCGGTTGGGGTTCAAACAACAGCAGACAGAGGCTCAACCGAGCTCGAGC